>CM053788.1:155945915-157210915 GCA_028749045.1 Cupressus sempervirens | reverse complement strand
CACCCATTTGACCAAACATAATGTTCATTGATACTTATGCCTCTTTCTTTGATATATGCAAACAAAATTCTTGAAACAATGTTCTACATAATGAATATCATGTTCTTTATCATCACTTATGTAGAAGTGATATTCTTTTTTAATGACTCATGCTTTGAAGTTGTGCTTTGAATATCATCAGAATCTAATAGCACAACAATAGCACACTTGTACCATAATGGTAACCTAATTTAAAAAATATTAGTCTAATTGAATAGCCTTTTGATGAAAAAATGAATAATTTTCTACAAATTCAACAACTAATAAAATGGTTCCAAGTGGGAAGTTATCTCTAAGTGTTTGAAATTGTTGAGCTTGCCACTTTGAAAAATATGCATGTAAAATATATGGTTGTGTCAAAATTCTAAATTTGTCCATAAATGCTCCAACCATCATCTCCTCTTACATGTATTCTAATCTTTTCAATCCTTTCCCATAGTTTGATTCATTACATACTTGTAATGCTTGCAAGTTATCATTTTTGTGACATTAATATCTTCATTATTCAATGTAAAAAGAGCTTAATTAGAACACATGATATATTCCTCTAGTAAAATTGATTTGACCAATAGGATCATCTATTTTTTCACATAGAATAGATGTGATGAGTTCACTTCATCTACTAGGAGGAGCATTTTTATAACCAACTGATAAACTTGATAGTGGAGATCAAATTCAATATTATAATGATAGAAACAATTTCCAAACATTGTGTTTCTCCTAACATAATATGGCTTCAATCTTCCAAATAATGTCTACCTAATCTTTATATTAGGATTTGAACTAAAAAATGAGACATACATTTCATGTTGTGTTATGTCCAATCAATGTTTTGTAAGATATTCATAAAGGTTAGGTCTAACCCTATGTATGAGAACATCTCTAGTATTTGATGAAGGATGAGTATTATCATTCCAAAATGATATTACCAAATTTTTCATTCTATCATCAATCATATCACAATGAGGAGCTCTACACATAATTGCCAATTTCCTTCCAAAGTGCTATCATCCAAAACCATTCTCCTCTTAATATATTTTGATATGTTTTTCCTACTAAAACCAATATGTGATGGAATTGAAGATATTTGTATATTTTGGGGTATACTACTACCAAGAATAGATTGCAACATAATTTGAATAGGGTGTGCTCTTATCTTCACTTCGAGTTTTCTTCCCTATAGAGCTCAAACCTTTCGTAACATTTAAATAATATCACTTGGCATGTTAGAAATTTTTCTCTTTTTTGATGTTGTGTCTATGCCTAGAAATTTTTAAATGACTCTTCCAAGTTTTTCTGTAAAAGAACATGAGCAAGTACTTGCCAGTTCTTAAGAGTTTACAAAACATCAAATTTAGTTGCTATATCTTTTACCATCTTATTCAAACCTCTTTTTTTGGAAAGACTTAATGATTTAATATCAACAAGTGATTTCAATTTATCCATGTCCATTGTAAGTAAATGATTTAAATTTCTATGACTAATATTTTTCTTTACACTTGTGTTTGGTCTTATGCATTCATCAATACCAATTTGAGAAACTAATCCTGACTCTTCTCCAAGTTCTATTGGTTCATTTCTTGAATTCTCATGTCCTAGATTGTTGTGTCTTAGATTGTCATGACTCAAATCTTCTTCAATATGTATTTTCTCATCTTGTGATTGTTTGTTAAGACATAGATGCATACAAATGAATACATTTAGAAAAATAATTATAAAATTTCAAAATATACATGTCCATATGAATTTATACATGCACATACCTTCTTCTTTTGTGATAATTTGGTAAAGGTTTCTCATGATTTCTTTGTTCTATATCTATTGATCTATTTCTTGTAGATTTAATTTGTCTTCCTTGTTGTCATCCCATCTTTGATTTTCAAAAAATTATCAAAATATTTTGAATTGTAAAGTCAGTCTTCAAAAAAATAAAAAAATATTTCAAATTGTCTTGAGTCTTCTTCCTTTTTCTTCAAAACAACAAATTCCTTGTAAGATTTTTGTGTATTGACTTAAAAAATGAGCTTGCATTTATTCTTTATATCAAACAACTCAATTTTAATATTTTTATTTCAAGCCAATAAGGAGCTTCAAGTGAAGCCTTTTGGCACCCAAAATGACTACCATGGGGCTTCATTCAAAGCCCCATGGCACCCAAATAGATTTCAACAAGCTTCATTCAAAGTCTCTTGGCATCTAAAGTGGCCAAGGGGCTTCAATCAAAGCTACTTGGCCCTAAAGGGTTAACCAAGTGAATTTAATTGAAGGCCCTTGGTTGCATTGGGGACTTTGAATGAAGCCCCCTAGGGCTTCCCACATGGCCATTCTTAGCATTCAAAAAATAGCCTAGGGGGATTTGAATGAAGCCCCCCTAAAAGTGGTAAACTACCCAAATGACTTTTTTTGAAACCCTTTAATTGAAGTATTTCTAATTTAAGATGATACATTTAACCCCACCTTAGTTAGAGTGTGGACTCAAACCAAACTCTTAATCAAGTAGAGAATAAGGCATGATTTGATCTCATCATAATCAAGGAGAAAAATAATCCACCAATTCCCCAAGGCTTTGAGTCTTTGCTAACTACAAAATCATAATAAGAGAGAAATCACTGACTGAAAGAGGTAGAGAGAGTAGGGTTGTGATTAATTCTCTTATGAGAAATGTACATCTCATTGTGAATCATAGAAAAACAAATGTGTGATCTATAAACTCCTTGTTATGAATCACTTACAATTTTAAGATTCACTAGGATATAGATTTAAATTAAAGATCATAATTGATGTTACTTGTGAAATGAGAAAATAATACTTAAAAACACATAAAATATCTAAATGGACAAAAATATTTATCAAAAAGAATAAGAGAGAAAGGATTTGATTTTTGAGTTCACTAGACTCTGGCTACGTCTCTAGATATGCAAACTTGTAAGGTTGATGCCATTATTATGATGCAAAACTCATACATCACCATGGTCTTCCATGGAGTTACAGTCTACTACTTGCTTCCACACTGCAATGATAGGGACTTTCTAGCAACATGTTCATGCCTAGCTTCTTTGCCACTTTTTACAATGCCAAGAAATAAAATTGCAACTCTCTCTTAATGGGCATTAAGCCTTTACAAAAATGACATAATGTCATAAAAATACTCTCAAGAAAATTATATGTTTTTGTCTCATATTATGAGACCACTTAATTCTCTAGATAATTCTCTCCCAAATTCTCCTTTCAAGAATTACAAAGACTTATCAAAATCCTCTTCCAAGATTCATTGTCTTCTCTAGAAAATAAATCTCCTTTTACACAATTATTTTCCCATATTTGGTTTATAACAAAATTACCATCCTATTAACTAAAATAATCCCTTGCCTTAAAATATTACACTCATTAATAGATTAAATCCTTTTTTTAAAATCCATATATTAACAACCCACACTCAGATCCTTGAAGTTTGAGGGGGTTGAAGTTGTTGACCATACCATGCAATTGGTAGTTTAGGTGTTTAAACCACCTATCCCTACTTTGCAAGGATTTATCATGTGATTTGATACAATAAATCAAATATAACCAAAGAAAAGCTCCAAGATTTGTGCATGGCTCAATGGTAAGGAAGGAAAATAGGAGTTGTGAGGTTTCAAGTTTGAACCTCACAACTATATTTTGTTAGGCTTTAAACCAACTAATTATATCTAGGCCATGTGGCACTTCTATGTTTTTCACATCCTAACATGTATCAAATTATTACTAGTCCATTGTATCTAGCTACTGAGTGTATCTATTAATGTCATGCTAACATCATTATTTGGACTTAATCTATTCATGATGTTCAAACAAGTAAATCTTCCACATGTGAGCTCCATTTTCGATGAAATGAATGCTGTTGGAAAGCTCTTGATGAGATCTTTAATTTGAAATACATTGTTGGCCACTTTCAAGATGGTTAAATTTCACCATTTTGGTCAGTGCCTAGTTTGCTAGTTTGACCCAAACTTTGATCAAGCATATCTCGAGCAAACAAACTCCTTTTAACACACTTCAAATTGTGTCAAGAATGTTTTATCATGTTTTATGTAGTGCCTACCCTTGTTCACATCTTTTTGGACACATTATTGTTATCATTATCAGACTATGTTAGACTAGTTTTATGTTGATGGATTAGTGGTATTGTTTTGAGACTATCAGACATTATGCTATGGATTCAGTTGATATATGATGAGATCATTTAGACTTTACATTTCATGTATGCATGATGATCATTACATTTCTTTTAGTTATTGATGATGATTAGTTAGATGGTTTATTATCTTGTGTGTTTTTATTATGGATACTTACTCATACTTGCATGTGTATGGTGTGCGTGATTGTTCTGATTGTATGGCATTTCTAATATGGTTAAGGAAGGGAGTCATAGTCACCTGCTAGTTGGGATCTACATGATGCACCACTTCCTACCATTGCTTGTTTAGTTTAGCATTATATATATTGTATGTACATGCATAGTTTTTATGTAGGTTGTAGGTACCGGGTATCGACTTCCCTGAATTGCCAGGATGAGCATACCCTATTACACTATCTCAATGATAAGAGAAGGGAGATAAATTCTCAAGTCGAAATCCCAAACCCTTAAACCATTGTCCTAGAAAGATAGGACAAATATCTGGATATTTTACCCACCGAATGTGTTAGATGACATAATTTGTGATTTTTAACCCATTAGATTAATTTTGTATGGATTGTTCTATGATGGGTTTTCATATTCTATCTTGGAGGTCTATGGTGAATTTTCTATTAATTAAGTCTTAAATAAATAGATTTAATTAATAAATTAATTATTTGGAGAAAATTAAATATAATATCATGATCTTTGATATTTTAGATTAAAATTAATTAAATGAGAATTAAGTGAGGAAAGAATAAATAAAAGTAATTAATTAAAAATTAATAATAATAATAAATAATAATAGAGTAATAAATAATAATAATAATAGAAGTTATAATAAAATTAAATAAAAGTTATAAGCTTGCCTAGGAGTTAATGCACCTTTTTATTTCTCTTATGTCAACAACATAGGGGTTAGTGCACAAATTAAGCACGAGCTTTAACCTAAAATTTCACTAAGTTTGGTGGCATTTTAGATTAATTATTTGGATCCCTTTGCGGGGCATTACACTTTATGCATTGATGTCAATTTTGGGAGATTTTGAGTGGGCTGAATTTTTGAGGTCTTCAAGATCCACCTAGATCAATGTATGAGAGTCAACATGTTGTGCTTGAATACATTACCTATATATGATATTTAGAAAATGCTTATCTGTTACCCACATATGAGATTTACCATATATGTCTAGATTTGGTACCTATGTATGGGACTTAGTGAGCTAGTAAGTGTTACTCATAAATGAGATTTTGCATATTTTTGTGAAAAGAAGAGAGAGAGACCTAATCTCAAGGACTCTTAATTCCTAAATTGAAGTTGTGCATGGATGATCCATTCTTTAGGATTCTGCATAATCCACAAGGGATTCAAAGGATGTGTGTCAAAGATGAAGTAATGAAGTATCAATGCATAGATTTGAGACAAATTAGAAAGTACACCAAGCCCACAATCTAAAGTACTCTAAGATATACTTGGAACCCATATTTTTTATTCCATGAGAATGATTTTAGAACATGCAAGGATAGATAAAATATTCTAGCAAGTGTGTGTATCATGCTAGTCAACTAGATTCAAGACATATGAAAGTAAGGGAACCATGTGTGCCCCCCTTGAGATGGAAAATTAATTTCTTATTTTAACATCTTAAGGAAGTGATGAAGAAGGATAAAATAATTTTAGCATCAATATAGTATCTATAAGTAACACCTAGTCCAAACTAAAGATGTCACAACTCCTATGAGTTTGTGTAATGATAAAATAAAATGAGACGCCATGAAATAAGTGAAAAATTAAGTTTTTGGAAAATATGACACACTATTATGAGGATCCAAGGTAATTGATCTATTTACCATGAAATCCCACTTGGTAACAATATAAGATTGGACATGAATTGATAAAAAAATAACACACAACCAAAGGAAATATTGGATCTATGAGAGAATGTGAAAGATGGATAGGGTTCCCTTTCCCCCTAAGTGTAGCAATAAATAAAATAGAGGACCTATTATGTTTAATCACAAAGTGTACCATGTAGGACAATGAGCCCCCAAGAGAGAGGCTATCAATTTTACATGGTGCAAAGAAATATAATAGGGACCTAAATGTTATTTTAAGAAATGCAAATTAAAATAGATCTATTACAAGGAGACATGTGAATAATATCATTAAATTAATATATTGTTGAACCTTGAAGTGTAAAGCTGGACAATATTAGTAGACTGATCATGGTAATAATGATACATTCAAAATAGAAGATGCGCAAAGTTTTTACTCTATTTCTTTCTACATTTAGGTGTAGCAATCACCTTAGCATGAAGAAGCATTTCCAAAATAAGTTCTTTATTTGTAGAGGATGATAAAGGAGAGAATATGGATGAAGAAAAACTTTGTTGCACACATCCTAATATATGAGAAGAAAAGATGTTGAATGAATAATTGTGCCCACCATTTTCTATGGGCATATAATATTCATCATTAGGTTTGTCATGCTCAAAATTCAAGGTGAAAGCACATGAAAATTTATTATTTTTATGTTAAATAACACCATGTTTAACATATACTAATTTGAATGAGTTTTGGAAAGTTTAAATTGAATAGATGTCACTTTCAGTTACAATTCATTAAGATGTAGAGTTGACATTTCGACCATACAGTATGGGTTTGGAACACTCAAGTCAAGATGCTATGGAAACACCTTGTTCAAGTCAACTAGGTGGGCTGACTAAACCTTAATTGAGTGATGAAATCATGTTTTGAGGGTATTTAAGTTTCCTTAGTTTTTTCATTGAATTTAGATTAAATTTGTTTAGGTTTTAGTTAGTTTAAGTCCATGTAATTCATGTTCTGACATCTCAAAATTTCACCCTTACAGGGTATATTTGGGTTTAAACCCTAGATATTGACTAGGTCAACCTTACTTTGACTATTTTTCATGTCTCATTTAATTTTATGAAATTTCATAAGTTCTATTAGGTTATCAAGTTATCTCATATGCAGTTGTGTGTCAGGTCAATCTCTTAGGTGAACTGGTTTTACATCTTCAACAAGTTTATCAAATACCTTAATACCTAACTACCATTATTAAAATACACTATTATACTGATTGAGACCATTAAATATTTATTATTTCATTATTCATGACAATTTTTTTTAATCCTTAACTCATATTCCTAATTCTCTATCCAGTTATCAATATATGATTCTTTCGATACCCCTTCGATCTTATAAGCCTTGAAATTAGAATAAATGAAATTTTGAGTAGAAGCATAGAAAATTAAAATGTAATATTAAAATTAATTTTTTAATAATATATTATATAATTTCATTTTTTTTCAATGCTTAATATTGAATCAATCTTCGAACCTACACCTAGCATAACTTCTAAATTGTAACACTATCTCAATTGATATTTAATACTAACCTTTTGACTAATATTCATGATTATTTTATCTATTCCACTAAATTTATTATATCTTATCAAATAGGTAAAATTTAGATTTCAAAATCCCCAATAAAACATTTAAATTTAAAAACTAACACTAACTTATAACTCCTAACCATTCCCCTAACATCACTAAACCTATCCCTTTTCTCTTTATGACAATCACCCTTTTAAAAAAACATGACAAGTAAATATTTTATTAAAATAAAAAAACTAAAATGATAATAAAATAAATCTAAAACCAACATTACAACTAAACTTACTCTACACAACCCAAGTGTACTAACCTAACACTTACCTACTAACCCTTAACTCTTAACTACTAATCCTACCCACTACCCCTCCACTTAAAAACTTTCCATTCCTAATATCCTACACTTCCTAGCATGCTTTACCAAATGGGGATGCTACCCATGGGGATTGTCCATGTCCTTGTCTAGTGGTATGCTTGGAAGGGAGCATATAAGACAAGGAAGGCTGATATATGACCTACATTAATGACAAGGGAGATAGGTGGTAGTTTGAAGATATGTATTGCCTAATTCACATTTCTATTTGTGTTGAATTTCTTTATGTGTAAACCTATGCCAACTTTGAGGTAAGGAGGAATGTGGAACATGTGACATGGGGGTTGGGGAAATTGCATGGGTGTAAGAATTGGAAGAAAGGAATGTTAATCTCAGATTTGTTTTGACATATGAGTGACAATATACTTAAGTAATTTACTTCATTCATGTCGAACAAGTAATGTATGTTGAGCACAAGTTGTCAGATAGTATATGCAAAGCAAGAGATATATAGTATATGCTAGCTAACTAACTAGTAAGTGTTGAGCAAACAGTAAGTGCCTAGTCATTTAGATGCCCAATGATCAGTGGATGTCGAGTCATTAAGAGGCCAAGTTATAGCACTGAAGAGATAGTGGATGCCAAGCATCAAATACTTCAAGTGTCAAGTAATACAATTTTGACATTGTTGTTTGTAATGACAAAAACTACTATGTAAACCATTTTTGAGCCAACTTAATAATTTTTTTGTGATTCAAGATAATAAGGTTAAATCTTTATTGAGGATCCCTATGAAGTACATGAAGCCAATCATAAAAAGGGAAGGATTAAGAAATAATATCGGTGAATCAAAATCATTGATTCATACCTAACCCTAAGTCACCTAGGTCTTCTTAAGGATGACAAACCCTAAAAAAATTATGACTGTCAAAGGAGAAAAGAGAGAATTTTGCATGTGCAAATAGAGCACTCATGGTGACTAAGGAGTTGTGAATTGAGATGCATTAAAAAATTAGTTAGAGGATAATAGAGGAAAATAATTAGAGAACAAAACTGATACATCTAATCAGTGAGGATCAACTACACATCATGAAAGAGGTCATCTATTATCTAGCAAAAAAGTGCTAACTACAGGATCATTGCTAAGACATTCTAAAAGGTGAATCAATTAAATCTCTTAATAGAGTAGTCTTAAAAAGATATTGTAAATCCTTTAAGAGGATGCTTACTTTATTGTAAGTTAAAGTCCTTTTACCACACACACTTCTAATAGGGTGTTGAAATCCTTTAACAGGGTAAGATCTAAAAATCTCATAAGTCTTTAACAAGGTAGACCTTTCACAGGGTAGATCATGTTTCATGATCAAACATTATAACCTTCATTGAATACACTTCATTACTATAGTAGTGGAGATTTGTGGGTGTCATCCCCACCCCAATTTTACCTTCTCATTGGAGGGTTTTTGGGTAACCAAATATCTTGTGTCATACGTGTGTTGAATGTTATTTTCTTTCATGCTATCAATGAATATTTTTAGCTAGCTATTTCAATTTACATGAAAATTATGAGATGAATGTATAATGAATGAATTTATGGTTAAATCTTTGAAGGACTAATTCACTCCCCCCCCCCTTCTCATAGAGTTTACTGTCACTATTGTATTGCCAACAAGTGGTATCAAAGTGAAGGATTTCTACAAAGGAAAACTTTATAGCTTTGAGGAAATATCTTGAAGATGGAAGTCTACAAGTTTGGAAAGATTATTGATAACCAAAAGATTAAAATATAACTTTCCCTACATCAGCTGAATAAAGCAAGAGATGAGTTAAAATAATCATTGAAAGGAAGGAAATATGTAGCTATTGAAGAGAATGACACACATTACCAAGAGATTGATACTATTAGATTATTTACAAATGGAAAAAAAAGTAAATTTGATGCAGTAGTTGTAGATCTAATGGAAAAGAATGGAGCCATAACTAAAGAGGTCAGAAATTTCAAGATAAAACAAGAAGTCCAATCAATATTTCTATGTGAGGTGACGGAGTAGAAAAAGAAAGCTAAATAAGAAAAAGTCACGATTGAATATGACAAAAGGATTCTAACCAAAAGACTAGAAGAAATGACATTAGAGGTGAATATGATCGATCACATGCAACTAGAAACATTCAATCAAATGATGATTGCAAATCATGAATTGAATGGAAAAGATATTGAGATCACAACATTGAATTTTTAGAATGAGCAAGTAAGAAATGATGTAAAAAGAGAAAGAATTTGCTAAAAGTTTCAATAGACCTAGTAAAGCCATCAAGTATTTTGAGAAATTGATGAGATCTCCTAGATCGAACAGTGATAATACTAGATTGGGTTACACTAGTACTAAAGAAGGAGAATTATCTTAAAGTGGTGAACAAAGTAATGTCAATGGTAAGAAATCCAAACCTACTTGTCATAGTTGTGGAAAATTTGGACATACTCCTAATGTTTGTAGGAGCAAGACTACAAATCAGAATCTTAATCAAAAGTTCATGGGTCATTGCCACAAGTACAACAAGTAAGGACATTAGGCACATGAATGTAAGACCAAGACATCAAGTACACAAAGATTTGAAGGTTATTGCTACAATTTTAAGAAGTATGGACATAGAGCATATGAGTATAGATCCAAGCCTAAGTGGTCATGAAACAAGAAAACAAAGGTAAAGCACAATGGTGACTCTTATAATTGGGATTATAATACAAGGTATAGTTTTCACTATTGTCAAGATTATGGACATATTGCTGAAAATTGTATTATAACACATTTCAGAAGTGAGTATAGAAGATGGCTAAGTCAAACTACATGTTTTAGCTATTTGAAGACTAGTCACATAAACAAAAATTGTCCAACAAGGTCAAAGGTACCTAGCAGTGAATTCAATAAAGGAAAAGGAAAGGTTGATGTTAAAGAAGTCAAAATGTAGATGAACAAGAAATGGAAGAAGAAGGAAGATTGCAACACATCAAGTTCAGATGTGATCACTTCATCCAATGGATCAAGTGGTCATGCCATCCCGAACTAGACAATTAAGAGGTATGTATGGGAGTAATATTTTAGAGTTCAATTATACACCAGTTCCAAGAAGTTAGTTCTAAAAGGATCATATATGCATGAAGAAAGATATAAAGTATTGGTTAGAACTTAAAAGAAATCTAAAGTTTTCATGTTTTTGTCGAGCATTAAAAGTTTCACTATGGTTGTTGAGTGAAGGTTAGTTGTTGCTGAGCTATTGAAGGTTATAGTGTTTTCCAAGCTCATTGTGGTTGCTAAGCATGGAAGGAATTCTATTGAAGTCAAGTGAGTCAAAATTTATATAGGAGTCGAGCTTATAGCTATGTAAGCACTATGTATTTATTACAAAGTTTTAAGGGCTATATGGTTGATTTTTGACTCATTTGCAATCATTCAAATTTGGAGAGAGCACAAAGAGCTAAAGGTGAATTGGGAAGAAGGATTCAAGAGTTTGTAAAGTTAATTCAACCACTATTTAACACCATTCATTAGATTTGAGATGGTATTTATCATGTGCCAAACTATGTAGTTTGAATTTTTGCTAACCTTAGTTAGTTGTTATGGCATCTAGTTCTTCTATTGCTGCATACAAGGAAGGAAAGGATGTGCTAAATGTTCAATTGATAAGTAATGCTATTAAGCAACCATATTTTTGGGAAATTCCTAACATTTCATATAAAGGAGACCTATCTGGTGCATTATCAATTATACCACCAAAAGTTTTAATGATACAAGATGTAAGATGTTTCTAAACTTGTAAGGTTGGAAGCATTGGAGACATGGAGATAAGAGAGCTATATGGAAAATTGTGTGAGGATAGAGTATTGAAAGAAGAATTCAAGGTGGTAGTGAGAAAAGAGTTAACCCATGCCCTAGATTTTCCAAACATTTTCAAAATAGAATGGATAAGATTGTTCTTAGCAAAATTCATGATAATTATGTATGGTTGGAGGATGGCCTTATAAAAATTTCAAAGAGGGTTATTCATAGAGTGAGAGGGTACCCAACCATAGATAGACCTAAGACAATTAGGACTGATGCAAAAGAGACAATTAAAAAGAATATAGGGGCATTATGGAACAAGAGAGGAATGACTATAGATATAACTTTTGATCTCCTAATTGCTTTTGCAATAAGAGTTATTGCACATAAGTTCTTTCAATCCAGAAGGTTAAATGGTGCACCATGTATAGTTGAGGATTTGGGTTACAAGATAGTGAAGAAAGACCATTCTTATGACCTTTCCATATTACAACTCTAATAGTTATCTAAGAACTTGTGAGCCATAAAGAAAATAAAAATTGAACAATTCAAATTTGGTTCAATGCTTGTTTGTATATTTTTCTATGTGAAAAACACTTTTCCCACATTTGGGAAAGTAGCTTGGAAGACTAATAGATCAGTTGTAGTGTAGATTGATGAATTTATAGAATAACTTGGAGATAATTTTGAGAGTGTGATGACAAGCTGCTTTGAAGACTTAAAGAATTCAATGGAACAAAGACAAAAGATTTTGGTATCACTAGTAGAGAAGTATTATAATGATGTTTCTTTTCTAGTGATGTTGATTTCACATACGTACAATTTATTGTTCCAAGGGTGAGATGGTTCAAACTATTTCCTTATGAGATTAATATCAATGAGGCATTTGTAGCGATCGCTACTTTATTGGTAGAAGAGGTAGATAAGGATGCTACTACTTTTTGAAACTATGATGTAGCAAAGTAAAAAATAACAATGGATTTAAAGACAACTTCTATGATTAGGAAAAAGAATAAGCTTGTAAAGAAACTCAAAGAACAATTTGGTGAAGGGGAAGAAGGAGATGAAGAAGAAGAAGATAATGAAGATGATGAAGATACACTTGTCCAAGCACCACTTGATATCACACAGGGTCAAGGAGAGGACTAGGGAGAAGAAGAAGCAAAAATTGATGAAGGTGCTGAGGGAGAAGAAGTCAATGAAGCACATGTTTCCTTAGAAGAAAAGATGAGAAAAGAAAAGAAGCTAGAAATAAGAAAACCTAAAAGGGTTGTGAAACAAAAGTCTATAGTTCCTATTACAAGGGCTAGTACTAGAGCTACTATCAAGAAGAATTAGGAGATTCAAAAGCCTAAAGGCAAGTTAGCTAGTACAACTATAGAATGAGATGAATCTAAGTAGAAGAAGAAAAGGAAGTGTATTTCTCTAGCTAAATCATATGAGGATAGGATAGAGTTAGATGATAACAATCAATTCAAAGTGGTAAGTCATTGTCCCTCTTCTGATTTGGACAACTTGCATAAAAATATTAAGAATAATGCTAATTAAGTGGATCTACACATGTTGAGTTTGATAAATTTGAGAAGTTAGATATGAATAAAGTAGAAGAGTCTATATATTCCATGATGGAAACTTTTAAGATGACTCCAACTGAGTTTTCCAAATCTCTACCAAAAAGCCAATATGATAGAGTTGAGGAAAGGTGGAAATATAATCTCACAACAGAGAGAAATATTAGAGAGACTAAACTTGCAAGAGTCATGCTAGAATTGGACAAATCTAAAATGACAAAGGATATTAATAAGTATAAGGGAAGATTTTCTCCAAAGTACCGAGCCTTTGATATCCTATAGAAAAAAATTGAAGGGCTTGTTTAGAATAGTACACATGTATAGATGGTGATCTATGGGCGAACAACACAAAAGTCTATTGAGAAAGAACCTAAGGAAGTAGGTAAAGAAAAATTAGAGGAAGAGGTAGATGAAGCAAAAAATGATGAATCTATGATGGAATTACATGGTGAAGGCACTATAGAGGCAATCGTTAAAGATGAGCAAAAAATAGACTAGAATGTACCAATGTTGAGTGACAGTCTTCAAGAAGATATAGTAAAGATGAAGGATGTGTCTGACACTACTATTTAGAACATCAATCCTCTCACAAAGTAGGATTTTCAAATGATACTGACTAATTCCTCCGCTAAGGCACAATTATTTAGTCATCTTGTGTTGGTGAGGGTGAATGAGATTACAAAGGTAGAATTGGCATCTACAGGGGAAAAAACTCAAGCATTATCAAATGTCCCCTCTCAATATATAGAGTTACAACCTACCATGCATATGGTACTATACCACATGAAGGACATCATGCCTTCACATATCAGCACCAAGGTACCTACAATTACAATAATTGAAAAAGAAAGGACACTAGTTCAAACAGGTCAAGAAGCCAGTCCTACACCTACACAACAAAAATAAGGTGGAGAAGAGATCAAAGGGAAGGAGAAGGATAGGACTAAAGATTTAGTCTTGGCTATGAAGCTAGAGGAAGTAATAGAAATATAGAGACTGGTTACCTTACAAGACAGTGCTACTCCTAGTCAAGCACTTCACAGGCCAAGCACTAAAGCTACACCATTGCAAGCATCAAGGCCAAGTATTAGCACATATAAGGTTGATGAGGTTACATAATTTGGTGACATAAAATTAGATGAGTTGATTGAGTTAAAAATTTATGATCTTACTACAATCACAATATAGAAGTTGAGCATATTGCACGATGCTATAGAAAGGAAGAAACACCAAGAACTGCTCAAAAGGGAGCACATGTAGAAACAAGCACTTCATAACATCAAGGACATATTTATTGATGCATTTAGCCTCCTTACACTTGATAAAGCCAAACCCATCATTGAGAAGTTGGAAAATATTGAAGAGAAAATCAATGATGATACCTAGATACCAATGTCAAATTATTGAATAGGTCTGAGAAGAAATTTCAAACAAGGTGGAAGAAGAGATATCTAGTGCCATTTCACTACACCAAGTTGAGTTAGCAACCAAGATTGAGGGTGTGAAGAAAGTATTAGAAAATAATTTTTTTCTTTACACCAAGTTGTGTGATACAACTTTTTTCACACAAGAAGTGTAGTGACATATTGATACTCTACAAGGAGATATGAAGCTAACAGGTACTACTCTACCCAATTATCTAGTATAGAGTCAAAAGCACTTCAGGACTTTAATGACCTCCCAAGGTTAGTTGGTAGGCTTGCATGCTCAAGATGCAAACATTTAGGCTACACTGATCAGTATCCAGTCCATGTTGACCCCACACATGGTGATACAACACTAGATAAAAATAGTGATGAAGAAATATCCTCATCTCTCTACACATGAAGGCTTAGTGCACCTTGCTACTAGGTTATCTATCCAAATCAAATTACTAGACGTAGCATGTGATAACTGGGATGCAACTCTAAGGATAATATGTGAGGTCCATAAAATTTTCTTGGAAAAAGACACAATTCATGTACAACCCATGACATAAGTGTCAAAAGGGGGAGAATAAATGAAGGGAGAGAATGAAGAAAGGGGGAGAATGCATGAAAGGAGAGATAAGTTTTGGGGGAGATCAAACAAAGATAGAGTCAACATAATAGATCTACTCAGCATGAGTATTCAATTTTAATTTCAGTATAGAATTGAATAATAAACTCAGGCATAGTCATTGAATTTTGAGGTATGACTAATGAGTCATAAGTTTTGTAAAATTTTGATGTTTTGGAATTTTGTATGTAAGAAATAAAACTAAATGGATATTATCTGAGTTATGCTTGAAAGGATAAGGTTATTCATGTATGACCAAGAATATTTTCACTCATGTCAAAGGGGGAGATTGTTAATCTTAGATTGGTTTTGGCAAATGAGTGACAATAAACTTAAGTCATTTCCTTAGTTCATGACAAACAAGTAATGCATGTTGAGCATAAGTTATTAGATAGTATATACTGAGCAAGAGATATACAATATATGTCAAGTAACTAGTAAATGTCAAGTCATTGAAGTGCCAAGCAGATAGTAAGTATAGAGTCATTCAGATGCTGAGTGATCACTAGATGTCAAGTCATTAAAAGGATGAGTTATGTCATTGAAGATACAACAGATGTTGAGCATCAAATGATTCAAGTGCTGAGTAATACAATTTTGACATATTTATTTGTAATGGCACAAACTACTATGTAAACCATTTTTCAGTTGACTTAAGGATTGTTTTGTGATTCTAGATGATAAGGATGAATATTTATTGAGGATCCCTATGCAATACATGCAGCCAATCAAAAAAAGGGAAGGATTAAGCGGTGATATAGATGAATCACAATAGTTGATTCATACCTAACCCTAAGTCATCTAGGTCTTCTTAAGGAGGACAACCCTAAAAATTTTATGATTGTGGAAGGAGAAAAGAGAGAAGTTTGCATATGCAAATAAAGAATTCATGGTGACTAAAAAGTTGTGAATTGAGATACATTGTGTAATCACTTTGAGGATAAAAAAGGATAGAAGAGATACATTTGATTAGTAAGGATAAAATACACATTAGGAAAGAGGTGATCTGTTAACTAGTAGCAGCATGCTAAGCATGAGATCATTGTTGGGACATTTTAATAGCTGAATTAGTTAAATATTTTAATAAAGTAGTCTTAACAGGCTATTGTAAATCCTTTAACAGGGTGCTTACTTCATTGTAAGTTAAAGAACTTTTACTAGGCACATTTCTAATAGGGTTTTTAAATCCTTTAATAGGTTAAGATCTAACAATCTTGTAAGCCTTTAACAGGGTAGACCTTTCAAAGGGTACATCATGTTTCATGATCAAACATTGTAACCTTCATTGCATACACATTATTATTATAGTAGTGGAGATTTTTGGGTGTCATCCTCACCCTAGTTTTACCTTCTCATTGGATGGTTTCTAGGTAACCAAATATCTTGTGTCATACATGTGTTGTTGGATGGATATGTTCAGCTAGCTATTTCGATTTACATGCAAATTGTGAGATGAATGTGTACTAAATGAATTTATAGCTAAAGTTTTGAAGGACTAATCCACCCCCCCTCCCACTCTCGTAGTTTACTTTCCTTATTGTATTTCCAACAAGGAAGGTGGTTGCAAAAACATAATTTGGAATATGACTATGCTTTTCCATTTAATGCCATATTTGACTTCTCCCTTATTTATTTGTAGACCTATGTGGATCTCATGGGAGGAGGGTGTAAGTTGGAGGTGGAGCTCATGGTGTCCCATCCCTCTCCAACTTACTTTTTAAAATTTGAAACTTATATACTTATACACACACACACAGACACACACACACACACACACACACACACACACACACACACATATACATATATATACATATATATACATATATATATATATACATATATATACATATATATATATACATATATATACACATATATATACATACACACACACACACACACACACATATATACAAAAATATAAGTTGGAGTATGAGTATGCTTTGTCATTTAATGTCATATTTGACTTCTCCCTTATTTATTTGCAAACTTGTGTGGATCTCATGGGAGGAGGGTGTAAGTTGGAGGTGGAGCCCATGGTGTCCCATCCCTCTCCAACTTACTTTTTAAAATTTAAAACTTATATATATATAAGATGTTTGGAGTCATCAATAAATTTGCTTTAATATAATAATGAGGAGAATATTAGAAGAATATTCTCTATTGCAAATGGGAATTAGAAATCTCTCTCATACATGAGGTAAACTTTAAGAAAGCTACCTCCAAAAAAAGATATAAAATATTGGTGAATATTTCATTATTTTGAAAAAGAAAAATTATTTCTATTGGTGAATCTCTCATTTTTTATTCTAAATATGATTAATATTGACAATTATTTTTAATAAAATATTGGCAAATCTCAATAATAATAGGAAGTTCATTAATCACTATGGAATATTACAAATCAATATTAAACATTTTTTTACCTCGTGGAATATTATGAGGATCATCACACATACTTTAAATCAATAGTGAAAACTAAATATTGGTGATCTATCCCTAAAGTAACTAATAATTATGATAATTATTGGTTAGTTCATTTTAATTTATCCATTAATATATTATATTTAGGTGACTTAAATCTAATCACGTAATGAATATTCTGGAAAATATTTGAGTTTTAAGTTTTTCAATAAAACAAATCATTGAGTGATTTTAAATATTCTTGAATTAATTTTTATAAAACTATGGCAATTTAGGTTGTATAAAATATTAAATTATTAGCCAAATTACTAGTCATAAAATTATAAAATTAGCCAATTTGAAAATATCAGCCACTAAAACATACCTTGCTCATATACTTTGTAGAGAGCATTTTTGGCTCTTTCGATTACATTAAAGTAATACATTTTCTATTCTCCTTTTTAGTAAAAAGGTTTCCTCATTGGAGTTTGTAGGGGACATTATGTATTATTATTTTTCTAATTTCATCAAGAGGTTTCTAACACACTTGTTGATGATAGGTTTATATCCAGGCTATGAGTGATCATAGGTATTACACAAACATTATAGTATAGGATTTAATCCATTGCTCTATCAAATTTCTACTAGGCAAGGTTAGAGGTGCAAGTAGGATAATTGTATAATGTTGAACATTGTATTAAATCTCACTATCTAGGAGATGATTTATTGCAATTATAATCCAAATAATTCAACCATTGAGATCTTATGACATAAACTTGATCATATTAATATCATTTAAACTTTCCTTCACTTTTTCTACAACACGAGAGCGATCCACACTAGATAATTTATCAATGATATCAAAAAAATACCTTTTTATTCTGGCTTAATGATACATACAACGTAAGGAGATCTATAAATGGAATATAAATATACTCATTCAACTCATAGCATTAGACAAAAACAAGGATAGGAAATGGAGAACTCTTTAACAACAATTTTGATTCAAATACTACCTTGGACTCTTTTCTTCACAAAACTCCAATAGGAGGTTCAAGATCTCTCAAGCTATCCAACAAGGATACACAAACCTAGAAATAATATTGATCATAACCATGGAGAGCTCGCCTCCTATCCAAGGCCTCTATTTGAGGCCACACCTTGAGCTTAGGAGAACCAATAATTGACTGAGTGACAATTAGAATAAACACAATCACACACTCAAGATAAAGTTCCAATCCAAAATTTGCACAACAAGCTCCATATTGAACCAAGACTAGGGAGAAGGTGTAGTTTCCTAGGTAGGAGATGTTAATTATGAACACAAATCATATGTCTCTTTAGATGCTCATAAATCACAATGAAATTTCATTCTTTCTCTCTTTATCTCCTAAAAAAAGTAAGTTCGTAGTGACAAGTAAGGGCCCATAACACCTTACTTTTTCTCTCTCCTCAACATGAGGAGAGACACTGCACTAATTCAAAGTCCCACTAAAGCCCTTCTCCCATACATGGTCACTTCTACCCTATCTGAGGGTGAGTAATGCCAATACACCTTTTAGATTTTCCAACAAAATAAAAAGGAAAATATGAAAGGAAAGAAAACAGAAAACCCACAAATACCCATCCCTCATGTGTTACAACACAAACACAAAATATGCATATGCAAGAGATTTACATAAGAAAGTAATGAACAATGCATGGAGAACATGGCCATGGAGGATCCTACTTCACAAAGGTTATGGAAATGGAGTTTTGAGATGAGTTAAATTTCAAGCTTGACTTCTCTAAATGTAGAGAATGGGTGAACAACCTTCAACTCTCAAAATGGGCACTAAATAGGCTTCTAAACTCATGCACCCTAAATGGAAATAACTCCAGACTTGACTTAATCCTTCTATGGTCTTCCCACTTGTTCTTACCATCAACAAAATATTTTAGGAGAAGTGTGAACTTGACTAACCAAATGGAGATGATTAATTTTCACACTAAAGGAAAAATGAGATATCTAAGGGGTCATAAAAGTTAACCGAAGGAACTGAAAGGGTGGACAAGGTTCCAAACCCATACACATATCCCTTCAGTACTTGGACTACCTCAAATTTGGCCTCTAGGATCATTTTATGACCTACACAAGTGTCTTGAATTATTTGATCTCCAAAAACCCTAAGTATGTAACCTTTCCACTAAACCCTAATTAGGATATTAAATCTATGTTACTAATTAATCAGTCTTAGATTAATGAGTTACTATGCTAACCCTAATTTAACATGTTAGCACGCATATGCATATAACAAGTATCAAGTGAAACTACAAGATTTACTTTTACATACATTCAACATATCACAATTTACAGAATGATACATACACATTTAGATTACAATACAAATAAAATACTTGACAATGAGATTCAAATCACTTTATTGGATTCAACCTTAATCTTATAGTTTGTACATAGGGTGAATTATTAATTCTCTAATAAATTACATGGTTAATTATCTTACACACTCAATTTGAATATCAATATTTTGATAACATCACATTCATTTGTGTAAACCAAATTGCATAATCACATTGATCACAACATTAAACTTTCACTTAAATGACTTTTTTTCTCATTTATGCACACATATTTGATCATCACTAATCTCATAATTGAATCATCATAAAATATTCATCATTTTGAATTAAAATAATGAAATAATTATTGTAATGCATAATATACCCAAACATCAAAACATCATCAATAAGGCATACTGAACTATCTAAATGCATATAATCTAATCATCAATGTACCATAATTAACATCATTATCATATGGTGAAACACCTAATATCATCATTAGTGCAAATTGATATTTACACAATCAAGATAATGAAGTAAGTTTCAAATCGTGGAGTATTAAGACATGAACATATCAACTGATCTTAATTTCCATTAGGATACGTAAACCATAAAATGTTAATTCATATTCAACATCATA
The DNA here is from genome assembly GCA_028749045.1 of Cupressus sempervirens. Classification (NCBI taxonomy): domain Eukaryota; kingdom Viridiplantae; phylum Streptophyta; class Pinopsida; order Cupressales; family Cupressaceae; genus Cupressus; species Cupressus sempervirens. The sequence continues at coordinate 157,190,175 of CM053788.1, read as the reverse complement.
ATCATTATACATGAGATAACTAGTCATAGTTTATCTTGATGTCCTCTACATGTCTTCTAGCAAGAACAACAATATTTGTACGTACTAGTACCTTGTTGTGCTCATATATTCATTTAAATATCTTATAAAGATTTAACAGAGAAAATACATATTTAAATAAGTACATACGAGGAGTGATCTTACAAGGTTTAATAGATTTATCATGACTTGAAGTAGAAAAATTGTTAGTAAAGAGAAGAGTGGCTTAATTTATCATGAATGAAAGATCCTTAACTCTATATTCACCAATAAATGTTAGATTAGAATATAATGTGCCTCAGTCATCTTTAGATAAAGAAGTAAAAGGTTCATCTTTAGGTTCAAGTTTCTTTGCATCTTGTATAGGAGGAGAAACTTGAGGATATTTGCATTTAAACAAGCATTGCATCATCAACTTCAAGGGTACATACATAAGGTTACTACAAAAAAAACATAACCTTGTGATGAAGAATGCATAGAATGAAACCAATGTAATCTTAAGAGAAGGTTATAAGTCAACAGGGCATAACATGTATAGGAGTATCCAATATCACCAGACCAACTTTCGTAGGTAGCATTATATTAACCAAAGTTATCTTATTAATGTTATCAAATCCATAAATAGGAATTTTATCATGTTGAATAGTAGAAACATTAGCATCCATGGCCTTTAATATATCCATAATATAATTATTCAAACTAGATCCATTATCAATTAATTTTTTTGATATGGTAGTTTTATTAATAGATCCAGCTATTATAAAGAAGGTCATAACAATCTTAAATATCATTAGAAGGAAAATCCTCATTAGTAAACACAATCATAGGTGGGAGAAGGGTAGTTTGTATGTAGTTTAAAAAGGTATTGACATTATCTTGATCAAGAGGTGGAATAAAGAAATTGGGTAAAAAAAAATGAAAGCCTCACTATATGTAGGAGATGTCTAAAGAAGTTCCCAAGCATAAATCTTAGCGAGTTTATTATGCAATTTCTACAACAATTCATAATCCAACCAAATATTTTGAGAAAGATGAGGTGGACAAGGAAGAAAAAGTTGAGAAGGTGGAAGAGACATAGTAGGCTGAGGATTATTCCTTGTATGATAGATTTGAGACACCACATGATAATTAAAATGATCACTAGATTCTACCTTAATAGTTATTTGTGGAAAACCTTGAACAATCATGAGAGGCTATTTAAAAGGTTGATGAATATTGATCATGTTAACTTGATAGAGTTAATGATTGTTCATACCATTTTTATTAGAAGAGAGAGGATAAAACTTTTGATCTTCCATTAATTCTTTTTCTCTACTTTAAGGAATGTTTGCTTGAGAAGATAAATCATGGAGAAAAAAGAGGTTTAAACCATGTGATCTTTTTCATCAGGAAGAGAGTAATCAACATTAACATCCAGTGGTTCATTCCAAATAGTCCCATTATGAAGGGAAAGAACATCATGAATCACTAAAGGCTGATTAACATAATCTTTAAAAAGATGAGCCTCAATGAAACCATTCACTAGAGCATCATCATATGCATGAAATTAAATGTCTAGAAACCCACTGGAAAATAAAGATAAACCCACATTGAAAGTAAATGCAATGACTAGATGCAATTGTTTTGTATTTTCAAAATGTAAATATATGAAAATGAAATATATATGTAAAAGGAAATAAATAATAAAAAGTATATCTAGAAACACCAAGAAGAAATCTAACTATAAAAGTAAACAAAGAAGGCAATCCAATAAACAAAATCAAAAGTGGAAATGTTACATCTTAGGTTCACCAAATATGTTAAGGGGAAAATGTGAATCAACGAAATAAATCCTAAGTTCATCACATAACCAGACATAAATCAAAGAGGGATTCAAGGAAATTTATCCTTTCAATCCAAATTATAAAGGACTATATCTATAAATGTTAGTGCTAGTCAAGTGATAAAGGAGCACCATTGTAAGATAGATCTAGTGGTTAGAATAAGGGAAAAGATACAAAAGTCCTTAGGAACCCTTAGTTATAATGAGAAATAGGGAAAGATATTTAAATGTAATAAGTAGATAGGTTGAAATGATAGAAAATATAGAAGAAAAACCTTGTAGATATGATTTTATTCTTGTTGTGCTATTCCAAACTAAAAAATAACATTAGATATGGGCCTGAAATGCTAAAATCTACAAAACCCTAAAATCATTTAGCGATTTGGCAATACTAAATTCCTCTTGTGATGATTACCTCCATGGCCACCATAAAAAATGGTAACCTCTTTGAACTTGCCAAACTATGACCTTGATTCCCATTTTGTAGTTTTGAAGAAAGCTTAAAAGGGAACACAAAATTGCAGCATGTTCCCCAATCCAAGGTCCAAATTGAACTTGTAATAAAAATAAAAAGGGGTTTTGTTGTTAATGGGGTTGGGCAGGGGGGGGTTCCCTTAGTGAAAATATAGTTTAAAAATTAACCTTTAATTAAAATAATCAAATTACAAAAATGTAAAATAAATGTACAAATTCACCTTACAATTGTAGAATCTCTCAAATGGAATGTAATGAGATCTCTTAAAAAATTGACTTGAATCAAGAACATAGATGAATGGATATAGAAGATGCAACAGAGGACCTTGAATTTATTGAGGGGGATCTTGAATATAAGCTCCTTAATTTTCTTTAACTATTGAATACTTGATCTTCAATGGAGCAATAGATTGAAGAATGCTTGAAGACTTGAATGCTTGAAATAATTGTATACTTGAGTGCTATAGTGTGAGTTCTTGATCTTATGAATGCATGATATGAAAAATGGAGAAAATAGATGGGTCTATAAAGGGCTTAGAATGAGAATACTCCCACACATTGACCCACCTAGAAGTTAACACATCTAAATAATTTGGATATGGCTTTTCGGCAACAAACTCTAGATAGATACTAGGCAGGGATGCACTATGTCCTCGATTGGCCCATCATGGGTACAATGTATCCCTAATTGAGTAGGGATGAACTACATACCTACAAAAAATGGCCTAGAACCCTTGAAATTCCTTTAGGATCTCAAATCATGTCCTGTATCCCAGAAATTATGTCCAAAACTTAGGATATAGTTGTTATTTGATACAAAAAAATAGATTTTGAGTGATTGGATGAAGGATGGGTGGACCTAAGTTGTTAGATCCTACCTCAAATTTTATGTCTTGCTAATAGGAGCTTTAACTAAAGAGGGTCAATTAGGTCTTACTCAAATTTCACCTTAGAGAAAGGAAAATAGAGGTGAAGAAAGGAAGTTAAGTGTAAGGAGATGATGATCTCATATTAAATAGGTGCTAAACCCTCATTGAATTGAAGTGCTTCCAATTTAAAACTATACAAGAAGAAAAGATATAGAGCTAATCTTGATGACTACCGGGATGGATCTAGGTGGATTTATTTGAAACCTCTCTCTCTAGATTTTTTGTCTATCATAAAATTTCTTAATTCACTTTTCTTATATTTGAGAGAGTAGGATAAGATGATTTGTGGGACCTCTTCTTCTAGATTCTACTCCTCTTCCTCTACCTATACTTTTCTCACTTAATCTAATGACCCTGCTCTATATTGAGCTAAAATTTGGACAAGTGGTTTGACCCCCAAGGTTAATATATTCATATGGATCCTCCTTCAGAACATAACTCTTACAATAGACAATTTATTTTAAAAAATAGGATTTATTTTACCTAATAGATGTTACCTTTGTAAGCATGATGATGAAATATTTTACCACATCTTCATCACCATTCCTTTTTTTTACTCACATATTTTTAATAGAGATAATTATTGAGATGCCATTGTGTACGATTGTGTATGATGCTTAATGATATGAATCCTTTCAAGATCCTCTCTTGAAAAGATAATCTAGGATCAATTCCAAGGTTCTGAGTGATCTTGCAACCTACTGGAATCTACTCAATTGAAGATAAATGTATATGTTCATGAGGAGGCCTTTCTTGGTTTGACTAATTTTGGAAAAGATATTTAAACTTGCTATTTGAAAAGTAACCACAAAAGAGAAATATTTTTGGTATTTTCTAATTTATGATGAATGTAATTTATTGATGGAATTATATGAATTCCTATTTTAACCAAGTGTTAGAAAAAAAAATAACAAATATAAGGTAATGAGAGATTAAAGAAAATAACTTAAAAAAGGGAAAATTCGAACATACATAAACCATGTAACAACATGTCTACTGGTTAAATTGTCGAAAACTTGTGTAGGAAACCAATGAAAATAGGAGCAATGCTTCCTCATTCCATTAATGCCATCACCAATGGGAATTCAATAATAACCTAAAGATGTTTCACTTCTCATCAAATTGTAAGGCCATGGAAAGTGTGCTCATGCGAGACAAGAAGCTATGTAGGAACAATAGGTGATCTCTTCTCCAACTTGATATGTTAGCAAAATTCATTAGCACAAGGAGAAAACTAGAACTAAACGGTTGCACAATCAAACAACAAACAAAACCATTGGTTCAATTATTATTCATGAACATGAATTCATAAAAATAGCACACTCTAGAAAGAATAACTACACTAAGAATGAAAGTACTAATAGCATATACTATTGCATCAAAATAACGGTCTAGAGTACATATTACATCCATGTGTTTATAAAAAATCATCTCCTCCCTTTGTGCTAGGAGAGAGAGTTCTTAAAATGTAACTCATGTTAAGAACCTAATAAAACATATCTAATTATACACAAACTGGCTCTCTAAATGGTACTAAGTATGTCTCCACCCTTTTTAATATCAATTAATGGGTGCATGAGCCTTTACATGACTTGAAATGATAAAAGAATAAATAGATAACAAGAAGGAAGTTGCAAGAGGATCTGAGAGTCACTAGAAGCTCTAAAAATGGAATCTTGGCCTTCTCTAAATATTTTTGGGAGTTGAACTATCCACAAAATGCATTTCTGGTACATGGAATGCTCTTAAAATAGCAACTAGTTGTTAACTATCAGTGCACCACTACTTCTTCAAAATTGTCAATGCACCTCTGAAAATAGCACACCTATAGACCTTGATGAAATGTTCCAAAAATCCAAAAATTTCTCATGTCAAAATTTAATTTCCAACATTTGGGTGTTTTCCTTCCTTATCCCAAAGTGATATTTGGATGGTTATTGTTGAATTTATCAAAGATATCTACTACTTTGGAAAACTCAGGCAAATCAAAAGCCTCATACTTATTCTTCACTATTTTTTAGTAATTGCTAACCTCTATATGATTTTCCACAAAATTCTCAAGTTTAGTGTCTAGTTCCAACAATACCTCTTTGGTCTTAAATGCTTTCCTTATATATTCATTTGATGAAGCATCCATGAAAGTTCTTCAAAATTGCTAAACTATTAATTGCACTGAATTGAGCTTAGATTTCGACTCATCTTCAAAATTTCAAGGCAAGCAACACTATAATAGCTCTCTGCTTCCAAAATTTTCTCTTGAGTTTGATCCCTCAACCTCTGTATATCCTCATGTAGTTCTTGCATAACTTTATTCCCAACAGATATTTTTTCTATTCAATCATCAAGTTGCTCCAACTCCTCTACAATATATACTTCCATGAGCATATGATACCCTTGACCTTTTTATTGGTGTCAAAGGTTGAAGGTCTTTTGTCCAGGTATGCACCTCGTCCATCAACCAAAAATCCTAGTTCATTATGGACGCTAATTTATCTGCACTAAAATGAATATAGTGTAACAGGTTCAAATTTCCCTATATTATTTGTAGACCCTTTTCCTCAAAATTGTCATCTCATTGCTCACATGTTCCCAAAATGAATCCACATGTACAATGCCCTTCTCTTTTCTCTCTAGTGCTGCAACAAGAGTGATATCTAGATTATCTAGGTCTATTGGGCCCACACCTCCATGCAGATAGCCTCTCAAAAGCTAATTTTGTTTGCATAGTAGTATCAACTCAAATTTATATTGGTCCATGTGTCAGAACACCTCTTTTATTCTCATAGCAATCAATAATTTGGATGTATCTACCATGAGCCTTCCTAATAGGACCTCCTTGATTTAAAATATTCCTTAGTAGTCAAATCCTTAGTATCAACATGTGGAGGAGGGATGGCTATGTGTGCAAGCAAGTCCTAATCTTAGTTCTTCATAATGGAGCCTAGTGGTCATACATCACCCATAGGTGGATCAAGCTTCTTGATGGATTTTAATAGCTCATTTGTTCCATACTTAGCAATTACATTTAGATTCCTCTTCTTTCAAACCATAACCTCCCTTTTTAGTCAAGCAAGTGTAGCACCCATTGGAGACATATATTTGACTGAAGAGGGGGTTTGTACTCTAGGTCTCTTTCCCTTATTAGTCCTCTCTAGAGTCTTTTCTTGTTGAAAGGGATCACCAGTTTGAGTCTTTGTACCTTCTTGGGCTAAGGTCCTAGAATCAGTACTATGAGGATTTTTTGAAGTTCCTCATGTATTTCCCCCTCCTCTAATACTTCATTGGCTTGAAATTATTGGGGCTCTTCCTCCTCCACCACCTGTTCTTCTAAGTCTATAATAGGAGGAAGTGGCATTATTGAGCCTTTATCTAGGAGTGACAAATCTTGAGATGGTAATAGTGGTAGGCCCAAAAGTCCTTGAGATAGAGGTGGTAATTGGTTCTAGTCCTCTCCTAGGGATTAAGTTGTAGGAGCATCCTGTATCTTCTCCCCCACCATCTTAGTGCCCACGAGCATGAAATCAAATTTAGAGAGGTCAAAGACATCTATCTCTTGACCTTCCATGTTTTTTATCCACTATTTTTTATTAGGTAAAAGCAAGTTTGAAGGGGACTCGAAACCCCAAAGAAAAAGTAACAAAGACAGGAACTATTTTTATATGGACTAGTAACCTAGAGTTTCAAAAAAATAATTGAAGGTTGGTTTTACAAGGAAAGACAACTAGATCTAGCTAGTTTTATATGGACCAGTAACCAAAATAATTCAATTAAGCTAGTAGGGTTTCAAAAGAATAGAAACAAATAAAAACTTAGATCAATTCTTTAATAACTCCAAAAATAGAAGAACCTAACAAAGGGATCTCTTTGAGAGAATCATGAATTCTCTTCATAGGGATTTGGAGGTCAACTTTCTTGGTACTTTGTTTAGTATGCCTACTCAAACCACCATCTAGCATTAGAGAATGACTAGTCAAAGTCACTTCATCTAGAGAGGCTTTCCCAATTGACGCTTCAACAACTAGGATGGATAAAGTAATACCCTCCATTCACATTTCTCTATTCATTAACATATTTTTGAGGGAGGCTTCATACTCCTAAAGTTTTGTTGGGATATTTCCAACCAAAGCTTCCAACTCCATCCACTTCTTGCATTCCTCAACTACCTTCACCTGTAAACTTAGGGTATTATCTTGCAATCACTCATCCTCTGAGGTAATAATCTAAATAGTTTCTTTTAGAATAGATGGTGGAATTATGGTGGAGCTTATTTTTCTTCCCTCTTCTGTAGCCTTGATCAAGTGAGTCCTCCAACTTAGGGGAACATAATCCATCAGTTTATCTTCTTCATCTTCTACATCAACTTCATGGATGGTCTCAAGATCCTGATTAATATAAGTAGTTTTCTTCTTCAACTTCCTCATTTTTATGTTGGCCAACCAAGTTTCAGCTCTTTCTCTTTTGGGTGTTGTAGGTGAGGCTTTTTCCTCTTTGGCTATAGGTAGCATTGGTTTCTCTTCTTCTACCTTTCCTATTCTTTCTCTTTATTTTTTTGAAGAAGCACTTGCTTAATTCCTTGATATTTCTTTGTTGGGCTAGCTTAGGGCTCTACTTCTTCTTTAGGTTATACTTGTTCTTCTTGAGATGCTTGTTTAGGAGTGGTCTACTTCTTCCCCTTAACTAGAGCTATTTTTTTCTTACTCCCCAATCTGTTTGGAAGTACTCAACCTCTCGCTCATGTTGATACATTATCTCTAGCCTCATTAGGGATTGAGCCAGGAAGGTTAGCATTGTGACTTTGGTACCTTTATCCTTTATTAGAAGTGTTGTGGCTTGTAGAGGAAAAACCAATGGAACTAGATTAAGTTTGAATAACTTCTTGATCCATTCCCTTGTTAATTGGACTATGTGGTGAGTTTTATGATTAATGCTAGAGTTCTCATGCCTCCTAATTTTTGCATTCATTATTATCCTATCATAAATTTTATCCCTAATTTACAATGGATCTAAGACATCTTGTGTATCTTTCTTGATAGCCTTCAACAAGATCTTTATTTTGAGGGCCTTGTCTACTAGATATAGAGTAGGATATGTAGATATCATAGTCATCTACTACATTCATCTAGTGATCCTCTAATGCATCTTCATATACAAACTACTTTCCTATTAGATGCTACACTATCCAAATATTATCAAAGTATGGGAAAGGGGAGTTGTACTCTTCTAAAGGATATTGATCCCATTCTGAATCAAACATCATGATGTCTTATTTTTTCTTGACCTTGAAAGCACCGATGGTGATTGGCCACACCAATGTATTTTTGTGGTGTTTCCTCACTCTGTCATATGCAATCCTAAGTTTTCTAGAAATATCCAATGCAACAAGCCTATCTGATGGATAACTTGGGAGTTCTTTAAGTTCACTTGTGTGTCTATGACCTAAGGTATGTGAATGTTTTAAACTCAATGTAGTAGGCACCTATCTCTAAAATATGGGTTGCTACTTCTATTGAAATTCTCTTTTCAAAACCACCCTCGATGAACTAGATGATTGCAAAAATGAAACCATCATTCATAATCCTATACTCCACACTCTACTTTGATATCTTTTTCTTAACTAGTTGAGAATACACCACATAAGACCATGCATTAGTATCTTGAATGCCACCCTTCTTGTAAAGCCCTAGTTAACTTGTTGTTTTGGCCACCAACAAGTACACCAAAAATGATGTCATATAGAATTTGGGGTTGGTGTTAACAACTAACAACTGCTCATCTAGGTAGTCACTTAGAATCCTAGCCTAGTTAATTGGTATCTTGGTCCTCCTAATGGTTTATATGAAGTGTACCATCTAGGTTTGAAAATTTCAAGCTTCTAGAAGTCCCATTGCTCTACTCAGAAGTATAATCACATAGCCAATATCATCTTACATGTACCCTTGGGTCATGTCCACTTTACCAACTCTATGACTGACTAGAATTCTATTAATCAAGAAGGATGATTAAATTATCTATCAAGCTTCCTTCTCATTATCTTGGTACCATCTTTTTCCTCCTTCAAAAGATATGTGTAAGTATTGATCATCCCTAGGAAGATGGAAATCTTTCTCAATATTTCAAGGTCGAAGGTCAAGAACTATTTCTCTAGCAACACTCTTGACAACCTTTTCTTCCAAGACATAGTGTTCTACCAAGGTCATGATTAGCTCTAAAGATTGTATTGAAAATAGATGTGAGGCTATATTGAAAAGACCTAAATACATGAGTATAGATAGCATCATTGACCTCTCCTTATGTTAGCAACATATTATAAGGAAGGTGTTCCAATCAATATGCCTGAGCTCGATATCTTTGATTTCTACATGTCCATCATGAAAGTAGGATTTTCTAGGTGCACCTTGGTATTTGAGGCCTATAGGTTTGAGAGAAATCTTTTTAGCCACTGAAGATGAAGATGGCATAATTTTATCTACACAAGAAAGAAGACATTAGTCCAGAGAGTTAAAATTTACACCTAAAGAAAACCCTAACCATCAAAATCTAGTAAAAATACCCCAAAATATTAAAAATAGTTAATTCCCAATATATCCATCATATGCAAAAAGGTGCACCTAGCTTACCCTTATAGGTGCTATGGGAACACTAAATGGCCATTTTAAGACCATTTATGTGTAGTTGCACACTTGTACACATGCACAACTTTGGAAGGTGCACACATGTGTATGTGCATAATTTCATACATGCAGAAGGCAAGTGCAAGGAGGGGAGTTAGTCCCTTATCTTCTGATTTAGAGCACAAAGGGTGCACACATGTGCACCTTGATGGGGTGTGCATCCTTATTATACATTTGGTGCTTTGAAAAGGTGTGTATGTACATACATGTACACCTTTCTTTAGTCTTAGTTTGACTTAGTTAAGGTAGAAGGTGCACACCTACGCATCTGTAGGTGGTGTACATGTGTGCATCAACTGGTGTGTTAGTTTCCTTAGGTTTTGTTATGTAACTTAGGTTTTTAAAAGTTAATGAAAGTACAAACATGCACACCTTGAAGAGGTGCACATATGTACACCTTTAGTGTCTTACATTTTTAGAGGTTCAGAGGTGGAAGAGATTCTTGAGCACAAAGAAAAGTGAAGTAAAGGGGAGTGGTCCTAGGTTTATATAGACCTAGATCCCAAAGGAGATAAGTGTGCACCTGTGCACCTAAAATAGTTGGACATGTGCATTAGTGCTCATTTATGCCCTCTTTACTTAAAAAAATTCCAATTTCTCCCTAGCTCTAACATCTTGAACTTTCTTAGTTAGAGACCGAGACTTAACCTAGACTCATGATAAGTTCCAAAATGACCTAGGCCCTGGATTAGGGGTCTAGGAGACAAAAAGAGTACTAGGGGGTCCCCATATATAGGAGAAATGGGGCATGGATTGTGAAACAACAAAAAATAGTCCCAACATAAAGGAAGAAATGACAAAGATATTTCTTCACCAACAAGCATTCTTCTGACATGTTGTCATGCCCAAAATAATAACACAACTACAAATATTTTTTTTTGGAAAATAAACTTAGGTTTTTTTGAACATTTTAGGGAGAGAGTAGAAGATTTACTTGCATCTCAATTTACCAATATTTTTCTTACAAGATATATGATTAAATAAAATTTAGGTCATAAGGAACATATTGGGATCATCAATTGATAGGAGAGGTGTGTGTTTCATGGTTCTGTAAACCATACATGATATTTTTTAATATCTCAGTATATCCACTTGGGACCTAATGTATAATATAAGTGAGTCATTATTGGTGTTTGAAACTACTAAACAACAAAATGCTCAATACTAAATTGATAATACCCACATAACCTAAAAATTAGCCAGATATTATGAACAATTATATCTATAAATCACTTGAACCCAACTTCAACAAAACCCATGATGGGTTCCTACTCTTTTGGCTCTGCCAAACCAAGGTGGGTGTACCTAGGGATAATCCAATTGTAAAATTGTGTGGAAATCATCTTAGTTTCGTTTTGATTCTCATCATTTATTTTTCAAATACTTGCACACTCTTTCCAATTCTCTTATTTTTTCAAAATTATACACATCCCTTTAAGTAGATCTGGTCTCAAATCTCCTAAAACTTTCATATATTCCAGCTATTGGCGGCTACTTAATACTAAGGAATACTATGTAAGTGAGTGTTGACCAGCATTATGACCTTAAAATAATCTTTGAGACTTTTTTCCCTTTTCAAAATAGACTTGACATGCAAAAATAAATCAACTCTCAATTACCACTGAATTTCATTACCAGTGCCTTATCCATTGGGCTAAGATTTATGTATTGGTGGGAGACCTAATTCAAACAACTTATGAATGAATTTTATCAATAGAAATCATCCATTCCCATTCTTATAGAATATCCTTCTCATAAACTTATCAATTCTACTATTCTAGTAAAGCATTTATATAATTCATTGAATTAATAGCAACAAGAGAGTCAATACATAGTCTGTCTAGACTGCATTCAATCATATGAACCTAATTCAAATGATCCTAAAATAGACAAGTTCATGAAATGGAGATAGATAGTGATGACACAGAAACATTGTAAACATCCCTTTGCATTGTCCTTTTTTAAATGACTAATAAATCTACAAATAAAGTCTTAACTAAACTCATTAAATCACTGGTTATGTCATGTATCTGTATCAACAATTACACTTGAAAGTATCTAGAAATATTACATGAGAATAAGGACCGACTGTACTATTTCTTGACACTTCAAAAAATACATCAATTTTTAGACCCTCACAATGCCTTGAAAACTCATTTATATAACATGAGTTGCAACAAGCAAAGGGCAATTGTGATTGACAAGTGTCTTTCCAAATAAGTAACAAAACACTATAACAAGAGACAAAAATGAGTATAATAGAATTCCAAGTGCGTCAAAAATTGATTAGGTAGGCCCATTTCTATTACTGCCACAAATCTTCAACTTTTTATTGGTCCCCTACTATTCCCCATCTTCAGAATATGTGGCTACCAAACTAGCCAACGAAGGGTTATCTTCTGGTACCTCAAAATTATTTTTTTCCTGTGGATTTTCACGGCTTTCACCTTGAATAGGCAATATTACTTTTTCACATTCTTCTTCTTTCAGGTCCTGATGTGTTAATGATATGCACCTCACCTTTTTTTTCTTCATCATCATCTGCACTACCTTCTTCTAACTGCTCATCAAAAGCAATATCTGCCATCCAGGTGTTAAATTGTGCATCATTGGGCTAACTAAATTGAAGGATATCATCTTCTTCTTTAATATATATTTAGCCTCATTTTAAAAACCAACAAACTCTTGTCTCAAAGAATCAAAAAATAACTGGACTTTAACCAATTCCTCTGTCGTGATAGCCCACCAAACATGCCCCTTTTCGTTTACAACTTTATTTATCCTTGTGCAAAATAGGTCATCTAATTCTTTACTCCATGCATCCTTATATTTTAATTTATTCTTTCTATCCAAGGCACAAGGGAACAAATCAAATTTTTGATTCTTCTACTTGCTTAAATAAGAAACAATTTTCAGTTGCAAGGCAATTCTCCTATTATCAAAATTTGATAGGTCATAAGCAACATCATACAACTTTTCAACAGGGTCCTGGGAAGACCTTATAACTGAATAACATAAAAGGGTGATTTCTTTCTCCCTTTTCCCCACTTATTAACAATAAGCTTGAGGGTTTCATCATGGGTTTTCAGTTCCTCCCATACACTTGTTACTCTTGCCAAATGATCATAGAACAAGGGCCATTCAATTTTATCTACTAAATACATTAGATCCTTTCTAAGCTTATCCTCATATTTCATATTTAGCTCTACATGTAAGGCCCATAGCTTGCTTTTATTTTCTTCAAAATCCTCAACTGTGTAATATTCTAGCCTTTGAGGTGTGTCTGGTATCTCTATAAGGGGGGTAGATTTAAAAGGTTCCACTGGAGGATGGGGGTATGTTATTCTTGGCTTGGTGGAACTCCCCATTAGCTTGTCTTTAAGCTCAATTCTCCTGTTTACCTCCTTATTATAGGCCTCAAGAATTGTCTCATATTTATTTTGTAACTCAAGTATAGTATGTTCTTCCTTCCTAATAGTGACAAAAAGAGATTTAAATGAATCCTCATTCCACTATGCTTCCTACACATGCGAGGTATCAGCGACACATCTTACAATTATGTTTCCCATCAATCTAGACTCATTTTATTTTGATGGTGCGGCTCTAGATCCTCTTGTTAACGACCAACTAACCAATGTAGCTTGATCCTCAACAAATCAGTGCCATTGAAATCCTTTTTATTGTGATTTTTCAAATTCAATTTATTTGAAAAATAATTGAAAACTAAAGTATCAACAATATCCCAATTTGGTAACAATAAAATGTTAGATGCCTTCACCATTTGCCTCCCCTCCTCAGCGCTTATATTTTGGAATTCTTTCATCATTTCTTCTTTTGTTTGTTTATGGATGGAAGTTTCATCTATTTTTGGATGCTCTATTTTTAGGCTTTTAAATCTCTCTTAAAAAATATCCATATTTTCCCTCCATGCAAATTGCTAGAAAGCCCTAGATCTCACAAAGCTGTAATTAGCCAAAAATTGATGACTTGCATGTTCTAACATAGGGTCCAATTCCCTGCCTCTATAGTGTGCTACTGTTAGATCCAAACTTGGTAGGCTAGGTTTTGGAGGGTTGCCCTAATCTAATTTTTCTTGAGTAATAAAGATACCTCCCTATGATCCCATCTATTCAATCTGCTCGCTAGTGAGCTATTCTTCTCCAATCCTCAAAAGGGATTGAGTGGGTGAATATTCCTCAACTTGAGGCCTCTCTTCTTTCATTACCTTTTGCCTCTTGGGACTAGGTTCATCAGGTTTCTCCTCTTGGGATACACTGGTGGATCCCATTATTTTCTTGCCCTTATCTACAGGAACCATTTTATTTTGAATTATAGTATAACCAGGCTTCTTTTGTACAATTATCTAACTAGCTCCTAAATTAGGAGTGAAAGCCAACCTTCACATGACTTCTCTGGCCTTATTAGGATAAGAATCAATTAAAAAAAATCTTCTCATTCATAGCTTCTATTATTTTAGAGAAGTTACTCATGAGTTTATTTATTTTGTTAGCCTTTATATTAGCATTATCTAGAGGACTATATTTTTGATCAAAACAATGAATGAATTCTAGGACCTGAGAATAAACTCTCCATTTTTCCTTTTTACTTTCCTTCTCTTGCAATTAGAATTCATTCCTTATAATGTCCTTTGGATAATATGAATCATGTTGTACCTATCCCAACTTAATTCTATGCCTCTAGGTCTGATTAAAAAATTCCTCAAAATCACAAAAGTGGGGATGGGAGATAGCCATCATATACTGATCCAAACTTTAAAGAAAAAAGAGCCAACCCCCTTTGGTAATCACAAACTAATGGGCCACTGTGCAGGTAGAGAAGATTTACCCTAGTTTCCTTTTCAACAGAAACATTTCTTCTACTCCTCCTAATAGCCACAAAACTTCAGCCATTCCTACCTTCAAAGGTACTTGGTAAGGCAAGACATGAGGACTCACTTTAAAACCATAGATTCTAAAAATTCTAGAAATAGGGTAAGGAATAATATCTCACCAGTTATGTGAAACTTTCAAGCTATGGGGTTTGTCCATAGGGCTAAGGAGGTCCATTAATACCTTAGTGATTCTGGGATTGTCTCTTAATATGAGACATCTTAATTTAGAAGCAAAATACCTATCAAATCTGACAAAATTGGCATTATTTGCATCCCAGGTCATATCTACACTCCACAACTGGAATGGTAGTGCTTCCCCATTCTCTTCTCTATTCAATTCCACTTCATTACCAAAATATGTCACCCCCTTGAACAAGAACATATGCATCAATAGAGAATAGCGGCCAAAAGTTTTCTCCACTTTTCCCTTCACAATTCCAACTAAACCAGTATGAATTTCTTCAGCCAAAAAGTAGGCAAAATCAAAGATAACATCTACACTGAAAGAAGCAATCTGAACCATCATAGACATAAGGCCAATGGGCATGAAATCTTTCTCATCCTCACCAAAAGCATGGCATAGAGTCATGTATATTTCTAGAGCTTGGGAAGTGAAAAGACTCTTCTTAAAAGATTCCCTAGAGGCTGCGATAATTATCGATAGAGTTCTTATTGTACCAATGTGTTCCCTCAGTGCACCTCCCCTAATCACATCCTTCTTTTCTTTGTATTCATTTTCTAGTTCTAGCAAATTTATTCGCACATGGTAATCTGACAATGGTTCTAAGTGAAAAACCTCTCTAATTTCTTTAGGACTAATTGAGATCAAAGGCACACCATCATTTCTTCTTACCACCCTAATAGCTTCGTCATAATTCTTGGCAATGGCTTCAAGCAAATCACAAGCCATGAAAACACTTAGGACTACTAGCTTTCCCAAATCAAAATTCTAGATGTTAGCATGCGGGGCAAACAAATTCCTCTCTAAAAACCACTTTTTAAACAAGACAAAACCAGTTTGAGTAGTTTTTGCATCCCTAATCTAGTTCCCCTAGTCATATAGGCCATTAGCAATCTTAAGCATAGGGTTTAAGGATAGGAACCATTTAACTTGTACAGGCTCGGTGGTGGATTCTGGGAGTAATTCTAGAAAATCATCATGGACATTTCTATCCATATAATTAATTTTCCTAGAAAATGCTTTCTTAGGAGGCATCTTGATCATAATAATAGGCACTAGAATGCTACAGAGGTTATATATGAGTACTTACTTGACTTGCTAGACTTGTTCTTTTTTGAACCTTTGCAATTGCTCTCGAACATATGAGAAATTGCTTCATGGCCGTGCCAGGCTAAACACAATATGATCAATAGGCCCTTGTGGTAAGAAAATGTGAAATCTTTGTTTGTGTGAGATTGGAACTAATGAAATCTCTTCTATTGTACTCTATTTCTCCCACATGTGAAGGTTTCATTCATCATAAATGTGCAGAATAGAAAAAATAGAGTGGCATCACACTTCCTTTTAAATTTTTACTGTCAATCCTTGAAAACTCATATGATTCAGGAATGAAGACTAGGGTGACTCACTTTTCTTCTTAGCATGCTGGCAGTTAAACCAATAAACTACTTCCATATATACCTTTCCTTCAATGCTAGTGTTTCAATCTGGGCCCATTGATGATTGGGGACATGTGTCATCAAGTTGCTACCTCGCTATGCATAACTTTTGAGCATCTTGTTATAGCGAGATAGTGATAGCCACTAATTTTTATTTGATCATGTGGCAGACATTTGGAACAACTCTTAAGAGAACAATGGTGGGCCCCCCATTCACTAACTCGCTATACATAATCTTCACACATCTTTTCATAGCGAGTTAGCGAGTACCATTGATCCATGCTTGATCTAATGATCAAAATTCTTTGCATATTTTATGCATGGGTAGTGGGTCTAGGTTACCACTAGTGTTGAGCTAGTTTAACATGTAATCACACACACACACACACACACACACACACACACACACACACACACACACACACACACACACACACACACACACACACACACACACACACACAATTTCAAACCTTGAGTGACATCACATGTCCTTGGCCTTTTCGTGTTTTTAATTTTTAGACAGGTTGCTACATCGCTACTGGAAAAATTACTAACTTTCCAGCTAGCGATATAGTGAGTTCTGACGAATTCATAATTTTTGGCTTATAAATGCTCAATAGGATGCCACCGTGTCATTTGATCTACATACCTCAGCTTTTTCAAGTCACTCATTTGGGGCCCACCTTTTTTGATTTCCATTTGTATCACAGCCTTCTAACTAGTCACTACCTCACTACCGACAAAATTACCAACTTCCCAGCTAGCAATATAATGACTTTATGGCAACCCATCAAAATGAACATCAAGAAATAAAACTATGAATGACACAGCCTTCACAAAAATAAAAGTAGAGCTTGCACAATATCTTCCTTGGGATCCTCAAAATCATTTTCTATTATAAAAGAATGCCAACTTTTGCAATGATCGGGCCCTCACTATGTCGCTACCAAAAAAATGGTGATTTTCCAAGTAGCGAAGTAGCGACCTCCGACGGATTCATAATTCTAGTGACAGATAACAAATGATACATTAATTGAAAATTCACCAATTAAAACTGGTGTTAGAGAAAGTGGTCGTTCATATTTATGAAACTACATGGGAATTTTTCTGATCAAATCAACCTTAAAAAGGTTACTGCTTTCTTTAAAATCTGGGCACTCACTATGTCGCTATCGGTAGGTCGCATGGATTTTTCGGTAGTGACTTAGCGAATGACCATAAATACTTGAACTCCAGTGACACCATTTGCAAGTTTCTACCCGTGCATTTTTTTATACTGACAATCCTGGGTCATAGCACGTGATCATAATGTCCATATATTAACACACCTTTTTTGGCATCAGACTTCATTTTTTAGTACCACAACATAGTTCTCCAATGGTCGCTACATCGCTATAGGAAACAACCTTGCAACTTTTTATAGCGAGTATGTGACAACCATGGATTCAAATAAGATCCAACAGTGGGATAAATTTATTCAAAAGGACTCAACGATGACCTCAAAGTAGGTAGGAAAAGAATATTCTCTTTTCTTTTTTAAAACTTTCATGCCAAGATAAAGTAAAAGGGCAATACCTAGGGCTTTACACAGATTTTGAAAGGTACCAAAAGTATGAGACCAAAACCTAAAACCCTAGGTTCTAATAAAAGGACTCACATCTAATTTTTATACCATGATTTTAAGAAAAGTTAGTTATGTAAAAAATTAGACCAACAGTGGCTTTATCTAGGGATGATAGACTATTTGAGTCTATGCAAGAATTCAAAATCTTTGGGAAAGTAGACCACAAACTTGATACAACAATGACACATTCTTTAGAGAGCACAAAAAAAAACAAATAGAACAAGGAACCAAACTATAAAAAAAAATTTATAGGGATTTGTAAAATATACACAATGTACAAGAAAACACAAGGACCCTAAAACTACTATTTATGGAAAAGGAACTTTAAGAAAAGTATCTCTTCAAGAATTGTCCATAAACTGAAAATTCAAGAATCTCTCTAGTTAAATCTTGCAAGAAATATGAATCTTCTCCATTTGTATCATGAATGCTATATGGAACCAACCAAATTGAATCAAATTTACCATGCTTCCCTTTATCTTCCATTCTAGCATTCCACATTAGTACCATGTTACCTACTTCAAATTTCTTGTCAGTGGTCCTTTTATCATAAAAATATTTCATTTGTGACTACTGCTTGGCATTCTGAATAGAAGATTCTCTCCTTGTTTCTTCTAATTGCAAGATGTCATCCATTCTAAGATGCATCTCATCAACAATGTCATTTTCATAAAGTTGAATAAACTTGTAAATTTCTTTTAAGTTATTCTGGGGGAGTCTAGCTTGTATACCATAAACCAAATCAAATGGGGCACATCCAATAGCCTTTTTCATAGTAACCCTAGCAGCCCATAGGGCTAATGGCAACTTTGAATCCCATGCCTTCTTGTTTTCCCCCAAAACCCTCTTGATGATTTTCAATATACTCTTATCACTAGATTAAACCTGACCATTACCTTGAGGATGATATGGTGATGATGTATATTCTGTAATGCCATACTTTTTACAAAAATCTTTATATTCCTCTGATCTGAAACACATGGCATTATCAGTTACAATGTTTTGAGGACATCCAAACCTAATTATAATATTATTCAGGATGAAATTAATCACCACCTTACTTGTTGCATTCCTAGTAGAGATTGCCTCAACCCACTTGGTGAAATAATTAGTACCCACCAAGATCTAAGAATGGCCTCCACTAGACTTGTTTGTGATTTCACCTATGAAATAAATTCCCTATTGTTGGAAGGGTGCTTGCACCTCAATAGGTCTTAAGGGTGGGCTTCCAAAAAATTTCAACTTCCCACTGAATCTTTGACAAGTATCACATAATTTCACACAGTTATGAGCATCTTTAAAAAGTGTTGGCCACCAAAACCTAGCCCTCAGAATCTTATGAGCAGTAGTTTTAGCCATACAATGACCACCACATACACCTTCATCCATATATTTCAAAAATAAATTAGACTTAGTTTCATCCACACACTTCAAGAGGACTTCATCCATGCTTCTCCACCACAACTATCCTTGGACTATAACATATCTTATAGCATGCAACTTAAGGAATCTCTTTTGGTTATTAGTTAACTCTGATGGAGATTTCATAGTTTGAAAATAATAGATTACATCCTTGTACCAATCAGAGGTGTCCATATCATAGAGATCTTCTCTGCAATTATCATCCAGTTGATTAATTTGGTTTGCCTCTAGATTTTGTTTTGTCATCAACTTGGCCAAACCTTGACCTCTAACCAATTTAGTAATCTATATGTCAATATTGAATTCTTGTATTCTATTGATCCACCTACACCTCTTACCAGATACCTCTTATTGTGAGAAAATGTCTTTTACAACAGTAGTAGGGACAAAAGAAATAATTCTAGCCCCCATTAAATAACATCTGAAGGTCTTCACTCCTTTGACTAATGCATATGCTTATTTTTCATTAATATCATACTTTAGCTTAGCTGCTTGCAATGACTTGCTAAAGAATGTAATCAGTTGCTCATAACCCTCCTCATTTCTTTTTAACAATACTGCAGCAATATTGTGAAAAGAGGCAAAAGAAAAAATATGCATTGGTTTGTCATAATCTGGTGCTTTGAGAATAGGAGCATCCTTAATGGCTTGCTTAATTTTATTGAATGCAGTACTAGGATCACCATCCCACTTTATCTCAGACCCTTTCTTCAACATCCTTGAAATGGGCCTGGTAACTTCTGCAAAATTAGTTAGAAATCTTTTAAGAAAATTTATTTGGCCAAAGAATGATTGAATACCTTTAACACTCTTGGGTTTCTATATCTTATCTATGGCTTCTACCCTTTCAGGATCAATCCTAACTCCATGTTTTCCAACTAAGTGTCCCAATAATCTTCCTTCAGTTACACCAAAATGACACTTTCTGGGGTTTAAAGAAATACCATATTTGAGAGCCCTAATGAATACCTTCTCAAATTGTGTGCAATTGTCATTCTCATATTTTGATTAGGCATTTAAATCATCTTGATACACAACCAAAAATTTGTCAATAATGTCAACAAATGCCACATCCATTGCATGTTGAAAAGTAGCCCCAGCATTAGTAAGCCCAAAATGTATCCTAACATATACATAAGTCCCCCATGGAGTAGTGATCAAAGTAGTCTTATATTGTTCTGATTCTTTGACAACCACCTAATTGTAACCTAAGAATCCATCCATCATAGACATGAGTTTTGAACCAATAACCTTTTACAACATATCCTCCATGTTTGCAAACCATAATTATCTTTTAATGAAGATATATTTAAATTCTTGAAATCAACACATAGCCTTATATCTCCATTTTTCTTTCTGATAGGGACCAAGTTGGACACCCAAAAGAATGTCTAATAGGTTTTATGATCCCAACATCCCTTATTTTGATTGATTCTTCTTGTATCTTAGGGGCCAAGGTTGGATTTATTGGTCTTTATTTTTTCCTAAAAGGCTTTGTATCCAGCTTTAAAGGAATCTCATGCTGGAATAGATCCTCTTTGTAAGCCTTTAGATCATCATATGACCATGCAAATACATGCCTATATTTCCTTAACAAATCTATCAAATTTTGCCTAATTTTATGAGAGAATTTTCTACCAATATACACTCTCCTAGGTGTTTCCTTAGTTCCTAGATTCACTTCCTCTAAATCTTTGGCATCATATTTACTAACATAAATTTGTGATCTATCTTGATATTCAAAAATAGTCTCTAAGGCTACCAAACCCTTTGGGATCTTATTAGTTTTTAATTGCACAACTTCCTTCCCAAAAATAGTATCTTTTCCATTTATATTCTCCACATAAGCTGCACAATCAATTTCTTGTCCTAACGACATATTTTCATAGTTTAGAAATCTCAAAATGTCCTTGTCATCTTCAAATACTTGCCAATTTTGGACATTTTCAGGAACAAAAGGCCTGATCTGAGTTTCAAGTTTAGATATACCAGCAAATGTGATATCATCAGGTTTCACTACTATATTTTCTAGTAAATCTGCCATCTTATTGTTAGATCTATCCTTCCAAATTATCCCAAATGCATCAAAGCACTCAATCATGTCCCATACTGCATTTCTATACTATTTTAACCTTTTATTCTTTGACACATAAACATTTCTCACCTGGGATACAACTAACTCAGAATCCCCAATTACATGTATACATAGCTAGTCTAAGTCCTAACAACAAAGTCTCATATTTTGCTATGTTATTAGTACATGGGAAATTCAATGTGAAAGAAAATTTGTAAGTTACCCTAGTAGGAGAAATTAGTAAAATACCTGCACTTGCTCCATCTTTGCAATAAGCACCATCAAAGAACATGGACGATAAGTCACCTTTATCTATCTTTTTATCAACCTCCATTTCTATCAGAGATTTTTTCTTGCTTTTCTTCAAAGTTAGGACATCATCTTTGAATGCATTGACCTCTATATCAACAAAAAATTTCATATCATCCTCAACTTATTCTACTATCATATATATGCTTTTTGGCTCTCTATTGATCTTTACAAAATTTCCATCAATATTAAAGTAGTAAATGATAAGTCACATTGCAAGCTTCCTCCCATGGTAGCACTCCATTTTCTAGATAATAACATACCATATTGAGGTGGTATGTCAGCAACCAACATGCTCATAGTGAGTTCTTTATTTGAACATGCTATCAATCTATAGGGCAGGGCACTAATAGTGCCTATGACTATAACTTCCCTTTTATCCATAGCACAACATCTTCCTTGAGTAGTGTCAACCTTCAAACCTAATTATTTCATTATCTCAAAAGGCATAACAGTACTAGAAGCACTAGAATCAATCATACAATTCTTTAATGTCTTACCATTCACTAGGATACTTAAGAAAAATGGCTCAACATTTCCCAAACATTCATTGACAGAGTTATCCAAAAACATCTAAGGAATTTGAGACACAACTACTTTAGGCACCTACTCCTTCACCTTTTCCTTTTTCACTTCTTTAGGAACATGATTTTCATTACATTCTTGACTTACCTTTACATTAGTATTTCCCAACCATGCTATAGCTTTATCTCGGTGCTTTGGGATTCTCAGTAACTCAGACAAAGGAACCTTAAAATTAATCTGAGACAAAATAGCAAACATATCTATAGAAGAATAAAAAAGGTTATCATTATTCACATTCCCTTTCTCATCATGCTTACCCAAAGTGTTCAAGGCATTATGATGACTCTTATCTTTCTCATTGACATTTTGTGATATCTTCCCATTTCTTCCCCTGGAGACATTATTTGAGAACTCTATATCCTCAGGGTCACCCCCTTTCTTTGGTTCCCCTTTTTTATTTGCAAATTTAACCTTCATAGTAAGGGACTTTTTAGGTCTTACAATTTCCCCTTTCTTATGGTCGGTTCCTTTTATGAAAATACTGACTACCTTATTCTTCTCATTTCCTTGAACCATGCTTCTAGTCTAAACCTAAGCTACCATATTAGTAGTAATTTGGTCAATTTCTTCTCTAGAGGATTTTCTCAAGGTCACTTCTTCCTTTGAACCTACCATGTTACACACATTGTCCTCAACATCACTTTCATCAAAAAATACTTGTTGTTGATTGACATTCTAAAACTGTCTCTAATCATTTACATCTCTGTCATAACCTTCATTGTCAAAATAATGTGAATCAAACATGTTACATCCTACATCATCATTAGTTTCCTCCTATTCCTAACATTTTTCCACTACATTCTAATTCCTTGGACATGATAGTGCTACTGCACAGGATTTAAGAGAATGAGGTAACTGACATGCAAAACACCAAATAGGCTCAAAAATAAACTTAGGGTCATCTACCAAATTCACAAAAAAATTTGATAAAGGATCAGGGGTCACTTTATTGATGTTGTTCTTAGGAGGGGGAACACTAGGCTGACCATCCTTCCAAGTAGTATTGTATGGAAAATTCTGCAATCTATTCTATTTGTTGAAGTTAGATTGATAAGGGATCCTATTATCATTGGGATTCCTATCATTCTTTACTTGAGGAAGATTTAAACTCTTTATGGCATTAAGAACTTGAGTTATCTCACTAGGCTCATGTTTCTTCCCACCTACAACTTTATGGTCCTCTCTCCTATTTCCCTTATTACCAAACAATCTAGGGTCATCCCTTTTACTTTCTAATCTGCCTAAAATTCTTAGATTATTTTCAATGTTAACAACAACCCTAAAGGCTTCCCTTAAAGTTCTAGGCTCCTTGTCCCTAAGCTGATATACTACTTTACCATCAAAAGCATTCAAATAAGTGATCAAGCATACCTTGTCATCAACTTGCATGGCTTGCATTATCTTATGCATCCTTTTTTGGAACCTATTGTTGAACTCAATGAATGATTCATTTGACAATCTCTTGATGTTATTAAATTCAGTCAGAATGTAACTCTGATTTAACTTGTGACCATATTGTTCCTTGAAACAATATTCAATATCCTTCCAATCCATAATAGACAATTCAGGAAGTCTTTTAAACCATTCCCTAGAATCTTCAGTAAGTGACTAAATAAACAACATCATTATAACATCTTATGCTTCAACCTCATAGTCACTTCTTAAGTGATCTTCATAGGTAATAGCTTTATTTCCAAAAAATTTAGGCAATCTTTTTCTCATCTCTTGGGGGATAGGATTAGGGAAACCAAGAATTCCATCAAAAGATATTTTCCTATAGCCTTCTAAATTGATAGGTCTTCTTTGCAAATCAATCCTAGGATGGTAGGCAACATTTGTTTTGACATTATCATTAGCATTGCTAGTACTAGCATCACCAAGAGGCTTATTCAGATCTACCTTTTGTGAAAAAGAAGATAAAAAAGGAAGAGGTACTTGAGTGGTATCTTGATCTGCCTTATCATAACCACTATCTACATTACCCCTAGGCATAATTGTAGATTGCTTCTTAGCAATTTCTAGGAACTTGAACTTATTATTCATCTTAGCTATAGCAGCCTCATTTTCCACAATCTTCAATTTTTTAGCTAAAGCATCTCTCTCTTTTCTTTTCTTTTCTAGCTCAATATCTGAAGGTGACATAGAATCATGAATTTGGATAGCTTGTACTGGTTCATTGATCCTAATACCAACTTCCTTCTATTTTCCTTTATCTTGAAAATCAATAGCATGTCGTATATCTCTTCTAGCTTCTAAAGAATTATAACTCTTGATCTATTGTATTATAGGACCCTCTTGGTTAATGTCTTGATTCTATAATAATTTTTTCTCTTGTAATCTAAGTCACTCAACTTGACCCACAATCTCAGGTTGCCCAACACTAGCCGCTATCTCATTTTTCTTTTTTAAAGCAATAATTTGCCTTAGTAATTCTTGTTTTTCTTCATAGTTCTTTGTAATCACTTCTTCCCTTACCTTTTGAATCCCCATATTAATAACTTCTTGGTCAGCACACCTCTCTCTCAAGATTTACATCTCAGTATGATCAGGAATAGTAAATTTAGAACTAATCATTCTATCTTCATTAAAACTTTCAGGCTCCAAGTATTTGGGTCTCACCTCTTTAGGTGAATAATTTGACATGAAAGGGTTTGTACTACATTGAAACATATTCATAGTATTTCTATCACCTAAACCAAGTGCATGGGGTTGTACACTCTTTTCTTGATGTATCATTTCAGGAGTATTATAGAATTCATCATCAAACAACTCTGTGTGAGATCTAGGACCTTTTGAGAAATGTTCCTTATCAACAACAAGATGATAAGGGTTGTCTTTCCTTATTATTTTCTCTTGAGAATAACTTCCTTTCTATATTTGATCTCCTTTCACAACCCAATTCTACCTTCTCCTAGGAGGGATATTAGTTTGTAACTTGATTCTAGGATTTTGCTTCATATTTGCCATTGTATTTTTCTTATTATTTGTCATAATTTGAGAGAAAAAACTTGCAAGTATTGACACTGGTTAAAATTTTTGAGTCACCACCCACTCTTATTTGAATGGGAAGATCACTGGATATAATGAAAAATGCTTAACTAATGGGTTTCGGCAAAATGTGCACAATTTCTAAATCCACAAGTAAATTCAACATGAAACACTTACCCTAGACTCTTCACAAGGAAGACACAGATCCTAAATGACACACTTATGATGACAATACTAGTTCCCTAGTAGAGTCACCATTTTGTTGGTGTTTGAAACTACTAAACAGAAAAATGCTCAATACTCAATTGATAATACCCACATAACCTAAAAATTATCCAGATTTTATGAACAATTATATGAGTAAATCACTTGGACCCAACTTCAACAAAACCCATGACGGTTTCCTACTCTTTTGGCTATGCCAGACCAAGGTGGGTGTACCTAGGGATAATCCAATTGTAAAATTGTGTGGAAATCATCTTAGTTTAACTCTGATTCTCATCATTTATCTTTCAAATATGTGCACAATCTTTCCAATTCTCTTATCTTTTCAAAATTATACGCACCCCTTTAAGCAGATTTGGTCTCAAATCTCCTAAAACTTTCATATATTCTAGCTATTGGCAGCTACTTAATACTCAAGAATACTATGTAAGTGAGTGCTGACCAGCATTATGACCTTAAAATAATCTTTGAGACATTTTTCCCTTTTTAAAATAGACTTGACATGCAAAAACATATCAACTCTCAATTACCACTGAATTTCATTACCAGAGCCTTATCCATTGGACTAAGATTTATGTATTGGTGGGAGACCTAATTCAAACAACTTTTGAATGAATTTTATCAATAGCAATCATCCATTTCCAGTCTTACAAAATATCCTTCTCATAAACTTATCAATTCTACTTTTCTAGTAAAGCATTTATATAATTCATTGAATTAATAGCAACAAGAGAATCAATACATAGTCTGTCTAGACTACATTCAATCATATGAACCTAATTCAAATGATCTCAAAATAGACAAGTTCATGAAATGGAGATAGAGACTGATAACACAGAAACATTGTAAACATCCCTTTCCATTGTCCTTTTTCAAATGACTAATACATCAACAAATAAAGTCTTAACCAAACTCATAAAATCACTAGTTATGTCATGTATCTGTATCAACAATTACACTTGAAAGTATCTAAGAATATTACATGAGAATAAGGACCGACTATACTATTTCTTGACACTTCAAAAAATACCTTAGTTTTTGGACCCTCACAATACCTTGAAAACTCATTTATATAACATGAGTTGCAACAAGAAAAGGACAATTGTGATTGACAAGTATCTTTCCAAACAAGAAACAAAACACCATAACAAGAGACAAAAATGAGTATAACAGAATGGAAAGTGCGTCGAAAATTGTTTGGGTAGGCCCATATCTATTACTACTACAAATCAACAACTTTTGATTTGTTCCCTGCTATTTTGGATCTTCAAAATACGTGGCTACAAAACTAGCTAACGAAGGGTTATCTTGTCGTGCCTCAAAATCAATTTTTTTCCTGTGGATTTTCACTTCTTTCACATTAAATAGGAAATATTACTTTTTTACCTTCTTCTTCTTTTAGATCTAGTGCTGATGTGTCAATGATCTGCACCTCACCTTTCTATTCTTCATCATCATCTGCACTGCATTCTTCTAACTACTCATCAAAAGAAATATCTACCATCCAGGTGTTAAATTGTGCATCATTAGGCTAGCTAAATTGAAGGATATCATCTTGCTTCTTTAATATATAGTTAGCCTCATTTTCAAAACCAACAAACTCTTTTCTCAAAGAATCAAAAAATAACTAGACTTTAACCAATTCCTCTGTCATGATGGCCCACCAAGCATTCCCCTTTTCATTTACAACTTTATTTATCCTTATGCAAAATAGGTCATCTAATTCTTTACTCCATGCATCCTTATTTTTCAATTTATTCTTTCTATCCAAGGCACAAGGGAACAAATCATATTTTTGATTCTTGTAATTGTTTAAATAAGAAACAATTTTCAGTTGCAAGGCAATTCTCCGGTTATCAAAATTTGATAGGTCATTAGCAACATCATACACCTTTTCAATATGGTCATGGGAAGACCTTATAACCGAATAACATAAAAGGATGATTTCTTTTTCCCTTTTTCCTCACTTATTAACAATAGGCTTGAGGGTTTCATCATGAGTTTTCAGTTCCTCTCATACACTTGTTACTCTTGCCAATTGATCATAGAATAGGGGCCATCCAATTTTATCTACTAAATAAATAAGAGCCTTTCTAAGCTTATCCTCATATTGCATATTTAGCTCTCTTTTCTCTTCTTCAAAATCCTCAGCTATGTAATATTCTGGCCTTTGAGGTGTGTCTAGTATCTCTATAAGGGAGGTGGATTTAAAAATTTCCACTGGAGGAAGAGGGTATGTTATTCTTTGCTTGGTGGACTTCTCCATTAGCTTGTCTTCAAGCTGAATTCTCCTTTTTACCTCCTTATTATAGGCCTCAAGAATTTTCTCATATTTATTTTGTAACTCAAACATAGCCCGTTCTTCCTTCCTAGCAATGGCCAAAATAAATTTAGATGAATCCACATTCTAGTGTGCTGCCTGCACATATGAGGTATTAGCAACCCTTCTTACAATTATGTTTCCCATCAATCTAGACTCATCTAATTTTAATGGCATGGCTCTATATCCTCTTGTTAATGACCAACTGACCAATGCATCTTGATCCTCAATAAATGTAATGCCCATGAAATCCTTTTTAGTGTGATCTTGCAAATTCAATTTATTTGAAATAGAACTGAAAACTAAAGCATCAACAATATCCCAATTTGGTAACAATAAAATGTTAGATGCCTTCACCATTTGCCTCCCCTCCTTAGGGCTTATATTCTTGAATTATTTCATCATTTCTTCTTTTATTTATTTCTGGATGGAAGTTTCATCCATTTCTAGATGCTCTAGTTTTAGGTTTTTGCATCTCTCTTCAAAAATATCCATGTTTTCCCTCCATGCAAACTACTAGAAAGCCCTAGATCTCACGAAGCTATCATCAGTCAAAAATTGATGACTTGCCTGTTCTAACATAGGGTCCAATTCCCTACCTCTATAATCTACAATTGTTAGATCCAAATTTGGTAGGGGAGGTTCTGGAGGGTTTCCCTCATCTAATTCCACTTGAGTGATAAAGATACCTCCCTATGATCCTATCTGTTCAATCTGCTCACTAGTAAGTTGTTCTTCTCCAATCCTCAAAGGTGATTGAGTGGGTGAATATTCCTCAACTTGAGGCCTCTCTTCTTTCATTACCTTTTGCCTCTTGGGACTAGGTTCATCAGGTCTCTCCTCTTTGGGCTGCACTAGTGGATCCCATTATTTTCTTTCCCTTATCTACATGAGCCCTTTTATTTTGAATTATAGTATAACCAAGCTTCTTTTGTACAATTATCTGACCAGCTCCTAAATTAGGAGTGAAAGCCAACCTCCTCATGACCTCTCTGGCCTTATCAGAATAAGAATCAATAACAAATTGTTTCTTCTCATTCATAGCTTCCATTATTTTAGGGAAGTTATTCATGAGCTTATTTATTTTGTTAGCCTCTATATTAGCATTATCTAAAGGACTATATTTCTGATCAAAATATTGAAAGAATTCTAGGACCCAAGAATAAACTCTCCATTTTTCTTTTTTAGTTTCTGGCTCCTGCAATGAGAATTCATTCCTTATAATGTCCTTTGGATAATATGAATCATGTTTGATTTGTCCTAGCTTAATTCTATGCCTCAAGGTCTGATTAAAAAATCCCTCAGAATCACAAAAGTGGGGATGGGAGACAACAATCATATAATGATCCAAAATTTTATGCAAAAAGAGCCAACCCCCTTTTGTAATCACAAACTTATGGGCCACTATGTAGGTAGGGAAGATTGATCCTAGTTGCCTTCTCAACAAAAACATTTCTTCTACTCCTCCTAATTGCCACAAAACTTCAGCCATTCCTACCTTCAAAGGTACTTGGTAAGACAAGACATGAGGACTCCCTTTAAAACCATAGATTTTGAAAATTGTAGAAATAGGGTAAGAAATGATATCTCCCCAATTATATAAAACTTTCAAGCTATGGGGTTTGTTCATAGGTCTAAGGAGGTCCATTAATACCTTAGGGATTCTTGGATTGTCTCTTAATATGAGACATCTCAATTTAGAAGAAAACTACCTATCAAATCTGACACGATAGGCATTATTTGCATCCTAGGTCATATCTAGACTCTACAACTAGACTGGCTTTGCTTCCCCATTCTCTTCTCTGTTCAAATCCATCTCATTACCAAAATATGTCACCCCCTTGAACAAGAACATATGCATCAATAGAGAATAGTGGCCAAAAGTTTTCTCCACTTTTCCTTTTGAGATTCCAACTAAACTAGTATGAATTTCTTTAGCCAAAAAGGAGGAAAAATCAAAGATAACATCTACACTGAAAGAAGCAATTTGAACCATCATATACATAATCCTAATGGGCACGAAATCCTGCTCATCCTCACAAAAAACATGGCACAGGGTCTTGCATATTTCTAAAGCCCAGGAAGTGAAAAGACTCTTCTTAAAAGGTTCCTTAGAGGCTGTGGTAATTATTGGTAGAGTTCCTATTGTACCAATGTGTGCCCTCAGTGCACCTCCCCTAATCACATCCTTCTTTTCTTTGTATTCATTTTCTAGTTCTGGTAGATTTATTGGCACATGGTAATCTAATAATGGTTCTATGTGAAAAACCTCTCTAATTTCTTTAGGACTAATTGAGATTAGAGGCACACCATCATTTCTTCTTACCACCCTAATAGCTTCGTCATAATTCTTGGCAATGGCTTCAACCAAATAATAATCAGTGGAAACACTTGGGACTACTAAATTTCCCAAATCAAAATTCTAGACGTTAGCATGCGGGACAAACAAATTCCTCTCTAAAAACCACTTTTTAAACAAGACAAAACTAGTTTTCAAGTAGTTGTTGCATCCCTAACCTAGTTCCCTTTTTCATATAGGCCATCAAAAATCTTAAGCCTAGCATTTAAGGATATTAACCTTTTAACTTGTGCAAGCTCGGTGGTGGATTTTGGGAGTACTTCTAGCAAATCATCATGGACATTTCTATCCATATAATTAATTTTCCTAGAAAATGCTTTCTTAGGAGGCATCTTTATTGTAATAATAGGCACTGGAATGCTATAGATTTTTTATATGAGTAATTACTTGACTTTCTAGACTTGTTCTTCTCTGAACCTCTACAATTTCTCTTGAACAAATGATAAATTGCTTCACATTCATGCTAGGCTAAACACGATATGATCAACAAGCTCTTGTGCTCAGAAAATGTGAAATCTTTGTTCGCATGAGACTAGAACTAATGAAATATCCTATATTATACTCTGTTTCTCCCACACATGAAGCTTTCATTCATCATAAATGCACATAATAGAAAAACAGAGTGGCATCACATTTCCTTTTAAATTTGTGTTGTTGATTCTTGAAAAATCCTACGATCTAGGAATGAAAACTAGGCTGACTCACTTTTCTTCTCAACACACTGGTAGTCAAACCAATAAACTACTTCTGTCTGTACCTTTCCTTCAATGCTGCATTTCAATTTGGGCCCATTGATGATTGGGGACAAGTGTCATCAAGTCACTACCTTGCTATGCGTAACTTTTGAGCATCTTGTTATAGCAAGATAGTGATAGCCATTGATTTTGCTTTGATGGTGTGGCAGACATTTGGAACAACTCTTAAGTGAACAATGGTGGGCCCCTCATTCACTAAATCACTATACATAATCTTCGCACATCTTTTCATAGTGAATTAGTGAGTACCATTGATCTATGCTTGATTTTTTTATCAGAATTCTTTGCATATTTTATGCATGGGGAGTGGGTCTAGGTTACCATTGGCACCGAGCTGGTTTAACATGTAATCACACACACACACACACACACACAAATAATTTTAAACCTTTAGTGACATCACATGCCCTTGGCCTTCCAATGTTTTTAATTTTTAGGTGGGTCGCTACATCACTACTAGAAAAATTACCAACTTTCTAGCTAGCGATATAGCGAGTTCCAACGAATTCAGAATATTTGGCTTATAAATGCTCAGTAGGATGCCACCATGTCATTTGATCTGCATAACTCATCTTTTTCAAGTCACTCATTTGGGGTCCACCTTTTTTGATTTCCATTTGCATCACAACCTTCCAACTAGTCACTACCTTGCTACTGGCAAAATTACCAACTTCCTTGCTAGCAATATAGTGACTTTTCGGCAACCCATCAAAACTGATGTTGGGAAATAAAACTATGAATGAAACAAACTTCACAGAAATAAAAGTAGAGCTTGCACAATATCTTCCTTAGGATCCTCAAAATAATTTTCTATTTTAAAAGAACACCATCTTTTGCAATGATCAGGCCCTCTCTATGTCGCTATTGAAAAATTGGTGATTTTTTGGGTAGCAAAGTAGCGACCTCGAAGGATTCACAATTCTAGTGATAGATAACAAAAGATACATTAATTGAAACTTTAGAAATTAACACTGGTGTTAGAGAAGGTGGTCGTGCATATTTATGAAATTGCATGGGAATTTTTGTGGTCAAATGAACCTTAAAAAGGTTACTACTTTCTTTAAAATCTGGGCACTCGCTATATCACTATCGGCAGGTCGCATGGATTTTTTGGTAGCAACTTAGAAAATCACTAAAAATACTTGAACTCTAGTGACACCATTTGTGAGTTTGTCCTCATGCATTTTTTTATACTGACAATCCTAGGTCATAGCACGTGATCATAATGTCTTGATATTAACACACCTTTTTTGGCACCGGACTTTATTTTTCAATACCACAACATAGTTCTCTGATGGTCACTACATCGCGATACGAAACAACCTCACAAATTTTTATAGCAAGCATGCAACAACCATGGATTCAAATAAGATCCAACAATGGGACAAACTTTTTCAAAAGGACTCAATAATGACCTCAAAGCAGGCGGGAAAAGAATATTCTCTTTTCTTTTTTAAAACTTTTGCGCCAAGATAAAGTAAGAAGGCAAGACCTAGGGCTTACATAGATTTTGAAAGGTACCAAAAGTATGAAACCAAAACCTAAAACCCCAGGTTCTAATAAAAGGACTCATATCTGATTTTTATACCATGATTTTAAGAGAAGTTAGTTATGTAAAAAATCATACCAATAGTCCTTATGGTAAACAACAATCTAACACATCTTTTCTCCTATGTCTTTTTATATACCAATCATAAGGTGGGTTAGATGAATCATTCTATATACATCTAGGCTATCCCTAGCTCATGAGTATGCATCTATATATAATTGTATATATAATTTTATATTATGTATTGATTTTTTATATTATTAATATAGTATTTTTAACACTATTTTTGTATGACCTATGTCATAAGTATTCTTTGACACCCATTTAAATCACAAGTGCAAAACACTACTCATAAATATTTAAGTTTGTCTATACTATTGTGATATTGCTATCAAGATTTAACTGTGTGATTTTGAGTCAAACTCATTGACCCATGTTTCATGAGTAGTGATTCAACATGAATCCATCTCTCATGAGAATAAATAAAACACTTAGCACTCATTGGATCTAGTTGATTCTCACATGGGTGAAACACCAAGACTTCCCAGAAGGTCACCCATTCCAGTACTACTCCAACCCAAGTGTGCTTAACTACGAAGTTTCTTCCATGGTTAAACCCAAATCTTGCAACCCCATTTAATCTAACACACATATTCTAGTAACTATAATCTAACATGCATCTACTAACTAAGAATTCAAATGATTCTAAATAGTACATTTATTATTTAATATACTCTCTAATCCACTACATAACTTATCACTATATTTACTTATACCAATTATATAGTAACACATCATTGAAATCTAACTAATTTACCTTCCTAATAATTCAATTTATTTTATTTAGCATACAAATAGTATACTATTAATATCATATATATTGGCTTCCAACTATATACTAACATGTTAACCAACCTTACTAAATAATTTACACTATACGCTTAACCAATTATTTGTAAATAATTCACTAACTACCATTCTAATTTATTCACTGACAAATGTATGTTATAATAATCCATAATTGATTAATATCTTCTAATGTTTACTCCATCCTAGCCTAAAAATACTAACTAAACCTAAATGCTAACTAATCTTTCTTTACTACTCATATTAACCCTTACTATGACATTCTTAACAAAAATCTAGTCATTGACTACTTAATAACTACCATTAATTATCTAACACCAAGCTCTCCTTCCATAAGTGCTTACCACCAAGTCATGGGCACAATCTTCTAGGGCTGGTACCTTTCAAATCTGTTAGCACAAATGGAATGCATGGTGGTTGGGGTCAACATGGGATGTGGAAAGTGTAAAGATAATAGGATTAATGTGGGGAATCTAACCCTTGATTACAAATGTTATCCCAAAATCAACCTTACTCTACCCAACCAACCCTCCCTTATATTTCTTTCTCTAGCACTCATGTGAGTCAATTAAAGTAGCATGGAGAGCTAAGAGGGGGACCACCGATCCATGGAAGCCATCCCCTCCTAGGTATCTCACCAACAATCATGTACCATTTTTTCATTTTATTATTTTTAACAAGGGTAAAGTGTAATTTCCTGGGGAATTTTTTTGGGTGACCACATCTAGGGATAAGACACCCTTCTTAGTTAATATAGGTGATCTTTTTTTTGATGTGACTAGAGGACCCAATTCAAATCATAGCATTCTCATATGACTACCCTCCTTGTTAGTTTATAGGTTATTATTAAAGTTAGTCTATGATATTTACTTTATTTCTTCTCTTATATGTGTGTCTAATTCTTTGGAATATTCTTGATTATTATGTTGATTTGTATTAGGAGGCTGGCTAGGAGTTATTTTTCTCCACTCCCATATGAAAACTAGAGCGTTGAAAGTGCACCTAATGCATGTGATTACTTGTGAGAACTTACTCTATGTTGTCTATTTGGTTGCATATTCTTTGGTTCCAACTAAGATATTATAAAACCTTTGATATTATGTTCACATTTTAATGTAGGAATCTAATTTAGTGAAGTTATTTGGATCCTTTATAGAAATATACTTACCTCAAGTAGAGCATTAAAAATAGATCAATGAACTATTGGATTCCTTCATCCTATCATTAATGGAAGTTAGGTGATATTTCATATTGAATGGATGCATAATATAGTTTCTTTGCATGGTCAACTACATAACATGGAATCTTACAATGAAATCACTTATGTTTTAAATAGAATAATTGTTAGATGAATCTCTTACATGAGAATTCTATGAAATATAACTATTTATTGAATCATGAATATACATAAGGAGGAAAAAACTCATTTACATAGACTTCATACTAGTGGTTATTCCTTTACATGAAACTACTTTTTTCATTCATATACAACTTATGAATATAAAAAAATCTTTCCATTACACTTTCGACCATATACATAGCATCACATATCATTTTCTACTTTCATAATACTATAAAATAAGATGGAAATCCTTTCCTCATAACATAGGACACAATGGAGTTTCTTCAATCACAACACATTACACATGACATGGAAAGGATTGATTCCTTTAACTACATGATACATCACAACACTTGATCCTTCAACAATACCAAGGGCAAAACCCTAAGTTCCTTACAGATCCCATCCTCACAAACTTGCAAAAAGAACATAAAACCAAGAACCATGGGGTCTCACCTCCCATCCTAGGCTTCTAAGAAGCCACCCACTGAGTTGTGGAAACAAGACTTAAATGGGTTACATTCAAGAAACTAAAAATGCATACAACATAACATCACAATAAATATACAATCCTTCCAAGGTTTAACACAATGATTCACTATTGGAATTATGAAACAATGGGTGAAGGTGTGCTCTCCAAAGAGGAGAATGTCATATCCACATATACATATACATCTATGATTGCATAATGTCTCTTCAAGGCTATCAAAGTACATCCTCCTGGTCACATCAATATGCTTATACCTCCCATGATAAAAAAAACAAGGCATATGTCCTCAATGAAAAAATCCTCTCAAAGAGGAAAATCTCTCAACTTCAATGTTGAACCCAACTAACCCCTTCACCCAAGGCTCTCTACCCTCCCAAGGGTGAGTGAAGTCTTCACACCGATTAACATTCATACAAAAAAAACAAAGAAAAAAACTTCAAGAGAAATCCATCACAACAATAATACATAACAATCCACTCAACACCACATGCATTACATGTTTCCACCACTATATGAACAAGGATCCAACACAATTAAGAAAATTCAATTAATGCCATGGCAAGGGTACCAACCTTGATCCAAGATAAAGGAAAATGATAGTTGATGAAAAGCTCCCTTCCCCTTAGTCTTTCTCCTTCCAAAACCCAATTTGTCTCTAGAATTAGAGAGCAGGTGAAAATCCCACTAGGTTTCCACCAATCCTCTAAAAGGACTCTACTACCCCATTTTTGGTATAAACATCCAGCCCACTATTTCATAAATTCTTGTCCCTTATAAAAAGGAAACTTTAATCAAGTGGAAGTGTGAAGGTACACTCATGGGAAAGCCCAAAATTTCGAATTGGTGGAAGAATGCATTGGTTAAGGGGTCCCCTAGGCTAGCTCAACACTAAAATAGTCAAATTTAGGCCCCTAAGATGTTATGCTAACATATGAGTGGCTTATTTTAGCCAAAATGGTACTTTGGAACCAATTATTGACCTTTGAAAATCCTTGTCAAGTTTGAATTCGAATTTCCCTTGATGGTGATCCATCCTATCCTTTCTCCAAGTGGATTTACTTAATCTTATGAAAGGTAGTTAGTTTAAGGTTAAGTGTAACCATGACCAAAACCCTAGGTGACATGTTTTCAACACTTAAACAATTACAAGTGTCAAGTGACATATGAAAACACATTAAAAATCAAAATGACATGTCCCTACTTTACTCATGAATTTAAATTTATTACACACATGAAAACTCACAATTATAAAATAAACACATCACATCGAGCCTTTGAATCTTTAAAAGATTCGCCTTGGCGATACTATGTCCACATAAGTTTGGACCTTGATTCCCCAATTAATTTTTATGGTTCAATTACCTATACACTAAATTTGAACAACAATAGCCCAATGAAAAATCATATAAAATGCATGTATATAGGTGCATGACAATTTCATATTAAATAATTTACTTTAACATCATAATCATTTTTTATTTTCTAATCATTTTCATATAAAGCATTTAAAACATTAAAATATTAGGATCTATGCATCAACATTAATATATAATCAAATGATCCAACTAACATTCTAAATCACATCATAATCCATTTCCTATCGTAATGATGAAATGCTGAATCTATACTGTTAAATCAGCCAACATGAAAAATAGTTCTAAATAATTCTCTTAGGTTAAAATCACCAAAATGTAAACATCACAACTAGTATCCTTTGATTCAATTAAGTATAGTTTGATTACTAACATAATCTTGTTATCATTATGAGATAATACATTATAAGGTGCATTGATTATGTTAGGTAATCAAGATGTTTGCATAGTCACATAGTTTTAAAATCAATCATAGAATAAATCCATTACATTTTATTTGGCCATAAAATCTATCCCTATGAATATCAACATATCCACCTAATACTACTTGCACAATACTTAACTCATTACATTACATTATGTCGAGTTATACTGTGTAGACCCTTATCCCATGTCGATAAGAATTTTTATCTATCACTATAAGTAATAGCATAAGGGTGGTTTTTGATTCATCTTTCCATAATAATCATCTAATTAAATTATCCTAATAGGCCATAAAATATCATGAACTCATCAATATAGCACAACAATAACTTACACACACACACACACAAACACACACACACACACACACACACACACACACACACACACACACACACACACACACACACACACACACAAGCACACACACACACACACACACACACACACACACACACACACACACACACACACACACACACACACACACACACACACACACACACACATATCAGCCTCAATAAGATCTTAGGTTCATTATTGACAAGGAAAATTCCAATAATGACATACCTAGATCCAAAAACCTTCTTACCATCATTCTATCATAAGGTGCATGGTAACAATATATAATTTGCATTATATATATAAGAGGCAAAAACATGACATCTCATCCCCTTAGTCTTCCTAGAACTAATAATACTCATGTCATTAAGGTTTATAATAGGGTACTAGGGAAGGGGCCTTACACATGTGAAATAACAACTGAGTATTGAAAACTTCAGACAACTTTCAAGTTCCTCGATACTTAAAACTTCAAAATCTTGAATCTTCAAGCTCAATGTGTGCACACTATATTAATTTCCTTTGACTTTTCAAGGTGTAATATATGATGAGCCTATAGAAACTTGGAGACAATCCTCCACTCCACCAGTCCATTCATCAAGAATCCTTGTAGATCATGTGCATCAACCACTATTTAACTAGATGAGATAATCCATTCTAAGGGCTCTTAATGAGTTATCATTTTTTGCATTTCAAGTCTTGAGTAATCTTTGGATTTTACCTCACAGAGCTTGCATGTTGCTCTTTGATTCTTCCATGAAGCAATTTTTATACATATTGGATAGCCATTTTGGACGGCATATCCCTATTGTTATATTATCTTTCTCAAAACATTTTGAATCTTTCATTCTTAACACCACTATTTCTTTTTATTCTCTTTCTGTACCCTAACCATGCTTAGACTGTGTGGCCAAGGCATTGGTGTCACTTCTTAGAATCTTTCTTTAGTTTGATAAGTCGTGTGTTCCTCTTTTATGAACCTTTGAAAACTCTCATGCCAAATAGTGACCTTAGTAATTCTTTGAAAAGATCTTTTGTCTAAATTGGAAAGTTTTGGACTATCTCTTGCTGCCATCAACCTTGATTTGAAAACACCAAGATGGAAAATCATTTAAATTTGAAAGGTTTTATGAACTATTGATTTGCAATTTTGATTTCAAGACTAAATTCCTTTATGACTACAACTAACACCCATTCTTCAGTTGCTACAAGAAAAAAAATTATTTGAATGCTTTGAGAAATAAATACCTCTTCCTAAAAGTTGAAACCACAAGGAGTGTTCTATGAAATGAATCATGAATGAGTCTTGTTTACACTAACCCCTAGACTAACATGACTTTGAAAGAAAAAACACATAACTAAAATCAAACACACAACTAAAACAAAACACACTTACATAAATCAAAGACACTTGTAGAAAATAAACACAGTTGCAGAAAATAAACACACTTTGTAGAAATAATTTTTATTACTATTTATTTTTAAAATTATTTTTTAGGCCTCAAACTAATGTTTCAAGAACTAGCCATTGATAGGAAATGGGACCAATTCCCCTTGTAGGGAACTCAACCTAAAAGTATTTTCTCCCAAAATATCTACAATTTGATAAGGGACAAACCACAAGTGTTGAAACTTATTGTGAATGCCCAACTTTTCTTTCACCTTATCCCATAGGAGAACAAGGTTGGATATTCTAAAAAAAATTTATTATGGCCCACTTGTCAAACTACCATTTGATGATAGCATGATCTTCTTCATATGCTCTAAAGATGTTATTTTCTTATCCAATTCCAAGAGATTCATTAATATGATTTGAAGTCTATCCATGTCCTCAGCATACCCCTTCATAAACTTCAAAATTGGAATCTTGAGATTAAGTGGGAACACTGGTTCTTGTCCATAGATGAGTAAATAAGGAGTTGTCCCCAAAGAATTTCATACCTTGAATCTGTCTATCCATAATGCATACTTCAATTAATTGTGCCAATCTTTTGGATTTTCTTGTAGCAATTTATTTATCATTGTAATCAAGTTCTTATAGGTGGACTCAACCACACCATTCACTTGGGGATAGTGATTAGAAGAGAACTTTATTATGACCTGATTGTCTAATACCCATTGAGTAAGGAAGATTGATGCAAAAGATGACCCATTATCACATACAAAGAAGAATAACATACCAAACCTTGTGAAAATTTTTTCTTCAAACAAATTTATAACCACCTTTACTGTGTGATTTTGAAAAGTTTCAGCATCTATCCAAAGCATGCAATAGTCTATAGTTGTGAGGATGAACATATGTCCTATAGATGATGGTGGATTCACTAGAACAATAAAGTCCAACCCCCACTTAGAAAAATGGCATACCTTGAACACTAGTTGTAGTGTTATAACTAGATGCCTCTATTTATTAGCACTTGTCTAAAAGATGTGGCAAGAACGTACACGTTCAAATGTATCTTTAGATATGGTAGGCCCAAAATAACCTAATCTCAAAATCATATGAGGTGTAGCTTCAGCTAATCTATGTCCTATGTCATACCTATTATGAAAGTATTCCAAAACTCTTTTTACTTCTTTGCATCCCAATAATTTCAAATAAATTCCTTTGTAGTTTGTTTTGTAAAGTTTTCTATCTTGCAGTATATAGGATTCACATTTCATCTCAAGTCCTCTATGCTAGGAACTATTCATCTAGT
The DNA here is from genome assembly GCA_028749045.1 of Cupressus sempervirens. Classification (NCBI taxonomy): domain Eukaryota; kingdom Viridiplantae; phylum Streptophyta; class Pinopsida; order Cupressales; family Cupressaceae; genus Cupressus; species Cupressus sempervirens. Next base: position 157,150,001 of record CM053788.1, on the reverse strand, counting down.
TGGGGTATTGGTTTTGCAAAAGATAGTAAGCAATATCTTGATACCAAACATCAGTAATTATTCCTTGATTGATATCCACTTGAGACACTATGATCTTTAGTTGATTATCTGTGTTGATTTCATCACCAAATCTTATTTTGTTGTCATTATTGACCTCATTATTAGCTATCATCTTGGTCAATCATTGTCCTCTTACCATCATCATTGGCTGAATCTCTAAATCAAAATCTTTCAATATAGGTGCCATCTATTTTCCTCATCTCTCACCCAATTTGTTCTACAATCAATATCTTAACCACAGGATTATGCACAATTACATATATCTTGCTCCTAAGTATATAGTGGAAAAATTTCTTAATTTCCTTTATCAATACAAAAGACTATTTATCAAGATTAAAATAGTTCAACTCAACATTCTTTAGTGGGAAACTCATGAATGTGATAGGTTTCTCATCCTCTATGTCTTTCTTTTGAGTAAGTATCCCGATGCATGAGTTTTCTAAAGAAAATGAATAGACTTTTTCTCCTTTCTTGAGTAGATCATTAAGAGGACATACTATATCAAGAAATCCACTAATGAACTTACATACAAAATTGATTTTTCCAAAGAAAGATTTTAGGTCTTTACAACCATTAGGAGGTGATAGATTAAGAATGGTTTCTATCCTTTTAGGATCAATGGATATCCCAACTTTAAAAATAATATGACCATGAAGATTTCCTTTGGTCACCCCAAATGAAAACTTTTTGGGATTTAGTGATATACCATACCTTCACCATTGGTTGAACACTTGTTTCAAGTCTACAATATGAGTAATCCTATCTTTAGAACAGATAGTGAGGTCATCCATCTAGATAATTATGCACTTATTTATAAATCCTTTGAATGCTTCATCCATCTCTCTTTGGAATGAGGCTCCTGCATTGATCAGTCCCAAACTAATCCTTCACTATGAAAAGGTTCCCCATTTTGTTGTAAAAGAGGTCTTTAACCTGTCTTCTTCATCTACCATCACTTGGTTTTATCTAAAAAATCCATCTAGAAAAGATATCATTTTAGACCCATTCACAATTTGTAACACTTCATCAAGCGAGGGTAATGGGTAATTATCTTTCTAGGAAGCCAAGTTCAAATTTCAAAAATCCACACAAAGGAAAATTTCTCCAATCTTTTTCCTTGCTAGGACTAGGTTAGCAACCAATGTAGAATGTTAGATTGGGAAGATAATTTTACCATCAAGTAAATTTTGTACTTGTTTTATTATCAAAGGCTTAATTATGAGATTGACTGGTCTTTGTCTTTGATGAAATGGTTTGGCATCATGCTTCAATATAATTTTGTGAGTGATGATCTTAGGATCATAGGTCTTGAGCTCTTCATAACTCCATGCTTTGACATCTTTGTAATTTGTACTTAATTGAAGCATACTTTCTCATTCTTGATGGTTACAAGATTTTTTGATTCTCACCATCTTTGGATCTTCTTTTGTGCCTAGATTATATGAATCACATTCTTCAACATTCCTTTTACTATGTGCTGATTCATCTTGAGTGAAGATATGTTCTAGCTTTACCATCCCCTTAGGAATAGTATTGGTCTTCAAAATTTATAATTCCATCTTCATCCTCTAGCTCATCTTCTTTAGGGTTATCATCACCTAGAGTATCATCAATATCTTGTCCCTTGAAAAGCCCATTGCACATGATAAACTCAAGAATATGTTGGTCATCATGGAAGAATTGAAAGTTCTTAATATTATCTAGAATAGATGAGGTAGGAACCAATTCAATTAAAAATCTCTTTATCCTTTTCCTTTAAACATGTTGTCATGCACTTGCTAAAATGGAAAGGGCATCATATGCCATGTTCTTCCTTGGGATGGAGCTTATATTCATGGCCTCAAAATCTTCCAACAATTCCCAAACTCTTTTCTAGTATGCAAGTAGTCTCTTACCATTGCAAGAGTAGATTGATTTCACCTATCTAATGACCAAATGAGAGTCTCCTTCAATTACAATAGATTTGACATCTTTTTCAAACATGAAGAGAAGTTCATGAATCAAGGCTTCAGAATCTACAATGGTTAGTACATCTAAATTGTAAGTAATATGTTGCATAAAAGGCCTACCTTTGGGATTAATTAGTTCAATACTTGCACCAGCTCCTAATTTTCATTTAGAGTCATCAAACTTGAGTGTCCAAATTGGTTTTTCTTTGGGGTTTCTAGTCTTGTGCTTGTTTGAATGTAGCTTTTAGTTCACTTGAGTTTTAAAAGATTGTTTCTTTGGGATCCATTGCAATCTTTCACATGGTAGACCTATTGAATTTCCATAGTTTATATTTGACATAGGGGTCATTTTTTTTCTTGTTGACTTTGAATATCCCAAATCAATTCGGTGATCTTATCAATCTAGGGTTTCAAATGAATGAAAACTAAGGTCCAACCTTAGCCATTTACAAAATGTCTTCTCCTCTAGACTTTGATCATCCTAGGTGGAGGATTAGATAGAACCCCGCCATCTAAAGAAGTGTCACTATATGCTGCATTGGAATCTTCTTTTCTTTCTTCATTAATCTCAACCAATTAAAATGTGCTTGTAGAAATTTAAATTTTGTTTTGTACCTCATTTGGTATTTGGTCATTTTTTAATTGCATTATCTAAGTGAGTACCCTAGTAACTACTTCCTAACAATGTCAACGTTCAAATTTTGAATGACTGACTTTTTGTAACCTACAAAATCCTAGAAGAAGAAAAATATTTAGGCCTACTTGCTCCCATAAGCATTTTAAGTTTGTAACCATACTAACTAAAAACTAAACAATGAGTTATTCTTTTGGAGTAGGGATCATATATTCTTTATTTAGATGGTTAGGTTTCTTAGTTGCATTTATGTCAAGGGGCATCACTTTCCATGATTCTATATTAGCTTGAAAAAATTCTATCTCATTTGGTGCATTATATTTTGTGATCATTGTCTTCAACTTTGGCTTAGCATCAATCTTAATTTGGTTATTGAGTCTCTTCCAAAGTATCCATAATTGAGTAAAATTAGTTGAAAACCATCCTCTCAAGTACTTTTACATTCTCTACTTAGTAATAATATATAAGTTTCAAGGATTTCTACCACATGTATGTCTATACTATCTTAGATTCGGGGGTCTATAGTTAATTGTATTCTAACATCTTGCAATACCCCAATAATTTTTACTTTTGACTTGTCAAGTTGTATCACTATCCAATTTGAGTGTTGAGGAGTAACTCCCAACCTGTAAGCTATTGAAAGTGGCATGACATTGAAAGAAGCTCCCAAATCCATAAGGCAATTGTGCAAGTTCTTTACAAAAATTCTAAGACTAAATTAGAAAGGAGGCACTTCAGACTTATCTTTATACATGGTAGGCATTGCCTCAAAAGTATTGATTTTTTTTATGCTATCTTTTGAGGGATTACATTCACATTTGGGGTTGCCTTTGCATGATCAAGAGTCCTCAACACTGCTTCCCTTTGATTAGGAAAATTTTGTACCATATCAAACATGGACATATTAGCCTTGGTTCTCTTTAGATTTTCCACTATATTTTACTTTTTAGTTGCCCATATAGGATTCTTCAAGATTGTAGGCACGTTCTCTTAATTTTGATTCTATTTCCCAATGTAGGGTGCTCTGGTAGGTGCTATATTTTTATTAGCTCTTGGATCATGAGGTTATGGATGCAAGGTAGGAGGAATCACATTAGCCATAGGTTCCCTTTGGTTATGCAAATGCTAAGTATTTTGATTATCATTTTGAAAAGCTAGCATATCTTTTGGTTGAGGATCCGATTCTTGACTAATCAAAAAATTGAATTCTTCACTAGATGGTTGTTCCATTCTAGGATTCTATGAAGAATTATAAGATTCTAACATCATAACATTGTATTGCATAGAAAACTCATCATTATTGTCTTGTGAGTTCTAATTCATTTCTTGATTTCCATTGAAATATGAGCTACCCTCATTAGGTAAATTTTGGTTATTGTCATACTGGTTGATGTCTACAAATTGAGCATTATTGTTATTATCAATAGGGATGATTCCATTGTCTGGACGAGTATTCCATTGCCAATTCTACCTTTGGAAGCTACTGTTGCAATATGGATGATTGTAATTATTCATTGCATTGTATTTCCTACATTGTTATTTTCGTTGAAATTCTTGTTGTAATTCTGATCATAGTTATTGTTATAAGGGGTGGGATTAGTTCTCTAAAAGTTGTTGTTCTACCCTTGCAAAAACCTCAAACGGGTTAATTTTTTGGTAATCTAAGACATAGTTTTCTTCATTTGGCCAATCTTTGATGTGACATTATTTTTTATTTGAGAAAAGGTTGTTGCCTTTTGCTCAAAGAAAGTAGCTTTTGGAGGTTCATATATTGGGTAGGTTATGGCTAGAACAAGTATAACTAGTGCCTATTATAGTGAGACTGATTCATTGGATTGAATTGACTAAGCATCAGTGGTGTTCCAATAGGATAGGTTGGTATCATTATAGTTTCTTGAGCTAGGACCATAAATCTCCTCCATTAGAATTGGCTTCCTTGGTAAAGGTAATTGCTTCATCAAAAACCTTTTCTAATGTGTCAATGTCTACAACAAGTAGCTTTCATAGAATGATAGCCATGAGATGGTCCATACCATTAAGATAAATCTAAATTGTTGCTTCAACTAGTATTGTGTAGGGCATTTCCAACTTGTGGATAGCCATATGAAAACAATGTTTGAAATGTGAGATGGTATGCATTGGATCTCTTTTGATTGATATGAACTAATGATGTATCACCATTGGGTTGACAAATGTTTTGAATTGTTCTAAGAATAATTTTTTGAAGGTGGCCCAATTCTAGATACATGGTGGAGGAAAATTCACATAAAAATTAAAGGAAACTTCTCCCAATGAGTATGAGAATAAATAGAGGACCACATTATCTTTTTGAACTGTCTTTTGATTGCATATCTCTTTAAAGACTTTGATATGGTCCTCAACTATTCATATTTCTTCATAGATTGAACCTTGGGCATAATTTCTCAAGATTCTTAGGAAGGTCATTAAGTGCAACTTACAAGTTAATTGGTGAATCTACCATGTTCACAAAGAAGGCCATCAATGGAGGATTTGGGGGAATAATGGGTGGAGGTTGGTTTGGGGGTGGAACTGAAGATGATGAAATTTGGAATGGAAGTGGTAGAATTCTAGGAAATCTTTTGTCACTATGATGCTTACAAAAATGACTAAGTTCTAAGAACTCTGGCTCACTATCTAAATATCTTAAAGCTACTTAAAATAGAGATGATGGATCAAGATCATCTAACTTGTGTCAATTGTAGAAAAAGTACACCTCTGTAGAAGCACACTTGCTCAAAATAGTGCACTTACACACCTTCTAATAGTTTTAGACAAAAAAAAAAAATTGAACTTCCAAAAAATTTGGAATTTCACAAAAGTGAGTTGTTTTTCTCTTTCAAATGGCTCAAGCCCTCATTCTAGCCTCACTTCTATTGAGCTATCATTTTGAATAGGAATACTTGCAAACTACTCTCTTGATAAACTAATCTAGGATTAACTCCAAGGTTTCAAGCAATCTTCCAACCTAGTGGAATCCGTTCATTTGAAGATAAATGTGTATGTTCATGAGGAAGCCTTTGCTAGATTGACCAATTTTGGATAAGATGTTTGATCTTCTTGTTTGAAAAGTAACCACAAAAGAGATATATTTTTATATTTTTTGTTTTATGATGAATGCAATTTATTGGTGCAATTATATGAATTTCTATTTTAACCAAGTGTCAGCAAAGAAAATAACAAAGATAAGATAACAAGAGATTAAAGAAAATAACTTACAAAAGAGAAATTCCTAATGGACATAAACCACAGTAAAAATATAACTATGAGTTAAATCATGAAAAAGATTGGGTAGAAAACTAATGAAAATAGGAGAAGTGCTTCCTCAATTCTACTGATGCAATCATTGATGGGAACTCAATAATAACCAAAAGATGTTTCACTTCTTATTGAATCACAAGGCCATGGAAAGTGTGCTCATGCAAGACAAGAAGCTATGTAAAAATAATAGGTAGTGTGATTTGAAACAAGACAAGAAGCTATGCAAGATAAGAAGCTCATGCAGCTCTTGCTCTCTCATCCTGATGATGAATCACGTAGTGTGATTTGAAATGTTGATGGTAAAAATTCCAATGCAATCTAATCTAGAAGCAATAACTAACAAATCTAATGGATTGTCGAAATTTGATCTCTCTAATCTCTTCTACAACTTAGTATGTCAGTGAAATTTGTTAACACAAGGAAAACACTAGGACTAAAATGTTTAACAATCATAACAATACAAAAAAACCATTGGCTCCATTATTATTCATGAACATGCATTCACAAATATAACACACTCTAGAAAGAATAACTACACTTAGAATAAAAGCACCAAGAGCATATATTATTGCATGAAAATAATGGCTTGGAGTACATGTTACATCCATGTATTTATAAGAAAACATCTCCTCCCTTTGGGCTAGGAGAGAGAGTTCTTAAAATGCAACTCATGCTAAAAAAATAATAAAACAAATCTAATTATATACAAATTGACTTTCTAAATGGTGCTAAGTAGGTCTCCACCCTTGTTTATATCAATTAATTGGTGCATGATGTCTAATCAATATAACACCTTATTAGTTACAGGATTGGATATCCCTTACTACCAAAGTACTATGCTAATCTTCATTAAATGTCAATCTGAGAGCGTGAACTTGAGATGATGTCTGCAAAGTATATGCTCTAGTTTTCACTAAAAGTCGCTACTACCTTGAATGCATTAACTATTAAGGAAATCTAGTTTATCCAAAGGAAAGACAACTATCAAATACTTGGAAGGGAATTCTAATTATTTAACCATACATCTATGCACCTACTACTATAGGAACAGTGACTGGTTATGTTTCCAGTGACTGTAGGAATGACAGTTCTAATCTTAACTTAGAAAACTGAGTCTAACTCCTACTTACTAAAGTAAACTCCTTCCACATGGGCCCCCCTAAAAGAATGAAGGAAAAGATCAACTTAGAAAACAATATAGAAACTAAGCAATGTCATGTATTCATTCAAATATGCAGTATTACAATAACTTGGGAAAATAATAAGATGTCTATCAACTATATCTATCTGCTCACTACTTAACCTCGTAGATATAGACGAGGTCTTATTTAAAAGGAAGGAAAAAAAAAAACTACTATAATTACAACTTCCTCATGAAGGAAATTCAGTTACAACTTAAGACTACAAGCATGCAATTGTAAAGACATTAGTTATCCCTTAAATTCCCTACAAATATAGATCATAGCAAATGCTAGATCTGCTCTTTTAACTAAATTTAAACAACTTCCAAGAATCCAGGTATCATTCTTTGCATGTTTAACCGATCACTTTGAGGCTTGCTTCCTTGCTCAGCTGCTTTATCAGATCCCTCTTTGTTATTCATTAAAACAGGTCCCTTCTAACTTTGTTTTCGAGTCTCCAATTTTAATGATGTCATAATGCTTCTCATTAATACCATCAATGCCTTAGCGCTATTCCTTCACAATTTGTTTTTGATTAACTCTAGCTTAGCTTGTATTCCTACGACCAACATTTAATGCACACAAAACTTTTCGCAAACATTTATTTACATTTATTAGTTTACAAAGAAAAGGCATTAATTATTCAAGGAACATTTTTTGCAATCTCTTCGGCTACAAAAAGATCTACCCATATCAAACATTCATGAAGACAAATTTTTACCACAAAATGAACCCCTTTTTAGATATAATTCCGATTATCATTTTTATGCCCTATGTCCATACTTTATACATCAAAATTTCAAAACACTTATACTAAAAGATGATAAATTTTAGTATGTTATAGACAAATGTTCACAAAAAGGGCCAAAAAAATTTATATTTCTTCATCGCATCATTTTCATCCCCAACCATCTTGAGGCTGGTCGCTTTAGCATCTATAGGTTTCTGATCCTCATCCATAACCTGTGATCATTGGTGATTTTCTCCCTTGATTCATGAGCTCTATAATTAAAATATCCATGATTTTGTTTCAACCTTTCCCATTTCTATTCTTCAACAATCATGTTATATTCAAAAAATGAATCATACTTTCTAAGCATAGGATACAAGAGTATTGGCAGTTGGAAACGAAGAGGTACCCAATAATTTTTTTGACTTCTACCTAACATCATATACCTAGGCATCCTACTGATGGCCAACTCTAGATTTTGAGGAGAGCTCAACTCCCTTGTTTTCAGATCTTCTAGTAATCAGATCCATATTTGAAGGGAGGCTTGTATAGCATTAAAGGCATTTGCAAAACAATGCTGCTCCCAATCCAGAAATGCCTGTTTGTAGACAGGGTGAATTTTGGCAGCAACACTTTGATTATTGTGTATAGAAAGCCAATTGAAGAATACTTTGTGAGTGTGTTGCACCTCTAGCTAAATGTACAATGGTTCAAACATTTCTTTTTCCCTATAAGGAGTACCCTAATTCTCTCAACTAATCTCATTCTTCATCCATGACATAACAGCCCTAAGCTATACATCTCCCACATATAATAATGAATTCTAATATTTATCATCTGGAACAACAAGATTATGAACATATAACTCATATAGGAGATTCTACAGAGCCATTGGAACTGATTTGAATGTTGCATAGAATTCCTGGGGAGTGTGCAAGGAAGGGTTCGACCCCTGAGTAATTTGAGACAATTGAAAATTAATCATTTTCTCCTTTAAGAAGATGGTGACCTGCAATTTACAAGCTCTAGAATGAGCTCTGTAATCTTCATGACACATTGATGTAGGACCATAATTTCACTATCCTTCTCTTTAATTTGTTGTGCTTGTTCCTTGATAGTTTTGAGCAATTGCTTCCTTTCTAGGTCCCAGTTTGATTTTTCCCATTGAAACTATTGGTACAAACTAAAGCTAGATATTAATGGAGTGGAAATGCCTGGTGGTGTATGATGACAGACAACGGGTCTATAATCTTCAAGGTGGTGCTTAGGATGATGGTGGACAATAGTGCTATAATCTTGAGCATGTTGATGTTCAACAAAGCTATTATTTTGATAGGCAACAGTGCTATCTTTTTTTGAAGGTATAATGGTTGTAGGATAGGGTGCAATAGTCATTTTAACTCGAAATGTTTCAACAATTTCATGAACCATTTCTTGTGCAATAGATGGATATTCCTCTGGTAGTAGATTATCAGTTTCCTCCACTGGCTATTCAAACCTGGACACTATTTTCTCTAAGGACTCTGTGTCACTATTAATATTAATAGGGCTGTTTGGTTTTGCAAGAATTTCCTCAAGATCATTTTCATGTTTAGGAGTATGCGTTGTAGGTTTTGAGGTTTGCAGAGGTGGAGCTTCTGAATCAATAGGTGGAATGGAAGGTTCCTTTTTTTGAGTCCACCCTAGACAATCTAGTTACTTGTCATGGGGTTGAGATTGGTTGCTTACTCTTATTAATAGATTTCCCTTTATTAAGGTTGAGTGCAGGTTCTTTTGATACTAGGGATACTTCTTCTAAACCTTCCTCTACAGTAACTATGTGTGATTTTCTCTTTCTAGGAGTTGAGGCTTCTGTGGGCAGAATTTTCCTTTTCACAATTTAAGGTACAGATGTAGAAGTTGAAGCTCCTTGAGCCATTCTTTATACTACTTTCCTGACTCCTACAAAAAATTTCTCTCTTGTCCCCATTCCTTTCCCTTTAGGTCCACCCCTTTTAGGTCCCTCTATCTTGAGTTTTAAAAAATTCTCCCATGTTCCCAAGTGCTGCCTAGTCAACTCCCTTTCATTAATAGCCCTAATCAAGCAATGGTGAAATATTGACTGGGTTTTTCCTTGCTCTACATAGGTAGCTTGCCTTTTGATAATATTATAAAGAAAACTTGGAATATTTACAAGATAATCACCATGCCGCAAACCACTCAAAATTTTTAAATGAACAACATGCAAATAGGAATACCTTCCTTCATAGGTAAAATGCCTTATGATAAATCCAGAAGGGTGGATGAATTGCAGAGGGAGAGATAATCGTAATGTACCTTGCTTTTTATTTTACTCCAAATGAGGATCTCTAGGTACTAAGAATTTCTCTTTTTCTTGTTGTGCATCCATGTCCTCTGTCCATCATTCTCCATTTGTGGGCAAACCAAAAACTTCTACTACCACCTCCTTTATAAACCCTCTCTGAATGCTCTTAACAGTTGCATGTCCATCCCTTAATGTATTATGAAATAGGAGTGCAATTTCTTTATCAAACTACTTCAAATTGAGACAGTAAGCCAGCCAACCTCATTGTTGAAACAAACTACATGTTGTTGGGTCTGCCAGTAAGACTCTGTGGTCTGCTGGTTCATGCTATTGAGGTTCTCCACCCATATTTTTTGAAAAAAAAATGCTATTACTAGCAAATTCAATGCAAGTGATTTGAAAGTATGGACAGAGATGGCTACAGGGGTTTCAACAAAGGCAAAAAAAAATTTCAATAATTTCCAAACATCACATGCTTTAGTACTTCATGATGGCATTTTAATCATCAAACCATAATAAGGATAAAGATCGTGCTCAAAACATATGCCAAATTAATGAGGGGTTATGTAAAATCATGATTTAATGGTTAGCCTTCTTTATATTATTTCACACATTTTAGAAGTACAAAGGAATGCTAGCTCATTACTGAAATGACCCTTCCCTGTACATCCTACATGCCAACTTAAGATTTTCCTTGATTTGCATTCATGATTTTGATTTTCCCTCCCCCCAACCTAGCAGAAATTGGGTCCCACCAGACCGTAAAGATTGTAAATTCTGAAAATCAAAATAACATGCTTTTCTAAATAAATAATAAATTAAATAAATGGAAAGGGGTCAAGTGTGACTGACCTAAGGTACGATAGGAAGGATGGTCCAAGTAGTACCGTATGAGAGAAAGAAAGTGAGATGGCATGATGAGGGAAAGATAAGAAGGTGGGATGGAATGAGGTGGAAAAGAATTGAATTTCGCATGAATGCAAAATTTTTATTATGAAGGCCTTGAAAATAAATTCAAGGGGCTATAGGCATCTGAGTGGGAGACTCAGATGGAGTGGTTGTAGGAAGAGATGTTTCTATTGTATTGAACTGTTGAAGAAATTATTCCCGGGTTGCTAGTTTATGATATAACTTTAGGCGATGCCCATTAACCAAGAGTTTGAATTCGACCAGATCAATTGTTGACAGTTGAACTACTCCATTGTTAAAAATTGCAATGATTTCATAGGGACCAATCCATGAAGTCTAAAATTTTCCTTGGTGATGTTGATATCATGAATCATATAGGAGCGCCCAATCACCAACAAAGAATTCTCTGTCTTTAATGAATTTGTCATGCCATTGCTTTCTTTGACTCTGAATTAATTTTGTGTTATGAAGAGCTAACTTTCACCATTCATCCAACTCATTGAGATGCAAAATGCAATTCTATTGTGTTGTAGGAAGGGTAATATCAAGTTCCAAAGCTGTCAGCAGAGTTTTATGTTCAAATTCAATGGGCATAACAGCTATCTTCCCATTTAGGAGCTAAAAAGGTGTAAACACAGTAGTGGATTTCCATGCTATTCTGTATGCCCATAAGGCTTCAAGAAGTCTAGCTACCCAATCATTCCAATGCAAAGACATTATTTTAGTGAGTATATGTTCTAGCTCTCTATTTGTCACTTCTACCTATCCATTGGCCTGTGGATGATACAGAAAAGATTTGCCATGCTGAATTTTATACTCCTCCATGAGTGCAACTATTAGATTAGATGAAAACCAAGGCCTTTTATTTAATTTTAATTCTCTTGGAACACCAAATCTAGTAACGATACATTCATAAAGAAACTTTGCAACATTATTGTCACAAGGATGCTTCATGGGTTTTGCTTTTGCCCAGTTAGTAACATAATCAGTGCAAACCAGTATGTAACTTTTCCCTTCTGATGGTGGTTCACTAGGGCCAACAAAATCAATTCCTCATTTATCAAATGGTTCTACTACTATATGTGGCTGTAGGGGCATTTCATCTATTTTTGTCAGTCGACCCATTCTTTGACATTTATCACATTTTTTTGTATATTGGGTTGCATCCTTGTGAAGTGTGGGCCAATAATAACCTATATTTAAAATTTTTAATGCAGTCCTTTTGTTAGAAAAGTGGCCACCATAGGGTTCATTATTACAAGTGCAAAGGATGTCATAAGTTTCATCCTCTCTGAGACATCTTCATGTTACTTGATCTGGTCTAGTATAAAACATGAACCCAAAGATCCATAAAAAGTTAAAACTCTTTTCCACTAGCAATCATTTTTCTTTTGCAAAGAAATGTGGGGGAGTTTTGCTAGTAGTTAGGTAGTTGGAAATGTCAAGATAGCAAGGGTTTTGTGCTGACAAAAGAAAGAGATGTTCATCAGGAAAGCTATCTTCTATGACTATAGGATCATCAGGTGTTTGAAGAAAAGACAAGAAAGCAGCTACAACATTTTCTTTACCTAGCTTGTCAATAATGGTGATGTCAAATTTTTGCATTAGTAACAACCATCGAGCCAATCGTTTAGAGATTTCTAGTTTGTTCATTAGATATTTGATAGTAGAGTGATCTGTATGTACAAATATTTGGTATCCTATAATGTAATGTCTGAATTTATTTAGAGCATAAATTACAACAAGCAATTGTTCTTCTGTCATAGTGTAGTTATACTCAGCTCCTTGAAGATTTTTGCTAATATAGTAAATTGCATGTTCTACTAAATCTATCTTTTGGCCAAGTACTACTCCAATGGCATGATCTAAAGCATCTGTATGTATGTGAAAAGGTAACTCCCAATTTGGTCCTCAGAGCACTGGTGCTATTGAGAGGACTTCCTTAAGCTACATGAAAGATTTTGTACAATCTAAATCCCATAAAAAATCTGCATCTTTTCAAAGCAATTTATATAAAGGTGCTACAATTTGATTGAAATCATTGATAAAATGTTGATAATACCCTACATGCCCTAGAAAACTCCTGACTTCCCTTAGTTTGGTTAGTATAGATAATGTACGGATAACCTCTATTTTTGCTAGATCCACTTCAATCCCTTTGGGAGAAATAAAGTGTACCAATGCCACTCCTTCTTGCATCATTATAAAGCACTTTTCACTGTTTAAAGAAAAATTGTTGTCTTTGCATCTTTGTAAAACCTTGTCCAAGTTCTCCTTGGCTTCTTCAAATGTTTGTCCATATGTGGTGAAGTCACAAACCAAATGGTAGGATAACATAAGCAAATTTTGTCCATGGACACATGGATATGGTCTTGTCTTGATCCTCTGGTGCTATCTAGATTTGATTGTAGCCACTGAACCCATCCAAGAATGAAAAGTATTTTTTTCTTGCAAGATTGTCAAGAACTTGATCGACAAAAGAAAATGAAAAATGATCCTTCTTGGTAGCCGAGTTATGTTCTCTATAATCTATGCAGACTCACCATTTTCCCCCTTTTTTGAGAAAAATAACCAATGGTGACACCCATTGGCTATCTGAAATAGGATATATGAAGCCAGCATTGAGTAGCTTTTTCAATTCATTTTTGACATTATCCCTTAATTCTAGGTTTATCCTACGCTGAGGTTGTCTCACAGGTTTGCAATCTCGACTAATATAAACTCTATGGGTGTAGAGTGCAAGATCCAAACCTTTCATATCTATATACTCCCAAGCAAAAGAATCCCTATGCTTTTGTAATAGTTGTAGGGTATTATGATGTTGTGCCTGAGATAAGGACTTGCTTATATTTAATTCTCTCCCTAGAATGATTTTTATTTTGACTTCTTTTTTAGCTTTTGAAATTTGTACAATTGGTTGTGAATCTATCTCATGTGGCAGGAGTGAATGCATAAGCTGTGCAGACTCAGAATAATGAAGTTCAGAGGGTAAAGGCAGAATGCTTTCTAAGACACACTCTTGTTTAGAAGATGTCTCAGGTTGTGTTCCATACTCATTCAGTATGATAGAAGAAATGACATCATCTTCTTCTTTAATGTTTACAAATGAATCCCATGAGATCATCATCAATTGTTGAATAGAATCTATGTCCATATCAAAGTCACCCATATTTGGCAAGACAACTTGATCACCTTGCAGGAAAGGCTAAGCAAGAAAACACAAGGTTAAATTTTTAGTGTTTGTTCCATCTGAAATAGTCATTTTCCCTTATCATAATGCAATATAAGCATCTGTTATTGCTAACCATGGTCATCCTAGAATCATAAAATATCCCCCAATACTTGTTTTTGGAGAGAGTACTAAAAAATCAACTAGATAATCCCATGAATGTAATGTGACAGTGACATCTTCTAGCATACCATCAGGAATGATGGTAGAACTAGCTGCTAGCTATAAGATTTTTGGTGTTTTTCTGAGACCGATGATGCTTAATTTGGACACTACTTCTTTGGTCATTACATTAATAGATGCTCCTAGGTCTATTAATACCATAATTATGAAGTGGGTCTTGAGTAATACCTGATCTTGGAGCCCATGACCTTCATTGAGCAACATAGAGAACTTCTTGGTCTTCATCAATTCCCTTCAAATCAGTAGGTACATACTGTGATTCCAAGCTAGCGATAGGCTTACATCGACAGTTGCATTTCTTTTCTCTACAATGGGGGCAATATTCTGCCAACATAATATCAACATCCTTCTTCTTCCTTCATGCTTGCATGGTGTCCAATTATGTAGCTACATCATTAATGATGTCTTTCTTGAAATCCAACAAGAGGTTTGATAGTTCTGTCTTAGATACTCCTGCCGTAGGAGTTTTATGGAGTAAGTCCCTCAAACCTCATCCTTTTTGTATTGTTTCTCTAGAATAGTTCAAACAAATATTTCAAATTTCAGCCCATGTCTTCTGTGTAATGTCACCTCCAGCCATTAAGCCTAAAGCTTCCATACTCCTGTCATGCACTCATTTCAAAAAGAGATGCTTTTGGGACTCCTCATTTAGCTGATGCTGCATGTTACACTATAAGTTAAACATGAACTAGGAAACATAGTCCTCCAAAGTCTCATCCTCCTTTTGTGACATTTTAAAAATGTCATCTCCTTTGAAATCATGACCTCTGCAATATTCCTTATATTTATTAAGGAACAGGTTACTCATAGTTGGCCAATCTATCACAGCATTGGCACCTAGACTCATGAACCATCTTAAAGAAACTTCTTTGAGAGCTAATGGAAATAATTTCAGCTTATGGGAATTAGTTGTGTAGTCATAACTTCAACAAAGGATGTCGAACTCAAAGAGAAAGTTTTTTGATCTTCAGTAATAAGGCCATAGAATTTAGGCAAGGTAGCTGAGGGTGTATTTTTTAGATTTTGGTTACCCCACTAAGGAGGAATTGGAAAGGGAAAGGTAGGCTGAGCTACTACCATTTGTGTATGTCCTAGTGGTGGTTGATAAATGACTAGAGCTAATGAATTATCTTGATATTCTGGCTCAGCAAAAAGATTATTCAAATGGAAGGATTCTTTAGATGTTGTTGGTGATTGTACTTGTTCCAGTACTTCTGCAAATGCATTCACAAATGGTTCTTCTTCTTCTTCTTCTATTTCTTCTCTCTCTTCTCTTTCTTCAGGGTCATGATAGAAAGGATCTTCCTGATTGAAGTTGGGAAGAAATCTTCCAAGGTGGTCTCTTCTCCAACGCATGCAAAAATGCTAAAAATGAAACTAAATGACTCAATAGTGAATACTAGACTGACACCATCCCCGAAAATGGTTTCAAAAATGTCTAATCAATATAACACCTTTTTAGTTACAAGATTGGACATCCCTTACTACCAAAGTACTATGCTAATCTTCATTAAATGTCAATCTGGGAGCATGAACTTGAGATGATGTCTGCAAAGTATATGCTCTAGTTTTTGCTAAAAGTTGCTACTACCTTGAATGCAATAACCATTAATGAAATCTAGTTTATCCAAAGGAAAGACAACTATGAAATACTTGGAAGGGAATTCTAATTATTTAACCATACATCTATGCACCTACTGCTTCAGGAACAATGACTGGTTATATTTCCAGTGACTATAGGAATGACAGTTCTAATCTTAACTTAGAAAACTGAGTCTAACTCTTACTTACTAAAGTAAACTCCACCTTCTGTGTGGGTCCCCATGAAAGAATGAAGGAAAAGATTGACTCAGAAAAAAGTATAGAAACTCACCAAAATCATGTATTCATTCAAATATCTAGTATTACAATAACTTGGGAAAACAACAAGATGTCTATCAATTTTGTCTGTCTGCTCACTACTTAACCTCGTAGATACAGATGAGGTCTCGTTTGAAAGGATGAAAAACAAAAAAATCCTATAATTTTGACTTCCTAATGAAATAAAGTCAGTTACAAATTAAGACTGAAAGCATACAATTGTAAAGACATTAGTTATCACTTAAATTCCCCACAAATATAGATCATAGCAAATGCTAGATCTGCTTTTTTATCTGACTTTAAATAGCTTCCAGGAATCTAGGTATTGTGCTTTGCATGTTTAACCGATTAATTTGATGCTTACTTCTTTGCTCAACTGCTTTATTAGGTCCCTCTTTGTTATTCATTAAAATAGGTCCCTTCTTAACTTTGCCCCCCAGTCTCTAGCTACAATGGTGTCATAATGCTTCTCATCAGTACCATCAATGCCTTTGTGCTATTCCTTCGCAGTTTGTTTTTTATTAACTCCAGCTTAGCTTGTATTCCTAGGATCAACATTTAATGCACATGAAACTTCTTGCAAAAATTTATTTTCATTTATTAGTTTACAAAGAAAAGGCATTAATTATTCAACTAACAATTTTTACAATCTCTTCGGCTGTAGGAAGATCTACCCATATCAAACATTCATGAAGAAAGATTTTTACCACAAAATGAACCCCTTTTTAGATATAATTCCGATTATCATTTTTATGCCCTGTGTCCATACTTTATACATCAAAAGTTTAAAACACTTATACTAAAGGATGATAAAGTTCAGTATGTTATAGAGAAATGTTCACAAAAAGGGCCAAAAAGACTTCTATTTCTTCATGACATCACATGAGCCTTCACATGACTTAAAAAAATAAAAGGATAATTAAATAAGAAGAAGAAAGTTGCAAGAAGATCTGAGAGTCACTAGAATCTCTAAAAATGGAAGCTTGGCCTTCTGTGAATGTTTCTAGAGTTGAACTGCCATCAAAATGTGTTTCTAGTGCATGGAATGCTCTTAAAATAGCAACTGGCAATTAACTTCTGGTGCACTATTTCTTTTTCAAAAAAATTTGTGTACCTCTAAAAATAATACACCTGCAAACCTTGGTGAGAGGTTCCAAAAATCATAAATTTTCCCCAAGTGTCAAAATTGAATTTCCAGCATCTAGGTTTTTTCCTCCCTTATCCCAAAACAATGTTTACATGCTTATTCTTGAATTTATCAATGATCTCTATTACATGGAAAAAATCAACAAAATCCTCAATAAAAGTTTCCACAAAATCCTCAAGTTTAGTGTCTAGTTCCAATAATAAATCTTTAGTCTTAAATGCTTTCCTTATACCTTCATCTGATGAAGCATCCTTGAAAGTTATTTTGAATTTCTAAACTTATGATTGTACTAAATTAAGCTTGGATTTTGACTCATCTTCAAAAATGTCAATGGAGGTAGCACTATAATACCTCTGTGCTTCCAAAATCTAATCTTGAGTTTGATCCCTCAACCTTTGTATATCCTTATGCAATTCTTTCATAACTTTATTCCTAACAGATATTTTCTCTATCCAGTCAATGAGCTTGTCTATATCCTCTTTCGTATATACTTACATGAGCATTTGATACCTTTTATCTTTTATTGATGTCAAAGCTTGAAGGTCTTTTTCCTAGGTGTGTACTTCGTCCATCAGCCAAAAATCTTGGTTCACTATGGACACTAGTTTATCCATGATCGACTAAACATAGTGTAACAAGTTCAAATTGCCCCTATCTTATTTGTGTTAGAAATTTTTTTAGTGCTCTCCTTAGGATTTTTTACAAGGGCTTAATCACCTCCTATGTACTAAAATTTGATGGGTGGTATCAATCATTGATAGATCAGTCTTTTGGTGCAATGACAATCCTACTCTAAAAAAGTGGTATCAGAGCTTGCTCACAGGTTCAAATCCTCAGACCCTTTGGTAATATTAAGGGGGATATTGTTAGAAAAAAATTTAGCACTCCTCTTGGGATTTGTGACAAGGGCTTAACTACCTGCTATGTACTATAATTTTAGTGGTTGTATCAAGCATTGACCAATTGATCTTTTAGTGCAACAATAACCCCACTCTAACAATCTATACACCCTTTTCCTCAAAATTTTCACACCATTGCTGATGTGCTCCCAAAATAGAATCCACCTATGTAGTTACCTTCTCTTTTAACTCTAGTGATATAGAAAGAGTGATCTCTAGATTATCAAGGTCCATTCTCCATGTAGATAGCCTCTTAGAAGATCATTTTGTTTTCATAGTAGTATAAAGTCAAACTCATTTTGGGCTATGTGTCTGAACACCTCTTTTATGTCTGTAGTGATCAATACTTTGGTTGTATCTACCATGAGCCTTCCTAATATGACCTCCTTGATTTGATAATCCTTAGTAGTCAAATCCTCACTATCAAGATCTGAAAGAGGGATGGTTATGTGTGCAAGGAAGTCCTAATCTTGGTTCTTCATAATGAAGGCTAGTGGTCATGCATCATTTGTAGGTGGTTTAGGATTCTTGATGGCTTTTACAAGCTCATTCATTTCCTCCTTATTAGTTACATTCAATTTACTCTTCCATTGAACCATAACCTCCCTCTTTAGCCAAGCATGTGTAGTGCCTATTATTTGACTAAAGAGTGGGTTTGTATTGTAGGTTCTTTTCCCTTATCAATCATTTGTGGAGTCCTTTCTTGTTGAGATAGATCACTAGTTTGAGTCTTTGTACCTACTTGGTCTAAGGTTCTACCCTCAATATCATGATGGGTTGCTGAGGTTCCTTATGTATTTTCCCCTCCTTTGATACTTCATTAGCTTGCAATCACTGGGGTTCTTCTTCCTACTTCACCTATTCTTCTAAGTTTATAATAGGAGAAAGTGGAATTTTTGAGCCTTTATCTAGAAACAACAAATTCTAAGATGGTAGTAGTGGTAGGCCCAAAGATCCTTGAGATAGAGCTGGTAATTGGTTCCAATCCTCCCTTAGGGATTCACTCATAGGAGTATCTTGTATCTTCTCCCCCACCATCTCAGTGTCCATAGGCATGAAAGAAAAATTAAAGAGGTCGATCCATTATTGTTTCTCATCCTCTAAGATAGTAATATAAATAGGTTCTTTTGGAATAGATGGTTGTGTTATGGTGGAGCTTCTTCTTCTTTCCTCTTTTGTAGCCTTGGCCATGCAAGTCCTCTAACTTAGGTTAAAATAATCCATCAATTCATCTTCTTCATCTTCTATATCAGCTTCAAGGATGGCCTTGGGAACCTAAGGACTAAGAGTAGTTTTCTTCTTCAACTTCCACCTTTTTATGATGGTCATCCATGTTTCAACTCTTCCTCTTTTGGCCACTATAGGTGACACTTCTTCCTTTGTGGCTATAGGTGGCACTTGTTTCTCTTCTTCTGCTTATTCATGTTCTTGGTCTTCATCTTTGTGAAGGAATAGTTCCTTAGCTCCTTGAGATTTCTCTACTAGGTTAGCTTGGGGCTCTACTTCCTCTTCAGATTGTACTTGTTCTTCCTGAGATGCTTGTGTAGGAGTCATCTACTTCTTCCCCTTAGCTAGAGCTCTTTTCTTCCTTACTCCCCTATCTACTTCAAAGTACTCAACCTCCCACTCATTTCAATGCACTATCTTTGGCCTCACTAGGAATTGAGCTAGGAAAGTTGGCACTATGAATTTGGTACCTTTACCATTTACTGGTCATGTTGTGGCTTATAGAGGAACAACCTATAGAACTAGATCAAGTTTGAACAAATTTTTTATCCATTCCATTGTTAATTGGACTATGTGGTGAACTTGTGATTGATGTCAAAGTTCTCTTCCCTCCCAATTTCTACATTCATAATCAACCTTTCATAAATTTTGTCCCTCTTTTACATAGCAGATCTAAGATGTCTTTTGTTTCTTTCTTGACAACCTTTAGTGGGATCTTTATTTTGAGCACCTTGTTTGCCATATATAGAGTCATCCTATAATGATCCCTTATGCAGATATCATAGTCATGTGTTGCATTCATCCAGTGATACTCTAATGCATCTTCTTGTAAAAACTCCTTCCCTAATAAATGTTGCATCATGCCAATATTATTGAAGTATGGGCAAGGGGATTTGTACTCTTCTAAAGGATATTGATCCCATTTTGAATTGAAGGTCATGATATCTTGTTTTTTCTTGACCTCAAAAGAACCGATGGTGAATGACCACACCCATGTGTTTTTGTGTTGTTTCCTCACTTTGTCATATGCAAATGTGACTTCTCTAGAATTCTCAAAGAAAATTAGCCTATTCAATAGATATCTCAAGAGTTTCTTTAGGTTCACTTGTGTGCCTATGATCCTAAGGTATGTAAATTTTTTGAACTAAATGTAGCAGGTACTTATCTCTAAAATATAGGTCACTACTTCTACTAAAAATCATTTTGCATAATCACCTTTGATGAACTAGATGATTTCAAAAATGAAACCATCATTCACTATCTTGTACTCCACACTCTACTTTGATAGCTTCAACTTGACTAGTGAAGGATACACCACATAAGGCCATGCATTAGCATCTTTCATGCTACCCTTTTTGTAAAGACTTAGGTAGTCTATTGTTCTAGCCACCAACAAGTATACCAAAATTGATGTCATATAGAGTTTGGGGTCAACCTTAATAGCTAACAACTTCTTGTCCATGTTGTCACTTAGAAGCGTAGCCTAGTCATTTGGTATCTTCATCATCCTATTGGGCACTATGAAGTGTACCATCCAAGTTTGAAGATGGAAAACTAGTGAAACTCCCATTGCTCTACTCAAAAGTATAATCACATAGCCAATGCCATATTTCATCTTCCTTGAGGTCATGTCCACTTTACCAACTCTATAGCTAGCTAAAGTTCTATCAATAAAGAAGCATGATTGAATTATCTCTTAGGATTCTTTCTCATTATCCCAGTACCATATTTCTACTCCTTTGAAAGATATGTGTAAGCATTGATCAACTCTAGGAAGGTGAAAAACTTTCTCAATACTTTAAAGGTTAGAGGTTGAGAACTATTTCTCCACTGACAATTTTGACAACCTTTTCTCCTGAGATAGTGTTCTACCAAGGTCATGATTAGCTTTGAAGATTGTACTAAAACTAGATGCAAGGCTATATTGAAAAAACCTGAATACATGAGTGTAGATCCATCACTAACCTTTCCTTAGGTTTTCTACATATGATAAGGAAGGAATTCCAATCAATATGCCTAGGCTTGGTATCTCTGTTCTCTACATGTCCATCCTAAAATTGGGATTTTCTAGGTGCACCTTAGTATTTGAAGATTATGGGTTTGGGAGAAATATTTTCAGCCAACGAAGATGAAGATGACACCACTTTATCTACACAAGAAAGTACAAATTAGTACATAGAGCTAAAATTTAGACCTAAAGCAAACTCTAACCATCAAAATCTAGTAAAAATGCCCCAAAATAGTGAAAAAATAGTTAATTTTCCCCTAAAGCTCTAATATCCAGAAAAGTACACCTAACACACCCTCAAAGTGCATTAGGTGTGTTAAATAGAAATTTAAGACCATTTATGAGCACATGCACACTTGTGCAACTTGGGAAGGTGTACATGTGCATAAATATGCACATGTGCAAGGCAAGTGCAAGGGGGGCCTTAGTCCCTTATCTTCTCATTTAGTGCACAAAGGGTGTGCACATGTTCACCTTGATGGGGTGTACATGTGCACACCCTTATTATACATTTCGTTCTCTGATGGGGTATGCATGTGCCCACCTTGAGAAATTGTGCACATGTGTACCTCTCTTTAGGCTTACTTTGACTTAGTTTAGGTAGAAGGTGCACACCTTTAATGTCTTATGTTGTTTGTCCATTGTTTATTTTGTAGGAGCATAGGGAGTGCACTTTTAGAGGTATAGAGGTGCAAAAGATTCTAAAGTAGGGCAAAAAAATAAAGTAAAGGGGAGGGGTCTAGGATTTATAGACCCAAACCCCAAAGTATGCACCTCTATAGGTGTACACCCCTCAGAGGTGTGCATGTTTTCTAGTGTGCTAGTGCACATTTATGCCCTTTTCACTTAAAAAGTCTCCAATTTCTTTCTAGCCCTAACATCATAGAATTTCTTAGTTAAAGACTGAGACTTGACCTAGACCTATGAAGAGTTCCAAAATGACCTAGGCCTTGGACTAGGGGTCTAGGAAACAAAAATAAATACTAGGGGGTCCCCATTTCTAGGAGAAATAGGGCATGCGCTATGAAACCACGACAATAATGTTAGCTTAATTTTCCCTAATACTATTTAAAACTACTATTTTCAATGATCCTCCACATTTAGGTTAGCGAGGAACTCAAATTATGGTCTCTTATCTTTAGTCGTGTTCTCTAGGGTATTTGGAAAGAACATAACAATAAAAATAATAGAGACAAAAATGCTTGCTAAGTGTGGTCTTTAATAAAACTGAAAGGGATATCTTTGAGAATTTTCAATCTACTATCCCTCTTCCCAACTCTGTCAGTCCTCTTTCTGGAAAATATTCAATCTTCCTACTATTCTTGTCCTTGGTGGATCCAATTATAGATGAAATTTTCCTTTGAGGGACTAGATAAAAGTGAATTTTGATACGACGGACAAAAGTAATCCTAGTGTGATTTGATTTTGGGGAGTGTTAAGAAACCATTTGTGTCTTTGTCTTCTATGGAAGCCCTTCAAGTTCTTATTCTTGCTAAGAACCTAGTATTTACTAGAATCTAGTTAGAAGGTGGTTCTAATAATGTTTTTATATGTTTAAAGGGTTATATCCCCTTAGTAGACTATTTCAAATAATATCAATAGTGCAAAGGTTATACTTAACATATTTGAAAGAAATTATATTATGTATATACGTAGGGAGTCTAACACCATGGCTAACTCATTGGACAACATGGTGGTTAAATCCATCACATCAATGACTTGGAATTTAGAGAGGGGTCTTCCTAATGAAATCAAGACTCACCTTGTTTATAATAGAATATATATAAAAGAGAGAGTAATTAATGATGATTATGAGATCCTTTTGGTTTGATCAAGTTATGAAAATTTGAAAAGGAATCTATCCTTTTGACAAGCATTGCAATGATTGCAAATTTATCTCACACACTATGTGGGTGAATTTATCCTCTACAAGATCAATAGGTACAGATTCTAGATATTTTGGTTACCTGATATATTACTTGACACATTACGAGAGCCATTTTTGAGCTTGAAGTAGATATTCTCTCACCACAGACTATGGGAGGGTGATACCCTTTTTTAAGTAATCCAAAAAAAATAGTAGACCAATATTATGCATTAAATCAAATTTTCATAATTAACAATACTTAATCCTTGACCAAATCATCATATAATCATTCCTTTGATTATATCATAAAATTTGGCCACTTTAGCTAATGGAAGGAGGGTTGAAGAACTAGGGCCAAGGGAACACCCAACTATCCAAACCACCCTGTAGAGTAAGCACAATAGTAGAAAAAAAAAGAGAACAATACCAAAGAGAGAGACAATAAAATACTTCTATAGATTTTTCAAATAATCAGCACACATGCCTAGTTGTAAGGCCTTCTAGGTTATGACCAAATGCAAAATACATTCAAGAGCCATGATCTAACTTCAAATTCACATTTCTAGAAACATATTCTTTAAACTTCTAAGTCCTCTAAGTTCTACCTATAATCTAAGCCTAAGCACTCTATTTGTACTTGCCAAAATGACTTACAAAAGATTCTAGAACATTACATCAAAGAAAGAATGACCCCAAAATGGTCAACACTCATCTATAAATAAGATCCTATCATTAATTCATGATTTTAATTAAATAATAAAGTCATCACTTACTAAGAACTAAGAGACAGATAACTCAACCAAAGAAGGAACTCAGCATTAGCAAATAACATGTTCACTTGGCACATGAAGGAACACTTGACCAACACTAGACAATGTAGTAGCAACTGGAACTTGGCATCAACTAGAACATGACAACAACTAGAACTTTACAAGAACTGGAACTCAACAACAACTAAAACTCAATAGAAACTAGAACCCAGTAGCAATAGGAGCTTGACAACAACTAGAAGTTGGTAGCAATTGGAACTTGATAGTAACTTATAGAATGAAAAAAAGTGTAGGATTACAAGACAACCCAAGATGCTCCCACATCAGATAACCAGGATTGAAAGAAATGATTCTCATGAATCAAGAAAGTTTCACAACCTAAGATGAACCCAAATTAGATTGAGAAATCCATGTAACATCTTCAATTAGTTTATTCATCCACTTCACCAAATACTCATAGTAATATTTTCCTCTTGTGCTCTTACTAGCTCTTATACAACAAATTCATCATTTGACTCATGATACTTATACAAATCAACAACATTGAATACAAGAGATATATCCATGTAACTAGGTAACTCAACTTATAAGGATTTCCATTGTCAAACTTCCTAAAGATCATACAAGGTCCAAACTTCTTCATCTTCATCTTAATGTATGTTCTAATAGGACATCTTCCTTTCTTCAAATGAAGCATCACCTTATCACCAACTTAAAAAATATTATATCTTCTAGATTTATTAGCATTCTCCTTGTATTTTTGATTACTTTGTTCCAATTTCAGTTTTACTACCCTATGCAAAGACTCCATAAAATCAACAATATTTTCCTTTGGAACACTTTTCTTTTCTTCACCAACAAGATCCCTCAAATATGATGTTCCTCTAGGTTGTATTCCTATAATAATCTCAAAAGGTGTTTTCCCTATACTCCTATTCACATAATTATTATATGAAAACTCAACTTGTGTCAATACCATCTCCCAATAATGTAGATTGTCTCCAACTAAACATGTCAGAAAATTACCCAAGATTCTATTCACAACCTTTATTTATCCATCTCTATGTGGATGGAATGTAGAACTAAACCTCAATTGAGTACCCATTTTCTTCCTTAAAGTCCTCCAAAAATAACCAACAAACTTACTATCTTTGTTAGAAATAATATTTCTTTGTAATCCATACAATCTAACAATATTGTTGAATAAAATTTCAGCAACATGCTTAGCATTTGATGTTCACTTACAAAGTATAAAATGAGCCATTTTAGAAAGTCTATCTGCAAAAAAAAAAAAAAGAATCATACCCCTTCACTCTCTTAGGAAATCTAACAACAAAATCCATACTAATGTCACTCCAAGGTTTCTTAGGAACATAAATAGGAATATATAGACTAGTTGACTTACTCCTTTTGCAACTTGACAAAATCTACAACTCTTTACAAACTTTTGAACATCCTTATACATTTATGGCCAATAATTCTTATCCTTTGACATACTTACTATCTTATCAATTCCAAAATGTTTGGCCAATCCACCACAATGATTTTTCTTAATCAAATCCAATCTCATAGAACTCTTAGGAATACACAACTGAATACCCTAAAACAATATACCTTCTTGAATAAAATTTTCATCAAACTTAGTTGGTTGTTATGTCAAATCAAGTGCTCTACACTCTTTCCACATCTCAAAAAAATTAGGATCAGTTTTATACAACTCCTTCATCTCATCAAAACCAAGAATTTAAAATTTTATCTTAGTCAACAATGAACATCTTCTACTCAATGCATCAATAACTTTATTAGTGACTCCACTCTTATACTTAATCATAAATGTAAAAATTTTCAAGTACTCAACCCATTTCATGTTCCTCTAATTTAACTTATGTTAACTTCCTAAGTACAATAAAGCTTTATGATACGTATACAACACAAACTCCTTAGGAATCAAATAATGTCTCCACTTATTTAATGCTTGAACAATAGCATAAAATTCTTGATCATGCACACAATACTTCCTTTTAGCATAATTCAATTTATCACTAGAGAAAGCAACATGTTTACCTTCTTGACTCAATACACCTCCTATTGCACTACCAACTACATCACATTCAACTTGGAATACCTTATTGAAATAAGGTAAGGCCAATATAGGTAACTCAACAACCTTTTGTTTCAAAGCCTCAAAACTATTATCAACTCAATATGTCCACTTGAATTCCTTTCTATCTCCTCTCATTGTGTTAGTCATAAAATTATAAATAGAATTGAAATTCTTTATAAAATTTCTATAGAAACTAGCCAAAACATGAAATGATCTTACCTCACCAAAATTCTCAAGAGTAGGCCACTCCAAATTTGCTTTAACCTTATTATGATCCATTTTCAAACCATCATCTAAAATCACAAATCTCAAATACACAATATCCTCTTACATAAAATAATACTTCTTCAAATTAATCATCAACATCACCTCTTTCAATATATATAGTACTTTTCTAACATGCTCAAGATGTTCTTCCTTAGTTATACTAAATACCAAAATATTATGCAAATAAACAATCACAAACTTACCAAAGAAATATTTGAGAACTTCATTCATCAACCTCATGAAACTACTAGGTGCATTAGTAAGACCAAAAGGCATTACCAAGCATTCATACAAACTATCTTTTGTCTTGAAAGTAGTCTTCCATTCATCACTTTCTCTAATTCTAAGCTAATGATAGCCACTCTTCAAATCAATCTTGGTAAAATACTTTGCTCCAATGAAACAATCCATTATGTCGTCCATCCTCAACATAGGAAACCTATATTTCATGGTAATCTTTTTAATAGCTTTGGTATCATTACACATCCTCCATTCTTCATTCTTCTTAAGTTCTAATACAATAGGTACAACACATTGACTCAAACTTTCTCTAATAAAGACTTTCTACAACAATTCATGTACTTGTCTGTTAAGTTCTTCATTTTCAATAGGTGTCAATCTATATGGTATTTTATTATACAAAGTAGCTCTAGGAATTAGATCCACACAATGACTTATACTCCTTACTGGTGGTAAACCATTAGGAATATCCTCTATAATAATTTCTTTGTACTCATTCAACAAGTTTTGAAATTTTGTTGGTACTCGGTCTCTACCAGTTTTTGGTGCTCAGTCATTATTACCAAGACTCAGTCTCCTAGTTATTATAGTAAAAAAGAAAATTGGTTCTTTTTCATTTTTTTTCAAATTGTTTCCCATTAACCATGCAAACTTGAAAAGTAGTACAATTAGCCTCATCTAGACTTTCAATCAAAAGCAACAATAGTTGTTTTCTTCCATTCACCCAAAGAGTATATTGATTTAATCTTCCATCATGTATAGCATAAATATCATATTTCCAAGGTCTACCCAACATAATATGACAGCAATCCATAGGCATAATATTACACAAAAATTAATCAAAATAATGTCCAATCTTGAACTTCACAATACTTTGTTCACTTACCAATATCTTATGGTCATCCTTGATCTAGGAAAGATGATAGGATTTAGGATGCTCCAACCTCTGCAACTAATTTTTTTTAACCAATTCTTTTGATGCCAAATTTGTAGATCTTCCACTATCAATGATCACCTTGCAATATTTTCCAACCATCTTACATCTAGTCTTGAAAAGACTTCTACTTAGGACAAGTTCCTCATTTCTTCCCTTATTACATAAGGTTCTTCTCACCATCATATTTTCTCTAGCATCAAGTCCACTAGGTGAACCCTTAGTGTCTCCTTGAATCACATCATTTCTATTACCTTTCCCACTTTTAGAGGATCTATACTCAAATGATATATGCCCTTCTTTACCACATCTAAAACAATTACTATAAAAACCACCTCGAGAATAAGAACTACCCCTCCCTTGATAAGAATTAGTACCTCCTTGATAAGAATCACCACCTTTCCACTTGGAGTTTCCTTTATCATCATTCTTGCATTTAGATTTTTCCTTATCTTGCATAGAATTGTCACATCTACAACCTTCTCCATAATATCTACCTTTGCCTATCTAGAATCTATCACGTCTACCTCTTTGCCTTTGTTCATGCTTCTTTGTCAAGATCTCCTCAACTTTTAAGGCATATTGATATGCCTCTTCCACACTTTCCAATTTCACAAAATTTATCTCATCTTGAACTCTAGATCTCAATCCATTTAGATACCTTGCAATTTTCTCAACATCATCATCTAAAAGTCCACATATGATGTCTAATCTATAGAATTCCTCAATAGACTCCTTCACAATTATGTCTTTTTATCTCAAAATTTGCATATTTCTCAACAAGATAACTTGGTAATCAATAGGAAGGAACTTGTTCTTTACATTGTTCACCATCTTCAACCAAGTCCTAATCTTCTCCTTAACTCTCCTTTGTCTATCAGTTTGCAAATACTCCCACGATAATGTGGCACTTCCTTTCAACCTAGTAATTGCTATCTTCACCTTCCTATTATCAAGAGTGATTTCATACTCAAAGAACTTCTCTATTTTAGAGATCCAATCCAACAGAACATTTGTATCTAGTTTTCTATCATAATTAAAAACTTCTACAACATGCTTTGAATTTTCCCTAGATAATACTCTCAACAAACATTCCTTATCTTGAACTTATTCAGGTTCTAGATTAGGGTTTGGTGTTGCTACTTCATCACCACTCACATCATCAAGATACACTCCTCTCCTTTGGGTTGTCTCTACAACATATAATCTAGCTATAATTTTTCTTAATGTATCCAATACAACATTGTCAACATTTCCTCAACCTCAAACCATCTTTACAATTAGGTTCTTGCAAGATCATAACCTTCTACAAGTTATAGGTCAAATCTATAGATTTTAGCTCCTACAACCAAATTCACCTAGGGTTCTACACAATCCAATATCCACAAGGATGAACCTCAAGCTTTGATACCACCTGACACAAGGAGGGTTGAAGAAATAGGGACAAGTGCACACTTAGCTATCCAAACCACCCTATAGAGTAAACATAGCAAGAGAAAACAATAGATAACAACACCAAGGAGAAAGAAAAAAAAATACTTTTATTGTTTTTTAAATAATCAACATAAATGCCCAATTGTAAGGCCTTCTAAGTTACTACTAGCTACAAAATACATTCAAGATCCATGATCGAGCTTCAAATTTGCATTTCCAAACACATTTGCTTCAAACTTATAAGTCCTCTACTTGTTCTACCTATAACCTAAGCCTAAGAACTCTATTTATACTTGCTAAAATGACTTACACAAGATTCTAGAACATTACATCAAAGAAAGGCCAACCCCAAAAATGGTCAATACTCATCCCTAAACAAGGTCCTATCATTAAATTCAGAATTTGAATTAAATATTAAAGTTGACTCCTACTAAGAACTAAAAGATAGGCAACTTGGCCAAATAAGGAACTGAGTATCAATGAATAACATGTTCACTTCACACATGAAGGAACACTCAACCAACACTGGACAACTCAGTAGCAACTAGAACACAACATCAACTAGAGCTCAACAACAACTGGAACTCGATAGTAAGTAGTAGAATGAATAAAAGTGTAGGATTACAAGGCGACCCAAGATGCTCTTGCATCATTATCCTAAGTTTATTTAATTGAAATAACATCTCCCCTTTTAGTCAAATATAAAATCCCCTTTATCCTAGGTGTATATGAAAAAGCATTTTAAAAATTATATATAAAAAAGAAATCCCACCTTTTGAGTGCACTTTCCCATTTCAATGCAATCTTTTGACTTTTCAAAAAGGATTTCTACTTTTTATCTTAACCACTAATAGGTTTTCCTCTAATTCCTCTTAAAACATGAGTACATGGATCAACCAAGAATTAATCTCTACCATTTATAAATATTTTGCATCTTAATCCTAATCACCCACTAATTTCCAAATTCTTTATAAGGAGGCTCTCTCCCCATTTCATAGAATCTTGGTTAGTGCTAGGGTTATGCTTTTGTTTTATGATTTGACATCTTGCGGACTTACTAAGAGCTTAAATTGCATTATATTTTAGCTTATTTCAATATTCATTTTTTGCATATGGCTTTGATAATCTATCTTAATTAGCATGGTGTTGTAATATTTCATCAGTGCTAGCTTAGATTTTACTTTCATTTTTCTTAGGTGACATTTTTTTATCATGCAAGCATTCATGGAGATCTTTTGATAACTCATTTCTTGAAATCCCTTCAAATCTTCCATTTCATAGTGAACCTTGTAGGGATCGAACTTTCTCTATTTGAGATCCATCTTCATCGCCATTGGATTCTTTCATGTTAAGACTAGGAAGTTAGTAGGTACCATTTTGGAGTTTAAATTCATTTTATTTCTCAAATACAAGGGTTTATAGAAGTGTAGAACATTATTGGTACACATTTTTGGCACCCACTGTGTTTGAAACTAATTTTAAACTCTACATTTTTTTTATTTTTGGACTTTACATTTTCTATTTAGCACTCTAGTACATTTTTTTGGTACTATAGAACTCTATTCATTGTGTGACAAAACCTTTCATGCCCAAAATTAGGGCAAAGACACACCAATTTTTTAAAAAAAATTTTAAAGAAATTAATTACACCACAAGTTTTATATAATCAAATGTACAAGAATCGATTGTGAAATTAAAACAAGTACTTTAAAGGTCTAATTATTAACCTAAATCATTAAAATGGTTCGTCTGCAAATTTGCAACCCACTTATAAAATAATTTATTATCAATTTAAAACATATTACATTTGCCATTTAAATATTAGTAGGAAAAGAAATATTAATGAACAATATATTGGAATTGTTCAAATAATAATCCAAAAGAGCACAAGATCAATTATTTCACCGCATAAGAATGAAAGAACTAATTACTATAATGACACGTACCCTAGCTAAAATTTATTTTAGACTCTATTCTAACTAATTACATTTAAACCCACATTCTATCCTAAATAAAACATATTTGAAAGTTAAGTAAAACTAAATAAGTAAATAGAATTTTAACCTTGCTAACTTCCACAACAATTTGCAACTCTACAAAATACTAACATTAAAATATACTAAAATTTTAACAAAACATATCAAATATAATGGTCAACAAAAGGGTGAAACTAAATCACCAATGTTTCACAACGAACATATAAATTGAGTTACTAACGATTCAAGCTATGAGTCAATGAGTTTGATTCGAAACTCATGCAGTTAAATCCTGATAGCAATATCACAATTTAAGCTAGTTAATATTGAAATGTATTTTTCTTATAAATAACTTAAACTAAACTAAATTATAAAATAAAAACTTTACCATTACCAAAGTCCTAAACTGACACTTTAAGCATATTAATACACAATTCAATCAAAGAAAATAATAAGCATTATCAATTTTAACACAACCTCTAACTCTAATTACTACTAATACTTAATCCATAAATTTACAACTAACTTACTTACACATCTAACAAGTGTTAAATAAATGAAATGCTAATAAACAAATTACCCATCATTACTATTAGCATTCCTTTATAAAACTAATGCTAACAACTATTAATAATAATGAGACATACATAGTCAACAAATTGATATACTATTTATACTAATTAACATATTATACTAACATTATTTTAAACACTCTATAGAAATACTAACTCAAACCAAATATTAACTAACCTTAAACTACCACTAACTTATATTTAACAATATACATATTTAACCCAAAGAACTGCCACAATGCTATAGCTTCTAGCTTAATATGACACTAGGACTTCACTAACAATTTAAACATCCCAACAACCTAATCTAAGACTACCCTATACTTACCTAGACTTAGACTAATCCCTTTTCCATGTCACACATGCCACATCACACCTCCTCCAACACTAGGCACCTTGCAAGACATCATACATGCTGCCCAAGGCAAAAGGGAGCACAAGCTACAACAGATAATGGAGGATTGGTGCACCAAGTTTGCAAGGGGTCATAAAGGTAAGAGGACTATTGGCCATCCACTCTTAAACTTCTTCAAACTAACCTTACTCCATTTCCAAGCACTGCCAGTACTTGTAAGGAAAGTCTAGTCATGGGCGCGTGATCCAAGTTGTTGGTGGAAAGGATTTCACATGGGCATGGGCAAGTTTCCTTTTGGAACCAAGGGCAAATTAATTGCTAATTGCCTTGGTGGCCCAAACATAAGTTAAAAAAAAAAAAGAGCAAGGATATTCCAAACTACCCCCAAGTAGCATGCACAGGTACTGACACAAGGATTTGAATGTGAGGGGCTTGATTTGCTTAAGCATGAAGGGAGCTTTGACCATGCCAGGGTAGGGTGAGTGGTTGGAGTTAAGAGCCAAGTTAGAGGGTAAAGTAATAATGGATTAAAGTTTATTAGGTGAGCTCAAGGGCAGGGGGGGTATTATTAAATTACAAGTAATGCATTAAAATAAACAACTTTATTCATTTTTATTAATGAGGCATTTGGTGAAGGTCCCCTTTTTTAAAAAAAATTATTTATTAGCAAGAATCAAAGGGAATATGCTCTATTGCTTGGGGAATTAAATCTCCCCTCCATAAAAATTCCAGAGAGCATTTTGCTCCTGGAAGTGTATTTTTTTTTTAGTGTAAAATATTTTCTAACATGCATAATTTTCTCTAAGGCATGATTTTGAGTCTAAGGGATTTATTTTTTTTTTTATACAAGGAGGTGTATATCATCTTCCCTTCAAATTAGAAATTCACCAATTATTTTGTTAACAAGAGAGTTGACTAAATTATGTTTATCAACTGTGTGAGGTTTGTTTTATCTCCAAATAGGCATGAGTCAAATTTAAATTTTAAACTTAGCAAAATTTCTTCTTCCTTAACATATTTGAAAACTTGAGAGTTCATAATTCGAAAACATTATCCATTGATCTATTTCCTCACATACATTTACATAATTTGAAATCACATAAGAGCAATGCAAGGAATTTTTTACAACCTTTTTCTTTCTCTATTATTCAACCTGGTTCAAGGCTCCATCGGGAAAGAACCAATAAGAAAAACTGATCTCCTTGCCAAATACATCAAAGTTTAAATACATTTTTACATAATGTTACAATTAAATTGAATTCTCTTCTAGGGCTTTCACAATAGATCTTTTCCAATGTCTTCAATGTATCAAGGGAACCATGGAGAGACAAGAACCAACATGGAGGTAAAACAACATAATATGATGAACAATTCAAACATTCATTCCCAACCCAATTTTGCACAATAGATTCAACATTGAACCAAAATAGGGGGGAGGTGGATTTTCTCTAGGAGACATCAATCACCATATCATAACATAGCCCTTTGGGGGCTAAAATTCAAGAACTTCCATTCTTCTACAATGCCCTTTCGGGGCCAATATAACAGGGGTATTCATTCCTTCCCTTCCTCAAGAATTCAAATTTTTATACAAGGTATGGGATGACAAGTGGGGGCCCATACACCCTACCCTCTTTCCCTCCTCTCACCATGAGAGGAGACTCTACACTATTGAGGTCCAACTAAGGCCCTTCCCCCATACATGGCCACTTCTTCCCTATCCAAGGGTGAGTGATGCCAAAACAATCCCCATGCACTCCCCTCAAAAACCAAACATTAAGGCAAGCATAGGAATCACATCAAGAAACAAGTTAAAATCCCTCCAAATCAACCGCAACACACAAGCAAGCAATACAAAGAACAACACAATTCCATATGCATGATTCAAGCATGAAAACCATGAGAAAAAAAATTCAAAAGAGTGAAGAACTCCAACCTTCACAAAAGTTATGGTAAAATGGTAAGTTGAGAAAATCTTTTCCTTTTTCTTCCTTCAATCTTCAAACTTTCTCCAAAACTAGAGATTGGGTAACAACCCCAAAATTCCTCCAAAATGCCTCTAAGTATGATCCTTAACTCAACTAGACTTCAAGTAACCTCAAGATGAAGTTTGGGTCACCAAATCAAGAAAAGAGACAATCAATTTTCGCAATCAACCAAAAGTAGGGTTTTTAAGTGATCCTAAAAGTCAACCAAGGAGGCTAAGGGGGTGGAAAGTACTCCCAACCCATACCCTTACCCCTAGGGTACTTAAATTTAATGTTTTTAAACCTTAAAGACTTAATAGGAGACAAATAAAGCTAGGAGAATAGTGAGACCAAAGAACAACCTTCAAAGAATTACAATACAAAGATAGCACAATTTAACAAGGGGTTTTGTTTCGTCTTTCCATTGGATTTCCTAGCTAAATTTCTTGCACACTCATTGCACACATCAGTAGTTCAAGAAACACATGTATATATGTAAAAATACATATCAAGAAATTCATGTAATTTAAAACATCTATTCTTCTACAAATCAATTATTTATCCCATTCTACTCATTAAAATTGGAAAAGTCCAAGTGTTAGTTCTACATTCATTCACTTCATCATCATACATGTTCATAAAATAATAAATGATGAAATCAAATATCTAAAAGTAAAGCATCACACATCATAAATAGAATAATAATGTTCTTTGCATCAAATAATGTTCTGACATATCAACTCATGAGTATCAAAATAATAATGTATCATCGATGCTAGGATGGGTCGGGGTGAGGCCTCACAAAACCCTAATTTGTGGGCATTAAGATATCCCAATGAAGTTTGTTCTATTACTCTATTTTCCAACAAGCTAATTTTTAAATTCTTAATAGAATATTGCTGATCTTACCTTATTCTCATCCAATCAATTGCTTTTCCATGCTTTATTGTTTTTTTTTTGAGATTTTGTTAGCTAACTTACAAGTTTTCACTAGTCAAAGAGCTTTATCTAAATCCTAACTTGCAAGATTCTCTTGTCAAAGACCACTAATGCATTTATGGTTGCAAGTTTCCTAATTTAATCAACTAAATATTGTGTTTGCATTAGTCTTTTTCTAGGAGCATAGCTAATTAGACCTTATCAAAATCTTTTAAGTCTCTTGATAGTAAGTTAGGGAAGTACTCTCTACTTTGTTTCAAAGAATCAAGAACCTAGACCTTACTAGATGATAGACACTTTTGGGAGAAAGGAAATATAGCATATTTCATAACTTGTTCATATGTGATAGGAGTATGCTCTTCTCTCTTTGAAAGAATATGAAATAGAACTTTGTGGGCTTATGGACACAACATCTATTTTGGTGATGAAAATTCTTGGTGTGTTTGGGTGAAGTGAAAAGATAGACGATAATTCTCTTATACTTTTGAGAGAACAAAAAATTAGACCCTTGGATCTAATCAAGATTTAGTTGGGTACTGTTAGTTGCAGTTACCATTTTGAGGGATCAAACTTTATGAATGACCCATATGGGAACATTCTTTTCTTAGATAACTAAGAGGGGGGTGAATCAATTATAACTAGTTACTCTATAGGTTCTTAAACTTTTTTCAGCAACTTAACACGTCAATGTTTGAAGAAAATATCCTGGTAAACAAATCAAAGATTCAATTAGATCTTCATAGTAAATTGTCAACTTCATATAACAAGTATCAGAGTAAACTTTCCATGTATAGTGAGTTGGAACAACAAATAGCAAACATGAAATGGACATGCAAGAAAAATAAAATACACAAAATTTGACACAATTATTTTAATGTAGAAACCCTATTAAGGAAAAAACCACTTGGGATGGGCAACCAAACAATTTCACTCTTCTGAAATGAGCTCGCCTAGGAGCCAACCTTCTTAAAGGTTACATTGACATTTTTAATCTGGCCTTGTTAGAGGATTTACACCAAAGATCATCTAGATCTCATCACTCTAAAGGAAATACAAAATATTCAAAAGAATGTCACCATAAAATGGATTTGAAAATAACACTTTTTAGGTCCATTCAGTTAAGAGAATTTCTACTGCAATAGTTAGAGAGTAATAGTGAAATGATCTGTTTAGAATAACACTACTTTTTCTTATTCAAATATCTATTTTTCTCATCCTCTTTCCTTTATTCATACTCTTTCTTCATTAATATGCTTCCTCCTGGTTGATTAACTTACATACACATCAACTTAGCACTTCTCTTTCTTGATCTTCACAATGCAATTCTACTTGATTTTTCTGTCGCTATCAACTTTCTAAACTTCAACTTGATTAGCAACAATCAATAACCTATTTGATTTTTAACTAGAAAACATTTTTTCACTTCAATAGATTCTTCTATGTTTTTTTCACTTAATTACAATCATTTAATCTTCATCCATCTTAGATTTATTGAATCTAGATGCTTGGGTATCATGCCTTCACCTTGAACTTTATGCTTCATTTCAAATAATCAAATCTCCTTCATCGGGTCTTCTTTGAATTTCTCCAACTTTTGATCTCATAAATAATTCAATCATTTTCATCAAAACTTCTTACATAATCTTCATTTCTGTCAAATTTTGGCCTCAAATCAATTCTTTTACAAATTATTCTTGCTTCCCTTTCTTTGTTAATTCTATAGTTTTCTTAGTCAATACTATGCTCAACAATGTTCTTTCTTAGTTAATACCACACATCCCTAACTTCTTTTCTAAGAACCCACTGATAATCATAGTATCTCGATTAAAACTAAGGTTCTTCATTCACTAACCAAATTGTATTCAACTTCATTACATCATAACTTCCTTATAGATGATATTGGTACTTAATTAAATCATGAAAAGTAATCAAATCAACATTATAATATCACAATATAACTCCTCAAGTACCCATTGAATCCCATACACTTATCATTTTACTTTCTTGAAATCCTCTTTATTAATCAAATCCTTTTCATTAAGAAAATGATATGGCACTCTATTAAATGAACATAATGTCTTATCAATTAGGTTTGACATCAATGACAACATAAAAACTTATATGACCTTTCTACATACATTAATAGAATGATGAATTTGAGCTAACACTTTTCCCCTTTGGCATTAATGGAAATACATTATTACATATCATTACATAATGAAACAAACCATCAAATATCACATAAACATCTTCAACTCTCTAAATTCATTAGCTACTCTGCAACTTCATGATCTCCTCTTTGTATTAGGTTCTCTTACTTAGTGTGAAACTTATAATTCCATTCATATGCTCCCCCTTTAGATATAATTTACTAAGCAATACATTCTTCCATTTATGTATTTAAGAACATATCCTTTACTTATATCTCCCTCTTTTGGGTGTTATCAATCATTCATTGAACATAAACTCCTTTTATACCTTTCATATTCTTCCTTTTTGTTTAATAGACATATTCATTTAATATTATCCTATTTTCACTAAATCTCTCCCCTCATAGTCAATCACCTCCCTAATAGGAAATCAATCCCCCTTTAATGGAAAATCTAGAGGTAATTATAAGTTTCAATGAAAAACTTATAAAACCTTATAGTTATACTATTTGCCTTGCATGCAGTGATTACATCTTCTTCAATACAAATATTTTTGCAATTGTAGGACGTCTCCCAAAGAGTGAACTCCTGCATCAACTCCATAAAGATATTGTGATCATCCATGAATTTATAGACCATGCATAATCACTTAGTGAATCATGGATAGGGGAGGCCCCCCTAATTTTATCTCTTAGATACTCAAAATCATCCTTAGATAATGGCTTTGTGAATATATCTACAATCTAACTTGTTTTTCTCGATCTTTCTATCTCAAGTAGTGATACTTGAAAGATACATGTTTTATTTTAGCATGCATCAAAGGGATATTTTATATACAAATAGAACTTGTATTATCAGAATAGATAGTAACATGTTTGGTGACTTAGTCTTGCATACCTTCCAACATTTGTTTAATGCATACAAAATTTGAACAATTAATTATAGTAGCAAAATACTAAACTTTAGTAGTAGACCATAATATAAAAATTTGTTTCTTTCTTATCCAAGTTATTAATCTTTATCCTAAAATAACTCCCCACCACTAGTGCTCTTTCTTTCATTTCTATTTCCTTCTTAGTCAACATTAGCATAGACTCTTGGCTCAAAATCATCTTTTTCTTATACTATAAACCATAACCTACTACCTCTTTCAAATATCTAAATATTATCTTTATTGTAGTCATATGTGTCTCCTTAGGATTGGCTAAAAGTATTATAACTATCCCAACTACATGTGCAATATCAAGTCTTTAGTGAACTACATACTATAACTTTCTTATCATTGATTTATATTATGTCTCATTCCCTTCAACAAAGGTGTCCTCTTTAGAAAATTCACATCTAGTGACCATAGAGGTGCCAACTAGTCTTGAGTAATCCATGTTGAATGTTTTTCAGAATCTCCTTGATGTATTTATACTAAGTCACATATATTCCTTCTTTTGTTTGATGAAATTGTAGACCAATGAAGATTATCTCACCAAATGTTAACATCTCAAATTATTTACTCATCTAATAAAAAAATGACTTCTACAACAAAGCATTACCTCCAAATATTATGTCATCAACAAATATTTTTTCTACTAATACCTTATTTTCATCTTCACTCTTCCAGTATAGGTTACCATTCTCACTTGTTCTAACAAACCTGATTATAATCAAGTAGGAATGCAATATTTTGTACCATGTTGTCAATTCTTTTTAAATCTATATAGGGTTTTGTTCACTTTACATACTAGGTTCTTTGATTCAACTCCACAAATCCTTTAGGTTGTTCAATGTAGACCTCTTTCTCTTGAATTCTATTCAGAAATGTGGACCTGACATCCATAAAAGATAGACTTTGAATCTCTTGTACAAGCTTCATTAACTAGAAGATTTCTAACTCCCACCAAACTTACAATAGGTGCAAATGTCTCACCATAGTCAATTCCTTCTTCTTGTGCATAGCCTTTAAATACAATTCTAGCCTTGTTCTTCATAACTTCTCCTTCTACATTCAACTTGTTCCTAAATATCCATATTTTTCCAATCACATTCTTGTCTCCAAGTCTCGGTACTAGTGTCCACATATTCTTCTTCTCAATATTATTGATTTCTTCATTCATTTCATTAGTATAATCATCATTTTAAAGTGCATCTTTTATAGTTCTAGGGTCAAAATCAACAATCAAAGAAGTGTTATCTCTTAACTTACTTCTTGGCATGACTCCAACACTTTTATCTCCAATAAATTGATGTTGTGATTAATCCATTTTGGGATACTTTGCTAAAATAGGCTAGATTTTTCATTCTCTAGCTTTATTATAACTTGGGTTGGGCTCAACATTCTTCTTGAGTTGCTCAATCCAGGGCTTGGTTACTCAAGTTATTTCTCAATTTCTCTTTTATGTTTCTTTGTGTACCACTATAGTGACTTGGTTAGGTGCACATGTATAGCATCAAGTGCATCACCTTATACATAGAAAAATCTATTGTAATATTTGAATTCTTTCTTTCTCTCCTCATCACTCTTATATGCAAACTCATCAATTCTTACATTTTCACTTTCAATCAAAATGTCAAAAAACTTGTATTTTTACTCCTACTAGAGTATCCTAGGAATATCCCTTCATCTTCTTTTGAATCAAATATCACATTTCTTACATCTTTATGAATATAACACCTAATTCCAAAGATTTTGAGATAACTTAGATTTAATATATGACCATGCCACAGTTCATATGGTATATCCTTTGTGTTTTATTTGACTAAAC
This sequence comes from Cupressus sempervirens, assembly GCA_028749045.1. Lineage (NCBI taxonomy): Eukaryota > Viridiplantae > Streptophyta > Pinopsida > Cupressales > Cupressaceae > Cupressus > Cupressus sempervirens. The sequence continues at coordinate 157,110,070 of CM053788.1, read as the reverse complement.
TCACACTAGTAAATTTGGACCCAATTTTCAACCAAGGTTCCTCACTATTTTTCTCATCAAAATTTTGACCAACTTACAATTTGGTCAAAATTTTGACAAGAAAAATAGTGACGAACCTTAGTCAAAAATTGGGTACAAATGTACTAGTGTCATTTGAGGGTGTGTACAGTGGTAGTTATAACTTCTCTAAAAAACATTTGTGCAACTCCCTTTTGAATCAACAATGTTCTAGCACAATCAACAATTGATTTCTTCCTCCTCTCTAGAGTACCATTCTATTGTAGTGTTCTAGGAGTAGAAAATTGCCTTTTAATCCCATTTTAAATGCAATAGTTAGTAAATTCATCAAACATGAACTCACCTCCTCTATTAGATCTCAAACATTTGTAACTATTTAACAATTCCCTTCTCCTCTCTTTCCTTATACCACTTGAACATTTGAAATGCATCAGATTTAACCTTTAGAAACATCATAGTCATCATCCTTGAATAATCATCAACAAATAGAATAAAGTATATATCATTATAATAAGTTTCAACTTTCACTAGACCATAAAGATCAGTATGAACCAACTACAAAATATGATTGATGAATGTGACTTTCTTGAGAAACTTGACTTAGTCATCTTACCAAGTTGGAATTATTTACACATATTATTGTCGTGTTTACACATGTTTGGTAAACATCTTACTTTTTTCTTCCTACTCATGTTAATCTTATTATCAAAGTTCACATGATAAGGTCTCTTATGCAACAACCATGCATATTAAAATTTAGAAAATAGGCATGTACTTATAGTAGGAACTAGGTAACATATATAGTTTTTTTCCAATTCTAAAAATTTTTCTATCATCATCAAATACTTTTACCTTTCTATTCAAAAATTCCAATTGGTGACCTATGTTATTCAATTATGCAACACTCAATGAATTGTATTTTAGACCTTGAGCTTAGTAAGCATTAACATAGCTAATCTTTTCATTTAGCATTATTAAACCTCTACCTTTCACATGAAATGTGACATCATTTTCAAGATTAACACACCCACCATCATATTCTTCTAATTTACTAAATTAATCAATATCATGAGTCATGTGATGTGAGAAGCCACTATCAATAGTCCATGTATCATTTTCAGTAATGTGAGATATTAGAGGCTTTTCATTTGCATACATTTCCTCCTTTAAATCCTCTTTTGTAGCAACATACACAACTATCTTAGCTTTATTTACATCATCTGATCTTGACTTGGTATGTTCTTCCTCAATAATGTAACATGACTTCTTTCCTTTGTCTTTTTAATCCTTGCTCCTTTGGTATTTGTTCACCTTCTTGTCACTCTTTTCATTCCTTCTCTTGTTAGGGAATCTAGAAAAAATATGACCAACTTCATTACAATTGAAACATATCAAGGGTATTTTATCTTTCAACTTTCCTTTACCTCTAAATTCCCTCCTAGCCAACAATGCTTAAAGCTCATCCATATCTTTGTCATTGGAATCTAAATCACTATCATCCTTGTTACACTTATCTTTCTTTGAATTTACAATAGTTAGTGATGTCTTGAAAGAATTTTTAAATTTATGTAAATTGTTTTCAAAGTTTTTCAACTCAAATATAGTTAATCTAATAACCAAAGGATCAAGAGTAAGGACATTAGTAGGCACATCTTTGAATTCTTGAATAGTTGATACTCTAATAGCATAAATAAGCAATAAAGTTCTTATTACTTTACTTACAACTTCTTCATCACTTTTGACTTCTCTAGTAGCTTTGATGGTACCAACAACTTCCTTGATTTGGCTACTATATTGGGCAATATTTTCTCCTTTTTTCATCCTCATGTCATCATATTTTCCTCTTACAATTTCAGATTTATCTCTCACCACATTTTGATCTCCTTAATGTACAAGTAATATCTTACCCCACATCTCTTTAGCAATACAATTGTCCTTGACATCATTAAATTTTGAATAATTTAGGGAAGAAGAAATCTCTATCATCAGGTCTTTGTGTTCTTTCTTTTGTTTTATCTAATCTACTCTCATAGAGCTAAGTGGTGGTGACTGATGCTCATTTTCTAGTTAACATAGTACATACTCTCCAATTCTTGATAGACACAATCTCATCCTTCTCTTCCATGATGAAAATTTATCTTTGTTCATCTTAGGTACCTGTCTCTTATATCTTTGAATTTTTAACTTAAGTACCTTTAAAAAAATTCCTTTAAGAACTTACCTCTTATACCAATTTTTAGATAACTAAGAGAGGGTGCTAGGGGTGGGAGGGTGAATTTTTTATAACCAATTACCCCACAAATCCTTAACCACTTTTCAACAACTTAACACTTTAACCTTTCAACCAAATAAGTTGGTACACAAATCAAACATTCAATTTAATCTTCACAGCAAAATTTGAACTTCATATACTAAGCATTAGGGTAAACCTTCTGTGTATACTAAGTTGAAACAATAACTACTAAACATGAAATGACCATGCAAAAAAAATAGCATCCAAAAAATTTGACAGAAGTATTTTAATTTGGAAACCTTATTAAGAGAAAATCCAACTAGGATTGGAAACCCAAGAGTTTCACTCTTTGAAGTGAGCTCTACTAGGAGCCAACCTTGTTAAAGGTTACATATACATTGTTACTATAACCTTGCACCAAAGATCATCTAGACCTTATCAATCTGTAGATATCTAGAGTGACCTTCTTGAAAGGACTTTCAAAACATTAAATAGAACATCACCATACAATGGATTTACAAATAGGACTTGTTATGTCCACTTGGTTAAGTGATTTTTTGCTACAATGGTTAGAGAGTAACAATGAAATGATCTTATTAGAATAGTATTACCTTACATGTTCAAATCTCTATTTTATTCATCCTCTTTCCTCTACTCATACTCTTTATTCCTTCTACTTCTTTCTAGTTGACTCACTCAAATACATGACAACTTAGCATTTCTCTTGCTTGATCTTCACAACATAGTTCTTCTTGGTTATCCTCTGACTATCAACTTTATTCTTCAACATAATCAACAAAAATGAACAATATGTTCATCCTTTAAATAGATTTTTTAATCCACTTTACTAGAAGCTTCCATGTTTTTCCACTTAATCATAATTGTTTGATCTTAATCCAGCTCAAATTCATTCAATCTAGACACTCAGGTATTACAACTTCACCTTAAACTTTGTTCTTAATTTCAAATTATCAAATCTCCTTCATTAGATATTCTTTTAATTTCTCTAGTTATTGATCTCATAATTAATTCCATCCTTATCTTTTAAGCTTCTTGAAAAATCTTCATTCCCATCAAATTTCCTCCTCAAATCAATTATTTTCCAAACTATTCTGCCTTCCCTTTCTTGGTTAACAATTTACACTTTTCTTAGTCAATACTACACTTTGTTAACTTTATTCTTACTCAGTTAATACTCTACATCCCTAATTTCCTTTTCATGCACTCCATGATAGCTATAGTACCTTAGGTAGTAGTAGAGTTCTTTATTCATTGACCAAACTATCTTCCACTTCATGAGTTCATAACCTTCTTATACATGATCTCAACACTTAATTAAATCATGTAAAAGATTCAAATAATCATTAAACTATCAAATTCTAATAATTAAATCATGTAAAATATTCAAATTATCATTATACTATCAAATTCTAACTCCTTGAGTTGTCAGTAAAATCCATAGACTTAAACTTATAATTTCTACAAATCCTCTTGATCAATCAAATGGTATGTCATCCTAAGAAATCAACATAATGTCTTACCAATCATGTTTGACATCAATGACAACATAACAATCAGTATGACTCTTTTGCAAATTTTATTAACGTTATCTAATGGGGCTAACAATTTTTAATCTTTTTATATTCCAAAGACTCTAATGACACCTCTACTTTACTCTCTAGTTTCAAGATTCATCGTATATCTTGAGGGTACCCTACTTGTACTAAGTGGATCTACTCCTAGCCTTTCTTATCAAGGGTGTAAATTTCATGTGTTGGTAGGGCGGTCAAGCATTAATCTCATATGAAGAATACTAGGGTTTGGTTTGAACATAAGGCTCACTCATATCCCAACATATCATAACTCATGTGATATGTAGCATGTAAATGGGTTTTGATTACCAAGATATTTGTTTTCTAGGGATATTCTTGTTAGTTATATTTTCATTCTTATTGATTGTCTTTATCACCAGTTCTCTTCCAAGTTTCTTTGCCCTTGGTTTGATTGTTTGCGACTACTATTTTCTTTGTATCTTCAAGACCATAGGAAGAGTGTCAAACCTAAACAAGGGAAACTATTAATGTATAAATAAACAAACAAGACTATTCTTAAATGGTGAGTAAAAAACTATGTGTCTTGTGTGAGTTCTTTGAAATAATACCCTTACAAAATTTTCCAAAACATTCTCCCAACTAATCTTAAATTTTTTTAAAATTTGTGCAAAACAGTCAACAATGAAAAAAAAAGAAATTTAAATAGTTCCTTTCATGTGAAAACTCTCAATAAATTTTCATTTCTAGATTTTTGTATTTCCTATAGAAGAAAGTTTTATTGCATGACCTTACATTTTATCTCACAACCTTCATCCATATTATCACCCTACTTCTAGAAATTTCCTAGTTTTCTTCAATACTTGTGTCATGTTGCATGGTCATATTGTTTGGATTTATAAATTGATCATGGTTATATTTTTCTAAATTATTGAATGAAAGCATGAGAAAGATTTTGAAATGAATCAATAGAATAAGGGGGTAAATAGAAATAACATTTCAAGGATTTGTCCCTAAAATTACATGTGAACAACTAATCCTTGAGCCTATAATCATGAAAAAAATCACTACATGTAGTTTGGAAAGTCCTAAAGTGAATCACAAGATAACCCTTTACATTATAAGTATCAAGATGAGATATCTAAACATGTTGTGTGATAATAAAATGAAGGCTATCTAAGGAAGTATAATTAGCAATGTCACATTTAGGGAAGTTGTATTTAGGTTGAGTAAATTGAGCCACTTTCTTTTGCAAAGTAGTGATAGTGTGAACCAAGCTACTAATGGTGGGATTATAATCTACATGTTGGAATAGAAATATAGATATGTAAACTTTTAAAAAGAAAAAGGAAGATGTAAGGATGTTGATAGATGATTATAGGGTATATGAAGAGGTTAGAGTATGTGAAAGGAATGACATTGTATGAGGGTAATGAATAGGGTATGAATGTAGGAGGAACACTAAAGAGAAGTGAAAGGGGTCATAATGACCAACACTTAGAAGATTATAGACTTGTATAGAAGTTCTCATGAGAGATTATGCATATGTATGAATTCTAGGAATATTAGTGGAAATATGAATTTAACGTTCAATGGCTTTCAAAGAATGAGTTTATTATAACTCTTGCTCACATTCTCTCAAAGGAATACCATGAGTATTGATAAGGTGAGATACACCATGCTAGATAGAGATGTTATTATCATCATGAGTAATAAGCTTCTTAATGGACTCAATAGAGACAACACTACTGAGATTTTGGTTCTCTTACACAAGCATGTTTTCTAATTTATAAAACTCATGATAGATCTTATTAACCTAGGAAAGAAGAACTCTTAAGGCTTCCACTTCATCATGGGAGGAGTGAGAGGAGTTATGTTCTATAATAGGGCTGAGATCTTGAAGAAAAATATTAGTTTAATCATAGCTCCAAGGAAGGGAAGATGAATCGTGATGAAAATATCCAATGAGTTTACAACTTCTCCTATTGGGAATGTTGGATGCTTGACTTAATGTAATAAATTTCATAAATGAGGAGATCAAAAAAGGGAATTCTAAGGAGATCTAACAGAGGAGATCATAGAAGGGATTTCTAATGAGGTCTAATCCCATAATTATCAATGTAATAAAGAGCATAAAAATTATAACCAAAAAAATATAGCTAAATATTATTCTAAAGATGAAGAGATGCATGAGGCTTCCCTAAAAAATTAGGGGAAAATTTGATGCAATGAATATAAAAAATTTAATTAGGTGAGATGAGTTCATTAACTAACCTTTTTCACACTAAGTCATTTAATACAAGAGTAAGAGGGGTTTCCAAACATAAATCTCAATGCAACTCAAGTTAGATTACATAAACCCAAATTACATCAAGGAAGTATGCAAACATGTCCTCTTTCATCAAATATTAATTTGACTAAAGATGTGTTAATTTAAAAGTGTAATTAATTTAATTGATTAAGTGAGAAGTGTAAGATAGGTCTAGGTGCTAGATGTCAACAATTAACCCAAAATATATATTTAAGCAGGTCTATCCTAAAAGATGAAATGAATGATAAATTACTCATCTTGAAATCATTGAAATATACTCTTTTGATCTAAAAATCATAAATCTAGGACTATGAAAGAACTTCTAATTGTAGATTTGCAATAACAATATAATACTAAGAATATTCTATTTTTCTAGGTCCTTAAGAAGAGATTGACTTGGTCATTGTGCTCTTAAGATATTATAACAACTTCAACCCAACTTCTTCAAAAATTGTTTGAGAAATGTGTTTCAAATATGTGGTCGTAGTTCAACTTTCCTACTCCTGCACACATTAAAAAAATAATTGTGCATGAGGATCATTGAGGAATAAACCTTAAAATTGAAATGTAAATATGTAAAGGAAAAAAAGAAAAATATAAATATTTACATCACTTATAAAATCCCTTGTCAATAACAATTTTCAATGTTTGTATATTGAAGATGTTAAAAATGGAATAAAAGATGTAGGAAAACTCCACAAATGTAACATATCTACCAAAACAACACCATGGATCCATGGATGTAAATGTAAATATATGAAGAAGATAATGAATTCCTCAATGTATATCTCCTCTATTGATGGCCAAAAAATTACTAGATCTTGAAGAGAAAATACTTACAAAGGATCCTTGGATCTTTGAATGCCTTGAATTCTTGGTGAAAATATTCTTGCTTGAATGCTTGAATGCTTGAGAATTCCTTATGACTACTTGATGATAGTTTTTTTAGAAACTAAAATTGGAACAACTGTTATGTTGTCCTTAATGTCAAACCTATTGGTAAGATAGTTTTCTATCTGATCTAAGTGTTGAATATCTATTTGATTTATGAAGAAAATTTGAGAAGTTGTTCATAACAAAAGTATTTAGAGGATATGTTGAGTTATGAAGAGGAATCTATAAATGGACACTTTATTAGTTAGACTTTGACAAGATAAAATGAATGTTTAAATCATGTTACAACTAGAGAAGCCATTAATGCTTAAGTCTTGAAGGTGTAAAAAAAGACAGATGAAATGCATTGGCTTGACTGAGCAATAGAGTAGAAGATTAAAGTATTTGAAGTATATGTCAATTGATGCCAATGTCAACTGAGTGCCAGAACAAGATGAGAAGAATTATTTTTGACCAAGCATCAATACTGACTGAGTGACTATGTATGTTCCAAGCAAGCAATTTAGTAGTGATCGAGTAAACCAATGATGGATGAGTGTTAGAACATAGTGTTGAATGAGGAACAATATTTTAATAGTGTATGAGAAATTGTAACTTCCAGTAGACTAAGTTAATTACTTGGAATGTATAAATCATGTTGAAGATAAGGATCAATCAGTTGGATCATTTAATGCCAAGATAGGATTAGGTAAAAGACCTAAGGAATGGATTCCAAGAGAAATTTCTAGAAAAGAAGAGGATACACAAGATGAAAATTATATACATTGTATGAGATGAATCTAGTCATAAACCCTAAGATATAGAATGATTATTAAATGGAAAAATATCAAAATTACTTATTTAAGGAGGTACCAGGGTGAACTTTCAATATGTTCTAGAGAGAGTGTAGAGTTGGAGCAGTTGTTGATGTTATTGACTAACAAATCTAAGAAGAAGGCTAAGAAGAGGTGAATTTTGATTGCTTGAAGGGTTGCCAAGAAAATGAAAGACTGAGATGACAATTTAGGCTACTAGTTAATTAGTTTATGAGCTTAATAGAGATCTATACATGCAAAGTGATTTGTACTTAGTAGATCAAAACCTATTGTTACTTTTTAACCATTAAAAATAATTTTTGAAATCCTTTAATCGAGGTTGACCTAATAGTCATATGTAAATCCTTTAACAGGATGATATTCTAATAGAATGTTCTAAAATCCTTAGAATAAAGTTACTCCTAATAGGGTGATTAAATCATTTAACAATGTCACATTTAATAGTGTGGTTTGTAACCTTTAACATGGTTGACTCCTAACTAAGGTCACTTTATAAGAGTGAAAATTGTGACATGTTTTTGGTGGGTTTTCCTAAATTGGGTTTCTAGGATAAGTCCTAGTGTAAAACATTTGTAGATGTTATTTATGATGTTTTACTAATTATTTTTTACATTTTGCAAGTGTATTATATTTAGGAAAGTGAACAACTAGTTGATGCTACTTAAAGTTGACTATAGAGGTAGCGCTATGGAATGATAAGATCTAAAGTTGATTAAGTAGTTGTTTATTCAATTGATACATCTAAACCTTGGGTAAGGTGTGTAGGCTTTCTTTTCTTCTAATTTTGAGCTTAAAAAAAACTCAAGTCAACATGGAAATGTGATTATTAAATTAAAAACCTTTGAAAAAGTTGTGCCCAAGATTCAAAATCCCCAGGAAATAGGTTGACCTAGGTAGACCTATTTTAAAAGAGCTAACTTGGGTCAACCTATTCTAGGGTTAGCCCATAAGGAGACATCCTTGAGTTCTCAGAGATTGGATTAGTGAAACTGGGAAATATGCAATAGAACATGACAAATAGGTGATTGAGCACGAATCCATATATGGTTCATAAGTCACTAAATGACAAGAGATAATGTCTTAATAAATGAGTGAATTCATTTCAAGATGGTACACAATAGGCCTTTGTTATCTCCTAGCTCAAGGGAGTGGCTCACAAGGTTCCACACGGTTGGGTGAAAAATCTTTTCTCCATATAGTATTTTGGTAGAGATTTTAATGAGCCTTGGATGGTGATCATATGTTATGTAATATCCTATGTTATATCATCCTATAGGTTGATGTTCTTGTGGCTAGATGGATTATTCATAGTATTATATCTAATTTTATTGATAAAAGATTGATACAAATATGAGGATTAGTTTCAGTCATTGTTTTGTCACTGACATTAAACTTATGACTTGTTGGTAAGACAATTGCTTAGTTTATTTGAGTACTATCATTCGCTTGATTGATGAAAGGATTTGATCAAATAAGATAAAAAGAGTACCTAGAGGAAAGGTTAAGTTATAGTATGAAAAAGGAGTACAAAGATCAGTTATGATAGTTATGATATAGTGTATTATTTATCTACTTAAGGCTCTAAAGGTTGGATACACTGATTAAGTCTAGAAGAGCAAGTAAGAAGAATTGTGTTTGCAAAGCTTGACCAAGCACAAAGTAGGTGCTAAGAAGAAAATTAGTTGGAACTAGGAAAATGATGCAGGAGAATCCAGAGGTATAAGGGCAATCCTGTGTCACCCAAAAAAAAATGTACTTAGACTTAGTTTCTATTTCATGTGTTTTCATTTTTGGATACCCATTTGGGCCAAATAAAGGTTCCAACTCTCACAGTTCCACTATCAGTGAGCTAGAAAATCTTGAAAAAATAGGAGCATGTAATTGGGCCATCATTTTGGTGAACTAGGAGCTGTAAATTGGCTAGATGAATGTAGTTGTGATTTAGAGCATTCTAGAAAAAGAATCAGGTCAAAAGACCCCACGGTTTGAAAGTTATTGCAGTTTTTTGAGTTTTGGAGACCTCTTAAGAATGCTTCAAAGTCAAGTTAGGGGCATTAAATGATCTTGAAAAGGGTCACAAAATGGGGGATGAGTGAAGATGTTCCATTGGGCTATAGAGCACTTCGAGAGCTTTCCAAAAATGTAAACGGTTCGTTAATCGGAGCTACGGTTCAAAAGTTATGCCTCCTGGAAGTTCGGTTACCATTTTTGGATTCTTCTAGATTTGCACCGACTTCTAATGCAGCTTTTGGAACCTTCTATTTGGTCAGTGGATGCCTACTAGCACTTTCTAGAGTTTACTCCTAGTCCTTAACCCTTCGGGGTCTATTTAAGGAGATTTTTGGCATTGTAAAAGGCAGTTCGGAGTGGAGTTCGAGAGGAGGTACTGAAAGAAGAAATTATCTCCAGATTTATGCTATTGTAAGCCCTTGGGGCATGCTTTGAAGTTTATTTTCTCTGTACTATTTGTACTAGCTTATTTATTCAGTTAATATAATTTTCTCTTTCTGTTGTGTCCATTTTGTTCTTGGGTTGTGTCCCCATCAAGTGGTATCAGAGCTGGTTTTCCTAAGTGTGTAGACAGAGCGCCGACTGTGAGGCAGTTTGCACCAGGACTGTATGGTTGTGGGTTTGAGTGAAGAATATGCCTCCACGAAGAGAATGTGGTGGAAGGGCTAGAGCTATTAATCTTGAGGAGGTTAGAGCCCTCCAAAGGCAGGTACAAGCCTTGTAGGAGGAGCTCCGTAGAGGAGAAAATGTTGCCGTAGGTGACGATAGTGAGGATGACAATGAAGAAGAAGTAATGGGACCAAAAGGGGAATTTGATGGGGAAGTTCTAAATCATGCAGAGGAAAGGCTTTTTAGGGCCATTACTAATTTTGGAAAAAGACCAACAATTGAAGTGGGTGTATTTTCAAGAAATCTGAAACCAGGTGAGTTGATCGATTGGATCAATGAACTGGAAGAATACTTTGAGTATGAGGATATCAGGGACCTAGATAGGGTTAAGTTTGCAAAGGACAAAATGAAAGGACATGCCAAAATATGGTGGCAAGAGGTCCAATTAGAAAGAAATAGAAGAGGAAAGGAGAAGATCACAAGATGGGATCGCATGGTGGACAAATTGAAGAAGCAGTTCATTCCTGTGGACTACGAGCTTGATTTGTTTAAGAAGATGCATGGGTTAAAGCAAGCAGGAAGATCAGTCCAAGAATATATAGAGGAATTTTATCGACTCCTGATTAGAGCAAGACATGCAGAAGCAAATAAGGAGAAGGTTGCTCGTTATATCAGTGGGTTGCGACCTAGCATCCAGGAGGAATTAAGTCTGGTAAGAATGACCAGCGTTGAAGAGGCATATCAGTTTGCCCTACGAGTTGAAGAGAAGCTAAATAAAAGGTTTGAAGGAAGACAAAGAGGGTGCAGTCAAGGAGGAAGGGGAAGTGGTAGATCATTTGGAGGCCGCAATGAAACCCAAAAGAAAAATGAAGATGTGGGTACTAGCAGAAACCAGAGGAATGAGGGTTTTATCTGCTCCCATGATCAAGACTTTGGAAATCAAAGAGGAAGAGGTAGAGGATGGGGACAAGGAAGAGGAGGCTTTCATGGTACCTTTTTCCATTGCAATGAAGAAGGTCATCGTGCCTTTGAATGCCCTCAATGACAAGGAAGGACAGATAGGAGAGCTGAGGGCCAAGCTAGGGTTGCTCATGTGGATGAGGATGCACAATCATCACATTCAAAGGATGTAGAAGGAGGAGAGACCTTGGTAAATAAAAGAGTCCTACTAAGTGGTGAGATTGAACCAGGACAACGAAGGAGTTTGTTCCATACCAGATGCAAGTGTGAGGATAAATGTTGTGACATGATCATTGATGGTGGTAGCACTGATAACTTGGTATCAGAAGAGATGGTCTCTAAGCTGAAGCTCAAGAGGGAGAAACATCCCCAGCCCTATCGGATTGCTTGGGTAAAAGATGATCATAAGGTCCTAGTAAGTGAACAATGTTTAGTAAAATTCAAAATTGGGAGTTACCATGATGAAGTTCTCTGTGATGTTATTTCGATGGATGTTTTCCATCTATTGTTGGGTAGACCATGGCAGTTTGATAGACATGCAGTGCATGATGGACATGCAAACACATACTCTCTGACAAAGGATGGAGTTCACCACAAATTGAAGCCCATGACAAAGGAAGGTGAAAAGGTATGTAGTAGTGCTAGGATTTGTCTTGTTGATGGAAGGTATTTTTTAGATGGCATGAAACAGCAGCATATGTGCTATGCTTTGATTCCTAGGAAAGATAAAGAAAGTAGTAGTGAAATGCCACTTGAAGTTTTAGATTTACTAGGTGAGTTTGGAGATATTATCTCTAATAATGTTCTAGATGGATTGCCACCAGTAAGGTAAATCAGTCATTAGATAGATCTGATTCCAGGAGCTAGTTTGCCTAACAAGGCTGCTCACGGGATGACTCCTACTGAAACAGAGGAGCTAAATAGATAGGTTCAGGAGTTGTTGAGGAAGGGCTTGATTCGAGAGAGCCTGAGTCCATGTGCAGTACCTGTAGTACTCGCACCAAAGAAGGATGGAGAGTGGAGGATGTGTATAGATTCTTGAGCTATAAATAGGATCACCATCAAGTACCAGTTTCCTTTGCCAAGGATGGATGATATTATGGACTACTTGAGTGGAGCTCAATACTTCACAAAGATAGATTTGAAGAGTGGTTATCACTAGATACGGATTTGAGAAGGAGATGAGTGGAAAATAGCCTTCAAGACCAAGGAGGGTCTTTATGAGTGGTTAGTCATGCCCTTTGGATTGACGAATGCCCCAAGCACCTTCATGCGGCTCATGAACGAGGTACTTAAGAAGTTCTTGGCAAAATTTGTCATTGTTTATTTGGATGATATTTTAATTTTCAGTAAGACTTTGGAAGAACATTTATTGCATATTCATAGTGTCCTTGAAAGGCTAAGGGAAGAGAAACTGTTAATTAATCTGAAGAAGTGTAACTTTGCAAAAAGGGAGTTAGTCTATTTGGGGTTTTTTATATCACCTGAAGGTCTCAAAATGGATTCGAAGAAGGTAGAAGCCATCTTGGAATGGCCTACTCCAAGGACTGCTATTGAGGTAAGATCATTTCATGGTTTGGTTAGTTTTTATAGGAAGTTTATTAAGAATTTCAGTGGCATATGTGCACCCCTAACTGATACAATAAGAGGGGATAGAAAAGAGTTCAAATGGACTGTAGCAGTTGCGAGAAGTTTTGAATTGTTGAAGAAGAAGGTGACAGAACAGCCTGTGTTGGCAGTTCCAAATTTTAGAGAAGTGTTCCAAGTGGATTGTGATGCTAGTGACAGTGCTATTGGGGCTGTATTAAGCCAAGAAGGTAAGCCTATTGCATATTTTAGTGAAAAATTGAATGATGCAAAGAAGAAGTATTATGTTTATGATCAAGAGTTCTACGCAATAGTTCAGGCCTTAAAGAAATGGAGGCATTATTTATTGCCAAAGGAATTTGTTTGTATACTGATCATCAGGCATTACAATACCTAAATAGCCAAGGTAAATTGAATCAGAGGCATATGAAGTGGGTAGAGTTCTTGCAGAGTTATACATTTGTATTAAAGCATAGAAGTGGAAAATCTAACAGGGTTGCAGATGCACTAAGTAGGAGACAATTGTTGCTTACAGTAATGCAGGTTGAAGTAGTTGGGTTTGATGAACTCAAGAATTTGTACCTCGAGGATCTTGATTTTGCTAAAGCATGGAAAGCTTGTAAAGAACTTGTTGCTGTAGATAGAACCAAATGGCTAGACTATTTGATTCAGGGTGGCATGTTGTTCAAGGGTAGTCAATTGTGCATTCCAAGGAGTTCCATGAGGGAAAATCTAATTAAGGAGAAACATAGTGGAGGGATGGCAAGACATTTTGGTTGAGATAAGACCATTTCCATTCTTAGAGAACATTATTTTTGGCCTCAAATTTCACAAGATGTGAAGAAGTTTGTACAGAGTTGCCAGGTTTGTCAAGTTGCCAAGGGGTTTAGTCACAATACTGGCCTATATTAGCCATTGCCTGTTCCATCAAATGGGAGGACATAAGTATGGATTTTGTTCTTGGATTGCCAAGGACACAAAGGGGTAATGACTCAGTATTCATGGTGGTTGATAGGTTCTCCAAAATGGCACATTTCATTCCATGCCACAAAACTCATGATGTTGTCCATATTGCAGACTTGTTTTTCAAAGAGGTGGTAAGACTACATGGTCTTCCAAGGAGTATAGTTTCTGATAGAGATACTAAATTTATGGGGTATTTCTAGAGGACATTGTGGAAAAAGTTGAGAAAAAAATTGAAATTCAGTTCCACGCATCACCCACAAACTGACGGCCAAACAGAAGTGGTGAATAGAAGTCTAGGCAATTTGCTAAGATGTTTAGTTGGGGATAAGCCCAAGGGATGGGATTTGATTCTACCACAAGCAGAGTTTGCTTATAATAACTCTATAAATAGGAGTACTAGAAAATCACCATTCCAAATTATATATGGGAATAGCCCAAGGACTACACCAAAATTGAGGAAGATAGAACAAGGGGAGAGGACAAGTGCTGAAGCTGAGGAATTTGCTAAACATATTAAGCGTCTACATGAGGAGGTTCAGGCACACATTACCAAGATGAATCAAGAGTATAAAGCTAGGGCTGATCAAAGGAGAAGACATAAGGAATTCCAAGTAGGGGATCTAGTCATGGTGCACTTATGAAAATAAAGATTTCCAGCTAGTACTTACAACAAGCTGAAAATGAAGAAATTTGGCCCCTGCAAAATTCTGAAGAAACATGACTCAGGAAATGTATATGAGGTGGAGCTGCCAGATGATATTCAGGTTTCTCCCATTTTCAACATTGCAGATTTAACAGGGTATCATGATGATGGTGCAGATGAGGAGCTGGTGTTAGAGCCATGTCCAATTCCTGCTTCTAAGAAGGAGGAGATAGAAGACATTCTAGATCATCGTGTGGTTAGGAGTACCAGAAACAGGCAGTATGAAGAGTATTTAGTCAAATGTAAAGGATGACTGATCGAGGACTCAACTTGGATTTCAACAGCTGAGGTTTCCCATTTGGGATTTCCTCTACCATTCATAAAGTGACAGGGTCACTTTTCAATCTACCCTGGGTGTCTGATGTAGGAGCATCTAGAGGTATAAGGGCAATCCTGTGTCACCCAAAAAAAAAATGTACTTAGACTTAATTTCTGTTTCATGTGTTTTCATTTTTGGATACCCATTTGGGCCAAATAAAGGTTCCAACTCTCATAGTTCCACTATCCGTGAGCTAGAAAATCTTGAAAAAATAGGAGCATGTAATTGGGCCATCATTTTGGTGAACTAGGAGGTGTAAATTGGCTAGATGAATGTAATTGTGATTTAGAGCATTCCAGAAAAAGAATCAGGTCAAAAGACCCCACGGTTTGAAAGTTATTATAGTTTTTCAGGTTTTGGAGACCTCCTAAGAATGCTTCAAAGTCAGGTTAGGGGCATTAAATGACCTCAAAAAGGGCCAAAATATGGGGGATGAGCAAAGCTTTCTATAGGGCTATAGAACGCTTTGAGAGCTTTCTAGAAATGTAAACAGTTCATCAATTGGAGCTACGGTTCAAAAGTTATGCCTCTCGAAAGTTCGATTACCATTTTTGGATTCTTCTAGATTTGCACCGACTTCTAACGCAGCTTCTGGAACCTTCTATTTGGTCAGTGGATGCCTACTAGCACTTTCTAGAATGTACTCCTAGTCCTTAACCCTCTAGGGTCTATTTAAGGAGATTTTTGGCATTGTAAAAGGTAGTTCGGAGTGGAGTTTGAGAGGAGGTACTGAAAAGAGAAATTATCTGCAGATTTATGCTATTGTAAGCCCTTAGGGCATGCTTTGAAGTTTATTTTCTCTGTACTATTTGTACTAGCTTATTTCCTCAGTTAATATAATTTTCCCTTTCTGTTGTGTCCATTTTGTTCTTGGGTTGTGTCCCCATCAGCAAAGTGAAGATTTAGTGTATGCCGAGTGAACATAGTGTATGTCGAGAAAAGTTTAGTTGATGCTAAGCATTAGTAAACTTTAGTGTTTCCCGAGTGAACTAGTGTTGGCCAATTGAAAGAATAGTATGGAAGTTGAGTAACAACATATTGATGTCTAGTGCTAGTATTCATGTTAAATCACAAATTTGACAAATTTGAGCCAACTATTTTATTTTTTTGAATTGTGTGGAAGATAACTATGATAAGATGGTGGTACAAAATTCAAGGTAAACCATCTTGTGGCAAATTCAAAGAAGATTGAGGAAGATGTTTCTAGAGGAATCAAATGAAAAAGTGATTAGATTCATTGTATCCTACCTAATCCTACCTAACCCCAAAATAGATGATTGTGGTTAAGTGGAAAAAGATCTTAAATCTCTATTTACAAAGAGAGCTAGTTAGAAGCAAAGGTTGCCATGTGTGAGAATCTAAAAAAGACAAGGAGTCTAGGGTATGTCTTCATATAGTGGCCGATTAGAAGAGACTACAATTGGCATGCAAAGAAAGAATGATTAAGAGTATGATGCTTCAATGGTGAACAAGCTATCACATTTGAAGTGTGTGAAAGCCAAGTACAATGGAGGACAAAAAAAAAGATCTTTAATCTACAAGTGAGTTGTAATTTGTTATTAGATCAAGCCTTACTATTTTTTTTCTAATCATTGTATCAGTCTAGGGGAGATCCTTTAGATTAAGGTTGACCTAATAGTCATTTGTAAATCCTTTAACTAGGTGACATTCCAAGTGAATGATCTAAAGTCCTCTAACAGGGCTCACTAATAATAGGGTGATTGAAATCCTCTAACCAAGTCACATTTATTAGTGTGTATTGTAACCTTTAACAGGGTTAGCCTTTCATAGGGCATCACTTCAAACGAGTAAGAATTAGTAGCATGTTGTTGGTGGTTTTTCCCAAATTGGGTTTCCACATAAAATCCTTTTGTAAAATTTGTTATTGAATGTATTATGTTTCATGTTTACATTTCTGCAAAGTTGTTTTGACCTAGGACAATAACTTACAAAATTTAAGATTTCTACGATCTAATGGATGAA
The DNA here is from genome assembly GCA_028749045.1 of Cupressus sempervirens. NCBI lineage: Eukaryota > Viridiplantae > Streptophyta > Pinopsida > Cupressales > Cupressaceae > Cupressus > Cupressus sempervirens. Next base: position 157,093,112 of record CM053788.1, on the reverse strand, counting down.
TGCATGATAAAGTTTTATGCATATGGGTATACCAAGCATTAAAAAGTTTTATTTATACATCTGGACCTTAGATAACTAATTCAACTCCCTCTGAATTATTCTAAAGAATTCCAACGATTGGTATCATAGACATAGTGCTTAAGAGGACTAGTTTGAAGGTACTAGAAACAAGAGATCAAGATGACAAAAAGAGAGATACCCAAGCTTAATAAGGATAGCTTCCATGCATGGAAAATTTTGATGAAGCTACACCTAGGAGATCTTGGAGACAATGCACAATCTACCATCTCCACTGAGCATGTCAATTCTACTGGACCCCTAACTATTGATAATTTGAAAAAGAAGAAAGAACACAATCAAAAAATGTTAGAGATTACCTCTACCATAAGTGATGCTAAGTTTGATGATACTAAGGGTTGTGATAGTGCAAAGAAGATGTGGGATGCTCTTCAAACCATTTATGGAGGAGATACAAATGTCTTGAGAGCTAAATTTGAAAGTCTTAGAGGTAAGTTTCATGATATGAGGATGCAAGAAGGTGAGAATGTTGCTCATTATTGCTCTAGAATAAAAGATTTTGTTAATGGTATAAGAGGAGCTACTAGTAAGATAGATGATGATGTTGTCTTAAGTAAATTATTGAGAACACTACTACCTATCTATACTATGAGAGTTTCTTCCATAGAAGAATTTAGATGTATACTAGGTTCTAATTTTACTCTTGTAGGTTTGGTGGGTAGGCTCACTACCTTTGAGCTCTCTAATTTTGATAACTTCAAATTTAACAATGTTGAATATGATTTCAAAGCTAAACTATCATTAAAGGAACCTAAAGAGAAGAAGAAAAAGGTCAAATATTTTTCTATTAATAGTGATATAGAATAGGAGGATGTAGAACAACTCTAAGCATTGTTAGCAAGGATATTTTATATAGGAAAAGGAATATTCATAGGTAAGTTACCTATCATGTGTTTTAGTTGCAATGAGGTTGGTCATATTGCTATTAGATGTCTAGAGAAGAAGAAAAATAAAAGTGGAGACAAATATTAAAGTAAAAGAGATGAGGACGACAAAGATTTCAAAGATAAAGGGAAGAAATCTTGCTACATTGTAGAAGAGGAAACTAAAGATGGATCTGATGACCATGATGATTAAGTGGGGTATGTTGCAATGAAGGATGAATCTAATAAGGATGAGGCAATTATACTGGTGTCTTATGTGAACACAAGTGATGGATGGATCATTGATAGTGGGTGTTCATATCATATGATTGGAGATAGTAGTAAGTTTGTTACCCTACATTATTATGATGTAAATAGTGTAAGGTTTGGTAATGATACACCTTGTCTAACAAAAGGAAAAGGATCTAACAAACTCATAGAAAATATCTTATATGATAATTCTTATTATGTTGAAGGAATTAACTATAATTTGTTGAGTTTTTCACAACTGAATAGTTTAGGTTGCAAGGTTGAGTTTGACAACAAAATAGCTAAGATCTATGATGTTGATGGGAAACTAATTGGGAAAGGTTATCATACTAGATGTAATCTATTTTATCTTGATATGAATGATGCTACTTGTCTTGTTGTAGAATTTGATGATGTGTGGTCATGGCACAAGAGGTTATGTTATGTTAACTTTGATAACTTGGTTAGTATTAGTAACATGAAAAGAGTGAGAGGTTTTCCTAAATTGAATAAATCTGACAATATAATTTGTAAACAATGTTAGTTAGGTAAGATGAAAAAATATAGATTTCAAAGTAAATCTCACACCTATAAATAAATTTTTTAGTTTTTTCATAGTGACTTATGTGGACCAATTAATGTGCAAAGCTACAAGGGTGACACATACATTATCCTATTTGTTGATAATTATTCTAAGATGATGATAGTTATGTTTCTAAAATAGAAATTCGATGTTTTCCAAATGATTAAGTGGTACTTAGCTAGAGTTGAAAAGGAAATAGGCAAAAGCTTGAAATGTGTGAGACTTTATAGAGGAGAAGAATTTACATCACATTAGTTTGAGATGTTCTATATTAATAGAAGAATCAAAAGGGAAACATTTGCACCTAGGACCCCTCACAAAATTGAATTGCTGAAAGGAGGAATAGATCTATAGTGGACCGTGCTATGACACACGTGATGGAGAAGAATGTTGCATTGAAATATTGGAGAGAGGCTATAAGTACAAATGTCTATACCTTGAACCATGTGCAAGTCAAGAAAGGTACTCATTCAAAACCTTTTGAAATATGGAATGGATACACCCAATGTAAAACATTTTAAGGTATTTGGAAACAAGTGCTATATTCTTAAGGATTTTAGGAATGGTAAATTAGATGCTAGAAGTGAAGAAAGTATATTCCTTGGTTATTCTACAATAATTAAAGCTTATAAGTGTTTAAATACTAACACTAACAAATTTGTGGAAAGTGAAATGCGAAGTTTGATGAATATATAGAGGTACATAAGGCTGAACCTATAAAGAACCAAAGGAATACAAATCTTTTGTATACTTTTATGAAGGCATGCCTTCTGATGAAGATTTTTTAAATGAAGTTGCAAATCAAAAGCAAGTTTTAGTGACTACCAAGTCATATACAATGAATTTTGAGTTGTATTTAGGAACCGAGCTACAATCACGAACCAAGTTGTAGTCAAAAGCTGAGGCACATTCTAATTTTGAGATAAGTGTACATGAAAGAGATGTTGAATTACCTAATAGAGAAGTATATAATGATTCAAAAGTTGATAGACCTAATGAGGAAGGTAGAACATAACCAATATTGTCAAAGTATGTCAAAAGCCATCACCCTACTACATAAATTATTGGAGAAAAAGATACTAGACCAATGACAAGGAATAGGCTAAGAAGTGATACATGTTTGCTAAGCATGCATGAGCCTAAGATAATGAAGGATGCCTTAGAAAATGAGGACTAGAGTAAAGCCATGAATGAGGAGATTGAGAAGATTGAGAAGAAAAAGACATGGACTCTAGTTCGTAGACCAAAGGGCAAGAATGTTAGTGGAACCATGTAGGTGTACAGAAAAAAGTTAGATGAAAATGGTACAGTCACAAGAAATAAAGCAAGATTAGTTTTCAAGGGGAATTCACAAGAAGAAGGGATAGACTATGGAGAAATATTTTCCTATGTTGCAAGATTGGAAGGAGTAAGAACTCTTCTTGCTTACTCTACATACAAAGGTTTCACATTTTATCAAACGGATGTGAAGTCAACATTTCTAAATGGCATATTAGAAGAAGAGGTTTACATAGATAGTCAAAAGGATTTTTTGATGCTAACAACAAGAACATGGTATGTAGACTATACAAAGATTTATTTTGTTTAAAGAAAGCTCCAAGAGCATGGTATGAAAGATTTCATACTTATCTTGTGAAGATTGGATTTGAGAGGATTGATGATAACAATAATCTGTACTTGAAGACAAAAGGAGGTAAATGTATTTTATTAGCTGAAATTTTTGTTGATGATATCATATTTGGAAGTTAAGATGGATTATGTAAGCCATTTCCAAATGAAATGATGAAAGAATCTAAGATATCTATGTTTGGAGAGACCAAGTTCTTTGTTGGTTTGCAAGTATATCAAATGAAATATGGTATATACATCACTCAATCTAAGTCTGTGAAGGAAATATTGAAAACCTTTGGATTGGAAGATTCCAAACCAACTAGGACACCTATGGTGATAGGACACAAGTTTTCAAAGAATGATGATTCATCTGACATGAATCAAACATTCTACAAGTCTATGATTGGAAAATTGCAATAAGTAGTACATCGTAGACCTAACATTATATTATCTGTTGGAATTGTTGCAAGATTGTCTTCTAATCTTAAGGAGAATAATTTGATGTTTGTTAATAGAATTATGAGATATCTAAATGGGACAAAATACTATGGTTTATACTACAAGAAAAATATTTAAGTTGAGAGCCTACACTGATGTTGATTGGGTTGAAAACATTGATGATAGAAAGAGCACCAATGGAGGAGAATTTTTCTTAGGAAATAGGTTGGTCACTTGGACCAACAAGAAACATAATTTAATATCTCAATCTACTACTATATCTAAATATGTGGCTTCTACAGTAAATTGTACAAATGTTGTATGGATCAAATAGCTACTCAAAGGTATGAAGGAGGAAATCATTGAACCTATGGTAATTTATTGTGATAATATAAGTGATATAAATATGTCAATGAACCTTATAATGAACACAAAGACTAAGCACATTATAATCAAATATATTTACTTGAGAGAGTTAGTTCAAGACAAAAACATGAGGATGGAATATGTGAATACAAAAAGAGTAGATAACTGATATCTTCAAAAAAGCTTTAATAAAAGATGCTCATGAGTATCTAAGAGGTAAACTATGGGTGATACCCCTATCCAAAGCTACTTAAAAAGAATAAGTAGTGGCTTGCATCAACCAAGTTGAATGTTGTATCTTATAACTTGATGCAGTCGATATCACTTTAGGGGATGCCTAATTTAATGAAGGAGCCAAATTAGAATATTTTTAGTCATAATGAAAGGTGATAGATGGAGAAACTAAAATTGTCAACATTTGCATGTTGAGATGAAAAGTCTTTCACATTGTTGTCAAAGAGGGAGAAATACTTTAGAAGGAGAAAGAAATATGAAATATCTACTTAGAGAAAGATAAACTCTTGAGGGAGAAATAAGTATAGATAGAGAGATATATATTTGAATATTAGAAATAGAGAGTGACAAGAGAAAGTTAGAAGGAAAAGCCCTACAAGATGATAGATGAAGGGAGTCATAAGGAAGAGTTGCTTGTTTGTTTATTAGAACAAAATTCTATAGCCTATACAGAAGATTAAAGTTACTAATAGAGGGAGAGATTTCATTACAAGGAATTATTTTCTTTTTGGTATTGCTATTGGTATTGGTGTTCCATCAATGCCAAAGAGGGAGTTTATTGATAAAAGTTTGATACAAGTATGAGGATGTGTTTTCAATCATTGTCTTGTCATTGATGTCAAACCTCCTACTTGTTGGTAAGACAATTTCTTAGTTGATTTGAGTACTATCATTTTTTTGATTGATGAAGATAATTTGATAAAACAAGATAACAAGAGAACCTAGAGGAAAAGTTGAGCTATGGTATAAAAAAGGATTACAATGATCAATTAAGACAATGATGATATAGTGTATTATTTATCTACTTAAGGCTGCAAAGGTTGGATATACTGATTAAGTATAGAAGAACAAGTAAGAAGAATTGTGTCTGCCAAGCATTACTGAGTGCATAGTAGGTGTCGAGAAAAGTTGGTGCAAGCCGAGTAAAAAATTAGTTGGAGCCAAGAAAAGTAAAGATGTAGTGTGCTCCAAGTGAAAATAGTGTAAGCCAAATAAAGTTTAGTTGATGTCAAGCATCAATAAACTTTAGTATTTGCTGAGTGAACTAGTGTTGGCCGAGTGAAAGAATAGTATAGAAGCCAAGTGATAACATATTGATGTTGAGTGCTAGTATTCCTTTTAAATCATAGATTTGACAAATTTGAGTTGACTATTTTTTTTCTTGAATTGTGTGAAGCATGTGGAAGATAACTATGATGAGCTAGTGGCACAAAATTTGAGGTAAACTATTTTGTGGTGAATTCAAAGAAGATTAAGGAAGAATTTTCTAGAGGAACCAAATGGAAAAGTGGGTAGAATCATTGTATCTTACCTAATCCTACCTAACCCTAAAATGGATGATTTTGGTTAAGCAAAAATAGGTCTTAAATCTCTATTTATAAAGAGAGTTGGTTAGAAGAAAAGTTTGTCATGTGTGAGAACCTAAGGAATACAAGGAGTCTAGGGCATTGCTTCATTTAGTGGCTGAATAGAAGAGACTGCAATTTTCATGCAAAGAAAAATAGCTTAAGAGTATGAATGCTTGAATGGTGAACAAGCTATCAAAGCTGAAGTATGTTAAAACCAAGCAAAATGGAGGTCTAAAATAGAGGTTTGTAATCTACAAGTGAGTTGAAATTTTTTATTAGATCAAGCCTTACTATTACTTTCTAATCATTGTATCAGTCTAGGGTAGATCCTTTGGATTAAGGTTGACTTAAAAATCATTTGTAAATCCTTTAACCAAGTGACATTCCAAGTGTATGATCTGAAGTCTTCTAACAAGGCTCACTCTTAATAGGGTGATTGAAATCCTCTAACTAGGTCACATTTAATAGTGTATATTATAAACCTTTAACAAGGTTGGCCTTTCACAAGGAATCACTTTAGAAGAGTGACAATTAGTAGCACGTTACTAGTGGTTTTTTCCAAACTGGGTTTCCACATAAAATCCTTGTGTCAAATGTGTTACTGAATCTGTTATGTTGCATGTTTACATTTATGCAAAGTTGTTTTGACCTAGGACACTAACCTATGAAATTTAAGATTTGTATGACCTAATGGATGCATGCATGATAAAATTTTATGGATATGGGTCTTCTATGCATTGAAATGTTTTATTTGTACATCTAGACCTTGGATAACTAATTCACCCCACTTCTCAGTTATTCTAAAAAAATCCAACAAATTTTGCAACTTTATTATGATGTATTATTGATGTATTTGCATTATATGACAAAATCCTTGAAGTAGGAATAAAAAATGTATATGGAAACATTATGTCTAGTGAATACTTGTAATTTTTCAAAGTGAACATGTATCCATGCATATATTTGATGTAACAGAGAAACTATATTAGAATGTTAGTCCTTGATAGATGATCATGTGAGATTTATAGTACTAGACTCTAATTACTCATGCAATCTGGTCACACATGTATGATGGTGTTTATATGTTGTCATGTATGTATGCAATTCCGGTGGCTACATTGATTAACCTATAATGACTTGATAAATAATTAAATTAAATTACTCTTTGTTGTATTGAATGTAATGTATTATAATGAGTTACTGTTACATAAAATAATATTTAAATATAAAAATCACACTTTATGTTTGAATATACACACACATATACACACATACACATATATACACACATACACATATACATGCATATATATACATAAATATATACATATGCATACACATGTATATATGTATATATATACATGCATACATACATACATACAATCATACATACTATTATATTGTCCTCTTAGATTCTCAAGCAAGGTATTGCAAAAAATCCTTATTCATTAAATTACAATATACAAAAATCCACATATTTATTAACATTAATTTGATTAGATTTCATATCTATTATATTGATTGACTTGTTAATTAACAAAAATATTATTATTTCAATGTGACATACTTTGACATTTTTGTGATATTAAATTTTTTCAATAATTTTATTTATATCAAGTAGATCACATCATCTTCATAATGCTTTTTATCATTAAAAGTAGCATGAGGGTGTTGGCCCATGTAACAAAAGTAGTGTATTAATAATACATTTATAACACTAGAACCTTTTCTATCAAAAAAAAAAGAAGAAGTTCAAAGTATCAATTGTAATAACAGTGAATTCTTGCATCATACTATTAAAACATAGTTTCTACACAATATAAGGTGGGTAAAAGTTCTAAAGCCAACTAGGCTTATAATTAAAAACTACAAAAGACCATAAGACAAAAATCTTAATTTCCTCCCAACCACTTTAATAGAAATGTGGAAGTCCACTCTTCTTTAAGGAATTCACAAACATCTTTATGGTCTTCATCTATCTTGGCTTTGTCCCATATATCTTCTTATCCTAAACACACAGTGTCACCAAGAAGGCATGAATCACTTTGACAAAAAACTTGTTAGAGTATTTGATTCTCTTGTTGAAGTTGTTGATCTCTCTTATCATCTCTTGAAGCATCATTTACTACTTCTCAATATTTTCCTTCATCCTTCCTAGCAACCTACTAGGTATCCATTCACCAATATCCTTAGCCCCCTCCATGAAAGAAACCTGGATGAAAGAGGGGTTGGGATTGGGGTTTTTGGAAATATATTTAACATGGGTATCAGAGGGGGATGGAAAGGGGATTTTCTTGACATCAATAGGAAGGGGGTGTCCATTGACTTAATCAAGGAATAGCTAGAAATTTCCTCAATAGATTTTACATTTGAATTATCAGAATCTAACCCTTCAATTTTTTCAAAGCTTTCTTAAATTTCTCCTTAACAAGTAAATTAGGCCTACGAGCCCCAATGGTTTCAAAAATTTCACTAGACTACATAGTATACACCTCTCTCTTACCTTTTTAAGGGTATTAGTGAGCTCATTAGATTTTTCACTATGGTTAGGTCGGAAGGTAGATTCCTTTTTGGCCCTTTTCTTACTAGGTTGGGAAAGGTTGGCCTCAACAGAACTAGTAGGAGTGGTAACATGCATAACAATGGGCTCATTATTGGGAGAGAATAATGTACAGTGAAAATTATACAACCTAAATAGTAATCCTTGGTGTAAAATAAAAATGTCCTTACCTTTACTATTAGCTTCAATATTTCTTTCAATAGAATGAAGTTGGTAAAAGGGAATACAAATAATGATTTGATGGCACAAATGGTTCATGAAAGGTAGGTGATAAAAGTATTCAAGATTAAACTTACCTTCAAGGGCAAAGTATTTCATTATGATGTGGTACACATCCTTCTAGATAGTCAAGAGGTCTTTTTTGCTAAACCCACCCTATTTATTGACTAGTTCCTTTAGGGAATTGAAATATTTTTTTAGGGCTTCATAGTCAAACATATTACTTGTTTTATTTTATTTTTTTCATTTTCTCCCCTTCATTGCTAGGCTCATGGCCTTAGAGATCATCTCCTTGTTCACCTCAAAGGTTAGGCCTCTCACCATAGCCTTCCTATTATTACAAGATACCAATTTAAACAACTTCCAAATACTTTCTTCATGCCCACTAGTCATACATTCCATTCACTATAACATACCTCCATCCTCGAACACAAACATAACCTTTGCATTGTTCCTAAATGCAATGTCAATCCTATTAGGCTCAATGTGGAGCTTATTGCCACCGATGGTTTCAAGATTGAAATACTTAGAGAGATGCAAAGAATTCATTTTTTGTGGAGCGTATATAATGAGATTCAAAAAATCCCTTTTTAATATGGCCATAAGCTTTCTTTTTATTTCCATAATGACAATGATGATGTTTGAAATATTCAAGACTAAGATAAGTTACTAAGAGGAGAGGGGTGAATTAGTAACTTCTAAAACTTTAGGAATTTCAATAATTAATCCAATAAATCAATTAACACTTAGTTCACAACATTTGATCTAATTGCATTCATGAGAAACTGAAAACATAAAAGTATACACAACACTTGAACTCAATAATTTGGTGACCCAAAAACCTTCCAAATAGAAAGTAAAACTTGGTGGTGATGATACCCACAAACTTTAGTATTGCAGCATAATTTTTTCCAATTAAGGCTTACATTGATCACTTCTAATGATTTTCCCTACTAGGAGAAAATAGGACTACTAGGTCCACCTTGTGAGAGGATTTACAAACACACAATGAAGTATGCACTTGGCAAAGAGATTTAGAAAAGACTATTAGGTCTACCTTGTTGAAGGATTTTGACTAGTTCACTTGTTAGGATGAAGCAGTAGATCTTTGATTTGCAACTAAGTTTGTGGATAAAGATTCCTTGGTGTAGTGATCACATTTTTGTGATAGATTTGTCATTGTTGTTACTTATGTTGATATGGCCTTCATAATTCTTTATCTACAGCTATCAAAACTTGAAATTTTTCATGTTCACAATACATATGCTCACATTCCCATTCTTGCTTATCTCTTTCATACTCATACATTTGAAATGATACAATACATTACATATATATACCAATCCAAATTAAAAAAATTAAAAAGTAGGCCATTATTGTTTAGTGTGGAGCCTAATCATTCCCCAAGTGGGAGATTGTTAGATTGAGGTGGTTGATTAGAAAGGTATTGTACATACTTCAGAAATTCTTTGGGGTTCAGGGTAGTGCCCTGAAAAAAGTTTTTGGGCCATGGCTGATGTTGTAACCAACATATGGCTGACATGTTGTAACCCTAAAATGGCATAAAATACTTGTATAAAAGGGCTTAGGGTAAGGTATTTTCATTAAGTTGTGATGTAAAATTTTTTCTTATAGTGGTATTGAGCTATAAGGGATTACTGATTGTAATCAGGATATAATCACTAGATCGTAATAATATCAAACTTTCTATTTGGTGGACGTAGCCTAGGCATTGGGTGAACCATGTTAAATATTGGTGCCTTGTGTTCTTTTCTATGTGATCTATTATTTTATTTTATTGGTAATATTTGCATGTAATTTTTATTTCTATTTGTGGTCTAATCATAACAACCATGACACAAGTTAACACAAATATTACAAAGTTGGCCCACATGAAAATAATTGGGTTCTGAAGACTGACATGATGAGGTTCTAATACTTGACATCCATTGTCACTACTTGTCATTGTAATACACTTGGTAGATATAGAAGCTCAGTCCATATTGATCACTTTCAAGTAGTTTTGAATTTAATTTGCACTGGTGACTTGGTAGATATTGTGCAACTTGACAAATACATAAATCACTTGGTTACCATGAAGTGGCTCGGTTAACACTATCTTCAAGTCACCTAAACTAAGAACTTGATATAAACTACAATGATTGGTAACCACTGGCTTTGCATCATATGAACTATGAACTCAGTAACTAGTGATAAATTTAGTGAACACTAAAATACTTGGTTTGAACTACTAGACTTAACACTAACTGAATCTACTCGGTAACCACTAGAATTGGTCCTAAGGACTCAATAGCAACTGTAAAGCTCGGTGGCTACTGAATTACATGAAAAAAATTGCAAACTATTCAATGAGCTCAGTAGTTGTATAGATTTTGAATAAGTGTGTATGTCACTAATAAAAAACTTTACTGATATGTCAACAATTTCCCCCTTTTGGCATTACTGACAAAAATACTTATTAGCCCAAAACTAAATACCTTGTATTCATCACCATGTGATACTAGCTTGGTCTAATTTTGAGAGTTTTTAAAATTGGTCTTTGTAAAGTATATAAATAGTAGTTCTTCTCCATGGCATATTTCTCCCCCATACTATGTGGTCTACTATGTACATGTAACTTTTCTCTTATATACATATCTCCCCCTATAACTTTTCTCCCATATCTCATCTCCCCCTTTTTGATAGTAATGCCAAAAATTTATTCAACATATTTACATGGAGACACCAAAATGAGATAAGAATTTAGAGTGTACCTTGAGGGTAATTTCTAGGTTTATCCTAGTTCTCTTGTAATACCTTACATGTGTGAATGACAATTTGTACTTCTTCTGATAATTCAATCATGTGGTCAACAATAGAGAAGTTGTTATCATGGATTAGAGTTTTTGAATAAATAATGTGTTTTTACATAGAATCCATGACTAGAAGGATCATATTTTGTATATAAACTAATTTTGAATGGATCCTTGCTTCTTCTCTTAACAATTTTGATTGCAAGTCTAACAAAAATATGATCTTTTTGAAATGTCCAAAGCTTGAACTAGGGCCAAGGTGTAGCTGCTAAGCAATTTCTTTAAGATCAGTATCAATTTTGGACAATTTGTCCTTAACTTCCTTGGTATACTCAGTGACATCACATAGCTTTTCAAAAAGTGATGACACATTTGAGCAAGACACCTCAAAATTGACCAAAATTGTTGAAAGCTCAACTTGATAAATAACTATTTGTTGAGCAATGTGCTCCAGAACTTTATTGTTGAATTTCTATTTAGCCTTTTCAACCAAATTTTCTTGGCCTTTGGCATCCTCATTGAACTTTTGGACTGCCTCTCCAAGCTGAAATAAAATAGGTTGGGAAGAATCGACCTCAATTACTATTGCCTCAGACAAAATATTTTTGGTTTCATCTAATATCTTGTATTCTCTATCTCTTTCCTCTCTCAATCTTTGTCGCTTTGCCTTTTTCTAGAGGAGTTTACCAAATATGTGAATTTGGTTGGTAGAAATATTTTAGATATCCCATTTGAGAATTTCTATTTCCTCATCCAAATCTATATCTTCCTCTATCTCCTTTCCTTTCAAATTTCCTATACTCAATTGAGCCTTAGGCTCAACTATCCTTGAACTTATTGCCTTTGTACCCAGAATGGAAACAATAGTAGACATACTTAGACTTGTAGTAAAAATTTATAATGCACTAACTGATGGAATACTTATAGAAATTCTTGAAGAATCCAAAATTGATGAAGTCAAAATTGTAGAATCCAAAATTGAACTAGACAAAACAAGAATTCTTACCATGGATGAGCTCAAAATTAAAGAAGTCAAAATTAGAGAGGTGATGACTAAAGAACTCAACTTGATAGATGAAGAGGGAGTTTGTAGCTTAGTTGATGAAGTGGAAGTCACTTTTTTCAATGATATGCTAAGTTGATTTGGGGCAAAGAGTGATTGGACATTAGATGTATCAGTGGTAGTCACAACCAAACTTGTTGAAGCTATCTCCATACTTGATGTAATCAAAGAATTGGTCGAGAAGTGAGGAAATGAGGTAATGACTATAGCAATTATCTTGACTAGATTAGTCTCCTCATCATCTTTCTTATCTTACTTAGTAGCTTCTTCACCTTAATCCTCTTCATCTTCCTCATTATCAAAATGAGTCATTTCTTCAACATTTTCCTCATCATCTTTCTCCTTGTCTTCTTCTTCATCAACATCCTTTACTTCAATTGGATATTCACTTGGTTATGAAGATGATAAATGTTCTTCCAAGTGTTTGTAGCATTCTTAACAATTTTCTCTATATCCTTAATGAAAATTAAACAAGTATATACCTTAGAGTCATTTTCTCTTCATTTTTATTTAAAGACTCTTTTACCTCAGCTTCTGATATACTTGGTAGTTACTTCCTCAGGGTTTGTGCATGTATGTATTTTACTATTTAGATGGAAAAATCCCATCTTGGCTTTATTTTATCTAGCAATTCACTAGAGATTTGAGAGGTGATCTGGTTTGGTGAGTACTTCCATTTATCCATTTTTCTTCGCACCAGTTCTTCAACTTGCTTTTACTCTGCCTCTATTTTGGGCTCATATTTCAAAGATTTGAATTTTTTTATTCCTACCCCTTCTTCCAATTGCTTCAATTTTTCTTGGAAGCTGGGAAGAGGTCTACTAAGTACAATGTCACTTCCTTTCTTCTGTGACCTCCTTGTGAAGACTGCAGTAGATGCCTTTGCAGGCTTGGTGATGATCACCTTGCCCTTTTTCTTCAAAGGATCTTCTTCTTTCTTAGATTCCTCTTCATCCTATACTTCTTCCTCTTCTTCACCTTTACCCTTGGTTAACATGAGAGGTGCACTAGATTTTAGTTTGGCTATCCTCCTCTTCCCTTTGTTAACAGCCTAAGGGAGTTTTATCTCTAGCTCTATCCTTGCCTCAACCTATTCATAAGTACCAAAATAAGGGGCATTGGGGTCAATAAGCTCATTGACAAGGGCTTCAATGATATCCTTGGTCTGATCAATGTTTACCTCATAGCCAAGAGGTTTGACCCATTCAACTCTAGGCTTGACTGCCTAGATATATACCCTATCACAATCAACCATGAAGCACACATCATCCTTCTAATCTTCAACTAACTTTTTTAGAATTATGAACCTATTGTCCATTTTCTCTTTGAACACTTTGAAGTAGTTGTCCATGATGTTGCATAGTTCTCTCCCATTTTTGCAATATATTCATTTATTTGGTATAGTACAGGCACATCATTTCTCCAGACTATGGTTGCTTTGGAAGGGAAGAACTTCTAAACATAAAAGAATAAATATCTTAATAGAGAACCAAATTTACATGGGGAATTCTTGGAAGTTCTAATACTTTCCATATTCTTGTTGAATTACCTCAAAAATAACTCAGCAAGGTCATAAGACACGTTGTTCTTAACCACTTTATACACTAAATCTACAGCTTCACATAACACACTCTTGAGATGGCTTGAACTATATATCTTGTGAGCTATAGCATGAATTTCAAACTTTAGCTCTACATTAGTAATACCACTTATTTTCATGCCTCTGCCATCCCACTTGGCTAGGGTTTTCTTCTCTAACTCTGCTCAACTCAGGGTTTTAGTTGTTTTGGCTTTGGCAAGCATGGGAAGGCCAATATTTCAATGAATCATTTTCTTGGTTATCAAAATTGGTTGCTCTAAGCATAGTTGGCCATTGTGCTCTTGGCTTAGGATATACATAATCCATTTTATTTGAAATTCTTAAGACATGTGGGGAATATATGTTAACCCTTTTGCTTCCAAATATTGATGCTTAGGTTTCAAGGTTCTGTCAACACATAACTAACCTAGGGTATCATCCATCTCCAGAGTACCAATTTCTTGAATTACACATTGAAAATCAGTTCAAATGTTGTTAATAAGAAGTACCTTGGGAGGAATTTGAGATTGAGCTACACTGGGATCTAGGGTTTTAGAAACCATGGGTGTAAGCTTGAAATCTAGTTCTTTCCATTCAACATCTTGAACCAACATGTCAGACCCTTTCTTCACCTTGCTACTACTGGATGCCATTTTCACTTGATAGCTTGAGAGAAATTCAAAAAAAAAATTTGGAAATTTTCTCAAGTCACTTGATAGCACAGAAAATAGCTCTTCACAATAGCATTCAAAAATTCACAGTGAGAAATGAATTTGATTTCATGCCTTTTGTCAAAACTTTGCCATTAATTCTTGGTATAGAGGTAGATGAGTTTTACATTATGCTTGACAATCTGTCATCCACTTTGCCAATGATCACTTGGTGATGCCTTCATGACCTTGTTACTCTTGACCTTGCTCAGTCGAGTTTATGACGTGACCTTACTCGATAGAGAAGGTAACTCGATAATAATTAATATTGTTCTTCCTCAGTGATCCTTTTGTATCTTGCATATGTATTTGGATCTTTGTCACCTTTTCAACTAGAACTAATTCAGATGTCTTCTTTGATAGTCTGGTTCTAGTTCTTCCTTAAGAACTTAATTAGGAATGGTAGTCACCCAATTCTTGAGTGACTTGAACATCATTGCTTAGACTAGTATCCTTGGTAGACTTAGGAACCCATTGCTATCTCATCTACTTTTGGACATCATCAGCCTTTTCTTTCTTTTCATCTTCAATTTTACTAGTGTTCATATAATTCTTAGCAAGATGACCAAGTTTTGTCCAAATGAAACATCTTTTAGTGGTATCTCTTTTCTTCATATGATGTTTAACACAATTCATAACAATGTGTCCAAATTCTCCACAGTAATGACATCTACACTTGGTATTGTAGTCCCAACCAAATATTGCTTTCACAATTTGTTCTGTATGATTAAATGTCTTTGTTTTGCATTCTACTAACTTATGTCCATGTTTCTTACATTTATGATAGTTTTCTTCAAATTTTGGTTTCTCTTTGCATTCATTAGCCCTATGACCATGCTGATTTCAATTGTAGTATTTTCTATTGAATTTTATTTTTTTCCATTACTTGAACATTTGTTTGACGTATGACCTACCTTACCATAGTGATTTTAAGTAGGTCTTTGATTCTTTTGATCACCTTGTTTGGAGGATTCACCTTCTTCCTTGCATCCAATTCCTACATTTCCTTTTTGCCTATAAAGGTTTTGCTCATTCAATTGATCCATGTCTTCTTGAGATTTCATCATCTTTTCATTGATTTGCTTCTCAGTGTTTAGGTCATTTCTCAATCTTTCACTACAATTTTTTTTCCAGATCTCAGCTCAATTTTTATTCTTTATTTGATTTTTCTTTCAAAATTTAGATCATTCCTTATTCTTTAATTTTCAATTCTTAGGTTCATGATTTCCTCATTTGCATTGGAGATTTGATCAATAAGGTCTATTTGCTGAAGGGATGGGTTCTAGATTCCATTGCTCCTTCCATCCATTTCTTCTTTTATCTTATTTCTCTATTCCAAGACTTCACATAACCTTACTAATTGAATTTCTTGTTCTCTTTTCAACTTTCTTACTTTTTCTTGTAGGGAACCATTCTTCTCTAGGAGTTCTTTGATTGCATCATTTGCTTCATCTGAGCTACTTGAAGGGAAAAAGTCTTCAATTCTTTCTTCAATGTAGAGATGATCATTCATTTGATTTGCAAGTTCCTTTCTTGTTTTTAAGGATTGGGAAACTCCCTCCTTAGCTTTATTGAGTTTGGCAATAGCTATTTCTAGATCTAACTTTTCATTATCAATAGCTTTGTCAAGTCTGAATACCTCCATTTCTTTGATCTTTTCTCAAGATGCTAAAATTTCTCCTAAGAACCACAATGCTTTTATACCAATTGTTGGAAATATTCAAGACTAAGCTAAGTTACTAAGAGGGGAGGGGTGAATCAGTAAATTCTAAAACTTTAGCAATTTCAATAATTAATCCAATAAATCAATTAACAATAACTCATCACATATGATCTAATTGCATGCATGAGAAACTGAAACCATGAAAGTATCCAAAACACTTGAACACAATTATTTGGTGACCTAGAAACCTTCCAAATAAAAGGTAAAATTGGGGTGGGGATGATACCCACAAACTTTAGTACTATAGCATAAAGTTGGCTAGTTAAGGCTTACATTGATCACTTCTGGTGTTTTGCCCTATTAGGAGCAAATAAGACTCTTAGGTCCACCTTGTGAGAGGATTTACAAACACACAATGAAGCATGCACTTGGTAAAGAGATTCAAAAAAGACTGTTAGGTCTACCTTGTTAAAGCATTTTGACTAGTTTACCTATTATGATGAAGCAGTAGATTTGTGAATTGCAATTGAGTTTGCTAATAGAGATTCCTTGGTGTACTGATCACCTTTCTGTGATAGATTTGTCACTGCTACTCCTTATGTTGATATGGCCTTCATAATTCTTTATCTATTACTATCAAAACTTGAACTTTTCCACATTCAAAATACATTCACATTCTTGCTTATCTCTTTCATATTCATACATTTGAAATGATACAATACACTACATATATATACCAATCCAAATTTCCATATTACAAAGTTGGCCCACATGAAGATACTCGGGTTCTGAAGAGTGATTCAGTGAGCTTCTGATACTCAACATCCACTATCACTACTTGACATCATCATGCTCTTGGTAGACATAGAAGTCGGGTCCATACTGATCACTTTCAAGTAGTCTTGAACTCAGTCTACATACTGACTTGGTAGATATTTTGTAACTTGGCAAAAGCTAAATCACTTGGTTACCATGAAGTGGCTCAGTTAACACTATCTTTGCATCACCTAAACTAAGAACTTGGTAGACACTGCAGTGCTCAATAACCACTCACTTTGCATCATATGAACTGCAAACTCAGTAACCACTGATAAACTTGGTGAACATTGAAATACTTGGTCTAAACTACTGGACTTTACACTAACTAAATCTGCTCGGTAACCACTGGAATTGGTCCAAAGGACTCAGTAGCAACTATAAAGCTCTATGGCTACTAAATTACATGGAAAACACTATAAATTGTTCAATGAACTCAACAGCTATATGGATTTTGAATAAGTCTGTGTCACTAATAATAAAGTTGACTGATATGTCAATAGATGAGACTACTGGATCCTAAGGTAATCTGACTATTTTTACACATCTAAAGCTAAGGTTTTTTCATAAATACTTAGTCCCCAACTTGCCTTTGTAATTAAAATTATTTAGGGCCACATTAAAAATATAAATTCCCAAAATCTCTTGTAATGATGTGAAATCATTGAAAGCTTGTTCCTAAACTTCTTTGACTTAAGCCCAAAATTACCTTTCCATCTCATAATTAATATATGCCAAGTATCTTTTCGAAGAATGAAAAATCTCAAAATAGGGAAAGGAAAACCCTTAATACTGTAATACCCCTAAATTGGCACATTGGTATTCTGAATCAATTTTGGTTTATCACTATTACACAAAGTCCTATTGTACTAGAAAATTATGATTTTGATAATCTCTACTCTACCTAAGTGTCAAATGCATAAAATCATTAATCTATATTAATCACTTTCTTTACTTAATTCCTAAATATTGATTGAATTAGCTAAATTAAACCTATTAATTTAATTAATTAATTACAAGTACTTTAATTAAATTAAATCAACCTCTTTAGATAATACACATAAAAAATGAATTTGAAAACTTTGGTTTAATTAAATATATGTCATGCTTATTGAAGCTAATTATTTATTTAATTAGAATATATAATTATGCCCACATGTTTGAATGGATCAACATCATTTCCTATTTCATCTCACATGAAAAAAGAATTAATAATATTGATTAATTCAAATATGTCCTCAAAATTGTTGAAACTAATTAATTAATTAAATAGAAAATCTAATTATGAGAACATATTTGAATGGATCATTGTTATCTCATTTTCCCTCTCATTCAACTCCATAAAAAATGGAGGACTCAATCTTATCTTCAATTATGACAGTACACTCAGATCGATATTTATCATTGATAAAATTCTTGGGATTGTATAGAAGAAGCCTTCAACCTCTCATTTTAGGAGGATGCATGCTTGACCAAAGAAAGGGACCAAAATCCTACAACAATGGGCTACTTAACCCAAGATTGGACATCTCAAGTGGTTCTTATCCAACTCATTTGAACTCATTTAATTTATCAACCAGGGACGTAAACTTGAAATGGTGCTTGCAAAATATATGCTTCAAAATTATCTCAACTTAAGAACTACTCTACAGAAATTCAAGTGCTTAAACCACAAGAAATTTATGCTAAAGCTGAGAACAAAATCTATTTTAATAAAGCATGAAAATACAACTGGTAATTACTTCAAATGCCTATGCTATAGGAACATTCCAATAGTTCTATTATTAGTGGCTATAGGTACAACAAAATCTACTTTGGTTCTATGAACTAAATATAAATTCTATGCTAACTAATTAGTTCACTCCCTACGTGGGCCCCCACAGAGAAGTGAAGTAAAATAACTTAGAGATGAAAACCCAAAATGATAATTTTTATTCATATCAATAAAATGTACATACTGATGAACAAAAATATTATATTCAGTACTTAAAAACTCAACAACTTCTTCTTTCTATTGAAAAATGACTAACTAAAACCTAGCACCTCTAGAACATAGACTTCTAGTTATTTAAAACACAAACTAGGAACAAAATTCCTAGAGTCAAGACTCATTAACTACTAAGATAAATGATGACATTGATTATTAAAATAGGCACATTAATTTTTGTGCTAAATAGAATAGTAATTTAGGAGCTCATGACCCCTAAATTTGCTCCACTCAAGGCTAGTCTATTAACACAAGCAACCACTTTGACTCCTGCTTGGTTGAGTTGACTTTTCTTTTATATCTGCAAAATATTATTGCCTCTAGAATAATAACATGCATCAAGACTTATTCAAAACATGTTATCTAAATTAGTATACCCTATGTCACATTGCTATAGGAGAACTACTTAACCTAGCTAAGGAAGAAAAAACATCATTCTCACTATTTTGTAATTAAATGAAATATCTTTTCATAGCATATTCATTTTGATCCTAAAAAGTAATTATGAACACATTTGTCTAAAATTGTCATAAATATCATGTTCTTGAACATCAAAGTCTTTAGAAAGTTTGCAAATTAAACTGAAAATGAAATGACAAAATAGACCATATTCTAGTCTCATCATTCCCCCCAACTAAAACTTTGACTTGTCCTCAAGAAAACATGAAAATTTTCACCCTCATAGCCATCCTAAAACATGAGGTAACACTTTTTACTTTACCCCCTATAGAAATGTTCCAATAAAAACCTTTACTTTCCTTGTACCTTTCCCATCTACAGAGCTCTTTTGACATATTAAATTTCTCTAAATCTTGCTGATTAGCAAGCAATGAGGACAACAACAAAAGAGGCTGAAAAGTTAAAGGAATTCAATAATTTTTTCTTTCTTCCCCTAGCTTGATATACCAAGGTTCTCATTGAATGGCCATAATAAAATTTAGTAAAGAATGAGGCTCCCTCTTCTGCATGTCTTCACTCAATCCTATCTAGCGGCATTGATTTGCTTGTTTTGCTACAGGAAGGTTTGTTTTTGCCATAGATTTATATTCCAAATAGACTATTTCTCCTAAAGGAGAAACAATCTAAATTTTGGTTCTTGAGTAAGAAATTTTCAACCATTCATAGTACAAAATTATAGCATCCTTGGCCTTAGGCTAGAGAAAAAGTGGCATCTCACACTCTAATTCCTTATATTGATGGGCTTGGTTTTCACCACTAATTTCATTTTGGATCCAAGATATCAATGTCATGAGTTGAATATCACCCACATAAGGTGATACTCTCTCTCTCTCTCTCTCTCTCTCTCTCTCTCTCTCTCTCTCTCTCTCTCTCTCTCTCTCTCTCTATTTTCCATTCTTCCCTCTCCTAAATTAATTGGTTAGATAAATATGAAATAATTCTTAACAATGAAATAGTGGAACCAAGATAGAAAGTAACATGTGTCCCAGGTGAAGGATCAATAGGATTAGTTTGCTGGGCTGTAGATGCTAGAGCATCAAGTCCTTGAGAAGGAATTTATTAAGCAACAATATTAACTGCATGAAAATTTATTCCAACATCTTCTTCATGAAATTTTTCTCTTTGAGGTGGAGGAGAATCTAAAACTCCAATAGATACATTGTCATCATAGTCTAAATCTATGGAAATGATGGGTGGCTAGACAGAGGATGTTCCTACTACTACAGGTACACATTCTGCACTTTCAACCTCTTCAATAATGATCTTATCTTTATCAAAAGAAGAGGATTTATCTTTTTCAATAGCTACATTTTTTAACATAGGGGATTGAAAAGACACACTCTCATCAGGTTTTACAGATGATTGGCTCCTTCAAGTTCTATACTTAAAGGGTACTTTTGTTGCCTTTGAAGTTGTAGGAGGTTTTGGAGATGTTTCTTGTACATTCCCCCTTTTCTTCTTATAAACCCTAGGAACTATAGGAGAGCTAGTATTTGGGGAAATTTTAACTTTCCTTTTACCCTTATCAAATGTTTGTCTCAACCCAGAGGTAGAAACTATATGAGTGGAAATCGAGGTTCTCTATGACCTTGTGGGTCTGGTTAAGGAAGAGCCTAGTGTTGGGTTTATAGGATTTTCTTGAGGTTCTCTTTCCTCTTCAACTTGCTTTGTAGGTTGCCTAATAGGGTTTTGCTCTTTGTTTTCAACAAAATCATCCTAAGATATCCCAAGTTGTTCCCTAAGGGCTTTTTCTATGATGAGCTTGATAAAAAAATGGTGTGAAACATCCTTCAAGTTTTCTTTTTGTACTACAATGGATTCTTTTAACAAAATATGGTACATAAAATGAGGAACATTCAAAGGGAAATCATCAAGTCTTAGGTAGTTCAAAAATTTAAAATGTGTGGCATGCAAATATGAATGTCTCCCCTCACAATTAAAATATCTCATAATATAAGTAGCACATTCATTAAATGTTTCTGGTAAAGACGTGTAGACTATACCTTGTTTTTGGTCTGTCTAAAGCTATGGGTTTATATGCATTGCAAATTGGGCTCTGGCCAAAACTAGGCCTAATGCATCTGAAAACTACTCTTCTACTAGTAGCAATTCCATTATATCTATTGTAAATTTGAGTGAAAAAAAAACCCTTACTACTCTGACTATAGAAAAACCATCTCTCAACATTCACAAGAATTCTAAGGCAAGCTCCTTATTCCATGTAGACAATTTAAACATGTAATTTTTCCACCCGTTGGCTTGAAATATTGGTAGGAAAACTAGGCCTCCCAATAATGTTGTATGGTCAATGGTTCTCTTCTTAACAAACCACCCCCCATTGTTCCTCTAGAGTGATTACAGGAGTAATTTAAAAAATGATAGAACTTGCAATAGAAGAGAAGACAAGTGATAGTACTTGTTTTAAGCAATTGGAATTTTTAGCATTTAAGATCACTTAAGATCCCTTAATTTTGCATTAAGTACCTTAGCTGGAACTCATACTTACCAACTTGTGAAAAGTGTGTAACATAAAGGTGACTATTACATCACATTATTCTCTTATCATGATTTATGGAAAGGACACAATATGTGGTATCACATAAAGAATAGCATAGACATTTAATTGGCTTTTAATTATAACAAAAAAAATGAAATATAATACCCCTCCCCCCAACTAAATTAGGGAATAGCTCCTACAATTTCTAGTGACAAAGGTAACTAAAAATAGAACAACACATTAAGAAAAAGTTTAAACTTGAGTATATATATAGACCAGTTAAGTCATGTTGTCATTTGATACAGACATGTAAGTTGATGAAGGGTGAGGTGAGGTGGAAGATGAGAAAAGGTGGAGTGGGGTGGAATTATTACAGAGACAATAATTTCACAAAGAAATTAGTTTATTATGATGAGTGAAATACTTTTAGAGAGGATGAAAAATGAGTGGGAAACTCATATATAGCTGTTGTAGGAATTGTTGGATCACCAGATGACTAGAATTACTACAGGAACTCTTCATGACTAGAAAACTTATGGTAGAGTTTTAAGTAGTGTCCACTAACAAGTATTTTGAAGTGAATAGGATCAATGGTAGAGAGATGCATTGCACCATTCTCAAGCACAAAAATGATTTTGTACAGTTCAAGCCAAAGGGTTTGGAACTTTACAAAATTTTACTAATAACAAGAATTATACAAGAGGGCCCAGTCTCCAATAGAAGACTTCTTGTCATGGATGAACTTATCATGCCATTTGTTTCACTGCTATTAGATTATCTTTGTATTGTGTAGGGTAGATTTATGGTATTCATCAAGGGCATTCAACTACAATAAGTTGTCTTCTTGAGCCTTTGAAAGATCAAGATCTAGCTCTAAACTAGTTTTTAGAGTCTTGTGTTCAAATTCTATAGGCATGGAAGTAGATTTACCATAAAGTAATTCAAATGGGGTAAATCTAGTGGTGCTCTTCCATGTAGTCTTGTAAGCCCAAATTGCTTTAGGAAGCTTGGTAACCTAGTCCCATTTATAAATAGCAATTATTTTAGTAAGGATTTCTTTTATCTCTCTATTTATGATTTATGCCTAACCATTAGCTTCAGGATGGTATGGGGAAGATGTACCATGATGGATCATGTACTTCTTTATGAGTTCTACAATCAAGTTTGATGTGAATTGAGCTCCTTGATCCATGACAATTTTTGTAGGTACTCAAAATCTGGTGAATATGCATTCATATAGAAAATTGGCTACTTTGTGATCTCGTGCATGGGACAAGGGATAATCACTTAATTGCATAATCAATACATACTAAGATGTATGGTTTTCCATGAGAAGAGGGCTCTATTGGATTGACAAAATTGATACCCTATTTGTTAAAAGGTGTGACTACCACTTGTGGCTGTAGGGACATTTCATCAGTTTTAGTGGGCCTCCCCATGTGTTGGAATTGATCACATTTCCTTGTATACTGTGCTGAATCTTTTTGGAGGGTAGGCTAGCACTATTCGATTGTTAAAATTGTGTAGGCTATTCTTTTTGCTACAAAATGACCCCCACATGGTTCATCATGGCATACCCATAAGATTTCATAAGTTTCATCTTCCCTTACACATCAATGAGTTACTTGATCTAGTCTAGTGTAGAACATCAATCCAACTATCCATGAGAAATTGAAGCTCTTTTCCACAAAGAGATGGCACTGCTTGGGTAAAAAGTGTGGTGGTGTTCTTCCTATAGCAAGGTAATTTTCTATATCTATGAACATGGGTTATAATTTTCTATTTAAAATAGATGCTCATTAGGAAAGCTATCATCTATGGCTATAGGATCATTAGTTACTTGAAGTCATGAAAAAAAATTTGCTACTACATTGGCTTGGCCTAGTTTATCTATTATCTTTACATTAAACTCCTACATGAGGAGTAGCCAATGTGCTAATCTACAAAAGATAGTAGGTTTATTCATCAAGTATTTTATAGCGGAGTGGTTAGTGTAGACAAAAACCTCATAGCTTGTGATATAATTCCAAAATTTATTAAGTGCATACACAACATCAAGCAAGTCTTTTTTAGTGATAGTATAATTCATCTCAGCACCCTATAATTTTGTACTAATACAATAAATGGAATGCTCAAAAGTACCTTCTTTTTGTCCAAGAAATGCCCCTAAAGCAGTGTCAGATGCATCAATATGAATATTGAAGGATAGCTTCCAATCAAGTCCTCTAAGAATAGGTGTTGTTGTCAAAACATCCTTTAATTGTTGGAATGCTACTTCACAGTCTTTTTTCCACTCAAATCCATCTTGCTTCTTAAGTAGGTTATACAAAGGACCATCAAGCTTACTAAAATCTTTGATGAATCTCTTGTAGTCTCTGGCATGTCCAAGAAAGCTTCTAACATCTATTTTATTGGTTGGCATTGGTAAATTAGTAATGATAGCAATCTCTATAGAATCCACTTGAATTCCAAAAGAGGAAAGGTAGTGCCCAAGAACAACTCCTTCTTCCATCATGAAATAACACCTCTCACAATTAAGAAAAAGGTTTTATTCTTGACACCTTTTTAACACCTTCTCCAAGTTGGCATGAGCTTGTTCAAATCTGTCACCATAAGTGGTGAAATCATCCATATAGATCTCAACACAATCAATAGGAATGTCAAAAAATATGCTAAGTACTACTCGTTGAAATGTTGCAAGTGCATTACATAATCCAAATGGTAAGATAGTCTGCGAAAATGTTCCCCATGGATAGGCGAACATTGTCTTATCCTAATCTTCTTGAGAAATCTACATTTGATTATAGCCACTGAAACCATCTATAAATAAGAAATATCATTTTCTAGCTAAGTTATCCAATACTTGATCAATGAATGGAAGAGGAAGTGATCCTTTTTAGTGGCTTTATTAAACTCCTTGTAGTCTACACATACTCTCCATTTTGCCCCATTTTTTAGAACAATAACTAAAGATAACACTCAATGGCTATCACAAATAGGCTAATAAAATCCAACATTAAGAAGTTTTTGTACCTCTACTTTGAGTATATCTTTTAATGTTGGGTTTACCCTCCTCCGGGGTTGTCTCACTGGCTTACATTCCAAGTTGATAAATATCCTATGTGTAGAAAGACTAGGATCTAAACCCTTCATGTCAGTATAGTCCCATGCAAAGGCTTGTTGACTATCTTGCAATAGTTTAATGATACTTTTCATTTGAGATATAGTAAGTTCATTATTGATATTCAACTCTTTTCCTACAGCAATATCTCCTTTCTTTACCTTTTCCATCATTAAAATCTCTGCTATTGATGGAGATTTAATTTCATGGGATAATAATGTATGAAGGTAATTAGGTGCTATAGGAGATTGAGTTGCATCATATTTAGGCAATATAGTTTGCAAGGAGCCATCAAGATTTTTAGATGTAGACTCCTTAGAATCATACTAATTGTTGTGACCACTAGTCACACCACACCCATGCTTGGGACCCCCCTCTTTCTTTCTTTTTTATTTTTCCCAGTTGTTTCCTTCTTCTGCAGAGTGCAAATTTGAAGGAGTCAGGAAATATTATGCAAAAGAGAAATCCACAAGTCCATAAAAAGCCCAATCTTGCAAAATGTGGAGCGCAGTTTTTAGATAGAAGAGGATTGTTGGAAAAGGACAAAATCCTTCATTCCGTAAAAGGCTTGACCCCACAAATTCAGGAGCGTAGATTTGATTTTCCATGGAATGTTTGAGGAAGGATGAAATCCTTCATTCTACAAAAATCCTACTTTCCATAAATCACGGAGCATGACTCTATTGGGCTCTCAAATGTTTTGTCATGCTCATTAGACTATGCTTCAGGGAACGAAAATGCATGTATGTGTAACTCGCTTGTTTAAAAAGCTGCTTCAGTGATTGCTAAATATAGAGAAGGGAAGACAGCCCTAAACCATGCATTTGAAAGTGAGATTGATAAAGTAGTAGGGATAAAGATTGCAAAAGCATTGCCAGATAAATGTGATAAGGGAAGAGTAGATGAGTTTGTCAATGTTGTGGATGAGAAAGGGAAGACTGCTCTTCACGCAATTTCAGAGAAAGGAGATATGGTTGCATACAAGCTGCTTCTTGACCACGATGCTTCAGTGGTTTCTTGAGATGGAAATGTCATGAAAACTTTGCACTATGCATTTAAAGGAGGGTTGTGGTCTATCTAGTCCAATTGGGAAGAAAAATGCAGAGGAAACAAGTGAGCAGCAAATTACTTGTACAAATACACATGTGAATGGAAAACTGGACATAGTTAATGCTATAGTTGTGGTAGAGCCCCATCTCAGTGATATGAAAAGAAAATCTTGAGAAGGAAGAGTTTCCATAAAAGTGTGCAGCGCAAGTTTGAAGAAGTCATGGAAAAGACAAATTCCTTCACTCCATCAAAATTCCACTTTCCATAGAAGTGTGGAGCACAATTTTTGGATAGTGAAGGAAATATTATGCAAAGGAAAAATCCTCCATTCTGGAAAAAGCCCACTCCCGTAAACTGATTGGAGCACAAGAATTTGTCATAAAAAATTGTGAAAAGTGGGAAAATTGAAAATTTTGAGAAAAAATCCAAAATTTAGAGGAAGAAAGTGAAATTCCTTGAGAACTGAAAAACTGGGTTAAGAGAAAAGTGAAAAAAGCAATGTTCCTTCAAAAAAAGTATTTTTGGATTTACATTAAAAAATTAAATATTAGTTTTACTAATATTTAATTTGATTTTTTTTTGAATAATAATCCAAAAAAATAAAAGATGGAGAAAAGTTGGAAATGAATTTTATTTTTTCATTTAAACATGGAAATTGATTAAATATTGATTTTTTAATTGATATTTAATTTAGAACAAAAAAAAAAAATCAAAATGGGGGAAGAATACTTAAGCTTCATCACGAAGCTAAGAGCATAAAAATAGCAACTTTTTGAATCAAACATCAAGAAAACGACCAGTGGCGAAAAAAATGGAAACCTTGATGGTTAAGTAAAGCAATTGCCTACTTTTAGTCTACAACTTTAAAGGCATCTTTTTTTTGAAGGATGATTTCTATAAGAAACCCTCTCATTCATTCAAGCTCACATAGAAATTTGAAGAGCAAATCGAGAATAGGAGTAAGATTCGAGGAGTTCAAGGAAGCAGAGTTTTTGGGAAATCTTCTGAAATTGTTGAGGAGCTTTTTTGGAATTCACGACAAAAGATTTTGAATCCTATCATAAAGGAATTTTCTTTTCATAAAGGAGAATGGAAAAGCCTAGGGGAATAGGAGAAATGCAAGGACAACTAGTAAGGAATGAAAGGAGAGGATTCTATCCTGAATCCAAAATTGTGTCAAAGTGGGCAGAAATTGGAGATACAAGCCTTGGCGACCTTGATTTGAAAGATTTTAACCAGAGAATGCTCAGATACAATGACTATCACCTAACACACATGGCCACAAGAATTGTGAGAAGTGAAATTTTTGCTGCAGTTGGTTTCCCTCCTTCTTTTCAACATCTAGAGTTAATAATGGAATGTACCAAGCACTATAGTCCTAGAGATAGAACCATCTGAGATTCTAAACGAAATATTCTGGTAGATTTTTCTTCGACATCCATTTTTGAAGCATTTGAAATTCTTTCAAATCCAAGGATGGTCACAAAAACACAAGACCAAGTAGTGAAAATCTACATGTCTGGAATTAATTTCTGTGAAGAAATAATCAACAAAAGATGGTTGAAAAAGAATAGATCACATCATTCCAAGATTCCTAAGGAAATAGTATGGCTCGACTTGCAGAGGGAATATAGTGATATGGTCATGATGTTGAGTTGCATATTTGGCATGCCTTATTCTTATAGGTTTGAATATTGGATGTGGTATTTTGTTGAGCAAGTGATGGAGGAAGGTGACATAATAGATTGGGTTGGGCTCATAAGTGACAATCTAAATGAATAGTTGATGAATCTAGAGCATACAAGGAAATTTCACATGAGCTCCTATGTCATCTACATGCTAGCATGGAGGACAAATTATTATGGACTACGATGCAAAGGACCGATTGGAAGCAGAACCCAACACCTCAAAGTTCATGAATGTTACCCACAATTACATTTGTATTCAAAGGATGATTCCATGAGGGTTAATGATATATTTTCCATGTGCATAGTAAGAACACTACAAAAGAGGCC
Source organism: Cupressus sempervirens (assembly GCA_028749045.1). NCBI lineage: Eukaryota > Viridiplantae > Streptophyta > Pinopsida > Cupressales > Cupressaceae > Cupressus > Cupressus sempervirens. The sequence continues at coordinate 157,064,789 of CM053788.1, read as the reverse complement.
ACATATAAGAATGTCAATGGGTGAAATGAAGTTGATTGAGGAATATGGCACTTGGTTCATTCAGTTTCCTACCTTTTCATACATTCGAGTTCAAGGATTCTCTATGGAGCCATACAAACTTCCCAGGTATCCAATGGATAAGATGGTCTTGTTAGAGCTTACTCGACAACTTAATGCTTATGAAAATATTCAAAAAGGGAAGAAGAAGTTGGGATTGCAGTTTCCAATTTCCATAGGAGAAGGGAAAACTGAGGTATGCCCATGTCTAAAAGTTGTAGAGAAATCATCAGATGAGCTCCACTTCTTCCACCTTCTGCTTTATCCAAAGAGGAATAATTTTGATCCTTAAAACAAGATCTCATCAGTAGGAGGATCAAAGTACCAAAACAAGGTTCACCTTGAAGACTTTTGGGCAAATGCAGTAGACAAGAATGAGATTAGAAAAAGGTTGCATTCAAGACTACCATTGAACATTATAAGAACATGCAAAATATTCAAGGTTCCTGATCAAATGGAGGAGGACCCAAATGTGATGCAAAAAGGATTCTATCTAGAAATGATAGCTCAACCATTTGATTGGAAGAAGAAAGAAATTACAGATCTCGAAGCCCTTTCAAAACCAATCTTAGATTTTACAAAGTGGTGGATCGAGCATAAGCTTGAAAAATTAGTTGCACCAGCTAATGGATTCACATATAGGTTGCTTGGCCATAGACCACTTAGGGATGAAAGATTAGGACAAATATTTGAAGGGACTATTGAGGAAAGAGGAAATCCATCCGAAGATGTAGGAACCAACAAAGTGAAGGAAGTACCTCGAGAGAAGCATCCTAGGATTGAGGAAGTCATCTAGGAACCTCAAGAAGCAAAAACATGGAGATGCTCCCTCTTCTCTAAGTCCAACTCCAAGTGTCCAAGAGATAGAAACTTTTGAAAGGTAGGATGTAGGGACAAGTATAAGGAGATTTGAGCAAGAAGAGAATTTGGATAGGCCAATTCATGATAGGTTGAGTATAAATGCCTATGAAAAGTCCATGCAAAAAAGAGGGAGAGATCAAGATTTGGCTACAGAAGAAAGTCTTGCTATGATCTTAGAGCGAGAAATGATTAATGATGTCGATGGTTCACTAGAGGAAGAAACTCTAGGAGTAGCAATACATCTTCCAAGTGCCGAAGGTATAGTTCCTAAGGTTACAATGGATAGTCTAAAGGAAAGAAAAATTGGTAATTCTAGGGGACCAAAACGTACCAATTCTAGAATGGTTGAGGCAAAAAATTCAATTGTGTCAACAAAGGGAGGTTGATCTAGCAATTGAATTATAGGAAATTTTGGACTGATCAAACCGATTAGAAGAACAAGGGAAAGCAAAAAGATATACTAAATTCATCAAAGGAGAATCAAGATCCAAAATCTTGCAGATTGTGACTCCCATAGTTGACAAAGGGAAAAATTAGATTGTTCCAGATGAATATCATGTTACAGAAGTAAATCTTGGTTGGGTCTCTTGAGAGAAAATATTGGAAGAATTTGATGATTCCACACAGGCTTTGAAGGATAGGTTGAAGAAAGTAGAAGAAGGGTATGAAAAGTAGAAAAGAGAAATTCGAGCCTTATGTCAGTACATCAATAACTTGCCTCATCTAGTAAGAGAGGAAGGTCCATCATTTGTCCCTCCAATAGGTGTTTCCAGTGAAGTGGTAGGTGATATTGATGGAATCAAGAAGATTGCTTAGGGTGCAAAGATTTGGATCGAAGGAATTCAGGTGGTAGCCTTCAAACATGCAGAAGAATTAGTGCAAGTGAAAAATAGGGCATTGGCTGCAATCTCTAGGATCCAGTGCATGGAGGAATCATGGGTGGATGAGCATATTTACCAAGAATAGGTGATTTCTGACATTTAGAATCTGATGGATACCCCAAACCAAGAATTGATTGATGGTCAAGTTATTAGCAAGGGGGATGTCTATGATTTTATTTGATGGTACAGTGCAATGATCATGGCTAAGGAAATGTTTGAGAGCTTTACCAGGGAATCTAGTCGATGGAAAATGATTGTTGAGAACATCAAGCAAGGAATATAAAATGCAGTTGCATCCTTGTTATCACAAAGATTGGGGGAAGAAGAAATGACAACTGATAATCTGAAAGTCAAGTTAGAGGAATTCTTTCAGCTAAATGTATATGTAAGAGATGATTTTGAGAACTTATCCATCTTCTCAAATACAATGCACACTACTAAGGACTTACTACCAAATTGGGATGAAAGCTTAGGAAAAGTAGAAAGAGCAATTGTAGTTCTAGAATTCAAGCAAGAATCTGCACCAAGCATCAGTATAGAGGAGTTGGAAATAGTGTTAGATTGATTTTGATCTTTCAGGAAAAAAAATCAAGGATAGATGCATTAAATGCATAGTGGGTGTGCATAGGGATCATTTATTACACCCCACTCCTTCTTAAATGAGCATGCATAGAGGGCATTTATTACCCACTACAGTAGTGGATTCCTTATGGCACTAATGTAGATTCCTTTCCATTGCCCTAACCCTAATTAGGGATGATGTGGCACAATCTTGGCCATCAGTTATTGTGATCATCTAGGCCACCTATTGTAATCGAGGGCCTATATAAAGGCTTCATTTCTCATTTGTAAGGAGAGATTTTTATGGGATTGTTGCTATGAGCTGCTGAGATAATAAAGTTTTCATTGGATTTTGGTGAATACTTGATGTGTCTTAGTGCTTCCTTGTTCTCTTAAATTTCTTCAATTAGATTAAGTTTAGCATAGTCAATGTGTGGTGATTACAATGGAGAATATGATGGTGTATTGATGAATTCCTTTGGTTCCTACTTTTGACATTTTAGTGATTCTAATTCATTGTGTAAAGTTAGCTTGAACCCCTTTCATGCATATGCTCAACTTCTATCATTTGTATACATTGTTCTTTATGATGGTGTATGCAATGATATGAAAATCTTTGGCATAACCCTTGAAGATTGCACTAGTTCACGCTTAGTTGTAGCATAACTTGGCGAAGTGAAATTTAGTAAATTGAGGAGTTTGTCCACTAGAATACTATTTTTTGTTATCACTATCCTTAGGATTAGAATATAATTCCTGAACCCCATCCTATTGAATTTCTACATATTCTGTGAAAAATTTGAAAAGCACTTCATTGCAAAACCTTAAGATAGCTCCCACATCCAATATGGCTTGAAATGAATATGAATAAACATGTAAGGCCCCTTGTGATCATCAAAAAATCACATCAACCACCGATCTTATCCATAGTCAAGACCTGGCATTAAAGGAACCTTGAAGTCATTGTATGATCTTCTAGCAATCTTAGCATACACAAGACTTTATTCAAGAGAGGATAAGATACTTCAGTATTTTTTTGTACTATTTAGTGAGTCATAAAACATGCATCAACACTAATTAGTAAGGATTGCTGCCAATATATCATATTCTTCCTTGGATACAAAAAATGGGTTTTTTTTTAGCATCATGAGCTGTTGAAAAAAATTAACTTCCAGAGGATCATCACCAAGGTTTGGCCAAGAAACTTGGTCAAGATCAAGTTGAGGTTGTGCAAGAGAGTACATAGTAAACTTTGTAGTGTTGGTACCATTTGATATTGTCATTTTTCCTAATCGACATGAAATGCATGCATTTGTAGTGGCTAGTAATGGTCTTCCTAAGTTTAATGGATAACCTCCAAGGGTGCCTCTTGGTGACAATGCAACAAAATCTGAAGGAAAATCTAAGGAATCCAAGGTTACAATGATATCTTCTATCATACTATCAGGTTTGACAATTGAATTATTTGCTAACTAAAGTATTGTAGGAGTATCTCTTAATCCAATAATGCTAAGTCTTAACAAGACTTCTATGGTCATGAAATTAATTGATTCTCCTAAATCAATCAAAACATTTTGAATTTGGATGCCATTTATATGTATTGTAACAATAGGACTTCCTAGATCAGAATATCTAGGCATTAGGTAGAAAGTTGTCCTAGCACATGGATAGTAGGATGATCCTTTTCTTTCTAGCAGACTACTTGATACACACTTCCTTTAAAGTTTTATTGTAGTGTGGAATCTCCTTGAGTGCATCCAATAAGGGAATCTATATAGTCATTTGCTTAAGTTGGTCTAGGAGATCAGTTGCTATAGGATTTGGTTTAGATGGAGCTTTACGAACTAACCTTTGTGGAAATGGAGGAGTAGGTGCTTGTACGAATGGGGAAATTGGAATATCAACTATTTCACTTGTTAGAACATTTTTAGTATTAGTGACCTCAGTTATTATAGGTCCTTTAGTTGTAGGAAAATTGGTTCTAGACCTAAGATGAATATCATTGATCTACAAAGAATAAACCTAATGCTTATTGTTGGGATTTGATGCTAGTTGAGTAGGAAGTTGTGGTTGCTTCTATGGGCTAGCATTGGCTACAGGACGTGGAGGTATCAAGGATTGCTACTAAGGCAAAGGCATCAAGGCTTGTTGTTGAGGTGATTGGCTAGGCCCCCTACTAAGGTGATTGTTGCCAATTATTGTTCCAATTATGTCATTGAGTGACATAATTTGGGAAAATATTTCCTTGCCACTGATTACTATTATAACAAAAATTATTTAGAGAGTCTTAAGGCATACCTTTTATTTAAGCCCATGATCATCTTTAAGAAACATAAATCACTTCTCCTATATCCTCATCAATTGCTTTGAACTTAGTGGGAATTGGTTGTGCATTCACTACTGCAATGGTCTTGCATGTGCAGTTCTTCTTCCTTTCTCTACAATGAGAGAAAAATTCAATTAGCATAGCATCAACTTCATCCTTTTTCCTTCAGGCTTGCATGGTATCCAATATAGTAGTGACATCACTGATGATATCTTGCTTGAAGTTAGACAACAGATTAGATAACTCCATCTTTGATACTCCTGACCCACCATTGGTCTTATGTGGTAGGTTCCTTGGTCCTCTACCTTTCTTCATAATAGCCCTTGAATAGTTCTAACATATCTCCTTGATTTCATTCCAAGTTTTTTGTGTAGCATCTCCTTTAGCCATTAGGTCCATGGCTTCCATTCTTTCTTCTTACAAACTCTCAAAAAAAGATGCATTTTAGATTCTTCATTTAGGTTATGTTATGTATTTCAGTGCACATTAAAGAAGAATCTAGAAACATAGTCTTCCAAGGTTTCACCCTCTTTTTGTGACATTTTAAAAATTTCACCCCCCTTCATATCTTGACCTCTACAATATTGTTTATATTTTTGAAGAAACAAATTACTCAATTTAGTTCAATTTGTTATAGCATTTGCACCCAACCCCATGAACCATCGAAGAGAAGCCTCCTTCAGAGTAGAGGGGAACAATCTCAACTTATGGGCATCATTGTGTAGTCATAGCTCCTACAGAGAATATTAAATTCAAAGAGAAAGGTTTCAAGGTATTCTATAATAAGGCCATAGAATTTTGGAAGTATAGCAGCAGGTATCTTCTTCAAATTTTGTTCCCTTGCTGAGGTGGGATAGGAAAAGGAAAGGTAGGCACAACCATCCTTGGAGGAAGAGGTGATGCTATAAATAAAAATGGCTAGTGGATTATCTTGATACTCAGGATCATCAAAAGCTTATTCAAGTGGAGTGATTTTTTTGATTCAACATCAATGTTAGCAAATGAATTTTCAAAGGGTTTGTCTTCATCATTCTCTCCTTGGGGTTCAACTAGTTCAAGTTGAAAATCACTAAATGGTTCTTCCTGATTATCATGAGGAAGTGGTCTCTTCTTCTATGCACTGCATACTTCTTTACTACTAAACTCTATTCTGCAAGGACTAAAAATACAACTAGAAAGACTAGTTTGAATTAACACCATCCCCAACAATGGTGCCAAAAATGCTTGGCCAAATAAATGGATCAAAATCCTACAACAATGAGCTACTTAACCCAAGATTGGACATCTCAAGTGGTTCTTATCCAACTCATTTGGACTCATCTAATTTATCAACTAGGGATGTAAATTTGAAATGGTGTTTGCAAAATATATGCTTCAAACTTATCTCAACTTAAGAACTACTCTATGGAAATTCAAGTTCTTAAACTATAGGAAATTTATTCTAAAGTTGAGAACCAGATCTATTTTAATAAAGCATGAAAATATAGCTAAGAATTACTTCAACTACCTATGTTATAGGAATGGTCCACTAATTCTATTATTAGTGGCTTTAGGAATAATAGAGTCTACTTTGGATTTATGAAATGAATATAAATCCTGTGCTAACTAATTAGTTCACTCCCTATGTGGGCCCCCATAGATAAGTGAAGTAAAATAACTTAGAGATGAAAACCTAAAATGATCTTTTTATTCATAACAATAAAAAATACATATTGATGAACATCAAGATTATATTTAGTACTTAAAAACTCAACAACTTCTTCTTTCAATTAAAAAATGACTGACTAAAACCTAACACTTTTGGAACACAAACTTCCAATTATTTAAAATACAAAATAGGAACAAAATTTCAAGATTCGAGACTAAACAACTACTAAAAAAAATGACAACATTGATTATTATAACAGGGGCATTAATTCTAGCACCAAATAGAACAATAATTTAGGAGCTCATGACCCCTAAATTTCCTCTTCTCAAGGATGGTCTATTAATGCAAGCAACTACTTTGACTCCTACTTGGTTGAGTTGACTTTTCTTTTATATCTAAAAAATATTAGCGCCTCCAAAACAATAGCATACATTAAAACTTATTCAAAACATGTTATCTAAATTAGTTTACCCTATGTCATATTGCTGCAAGAGAACTAGCCAACCTAGCTAAGGAAGAAAAAGCATCATTCTCACTATTTTTTAATTAAATGACATATCTTTTCACAACATATTCATTTTGATCCTGAAAATTTATTATGCACACATTAGTCTTAAATCATCATAAACATCATGTTCTTGAACATCAAAGTCTTTAGAAAGTTTGCAAATTAAACTGAAAATGAAATGATTAAATAGACCATATTATGGTCTCATCAATGCACATGAAAAGTATTGAATTAATGCTAATTTTATTACTCAAGTATCTTGCATTCAAATTTGTTCTTGCTTTCATATGCTCATCATTTAGATTAAAATGCATTCATCGAATCATTACGTTCTATTGTTCTTAGATTAATTTCAATTCCATTTAGATTAATATTTATATTTTTTCATTCAAAAAACATCAAACATATAGGTTAGATTGTATTTTCATGCTTTCAAATCCTTCATACTAGTTTGGTCTAGTTGTTCATCTCTCAATTCTAAGAGTGAATAGCAAAACCCCATCTAGTTAGAAGGCAATAGATCACTTTGTTTAGTCATACCAAATGGACAATCCCACATTCATTTTGGGATTTTTCTAACATGTAAAGATCATGTTGAAGTGTGTGTGGATTTAGAGGCTCATAATTAGTACTCACATTTTAGGCACCCACTGTGCGGTAGAAAATCAAGTTTCTAGCCTCAAATTTTAAATAATTTTTTATATTCTAACTTTTTTGTCCATATAATTTAGTGAATTCTTGTGTGATAGGATCAATCCTCACACAAAGAAACTAAATATTTGCCTTTAAATCTATATTTTATCACACACAAAAATGTATGCTCACATGAAAAAATAAATTTCTAGCATTACACACAATACTTGCTTACATAGAACCCTGCAGAGTCTTGTGTGAGATTTTTCACTAGTAAAGGAAAACTTGAAAATTTTCAATTCTATTTTTCAAAAATTTCTTTGATCTATCATTTGTTTCTGAAGCATTTATTTTTTGAAGCATCTTAACAATGGTTCACAGATTTATTGTCAAAGATACCTTGTTACAAACATATAAATAGTACTAATAGTTTGATTGCAGGTCATTCAGTCAAAGATTCTCTTGTCAAAGAATATATTCAAACCTACTCAAACAATGTCTCTATTTTAATGCTTTCTTACACACATAGTTTAATAGGGCTTATGAACTTCATAGGGCTCTACACAAAGGAATAGGGTAGTATGATCTATCCTACTTGGAAGTGATGACCAAGAGTAAATCAACAACCTAGATACCTTTTGTTAGATTGTACCCGAGGGAGGCAAGAAAGTTGGTGGTTCTCCCAAGAAAATGTTTTTATGAAGAAATGAGGATTTCCTTTTAGGAAAATTAAAATCTTGGAAAAATACACATTGGGATTGATAAACTAACTTGATTATGAACATGTTCTATGTGTTTGGGTAAGGTGATGAGGTAGAGAAGTATACTCTTTTCCCTTTGGGAAAATTGGAAACTTTGACCCTTGAATCCATGCTATAGTCTGAGTGAACCTTTAGAGGGCCTATTGGAGCAATCCAACCTCTAGGAATGACCAAATTGAGTAGACACCTTTCACAAGTGATTCCAACTCACTCTATAAAAGAAGATTTGTAGAGAAAAAAGACTCGAAAGCCATGTTAATTTTTCCTATACTTGAAGAGATTCTGATGATTTTGGTAGGTTTTAAGAAAAGTATTGACAATATTGATAACTTTTAGGTAGATGTGAACATCATTTTTAAATTTTGGACACCATGTTGATTTGCAAGTAAATAGTTGTTTTTCAGAAAAGGAATGCAAATAGTAGTCATAAACAATCTAACCAAGGACAAAGAAACTTATTACGAGGGGGAATTCTCGACCTTTTATTGTTTGTATGATTTGGACAATTTGTAGACTCGAAAAAGACACACTTTTATCTATATAACCAGAAATGGAAGAGGCAAAAAAACCTTTGTCTCACAAATTATGTGCATGCATTCATGTCACATAGTCATCTAACCCCACTAGAGGGTGCTTGTGTTTTTAGGGTATTCAAATGACTCAATAATATATATATACTCAATGAGCATCCTTGTGGTAGGGGTCAAGGGAATATATCACCTTCCAGTGTCTAGGTATGTGGCTATGGTGAGGATCTATAGGAGAGATTCTTCCCCCTCCTTCCACAAAGATTATGCCCCCTTTCAGAGGTGAACTAAGAAGAAACTATGTATAAATTTTTCACTTGGTTTTCATTCATATTAATCCTTGGTGGCTTTGTGAACAAAGTTGAGGCCAACATCCCACACTAGCATTTGTAAGTGCACTCACTTGACTAGCAAGCTTGGGGTGATGCTGCCCAGTGCAATAGACATAGCCTCTTCTTGATATCCGATATCAAAATAAAGAATTGGGTAGTCCCATGGTAATGGTTCCCACTTTTTGGCCAAGTTTGACACTAAAATAGATATTTTAAACAAAAACTTCATTTTCAAATACATATTACTAAAAAATCATAGAGAATTGTATGATGATGTAAACTAGTGTTTTTTAGCATTTTCTATCTAGTTTCTAATGATATTTTTAAATTTTTTTGATAATTTCATTTGAAGTCCATTTTTTCATCTCCTTTGAGAAGTGGTTTATACAAAAATTGACATTTTCAAAAAGTGATGGGTATTTTGATCCACATAACTTTTTTTTTAAATTTGATAATTACAAAATTATTTCAAGGCTAGAATATTAACATCAATATCTAACACGTTTTGTTGGTTTTGTTCAATTTTGTAAAAAATTGACAATTTTATTTAGTGTCAAAGTGACAATAACTATAATTTAGACATAGGTTGCTTTTGATCAATATAACTTGACTTGTATTTATCAAAATAACATTTTTCTTGATTTGCTAGAAAGCTAACACATATAGCTTTGATGTTCATATCTTTCAAAAAAAATATTCTTCATTTTTATATTTTTCTCGAAGCTTTGAATTAAGGTTTCTAAAATGATTAAAAAACCTATACTTACTAAAACTATAACTATAACATCATAATCAAAACAATATATGCTAAAAATATATTCATTAGAAATCTTATTGAAAGGAGAATATTTTTCCAAGTTTAGTTAAAAAATTTAGACCTATTTGGCCCTTGTTTGAGCCCTCCAAATGGAAAAAAAAGGGTGAATTTTATATAAACTGGACAAAAGTTTCATTTTGGAGGCTTCGTGCAAAGGGGTCTTCGTTTGAAGTGCTTCGCTCGTAGAAACTTTGAACGAAGCCACAAAGCGGGAAATAGCTTTTGAGTTAGTGCTTCGCTTGAAGCCCCCCGTGGCAGTTTTTGGCAATGCTGCAAAAAACTTTAGATGCTTCACTTGAAGCATAGGGGTTTGATTGAAGCCCCGAAATCACAATTTTTTAAAAAAGCTGATGTTGTGTGGGAAGCCAAATTTTTTTTAAAAGATTGATATATAATAGATTTAGAATTCAATTTTAATAATAATACAAAAAAATTAATAAGAAATTTTCTCTTTTCAAAGAAAATAGAAGAATATTGAAATTCGTTGATAATTTCTTGAAGACCAAAGACAATTAATAATATTTTGAAAATTGGAGATGGGATGACAACAAGGAAGATAAAAGAAATCTGCAAGAAATAGATCACCTGGCGTGGAACAAAGGAATTGTGAAAAAACTTTAGTAAATTATCACTAAAAAAGAGAAGGTATGTACACATGTAAATTAATATGTATGGATGTACATATATATTTTCAATTTTATAATTTATTTTCTAAATTTATTCATTTATATGCATACATAGGTCTTAACAAACAATCACAAGATGAACAAATACATGTTGATGAAGATTTGAGTCATGACAATCTAGGACATGAGAATCCAGAACATGACAATCTAGGAGATGACAATCTGGGACATGATAATTCAGGACATGAAGCAATGGAAGTTGGATAAGGGTCTGGATCAATTGCCCAAATTGGTATGGATGGATGCATAAGACTAGCCACAAGTGTGAAGAAAAATATCACTCATAGAAATTTAGATTATTTACTTACAATGGATATGGATAAATTGAAATTACTTGCTGATATGAGAACCTTAAGTATTTCCAAGAAAAGAGCTTTGAATAAGATAGTGAAAGAAATGAAAAGTAAATTTAATGACTTGAATTCACTTGAAAAAGAACAAGTACTTTCCTGTGTTCTTATACAAAAAAACTTGGAAGAGTCATTAAAATTATTAGGTGTAGATTCAACATCAAAAAAAAGAAAATTTTCCAATATGCAAAGTGATATGATTGAAAATGTTAAGAAAGGGTTGAACTCTATAGGAAAGAAAACTCGAAGTAAAAATAAGAGTGCTACAAGAAGAGTTATGTTGCAATCTATTCTTGGTAATAGTACACCCCAAAATAGACAAATATCTTCAATTTCATCACATATTGGTTTTAGTAGAAAAACCATATCAAAATATATTAAGAGGAGAATGCTTTTGGATGATAGCACTTTGGAAGGAAATTGGGCAATTATGTGTAGAGCTCCTCGTTGTGATAAGATTGATGATAGAATAAAAAATTTGGTAATAACATTTTGGAATGATAATACACATCCTTCATCAAATACTAGAGATGTTCTCAGACATAGGGTTAAAGATAACCTTTACGAACATCATAGAAAACATTGGTTGGATGTAACACAACATGAAATATATGTTTCATTTTGTAGTTCAAATCCTGATATAAAGATTGGGCAGACATTATTTGAAAGATTGAAGCCATATTATGTTAGGAGAAACAAAGTGTTTGAAACTTGTTGTTGTCATTATCATATTGAATTTGATCTCCACTATCAAGTTTATTGAAAATTTATAGAAGAAACTTTTGGTTATAAAAATGCCCCTCCTAGTAGACAAAGCAAGTTCATCTCATCTATTTTATGTCAAAAAATAGATGATCCTGTTGGTCAAATTAATTGCATTAGAGGAACATGTGAAACATGCTCTAATTTGGCTCTTTTTCCTTTGAATAATGAAGATATTGATGTCACAAAAATGATAACTTGCAAATTTTACAAGTATGTAAGGAATGAAACTAAATTTGGGAAAGAATAAAAAAGATTAGAATATGTTGAAGATGAGATGACTGTTGGAGCATTTATGGACAATTTTAAAAGTTTGATACAACCATATATTCATCATGATTTTTTTGCAAAGTGGCAAGCACAACAATTTCAAACACTTAGAGATAACTTTCCAATTGGAACCATTTTATTAGTTGTTGACTTTGCAGAAAACTATTCATTCGTTCATCAAAAGGCTATTCAATCAGACTACTATTTTTTTGATCAAGTTACTATTATGGTACAAGTGTGTTACCATAATGCACAGTTAAATTTGGATGGTATTCAAAGCACAGATGAAACACGAGTCATCAAGAAAGAATATCACTTCTATATAAGTGATGATAAAGAACACGATATTCATTATGTAGAACATTGTTTCAAGAAATTTTTTGCATATATCAAAGAAAGAGGCATAAGTATCGATAAAAATTATGCTTGGTCAGATGGGTGTGCTACACAATTCAAATCATCTCGACCATTTTATGCACTTTGTTGATATCATCGTAATGAAAGCATACCACATGTATGGAGTTTCTTTGAAAGTGGACATGGCAAAGGTAAACATGATGGTGCTGGAGCTTGTATCAAACGTGCTTTGCGAAAGTATCAAATGAATTATAAGGGAGTTCGTATAAACAATGGACATGAAGTTGTTGAATGGTGCAAGACACATTTTTCATCAAATGATGATGGTACATCATCAAGAGCGAGTCAAATAGTACCATGTAGAGTCTTTTGGGAGATATCAGGTATTTATGTTCAAATGCACATGTACATGTATATATATCTATTTTCTCTTATCTTTATTTAAACTTTATATACATGCGTGTCATGTATGTAAATATATATTTTTGTAGATCTAATTTATTCAAGTATATATATTAAACTATGTGTCTTCAGGTGTGGATAGAAATACTATGCATGGTTGCAAGAGGATAGAAAAAACATGATCCTTACATTCTGTAATGAGTACCGATCATCACAATTGGACATTGTACACTAGAGACTATTCATGTTTTTGTTATGATTGCATTGCTGAGAATTACAATAGATGCATCAATCAGGATCGTGGATATGTAGGTCTATGGACTTTGGTGCCACTTGATGTTACTGATACAGCTAATGGAGATGAAGATGAAAACTTTGATGACATTCCTTTGATTTCTACTGATTATAATCATATATCTGGACTAGTTCAAATTGGTAAGTTTAATATAAATTAAAAATAATAAATTTACATGTAGTAAAATATCAAAATATTTATTTATTTATTTAAATTGTGTCTAGGCGAAGTATTTGCAGTTATTGCTGATCCTGAAAATGTAGGAGTGAGTTACTATTTATTGTGTTGCACTACAGAAAGGATGAGGTTGATTGAACCTGAAGAAAGTGATGGAATGTTATTCCCTATAGATATTTATATTTTTCAAATTTATATATTTAAATTATTTATGTGCATGTTTATTATAAAATGACATGAATTTCTTTATTACACATGTGTACAATGTTATTTAAATTAACTTTTAAATTTGCACATGATCTATGCAGGTTCAGTTGTTTTGGAGGGAACATATCTTAGCCAACACAAATTAGTGAAACACAGAATTCACTTTGTTGATTAGCAACCTAACAATAAAGTGCTTCAATATAGTCACCATGTTATTTCTACATCCATTTTTCTACATCTAGTTAAACATAAAGGTGGACATCGCAAGTGGAGATTAGATACTGGGGACCATGAGAGAATATTAAATGTTCTCCATGAGCATGTGGAACCACTTGGAACCACTTGATATATTTCATGTGTTTGTAGCACATGCTTAAAGATAAATTTTGTATTTTATTTAATACATTTCATGCATGTATATATGTTCATTTCAACATTTTAACTTAGGACAATTAAATATGTGTAGACATGTGAGGTCTACATTTTTGAATTTCATACATTTAACTTGTGAGACTTATATCGAGAACCATTTTATACATACATGTTTTATACATTCAAACTTTAGGAGTTTATATGTTCATCTTATATATCGAGTTCATGTGTTTTATATGTACCAAGTCATCTTTCTACCAATTTTTTTAAAGATATTTTTAATGAATTTATAAATTTATCATAATTTATTTAATACATTTAATGTGTGTACATGTGTTCATGTTTAATTTTTAACTTAGGACAATTATATGTGTCTAACACATGTCTATGTATGTTCATTTCATTGTACAATATTTGTAAGACTTGTTATCAAATTCATTTTATACATTCAAACTTTATGATTTTATATGAACTCATATATATCATATTTATGAAACTATCCAAGTTCATATACATTGAATGTACACATATATAAACACGTACATCTAACTATACACACACGTGCACACACACACACATACACACACACACACACACACACACACACACACACACACACACACACACACACACACACACACACACACACACACACACACACACACACACACACACACATGTAAGGAATGAAATTCTAGAAACATATAATGTGTGCACATGTTCATTTCATGTTTTTAACTTAGGACAATTATATGTTTAGATGACACACATGCCTATATATGTATGTTCATTTCATACAATATTTGTACATAAGACTTGTTATCAAGTTCATTTTATACATTCAAACAAGTTACGAGTTTATACATGAACTCATATATATCATGTTTACATGTACATTCAAACTATCTAAACATATACATTGAATGCATCTATAAACACATATAGATCTAACTATAAACATATATATACATGTGTAAGGAATTAAACTAGAAACATATATATTGAACATGTCTAATCATAAATCAAGAAGGAATCACACATGCACGTATAGATCTTTAACCATATTTAAAAACCAATCATACATACACTAATCATGTAAACATATATATATATATATATATATATATATATATATATATATATATATATATATATATATATATATATATATATATATATATATATATATATATATATATATATATATATATATATATATATATATATATATATATATATATATATATATATATGAACCATATATATCTAATCATAAATTGAACCAATTTTGTATACATGTGTGCATTCTAATAAAAAAAGAATCATCTATAAATACATGTATGTACGGTGGCACAAAGATCAATACATGTACATATATAAATATCATTTTCAAAAATACACCTCTCGATAAGATCAATGCTAAAGTAAACACGTGCATGTCTATCCTAAACTAGAGAGAGTCACAATCCAAACACATATGAATAGAGCAACCCTCTAATCGATGCTCATTAGGATCATGTGTCTGTGGGGTATCAACTGAGCCTTGCAAATTAATATTAACAACATGTAATGTGTTAGCCATATACATGTTATAAATATACATCAAACCTAGTTTCAAATATCTATCTAAAAATCAGTTGAGCACTAGTGGGTGTCACATCTATAGGTGTTGCCACATCTCTCCTCCCACTATGATCAGAGCCCACACTGGAAGAAGCATGCTCTACTACCTGTGCCTAAAAAAATATAATTCATTTGAAAATATGAGTATACATTTATATATTTATATATGTACTTGTGAATAGAAATTTGTTAAATTGTAAAAATGAAACTTAAATTTGAGGTCTACCTGGGTCTGAAGAGCAAGAGGGTCATCACTGACATGTACTAAGGTGTCATCAATAGAGTCTCCATCTCTAATAGTCTCAATCCTTTGTAATAGTGACAAGTGCAAAGGACTAATAAGAGGGGATGGAAGTGGTGTAGAGTCAGTAGACTGTCCAAATAAGTTCATGTCCATATATGATCCAATCTCAGTGGGAACATGAATCTAACTCAAATCTCATATCTATCGATAAAAGATGTCAAGTGCATCACTAGAAATAGAAGTACCTCAATCAAATCTAAGCCCCCCTCATCAGGTGGAGCTGCAATAGACTATTGAGCCCCAAAGTGTTGTGTAGAGTGATGAGCTAAGTGCTGAGCGGTAGGCTGCTGAGTGCCAGAGTGTTGTGTAGAGTACTCAACACCAAAGTCCTATGTAGAGTCTTTGTACTTTGATGTGCATGACCTGATGGTATGTCATGGGTCGCTCAAAATATAGGCCTCGATGAAATTGCCTCTGTGACACTATGTAAAGGTATCCCTTGTGTATCTGCAATGTACGAATATGCTTGTAAAAGATCATCTAGAAGATACAAGGCCATCTACATATGTCTCTGCTCTCCAATGAGGCCATGTATATCTCCTAAGGTAGGAAGACGTGCTACTCTATAGATCTCATTAGGGCTCAGTGTACTGCTCAATGATGCCTGAGAAGATGATCTGTACTGACTTGGTCTACTCAAAATATATTTGCCCAGAGTGTCAGATGTAATGCTCCTAGCTGCAGATGCAATGTGGCCTATTTGATCAATTGCTTCCCATTGAGAAGAAATAACAACTCTATCTGAAGTAGCAACCATCACTGGAGTCACTGTTGGGGTCCTAGATCTCACCAATGCATGATGATGAGGAGCAGCATGAGTTGGCTCACGATACGCATCGCAATCAAAAAATCTACCACGTCCCTAACCATAATATCCAAGAATATCTAAATAGTTGATGTGGTGCCCCAAACAGAACTCCACATACAACTGCTGGGCAAAATATAGTGGAATTTGGTCATTGTTAGGATAATGACCATGTGTTGCTAAGAATCGAGGGTATGTCATACAAGCAATTTGGGGCACAACACATCTAGTAACCTCATATGCCCTAACCTTGGTCTTTACATCATAATATGGTCCAAGACCTCTCGTTTGATAGTCTCCTTAGAAACTAGGCTCTGAACCTAGTCTAAGGATATACCAACCGAGATCTCTGCTCTAAGCTCAATGAAAAACCTATCTATAGACTGTGGTGAAAATGTAGTCTATGATCTAAATCTAGCAGTGAGATCCTCAAGACTAGTCAAAATCTACTGACATATATCTCTATATAGATGATCCTAAGATCTCTCAATAGCTGACCTTAGTCTATCAATCTCTGTGCTGGAAAATTGGAATATAGACCCCATATCTAGAGTACGATGGTGGATAGGTGGTACATGAACATGTGGTCCCTGTCCCTGTCCATGTCCCTATCCATGTCCCTATGGCTGACCCTCTCCCTATCCCTATTCTTGTGCCTGACCCTGTCCATGTCCCTGATCCTAAGGCTGAGGCTGAGGTTGAGGTTGATCATGGGATGCCATCCATATACAAAATGTGCATTGAACTAAATGTTAACTTAATATTACAAGAGTTCATAAGGGGATGTCATATAATTACAAGAACATGTATTCAATAAGGCCCATCATGTGATAGGTTCTATCATTATTCTAAGGTCATAAGGGGTCCTAAATTTTAAGTAGATTATAAAGTATTTCTAAGGCCTTACTTGGTCACACATGTATATACATAAGGCCCTATTAGGTTTTAATATAGATAGTAATTTTTAAGGTTTTCATAAGTCACACATGTACATATTAGGTGTTAATCATAATAAATTAAATGTAACAGAGAGAAATTGAAGACTTGAGGTCCAAGAGAAAGTTAAGAGCGAGAGAGGAAGTAAGAAGAGAGAGAGAGAGAGAGAGAGAGAGAGAGAGAGAGAGAGAGAGAGAGAGAGAGAGAGAGAGAGAGAGAGAGAGAGAGAGAGAGAGAGTATTTAAAATTAGGCTTTTCCATTTATAATTAAGATTTTGATTAAGGTTCAACATTTAGGAAATTATAGATAGGGATCTAGGGTTTATGTTTAGCAAGTTAACTTGATTAGAGTCAAGTTTTACATCATGGTCAAGGATTAGAGTGTAGCATTAGGACTGATATTATTCTTCCTATTTAGGTTTTATATCATGATCTCTAGGACTCGGGTTATGGTTATACAGTTTATATATATCATGATTTGGATTAGGGTTATGAAACTACATGGCTAGGGATATTATTTGACTAAGGATTAAAGAGTCATGACCTCAAGATTAGAATTGTGAAGTAAGTTTAGGTTTCTTATTATTATGAAATGGCTAGGGTCTAGATTATGAATCTATTAGGGTCCATTTAATAGGATTGTGTTCCAGGGTGAATATTTTAAGGTTAGGGTTTTAAGGCTATTATCATAGAATTAGGATTTAATTATGAATAGGATTAAAAGGGGTATAAAGTTAAAAAGTTAAATTAGTGTTAACTAGTTGAAGAAAAATTAGCTCGTTATAGTTAAGAGTAGGTTCTAGTGTTGAAGTTCAATTAGAGGGAAGTCTTTGAGTTACAATTAGGGGTTAAGTTAATAACCTGGTTAAGGTTTTAGTATGGTTATAATTTCATTAAATTGTTAGGATTAATTATAAATAGGGAGCTAAGATAAGATTTTAATTAGGGAACATAAGGAAATTATGATTTAACTATATCTAAGTTCAAACTAGAATTAATTTTATTGTTAGGTTGAACAAGTTGGGTTCTAGATTAGAGCCAAGGTCAAGTTGATATTATATCATTTCAGATTAGGGTACTAGAATGTATGGTTCATACAAATTTAGATATCCTAAATTAAATGAATAATGCAAGATCCTGGGTCTTATTTGGATTTTACATTTAACTTTTGGTTCAATTCTAGGTTCAAACTGAGCCCGTTATAGTTTAACTTGGTTTAGTTACATGTTTACATGGTTAAATTAAATAGTTTAACTTGGTTTAAAGTTACGCATGGTTTAGTTCTAAATTTCATTTTTTGTTTGAACTACATAGATAATTCTATAAAAAAAATTGTTTTAAAAATGTTTATCTAACTAGCATTTTATATTTCTAAATGTATGTGTACATATTATATTTCTTCTATTTAAACTAGATGTTAAATTTTGAAATATTTTATAATCAGAGTTCGAAATCATTTTTTGTTTTCTACATGTCTATTTCTATGTTGTGTTTTTATTATTTTTCTAACTAGCATTTTATATTTCTTTAATGTATACATGTACATATTATTTCTTCCATTTAAACTATGTTTCTTAATATTTTATAACTAACTAATTTTTAATGTCTAAAATCACTATGTTTTTATGTTAAATTTTTTCTATCTAACTATATTTTTCAATATTTTCTAACATTTCAACTAAAATATAACATATAAACATAAAACTAATTGATGTATACTAAAAATTAAAAAATACCCATAAACAATCGTTTATTGATAAATAAAAAAACAAAATACTCATAAAAAAAACCTAAATATTCATTAAAAACTATTAAACATTCATAAAAAATTACTAAACACTCATAAAAAAACTACTAAACTTTTAAGAAACTATTAAACATTTATCAAATACTACTAAATATTCATATAAAACTATTAAACATTTATAAAACAATATTAAACATTCATTAAATAAACTAAATATTAATAAAAAAATGAACATACATGGAAGGTGAAAAAGACAAACACGAGCATTGATGAAGTACATCACTAGCTCTAGAAGTCACTTTTACAAATAGTCGCTGTAAAAATGAAATGAAAAATGGTAAAATGGCATTTTAAAAGCCGTTGTCAGCTCCGGCAGTAGTCTTCCAAGGCTTCGAGCGAAGCCATAGGGTTTCCTCGAACCCTAATGACCGCGCGTCACTGTCGTGCTTTGAGCGAAGCCACTGACTTCGCTCGAAGCCTACTTCGAGCAAAGTGCCACGTGCACTTCACTTGAAGCCTTGGCTTCGTGTGAAGTTTCTGAAATTTAGTTTCTCAACTTTCCATCCAATTCCTTCACGATGGAAAGTGGGAACCAGTTGCATGGGATTACCCAGTCCAAACCTATCAGTTGTGTACTTTCCTCTCTTGTAATTCTGCAAAAATATTGTCCCAGAAAACACTTTTACAACTATTAGTTCACATTTTTTCATGTGGATTTTTGTATTTCCTCACATGGGAAGCTGGGAATTCTCATGTGAGATTATACCCAAATACTAAATTTTCTATTAAAAACTTATCGTTGTTATTAGATTATCCTTTCCTCGCGTGGCTCTATCTGAATCTTCACATTAGAAAACACTTACAAAATTGTTCTTCTAAATCCTCGTAGGGTTCATTATACTTCCTCACATAGGCCTATCTAAATTGTCGCACAAAATTTGGTCTTAAGACTATTAAACTTGCTCTACTAGAGGTGTTTCCTCACTTTATTCTCTATATTTCTTCACGTAGAAGTCATTTCCTCACATGATTCTTTCCAAAATTGTCCAAAATAGTGAGCTATTCTAAGTTCCCTAATCAAAACTAATCCAAATATGATCTGTATCTAAAAAACATTTATTCATTCCTCTATATGCAATAGTGTAAAACTCTGATTTCTTGCTTAGTTGATAACTTGTGATTCACACATGAACTAGTCTCCTTACTTGGTTATCCTATTTTGTGCTCTTTTGTTTATTATACCTTGTGTCATGATATTCAAAACCCTCAGCTATTCTAGAAATTTATTAGACTATTCATACCTAGATATACAACGTGTTTATTCACTTTGAGACAACATTCTAACTATGATCCATGTCCAAACTTTCTCTTAAGTCATTGTCTATGACTATTGCAACAAGGAGTGGAAATGTGTTTACTCCCTATAGACCACGATGCAATAGAGATAGAGGTAGAAATATTGATAGAGGTCACTCCCAATTTTACATATAGTTTGAATTCAATGAAGGGTCATCACAATCTCTTTCACATGTTCATCCACCTAGTGCTCAAAGAATATTTTACATCAACTTGCAACAAAATAGGAATCCATTATATCAAGAATATCTAGATATTGATAGAACACATACATCTTTGAATGAAATAGCTAAATTTTTGTTCCAAACACCTCTATAATCGATACATATTAAAACCTTCTAAACTCCTAAAATGGCTGATAAAGATCAAGAAATAGGATAAAATAGTAGGAGACAATACCAAAAAAACTACCAATGAAATGAAAGAGTGAAAGAACCTTACAACTACACTAATGAGTATGGAGATACTAAAGAGATACCCCTAGAATAAATAGATAAATGTTGTAAGGATATAATTTTTTTGAAAATGATGGAGATCTTGCTCCATGATAAAAAAGAAAAATATTTTCAAAAGCTCGCTCAAGAAGGGGCAAAACTACCTTAGCATTTCAATGTTGAAACAATTGTCACATAAGAAGAACAAACAAAAACATCCATGTTACAAAAAAAACTTTAGGCCATGTAAGAGAAATTGGTCCAAATGATGCATGACAAGGATAAACCAACTAAAACATAGATGTTAGACACCATTTTTCAATTTCCTTTCGAAAAGGATTTAAGTATGCCTCCTTTTCCAAGAAGAGTTGAGTTACCTAAATATGACTAGAAACATTCGACCCCCAAGAATCATTTGAGGGAATTCGGTGCTTTGTTTATGGAATTTATGCAAAATTAAACATCTCTTATGCATTTGTTCCCATAGAGTCTAGATGATCAAGCCATGGAATGGTTTTCAAGATTACCTATTGCTATTAAAAAAATTGATGAGGTTTCTAATATGTTTAGTCACAATATTCACACAATATACAACATCTAGTCAACATGGACAATTTTTATAACCTTGAACAAAAACTTAGAGAACATTTCCTCACATTTCTCCAAAGATGGCGACAACTGTATACCAAATACTCATGGAAAATCCTTGAAATAGAAAATTTGGATAACTTTATAGATAATATTTTCCCCAAATTTGGGTATAGGATACAACTTCAAGGTCCACACACCTTTGAAAATATGATTACACAAGCTACCCAAATAGATAATTTTATGGTAAAAAATGGTGAAATAACCCTTCAAAATGACATCAAGAAAGGGTCTACCTCTAGTAAGGATAAATCCAAGTATGTAAACAAGAATCAAGAGGTAGTATACGATGGATTAGTAGATAATATTACTCCTAAACCTTCTAAGGTGGCTTTCAACCTCACACAATATCAATGCATCTAAAACTAATGACAAATCTACTCTTGATAACAAGACATTTGGGAACAAAACAAAGAATTCATCCTAGGTTACATGACCCAAACACAAGTACACACCTCTTGGCAAACCTCAAGATATGGTTTACAAAACCTTGCTTCAAAATTAGATCATTACTCTATTGGATAATACTCATCCTTGTGATCCACATCCATGACCCACATGGTGGAATGAAAATGCATTTTACAAATAGCATTAGAACAAGAATCACAAAAAAAAAAGCAATTGTATCAACCTATGTCATAAAGTTCAAGACTTAATTGATGATGGTGAAATAATTATGGGTGGATATAATAAGAATTTAGACCACAAAGCTTTTAAGGATCCATTTCCACATCATGAAAAAGGAGAAAACTCTAAACAAAATATCAATAACAAGGTCAATTATATATACACCAATGAAAACAATGTGATCAACATGGTTGAACCCTTCAACTTTGAAAATTGTGATGTTTTCACAATTAAAGGAAAACATGAAAATACAAAATCTAAGGCTCCATTTTTCTTAAGAGGTGCTACATCTATTACAACTGATCAAGAATAGTCAGAGTCTTGTGCCAATGTTGTTAAGTGTTCTCATTCCAAGATAGTACTTAAAGGCTCTATGTCTTATGCTTCCAAGGTGGATCAACATAAAGAAAAACCTATTGCTGGTCCATCTAGAAAAAATGTACAAAAAATTGCAACATCCTCCATAGTTACCAACTATAGTATCCTTGACCAATGGCAATAGACAAACACTCAAATAACAATCTTTGAATTACTTAAAATCTTACTTGCTCATAGGAAGATTCTTCATAAATACCTTAGTGAGGCAAGTGTACCTCAAGATCTTGATCTTGAAAAGTTTCAATATATGGTGGGTCACTTGAACTCACCTCATTATTTTTCCTTTTCTGAAGAGGATGATAATTCATTGAGTCACCCTCATAACCAACCATTGCACATTGAAGTTACGATATATCAAAAACATGTCCATCACATGCCCATTGACAATGGAGTTGGTCTAAACATTTTTTTTTCTTTTTTTCTCAAAGAATTGGGTTATTCTATAGAGTCTATTAATCCTCATTGCAAAATAACCATCAAGGTATATGATGAAGGTGAACGTAAATCCCTAGGTCTTATTGTGCTGCCACTTCACATTGGTCCAGTAGAAAGGGGTGTTACTTGTCAATTCCTTGACATTCCATTAATATAAAATATCTTGTTAGGGAGACCTTGGATACATGAAATTCAATTTGGACCTTCAACATACTATTAATGCATTAAGTTTCCATTCCAAGGCTCTAAAATTACTATGCCTGCTAATACTAGTTACACCTATAACATGCTAAAAACTATTGAAAGCTTAATACCTACTCATAGAGAATCTATTGATCATCATGTCAATAAGCTAAAAGAAATGGAGAAATCAATCAAGTTGATAGAAACTAGGATGGACAGGTATCACATTGAACATATTATATGTTTGACATCTCTTCTAGAGTCTCCTTGTCACTATGAGAGTCCATCTAAAGGAAAGAGACCTTTTGTGCTAATAGCTTAGACTAAATTCAATGGTTCCTTTGTCAAAGATACTATACCTCTAGAAGAGGAAGATGAAAATAAAGCCATCATTGCATGGTTATATAATGTGGAAATTGCAATTGATCTCACAAAACAATCTTGTGAGATTACTCACAAAAAGTATGGTCTAGGTCTTAAGATAATGAAATGGTTTGGTTACAAAGGAAATGGTCCAATTGGATGCAACAACAATGGCTTGATTGATCCTATCAAATAAATATCTAGAAGGTCTTGGGATACAATAGGCCTAGGTTTCAAGAAGGTTCTCTTTCATCTAGTGATCAACAAATTCATACAAGAATTTGAAAGTTTGTTTAAACGTGAGTCAAAAACTAAGTCAATCATGAGGACAACTTTGATGATGAAGATAGTTTTCCTTATCCAATTCATTTAGATCTTGTGAAGTTCTTCATAGAACTAGATGACTTTGTACCATGTGTTAATACTATGGATGTTGATAGTGATTCTTCTGAAAACACTACCGATACTCCCTATATTCAATAGGAATAGGGAGAGTCTAATCATACTATAGTTGTTGAACAAATTTCTAAAAATAAAGATGGTAATGAAAGTGGAGAATTTGTTCCCATAATTACTAGGGAATTTTACAATCTAACTCCATGTAGAATAGATTCTTGAGAGTAGAAAATTGATTCTCTAAGGCAACTTTAGACAAGGATATAGATTAGATTCATACTTATCTAAGTCATCTTGATGTTAGGATTTAACCACATACATAAATAACAATTACATGCAAACATAAATTTATTAGAAAAAATAATAGATCATACAGAAAGGAACACAAGACACCAAGATTCAATGTGGTTCACCTAATCCTTGGGCTACATCCACTAAACAAAAAGTCTAATATTATTATGATCCAATGATTACAACCTGATTACAATTTGTAATCCCTTACAACTCAATACCACTACAAGAAGAAATTTTTGCATCACACCTTATTAACCAATCCCTAATCCTAAGCCCTTTTATACAAGTATTTTTTCTACTTTAGGGTTAAAATTAGTTACAACATGTTTCCAAAAATTGGCAAATATAAATAATAACCAATTATAGAATATTAGCCATTTGCGAATAGTAGCCAATCATTGGTGGATAGTTGTCCACCATTGGTGAATAGTAGCCTACTATTGGAAAATAGTAGCCCACCATTGTGTTATGAAGTATGTACATTACTTCCCTAATTTTTCACCACAAACTAAAAATCTCCCCCTTATGGATTGATTAGTCTCCAAACTAGATAACAATCTCCCACTTGGAGATTGATCCTATAGCAATACTGCTACAACATGGGGCTCCCATTGGATCAAACCACCCTAGATTCTATTGTTATTTTATTCTATTTAGTCTAGAAGACCAACTAAAGTTGAAGAGGAAGTTAGCTTCTCTCTTGTCACTACCTTTGTAAACATATCTACTAGATTGTCATCTATATGTATCTTATCTAGCTTTAACTATCCATCATCCAAAACTAAGCGAATGAAACGGTACCACAACTGAATGTGTTTTATCTTTGAATATAGAGGTAAACCCTTTGCAATATGAATGGAAATGTAACTATCTATAAAAAAATAATTATAATGTTGAGGGTGTCTGAATTCTTCCAAGAAGAAATGAAGCCATATCATCTCCTTGGCTACCTCTATAGCAGCAACATACTTTGCCTCTATAGTAGATAAAGCATTAACCTTTTGTAATCTAGAAAACCAGCTCACTACTGACCCACCAATAGTAAATACATAACATGTAGTACTTCTTCTAGTATCAATATCCCATGCCAAATCTATGTCAACATAGCCCTATAAATTAGTAGTAGAGCCCCCGAAGCATAAACACTTACTGGGTCCAAAAAAAGATATTGATTTTAGGATTAAGTCCTTTGATCCACACTTTAGCCCACATTAGAGAATTACCCTTGTCCTCATATCTAAACATAGAAGAGAACTTTAAGCAGCCTACAGGATCAATCCACCACACTATAAGATCCTCCTATTGTGGATAAAAGGTACAAGCATTCAAGGAAATTAGTAGACTAGAAAAATCTTGATTAATCTCAGCAATATTAACCCACTCATTGTTAGTCCAATAATTCTCCATAAATTTACCATAAATCTATTTGCAAATTTCTATAGAATTTGTATCCTCAAAATCCTCAACTAGAGGGTGATCCAACAACCACTCATGATCCTAGAATCTGACTTTACATCTGTTACCAATTCTCTATTTACACCTTTTATTCATGATACATTTAGCACCTTGGACTAAACTCCAAATAGTAGAAGAAGTAGGAATAATAGGGTAGGATAAAAAGTTAGAAATAGTTGGAGCCTTAAAAAGATACTTATGTTTCCAAGTAGAGCTCCATTCCTTATTAGCATGATACACTCTTCACCCTTGTTTATCCAATAAAGCTTTATTTATAATTCTTATAGCTATAATACCCAAGCTACTATCCATCTTAGGTTTACAAATCTTTTCCCAAGCAATGAAAGTCATTCTCTTGTTTTCCTTAGATCTAGACCATTAAAAATTCCTTTGAATTTTATAGTTTTTTTTCTTGGCTTTTTGCATGTCTTTCAATTTGGCCTTCTGGTTGACCATAGTATTGTTTTTGGGATTTTTTCATTTTATTTACAGCCCTATGATATGTAACAACTTTTGGGTTCTAGGATCCTTGTAAAACCTATTTTTTTATAAAAAAAATCTGCAAATTTAGTTAGAATCCTAAAGATGCTAAAAGCATAAGTTGGGGATTTTTGAAGGAAAGCTTTGAGAAGAGTAACTTTACCTACTTGACTCAGCATATTAAATTTTCAACCAACTAATTCTTTTCTAAATTTCTTAACTAGATCCTCCCAAAAGGTATTTGAAGGGCTAAACCCCAAAGGGTGTCCAAGATAGGAAAACGAAAAAAGATCCTATAGAGCATCCAAGAATATTAGCAATCTTTCTCTATCTCATATTAGGAGTATTAATAAAAAATAAAGAGTTATTATTATAATTAATCAACTACCCAAAAAAAGGGAATAAAGATTGAGAGCCTTTTAAGTATTCTAGCCTCCCTAACATCGACTTTACCTAAAAAAATAGTATCATCCAGAAATTGTTCATGAGAGCATACGAGAGGATGAGAAGAAGGTCTCAAACCTTGAATTTCCTGATGGAGACACAACTAAAAGCCAGAATGAACACACAATAAAATGGAAATATTAATATCAATAAAAAATTCCCTATGGGCTTACAATAGTATGATTCTAGAGAAGAATTCCTCCACATAGTACCTTCTCTCTAACTCCACTAAGAATTGCCTTTACAATACCAAAAATGTTCTTAAATAGAACCAATTCATTTAGGTTTAGGAATACATTCTAGAATATGCTAGTTGGCATCCACCATCCAAAACAAAAGGTTCCAGAAGTCATGTTAGAAGTCAGTGTAAAATTAGAAGAATCTAGAAATGGTAGTCCAACTTTCGGGAGGCATAACTTTTGAACCGGGACTCCGATTGATGAACTGTTTATATTTTTGGAAAGCTCTCAAAGTTCTCTATAGCCCTATGGATAGGCTTCACTTATCCTCCATTTTTTGGCCCCGTATAAGGCTGTTTAGTGCCCCAAATCTGAATTTGAAGTACTCTTAAGAGGTCTCTAGGAAACTTATAACTGCAACAAATTTCTAACCGTAAAGTCTTTTGACCTAATTTTTTTTTGAAGCACTTTATATTACAAGTATAATCATCACTCCAAATTAAACCCTCTAACTCATCATTATTTTGGCTCTATTACAAAATAACCCATTTTCTACATTTACACATATCCCAAGGTTCTTTAAAACTCTAACCCAAAAAACTAATAGTGGAACTATGAGAGTTGGAACCTTTTTTTGACCCAAATGGGTATCCAAAATTAAAAAAAATTAGATAGAAACTCTCTCTAAGAATTTTTTGGGTGATACAAGATTGCCCTTACACTACTAGATGCTCTTGCATCATTTCCCCTCTTAAAACTAGCTTCCCAATATATCTACCCAAGCTATCTTCCATAATAGTAAAGAGAATAGGAGAGATAGGATCACCCTGCCTCAACCCCCTAGATGGTTTTAAAAAATCCATGGAACTCCCATTAACTAACACATCAAGAGAATTAGTGGAGACCAATTGCATAATTAACTTAATAACATTATCACTAAAGACATAAGAAAGTAAAACTTTGTGAAGAAAAGTCCATTTTACTTTATCATAAGCTTTAGCGATATCTACTTTCACAATAAGCCCCTATTTATTAGAAAGAGACAAAGAATGGATATTTTCATGATTAGATATAATAGAGTTAAGAATTTGTCTTCTAGGAATAAAGCCATTCTGCTACTTAGAAATTAGATTAGGAAGGATGCTTAATAATCTCAAAGTCAGGACTTTAGAGATGATTTTATAAATCAAATTACAGAGACTAATAGGTCTGAACTATTTAGGGGAGTCAGCTCCAATATTTTTTGGGATAAGATAAAGAAAGGTAGAGTTAATTTCCTTCAGCATTCTTTTAGCTCCAAATAATTCTTTGATAACATCACACACTTTTTTCCCTACTAGTTTCCACTCTTTCTGAAAGAAAAACATAGAGAAATTATTCAGCCTTGGGGATTTATCTCCTTCAAAAGAGAAGACAACTTTGTATATTTCCTCTCCCTTGGGAATAAAACTCAACATTTTATTCTACTTATTAGAAACCAAAAGAGTAATAGCTTCAAGTAGCTCAATCTATTTAGTTTCATCAACATTAGGGTCAAAAGACAATAAAGAAGAAAAAATCTCATTAGAAATATCCTTTTGATTAGTAATTTTTTGTCTTCCTTTAGTAAGGCTA
The DNA here is from genome assembly GCA_028749045.1 of Cupressus sempervirens. Taxonomy (NCBI): domain Eukaryota; kingdom Viridiplantae; phylum Streptophyta; class Pinopsida; order Cupressales; family Cupressaceae; genus Cupressus; species Cupressus sempervirens. The sequence continues at coordinate 157,036,298 of CM053788.1, read as the reverse complement.
GATATACGATTCTTGGCTCTATGATTCATAGTTGACAGATGAATTTTTTTATTATTTCTATCCCCTTCTTCTAGCCAAACAAATCTAGACCTCTACCCCAAAAAGATCTCTTCTTTAGAAATGATGTCATGGTAGTCCATCAAATTTTCATTTTCTTCCTTTCCCAACTCCATCAAGTATCCCTCCTATTGAGTTCTATCTTGGATAGATTTAAGAGCATCTTTCAGATTTGATTTTCTTTCAAAAATATTCCCAAAGGATTTTTTATTCCATTCTCTAACTCTCTTTTTGAAAATTATAAGTTTAAAGGCAATATGGAATAGATTCATTCCTTTAATATTAATATTCCACCATTGTTCCAACAAATCTTCAAAATGTGGGTACTGCATCCACATTTTCTCAAATCTAAATGAAAAATTCTTCCTAGCTTGAATAGCCTCCACCTTGAACAAAAGAGGGAAATAGTGAAAGGAAATCTTCTAAATAGCATTAAGATTACACACAAAATATTTTGTCCAATCTCAAGATATAAGGACTCTATCCAAATGAGCTTGGATACAATCATTTCCAACTCTTTTATTACTCCAAGTGAAATCAATCCCTTGAAGATCTAAATCCATTAAACCTTTGTTATTAATAAAGTCCACAAAATCTAGCATTCCTTCCAGTTGACTAACATTGCCTCCACTTTTTTCATGTTCATAAAGAGGAACATTAAAATCCCCCAGAAATAATCATCTACCATAATAGTCAACACTCTTAAGCTTAGACAGAGAATCACAAATTTTTTCCCTAGTATTCTTATTATTAGGAGCATACACATTAACAACATTTCAATAGTTATCTTGAGATAAAATCTAAATCTTAACAACAATAAAATGTTTATTGGCATCCATTAGGCTACTAGAGAACAATGAATGCTTCCACATAGTCATCATTCCCCTAGAAGCACCTTCAAAACTAGGAGCCATGGTATAGTAGTTATAGAAAGATTTCAAATTTTTAGCTTTATCTTTGTCCATTTTAGTTTCCTAGAGTGCCAATATATTACGTTTGTGCTCTCTAATAAAATTTTGAACAACTTCAATTTTATAGATATTATTCATCCCCTAACATTCCAAAAAATAACTTTCATTATAAATTTTTAGGGGTAAAATTGAGAATAGTTGCTTGCTTCCCATCAGTAATATTTTGCAAACTTTCTCTTTCTCTTGTCTTCCTAGTTATTTTTCTGCCAAGTTTCTTTGGAGTCCCAATATTTGGTTTCAATTTAAGAGAGCTAATTGACAATTTACTTCTTTGAGTCTCAACTCCTATGGGTAGAGGGTTAGCTTTTTTAATCTATTTTCTTCCTTTGACCCTATTTCTATTTAAGTTCTTTCTTCTCATTATTAGATCCAAACACTTAGAATCTAATACACTTTCAGTAAGAGGAAAATCTTGACATAGAGGATTCAATAGAGAGAGGGTTCCTTATGCTATGATTCCTCTAAAATTTCAATCTCATCTAGTTGACCAGTACTATCCTTGAGAATTTCACCTTCCTCAACCTCCTTTGAATCTTTTACCTCTTACAACTCATCATCTTTATTTTGATATATGACCATCTGGTTCATTGGAATATCCACATCCTAATTATCCTTGATACTACTATCCTCAATGTTCTAGATTTTTGCCTCTTCCTCCTTTAGCATCTCCTTATTTTGAACAACTTGATCATCTTTTAGTTCATGCAAAACTGTCTTATCAAGGAGAGATTTAGATTCTCAAACCTCCTTTTGAACTTTTTTTCCACATTCATTGTCTTTTGTTTATTTTAAATTTTCAAAGCATATTTTTTTTCCTAGTGACCCTATTTTTTGCTGACAAAACAAGCATTAAGAAGATCTTCAAAAAAAATCTCTTGCATCCACTTTTCTAATTTTGAATTAATATTCACCTTCTTGGGAAGGTCCTTTAGATGAGCATCTTTCACATAGATTCAATCACATTGAAGTTTAGATCTAGATGTCATCATATTATCAATAGCTATAAGTTCTCCAAAAGAACCAACGATCCCTATTAAAATGTCTTCATGCCAAAACTCAAGTAGGAGCCTTGGGATTTTTGCCCATATCAGAGTAGTAAAGAAGAAAGCATTAGAGAGATCCATATTTGGTTCCCACTTTTTAATCGTTAAGGTGCGATTACCAAAAGACCAAGAACCTGCACATAAAACCATTTAAATCTTCCATTCATGTAAAAACAAAAGAGAAGAACCCTTTCATCATTATAACAATATCCACTTGACCAAAGATAGCCCATTTCCTTTTAATCATTTTTCTAAGGGCATCAATATCTAGATGGGGCCCAAAAAATTTCCCAACAATGGTAAAATCCATAGTTGAAATAGAATAATCAACTATCAAATCTGAGATAAAAATCTAAAACCCATCTTTTTTCCAATAGGATTTTGAAGTAATAGGTGGAAAAGATGACTTTCCTCTTAGCCTTTTCCAAAAAAAAGAAGACCACTTTCATTGACTTGCTTCAAGATCCTCATTTTTTTTCTTATCAACATGTGATCCTTTAGCATTCTTTCCCACATCCACCGAGATATTCCCCTACTTCAATGGGTCCCTTATTTGGACTAAGCTCTCACTCAGAGGATTAGAATGATTATATCAATAGACCTCACATCTTCTACAATAGAAACCCAAAAAATATCTATCTTCTTCATACTTTAGAAGCCCACTAAAACCTGAGTCTAACTTCCTTGCACCCACTTTTGAACTCCTTACTTCTAAATTCTCTATGCCACTAGGGTCAATCCCTACAAGTAAATTCCCACCAACCAAGTTCCTACCTACCAGAACTCTACCAAACCCCATCTCTATGGACTCTCCAAAGGTTCCTACCAAAAAGGTTGTTAAGTTACATGTGAGTGTGGCATTACTTGTTAAAGTTGAACAAGAAAAGCTTTTAAAAGTTGGTTTCATTGGTGCTATCGATTATGTTGAATGGATCTAAAACATTGTTCCAGTCTCCAAACATGATAAGTGTATCTGATTTTGTACAAATTTTTGAGATCTAAACTTAGTGTGTCAAAAGGATGACTTTCCACTACCTAATATTGATATGATATTGGATATGATAGAAAGATATGAAATGTACTCACTCATGAACAATTTTTCTAGTTATAATCAAATTAAAATTGCATTAGAATACTAGGAGAAAAATACTCTCACTTATGCATGGGGTACCTTCTATTGAATGTGATACTATTTTTTTTATAAAAAATTGGTGCCAGATATCAAGGGGTAGTTACACCAATCTTCCATGGTATGATGCATAAGAAGATGAAGGAATATGTCGATGACACCTTGGTCAAGAGTATACAACACAATACTCATCATCAAGATTTGGAACCAATCATATATCATATGATGAAGTTTAGTCTCAGATTAATTACCAAGAAATGTGCATTTTGTGTCACATCCGGGAAGTTACTTGATTATATTGTATTTGTATAAGGAATCGAGGTTGATCCAAAAAAAGTACAAGTAATAATGGAAATTATTCCACCCTATAATATTACTCAAATGAGGGGGTTGCAAGGAAGACTTCAATCCATTTGCAGATTCATTTCAAGTTGGTGGATAGGTCACAATATTTTACGAAGACTCTACATAAAATTGTAAAATATGACTAGAACAAAGATTGTGATCAAATTTTAACATAGATAAAACAATATCTTGCCAATCCACTAATCTTGATGGCTCCTATTTATGGGAGGCATATCATTTTGCATATCTTAGCAATAAAGTCATGTCTCAATATCTTTTTAGCTTAGGAGGAAAATAATAACAAGGAATGAGGTATATATTACCTTAGTCACACATTGATTTCTAATGAAATGAATTGTAGCATTATTGAAAAAGCTTGCTTAGCGATCATCTTTGCTTCTCAAAAGTTGAGGCACTACAGGCTTGCTCATAAAATGCAATTGGTTGCCAAAATTGATCTATTGAAGTATTTAATTAACAAGGAAACTCTAACAAGAAGGTTAGCTAAATGGGTCATGATACTTAGTGAGTATGATATTACATATGTCAAGAGAAAGACTATTAAGAGACAAGAAATTGCTAATTAATTAGCAGAAGCACTAGTGAAAAGTCTTCTAACATTGAATATTGAATTCCCTAATGAGTCTATCTCAATCCTAACACATCAAACATTGGTGATTTTTCTTTGATGGTTCCTTCACACAAGGATCCGGTGTTGGGCTCTTATTCATAACACCATAGAAATATTCATTGTCTAAGGCATACAAGATTCTATTTCCTTGTACAAATAATATTGCAAAATATGAAGCCTTAATCAAAGGCATGAAGATTGTAGTTAAATGGAGAGTAAATGAATTGAATATCTTTGGTGATTCATAGCTAGTAATCAATAAATTCAATGATGTTTATCAGAAAAAGGATGAGAAGTTGACACCTTATAAATGAATGGTTGATGATTAAAAAAAAATACTTTTCTCATGTCACTTTTCAACAAGTTCCTTGAGCAGACAACAAGGTTGATGATGCAATGGCTATTCTCGCTTCTATGCCATACATGACTACAAATAATTTTTGACATGAATTCCTAGTGGAGATGTTACCCTACCCTACTTATAATTCACTTGAATCCTAAATGATCTATTCTATTATAGGACATGATTTGTCTTGCTACCATCATGTCTATTCTTACCTATGTGACCAAATAATTTTGGACAATCTAACCTTAAACAAAACATGTTACCTAATTCAAAGTGCATCATAGTATGTCATTATTTCCAATGACTTATTTAGGAGAGGTCTTGATAGAACACTCTTTAGGTTTCTAGAACTTGATGAGTCCAAACACACATTAATCAATGTACACAAAGGCATTTGTAGATCTCACTCTAATGGCTTGACACTAGCTCATAAACTTATTAGAGTTGGTTACTATTGGCCAGATATGGAGAAAGATGTAATTAAACACACCAAGTCCTGCAAGTAGAGCCAACTCTATGGAAATATTATCTATGCTCTAGCTAGGGAGCTAATTCTATTTATCATGCTTTGGCAATTTCAACAATGGGCCTATAATCTAGTAGGTCAAATTCATCCATCTTCTTCAAATGGACACAAGTTCATTATCAAACCTATAGACTTCACCAAATGGGTAGAAGTAGTCCCTCTTTCTAAGGAAAATGGAAAAATTATAGCTCTATTCATTCTTAATTATATCATATTTAGGTATGGTGTATAATACTCCATCATTACTAATAATCGAGGACAATTTAAAAACAAGGATCTCAAAGAGTTGTGTTCAAAGTTTAAAATCAAGTAGCATTATTCTTCTATTTATTACCCCTAGGGTAATGGACAAGTGGAAGCATTCAATAAGGCTATCCTTAAGATTTTAGATCACATCATCGACAAATCTGAAAGAGACTAGCACCTTAAAATTAATCTAGTTTTATGGGCTTACAGAACTAGCATTAGAACTACAATGGGAACAACACCCTTTTCTTTGGTGTATGGAGTGGATGTTGGAAAATGAAGATGGTGTAACTGAGAGGGGAGGGGTGAATCAGTTACCACAAAAACATTTTCAAAAGTCCCAAAGATGCCTTAAACTTAGTTGCTGCTACTACAAAAAATCACTGCTTAAATCTTGATAGATGTTTAGTTAAATTATGAAGCATTTACTAAAAATAAGCGATTATGCAAAAGAAAGTAATCATTAACACAGTAGACACCAGATTTACGTGGAAACCCAATATGGGAAAAACCACCAGCAACTAGTCACCAATTTTCACTCTTCTGAAGTGAGCCCTGTTAGGAGCCAACCCTGTTAAAGGTTACAAAACACACTGTTAGGTGTGACCCTATTAGAGGATTTAATCACCCTATTAGGAGTGGCCTTGTAAGAGGTCTTTTGAACAATTCAACTGAATTGCCACCCTGTTAAAGGATTTATGAAATGGCTGTCAAACCAACTCTGTTAGGAGATTTTGGAATCACTGTTACAATGGTTAGAAAGCAACAATGAATGATCTGAAAATACATGCAACTTATCTTGCTGAATACAGATCTCAGTTTTGCTCCATAAGATCCTTACTGATCAAATATATCTCTGCAGCTCCAAGATTTCCCTCTGCTCAATTCTACTTAGGCACACACAAGTCTCTTCCTTGCACTTCCTTGCACTTTTTGTATGTTCATTCTCTCTCATCTTTTTTTTCTTGAGCACCTCTTTATATATTATTCATAATACCAGGTCGGCCCAACCAACTTGTTAATACAATTCCAAATTTGGCTTGCCCAAACAACTTGACTAAACATATTCTAAAGTCGACTTGAACTAAAAACTTTCACTGGCCGACGCTGCTTGGTCAATACAGAACAAAAACTTCCTTCCTGTGTTAACCGGCAGAACTCGGTAAGAATTACAATTACCGAGGAATTCGGTAAACCTACCACTTCCTTTGAAAATCGACTGGACTCGGTAAAAGCTGTCTTCGACTACCGAGTGAGCTCGGTGAAAACTCGGCTTTCCTTAGCATACCATGCGAACTCGGTTAACACTAACCGTTCGCTAAACAATCCTTTGATACCCGAGTGATCTTGGTAAGAACTAAACTTTCCTTAGCTTACCGAGTGAACTCGGTTAACACTAACTCACCGTGTGACATACAAGAACGCTCGGTATATACTGCAAAAGGCTTTTACTGACCGAATGAGCTCGGTAGACTCTGTAAACTGTTTTCCTGGTTGATAGAACTTGGTAGACTCTGTCTGATAACTGATATAACATTTGTGTAACATCAAAGACAATACACAATTACTTAATTGTATCCAACAATCTCCCTCTTTGGCATTGATGGCAACACAACATGTCATAGCAGAAATGAAATTTGAAAGCAAGTCTATTGCAACACAACATAATTAACAATTCTCCCTCTAAGATAGAGAACTTTCCCTCTTACAGTAATCACCCTCTGTGAAGAAATTACTTAATCAAATTTTGGATTTCGAAAAAGATATGACAGTAAAACTCTCCCTCTTTGACAACACATGCCAAAGACCATCTAATTTCAAATGAATTTCATTGTACCTTTAGTACTGATTCATATGCAATATTTCCTTGATTTGTTGCATCAACTGATGATTGTTCAATTTTGTAAGAGCTGATGCATCACTAAAACTTATTTTAGTGAACTTCAGATAGGGGAATAACCCCTAACTTACCTCTGAGATACAAAAATGCATCCTTAGGTAAAGGCTTTGTGAATATGTCAGCAATCTATTCCTTTGTATGTACATATTCCAGTCTGATTTCCTTGTCCTGTACCAATTCTCTGACAAAGTGATACTTGATTGCAATGTGCTTAGTCTTAGAATGCATTACTAGATTTTTAGATATATTGATTGCACTTGTGTTATCACAAAACATGACGACTGGTTCCTTGATTTCCATCTTCATGCCTTGTAGCAATTGCTTGAACCAAACTATATTAGAACAGTTTACTGCTGCAGCAACATACTCTGCCTCTGCTGTTGATTGAGCTGTACAATTTTGCTTTTTGCTTATCCAAGAAACCAACCTCTTTCCAAGAAAGAATGCACCTCCACTTGTACTTTTTCTGTCGTCAAGGTTTCCTGCCCAATCAGCATCAGTAAACACTTTTAAGTCTAGGTTTCCTCCAAGTTTATACCATAATCCATAATCTTCAGTTCCTTTCAGATATCTCATTATTCTCTTGATTGCCATCATGTGATTTTCTCTTGGTTTGGCTGAAAATCTTGCCACAATTCCAACTGCAAGAGCAATATCTGGCCTAGTATGAACTACATATTGCAACTTTCCAATTATAGATCTGTACAATGTCTAATCTATTTCCTTTGAATCATCTTCTTTGGTAAGTTTTAGTCCAGTACACATGGGAGTTCCAACTGGTTTACAGTCTTCCATACCAAACTTTTTCAATATCTCTTTGATATATTTTGCTTGAGTGATGTAGATGCCATTCTTGTTCTGCTGAATTTGAAGTCCCACAAAGAATTTGATTTCACTGAACATTGACATTTCAAATTCTTTGCTCATTTGTTCTGAAAATTCTTTGCAAAGATCATCATTCCCTATAAAAATAGTATCATCTACAAATATTTCTGCCAGGACAATCTTATTTTCTGGTCCTTCCTTGATATACAAACTACTATTATCATTATTTCTTTGAAATCCAATTTGAATAAGATAGCTATGCAATCTTTCATACCATGCTCTAGGGGCTTGTTTCAGACCATACAATGCCTTGTGTAATTTGCAAACCATGTTCTTTTTATCTGGATCAATAAAACCTTCAGGTTGTTCAATGTAGACCTCTTCATCCAGTATACCATTTAGAAATGCTGACTTGACATCCATCTGATAAACTTTAAATCCTTTGTAGGCAGCATATGCTAATAAGGTTCTAACACCTTCCAATCTAGCAACAGGAGCAAAAGTTTCTCCATAATCTATGCCTTCTTCTTGAGAATATCCTTTGCACACTAATCTAGCTTTGTTTCTTGATACTTTACCATTTTCATCCAACTTATTTCTAAAAACCCACTTTGTACCGATTACATTTTTGTCTTTAGGCCTAGGTATAAGAGTCCATGTTTTGTTCTTCTCTATTTGCTCTATTTCTTCATTCATTGCTTCAATCCAATTATCATTTTCTAATGCATCTTTGACAGTTCTAGGTTCAAAATCAGCAAGTAAACAAGTACCTTTCAACTTACTTCTTGTGATGGTTCCATCAGATTTATTTCCAATGATCTGATCTGCTGAATGATGTCTCCTGACATATTTGGCTAGAATAGGTTCTTTTTCTTTTGGATGAATTTTGTCGTTATCTTCTTGCATTTCTCCTCCTTGCTCGGTTTGGTCTGGCTCGGTATCAACTAGCACGGTATGTACCTGCTCGGTTACCTCAGGCTCGGTAATCTCTAACTCAGTATTTTTTGATTCGGTAGATGTTGGCTTGGTAGATGTTTCCTGCAACTCGGTTAGTGATGACTCGGTAGAAGAAGATTTCTGATTCTCAGATGCAATTGATATTATATCCGAATCACTGAAGACAAATCTTTTGTAATCTTCTGGTTCTTTTCTGCTTTCTTCTTCAGTCTTTTCTGCAAATTCATCAACTTTCACATGTATACTTTATATGACTTTGTGAGTAGATAAGTTTAAGCATCTATATGCTTTACTCTTACATGAGTATCCAAGAAATATACCTTCATCACCTTTTACATCAAATTTTCCTTTTCTAGATTCTTTCAAGATATAACATTTGCTTCCAAATACTTTCAGATAACTTACATTGGGTTTATAGCCATACCATATTTCATAGGGAGTTTTGAATGAGTCCTTTTTTAACTATACTCGGTTTAAGGTATGAACTGCTGTACTGATAGCCTCCTTCCAGTATTTGATAGCAACATTCTTTTCTATCATCAAGGTTCTTGCACAATCCATGATGGATCTGTTCCTTCTTTCAGCTATGCCATTTTGTTCAGGTGTACCTGGTGCTGAAACCTGTCTTTTGATTCCTCTTTCAATACAAAAGTTATTAAATTCATGTGAAATAAATTCACCACCTCTTTCTGACCTTAGGCATTTCAATCTTTTCCCTGTTTCTTTTTCTACTCTTGCCAAATACCATTTGAACTTTTCAAATGCTTCTGATTTGTTCCTTAGGTACATGATGGTCATCATTCTTGAATAATCATCAACAAAAAGAATGAAATATTTTTCACCAGTATAGCTTTCAGTTTCAATAGGTCCACATAAGTCAGTATGCACAATTTCTAATAAATCTTCAGACTGATAATTTTTGCTTTTGAAACTAGACTTACCCATCTTTCCAATTTGACAATTCTTGCATAAACCGACCTCTAGTTTCTTTAAATCAGGAATGCCTCTCACTTTCTTGAATTTTCTTATCTTTACCAGATTGTCAAAATTCACATGACATAATCTTTTATGCCATAACCAACTCTCTTCTATTTGAACAATAAAACATGAATGTTCATCAAGTTCAAGATAGAACAAGTTACCTTTAGTTTGAATACCAGATCCAATCAGCTTTCCTTTATCCTTCAGCAGTCTTGCTTTGCCTTGGATGAATTCTACTTTGAGTCCATTGTTGAGTAACTGTGCCACACTCAATAAATTGTGCTTTAGCCCTTCTACCCAATAAGCATTATCACATACAAGTTCCTGGGTTAGAGTGATTCTTCCTTTTCCTTTGATGCAACAAGGTTCGTTGTTTCCAAATCTTACATTGCCACCATCATACTCTTCAAATTGATCAAACTTTGTTTTATCTCCAGTCATATGATGTGAGCAGCCACTATCAATGATCCATGTATCATTCTTACTTATGTGAGAGATGAGTGCCATTTCTTCATTGTCAGATTCATCTTTTACAGCAATGTAAACAATCTCATCCTCTTCTTCATCATTAGAATCATTAGAATCTTTAGCCATAAAACATGATTTCTTACTTTTATCTTTAAATGATTTGAAATCTTTCTTACTGTTCCATTTATTATCTTTCTTTTCATCTTTATCTTTCTTGTTTGGACATCTTGCAGCAATATGACCGACTTCTTCACATGAAAAGCAGATTAGGGGTACTTTACCTCTGTACTTACCTCTTCCTCTTGAATATTTCTTTGCAAGTAGGGCTTCAATTACTTCAAGGTCGCTGTCAGAGCTCTGATCTGATTGATCTTCACTCTCTGACTGAGATTCCTTCTTCTTTTTGCCTTTGTCCTTGAGTGAGAGCTTGGCTTCAAATGCAGACTCAATGTTCTTTACAGCTAGAACATAATTATCAAAATTATCTAATTCAAATGCTGTCAATCTTCCAACTATGGCCTCTAGGTTTATCTTGTGATTGGCCTCACACCTTCTTTCTTGAATGGCTGATACCCTGATGGCATAAACTGGAAGTAGAGTTCTAAGAACTTTACTTATGACTGTCTCTTCACTGATACTTCCTCCAGAAGCTTTGATAGCACTGACACATGCTTTAATTCTTTCAACATATTTGGCAATATTTTCATCTTCTTTCATTTTCATCTGATCGAACTGTCCTCTCAGACTTTCAGCTTTGGCTCTTCTGAAATTGTCATCTCCACCATAGATCTCTTTCAGTCTTTCCCACATTTCATAGGCAGTAGTGTAGTCCTTGACATCATCAAACTCTTCATAACTCAAGGCAGATGCAATATCAATCATCATAATGTTATGAGTCTTCTTTATAGCAATGTCATTGACTGATAATGTACCTGATGGTTCTACATATTTCTCATCAAGATATTTCAGACCAGTGTCACCAATGGAAGCTAGATGAAGTCTCATTAATCCCTGCCATGCTGAGAAGTTGTTTCGGTTAAGCCTTGGGATTTCCCTCTTATAAGACATCTTGATCTTTGGCTTAGATCTTTGAAATCTTCTCCTGCAAGCACCAAGAGCTCTGATACCAATTGTTGGAAAATGAAGATGGTGTAACTGAGAGGGGAGGGGTGAATCAGTTACCACAAAAATATTTTCAAAAGTCCCAAAGATGCCTTAAACTTAGTTGCTGCTGCTACAAAAAATCACTGCTTAAATCTTGATAGATTTTTAGTTAATTTATGAAGCATTTACTAAAAATAAGCGATTATGCAAAAGAAAGTAATCATTAACACAGTAGACACCAGATTTACGTGGAAACCCAATATGGGAAAAACCACCAGCAACTAGTCACCAATTTTCACTCTTCTGAAGTGAGCCCTGTTAGGAGCCAACCCTGTTAAAGGTTACAAAACACACTATTAGGTGTGACCCTGTTAGAGGATTTAATCACCCTGTTAGGAGTGGCCTTGTAAGAGATCTTTTGAACAATTCAACTAAATTGCCACCCTGTTAAAGGATTTATGAAATGGCTGTCAAACCAACTCTATTAGGAGATTTTGGAATCACTGTTACAATGGTTAGAAAGCAACAATGAATGATCTAAAAATACATGCAACTTATCTTGCTGAATACAGATCTCATTTTTGCTCCACAAGATCCTTACTGATCAAATATATCTCTGCAGCTCCAAGATTTCCCTCTGCTCAATTCTACTTAGGCACACGCAAGTCTCTTCCTTGCACTTCCTTGCACTTTTCGTATGTTCATTCTCTCTCATCTTTTTTTTCTTGAGCACCTCTTTATATATTATTCATAATACCAGGTCGGCCCAACCAACTTGTTAATACAATTCCAAAGTCGGCTTGCCCAAACAACTTGACTAAACATATTCTAAAGTCGGCTTAAACTAAAAACTTTCACTGGCCGACGTTGCTCGGTCAATACAGAACAAAAACTTCCTTCCTGTGTTAACCGACAGAACTCGGGAAGAACTACAATTACCAGGGAATTCGATAAACCTGCCACTTCCTTTGGAAACCGACTGGACTCGGTAAAAGCTGTCTTCGACTACCGAGTGAGCTCGGTGAAAACTCGGCTTTCCTTAGCTTACCGTGCGAACTCGGTTAACACTAACCGTTCGCTAAACAATCCTTTGATACCCGAGTGATCTCGGTAAGAACTAAACTTTCCTTAGCTTACCGAGTGAACTCGGTTAACACTAACTCACCGTGTGACATACAAGAACGCTCGGTATATACTACAAAAGGCTTTTACTGACCGACTGAGCTCGGTAGACTCTGTAAACTGTTTTCCTGGTTGATAGAACTCGGTAGACTCTGTCTGATAACTGATATGACATTTGTGTAACATCAAAGACAATACACAATTACTTAATTGTATCCAACAGTGGATGTTGTGCTTCCTATTGAGGTTGAGATTCCTATTTTGAGAATTTCTATGAAAGGCTTTGTTAATGATGAGGATTACAGAATATCTTAGCTTCAAGAGGTAGAATTTTTAGATGAATAGAGGCAAGTGGCATGTGATCATCTCCAAGCTTATCAAAAGTGTATGTCTAAAAGCTACAACAAGAAATTCAAGCCATGTGATGTCCAAGTGGGTGACCTAACCTAAGGAAAAACCCTAATAATTAATAACAACATATACAAAAAGGGAAGTTTGAACCTACCTAGCATGGTCCATACATAGTTACTACAATGTTTGAATATGGTGCTTATCAACTTTCAACAACTGAGAGAGAGTCACTCAAAGAGCCAATCAAAACTCTTCATCTTAAGTGATTCTATAGCTAACATGATTTCAAAGCTCTTTGTACATAATTAAATGTCTTGAAAAAACTATTATCTTGGTGAAAACCTAGCGATAGGTGCCTTGGAAATACCATTTAAAAAAAAAAAAATACAAAAAAAATTTTAAAAATGGAAAATTGAAGATCTCTTAAGCTTTAGTCACTAGTTGTTCTAACTGCATCTATCTACTATTGATTACATCACTATTGAGATTCCTCTCAAAGAATATATCTTTCACATCAATCACTAGTTGTTTAACTACATCTGTCTATTGTCACTTAGTTTCCTACTGAGATTTTTCTCAATGAAGATTTCTCTCTAACATTAGTCACTAGTTGTCCTAACTGAGTCTATCTACTATCATCCTCCTAATGAAGATATTTCTTTCACATATGTTATGAACATCTACACTTGAGATCAATCCTATAACAATGACACTGAAATGGAAACATTGATACTATTTTCATTATGTTGAGATTTTCTTTGTTTATTTTACTTTCTCTTTATCATTTCCCTTTCAAAAACTCAAGGATGTCTCTTTTGACTACATAAGCCAAGATTAGGGGCTTGATCTTTTCTTTTTCTTTCTACTTGTTGGTTTGATTCCAATGATCTAAAGCACACATATAAAGGGGCATCCACTATAAGAGCCTCTATCTCTTATTGGATGGCTATGTGTTCCTTGACTCATTTTATATGGATACTTTAGTGAGGTTGGTTCACCTCCTTAACTATTTGAGTGAAACTCTATGCTACAATAAATAATGATACTCATCCTACTAAGTGAATGTATGGGTCACTATGAGTATACTTAACACATTTCTATCCCAGGTTACAAATGCAAGGGTTGTTGTAGACAAAATCTTTATTGAATACTTAGCATAAGAAGGATCTCTCATGTGTTTGGTGTTTTTTCATGTAAGAAACATTTTGGTCATCCTAGCATTTATGCCTTAATGCTTATGTTTTCTTGTTACATTAAAAGGGACAAATGTTCTTTCATTCTGGCTTCTTGTACCTTAATGCTTGCACTTAATCCCAAAAAAACTAAGACACATGTCACATTTAGATTCTCATGATTGTAATGTCAATTTGAATTGTATGACATTTGTGGGTCTAGCTAAACACTCAGTGATGATAATTTTATGAGTTTTATAGCTAGACCTAGGGATACATCTGGTATAGGGTTGCATTTCATACTCCACTTGCACAAGAGTACATTTCAATTACTACTTTACTTGCATCTTTCAACATGAGAAGTTGTTGATTTCTTCAAAAGTATCATGTCTATTCTCAACTGCACAAGCATGCATCTTATTGGTTCACCCTTTTGACTTTCATGGATACCTATCATTAAAAACAAACTTGATAGCTACATGAGGTGTTAGTTCATTCATAGTTTACATTTCACATACATATTTTCATATTCATCTCATCTATACTACATTCATAAATTTCATCAATTAACATTCATCACAATCATATCACTAACATCTCATGTATAAAAAAACTATAAGAGAAAAAGTGACACATGCAAAGGTACTCAAATCAAAAGATTTCATATATATAAATCTCTCCCATGGAGTCAAGTGTACATTGATATAAAAATTAGTGCTACTCAAGCATTGTCAATCTCAAAATGAAACTAAATGATGTTGAGAAATCCAAAATATATCCTTATAAGGAAGACAAGAGAGAGAAAACTAACTATTTCCTTCTACCTCATCTTAGGGTGGAGGATCAGGAGGAGGAGCATCTACTCTCACTAGCTAACATACACCATCTGATGCTATAGCATACTTAGAATATCTAGGCATGTGTGATATACCCTACATAGTAATAAGCTAATTTATTGCCATGTCATCAAGCCTCATCTTGTTGCTACTCTAACCACTCACAAATCTCATTTTTCTAACCACATATCTCAAACTACAACCTAAATTTTCCACTCACCTAGTTGTCATTATACCATCCTTACTCTCTACCTAGATCTCTTTAGAGCATCATGGGTTTATGCATGAGCCTCTCTACTCTATGGCTCTAGAGTAGGCTAGTCTTGCATCTCTGCATTACCCATATCCTATTTTGGCTAGTGTTGATTTTAATCACCTACAAGTTGCCTCAGCAAGTCACCACCAATGGCACCTAAGGTCCTCATCTCACCCCTAGCACATCTATGCCCAATCCTACTCCCACTAGCATCTAGACCCAAATCTCATCTAAAGAGGAGGGATCTATACCTATGATGTATGTTGCCTAGGTACTTGCTATTGTGGCTACTATTGTGGCTGCTACTATGGTTCCTGCACTAGTGATATAGGCACTATCATCCCCATTGGGTTTGTAATTTGAGGAAATATATGACTCAAAAAATGCTCCCTATATGTCAAAGTCATCCTCCATTCTAAAACTATAGATATATAGTAACAACACATCATAGTAATGGAGTGTACATCAATCACAGACCTCCTAGGGTCTAGTCTAACTGACCATCCCTTCTTCACCTCCTCATTGAAGCAAGAATATGTGAAATACTCTTGTGAGATGTCATGTGGCCTTCCATACTATTGCCACATGATTATTAATGGAAATCTCTGATCACCTAGATCAAGAAACCATTTAGTAGTTGAGAGGAAAACATGTATCTAAGCTTTGCTCACACATCATCCCATGCCTCTATCTCTCTCCATGGCTTCCATATAACTAACACCAAGTCATCTAGCTATGATGTCAATATCTCAACCTTACCATGAGCAGCTTGTGTCATCCAGATTTAGTTCCTGCAAATGAAAGGCTCCTCAAGTTGTTTTATATCCTCACAGATGGGTCTAGTAATTGGCAAGTGCTCCCATGCCCATACTTGTAACACATAAATGTTGGAAGATTAGGAAGATTGTTAGAAGATTGGTTGAAAACATGAATGTTTATGATATTCTTATGTGGGAGTACTACTATTATGATATGTTACATTCATGATTAAGTTTGTCATTGATGTCAACATAGTAGTTTTTTGTGGTAACTGATAGAAGAACAATGGAAAGGTCAAGTTGGTATGAATGGCTAGTTGAGTATTATAACCACTTGAGGATATGGGAGATATTTCTAAGTATCTAGTATATGTAGCTAACATCAAAAGAAGAACTTGGATAAGTATAGAAGAATTTATGTAAGTTTTGGTGATGTTTATTCTAAGATAGAGTTTATAGAGGCATGTTTTGATAAACCTTTTATATCCCTTAGTAGAGTTGATATCTTGAGGATCGGGATTGAGGACATGGAGAAGACATTTTGAGGATGACATGGCTAAACTCACTCATCATAATGTTTCATGTACAAAAAGTTATTCAAGTTACAATGTGGAAGATTAATGTTATCACTAAGTGTAACATGTTCTTAATGTGGTCCTATAATAATTAATTGAGAAGGTCTAAACAACTAACTCAAGCAATTGTTTTGAGGACTTAGTATAAAGGAAGGACATTTTTCTTTATCATGATATGTGGTGATATGGATTATGAATGATTAAGAAGCAACAAAGACTATGGAATGCAATGTTGAGCAGAGCAATGAGGAAGTGAAGGAAACTTCATTGCTAAGGTTTTGCTAAGTGATATGAGGTTTGGTATTTGGATCCAAGGTTTGTGACCTAGTCTACAAGGTCTAATAGTGATTGGTCTTGTTGATAGGATAGAGGAAAGAACACATGAAAGAGGAACATAATAGTAAATTACTTGTATGAGCGGTGAGCTCTTCTTGTGTTTGAAATTGTATGCTTGGGTAGTGGGCTCTTCTTGTATACATTGTACTACAAATCCTAATAGGGTTGGCACAACTCCTAACAGGGATTCAAAGTCTCCTAACAAGGACTCTATGTACTATATTTTGTAATAGACTCCTAATAGGGTCCATCCTCTAACAAGGAATATTTATATTAGTACATCATCTTGTGGGTATCATTCCCATCGAGGTTTTCCCTCTGATCAAGGGTTTCCCTAGCCAACATATCTAGTGTAATTGTCTATGTGCATTTTATCATGGTTTCTATTTACTTTGGTTGAATGGTTAAGTTTTCTTAAAGAAGATAAATGTTTTACTTGTTGGATAACTAATTCACCCACCTCTTAGTTATCTTGGTGGACTATTCTTTGTAAAAATTGGCATCAGAGCCTTGGGTCCTTAAAGGTAAAGTTTAACAACTTTGGGAGATCAATGGTGAGTTATTTCAAAAAAGATAGTCCTAAATTTGATGGAGGAAATTTTGAAACCCAAAAGATGGAGCTTCTTGTTGGGAGATCAAAATTGTGTACAAAATTGAGGATTGAGCTTCTAGATAAAGGCACAAGTAATAGAGATTGAGATTCGAAGAAGACATGAAGATCAAGAAAGTTATTAATCTACTTATAAAAGGTGAGAACAAAGGTATGGAAGTTTTTTCTTTTTGGACATGTAATGAGTTTGGTTATTTTCCATCTACATGCCCTAAGAGAGTAAGAAAATATAGAAAGAGTTCTTTTTCTGATGAAGTTGAAGGATTTAGAGAAAGTATGGAAAGATCCTTGAAAGACCATGTTAATGAAAAGAATGTATTATAATAAATAGCTTTGGTGATTATTATAAAAAGTGCAAATGTGAGAATTGATGACAGATTTAGGATACAAGAGAGAATAGTTGATCATAATTAAGATGATGTTTTTACCAAGCCAAGGAATGATAAAGTATTTCTTGAGAATAATAATGATTTGCAAAATGAAGGAGAGCCAAGGAAAGAACAAAGCTTAGAACCTTCAATAGAGCCAAGAGTTGAGATAGAAACTCCTAATTTAGAAAAGAATATGATAGAGAATCACCCATCCAAATAGATCATCGGAAGAAAAGATAAAGTTGTGATGAAAAGAAGCAAAGTAAATAAAGAACTATGCTTGATATCTCAAGTTAAGCCTAAGAATTTAGATGAAGCATGTAGAGATGATTACTAGAAACAAGCTATGAAAGAAGAATTGGATCAAATAGTAAAGAATGAGACATGAGAATTGGTCCCTAGACCAGCAGAAAAGAATGTGATAGGAACCAAATGGGTATTCAAAAACAAGATGAATGAACAAGGTGAGGTTGTAACAAATAAAGCAAGATTGGTATGTGA
This sequence comes from Cupressus sempervirens, assembly GCA_028749045.1. NCBI lineage: Eukaryota > Viridiplantae > Streptophyta > Pinopsida > Cupressales > Cupressaceae > Cupressus > Cupressus sempervirens. The sequence continues at coordinate 157,017,881 of CM053788.1, read as the reverse complement.
AGGTTACTCACAGCAAGAAGGTATATATTATGAGGAGACTTATGCTCCAGTGGCTAGAATAGAAGTAGTAAGATTATTTTGAGCCTATGCAACACATAAAAAATTCAAAGTATATCAAATGGATGTCAAGTCAACATTTCTGAATGGAGAACTTGAAGAAGAGGTTTACATTGAGCAGCCTGAAGGATGCCTTTTGAAAAATGACAAGGACATAGTATGCAAACTAATGAAAGCATAGTATGGATTGAAGCAAGCACCCAAAACTTGGTATGCAAGGTTAGACAAACATCTGACAAAACTTGGATATAGAAAAGGTATGGAAGATAGTAATCTGTATTGGAAAGAAACTGATGATGGTTCAATGATTTTAGTAATAGTTGTTGATGATATCATATTTGGAGGAAATGATGAAGAAAGTAAGAAATTTTCAAAAAAATGAAGAAAGAATTTGAAATGAGTATGATAGGAGAGATGAAATATTTCCTAGGATTGTAGATTGTAAAGAATAAAGAAGCAATCATTATTTCTTAGACTAAGTACTTGAAGGATTTAATGAAAAGGTTTTGTTTGGAAGCATGTAAACCCATTGAAACACCTATGGTAACTAGACACAAGTTATCTACAAAGGAAAAGACACCTACTATTGAGTAGAAAAAGTATAGATCTATGATTGGAGGATTGCAATATTTGACTCACATAATGCCAGATATAGCAAATGTAGTTGGAATTGTTGCAAGATTCTAGGCTGATCCTAGAGAAGCACATTATGTAGTAGTCAAATGGATATTTAGATATCTAAAATGAACATCTGAGTTTGGTTTTTCATATGATAGATCTAATAACTTCACTCTAAGTGATTATACTAATGTAGATTGGGTAGGCAGTATGGATGATAGAAAGAGCACTAATGGAGGAGCTTTCTTTCTCGGAGGTAGATTGGTTTCTTGATTAAGCAAGAATTGGGATTGTACATCTCAAAGTACAATAGAAGTAGAGTATGTTGCAGCAACAAATAATTTCAATCAAGTCATTTGGATGAACTAGATGCTAAAGGATATAAGTATAGAAATCAGTGAACCTATTGTCATACATTGTGACAACACAAGCATGGTAAAAATGTCTAAGAATCTAGTGTTTCATTCTAAGACTAAGAACATTTCTATCAAGTTTCATATTTCAAGAGAAAAGTTGTAGAAAATGAAATTGGATTGGAGTATGTGAGCACTAAAGAGCAGATTGTAGATATATTCACTAAGCCTCTCCCCAAAGAGACTTTTGAGTATTTGTAAGGTATGCTTGGGGTTATGCCCCTTCCTACATTAGAGTAGACAATGCAAGAGTGCATCAGTCTAGGGTAATAGAGCACCATTATTTCTCTAGACTAAATGTTGATACTTCCTATATGGGGGAGTATCTATGATTGATAGAGTCATCTAGGACTCTTGTTGATATTGTTTTGAATAGTGTCTCTTGACACTTGAGCTAGTAAGAATCAATTGTTGCAAAGTTTGATTCAGAGATGTTGGTTGATAGAAACCTTTGACATTGATGTCAATGGGGGAAAATATTGCATGAAAAAATTTATGCTAAGGAATATGTTTGGCATGAGTATAGTATTTTGGTGTAGAGCGCATTGAGGTATATCATTGGGGGAGAATAATTGATGAAGAGGATTTGAAGATGTTTAATGGTCTTTTGTTGGTATTCTTGGAACTAGATGTTTTTTCATCTATATTGCCATCAATGCCAAAGGGGGAGAATGTTAGAAGATTAGGAAGATTGTTAGAAGATTGGTTGAAAGCATGAATGCTGATGATATTCCTATGAGGGAGTACTACTATGATGATATGTTACATTCATGACTGAGTTTGTCATTGATATCAACATAGTAGTTTTTTGTGGTATCTAATAGAAGAACAAAAGAATGATCAAGTTGGTATGGATGACTAGTTGATTATTATAACCACACAAGGTTATGGGAGATACTTATGAGTATCTAGGATATCTAGTTAATTCCAGAAGAAGAAAGGATAAGCCTAGAAGAAGTTATGTAAGTTTTGGTGATGTCAGTTCTAAGATAAATTTTATAGAGGCATGTTCTGGTAAACTTGTTATATCTCTTAGCAGAGTTGATATCTTGAGGATCGAGGTTGAGGACATGGAGAAGACATTTGAGGATGATGTGGCTAAGCTCACTTGTCATAATATTGTGGATATGAAAGTTTATTCAAGTTATAAGGCAGAAGATTAAATATGTTATTGCTAAACATAACATGTTTTTAATGTGGTCCTATAATAGTTAATTGAGAAGGTCTAAATAGCCAACTTAGGGAATGGTTTTGAGGACCTAGTATAAAGGAAGGAAATTTTCCTTTATCATGATATGCGATGATGTGGATTATCAATGTTTGAGAAATAGTAGAGAGTGTGGAATGCAAAGTTGAGCATAGTAGTGCAGAAGTGAAGGAAACTTCATTTTGGAGGTTTTGCTAAGTGATCTGAGGTTTGGTATTTGGATCCAAGATTCATGACATGGTCTAAAAGGTCTAATAAGGATTAGTCTAGTTGGTAGGACAAAGGAAATAAGAAAGGAAAGAGGAATATAATAGTAGTTTACTTGTATGAGTAATGAACTCTTCTTGTAGTTGAAATTGCATGTTTGGGCAAAGGGCTCTTCTTGCATACATTATATTACAACTCCTAACAAGGTTGGCACAACTCCTAATAGGGTTGGAATCTTCTAACAGGGATTCAATGTCTCCTAATAGGGACTCTGTGTACTATAGTCAAGGTAAACATTAAGAGAGCTACCTCCAAAAAAAGATATAAAATATTGGCAAATATTTCTTGATTTTGAAAAAAAATAAAAAATTCTATTGGCAAATCTCTAAAAAGATTATTCTAAATATGGTTAATATTGGTGATTATTTTCGAATCATAATTTTTTTCTATAAAATATTGATGAATCTCAATTGTAATAGGAAGTTCACTAATCACCATGAAATATTACAAATACAAATTGGACATTTTTTTACCTCGTGGAATATTATGAGGATCATTACATATACTTTAAATCAATACTATAAATTAAATATTGGTGATATTTCCCTAAAGTTACTAATAATTATGATAATTATTGGCCAGTTCAATATATTTTTTTCATTAATATATTATATTTAGGTGACTCAAATCTAATCATGTAATGAATATTGTGGCGAATATTTGAGTTTTTTTTTTTAATAAAATAAATTATTAAGTTATTTTAAATATTCTAGAACTAAATTTTATAAAACTATAGTGATTTAGGTTGTATCAAATCTTAAATTATTAGCCAAATTACTAGCCAAAAAATTCTAAAATTAGCCAATTTACGTATATTAGCCACTAAAAAATACCTTGCCTAACAAGGTCCATCCTCTAACAAGGAATATTTATATTAATATATGATCTTGTGGGCATCATTCCCACTAGGGTTTTTCCCTCTGATCAAGGGTTTCCCTAGTCAACATATCTAGTGTAATTTGTTAATGTGCATTTTATTATAGTTTCTATTTACTTTTTTTGAATGGTTAAGTTTGGATAAAGAAGATAAATTTTTTAGTTGTTAGATAACTCATTCACCCCCACTTGGTGGACTATTTTCTCTAATAATAAACACCTATTTCCATGCTCTTCTTCTCCTCATACATAACCTCATACATCTAATGATACATGTGGGCTAGCATACATTGACCCTATCCAAAATGTGTTGGCTACTCCAACATCTTCTATAGCATTCAACCCCAAACACACTCCAATCTATACTAGCCTCTACTAGGCATCAAAAAGCAACTCAATAATACTTCAAGTACCACTACCAATCTATGTCCATCACTCCTCCCAAGGAATGGATCTACCCATAATGATCGTGTCCTATAAAATGGCCCTCAGTACCAATGTCCTAGGTCTTGGTTGAATGTCGTACTATATCTGAGGTCTGTGAAATGGGATATAGAGTATCATATAGATGTCCTCTGGTGTGATGGTCATCTCTCCTAGTGGAAAATGGAATGTGTTCATTGTAACACCCCACCAAGGGATCCAAAAGATTTAACCTAAAGTTTTACTAAGTTTGCTAAACATTTTTTTTTTAAAAGTAAGAAAGTATAACATACACATCAAACACATAGTAGTGGAAGCAATAACATGTAATCATCAACAAACATACATAACAGGTTACATTCCTTAAGGATCCCAAGACGTTGAGTCACATTTAAATTTAATTAATTCTAAGTCTAACAAATACCACATCCACATGAAAGAATAATAATAAAGTCCAATGTCCATAATATACATTTATTCTGAATGCCTCTTGGAAAATTAATTCGGAATGCTCAATCATCCACTGTACATGTCACAGGGTATGAAAGGCTTAAAAGAATATACATATGTAAAAATAAAGATACATCACCCTCAAATCCTTGATACAAAGTATGGTAAAATAAATGAAATCATCCACCATACATGATACATCCATACATCCATAATGATAAAAAATTCATCATAAAATCTAACCATATATCATAATGATCTAAGAACATAGAGAAGGTAAATGCCAACCAAGAAAGCTCCAACCACGGTGACTACGGACAGATCTCAATGGTAAGAGTAAAAGCACTACCACCTGACCGCGTGGAACCTAAATAGTCCACTCCCACCGCGCTGAGGAGATAGTCTCAAGTCCCAAATAGGATATCAAATCACATAATCACAAATACTCTCTAAGTCTAGGAAATCCTAAAAGTATACTAACTCAAAGGTTCCAACACATAGATCGACATCTAGACCCAGAGGCACCACAAAGACACGTAGGAAACCTACTATGCAAGCGGGAAAGTGTCATTGCACGAATCACATTGGAAGTTACCCGAGCAATCCCCTAGGAATCTTGGGTCCCCTGTGTTCCTATGGCCACTAGTACCCTCTCATACTGACGAGGCAAACTACAGAATGCAAGGTCGCAACCAAGCATTCTCTCTACCCCATCCTAGTCTGTACTAGCACTCAAGGTATGGGAGAGAACATACAGTTATCTTATTAGGTTCATTTAAGTCAATTTCTAGGTGAGATGTTTTCACTTATTAAAACAAACAACTTACAATGAGTCATCCCCAGAGCCACTTCGGGTCTCTCGACCCTCATTGCAAGCCACTTCTCAACACTACACATAGATAACCTACCCTAGGCTCATGAAATCACAAGACACAAAATCACCTTAGTCCTATACAAGCGACTTGAAAGCATCAAAATATAAACCACAATAGTCACATCAATTCTCCATGAGAAACTGGAAAGCATCAAATAATAATCATCATGATCACAACAGTTCTCTATCAGCAACTGAAGGCATCAATGATAAATCAAAATATCCATCAGTTCTTAGCAAGCAACCAGAAAAACTATCCCAAAATAAAACACAATACTGATTGAAGACTCCAAAATGGTCAAGTCAAAACATGTCACAACATGACATCATCAAAAACAATCACTTAAAACACCTCAGCTTCACACAAAGAAACTGGAACGCAGTAATAAATAGTAAAAACATCCATCATAGAGCATATCAACACATCACCATGATTGGGTTTAAAACGATCGAGAACAAATCTTCATAGCATCACATTCGCATTACTCCCAAGCCTCTGGTAACAACCTATAACTGGTCAACATCTAATGAACTCCGAAACACCCCAAAGCATAGACAATAAATAGAAAACATAATAGTCTAACAGTTTGGATTTGAAAACATGCAGTTGCGTTAAACATTAGAATTACAGTTTTCGTTTCAAGGTATGATTCAAGTTCAAAAGATTTCTAGATTACCCTACAGGTTGACTCATTCATTTGTTCGAATGAAACTAGAATTACCCTCCCATCATGTTTTAAATCAATAATATAATTCTACAATTTTATCAAATAATATCCATTATTAATTAACTTTAATTAAACTAATTTTAATTAAATTAATTAATAATTATTGATCTAAATACTTATATTACTATCTTCATTAATTATCAATTTATTAATATTTGACCAAAAATTATTAATAAATTAATAGTTACAAAAACTATATTAAAATGCATTAATATTTAAATTATTAAATATTAATAAAGATCATTAATAAAACATTATTAAATGACATTTATTAAATAAATATTCATAAATTAATTAATAAATATTAATAAACTTTATTAATAAACATTATAAATTAAAATAATAATTAAAATATATGTAAAACTTTTTAACAAATTACTTTAATTTAAAAAAAATTTAATAAAAATTTATGAAAACTTTACACGTATCTTCTTTTAATTAAAATATAATAAAACTTTATAAAAACTCTTATATATCTTACTTTAATTAAAAGTTTATAAAACGTATCCCTTTTTCATTAATAAAGAGCCGCCAGTAAATTAAGCTTGCTCTGTGTTTAAAACGCAGTACCCGCGTGCATGAAATCCGCCGACAAAAACATGTAAGTGGGTAAGTTTAACATTGTTTTATTTTTATTTAAACTTTTGAAGCCCCCTCCATAATAAATTACTATTATTATTTTTAATTAAAGTTTCTAACATATATATATATATATATATATATATATATATATATATATATATATAATGCATTTTATAATTTAATTTATTCAAATTTTTATAAAACAATAACCCCATTACAATTTAGATATATTTGTTTTAAAACAAACAATTTATTATTATTAATATCTTAACTCATTTTTAATTAATTAATTTTATGTAATCTTTAATAAATTTTAAATTTTAAATTAAGAAAATTCTCTTTTTTATATGATAAAAAAAAAACATATTTTATTTTATTTTTAAATTGATTTCATCTAAATTCTGATGGAGAAAATATTATCAACCATCCAAATTTAGAATTTCATCTTTAGATTCAACCCCTTCCTGATTAAATCCTATGTTCTTTAATTTAGAAAACAAGGGTTTTCTGATTTCTTTTACGATCCCTACGTATACAGAAGTTAATTGACAAGCATCTAATAATTCACAATATTGAAATGTTTAAATTTTCATCACAAAGATTTCAGATTTACAATCCACAGACACGAAGAAAACAGGAAAGGATATTTGCATAATTAATCAGTGATCAAAACACAAGATCCTACCTGAGCCTGATGCTAATATGCAATCCCCAAACACTGTGAGAGAATTCGCTCCTCTTCAAGAACTTTTCTCTAAAAATCTTTCCTAGAATTCTCCTTCTGAAATTCGCTTCCAAAATTCGCATCCAAATTCATCCCCAAAATTCTTGTTCCAAAATTCTTCTCCAAATTCGTGTCCCCCAAAAATGAACCCCAAAGTTGTGATAAGGAGTTTTCTCCTCAAATCGGGGCACTAATTGTGCATTCACCTGAGAGGACTCTTTGCTCAACTAAGTTAACTCTAAAATTAACTTGTATTAATTCTTTGCTTTATCTTTTAATGCACCTTAAATGAATTATTAAATAATTTTATTTAATATTCCACTCGACTTCTATTTTTAATCTTTATTACTTTTAATCCCATGCGCACTTTATGAAATTAAACTAACATTATTATTTCTACTTGTTTTATCTTTTAATTTATTTCTTTTATTTTCAACTCAAGCTCACATCATGTGATCTAGAAACTTTAATAATTTAATATCTTTCAACTTTTAATTTATTTTAGAAACTTTAATTGATAAAATATTTAATTAACTTAAATAACAATAATATTTAGCATTTATTTAAAAATGAACTCTAAATATATTATTATTAAATTAAATAAATATTATCCCGTTCTAAATTTATCCTTGAACTTTAATCTCCAAATTTAATTCTTTTTATTTAATTAATTTCTCAATTAATTGTCATAATGATTTTCCATTAAATTAAATCATTAATTAATCTTTTAATTAGACTTAATTAATAGAAAATACACCAAAGACTCATAAAGACAAAATATGAAAACCCATCATAGCAAAACACATACTAAATCAATTAAAGGGTTATAATCATGAAATTACATCATTTGATGCATTCGGAGGGTACTTAACTCAGATACTTGTCCTAATTATCAATTAGGACAATTGGCTAAAGGATTTAGGATTTGGACTTAATAGTTTATCTCCTCTCTCTTACCATTGAGATAATGCAATAGGGTACGCTCATCCTGGCAATTCAGGGAAGTTGATACCTAGTACTTGCAACCTGCATAAAATCCATGCATGTACAGACACAATATTCTAAGCTAAACAGACAATGGTAGGAAGTGGTGCATCGTGTAGATCCCAACTAGCAGGTCACTACGACTCCCTTCCTTAACCACATCAGAAACACCATACATAAAGAAAACAAACACGCACACCATACACATGCAGTATGGGGTAAGTATCCATAAGAAAGCACATGTGATAATAAACCATCTAACTAATCATCATCGATAACTAAAAACACTGAATAATCATCATACATGCATGAAATACAGAGTACCAAGTAATCTCATTATATAATAAACTAAATGTAAAACAATATCTGATAATCTGAATGTGATGCTACTAAACATCAAGTATAAAACTGGCCTAAAAGAGTTTGGCAATTAAAACAAAATGTGAACTAGGGGCAGGCACTACATTCATCTCCAAATGGAAATTCTCAACAAGTGTTATCAACAATTTGTGATTCACCCACAGATTTGGAATATCACATAGACACAATAAACCAAGAGTACCAATATGCGTTCATTCTATAGCATCTAGCTGCCTAATCAATGCTCCTATAGCTAGATAATATGATCTAAAAGAAATGTATGGAAACACAACTTGCAAACATGCAAACGCAATAACAAGATCAATATCTGCCATCTAAAACATCATACTACTCTTAAATATATAGAAACATACTGCATGCATGTAACAAAGACCGATGACATTGTGAAACGATGGCTAAAAATCATGTTTTTGAAAAACCACTCATGCAAACAATGTCAAAATCTCATGTGAGATTTCACATTCTTGCATGAAAAAAAGTTGAACTATGCAAGAAAATAGTTCTATCTGAGAAAACCCATTATTACAAGTGAAAAATAAATAATATTTAGGGTCTCTCGCTCAAGAGATGGGTACCTCCCACGTGAGGAAACCCTACACCCTATGCAAGAAAGTTCCCTTGTGGTACATCCTTGCATGAGTCTATTTGGTGGTTCAAGAAAAAAAAAAATGGGTTCTCGTGTGAGGATGCTGAAAACAAGAATAAAAAACACTCAAAAAATGCAAAAAATGATCAAAATGCATAAAAATTTCAATGCAAGGGAGGATTTTTGACTACTCACTAGAGGTCCATAGTCCATTGACCGACTGTGTCACTTGGAATACTCAAAACAATGACTCTACACTGGGACCACCATTTTCACCTCATCACTCTTTTCTTTGAAAAGACAAACACACAAATTAATTGAAAATGATCTTTTGGGCCCTTATATAGGTTTTTACCAAAATTTGAAATTGCTCTGATTAATGTGAGAATTAACCCATTAGCTAATTTTGATTCTTTGAACTCATTTTCAAGATCAAATTCAAAATTTGACATAGTTAAATAGCTCAAAAACACAGTTTAAATTTTTGGGACTAACGCAATTGAACACTTATGTAGTTCCACTTATTGATACTTTGTGACTTCAACAATATTTTCAAATCAAACATTACTTCAAATTTTTTTATTTTTTTTTAGAAAAGTCAACTCAAGTCATCTCTAGTCAAATTTGGTCAACCATGGTCAATCAGACCTTCAAAATTCTTCCAATCAATTTCTTTCTATTATATTTTCTTTCAGATTTTCTCCTAAGGGGGCAAGATGATGATTACATCATTAAACATCTTTGAATATTTCAAATATGGCTTCAAATCTAAATATAATGCCCTATTCACTAGGGGCATCTCATGACTTGGTGCATCTATGTCCCCCCTATCTAACATCATATGTTATTTAATTGACCAGTCTTATAAAAGTCAATGTCATAGTTCGATGGATAGGTATTGGGACATTCTAACCCTAACACCTGAGGATTAAGCCTCATTTTGAGGATAATTCTATGACTCATGATTAGGTCTTGTTAATTTTTATGGACTAGTATTCAGTGGTTCCATCTAGACTCTAGAGGATTAAGCTCCATTTTGTGGATAATTCTAAACTCTTTCTTTCAATCACTATTTAATGGATAGATATTGAGGAAATCTAACCTTGACTCGTGAGGATTAAGCCTCATTCTAGGGATAATCCTATGAATCATGATTAATCTTGTCATCTTCTAATGGATAGATATCAGGGAAATCTAACCTTGGCTCCTAAGAATTGAATCTCATTCTAGGAACAATTATGTGATGTTTGATAATCATTGTTCTTTCATATTGGTATCTAGGTGTTCTATCCAGATTCCCTATGGCTAAGCTTTGCTCTAGAGATAACCTTAAAAATCTCATCAATTGATCTCTATGTCATCAATCTCAAAACCAATCTTAGCACTGGGTCTATATTTTAGACTTCTTTCTTTGAATCAATGTGTTGCTTGAACATTTATTCAAAGAGGGGTAAATGTAATACCCCTAAATTGGCACACTTGTATTGTGAACCAATTTCAGTTTATCAATATTACTTAAAGTCCTATTATACTAGGCAATTTTGATTTTGATAATCTCTCCTCAACCTAGGTGTCAAAAATGGAAAATCATTAATCTTTATTAATCACATACTTTATGTAATTCCTAAATATTAAATGGATTAGATAAATTAAACCTATTAATTTAATTAATTTAATTATATGTCCTAAGTACTTAAATTAAATTAAATCAACCTCTTTAGATAATACACATAAATAAGGAATTTAAATACTTTGGTTTAATTAAATATATGTCATGCTTATTGAAACTAATTATTTATTTAATTAGAATATCTAATTATGACAACATGTTTGAATGGATCAATATCCTTTCCTATTTTATCTCGCATGAAAAAAGAATTAATAATATTGATTAATTCAAATATGTCCTCATAATTGTTGAAACTAATTAATTAATTAATTAGAAAAACTAATTATGAGCACATATTTGAATGGATTATTGTTATCTATTATTTCCTCTCATTCAACTCCATTAAAAATGGAGGACTCAATCTTATCTTCAATCATGACCATATAGTTAGATTGATCTTGACTGTTGATCAAATTCTTGGGATTGTATATAAAAAACCTTCAACCTCACATTTTAGGAGGATGAACTTGAAAAGTATCAAATTAATGCTAATTTAATTACTCAAGTGCCTTGCATTCAAATTTTCTCTTGCTTTCATATGCTCATCATTTATATTAAAATACATTCTTCTAATCATTTCTTTCTATTGTTCTTAGATTAATTTCAATTTCATTTAGATTAATATTTATATATTTGAATTTGAAAGACATCTAAAACATATATTACATTGCATTTTCATGTTTTCAAATCCTTCGTACAAGTTTGGTGTGGTTGTTGATCTCTCAATTCTGAGAGTGAATTGCAAAACCTTGTCTATTTAGAAGGGAACATATCACTTTGTTCATTTATACCAAAGAGACAATCCCATGGTCATTTTGGTATATTTTTGACATGTAAAGATCATGTTGAAATGTGTGTGGCTTTAGAGGCCCATAATTAGCACTCACAAGTACTCTTAACAATCTACCACATAGTCAACCAAATGGTGTTAATCATGGTTACTTATTAAAAAATCCTCCTCCCTTCTAACAAGGTTCCTTAAAACTTGCAAAAGTATATTTACCTCCCTCTAGTATCTTAACCCTTCCATTTGTAGCCTATGGTAGCCATGGAGTCTGGAATAGCTTTTCCCTCCCTTTATATGTGCTTGCACTTATTGCCTTGGAATCTAAGCATTTGGGCAATGACATCATCAAGAATGGTACAAACTCTCCACCTTTCACTAGCCTTCCTTTGGATGACATGTATAATAACTTTAGAGTCACCCTCAACTTTTATTTCAGTTATCCTCAATGTTAAATTAATATCAAAATCCTAGAGGAGCACTATGCCCTTAGCTTGATTAATTGAATGTTCTCTTTATCGTCCTATGTATGAAGCCATAAATTTACCATCATCATCCCTTATTATTCCCCCACCTACCTATTTGTCTCCTCTAATAGCCCCATCAAAGTTAAGTTTACATAATCTTGTCAAAGGGGAATCCTATTTCGTATTAGCTTTGGGCACTTTTTTGTACTATCAATTCTATTAAAACCTTGAAGAAGGTTCCATTCCTTCACAATTTTAATATCCATAGGAAAGGAGGGTGAGTTGAACTTATCCAACTACTAGTATTCACATTCTCTAACAACATTTGAAAGCCCAAAAGTTAATTAACCTAGGGGTATTTTCCTCTTCCTAAAATATCCTATTATTTCTCTCCTTCCAGATACAACAACATATGTGTGGGTGAATTAGTTTCCATAACATATGGATGAGAGAGTAGTTAGACAGACTAACCTAGTGAAAAAATTGTCTAAGATACACATCCATAGTCCAAGTGACCCTTATTTTATTGAGAAACTGATGCCATATAAAATTATAAACCTCACAATGAACAAAAAGGTAATTAATGGTCTCATGTTATTTTTGGCACATGACACATCTATTGGCTAAGATAAACACCCTTTTAACAAGGTTATCCTAAATGAGGTCCTTCCCATGGAGAACAATCCACCAAATTATTTTTTTGGGGATAAGGTGTTTATCCTTAACTTTTCCCCATTCAAGACTAGTTCTATGTAACACTAGAGTGAGATCATAGGTATGCTTTTTGGAAAAGTCTCTTGAAATCAAAGGGGCCCAAATAATTTAGTCCTCAATGTTAGTCTAAGGGATTCTTGTGTGCTTCAAATTGTCGAACAACTCCTGAGAAATGACTGGCAACATCTAGTTGTTAGTAAAAAATTGACTCAAGTTAATCCACCTTGCATTACTAATGTACGCCTCCACTTTGTCAGCCAATCTATATGTGTTAGCATAGTACTCAAATTAAGATTCTTAGTAGTGTCCAACTAGATTTTAGTATTCTAGTTTTCTTTATAGAAGTTAATTTTCTAGCCATTTCCAAGTTGCCATTTTAGACCTTTCTAGAAAAGAGCTTTACATTTAGCAATGTTGTTGCAAATTTTGGACCCCTTTGGAAGATTCCCATATGTAGATCTATCCTTAAAACTCCCCCCTTGCATATACTTGGCTTTCATAATGTTACACCAATCCTCTTCTATTATCATCAATTTCCAAGCCATTTTAAAAATAAGAGCTCTATTATTATTCCTAATATTTCTAAAACCTAAGCCTCCAAAACTTTTAGGAGCACAAACCATGTCCTAACTAACTAGTGTGAGTCTTTTTTTTCTCCTCAATTCCTGACCATAGGAAATTGTGTTGTATCATTTCTAGTTTATCAGTTATCACACTAAAGATCTTGATGATAGACATGAAGTAAACTAGTATACCCTAGAGGGTAAATTTCAAGATCTGGAGTTTACTGGCTTGACTAAAGAGTTTTCCTTTCTACCTCACAAATTTTTTTTTGAGTTCTCTCTAGGATGGAGTCCCAAAACCCAAACTTAACCTCTTTAATAATGAGAGGGAGGCCAAGATAAGTAGAGGGGAGGGCATCAAGTTGGCAACCAATAATTTCGATAATCTTGTTTTGAATCTTTTGGCCCATATTAAAGAAGAAGATATTGCTCTTTTGAAGGTTAATTTTTTGATTAAAAGCAACAACATAATGATCCATTCTTCAGCTTCCACCACAAAGAAAAAGGTTTTACCCACAAACTATTGTATAATAGTGGGTGGGAGGGGGGAGGGTTGAGGTTGGTTTGATGCCTTTGAATTTCTATTTAACTACCAACCTTTGCATGTTCCTTCCTAAGACCTCAAACATCTTCATAATGTTATGAAGCTTTATATATATAATTTAAAAAAAATCGATGATATGACATTTTTAATATAGGATGTGAATGGTCATCTACCATTATAATCAAACCAAATATCTTGATTTATCAAATGATTTACTTAATAATATAGTAAATGAATATTTTTGTCTTTATCAAAAGGGAAAATCATGCTAGCCTTATAATCTTGTTTTTTACATGTGTTGCCCAATGTAAAGACTATAATAATTAAACTTTTTGACCAAGTGAAATGTCACTAAGATTTACTATTTCAATTTTAGATTATTTTTTTAAATGCATTTTTCTATACTTTTTAAAAATATCTTCTAAATGTATAAAAGATATAATTAATTTACTATTTTTAATAATAATCAATTTAAATGTTCTAATCGTAGAATATCTTTCTAAAAACAAGTATTGATAATGACATTTTTCAAAATTTATATAAAAAATCTTCATCAACAATATCTATCTAGAGATAAATAAAAATATGTGTTATTTAATGGTGTGTACTTGTCATTATGATTTTTATAGTAGTTAGAAATTGGAAAATATAAATAAAATAATAAATTTAATACTTTTCTTAAAATAGTATATCTTTATAGTAATTTGGAAAAAAATAATAATATTATTTTTATGAAGAAGGTCAAAAAATAACCATGACCTAATAATGAAATTAAGCTTTATTTATATTTTCTATTGGGTTAATGTAAAATCATGTTAAGTGAAACTTTCATTAACCTAATTAGATGTGCATAATATATTATTTAATTGAATGAGACAAAACACAGTTTTTAATCTCCAAAATTTCTTTAAGATAGCATACAATTTAAATATGTGACACCTTTTCAAAGAGTTAAGACAACAATAATTCATCACATAAACATAATTTAGTTGTTGGATTTCACTTATTGTGAACTTCAATTTTTTGGTCCACTAGAGTTGATGTTACTTTTTGTTTAAGGGTTTGGATTCTACCCCACTTTAGCTAAGGAGAACATATGAAAGATGTGATTTAGGAAAATTATGCATGTTAATTCAATGAAAGATATAGGACAATATATTGTAAATTCTCATAAGGCACTACAAGATAGTATGAACTTTAATCTCTTTATTTGTCTCTAAATATTAAGAAAATAATTATTCTATTTTTTTATGTAAGTCATAAATCAAGCAAAAAACATGTCCATAGAAAAAAATTATAATAGTAAAATAAATAAGATGTAATTTGACGAAGAATGAGGCATAAATTAATTCTAATATAATACAAAATTTAAATATAATTTGTTTTTTCTAAAACATAAGGACAATTATAAACTAATTTACCTCAAAAATCTTTCTAAAATAAAAGTAGGATGGAGGGAGCCTCTAAAAAAAATGTCTTATAAGACCAAATCAAATAACCAATTAAAATTGAGAAAACATTTTTTTATAATATAAGCTTATAAATAAATTGAAAAACTTTACAAATATTTAAATGACCAAAAAATAATTATCTATGATTGATGGAAATTAATTAGTAATAAGTCAAATTGATTGGAAAGTACATCAAGTACAATAATGATCAAGTGATTTCTTAATAAAAAGATTTTATAGATTAAGTTGTTGATTTAGATAGCTAGATCTCTAGTAATAACTAAGTCTTAATTTAAAAAAATATAATCTAAGGCTATCTAGAATCATATTATAAAGGTGTAGAATTTAAGATTAATTAGATTCATAATGTTAAAACACAAGTATAATTCTGATTATTTAGGACATAGATAAATGAATAGAAATTTAAAATTAATTTCTTGTAGTTTTTAATTGTTGAAGATGATAGTCTTCCATGGCCTTCATAAAGATAATAATAATTTAAAATTGTATAGTTCAATTGGTGAAGATGAATCTTCTATGACATTAACTTTTATGAAATGGATACTATTATTCATGACATTGCTTTTGAAATAGTCATGATATTACCATAAGTTAGTCAAATGTTGTATACAAATTCATAAAACAAATCAGTATTGGGGTAACTCATAAAACATCCACCTAATTTAGTAGGAAAGTTCCCTTTTTTAGGCACATTGACAAATATGGTTCCAAGATACAAGTCCAATAATAAGACATAGAAGGAAACTAATAGGATAATTTAAGCTTTGATCATTGAAGCAATCTCATCCCTAGCCACCTCTCATGCCTTACATAATTTGAAATCATTTCCTTTATCGCATACAGTTGTAAATTGGACATTGGCAACCCACCTAAAATATCTACAACCATTGTTCCCCTATAGAATAATGTAGTGTCTGCCCCTAGTTTACATTTTCCTAGCTACATTGTTGCTATCATCGTTGAACTCTTTTAGGCCAGTTTTATGTTGATGGTTAGTAGCATTGTTTTGAGAATATCAAATATTGTGTTTTAGATTTAGTTGATCTATGATGAGATTACTTGGACTCTACATTTCATGTATGTAGGATGATTATTACATTATTCTCATTTATTGATGATGTTTAGCTAGATGGATTATTATATGTGGTGTCTTATGGATACTTACCCCATATTGCATGTGTATGGTGTGTGTGTTTGTTTTCTTTATGTATAGCATTTCTAATGTGGTTAAGGAAGGGAGTCGTAGTCACCTACTAGTTAGGATTAACACGATGCACTACTTCTTGCCATTTCCTATTCAGCTTAGCATATATATTATGTATGTACATGCATGGATTTTATGTAGGTTGCAAGTACCGGGTATTGACTTCCTTGAATTGCTAGGATGAGCGTACCCTATCACATTATCTCATGGTAAGAGAGGGGAGATAAATGATCAAGTCCAAATCCTAAACCCTTAAACCATTTTCTTAGAAAAGTAGGACAAGTATCCAAATTGTTTTACCTTCTGAATGCATTGGATGATGTAATTCATGATTTTAACCTCTTAAACCGATTTTGTATTGATTGTTCTATGATGGGTTTTCATATTTTACTTAAGAGGTCTTTGGTGAATTTTCTATTAATTAAGTCTAAATTAAAATATTTAATTAATTGGGAAAATTAATATGATATTATGTTATTTTAATTTTATTTAATTAAATAAAAAATTAATTAAACAAAAGAAATTTAAAAAAAAAAGAGAATTAAAAATAAAAGTCATAAGTCTACCTAGGATTATGCGCACCTCTTTTATGCATGTGTGTCTACAACATAAGAGTTAGTGCACAAATTAAGCACCTAGTTTGTACAATCTTATCATTCTTATGACTCATCTAGAATGTTAGAAAAGGCTTATGCTTAGTTGTCAATGCTTATCTTATCTTCTGGTAGTTTCTAGAGACATTCTAGGTGCTTCTTGAGAGGTCCTTATATACAGGCACTCCTAGTAGCTCGGTGTGCAGTTTTTGGTGGAACCATGAATGTTGGAGAAGAAAGGAAAATTTCTCTACAAATTCTAAGGAGTAGCGAATTAGCATCAGTGTCCAAGTAGACACTCGTGATTTTTGCATATGCTATTTTGCTCCTTTTTACTTTCTATCTTCTTCGTGTCTTTTGAATGCATTCTGAGGAATTCTTGTGATGAATGTTTTCAGTTGTATACATTCCTATCATGAATATTTAATTTTTTGTATGGAAAAAACAACAACAATATGCATATAGATCTCTTTAGTAGATTTGAGAAATTTATTGAGATAAGGTTTAAAATCTTCTCAGAAGGAATAAATAGATAAATTTTAATAAAAGGAGGACACGTTGTATTCAAACATTAGATTTGATCTTGATCTTGATATATATATCAAGATCAAGATCAAATCTAATGTTTGAATACAACGTGTCCTCCTTTTATTAAAATTTATCTATTTATTCCTTTTGAGAAGATTTTAAACCTTATCCCAATATATATATATATATATATAATTTTTTTTTCTTTTAAAATAAATTTGGTTGTGTAGATTTCATAATTTAAACTAGAAATAAAAGAATTTACATTAAAAATGTTATAGTAGAAAATGTTTTAAAAATGGTTAGGGTCTCTGTAAATAAAATTATTTATATAAAAAAAAATATGAAAATGTTTTTGGGGAAAACGTTTTATAAAAAATAAAATTTAAAAGTTTTTTGGGAGGGAAAAACCTGTACCCCATCTACTTATGGTCATAGAGTACCTATCATTGCAGGTATTATGATGACAGGGGTACTCTATACTTGCTGTCAGTGTAGAGCTATGATAGTAGGTACTGTGTACCCACGGTCAGCTGCCATTTGCATGTCTAATGTAAGGGATTTACATGTTATGTTTTATTTTATTAATGATTTAATTTTTAATTATTATGTTATTAAAATTTTTTATTATTAAATATTAATTATTATATATTAATCATTTTTAATTATTAATTATTATATAATTTGTTAATGAAATTTTATTTAGTTATTTAAGTTAATAGATATCAAATAATATAGTTTATATTTAATAATTAATATAAATTAGATTAATTAAGGGTTATGGGGATGTTTTATTAAAGCTTATAAATTATCTAATTATTGAGATTGATATTATTGGGTATTCTGAAATTGTAAATTGTGTTACTTGAAAGTGATAAATGTTTTAAAAGAATAATCCTTCCTAGAGTAATTTAGAGAAATTGATTTTAAAATATGGAAGGGGGGGTCATTTTCAATATAGTGAATATGTAAAATACTCTTAGAACATTCTAGAAAATTGTTTCAATAGAACTATGGGGGGGGGGGGGGAATCTTTAATCCATTGAAACAAATGCATGTGAAAAGTCATAAGGAAAAAAAACAATATTCCTTCACTTGATAATTAATTTTGAAATGGGAAATTGAAACTCCCACACTTAACTCTACTATGTGATTTTAATGAACCAAAAGATGTGCTTGCATTTTGTGTTTTCTTTATGCTATCTGTTTTGGGGTTTTTGGGTTGACTAGATTGTTGACCAGTTATAGGACATCTACAAGAGGCTCTGGAGTTATGAGATGTGATGTCATGCTGATGTTTCATTTGATCTTGATCTTTTAAACCCAACCATGGTAATGCAATGTCATGCTCTATAATGTGTGTGGTTTATTGATTGTTATTTCTTTCCATTCTTCCCGTGTAAGCTGAGATATATGTATGTGAGATACTTGACTTAACCACTTTTGAGTCATTGATCAATTATATTTGGATTACTTTCCAGTCGCCTTGATGGGACTGAAGTGTTAGTTTGATCTTGATGATGTCATGTCATGACATGTATGACTTGACCATTTTGGAAGTCTTTGATCAGTATTATTTTGAGATATTTCTTGGTTGCTCATAGAGAACTGATGGATATTATGATTTATCATATGATGCTTTCGAGTCGCTCATATAGGACTGAGCTGATTATGTGATTTTGTGATTTCATGAGCTTAGGGTAGGTTATTTATATGTAGTGTCAAGAAGTGGCTTGCAATGGGGGTCGGGGTCCTAATTGGCTACCAAGGTAACTCATTGTAAGTTATTTAATAAGTGAAAACATTACACTAAATATTTGCTTAAATGAACCTAATAAGAGTTAATTGTATATTCTCACCCATGCCTCAAGTGCTAGTATAGACTAGGATGGGAGTAGAGGGAATTCTTGGTTGTGACCTTGCATTTTGTAGTATGCCTTGTTAGTACGAGAGGATACTAGTGGCTGCATAAGGATCACTAGGGGGGCGAGGTCTATTGAGAGAGTACCAGGGTAACTCTAGCATGATTTGTATGTTGACACTTTCTTGCTTACATAGTAGGTTTCCTACGTGTCTTGTGTGCCTCTGGGTATAGATGTCAGTCTATGTTGGAACATTTGACTTGGTATAATTTTAGGATTCTTGGACTTAGAGAGTACTCGTGCTATGTGATTTGACAACCTGTTTGGGACTTGAGACTATCTCATTAGTGCGGTGGGAGTGGGCCATTTATGTCCCACACAGTCAGGTGGTAGTTCTTTTTCACTCTTACCATTTGAGATCCATTTGAGACACCATGGCTAGAGCATTCTTGGATCATTTTGATGGATGTTATTTATTGACACCTATCCTTATATTGATGGTTAGCATGTGATAGAGGATGCTATCTACTTGTAGGATCAACTTATGTTTTATTCGTGCATGTTAGATTTCTTTATGCATATGTTGTAGCATGTTTTAGGAGTGACATCCCTACTATGATAATACATATGATCTCTTTAGTGACTTGAGATGTTACGTGCAGAGGGATGGCTAGGGCATGTGATGGTCTAATGATGCTATTGATGGTTGGGAGGAACCGTACACTTAGTTAATTGTGTTGTTATGATGTATGGTTATCTTTTATGATGGATGTTATATCTTTTATGATGATGGATGTTTCTTGTATGGTGAATGGCTTCATTTACTTTATTTCACTTGTATCATGGATTCGAAGAGGATGATGTATTCAATTTGTACTTATGTATATTCTTTTAAGCCTTTCATACCCTATGACATGTACAGTGGATGATTGAGCATTCCGCAATTAATTTGTCAAGAGACATTCAGAACAAATCTATATTGTTTTAAGGACATTGGACTTTTCATTATTCTTTCATATGGATGTGGTATTTGATGGACTTAGCATTAGTTAATTTTAATGTGATTCAACATCATGGGATCCTTATGGAATGTAACATGTTATGTATGTTTATGTATGTTTTTAGCTGATTGAATGTTATTGCTTCAGCTACTATGTGTTTGATGTAAATGTTGTATCTTTCATGTTTCAAAAAAAAAAAAATGCTACCAAACTTAGTGAAATTTTAGGTTAATTCACTTGGATCCCTTGGCAGGGTGTTACATCTGGTATCAAAGCCCGAGTTTCTACATTGGGAGCTTTGGGTATATTGGAATGCCACTAGTTGTTAACTAGTTGAACATAACAAAGACTTTGGACTATCATGTGTATCTCTTTCAAACTGAAACTTGAAACTTGGTGAACTGAAACAGAACTTAAAGTGTTACTTGCATATGTTTCATACTTGAACACTTAGTTTTCAAAACTGAAAATTATACTTAAACCTAACATACACAAACTAAAATTGAACTTAGTCTGTTTGCAAAATATGTGTCTTATATATATATATATATATATATATATATATATATATATATATATATATATATATATATATATATATATGTATATATATATATATATGTATATATATATATGTATATATATATATGTATATATATATATGTATATATATATGTACATATATATATACATATATATATATATACATATATATATATATATACATATATATATATATACATATATATACATATATATATATACATATATATATATACATATATATATACATATATATATATATATATGTATATATATATATATATATATATGTATATATATGTATGTATATATATATATATGTATATATATGTATGTATATATATATATATGTATATATATGCTTTACAATAGCATGCATTATGGTTGTAATAGTATTTTGTACCTTGGATATTGTTGTAGGATGGTATTTGGGATGAGGTCTTCTATTAGAGGCCATGGTAGAGGTAGCGGACGTGGTAGAGCTATCAGTGTCCATGAGTTTGTCTATGGAGGGCCTACTTAGGAAGAGAGTAGGGGAGAGCATGTTAGTGAGCAATATGAAGAGAACCTTAGAGGGGACAATGTTGAGTCTGAGGAGATTAATTTGAGATAGATGATGCAAACTATTCTTGATCACCTATCTCTTGTTAATGATCAGCATAGATCCATTGTATCTGCTCAGATGAAGGACCTTTTGAGATCCAAAGTCAAGCCCTTTAATGAGCACGGTTTAGGATATGTGGCTGAATAGTGGCTTATTTCCCTTGACAAGATTTTTGCCATGCAAGACTTTGATAGTGATGTTAAAGTGAGATTTGCTATTACCAATCTAGCAAACTTTGGGGCCACTTGGTGGATAATTGAGGAAAAGAAGCTAGGCATAGATATGAATAGTGTCACTCAGGAGCTATTCTTAGAGAGCTTTTGTGAGTGATTCCTACCAGAGGAATGGAAGCAATAAATAGTAGATGAGGTCCATAACCTCAAACAGTACTTTATGACCATAGTAGAGTATGAACACAAATTCTACAAGCTCATGTCCTTTTTAGGATTCAATGACAACCCAACTCAATTGACATAGCACTTCATTAGAGGTTTGAACAACTGTATAATTGGGGGTGCTAAGGTATTTGAACCTAAAACCCTCAAGGATGTGGTATGACAAGCCATCCTTGTAGAACAAAGTGTCAATGTTGGATAGGGAGGTTTTGTGAGAGCACCTACAACATCAAGATCTAAGGGCAACCACAACTTAGGTGGAAATAGGAAGCCTCCTTTTTCTAAGGGGAAATAGTATCAGTAGCAGCCTCAATAGACACAACAATAGAAAGGATTGTACCCATAGGCTCAAGGTGGTGGTGGAGGTTCTAACTCCAAGAAAAACTACAATTCTCAGCCCAATAAATGAAATCAACACACTCAACCCACATAGAGCAGTCAGTATTTTGCTAGTAGAGATAGCCACTAGTAGTCAAATGCAAAAACCTATAGGAAGAGGATCTGGCAGAGGTACAAGATGTTTTACATGTGGGCAATTTGGACACTTTGCAACTCACTATCCATAGTGAACACCTCAATATTTAGGTCCTAGGCTAGCAGCATCTGAACCCTCAGTCGAAGATGCAAGTAGAGCTCATAAAGTGTTTGCAGCAGTAGATCACCATAAGGAAAACCAACATGGGACAATGGTTGAGGCTATAGGAACCATTTAAGGTACACCTTTCTCTATGCTATTTGATTCAAGTACTACAAATTCTTTTATTTCTCCATCTCTAGTTGCTAAGTGTAAGCTAGAAGTAGTTAAGCAAGATCATGGTTGGCAAGTGGAACTAGCCTCAGGCACTAAGGTATCCATAGATTATGTAGTTCATAAGTGTGGGCTTAGCATAGGAGGATTTGATACTGCAGTTGACCTTCAGGTTATACTCTTGGATCCTATGATGTGGTCTTATGTATGGATTGGCTTGGCTCTCATAGAGCTAGTATTGACTATAGGAAGAAGATAATTTTGTGTTAGGATGAACAAGGGAAGGATGTGAAGATTGTTGGGATACCGAGACCTATATCTCTACAGATGATTTCTACTATGCAATTGAAGCAAAGCTTTCATAAGGGATGTCAGATATTTGTTGTTACCATAAATGAGCTAGATAAGGAAGATCCTATGAGAAAGACTTTAGATCACCCTATTTTATAGGAGTATGCAGATGTTTTTCTAAGTGAGATTTTGGGCATGCCCCCAAAGAGAGACATTTATTTCAATGTTGACCTCACTCTAGGAGCAGAGTCTATCTCTAGAGCTCCCTACCATATGACCACACAGGAACTAGGTGAGTTGCATCTTAAGCTAGAGGAACTTTTGGCCAAGGGGAGTATCTGACCTAGTGTATCACCATGGGGAGCACCAGTGCTCTTTGTCAAGAAGAAAGATGGTTCTTTGCACCTTTGTATTGATTATAGATAGCTAAACAAGGTGACAATAAAGAATAGGTATCCTATACCAAGGATTGATGATTTATTTGATTAGATCAAGGGAGCTACAGTGTTCTCCAAGATCGACCTTAAGTCAGGATACCATCAAATTTGAATAAAGGAAGCCAAAATTCACAAGACTTCCTTCCAAACTTGCTATGGGCACTATGAGTTCATAGTGGTACCTTTTGGGCTGGCAAATGCTCCATTAGTTTTCATGAGCTCAATGAATGGGGTGTTCTAATCTTATCTTGATAGATTTTTACTTGTGCTCCTTGATGATATATTGATATATTCTAAGTCCCAAAAGTAGCATGACAAACAGCTGTAGTTGGTTTTGTAGTGCTCAAGGGATAATCAGCTTTATGCCAATGTAGCAAAGTGTGAATTCTTCCAATAAGAGATATAGTACTTAGGGCACATCATTTCAATTGAGGGTATTTCTATAGACCCTGCAAAGATCTATGCAATAGTAGATTTCCCTACACCTACTATCATGTCAGAGATTCATAGTTTCATGAGTCTAGTTGGTTATTATCGAAGATTCATCTAAAACATCTCCAGAATAGTGCATCATACCACTTCTCTTCAAAGGAAGGGAAAGACATTTATATGGATGGAGAAATGTGAGGAAGCATTTTAGAAGCTTAAGGAGCTTTTGACCAGTGCACCGATCTTAGTAGTACCTAATCCAGAAGGTGATTTCATGGTGTGTACAGATGCTTCCCTTGAGGGGATTTGAGTGGTTTTGATGTAGAATGGATGGGTGATTGCATATGAATTGTACAAGCTCAAGGATCACTAGCTAAATTATCCTACACATGATCTTGAGTTAGTAGCAGTAGTTCATGCTTTAATGAGGTGGAAACATTTCTTGTTGGGGCATAGATTCAAACTTCATAGTGATCATCATAGTCTTTAGTATGTTTTCATTCGGCCTAATTTGAATGCTCACTAGAGGTGATGGATGGAATTTCTATGTGAGTATGACTTTGAGGTATAGTACATTTAAGGGAAGGAGAACATGGTGGCTAATGCTTTGAGTTGTAGGAGACATGTGATATCATCTATGACTCTTAGTGTTGATTTGAGGAGTCAGATTCTTCAGGCATTTCCTATAGATTCTTGGTACCAGGAGGTGTGTCAAGAGATAGATTTGGGAAGACCTTTGGAGGGTAAGTTTTTAGGCTATGTCCTAAAGTTAGATGGCCTTTTGATAAATTCAATAAGGATTCATGTGCCACTACTAGATGAGCTTCGCACCTTGATCCTAGAAGAGGCCCATCATACACCTTACTTGGCACATCTAGGTGTCAAGAATATGCATGCAAACTTGCAATGTTTATTCTATTGGTTTGGGATGAAGCATGACATTTCTAATTATGTGGCTAGGTGTCTTGAGTATTAGAGAGTCAAGGTAGAACACCAGCATCTAACAGGACTCTTGGAACCAAATCGCATTCCTTCCTGGAAGTGGGTCATCATCTCTATGGACTTCATAGTAGGATTACCTATGACTACTCATTGTCACGATGCTATCATGGTCACCATTGATCAATTGACTAAGGTGGCACATTTTTCACCAATCAGGTCTTCCTACACTACAACATATGTAGCTAATATCTTCATGTGTGACATCATGAGACTACATGGTATTCCCTAAAAGATTATTTCAGATAGGGATCTTGTATTCACTTCAACATTCTAGACATCGCTGGAGCATGAGCTTGGAGCATAGTTGAATTTCGATTTGACATATCACCTAGAGATAGATGGTTAGATAGAGAGAGTGAATCAATTTCTAGAAGATATGTTAACCTGGATGTATGTGATGGATAGGCAGACACATTGGGAAGACTATCTTTATCTAGTAGAGTATTCTTACAACAACGGGTATCATAGTTCTGTTGGCATGGCACCATTCTAGGCTTTATATGGACATTCTTGTTGTACACCTTTGCATTGTGATAGTCTTGAGGATCACATCCTATTGGGTCCTGAGATGCTTCATGAAATGGAGCAATAGGTAGTGTGTATTCATGAAAAGTTGACTATGACATAGGATAGGCAGAAAAACTATGCTGATGCACATAGGACAAATAAGTAGTTTGTTGTGGGAGACAAGGTATTCTTGAGAGTGCATCTGTAGAAGAGTTTGATCTATTATGGAAAGGGTTTGAAGCTAGTGCCTCGCTTTGTGGGACCATTCTAGATTCTTGAGAGGATTGGCCCAGTTGTTTATCACCTTGCTTTACCACCCAACCTAGCTCGCATTCATGATGTTTTCTATGTTTTAGTACTTAAGTAGTATATCCCTGATGTAGTACATGTTCTTGATTGGAATGCATTGTAGGTAGAGGATGGACAACTAGCTCTAAAGCTAGTTCATATTCTAGAGCAGTGGGAGTTGACCCTCAGGGGTCGAACCATAGAGCAGGTAAGGGTCCAATGGGACCCTACTGATGACTCTTTAGCTACATGGGAGGATGCATCTAGATTTTGGGATCTATATCCCTACTTGTTTTTAGGCTTCTAGGAGTAAGCCTAATCCTAGGGGGGGTGGATGTAGTGCTTACCCCTAGTTTACATTTTCCTAGCTACATTGTTTCTATCATTGCTAAACTCTTTTAGACCAATTTTATGTTGACGGTTAGTACCATTGTTTTGAGACTATCAAATATTGTCTTTCCGATTCAATTGATATATGATGAGATTACTTAGACTCTACATTTCATGTATGCAAGATGATTATTATATTATTCTCAGTTATTGATGATGTTTAGCTAGATGGATTATTTTATGTGTTGTCTTATGGATACTTACCCCATACTACATGTGTATGGTGTCTGTGTTTGTTTTCTTTATGTATAGCATTTCTGATGTGGTTAAGGAAGGGAGTCATAGTCATGTAATAGTTGGGATCTACATGATGCACTACTTCCTACCATTGCATGTTTAACTTAGCATATATATTATGTATGTACATGCATGGATTTTATATAGGTTGCAGGTACTAGGTATCAACTTTCTTGAATTGCCAGGGTGAGCGTACCCTATCACATTATCCCATGGTAAGAGAGGGGAGATAAATTCTCAAGTCCAGATCCTAAACCCTCAAACTATTTGTCTTAGAAAAGTAAGACAAGTATCTGAATTGTTTAACCTTTCGAATGGATCGGATGACATAATTCGTGATTTTAACCCCTTAGACTAATTTTGTATGGATTGTTCTATGATGGGTTTTCATATTTTACTTAAGAGGTCTTTGGTGAATTTTCTATTAATTAAGTCTAAACTAAAAGATTTAATTAATTAGGAAAATTGATATGATATTATGATATTTTGATATTTTAATTTTATTTAATTAAATAGGAAAATAATTAAATAAAAGAAATTTAAAAAAAGAGAGAACTAAACATAAAAGTCATAAGTCTACCTAGGAGTATGCACACCTCTTTTATGCATGTGTGTCTACAACACAAGAGTTAGCGCACAAATTAAGCACATGATGTCTACAACCTAATCATTCTTGTGACTCATCTAGAAGGTTGGAAAAGGCTTGTGCTCACTTGTCAACGCTTATCTTATCTTCTAGGTGTTTCTAGAGACATTCTAGGTGCTTCTTAAGAGGTCCTTATATACAGGAACTCTTAGTAGCTCAATGTGCATTTTTTGGTGGAACCGTGAACGTTGGAGAAGGAACTTTTCTCTACAAATTCTGAGGAGTAGCGAATTAGCATCAGTATCCAGGTAGACACTCATGATTTTTACATATACTATTTCGATTCTTTTTAGTTCCTATCTACTTCGTGTCTTCTGAATGCGTTCTGAGAAATTCTTGTAATGAATATTTTTAGTTGTATACATTCCTGTCATGAATATTTAATTTTCTGTATGGAAAAGAAAACCACAATATGTGTATAGCTCTCTTCAGTAGATTTGAGAAATTTA
Source organism: Cupressus sempervirens (assembly GCA_028749045.1). Lineage (NCBI taxonomy): Eukaryota > Viridiplantae > Streptophyta > Pinopsida > Cupressales > Cupressaceae > Cupressus > Cupressus sempervirens. The sequence goes on along the minus strand of CM053788.1, from coordinate 156,990,344 downwards.
TTGGGATAAGGTTTAAAATCTTCTCACAAGGAATAAATAGATAAATTTTAATAAAAGGAGGACAGGTTGTATTCATACATCAGATGTGATCTTGATCTTGATATATATATATATATATATATTATTTTAAAATAAATTTGGTTGTGCAGATTTCGTAATTTAAACTATAAATAAAAGGATTTATATTAAAAACGTTACAAAAGAAAACATTTTAAACTTGGTCGAGGTCTCTGTAAATAAAATTATTTATATAAAAAATATATAATCTGAAAATGTTTTTGGGGGAAATGTTTTATAAAAAATAAAATTTAAAAGTTTTTGGGAGGGATGAACCCATTCCTGTCTGCATATGGTTGCAGAGAACTTGTCATCATAGGTACTGGATGATAGGGGTACTTTGTACCCTCTATTAGCTTAGGCCTGCCACAGTAAGGTAATGCATACCTACATCAGGCTGTGACTCGCAGGTCTAAGATAAGGGATTTACATGTTATGTTTTATTTTATTAATGCTTTAATTTTTAATTATTATGTTATTAAAAGTTGTTATTAAATATTAATAATTTAAAAATATTAATTATTATATATTAATAAGTTTTAATTATTGATTATTATATAATTTGTTAATGAAATCATATTTAGTTATTTAAGTTAATAGATATCAAATAATATAGTTTATATTTAATAATAAACATAAATTAGATTAATTAAGGATTATGGGGATGTTTTATTAAAGCTTATAAATTATCTAGTTATTGAGATTGATATTATTGGTTATTCTAAAATTGTAAATTATGTTATTTGAAAGTGATAAATGTTTTAAAAGAATAATCCTTCCTAGAGTAATTTAGAGAAATTAATTTTAAAATATGGAAGGGGGGTCATTTTCAATATAGTGAATAGGTAAAATACCCTTAGAACATTTTAGAAAATTGTTTGAGCATAGTTATGGGGGGAAGAATCTTTAATCCATTGAAACAAATGCATATGAAAAGTCATAAGGAAAAAAAACAATATTCCTTCACTTAATAATTAATTCTGAAATGGGAAACTAAAACCCCCACACTTAACTCTACCATATGATTTTAACGAACCAAAACATGTGCTTGCATTTTGTGTTTTCTTTATGCTATCTATTTTGAGGTTTTTGGGTTGACTCAATTGTTGACCAGTTATAGGATGTTTATCAGAGGCTTGGGGGTTATGAGATGTGATGTCATGCTAATGTTTTATTTGATCTCGATCTTTTAAACCCAACCATGGTAATGCAATGGCATCTTATATGATGAGTGTGGTTTACTGATTGTTATTGCTTTCCAATCTTCCTATGTAAGCTGAGATATATGTATGTGAGATACTTGAGTTAACCACTTTTGAGTCATTGATCAGCTATATTTGGATTACTTTCTAGTTGCCCTGATGGGACTAAAGTGTTAGTTTGATCTTGATGATGTCATGATGTGACATGTATGACTTGACCATTTTGGAAGTCTTTGATCAATATTATTTTGAGATATTTCTCGAACTCTTGTTAAGAACCGATGGATATTATGATTTATCATATGATGCTTTCTAGTCGCTTGTATAGGATTTAGGTGATTCTATGATTTCATGAGCTTAGGGTAGGTTATCTATATTTAGTGTTAGGAAATGGCTTCCAATGTGGGTCAGGGTCCTAAGTGCTTGCTAGGGTAACTCATTGTAAGTTATTTAATAAGTGAAAACATTACACTAAATATTGACTTAAATGAACCTAATAAGATTTAATTGTATGTTCTCATTGATGCCTCGAGTGCTAGTATAGACTAGGATGGGAGTAGAGGAAATGCTTGGTTGTTACCTTGCATTCTGTAGTATGCCTCATCAGTATGAGAGGACACTAGTCCCCACATAGGGATCACTAGGGGGCCGAGGTCTATTGAGAGACTACCAAGATAACTCTAGCATGATTCATATGATGACATTTTCCTACTTACATAGTAGGTTTCCTACGTTTCTTGTGTGCCTTCGGGTATAGATGTAGATCTATGTTGGAACCTTTGAGTTATTATAATTTTAGGATTACTAGAACTAGAGAGTACTTGTGCTATGTGATTTGATAACCTATTTGGGACTTGAGACTATCTCCTCAGTACATTGAAAGTGGGCCATTTGGATCCCACGTAGTTAGGTGGTAGTGCTTTTTCACTCTTTCCATTTGGGATCCATTTGAGACACCATGGCTAGAGAATTCTTTGTTAGCATATAGGTTCATTATAGTCTTGGATCATTTGATGGATTTTATTTACTGAAACATATCATATACTGATGGTTAGCATATGATAGAGGATGTTATCTAGTTGTAGGATCAACTTATGTTTTATTCATGCATGTTAGATTTCTTTATGCATATGTTGTAGCATGTTAGATTTCTTTTTGTATATGTTGTAGCATCTTAGGAGTGACATCCCTACTATGATAATATCGATGATCTCTTCAGTGACTTGAGATGTTATATGTGGAGGGATGGCTAGGGCCCACAATGGTCTAATGATGCTATTCACAGTTGGGAGGAACCACACACTTAGTCAATTGTGTTGTTATGATATATGGTTATCTTTTACGATGGATGTTATATCTTTTATGATGATAGATGTTTCATGTATGGTGAATCGTTTCATTTAATTTATTGCACTTGTATCATGGATCCAAATGGGATGATGTATTCTATTTGTACTTATGTATATTATTTTAAGTCTTTCATACCTTGTGACATGTACAGTGGATGATTGTGCATTCCAAAATTAATTTGTCAAGAGGCATTCGAAACAATTGTATATTGTTTTAAAGACATTGGACTTTTCATTATTCTTTCATATGGATGTGGTATTTTATGGACTTAGCATTAGTTAATTTAAATGTGATTCAACATCATGGGATCCTTAAGGAATGTAACCTATTATGTATGTTTATGTATGTTTTCAGCTGATTGGATGTTATTGCTTCCACTACTATGTGTTTGATGTAAATAATGTATCTTTCATGTTTCAAAAAAAGAAAAAAAATGCTACCAAACTTAGTGAAACTTTAGGTTAATTCATTTGGATCCCTTGGCAGGGCTTTACAAATAAGCTTTTACTGGTAATAAGAAGAGAGAAAATAAGGAGATCAAGTTGAGTAGAGTGTAAAGGCAAGAAGATCACTATTCATGACATATCACTTAAGGTAGGAAAAATCCTATATAAATATAAACAATTCAATATGTGATAATTATCCACTTAAGCACATAAATGGTAATTTTAGGAAATGAATTCATATCATAGATTATAGCAACTTAGATTTTCTTTATTCAACTTCAACTATGTACATTTTTCTATCCCTTTCTTGATCAATTTGTTAATTTGTATAAATATTTTTTTGTGATTTATTAAATAATGATTTGCTACATATATACGTATTGCACTTTAAAATATTTACCAAATATGAAATAAAATTGAAAATAGATAATTATAAATATCAATATTATTTAATATGAAGATTTATTCATGAAATGTTAAAGGCATTAATGCCTCTAATAAAAATGAATAGGATCAAACAAATCATTGATCCTATGTAGGCAGATATAATCATGCTTCATGAAACCAAACTTTCTCAAGATAGTTTTGAAAAGACAATTGTCAAATGGCCAAAGTGGTCCTCTTTTCATTCCCTGGGGATAGGAGACTCAGGAGATCTTGTTGTCCTTTGGTGTATTTACACAAAAAGAAGAGGTCAAATTGCAATTAGAGGAATTCTTTAATAGCATCACCCAAAAAGGCATGAATAAAGAGACCTATGCAAAACATAAAATTCTTCAACAAGAATGGGAAGAACTATATTATAGAGAAATATATTGGAGATAAAAAAAACAAGAGAATTGTGGTTACAACAAGGTAAGAAAAACAAAAAATATTTACATGCTTCAGATAAACTAAAGAGAGTTGTTGAGACAATATTTGAAATCGACAATGCAATTATAGGGAATCTCATTTCAAATGCACATTAGGTTCATGAAGAAGAGGTAAAGTTTTTTAAGGACCTCCTCACCCCAGAGCCACATACCCTTCACCTTCATATTCCCAAGTAAATGAAATCTTAGCATTCATCCCAAAATTGGTATCTCCACAAGAGAATGACATGCTTATGGCTCCATTTACCATTCAAGAAATTAAAAATGTGGTTTTCTGATGTACTATGGAATGTTTGGCATGATAAGGAACACCAACCAAAATGTAGGTAGGGAGATATTGGGTTTTAGAACCAATGCAACATATAGTAGGAGCAGGATTAGTCTCTAGAAAAGTCAACTGATATATGTAGTGGTTAGGACTCAACTGTTCTTTCATTGAGTGCTTTTGGTGGGAGCTTAACCTTTGGTTTGAGGTGGGACTCACACACTTAGGTTTCCATCACTACTAGTTGCATTCTAGTTGTGGATGTTGAGGTTCGCACAATGTAGGTCATTCAAGACTATGTTGAAATGGAAGAATGAAAGTTTGAAGTTCTATTTTTTGTATTTTGGCTCCTAGTTATATGTTCGAAAGTATTAATCTAAACATCATAATGTAAACTAGCTACTTTTGGGCATCTACAAACTATACTTAGCATGTAATATTGAATGAATCATTTTTTATGTATTGAGTGATGATTCTAGGTTTTCTTACTGATTCTTTCTCAGTTGAGCTTTTGAATTAGTTTTATTAATAAAATATTATAGTGGCTCACCCACTTTTTCCTTTATATATAATTTAATATTTAAATTTTGAATGATTATAATATAAAAATCACAAAATTAAATTAAATTGATAATATAATTGAAAGTAAATCAAAAAAGAATATCTCTATGCAATTCCACAAATATTAAATTCAAATGCACATGAACTCAATTTTATCTAGAGTCAAATGAATATTTGTTACCTATTACACTGATTAACTTGTTAATGAAGTTTTATTCCAAAGTAAGTTATTATTGATTCTTAGATATGAGAGGTTCATTAGCTGAGAGGTTCTTCAATCACATAAAGACCTTCAAGTTTGTTAAGGATCAAAAACCCATGTAACACTGCAAAATCAGACTGAAAACCCATGTAACACCAAAAACATATTGAGAAAATTGTGCAATTTTCCAAGATATAATTTACAAATTCATTAACTAATGTGATAAATTTTAATTCTTGTTTTGAACTCTGGGATGTATAACTAACCACTTGAAATATAAACAAATTTAAATTTCATATTAACTGTTTGCAATATATTGTTTCAAACATAACTTCTTTTACAATTTTTGCTCACACAAATTGCTTGGATGAGTTGGTGCAATTGAAATTAGAGAGGAAGAAGAGAAATGAGAAAGAGATCATAAGCTCTACCCAGGTTATCAATGTTGTTAAAAAAAAATGAGTATAACAATTTATGCTAAAAACTAGTCAATATTTTTTTCTATCATTAGAATTTATAGTACTACTAGTTTTTCAATTTTAGGGTTTAAGTGAACAAAAAATAAAATTTATAAAATTTCATTAGATTGTTTCTTAATGGAATTCAAATAGTATGACACTTTTCCTCTATTTTTTTAATGATAATTTCTTGAATTGATTTAGGATAAAGCCAATTTAGAGGATTGAAATATATTGCTTGATTAGAGAAGGTAATTCTAGTATTATCTGTTTAATATTAACTTTTTAGTAGATTAAATGGTATTTTAATGTTGTCCAACTTTTATACAAAAATACTACTAAATTTTATGTATTTTAGAATTTCATATTAAATTCATCTTCTATATTTCATAATTTTAGGTTTATGTGAGTTTCATTATGATAATTTGAGAAGTTGTTTCTATAATTTGGGTGTAGTTGGTTGAGTTTGAAAATACTAAATATTTTAAAGTTTGAAGATTTTTCCTTTTAACAAATAGATTCATAACTTAGAAGATTTTAAAAAATAACTTTTACTAAAAATAATAATACAACTTTAAAATCAAATAGAAATTTTATAGTTTAATCTATATTATTTATACAATACATTTTGATACATTTTGATCTTTTATTAATAATAAATGCATGATCTTCATATAGCATTAAATCATATGATAGTATAGATTATGTAGTTTATTAAGAATATTATATGAGAAAAATATTAAAAGATCGATTGTAGTAATATACAGTAGGTATTTACAAAATAAATAAATAGCTTAAGGGAATTTCTCTTATAAATTAATTTGAGAAAATTTACATGCAAATAATACTTCATTTATTTAATATAATAGTTTCTATTTTATCTAATTTAATACTTTGTATATTTTATATAAATATATTAATATATACTTCTTAAGTTTTTAAAAAATAGAAAATATAAAGAATAATATTATCTAATAATTAAAGTAAATTATTAAAAAAAATATGTTTGGAAAACTCTATCCTTATTAATTTGATATTATATTTATTAAATAAAAATAATTTAAAATTTTCACAAAATAATTATAAAACTTTACCATCATTTTCATTATATTAACTACAAAACAGGAGAATGACTATCTAACTAGACTACCTTCAAATAAAAATGATGAAACATTATATACTCAATATAAATGGTCACTGCTTGGCACATTTAAAAAATAAAGGACCAACTATGTAAGGAGGATATAATTAAATAAATATCTTTATTACTAATTGGCGAGCCTTTGGTAGAATTAACATAACTTAATATATTAACATTGTAGGATTCTTGATTTTATTAATTATAAATAATGTAACCAATATTAATTTAAGTGGTCTAAACATTATTGGATAGATGACAAGAAAGCAAAGAGAAAAAAGAAGAGCGATAAGCTCTACTGGTCACTAGCAACCTTCATTTACATATGGTAGTTATCCTGGTGACATTCTGGGTCCTCAAGGCAAACCATATGCTCCATGGGTTTCTAGATCTATTTATGGCTTGTCCAAGGCTCCCATATCCACTAGAAACTCATTTTCTTCTTTGGATAGGGTTTGTCCTACTTCAACAAAGGGTCTAGGGTTTTCTCTCATGGATAAATGCAAAGCTAACTTCAATCAAATTCATCATCCCTCCCATAGAAGAGGATTAAATGATAATTTCTTTAGCACCCAAAATTCAACTCCATGTGAAATAGGGCACAGGGATTTCTAGAAATAAAAAGTGGATAATCTTGATGCAAATCCCCTTGATTGTGATGGGAGAAATTTTTGTTCTACTGGAGCAAGGAATGATTAGATTATCCTCTAATTTTGATCCAAAAAGGAAGGTTGATGCTAGTCAAATTTCCCAAATGGATAATCCCTTGATTCATAATGGCAATAAGCTATATCCCCTAGTGATGAATGCAACCCATACGAAAGATAAGGATCTCCAAACCCTAATAATTAGTAATGAAAATTTGGAAAATTGATGGAATTAATGTGAATTTTAGGTTTTTTTTTGCGAAGTGGAGTGGCTTGAGCTCCATTCCAACTAAATTCTTTATGTGAATGATAACAATGTTGGGTAACTAGGTGAGTATGATTGATCTCTCTAATAACACTATTTTTATTTATTTTAAACCTAGTTTACTTAGAAATAAATTTCTTAATGAGGCCCCACTCTTTCTAGAAGGCCAACATGTCAAATTCTTAGAATGGAAAACTAATTTTAATACTCAAAATTTTGGTAATTATAAATTAATGAAATGGTTTGCCTTCAAAAGTTTTCCTATGGAGCTCCTCCATGAAAATATTATATGACAAATTTGGGACTCTTTTGGAGGCTTTAGAGACATAGAAGAAAATTTTACGAACTCTATAGATGTCAAAATTTTAGTTGACATCAATGCAGATGTTACCTCTCTTAACCCCTAAGATTAATTACAAATCAATCCATTTATTATCTTAATCTAGAAACCTTCATGTGTTCCTACAAGGGTAATATTCTTTGGCAACCAATCAATCCAAACAATAGTTATTTCAAAGATCCTCTTCAAAGTATTAATATATCTAGAAAAGATTGGTTAAAAATCAATAGCTCTTCCCCATGAGTGTGCTCCCCTGCTATGCCTTTACTATGTAGTAGTGTAATTTTAGAAGGGGCATAGAAGAAATCTATGCCATCTCTTTCTCATCTATGTAATCAAGACTGGAATTTTTCTCCTAACTCTTTAGGGGGAGGATTCTCTATTATAGATCCATAACCTATAAGCTCTCTTGAGCAGTCTGTGAATCAATCTACCAACATTATGGTTATTTCTAATTTAGGTAATTAAGAATCATAGCCTCCACTCCAAGTAATGTTCCTCTTTCTCTAATAGTAGGTGATTCTCTCTTGAAAGCTTAAGTAGAGAGAGAAAGAAGCCCTATGTAAAAAGTTGATAGAGGACATAATTAACACCTTTACAAAAGATGTTGTTAAAGATGACTTAGACTATAAAAAAATATATTCTTACTGATCAATTGGTTGCCCAAGGTGGTGAAGGGTATACTATGGTAGATATACATGTTGAATTGGTTGAAATGGAAGAATTAGACAAATTAAGAGGTATAAAAAAAAATGATGCTTCTATAATCTCTCCCAACATAGAAAGAATCTCTAAAATTAGGGAAAGGAAACCATTGAATGAATTAAGATCTTAGGCAGTGGAAGCTAAAGGGAAAAAAAGACTTATTGATCTCTTTGAATTAGGGAAGGGGAAGAGCCTTCCTAAGGGGCCATGTTAGTCCTATCTTGGAATGTTAGGGGTTGTAATGCTCCTAACAAAAAATACCTCCTCAAGTGTTGTCTTAATAAATATAAACCTAACATAGCCATTATACAAGAAACTAAATATATAGAGAATAAATACTAAAATTGGATAAATAATTGGGATTCAGATGTATATGGGGAATCCTAGCTAAAGGTTCCTCAGGAGGCCTGACCTTCATTTTGAACCTCCATCATATCAGGATCTCCCCTATTCATGTGGAAAAGCATTGGATGTTGGCTGACATGAAGGATCTTAATAAAAATCTAGTATTTTCACTCTTTAATGTGTATAAACCTATCTCACCTCCTAATACAAGGAAGGTCTAGAAATAACTAAATGCTCATCTTCAGAAGCTTGGTCATTTCTATATCCTAGGAAGGAATTTTAATGTTATCACATTGCCCATGGAAAAAGGAGGAGATCTATCAAAATTTCCTCAAACATCTAAAAAAATTAAACATTGGATCAACTCTAATTCCTTATTGGAAGTTGCCTCAGCAAGAAACTCCCTTACCTAGAATAGTAAAATGTAGGGCTTCAGTCAAATAGATGAAATATTAGATAGATTGTTCTCCTGGGGTAACTTCCCTAATCAAATTTCTTATCTCAAATCTAAAACCATACCTTTTTCAAGCTTATATCATTTTATTCTTGGTGCAAGGAGAAACAAGACAACAAGGGCCAATGACACACCCAACTATGCAATCCACCCTATAGGAGTCAACATAGTGGAAACACAACAATAAGAGAACTACACCAAGGAGAGAGGGAACTAAATACTTCTTGATTCATTATATAATCAACATACATGAACAATTATAAGGCCTTCTTGGTTATGATCTATTACAATATACAACTTTTAGATTCATGAACCAACTTCTATTTTGTACTTCCAAACTCATAATGCCTTATTCTTATCCTCTCTATTCTCTAAGCTCAATCCTAGACCTCCTTAAATAATTGTATGGCCACATGTTAGCCTATCACAAAACTAAATCTTATATTAAATGCATGCACAACCACAAGTTGACTCACATCAGATATCAACCACCTATACCAAAATTAAATGCAAGTAAGGCTGGCCCAAACTAGAACCAAACATAGATAACTTGGCAAATGAAGGCTTTACCAAATATTGGCACTTGGAAACCACATGAGCTCAACATCCAAAGAGTTACTCAACATCAACTATGAACTCAAAATCCTCCAACGGTTGACAACCATGGAGGACTCAATAACTAAAGGATCAGTCAGCAACCAAAGGAATCACTCAAAAATTGAAGGATCATTTAGCAACCAAAGGAATCACTCGATAGTAACTAAGAACTTTACAACATTGAAAATTAGCACTTGGCAATAATTGGAACTCAACAACAACTAGCAGAATGCACAAAAGTGCAGGATTACAAGGCAAGCTAGGATGCTCCTACACTAGACAACCAGGGTTGGAAGAAATAATTCTCCTAAATCATGCAAGTGTCACAACATGAGCTGAATCCAAATCAAACTAAGAAATCCATGTAGCATCTTCAATTGGTTTGTTCTTCCACTTTACCAAATATTCATAGTAATCTCTTCCTCTTGTACTCTTGCTAACTCTTCAATCCAATATTTGTTCAACTCTTTTGATCTGGTTCTTAGGATAATCATCTAATACAATGACTTCATCATCTAACTCATGATACTTATATAAATCAGCCACATTGAATATAGGAGATATATCCATGTCATTAAGAAACTTAACTTCATAAGCATTACCACTGTCAAACTTCTTCAAGATTTTACAAGGTCCAAACTTCATCATCTTTACCTTAGTATTTGTTCCAATAGGAAATCTTCCTTTATTCATACAAACCATCACCTCATCACCAACTTCAAAATCATGATGTCTTCTAGAATTTTTAGCATTCTCCTTATACTTCTTATTACTTTGTTCCAACCTCAATTTTACTTCCTTATGCAAAGACTCCATAAAATTAGCAAATTCTTCTCTTGCAACACTTCTCCTTTTGTCACCAACAACATCCCTCAACTGTGATGCTCCTCTAGGCTGCATTCTAGTAACAATCTGAAAAGGTGTCTTCCTTGTACTCTGATTGACAAAATTATTATGCACAAACTCACCTTGTGCCAATACCATTTCCCAATTACTTGGCTTATCTCCAAATAAACATCTTAGCAAATTACCCAAGCTTTTATTCACAACCTCTATATATCCATTAGTTTGTGAATGGAATGTAGAACTAAACTTCAATTTAGTACCCATCTTCTTCAACAATGTCTGTCAAAAGTAACCAACAAACATACTTTCTTTGTTAGAAATAATACTTCTTGGTAGTCCATGCAATCTCACAATCTCTTTGAAGAAAAGGTCAGCAACATGCTCAGCATCTGATGTCTTCTTACAAGGTATGAAATGAACCATCTTAGAAAATCTATCCACAACAACAAATATATAATCATATCCCTTCACTGTTTAGGCAATCCAAGAACAAAATCCATACTAATGTCACTCCAAGGTTTCTCAAGAACAACAGTAGGTGTATATAAACTAGTATTTTGACTTACTCCTTTTAAAACTTGACAAAATCTACAACTCTTTAAAAATTTCTTAACATCCTTATACATTTGTTGCTAATAATACTTCTATTTCAGCAAACCCAATGTTTTATCAATTCCAAAATGTCCAACCAATCCACCACTATGCTTTTCCTTAATCAAATTAACTCTCATAGAACTTCTAGGGATACATGACTAAATACCTTTAAACAACATAACTTCTTCAATGAAATATTTATCATACTTACTACTATGATCTATTAAATTTGGTGCTCCATGCTCTCTCCATGCCTCAGAAAAATCAAGTTCAGTATCATACAACTCTTTCATTTCATCAAAACCAATAACTTCAACCTTCATCTTAGTCAATAAAGAATATCTTCTTCTTAATGCATCAACAACTTTGTTAGTAGCTCCACTCTTATGCTTGATCACAAATGTAAAACTTTGCAAGTACTCAACCCACTTTATATGTCTCTGATTCAATTTATGTTGACTTCCCAAGTATTGTAAAGTTTTATGATTAGTATATAACACAAAATCCTTAGGAATAAAATAACGTCTCCACTTCTTCAAGGCTTGAACAATAGTATAAAATTCTTGATCATACACAGAATACTTCCTTTTAGCATCATTTAACTTTTCACTAAAAAAAGCAATAGGTTTACCTTCTTGACTTAATATACCTTCTATTGCACTACCACTAGCATCACATTCAACTTGAAACACCTTATTGAAATTAGGCAAAGCCAATACATGAAACTCAACAACCTTTTGTTTTAAAGTCTCAAAACTCTTATCAGCTCCATGTGTCCACTTGAATTCCTTTTTATCTCCTCTCATTTTCTTAGTCATAACATTACAAACAGAACTAAAATTCATTATAAACTTCCTATAGAAACTAGCCAAACCATGAAATAATCCTACCCCACTCATATTCTCTAGTGTAAGCCATTCTAAAATAGATTTCACCTTCTTAGGATCCATCTTCAAACCATCAACTGAAATCACAAATCCCAAATACTCCTCTCACATAAAAGAACACTTCTTCAAATTAATCATCAACTTCTCCTCTTTTAATCTCCGCAATGCTAGTTTAATATGCTGGAGATGTTTTTTGTTAGTCTTACTAAATATTAGAATTTCATCTAAATAAAAAATCACAAACTTACCCAAGAATCTTTTTAGAACTTCATTCATCAACCTCATGAAGGTACTAGGTGCATTAGTTAAACCAAAAGGCATAATCAACCATTTATACAAACCATCTTTTGTCTTGAAAGTAGTCTTCCATTCATCACCTTCTCTGATTTTGATCTTATGATAGCCACTCTTTAAATTAATCTTGGTAAAATACTTTGCTCCACTCAAACAATCCATTATTTCATCCATCCTTGGCATAGGAAGCCTATATTTCACTATGATCTTGTTAATAGCTCTTGAATCAGTACACATTCTCCATTCTCCATTCTTCTTAGGTGCTAATATAGCATGTATAACACATGGACACAAACTCTCTCTGATTAAACCCTTCTACAACAATTCATGCACTTGTCTATTAAGTTCTTCATTCTCCGTAGGTGTCATTCTATATAGTGCTTTGTTTGAAAAACTAGCTCCAGGAATCAGATCCATACTGTGACTTATGCTTCTCACTGGCTGGTAAACCATTACGAATATCCTCAACAACAATCTCTTTATACTCATTCAACAATTTTGTAATTCCTTCTAATACTCAGCTTCTACTATTTGTCACTCGGTGATCACTAGTTTTTGTTACCACTCAGTCATTACTACCAAGACTCAGTCCTCTAGGAAGTATAGCAAAACAAACTCGGTTCTTTTTTATTTCCTTTTCAAATTGTTTCCAATTAGCCATGCAAACTTTTACTATAGTACAATTAAGCTCATTTGGACTTTCAATCAAAGGTAGCAATATTTGCTTCTTCCCATTTACCCAAAGAGTATATTGATTCAATCTTCCATCATTTACAACATATCTATCATATTGTTGGAGTCTACCCAATAAAATATGATAACAATCCATAGGAATAATATAATAGAACACTTCATCAAAGTAATGTCCAATCTTGAACTTAATGACTCATTGCTCACTTACCAATATCTTATGCTCATCTTTGATCCATGAAACATGATTGGGTTTAGGATGCTTCAGCCTCTATAATTGCAACTTTGTAACTAGCTCTTTTGATGCAAAATTTGTAGAACTTTCATTGTTAATGATCACTTTACAACATTTCCCAGCCATCTTACATCTTTTCTTGAAAAGTCTTCTTCTTAAAACAGGTTCCTCATCACTTCCCTTATTATACAAGGTTCTTCTCACCATTAGATTTTCTCTAACCTCAGGTCCACTTGGTCAACCCTTATTATCTCCTTGAATCAAAAAATTTACGTTACCTTTCCTACTTTCAGAGGATCTACATTCAAAAGATCTATGCCCCTCTACCACATTTGAAATAATTACCATGAAAACCAACTCTAGAATAAAAATTACCTCTTCCTCAATAAGAACTAGTACCTTCTTGGTAAGAACTACCACCTTTCCACTCTGTCTTGTCTTTATCATTACTTTTCCATTCAAATTTTCCCTTATCTTGCACAAAATTGTTAGATCTAAAACCTTCTCCATAAGATCTACCTCTACCTCTCTGGAATCTACCACCTCTACCTCTTTGTCTTTGTTCATGCTTCTTTTTCAAGATCTCATCAGCCTTAAAGGAATATTGGTATGCTTCCTCCACACTTTCCAATCTCACAAAACTTATTTCATCTTAAATTGTAGATCTCAATCCATTTATGTACCTTGCAATTTTCTCAACATCATCATCCACATCTCTAGATTCGATGTCCAATCTATAGATTTCCTCAACATACTCCTTCACACTCATGTCTCTTTGTCTCAAATTTTGCATCTTTCTCAGCAAACTAACTTGGTAATCAACATGAAGGAATTTTTTCTTTACTTTGTTTACCATCTTCAACCAAGTTCTCATCTTCTCCTTTCCTTTCCTTTGTCTATTAGTTTGCAAATGCTCCCTCCATAGGGAAGTGTGACCTTTCAACCTTGTAACTACAATCTTCACCTTCCTATTTTCAAGAGTGTTTTCATACTCAAAGAACTTCTCCATTTCAGAGATCCAATCCAACATAGTGTTAGTGTTCAACTTTCCATCATAAGGAACAACTTCTATAGTAGGCTTCAAATTTTCTCTAGATGATACTCTTAACAACCTTGCCTCATCTTGATCTTCTTCAGGCTCTAGATTAGGGTTTTCTATTATTGCTTCATCATCACTTACATCATCAAGATGTTCTCCTCTCCTCTAGGCTATCTCCATAACATCTAATCTGGCTACAATTTATCTCAATGTATCCAATATTGCATTATCAACATTTCCTCTAACTTCTACCATCTTTATAAATTAGGTTCCTGCAAGATTGTAACCCTCTACAAGTCATAGGTCAAATCCATAGATCTGCTACCCCACAACCAAATTCACTTAGGGCACTACATGATCCAATCACCACAAGGACAAACCTCAAGCTTTGATACCACTTGGTGCAAGGAGAAACAAGACAACTAGTGCCAAAGGCACACCCATCTATACAATGCACCCTACAAGAGTCAACACAATTCAAAAAAAAAAAAAAAAAAAACAACACCAAGAAGAGAAGGAACAAAATGAATCTTGATTCATTAGATAATCAGCATACATGCCTAGCTATAAGGCCTTCTAGGTTATGGTGAATTACAATATACAACTTTTAGATTCATGAACCAACTTCCATTTTGCACTTCTAGACTCATAACGCCTTATTCTAATCCTCTTTGTTCTCTAAGCTCAATCCTAGACCTCCATCAACATATCACAAAACTAAATCTTACATTAAATGTAGTCACAACCACAAATTGGCTCACATTAGATATTAACTACCTATACCAAAATTAAATGTGAGCAAGCTCATCCCAAACTGGAACTAGACATACATAACTCAGAAAATGAAGACTTCACCAAATACTAGCACTCAATATTATCTATGAACTTGACATCCTCCAACACTTGGCAACCATGGAGAACTCAGTAACCAAAGGGTCACTTCATAACCAAAGGATTCACTTGACAACCAAAGGATCACTTGTAAACCAAAGGAATCACTTGGCAGTAACTAAGAACTCAACAACAACTGAAAACTAACACTCAACAATAAATAGAACTCGATAGCAACTAGTAGAATGCATAAATGTGTAGGATTACAAGGCAACCTAGGATGCTCTTGCATCACTTCTTAGAAATCCCCAGTTAGAAATCCATGGGAGAATCCCTAGTTAGAAATCTATTCAAATTTTAGAAAATGTGGCTCCTTGACCCCTCTCTTCTACCTCTTCTGGAGCTATGGTGGAAGGAAGTTAAAGTCTCTAGATCCAAAATGTATAAAGTTGTTCAAAAATTAAAAAATATTAACAACCATCTCATTAGATGGAATAATTACACATTTACAAACATCTTTGATAAAAAAAAAGCAACTAGAAGTAGATCTTGAGTAGGTTAACTAGGAATTCATGGTTATAGGGATGTGACATGCCTGTATAACCATGAAAAAACACTAAAATTGCAGCTAGAATATGTTAAGGACAAGGCAGATGTTTATTGGAGGCAGAAATCTAGAGAATCCTAGCTCAAAGCAAGAGTTAAAAACAAAACAAAAAAAATCATGTAATAGTACAATACTTTGTAGAGCTCAAAATAAGGGTTCTAGATTCAAACTAAGTTAAGGTTCATCTTAGAAAATCCCTTGGAGGTGGTAATAGAGGATTCCTCCTTTTGTCAAAATATAATTTGTGATGATTCTTCTTCATCTAGCCATAAATAATTCCTTAATAACATTCCTAATTTAATTACCCCTAAAAAGAATAAAGTACTCCTAGAAAAATTTGCTAAGGAAGAAATGGAAAAGGTTCTTAAACAAATGAATTCAGATAAATCTCTAGGGTTGGATAGCTTGTTGACTAGTGTTTTTTCAAAAATGTTGGCATTTCCTAGGAGACAAAGTTACAGAGGCTCTGGAAGGCATTCACAACTCAGAAGGAATCCTAAGGGAGGTAAACCACACTTTCCTATCCTTAATTCCTAAATAGAAATCTCCTAAAAGCTTTTAAGACTGTAGCCCTATAGCTCTTTGCAATACATTATACAAACTTTTAACAAAAACCTTAGTAAGTAGGCTTCAAAATCAGCTTCCATCTCTCATAAGTGAAGAACAACTAGGTTTTCTTTTTCTAGTAGGCCTATTTATGATGGGGTGGTAATAGTTTTCGGAAATTATGCATTGTCTTCAAATTTATAGGAAACTTGGGATGCTAATAAAAATAGATATGAGTAAAACATATGATAAAGAAAATTGGTATTTTATTCATAAATGTCTTCAATCTTTTGGCTTAGCAAAACCTTCAATCAACTTAATCTTTGAATGCATTTCTACCTAGATTATTAGTTCTTATAAGTGGTACTCAAAAAGGATTATTTTCTCCATCTTGAGGACCAAGGCAAGGGGACCCTCTATCTTCATTCTTGTTTATTCTAATGTTAAAAGCCCTAGGGAGAGCACTCTGAAAAAAGTTACTCTAATAAGCTTCTTAAAGCCATTCAACCATCTAGGAATGAAGAGCCTACCTCCCACTAACAATTTGTAGATGATAGCATGTTGTATGGTGAAGCAAGCATCTTAGAAGGTAAGACCATTAGAAGCATTCTTAATAACTACATGACAGTATCTAGTCAAGAGATCAACATGACTAAATTAGAAGTCTTCTTTTCTAATACATCCCCTCCTTTAGGGATTGGCATTAAACAAGTCCTTAACACTAGAGTTGTCCCATTTCCATGTAAATATTTTGGGCTTGAATTAGAATAAGGACGAAAGAAATCAACTAGTCTAGTAAATTTAATTAGTAAGATCATGACAAGAATTCAATCATGGAAAGGAAAATGACTTTCTCTAGTGGGAAATATTACTCTTCTTAAATTAGTATTAACAAGTATTACCATATATCATCCTTTGATTACCAATCTAACTATCCAAAGTAAGGATGTCCTAAATAAATTTTTTAGAGACTTTCTATGGCAAGACTCTAATAACAAAAAGAAAGTGCCATTTTTGGCATCGGACAATGTTTGTAGGCCAAAGGTAAATGGTAGTTACGAGATAAGGAACATCAAAGGTCAAGCTTTGGCCCTTGGGGCTAAATTGGTATGGCGAATGATTAGAAACCTTCACTAAAAATGGGAATTTGGAACTTCCTTCTCAAATGAAAACCTATCATCTCTAAAAAAATTACTTGGAAAGCTGGAAATGGAGAATAGGTATGATTTTGGAGAGATTCTTGGGAAGGAAACTCTTTCATTTTTTTTTTAGAAAACTTTCTATTACTTTGAGAGATCCTAGAAGAAGCATGGGGCCCTTTCCTAAATAACTATGTTGTCAATGATAAATCTTCCCCAGAGGGTTGGCAGTGGAAATTCTTGATAGATCTTAAGGCTCCTGAGTCTGATATACATCTTTTGATGTGCATTCTGGATGAAAGATCCATAATGTTTACAAATAGAGAAGATAAATTGATTTAGGATGGGTCCAAAAAGGGGGAATATTTAGTAATAGAGGGATACAATTGGTTGATGGAACTCAAGAATCTCCCTAAGGTACAATTGTCTCTAGTATTGCATTGGGATTCCTTTTTCTTCCCTAAGGAAGGAACCTTCTCCTAACTCACCCTTCAAGAGAATATCCCAACTGCTACTTTTTTTAGAAGAATGGGCTATAAAGGCCCCCTTTGGTGTCCACTATATGAAAAGGAGGAGGAGTATCCCAATTACTTATTAGTCAACCATGACTATGCTAGCCATTGGTGGAATTGGTTCTTCAGAAAGATGTCTTGGAAATCTACTCTACCTAATACCATTATATCTTTTTTCCTATCTTAGACCATCTTTCATAAAGATTCCATTTTTAGGGGGATATGGATTATCTCTCCATCCATAGTACTATGGGCGCTATTGAAAGAGAGAAGTAGAAGAATCTTTAGAAATTTGAAGTTGACATATCAACAACTTACTGTTAAAATTGAAACATTGATTATTGAGATTATTAACAGCAAGATATGCAACATTGAATCCCACAAAGTAATGACTCAATGGGATGACTCTAGAGACACAAATGGTTAGGTCTAAAGCTTCCCCCTTTCATAGGGAAAGGGAAAAATAATAGTGAAAGGAACAAATGTGAATAGTCCCCCACTCAAGAAGGTTGGGTAAAAATGACCTTTGATGGAGCTTCTCAAGGAAACCCAATAGTAGCTATTATAGGGTGTTGTATTAGAAATTTTAAGCAAGAAATTCTAATCAAAAGTTGTAAATTCATTGGATCTATGTCCAACAATGAGGCAGAGCTAAGAGCCTTGGTGAGGGGCCTTTTTCTTTGCTCTATCTTCAAATTGCAAAACATTGTGATTGAAGGGGACTTAGCCAAAATCATTAATGCTCCACAAAAAGGTTCCATGCCTAATTGGAAACTAGAATTTCCTTACTAGCTAAAGCATTGGTGTTCCTCCCATCTTTTAAGAATATTACTATGAATCATATCTATAAAGAAGGAAATTATTTGTTGGATCAGTTGGAAAATGAAGGATTCGATGGTTCAAATAGGACTAGTATCTCTTAAATATTTATTTCAAATGACCTTCAACTTAGGAAGGAATTGTTTGGGGATTTTCATTTTCTAACCCCATGATAATATCTAGGTCTTATGTTTTTATTTTATTCTAGGCAGTTAGTCCTACCAAATATATGGCAGTTTTAAATCAGTATCATATCTCTAGATAACTTGAAGAAACTAGATTATATGTGAATATTTTTTCTCTTGGCTACTTTATCTTGTGGCTATTGTGAGTAATTTTTTTATTAATTCTCTAACACTTTTGTCCTTCATATAAATTTTAATTTTGGAACTTCTTGTAAAGAAGCATTTATTACTTTTACAAGTTGGAAAGCACCTTCCATGCATGCATCAATTCATTCCTTGTGTGGTTCTTAAATGAACTTATTCTCTTTAGATAAGTGGTTAGGTTGGGAAACCCTTTTGCTTAGCTATTCATTTAGGAATATTGGTCACTTTATTTGTGTTAGAGAATTATGGACACCTCAATTATACTAACCTATGCTCTAAGGCTCATGGATTTTGATAAGCCATAAAGAATAAGATAATTATGTATTCTCTCCTTTCTAGGAATAAGGTGGTTTGGAGAGTTTCTCTTTAATACTTAGGTACCCAGTATATCAATTATCCCAACAGGTTCTACTCTAATGCAGATATTGTTGACATGTTCATAGAATTAGTCTGTAATTTTTATTGTGAACTTTTTGATGATCACTTGTTGGTTGATCTCAATATTATCCTTATGAACATTAGAGGTGATCTTACCATTCCTCTTGTAGCAAACTATAATATGCTATATATTAGGGTAAAACTTGTTCCCACTTACCCTATTATCTTTACAAAGGACTTGATGGGTTTCTAGGAAGATAGGGAAGTCTATGAGAGGAACATTAGGTTTCTCCTCTACTTTTTTTTTCATTTTTGGACCCTACTAATTTGGACTAGCTGGAGCACTACTTCAAAGAAAAAGGGATACTACATTCATACGAGCCTTAAGAGTCACCATAGAAGATTTGTGAGAAGTATTTAGGGAATGAAATCTTTTCTTGGCATTCTTTTTGTTCTTTTTGGTTTCATTTTGGATAAAGCTTAAAACTATTACCAATGTTGGGCTTTGTTAAAAAATTCACTATTTGAATCTCGTTCATATATTTTTGATGGGTTGGATAGAAAAATTAATTTTGAATGGAACTTACTTTGGTAATTAGTTAATTCAAATTTTTTGAGGTATGAATTTTGAGCATATTTTAGATGAAAATTTAAAGTTAATTTTAATTTCTTTCGTCTCATTTATGGCTTGGGCTTTAGAATGATGGTTAGTTCTTGAATAATTCTGGTTTAATGCCACATATTGTTTATGTCTTTCAATCTCTTTATATTCCTTAAAAGATAGCTTATCTATCAAAGTATTACTATGAATTATCTTAATTTGATTCCACTATAAGTAGTAGTTTGGAATTTACTTAATTCAAAAATACAAGGCTAAAGCAGTCTAGGTGATTTCTAGTAATCTTCGACCTTTATAGATTGTAACGAGATGGAAAAGTTTTTTTTATTGGGTTGGCTAATTTTCTCTCAGCTAGTAGTTGGATAGTTTGGCTAGCCAAGTAGCTAATATTATTTAAAGGGAAACTTTTAGGCCAACCATCACTTTATATTATTTTCAAGCTCCCTTAAGGAATGATAATTTTTTGGAGAAATTCTATATTATTTTATCTTCAGTGCTCTTTTTATTAATATTAATAAAGTCACTGTTAACTAAATTATACACATCCAATAAAAATATGCTATTATTAAAATGTAATATCTTCAAGCATTTAGTACTCTCTCTCTCTCCAAATTGGGATGGTTTTGGTCAAATATTTAAAAGGATTCTTTGTGGGTATACAATTTTTGGTATTTTATAATTTCCTAGCTGGGTCTGATTGGATCAGGTATCTCATTTTCTTGGCTTGGGGTGAAAGGTTCATGGAAGTTTCTAATGGTGATTCTACTAGATTTTTCTTTCACATGATTTTAGTATGTTGGAATTCAACACTTCCATATCTATCCTTTTTTAATGGTCTTATAAGGGCTTTGTAATTTTATGCTAATGATCTAGTGAAAGAAGTAGTCTATTTTTTGGAGTGGTTTATTATTATAAATGGACACTACAATATATTATGATCTTGAGCCTTCCTTCTCTACGCTTCACAAAGGATCTCCTTTCATGCTCTTGCACTCAATCTATTTTGTATAATAATCAATTTCTATTAATGAACTTTACCTTTTTGTAATAGGGGGTATGCCCCCTAATTTATCTTTGTAATAGATGAAATGCCCTCTTCAAGTCCCAATTTAGGTAAGTGTATGGAATCTAGACTTTGGTCCCAGGCTATACCAAGGGTTTTCTTCATCATATTCTTTTTGCCTCAATGCCTACACTTGAATGGGGTTTTGTAAAATGTACATATTTTTTAAATTAATATAATGAGAATGAGTATGTGTAGGATCATGGTCAAGCAAACTATACCCTTAAGTGGAAATGAAAAATTAGAAAATTGGGGTTATGTCAATTTGACATACAATTTTCAACTTGTTATGAACTTTCTACCAAAAAGTTGAGAGAAAAAAACTCTAGGAAATTGAATTTAGTTTCTAAACTACTAGGCCTTATCTAAAAAAATTAATATTGATTATTCAATTATTTTAAGTTTAATGCAATAGTACAAAATGTTCAAGACAAAAAAGAAGAAGAAGTAGATGTATGTCCAACCACCTTAAGAAAAATCAAATGATAATATTTGTTAATAAGATTATAGATATAAGAAGTAGACTCAATCTATGATGTCACACATATTTTTTGGTATTTTTATTCTAAATAATTAATTAATTAAATTTTCTACTATAGTATTTTTGGAATAAAAACTCTCATGTCTGACCACCTTAACTAAGTCAAAACTCTACAAAATTTTACTTTATTTTATTTTTTCCTTTATAGTAGAAGAAGCATAAAATGGGATGCGTCTTTTGGATTTAAAAAATGTTGTACCATTTCAAAGTTATAGTTGTTTTTCAACTTTATAGGTAACTCCATTAGAAAATAAGTAATAATTGCTTACTAAAATCATAATTTAATATGCATTACATTTATGGAAAGCTAAGAACATTCTTAATAAAACCTTTTCATTTCATCAAATTTGGGTGGAAAAAAGTTGTCTGGTACATGTTTGAAGAAAAAAAATACACAAGAATAAGGTTGGTATCCAAAGATATACTAGGCCTTAGAAAGATATCAATTTATTAGTTTTGTATCAAGATGTGGGAAAGAAGTTGGAATAGATTTTGAAATACTTTGAAGTATTTTAGAACTGCATATTTTTCAAATCAACACTTTTTGGCAGACCATGATCCTGCACATACGTGAATTTTTATTTTATTGATTAATACATAATAAATAATAGAAAGTTGGGGTTTGTGGGGGGGAGTAAATTATATTAGACCTAAACTTTGGCTAAACCAATCTAAGTTAAGATATAACACTAAATTAAAAGCTAAACATAATCATACTCTAAACATTAAAACCTAACTCTAATAATAAACCAAATTATATCCTTATGTAAAATAAATTAACCCTAAACATATTTGAGAATTAAACCAAACTAAAATCTAATGAATATGTTAAACTAAATTTACAATTAGGCAGAAACTATGGTTGGCACATTAATTTAATCACCACATCACCACAACATTATATGGTAAGTTTTTATTAAAATATTTTTAAATAATCTATAAGTGTAAAATTATTGGATATGAAAGTTATCACCAAATAATTATTTCATTCTAACATGTGGCATGCTAATACTAAATTAGCTTATATTTATTCTATATTATATATAGGTAAGGTCATAAATCTTGAGGCTTTAAATTAATTATATCATAGAAATTAAGGCCTTGATAACTCTCGACTTCCCTATATATATTATACAATATATATAAGCTAGTATAATCATTAGTCAAATCAAATATAAGGATTTCCAAATAATTTGCTAAGTAATAATATACTATGCATTAATGAATTTCACCTAGCCAACAAAAAAAAGCCTTCATATTGCATGCTTTTAAACTATGAAGAACATAATAACAAGTTAAAGTTTTAATTTTAAAAATGTTAAAATATTTATTATTTAATTTTTTAAAAAAATTCAAAAAATTTATGTATTTATTTTATCCAAGGAGTATTTTCTTAAACTTAAAAAAATAAAATGACATAATATATTTGATTTATAAATACTTCAATTCAACAATTCTAATTGTAAAAAAATGATTAAAGATGAGTTGTAAAAATAAATTTATACAATCTCTTTATCAATAATATGTTTTCAAAAATAGATACCAATTTTTTCAATGAAATATTATATTTATATTTATTTTATAATAATTGGTTCAAAAATAGCTCCTAGAGAAGATAACCAGAAAAGAAAAAAATTTGGTCATTCCCTGATACAAAAAGGATGTAGAAGAAGAAATATTGCATGAAGAGAGAGTATGTAACAACAATAATGCATCTTGTCATTGTGATTCCCAAATCGAGAATATTGTGATTGCAAAGAGCCCAAAACTCATATGAATACAATTTGTTTTTTGGTGTCAAAGACAAAACCAAGAGCCAAGCCAAAAACTATCATAAAAGTTTCCATCATTGATCTACATCCAAAATTCCAATTGAGAATGTGATATTAGAAAGCCATCTGATGCAAGTGAAATCCAAGACCCTGAACTTCATACAATATCACAATAGAACAAGTGAGATCCATAAAAGTAAAAACATGTGAAATCATAGAGAAGTGGTAATTTACTACCAAATAAAATATGAAAAGGGCTCAACATTATTCTAAACATAATATTTTGTCATAATATTAACCAAGTTGGGGAAATCAACGAGGTTAAGTAAGGAGACTAAAAAGTTAATATAAACCCCATTAGTACCCAAATTAGCTAGACAATCAGCTAAAAGATTGTCTTCTCTATAAGTATGCATGATGTAATATTTAGAGAATGAATCAAGAAGAGACCATACTTGATGCAATATATACTATATGGACCAATTATATACATGACATTTAATCCATGCATTAATAATAATGGTTGAATCCCCTTCAACATGTAACATCTAGATATAGATAGTGATTTTGCAAGTTCCAAACCAAAAAGCAAGGCTAGGGCCTTAGCCTTGTTATTGGTACACGAAGGGAGAGGAGATGATTTTTCTACAATCACATGACCTTTAAAGCCTCTAATGACTATGACATAGCTAGAGTTTCCTGTATTTCCTCTAGAGACCCCCATTAAAATTTAGTTTGAAATAACCCTCACTTTGAGGAATACACTTGGTTTGTGCTCGGATAAGAGGAATCTAGGATGGAGACAATGGAGCAGGATGATAAGGAAAAGTAAACCCTTCCACTGATGAATAACATAGCCATCCCAAGGAGAAAAAACATGTTTACCCTTATATTTTCTTACTGAAGCATTAACAAGCTCAACTATTGATCTTTCTAACCATTCTAGAAATTGAGAGATTGGAGATGATGTCTATCTAAAAATTCTCTTATTTGTTTCCCACCAAATTTCCCATACTACAGATGCAAGGATGCACTTACAAAAGACATGATAATATTGATTGAGAATATAAGATTGGCCATGCTTGGAATAAATCTTGCAAAGAGTTAGGTAATGACATATGGAAATTAAGCTTATTAAGAATAGAATGCCAAAAATCTTGGGCAAAAGGGAAGTTTGAGAGGAGGTGATATGTTGTTTTTATAACTTGTAGACAAAGCACACAGTTAAAAGGGTCAAAAATGTTAAATCTATGAAATCAGTCACTAGTTAAAATTTGGTTCTTTAATGCAAACCATGCAAAGTATCCTACTTTTGACGAACTAAGCTATTCCAATAGAATTAAAAATCATGATATGTGGTATGATTAAATTGGTTTTGTCAAAGAGCTAATTATCCTTGTTTAACAAACTATTTACCATCTTTATCCAGAACACAGAAGAGAAAATCTAGTTGATTAGACATAAAAACATTCCTTTTAGCTAATACTTGTTTGAAAGAAGCATCCTAATTGTGGGATATAGGAAGAATTGAGGGATCTTGCCAAATGATAGACCTATGAATCAATGTATTGCTAAGACATAATTAGAAAAAGATGTCCTCCAAGCTTGAATCAGTATGTTTGAGAAATCATTCAAATAATCAATAGTGGGAAGAGAGGTGAACCCATTCCATGAATCAAACCAAAAATTGACAATATCCCCATTGTTCACTTCACATGATATGAATGGAGTAAGTTCTGAAGAAGCCATCATGAAATCCAAAATGACAAAGCCCTTTGATAGGTCTACAATAGTAAGAACTCTAGAAGGTTCCATGTTATCTAAATATTTCTCACCATTTGGCAGAGGATTTGTCATACATTTTCCAAACAAGTCTAGCACTAAAATCCCTATTCCTGTTAGTAATATTAGGAAGTGTGAAACCTCATTTTCTTAAAGAGGTTGACATGGCATGAATAAAAATCAGAGGTATTTTCTTCTATTTTCTTCTATTCATTCATGAATAAAGTTTCAATTGGAGAGATGATACCTTTAGTGGATTGTAGGATGAAAAAGTAATATTAGGAATGGTGGATAGAATAGTTTTGACAAGAAAAATTCTACCTAAAAGGGATAACCAACAAACCTTCCAAGCATGAATTCTAGTTTTGATATGGTCAATCATAGATTTTTAATAAGAGGATTTGTTTAATCCCATAAAAAAGGGAACACCAAGTTAATTAGAAGGAAAATGATCAAGGGGAAAACAAAGAATATGAAATATTCTTTGAGTAACCAATTGAGATGTATTAAAAAAAAAAAAAAAGATTTTGTTGCATTGATATGTTGTATTGAAACTTGTGTATATAGATCAATGAATTCTTCATACTTTGTGCTTCTTGATATGTAGATTATCCAAAGAGTAGAGTATCATCACTAAAAAGGGAATGGTATATGGACAAAGATGTACCCATGATATTGATACCTTTTTGCAACCCTTTTTGATTAAAAGAGTTAATAAGTTTGCTAAAGGTGTCCACCATAATGATAAACAAGAATGGAGAAAGAGGGTCACCTTGAGTAACTCCTTGGGAAAAGGCAAAGAAACAAGTTGGTGCACCATTAATGAGAATACAAAAATGTGAAACTAAAATGCAAGCTTTAATCCATTTAGACCACCTAGAAGAAAAACCAAACTAATGAAGGACTAGAAGAAGAAAAGACCAATTGTGTTTATCGTACACCTTCATCATATCTAACTTAGTAACAAAGGCCAAAATATTATGTTCTTTGATGGTATGAAGGGTCCCATGGGCTATTATGGCCCCTCAGTCATTTCTCGATCATGAACCAAACCCCCTTTTTCTATCAATATAATTTTTGGAATAATGGGTTTAGGTCACAAATAAATAGGCTTTGTGATAATCCTATAGATGGTGTTACATAAAGAAATAGGGCATAAATTAGGAAAAAGAATAGGAATGATTAACCTTTGGGTTAAGCACAATATTTTTGGTATTAAAGTTCTTCAAAATGGAAAAAAAATTCTTAGATTCTTCAAAAAACTCAAGAAACTCATAATATATGACATCCCAACATTTTTTTTTAAAATAGTGCAATGAACCCATCAAGGCCTAGTGCCTTATCAGGAGACATAGAAAAAACTACAACACATATCTTCAAAAGAGTAAATGGGGCCATTAGAATCAAATTGTCTTGTTGCATAATCAATGAGGGAATGGAATCCAAGATCCCATCCACAAGGTGAGAAGAGAGGGGGTCTTGTGGTGGAGGGGAAAGTAGATTAGAGAAGAACCTTACACTCTCATTTTGAGTACACTTAGCATTAGAAATCAAATTTCCTAGATGGTTATGAATTGTAAAGATTGCGTTATTAGCCTTATTTTGTTTGGCAGATGCATGAAAAAACTTAGTATTCTGATCCCCTTGTTGAAGCCACAATTCTCTAGAGTTCTGTTACTAATACTCTTATCCTCTCTTGTGTAATTCAGACAACTCCTCTTCTAGATTCTTCTACCTTGAATGCATATCAACTTTTAATCCATGGAGTAAAATATGTTGATTAATCTCAGCTAGTTTTTCTTCTACCACATTTTTCTCCTAAAAAATATTTTAAAAAATATTTTGGTTCCTAGATGTAGAGGAGAATCCTTCCATGATTGTTTGAAGAAGCCATCAAAGTGGAGATGACGATACCATACACTTTCAAACTTAAAAGATGGTCTAGAAAGACTAGTAAGAGGAGAATAAGGTACTAATTATGACCACATAAATTATTATTTTTACCAATAATAGCTCTCTAAAACATGTACTAATAGTACCTTTAAATAAAATCTCCTTATGAATAATATCTCTCTAGAACAATTATTAACAAGTGCCACATAGTGGCTAGTACTTGCCATTATAGTTTTAGTTTTAGAGATAATAACTCACATTGTCATAATTTATAAATAATTAAATAGTTTTTTAGTTTCTTTTAAGAAATTTTCCCATCACTCAAATGCTTATTAAAAAATAAAGTGATTATAAGAAATTAATTGTCAATGTATATTCAATTTATTTAAAATATTAATTATTTTTTGATTTAATGACTATACTATTATTTAAATTTTGATTAAAAATTATATTGATATCACAATAATATATTTCTAACTTTCAACTTTTAGTTGGAGTATTTTAGTAGGGTAGTTGTTGAATGAAATTTTTGTGTAAGAACATAGTTAAATTGATATAACTTAGATAAAATTTAAAATTTGAGGAACCTTAGTAGAACCTAGTTACTTAAATAAATAATTTAGGTAAATCATAATAATTAAGTAATAATTCTAATTCTAATCATAAATATTTTCATCATATGAAATGAATATTGATAAGATAAATATTTTTAAACATTAAAATAAACTAAAATCTCGGAGCAATATGGAGGATGTAGAAACCATTAAGGCAATCAAGTAACAATATTTAATTTCAATATGTACATCTCTTTATTTATACATAAATATTCTATAATCTTGCCATTAAAAATGGAATATGGAGGGAGGTCCCCAAAAAGGGGTCCTATAACACCCAATGAATTGAACCAATTATAATGAAGATAAAACATTTTTTATAATATATTTAATTGATATAAAATATGCAAATTTAGGAAAAATTGAAATCAATTAAAAATAATTGAATTTGATTGGTTGGTATGTTGAAAATTAATTCAAAAATTGTTCAAACTGAATACAATAGTATATTGCCTATAGCAAATACAATAATAACTTCAAACCAAATTACTTTATCAACTTTTGACAAAATTTATTTATCAGCAATATCTATTATAAAACAAGTACAAATAATGACTTCAAACAAAATTTGTTTATTAATAATATCTGTCTATAACAACAAATAATAATGACTTCAAACAGAATTTGTTTATCCATAACATCTGTCTGAAACAAGTACTAATAATGATTTCAAACAAAATTAGTATATCAGCGATGCCTGTTAAAAACAAGTACTAACAATGACTAAAGCAAAATTTGTTCATTAATAATAGTTGTCTACAAAGAAATAGACAGAATGATTACAACCAACAGAAACATATGCATTTTAAGAGTCGTACTGCTTCCATGAAAACTCATGAACAGAAAGTGAAGCAACGCTCAGGCTATTCAAGTTTTGGAGACATGAATCTCATTCCTTTTACTTGTGGACTCCAACCGTGAATCTGATTGCAATCTGATATTCTTTTTAAAGACAAATTAATTGCTTTTTGAGGTGGGACACTAAAATAATTGGTATGAAAATTAAAACTCTATTTTGTTTATCCATAGAAATTTCTTCCACGTAAACAATTTAAAAAAATCATCTGCCCTAATCTATGGTGCCACAATATATGTTCTATTAGTCTTAATTATCAAAATTACAAAGAATATAACCTACAGCTTAAATGAATGTTCTATCTGAGTAGTAATTCAAACTGTTTAAACATAAACATATTAAATAATCAAAACTGACTTACCTTTTAAAAATAACCCTAACAATTTTATCATAAATTGTATAATAGTTTTATTTGTATAATATATCCTTCATAGCTGCAGGTTGGTAGATCTGGATGGAATTATATATTCATTTTCATCATCGGATATACTGTTTAACTTATAAAAAACATGTTCGTAATAGATTTATAGTAAATATTAGCTATTAACAATAATTTTTTAATAGTATTGATCAGCTATATTTGAGGATTGTCATGAACTCACACCATTCTTAAATGTCACACATTAAGAGAAAAGTTAAGTTAAAAAAATAAGTCGACTTTAAGAATTTAGTACTTTTAGTCTACAAATCAAGACATATTACAATAAAGATAAATCCATCAACTAATTAGCCACCGACCTCAAACCCAGCTCATACTGAAATTTGTTTATAAATAACTCAAAATTTTTGAATCGCATAATGTTCACATTTCTTGTACATTCATTAATGTGGAAAATTCTTCCTCCAACTGAATCTGATCTGCAGTTATATTTATTTCATCTGGTGTGGAAATTAGTAACCATTTGAGGGTTCCGAAGATCATAATTATTTCCATAATTTGCATTGCATCATGAACGAAAAGACTATCAAGGCTCAAAGATCAAGTTTAGTGGTTCATATCATGAAGTGTACACGTTTTCAAACTCTATTCAAATGATTATGAACTTTAAATACAGAGGTTTCAAATTCCAAATAGAAAAATAAATATAAAAATATTTTTACTGTTACCAAATTATATAAAAAAGATTAAGCTCACTTACATCTTCTATTTTTTTTTCTTTCCTATATTAAAATCTTTTTATTCATACAATATATTAATTGGTATTTTCAATCAGATGTTTAAACTCTCTGCAAAGTGTTATAAATTCTATTTAATTGTTTTGTTTTCATTCTTGAAGTTCTATTTCATGTGTGTTCCTTGTGACCAGTCAAATCAAAATATAATTTATTCATAAATCAAATATTAAATTCAGAATGTTGAATTAAAAATTTATATAATTATTTTTAAGAGTATATTAATTTATTTTTAAGTAGAATAGGTTCACACCCTCCCCCCCCACACACATATATAGAATTTTAATTTTGTAGATTAGACTATGTTAGAAGTTATCTTTTACATTTTAAACTTTGAACATTTTTAATTTATCTAGATTTATATTTTACATTTTATTTGAATCATATTTTGAAAGGTCATTCAATCATATCATACAAATTATATAGAACACAATATTGATAGTATTCTCTCCTAATATTTTTACCAACAGTTAAATGAAACTTAATTAATGATAAGTCTCTATAAGATATTGAAGTCCTTTATCACTTTCTCTATATATAATACTAATAATATCAAATCATCCCAACATTTTATTTTAATTTATTTTACAAAATACCATTACATGATTAAAAGGTAATCTATTTTATGTCATATTCTTTTAATGTATTATATATAATTTCCAAGTATTCACACATAAAAGAAGTAAAATATACTATTTATTTATCTCACTTTGAGAAACTTAAAAATCACGTCATGCATTTGGCAAGATGCCAACTATTTTACCATAGAAAATGTCAAAGGAAATGGGGTGTTGTCATTCTCCTTTACATAAATAAACCCAAAATGTCAAGACATGGATATTATCCTTGTTCAACAAACTATATGGACCATTAAAGATATTTATCTTTATAACAAAGCTATATGGATCATCATGTATACAAATGATGTCAATTTTGGCTTATGTTCTACATATGCAACAAAGTTATATGGATCATCATGTATATAAATGGTGTTAATTTTGATTTATGTTCTACATATGCACCTCATGAGTATAAAGGCAGATTTACTTGCATAAATACCTATCATCTCATCAAGATATACCATATATATAATGATGTCACTTTAATATGGTTGAAATGTGTAATGATAAGGGAGAATGAGATGTGCATAAATGGAGAGGCAATGAGTTATTCTACTAGTCCAAATTCAAGTCTAGACATAATTTGTCTGATCTTCTATAAGATAGGAAAAGTTCATGCAATAATATGTGGTTCACTTAGTACAATCTCTAGTAAGAAAATAACAAGATCTATGGAAAACTAGATAAGTTTTATATTAAAATAATGATAAATTTAATTTTATATGTTATTCAGGTAGTTATGGAGTGACTATACAACCCTCCAGCATACCTCATCTCCATCATGTAGTGGTTGAGATTCATACTCTTATTTAACGCAATCCCCGTCTCCATCATATAGTTGTTGAGATTAATACTCTTAATGCAATCCTCACAGGTAGATAGATTAATAAATGGATTCTCAAATAAGTTTTTGTCATTGATAGAAAAAATTAGAATGTTAAAAGCTAGAAGATGTATTGAAAATTGTAGGCAAGAAGAATGTGTTAGACCATATAAACTAGGAATCACTTTTTAATGTTGTTTATCTTATAAAATTTAAATCAAGAAAGCCCTCTAACCTTGAAATTAGAATCAAGGAGGTGGAAATAAAAAATACTTACAAAAATATAGAATTATAATAAAAAGGAATAATAATAAACAAGAAATGAGAGTTAGGTCCAAAATTAACTAGATAGAAAATGGAGGCAAAGGTTCAGTTATTCAAATTTATAAAGAATATGCATACCAAAAAAATCATATATAAAATATCTTGTGCATAGTGGAATTGTGTATTCATGAGACCTTGCTGTAGAAAGCAATCAAAATAACAATGAACTAAGTTAGACCCAAGAAAACATTGTCAAATAACAACTCTATGAAAGTCTCATGTTTCCCTAACTACAAATGCTAAAATTGCTCCCAAACTAGCATCTTAGTGACAGTTCTAGAATAAAAGTATGTTATTAATGCATATCTATGAATATCTATATGACATTTACATGAAAATGCAAGATAAGAATATGGAAATGCTATAATAAGTGCATGTATGAGAGTAAACAATGTTAAGTAATGCTAAATAAATACTAAGCTGACATTAAATCTCTATAGCAATGAGGCTAAATGGATTATCAAAATGAGATCTCTAATATGTCTATAGTATAGATACATAAAACTTGAATCTCTTTGCTCTTGATTTTCCTTTCTATTTATAGGATTTTAGAAGGGAGTTGGGGTAAAGATTCGAGGTTTACCTTTTACTGGGGTTAGTG
This sequence comes from Cupressus sempervirens, assembly GCA_028749045.1. Taxonomy (NCBI): domain Eukaryota; kingdom Viridiplantae; phylum Streptophyta; class Pinopsida; order Cupressales; family Cupressaceae; genus Cupressus; species Cupressus sempervirens. The sequence continues at coordinate 156,958,013 of CM053788.1, read as the reverse complement.
GTGAAACTGAAAATATCTCATAAGACACAAAGAGGAACCATCCAAAAGACATGGTTTGTGAGGATAAATAGGAATTTTCAATTGTTTTAAATTCCAAAAAGAAAGGATTTTACTTTTTTAGAGGATAAATGTTTTTTTGTTGATTTATTAAATGTTTCATTTATTTTCAACCTTTGTCTTTACATTTTTCCTTTTTCTATTTCATTTTATTTGATTTTATGAATTGGTTCTCCTCTTTTAAAAGTGGTTTTGGTCCTTTTGAATCTGATGAAAGGTTTAAGTGATTAATCATTTAACCACTCAAATGACTTGATGTTTGTAGTTGATTTTAAATTCCATTATTTTTTCTCATTTTATCTAATTTTGTCTTTAATTTTTGTTGTTTGATCAAAATTTACATTGTTCTAGATCTTTGCCAATTTTAGGGTGTCTACAAATGCCTCTCTGTGAGCTAATATGCAAAGTATATTAGTTCAAAGAATTTTTTTATTTCTTTATTTTTAGCCAAAATTTGATGATTGAGTGTCTAATCACTAATATTTTGCTGATTTAAGGTTAGTTCAATTCTTGTTTATTAATGATTTGATGCCTGATCATTGATGTTTTTCTAATTTAAGGTTGGTATGATGCTTGATTATTGATGCTTTGATGTGTGATCACTAATGTTTTGCTAATTTAAGGTTGGTACGATGCCTAATTATTGATGCTTTGATGTTTGATCACTGATGTTTTGCTGATTGAAGGTTGGTACGATCCATGATTATTGATGATTTGAAATCCTTTTTTTAGAATAATTTTCTTGAATGCCCTAGATTATTTGATTGGTGTTGGAATTTGGCAGGGATAAAATGTTTTTTATGTTATGAAAACTTTTGATGCCCTAGTTTGATATAGGTATATTTCCCCCTTAGAAATTAAATTAGAAAAATTAATTTGCAATAGATGGAGATTTCAATTTTATTTCTAAACAAAATGTTGATGACAAAGATTGATGGGAAATTGGGTTGTAGGTATGTCATTGAATGGGATGCAACAATACCCAGTTCAAAAAAATGGGTTTAAATGCATTAAATAAGGTAGATAATGTTCAAAAATGTCATAAAATACCCCAAGTAAGGGTCAAATATGTCAAAACACTTTTTACCCATTTAATTTCTACATGCCCTTTTGACCTTCCTCCATTAAGTCCTTGAGAATTTCTATGATTTCAAGTTTTTTGGATTTTATAGAAATTTTTGAGTTTTTGTGTGATTTGGATTGGTAAATGCATATTGGGGGCATTTTAGCACATTTAGTGATTATTACAGTGCATTTGAATTATATTAGCACATGTGTAGCATACAAAAATGCATCCAAAGTGTGAGATAGCATTTTCATGGATGTCTTGAGATAGTAAAAGATTGCATAGAAGAAAATTGTAGCACATATGTATGTTTCCATAGCATTTTTAAGTATTCTAGTGCATGTAAAGTGTGTTCTTGCACATATAAACAATAGACTTGTGCATATGATATTGGGGATTTGTTGGTCCAAGGAGATGAATACTAGAATGTTTGATAGGATTGTTTTAGTGCATATGCAACTTATTTCACCTTTTATAGCACATTCATTCTATAGAATAACAAATATGAAAAATTCCAGAGCACTTTCAATGCTGATAGTGCATCTAATTTGTGTAATACCATCTATGATAAATGCAGTATCACTTATGCTACTTGTATCACATCCATTTGATGAAATAGCATAGATGATTAACATGATGGTGCTTTTGATTTTCAAAGTACATACACCTAGTTTAATAGTGCATATGATATATGAAATAGCACAAAGTAACCTTGTAGCACTTTCAATGCATATGATAGTACATTTGGTCAATGTATGGTTTGTCCAATAGTAGTGTCCCAATAGGTAGATGTGAATATGCACAATATTGATCCAAGTCTAAGATAGAGTCTTGATGTTGAATTCATGAGTTTGGAGTCAACCTGAAGACTTGTTCACTTAAAAATTGGAACCATAGGGCATGTGTAGTCACAAAGTGACATATAGGATCAATCAAGTGATTTTGGATAGATTGAAAAAGTGACCGCTCGGGATATAAAGTAGGGAAAACTAACATGTTCATCTCAAGATATAGAGTGAGAGAAATAAAAGGTTCAAGATAGAACCATTAAATAAATAGATATATGTTTTTTTTTATTGATGTAGGATAATTAGTTGTGATGAAAAATTAATATCGTTGTTTGATTGTCTGGTGAAATAGGTACATGGGAAAAAGCTCATGGTACAGGTATTATATCTATGGCCACTAGACTCCATTCATAGATTATAAGTAGTTGATCATCATATTATTGATAAGATTCACATATCTTCTTTGGATGCCTTAGTTCGAGGTGAATCGAGGATTTTTGACAATAGTGGCTGAGTGATGGCACTCGGACCACAACACCTTTCATATGCCACTTAGGGACATGACGATTACCCCAAAGGATGTGTATAGGATTCTCAAGATCTCAAAAATTGGAGATTTGGTATATTATGATCAGGTGGATGATGAAACAACCTTCAAAGATGTATTTTAAGATGATTATATTTTAGATGATAGTGTTCAATGGTTTTAGATGTTGTAGTATGAGCCCTTATCGATAGTGTTGGCAAATTTAATAGGAGAATTTCTCTTACTAGATAAGCAAAGGCATGAATGTCCAATTAGATGGGGCCACATTAATCTGGACATGGTCAAGAAACCACAAATATTTTCATGGGGTAGCTACATTTTAGCCCATTTATATCATGATTTGTAGCAGGTGGTATATTCATAAGTTGCATCACTTTCAGCGGGTATGGTATTATTATAGATATGGACATGGGAGAATTTTCTCATTACTTGGTAGATATGTGTGCCTCAGTGACCACATGATATGACTTACATATATGTGTATTTAGGTTTGATTGTCCAGTAACATCTAGGAAAAACTGAGTATTGGAGACGTATGTTGGATGACATAGATGAAGTTGTGTGGAGGCCATACAGGTTTACAGAGTCATGGGTAGGGGATAATGATGAGATTGTCTACTTCTTTTCTCCATGGTATTTGTTAGGTTGGATGCCCTCAATGATTGAGAGATTTTGTTTGATGGGGGTAGTCAGACAGTTTGGTCACCAAAAGGGGATGCCAAAGAGATTGGCACATTATTCTTAGGTGCAGGTAGGGAATAGTATAGGTCCCTACATTGGAGTATGAGGCATGCTAAGAGGCTTTCCTGCCAATGATAGGGATGCCTCGAAGATGGTCATTGAGGGATGGAGACGTGGATATAGGGATGGAGGTTGAGTATGCTTGGTGGTTCAGAGAGCATCCATTTCCAAGATATACAGATCTATCGAAGCTGATACTAAAGATAGAGGAGTAGTCAAGAAGGGTTGATGCATGAGCATCCAAAGGTATAAGGGCAATCCTGTGTCAACCAAAAAAAATGTACTTAGACTTAGTTTTCATTTTTGGATACCCATTTGGGTCAAATAAAGGTTCCAACTCTCACAGTTCCACTATCAGTGTTCTAGGATAGAGTATTTGAACACCTTGGCATATGTGTAAATGTTGAAAAAATAGGAGTATGTAATTGAGTCATCATTTTGGTGAACAAGAAGGTGTAAATTTTTTATAAGATTGTAATTGTAATTTAGAGCATTCTAGAAAAAGAATTAGGTCAAAAGGCCCCACGGTTTGAAAGTTATCGCAGTTTTTCAGTTTTTGGAGACTTCCTAAGAATGCTTCAAAGTCAAGTTAGGGGCATTAAATGACCTCAAATAGGGCTGAAAAATGGGGGATGAGAAAAGCTGGTCCATAGGGCTATAGAGCACTTTGAGAGCTTTTTGAAAATGTAAACAGTTCATCAATCGGAGCTACGGTTCAAAAGTTATGCCTCTCGAAAGTTCGGTTACCGTTTCTGGATTCTTCTAGATTTGTGCCAACTTCTAATGCAGCTTTTGGAGCCTTCTACTTGGTTGGTGGATGCCAACTAGGACTTTCTAGAATGTATTCCTAATCCTTAAGCCTCCAGTTTCTATTTAAGAACATTACTGGCATTGTAAAAGGCAGTTCAGAGTGGAGTTTGAGAGAAGGTACTGGGAGAAGAAATTATCTCCAGTTTTATGCTATTGTAAGCCCATAGGGCCTGTTTTGGAGTTTGTTTCTCTACACTAAGTGTACTAGCATATTTTTATAGTTAATAAAATTTTCCCTTTCTTGTTGTGTCCATTTTGTGCTTGGGTTGTGTCCCCATCAAGTGGTATTAGAGCATACCTTTGGCAGTGGTATTAGAGCGGTACTTTCAGTAGTAGCAGAGCGTACCTCCATTAAGGGCAGAGGATGGTGATGATGGGTGAAAGTATAAAGCTATGTCACCTTTGAGGCTAACTAATTAGAATGACTAAATTTGAGTATTTCTATCTAAAAATCATTTTTTTTCAAACATATGATCATGTTAAATTTATTATAGCTAAGTTATATATGGTCTCACAGTTTTCTAATTGGAAATGTCTATTAAATGTATGTTTTATAGTAGTTAGTATCAAATTACCAAAGAAATTAAATTATTTTAGAAAACTGATGTATCAATAACTCTTACTATTTTTTATGATTTTTTTTTAATAACATATAAACACCATTTTATATAACTCAAAGTTAAGAATATTCTCATATAGAGTTCATAGCATTTTAATTAGATATAATATATTGTAATTAAAAAATTCTACAAGTATGCATTTTAACACTCAAGAAGATGTCAATTTTGAGAAAGAAAAAAATACTAAATCATATCAGAAAAATTTAAAAGGTATATGACCTTCTAGAGGAGAGAGTCCTCTTCAAGAATCTATAAAAAAAAAAAAATTGGTTGGAATAGATTTATTTGGAAAAATGTGGTGGGAGATGAAAACTATCAATTTGAATAAGCTGAAATTTGAATCATTATAGAAGAGAATATATAGGTCTAAAGTCAATTTTTGTTTTTGATTATTCTAGCTACATATATTATCTATAGCATAATATAAGATCAAAAGGAAATACGTGTATTTCTTTATAGTTTTATGGTGGAAACTAGACCCCTAATTTCCATCATTTTTTAGCAACTAAAAAGTTATCTTGAAAAAATAGGAAAATTTATCATTTCTTTTTGCAAATAATTATTAAAAATTATAATCCTAACCTTCATCCATTTCTACACATTTCATTAGTTTACTTCATTTTCAAATTCTAAATAACAATACAAGATTTATGTCATTGAAGTTGAACAATTATACTTTTGTTAGCCTTTTCCTTTGTAAAAGAGTGACATAGGTTTTTACTTTTACCATTTTGAGGGTGGTCGAAGGAGACACATGGCTAAAGGTAGAGGTAGGACCATGGTGTTGTTGTAGTGGAGAGTTCAACCATAGGATCTAATATAGATGTAGATGCTAGCATAGAGACTAAGGCCCTAGAGAGGTATGTGGGTGAGGTAGGATTGTGATGAGAGCAGGCATAAGTAGTGGTATAGGGTTGAGCAAGAGGTAAAATGATATGGGTTGGGGTAGTGTAGTTCAGACTAGGGCCAAGCTATGAGATGATGTCCACTTTGTTAGGAGATAGAGGCCTCAGGTGAAATATCCTACCATAGGGGTATAAACCTCATAGCCATAGGTACAACCATAACTATTTGTAGCTCCAGTGCCACCTATGGTTATACTAGGTACATCATCTAAGATGGATGCCCATATGAGATATGTAGAGACACAGATGAGCTAATTGATGAGCATGGTGCATGCATTCATAGAATCTATGACACCGAGGCCTCCACCTCCACCTTCACCACTAGGGCAACCACTAGTTAGGCTACCTTAGTTATTCCTAAGACACAAGGTATAGGTTTAGGAGAGCAAGCTCTCCAAGATGGGATGAGTGCCCCTAGTGATCAAGGACCTCCTGACCAGACATAAACAAATAGTGTTGGAGGCTTGATTGGTGTGAGTCAAGACTGATCTTATGTATCACTTTTTTGTTCATGTATTGGCATATCAGATGTATCCATTTTGTGTGATCACCTTTTGATATATGACTATTTAGATCAAGCTTTTGCATCTATGTTTATGTTGGATTATTGTGTCTATGTACCATGGAATTTATATGGTTGATAGTGACATGCAATGATGTGATGGATGATATTATGCATATGTTTTTTTATTGTTATAATGTTCTTATATGTGGATGTGATGGTGATTATTAATGTGTAGATGAATAATTTCTTAGTGTACTGAAAAAATAGGTAGATGATGAATATAGAAATGAAATGGATTAATGTAATGAAATGTAATGTAAGATATGATGATAAAAAATAAGATAATGGAATAGATGATATTGTAGAGATAGAAAATTGATTTAATGTAATGATGAAATAAAAATGAGACAATGAATGCAATGTTGTAATATGATGACATGAAATGATACAAATAATGGAAAATAATTAAGAAAATAGGAGTGTGGTAAGATGAAATGAATTGAGGATAAGATATGATAAAATGATGTGATGAAATGAACATAACATAAAACAAACAAATGAAGATGATATCATTAATTAAAAATAAAAATGACAAAAAATGGAAATGATATGAAAATGGAGTAGAAGAAAATGATTAAAGAAAATAGAATGTAATGAAATGATAAATTGGAATGAATAGGAAATGATTGAGAATATTTATAATGTAATGAGGTGAAAATGGATGGAAATGATAAAAATAAAGTGGTGGAAAGCAATGGTTTACTATTGGACTAGGAGTGACGTAGTAGGGTGAAATGAAGATGGAATGATAAGAATAATTGAAATGAATATCAAATGGTGTAAGATGAATAGAAGGTAATTATTAGATGATAAAATTAAAATGAACTAAGGATGATAGGAAAGTCAAATAGTGAAATGAAAGGCCATATGCACCGAGTTGTGGTGCCAAAAAGCTGACAAGTTTTTTTTTTTTTTTTTTCATATTGTCAATAGCGCGTACGCACTATGGCTTGGGTAACTTGAGCCATAGCGTGTGTGTACGTGCTATTATAAAAAAAAAAAAAATTATATATATGATGGGCTGCACACCTGCGGCCCATCATTTTCATCAGAGGTTTTTACTATTCTTGTAGAGCAGCATGCACGTGGGTTGAAAAATCAAACATTTTCACCATCCCTTGCCAATATGCCTCCTCGCTGGCAAAATCCAAGATCAAAAGCACACCCACATTGACTTTGTATCTGATCTAAACTTAACTTTGCATTGTTTGATATGTTTTTCATATTGTTTTGTAGGTTTTTTACAATTTTTATTTAGATTTGTTTCTTTATTTGGATTTCAATTGACTTTTTATCAGGAAATGTCCATAATTAACCTGTAAATCCACAAAACCCTCAAGAACCTCATAACCAAAACCCTCCTCCAGAAGAACAACAAATTCCACAACCCGAACCAATTGCAAGACCTCCACTAGGCCCACAAGAAAATATAATGAGTGAAATAGAGAGAGGCAAAACTAAATTAGAAGGACTCATTGCTTGGTTGAAAGAATCTAGACAAACCAATCTAATGAGGGCTCAATTGGCATCATCCCTCGAATCCATTAAGACCCAGATAGCCTTAGTTAGTGGTCAGTTAGATATTTGGCAGGTTAAGAGGGATGAACAAAAAAAAATTTATGAAAATAAATTTTAATATGAAGATGTTAAAAAAAAGAAATACCAAAAGGTAGAATATGTGCATTATTTAAAAAACTCGATGAGCAAAATACTGTTAGAGAGGGTACTAAATGGTTCCCCATCTATTGGTGCATACACGATGCTATTAGAAATAATTTTTGGGATAGATGGTGGATGGTTTTTGATGCCCCTCCTTGCAACAATCACGAGGTCCCCATGTATTTTTTGAAGAAATTATATTGTGAGTTTTTCCTTGGGGAGATCCCCAATTATTTTTATATATTAGACTCCCAGGGTAGAGGTGGGGGGTCATCATTTGAGACGCTGGGAGCACATCATGACCCTAATGTAGTTAGGGCACCTGTGGTCAAGCCACAACATGAGCATGTGACTATTCCTTTAGTTGTGAAGGAACATTTAGAGGCTAGAGCTCTAGAAACCATTAATGCTTTGACGCAGACCCTAATCTATTCCATAAGCCCATTAGTTGAGGGGGAGCCTTTTGTGCATCATGGTCACATGTGTACTTCATGCGGATCCCTATGCACATTTGGCACTCATGCTGGAGATGGTGCAGATGATGGTCTCGTCACTGATCATTTCCTGAACGACACATTTGGCATTGACACATAGGTAAATTACAATTATAATTTACTAATTTTATCACATTTCATATGTATAGTGAATGATTAATTAATTAGCATCTATTGACATTTTTCAAAATTCAGGGTTAGAGTGTTGTCAGGCTTAGTAGTGATTGTCTAGGCCCATTTTTTGTCCCCTCCATGAGTCCAGAGGTATGTATCGATTTAATCATTTTAATTAATACATATATTTATTAAGTAATCATATTAAGGATTGAAAAAAAAATTATGCATGTGCATCAGTTCTCCATAGGATCCTCAACCTTTACTACAGACTCGAAGCATAAACATCATATGAGCTTCATATAGGTACAGTTGTTTCATGTTAATTTACTTCATTTGATTATATTTATTTCATGTTTCATTTTACATGTAACATGTATTTTATGACATGCAGCTCATGATGTTGAACACACCTCCTCATCTCCAATAGTCTTTTGATCGTGGAGTGGCCGCAGCTATGGCTAGCTCATAGCCATTGACTAAGGTATGAAATAATTTTCTTCCTTTTAGTTGTTGTTTATAATAGTTAGTCTCAAAATTTCTAATGTTATTTATAAGTGATTATATTTATTGAATTTTTGTAGGGTCTCATCATGCCTAATCATCCACCAGCTTTCGAGGTGGAATTACAGAGTGACTATTTGATGGTGGTAAGAAAATAATTGATTTTGTGTGTACATATATTTTATTTCAACATATAATAAATATTGATTCATATCTACTTTTTTTGTACTAGCTCGAGTTAGAGAAGAGCCTCAACAAGAGGACGAGTGAGCGTATCAGGAGGACCCCGTCATCTCCACCATCTCCCTCCACACAACGATAAAAGACATCGAGAGATTTGTTTCCTTTCCCTCGTGGGAAGGGAAAGAAATAGTTGATCTAGACATGTATATATATAGGCATCAGTGGACATATTCGATACACATTTGATGTATATGACATTTTATATTTGATGTATGACATTTATTTGATCTATGACATTATTCGACTTATGACATTATTGGTTACTATATGATATGTTTTTTCATATACAACATTATTGGTTATCATAATATATTATGTGTTTGTCAATGTACATGACATTATTTGTTATCATTTTATATTATATGTTTGTTCATGTATGAAATTAAATTAGATATGTCCATGTATGACATTAAATTAGATATGTTTATGTATGACATTAAATTTAATACCTAATCTGTTTGAAACTTTATAGAATATTGATTAACAATAAAATTTATCACTATTTAAGAATAAGTTAATCATTTGCAATATGTCATCGTCATATGATTTATGATGTTCATGTTTAAAGTTTTCCTTCTCTATCATTTTTTTTATCAAGTTTAATTCAATACCTAATTAGTTTGAATTTTTTATACAATATTGATTAGCAATAAACTTTATCAGTCAAGATCAATTAGGACCTCTTGGCAATAAACTTTATCAGGAAATATTCGTGGACCTCCTAACAATTGGTCACCTAAATGAGAACCTTGAGATTTATTAGGAACTCCATGAAAGAAATTAGTAGCTTGAGAAGCTCCCCATTTGTTAAGCTTCCATGCATAACCACCATTCTTTATCATCAATTAAAAAATGTCAGAGATAGTAGAGAAAAGATGGATTATTTGCAAAAAAAAGTAACTTTAAAAATCATAAATGCAACATAATCACTAATAGTTTTATGTGTTTTCATACATTAATGATTGTAACATAATCACTAGTTGATTGGAATGTGTTGTTATTATTCTATAGTAACTAGATTAAGGTAAAAATAAAAGTTTAATAAATAGTTGTGATGTATAGGAAAGAGAGATATCTCACATGAGAGGGGGAAGAATCTAAGATGGCACATAAGATACTTGTAAGAGGGAGCTATACTTGTTATTAATTTACAATGCATGTTATGGAAAACCATAGAGCATCTTTAAAAGGAAATTAAAGAGTATGACAAGTGGAAGGAACATGTAGTTTTGTAGACTCATATTCAAATTTGGGTGTCAATTTTCTAATGAAGGATTCAAGCATTGTAATTTGGTAGTTTTGGCTCATGTTATCCTTGTATCTCACTCTATCCTTTTATGTCACTCTCTCATATTCCCCCCATCTTTATATTTCTATTTTTTCCATATCTATGTAGCGATCTATCCTCTTTCTCTCCCCCTCACTAATGTGGAGATGTTGAGCAAGAAGTGAGGTTTAAGAACTTTCTTCTTCCTGATCTACCAAACTAAACTTGTGGCCTTCCTAATATCTTACTCCTTTAGGATATCATTTTTGTGGCCTATCCAAAGTGATAGGGTCATTTGTGAACTCCTCCAAGGTGAGTACTTCTCCAATCAATATCTTGCACCTTTTTTTTTTAGAGACAATAGCCCTATTCCAAGACAGTAATTGTAACTCTTCACCAATGGCTTCACCAACCCCAAGTTTCTATTGGGCCACCTTCCTTATTTTGAATTAATTGAGAATCAACTCTTGGTTTAACCCTCTAATTGTCATATAGTACAAAATGTTGACTATCATAGAATTCCTTGTAGGTCTCCTACTTTGATTTTCTAGACTTAAATTCCTCTTAGGTTGAAATCTAACTATTTTATGGGTAGATTTAGACACCCTTTTGGAATTTATTTAAGACTCCAAAGCCTAGATTCCCAATTCCATTCCTATAGCACCTAACCCATGTAAAGTACATAGACCTAATAAGGTCACACTAGGTTTGGTTTTCAAAGTAATTACTAGATAATTGGTGCATGGCCTCAGACCTCATCTACTAACCAAAAATAACTCAAATCCAACACTAAACTACCCATCAATTCAATTCAACATTTTTAAATCTTTTTGGTCTCAATCCTGCCTGAATACACTAAGCTATTGAACTTAGGGACCAATGCAAACATGGTTTTTCCATTGAGACACTTATTGAGCTCTAGGAATCTATAATTATACCTTCCTTACTTGAATTTTCTAGAATCTTAGAGAATTCCACTAGTTCAAATACAAGTTAGGGCTTCATTTGTGGAATGAGCTCTTAACAAGCTTTTTCCTAGATTGTTTCTAGAAAACTTGCCTTAAACACTTTAATTCAAAACTAAACTATCTCAAACTAATTTAAAATATCACAATAACACAACTTAGGATCTTCAAAGAATCAACTTAGTTTGTAAGAATCACCACAGATACGATCGCACAACTAAAACCATACTCCCTAAGACACTTCTCTAACATGTACCATGCTTACTAACCTTGTAATGAGCATTTAATCTGAAGAATTGGTGGCCACCAAGCAAGAAAGTTGTGAAAGCAAGGGTTAAAGTTCAAGGGATAGACCTACGGTAGGAGATTTGTCTTAATAAGGACAATTTTTGAGTTTGGGAACATGTTTGTGATGAAAAAACATTGATGTTTGCATCTTTAATTGGTCAGAAAAGTGTTGGCATGTGTAGGATTGACCAAGCTCTGGGAACAAGGGTTCTAAAAGGGTGAATTGGGGCTTTTGGGGTTAGGGAACTCTTATATTGAAATTGAGTGTGTAATCTCCTAATTAAAGAAATTTTAAGAGAGTGTGCAAAATTTGGAAACTAGATCTTAAGTCTTCCTATCAATTGCTTTGTAATAGCATCATTCTTACATTGTTGGAAATAGGGGCAGCATGAAGGATCTCTGATATTTTCCAAAGGAAGGGTATCTAAGTTTTATATATGTTTTGTCCAAGGATAAAGGGTATCCAAAACATCCATTTCTTCAAGGATTCTTTTGGGAAAAAAAAGAGTTATTGATCAATTTGTCTTGTTGTTGTCACCGAATTGAAAAAACTTGCATTGACAACATTTGGGTACATTGAGCATTTTGGCTTAGAAGGTATTGAAACTGAAAAGTATTGATTAGAACATGTTAGATATGCCAAAACAAACCTATTTAATATGTTACTGCTATTTATAACATTGAAATAAATTTATTGCTTGTCAATGACTATTTTAGCAATTATCTAGTTTGATCTCATCAATCACAACTTACTCAATTATTCATATTAAGAGGTACTATCATAAACATGGCATCATTATACATAGAATAATCAAACTATAGGATTGAAACTCTGACAACATTCTACAATGCATACTTTGTTCAATCAATATCTAGTAACATCCTAAAAACACTAAGTAAAATATTGAATGTTAATGACAACTAAAAAATGGATTCACATATTATCAAATCGATACCAATATTCATCAATAAATCAAGTACCAGTGTTGCATAATTTATGCATACAATATCCCCCTTTCACATTAATGGTAACAATTACATATCATAACACAACAACATTACAATACTCACATATCCTCTTGACTTATTCATGGATGAGTACACTCATATTCTTCAATATTCACCAATATTTATCATCTTCAAATTATGATGAAACACAATAATGTTTCCACTTTTTTCTATTATATATTCCCCCTTATGAAAACAATCATAGAACTAGATTGCAACACTTCTCTACTTCATATCTTTGCTTGACTCATAACTTAACTATAACACTTCTCTCCCTAAGTAGCATTTTCCAATAGTTCATTTCTCCCCCTTTGACTCATATCTTCTATTTTTACATCACTACCTTTGATATAAGTCCATTAAATATTTTATCTTCATCTCCATATAAATAATATCCCTATAACCAATCTCCCCACTTTGACAAAAATTCCAAAGGTAACAAATCATTCATAATATATGCCCTTTTACTTTTTATTATTCTTGATTATAACTTTCTTTCTCTTTATTTATCTTGGCATTACAAAATCACACTAAGAATTCTCCCATAGTCATGCTAAGAATTCTCTCTAAGTCATGCTAAGACTTCTCCCTCAATGGATTATACCACTATATCAATTCATACATATGATATTCTTCGTAAGTACATATGAAGTGATACAATCAACATATTCCTTTAGTAAACTTTAGATAGGAGAATGACCCCAAATCTACCTTTGATATCAACATACCAGATCTTAAGTCTTTCTATCAGTTGTTTTGTAATTGCATCATTCTTACATTGTTGAAAATAGGGGGCAACGTGAAGGATCTCTAATATTTTCCAAAGGAAGGGTATCTAAGTTTTATATATGTTTTGTGCAAGGATAAAGGGTATCAAAAACATCAATTTCTTCAAAGAGTCTTTTGGGAAAAACAAAAGTTATTGATCAATTTCTCTTGTTGTTGTCACAGGAAAAACTTGCATTGACAACAATTTGGTACATTGAGTATTTTGGCTTAGAAGGTATTGAAACTGAAAGGTATTTATTGGAACAAGTTAGATACGAAAAAATAAATCTATTGATGCCTTGAAACCTCCTATAGTTGACAATTTGTAGATTATACCAATCAAGACCTAAAAGGGTCTCTTGGAACACTTCTACACTTTTGCTCATTTTGGGTTGTCTAAAGGGCTCATCATACTTTCATCTACACTAGAAGGGGATAGGATGAGGTTGGGGATAGGGTTTACTTGGCAGCCCAGAGCTAATGGAGCAAAAAATTTGATCCCATGACGAAAGGTGAGAGAGATTTGGCAGTTGACAACTTTGTACTGGCCAACACTGCAAGTTTCAACATCACCCGAGATGGCATCATAAAATGAAAACAGAGTGTGATCTCCAAAAAGAGAGAGAGGTTATTGTAGGTCTCTGCAACATGGTCCTGTAGGAACTGGAATTGCATTCATACCTTGCATGAGCTTTGAGATATGCCCTGTCAAAGATCACTGCCCTATGGCATTTAGTGACCCTTAGGGACATTCCAATTTGGCATGCCTGAGAACATTTGAGCACTGAAGGGGATAGTACAAGGTTGGGGATAGGGTTTACTTGGCCACTCAGCGCTAACAGAGTAGACAGTTTGATCCCACGTGAAAGGTGAGAGAGATTTGGCAGTTAGCAATTGCAAGTTTTAGCATCACCTGAGATGGCATTGTAAAAAATAAATGGAGTGTGATCTCTAAAAAGTGAGAGATATTATTATAGGTCTCCGCAACACAATCATGTAGGAACTAGAATCGCATCCATGCCTCGCACGAGCTCCGAGATATGCCCTATCAAAGATCGTAGCCCTATGGCATGTAGTTACCCTTAGGGACATTCTAGTTCGGTGTGCTCGAGAATGTTCGAGCTTCGAAGGAGATAGGGTTTACCTAGCCACCCAGAGCTAACAAAGCAGATAGTTTGATCCCACGATGAAAGGAGAGAGAGATTTGGCAGTTGGAAACTTTTTACTCACCAACACTACAAGTTTTTGCATCACTCGAGATGGCATTGTAAAATAAAAATAGAGTGTGATCTCCAAAAAGAGAGAGAGGTTATTTTAGGTCTTCACAACATGGTCTTGTAGGAACTAGAATCGCATCCATACCTCACAAGAGCTCTGAGATACACCCCTCAAAGATCACAACCCTATGGCATTGTAGTGACCCTTAGGGACATTCCAGTTTGGTGTGCCTGAGAACACTCAAGCTCCGAAGGGGACAAGATGAGGTTGGGGATAGGGTTTACTTGGTCACTCAGAGCTAATAGAGGACAATTTGATCTCACGATGAAAGGTGAAAGATATTTGGCAGTTGGCAACTTTGTATTGGCCAACATTGCAAGTTTCAGCATCACCCAAGATGGAAATGTAAAATGAAAATAGATTGTGATCTCCAAAAAGTGAGAGAGGTTATTGTAGGTCTCTACAACACGGTCTTGTAGGAACTAGAATCGCATCCATACCTTAGATGAGCTTCGAGATATGCCCTGTCAAAGATCACAGCCCTATGGCATGAAGTGACCCTTAGGGACATTCAGGTTTGGTGTGTCCGAGAATTTTTGAGCTCCGAAGGGGATAGGGTTTACCTAACCACCCAGAGCTAATGGAGTAGACAGTTCGATCCCACGATGAAAGGTGAGAGAGATTTGGTAGTTGGCAACTTTGTACTGGCCAACACTACAAGTTTTAGCATCACCCGAGATGGCATCATAAAATGAAAATAGAGTGTGATCTTCAAAAAGTGAGAGAGGTTATTGTAGGTCTTTGCACTGTCAAAGATCGCAGCCCTATGGCATTTAGTGACCCTTAGGGATGTTTTGGTCCGGTGTGCCTGAGAATGTTCAAGAACTCAAGGGGATAGCACGAGGTTGGGGATAGGGTTTACTTGGCCACACAAAGCTAACAAAGAAAATAGTTCGATCCCACGATGAAAGGTGAGAGAGATTTGGCAGTTGGCAACTTTGTAATGGCCAACACTGCAAGTTTCAACATTGCCTGAGATGGCATCATAAAATGAAAGTAGAGTGTGATCTCCAAAAAGTGAGAGAGGTTATTGTATGTCTCCACAACATGGTCTTGTAGGAACTAGAATCGCATCCATACCTTGCACGAGCTCAGAGATATGCCTCATTGAAGATTGCAGCCCTATGGCATTTAGTGACCCTTGGGGACATTCTAGTTTGGCATGCCCGAGAATGTTTGAGCACTAAAGGGGATAGGATGAGGTTGGGGATAGCATTTACCTGGCTACATGGAGCTAATGGAGCAGATAGTTCGATCCCACAACCCTTTTTCCACTAAGTTGGAAATTTGAGCAACTTTTACAACTTTCAACAATGCAACTTTGCACAAAAAGTGCAATTTTTACATTTTTCACTTGATTCTAATTCTATGACTTAGAAAAGGTTTTAAAACAATAAAACCTCAAAGGAATATAAGAATATAGATAGTTTTATGGTTATTTCCCAAAAGTTGCTAAATTGTTGCAAAAGTTGCTAATGCAACTTTGTGCAATTTTTGTACTTTTTGGAATTTCAACTAACCACCAATCTAAATGAATACTTATCATTTCAAATGATTATTATAGGACTAAAATCCACTAAACCAACCTAAAAAAGTGCAAAAAATTGCAAAATACAAAAAGTTGCTAAAGAGCAATTTTTGAAAATAATAGTTGTCAAACTAAAAATGAGGTTGTATGGTGTTCCAACCATCCAAATGGAAGTTATAACTATTTGAAAGCATGGACTTAAGATCCCCACACATGGGAAAGGTCATTGTATGGATGGTGGACAACATTGGTGAATAAAAAACTTAAATTGTCTTTTTTACTATTTTTTCAATTATGTACAGCCTGTACAAATTGGTCGTGGTACAAGTCTTATATGGTTGGATAGAGGGTTGAGTTAGGATTCCATTTCAATTTGTTTGAGTTCTTTATCTTGTATACAGAAAAATTTATATCAGTTTTAGTGTAGGTAGGTCAGATTTACTCCAAATTTGAGAGTTTCAGCAAGATGGAATCCTAACTTGCAAACCCACTGTGGGATTTCAATGTTGCTTTGTGGAATACAAGTTAGGAGAGGGTTATTTGAGATGGCAGAGATTCAGGGCTATAGGAGCATCGCATCTATTTTTACCAACAAGCCCTAGACTGAACATAATCTTATGTATAGTCTAGATTTGAAGGGAAAAGAAGGATCAGGCTCCCAAACTAATTAATTTGACCCAAGTGAAGGGTGTAGAAGAAATTTTTTGATATATAGTAGAGATCCAAGGGATTGAACCAAGTTTGTGAACCCATTTTTTGATGTTTTCCTTGTAACCTAGCCTAAATTGGCCATTTAGGACTATGACACAAAGTGGGCATAACTTGATGTTGGAGCTGAGTTGGTGGTTAATTTTTTGGAATATCTTAGAGGATGTTGAAGAGTGTTTAAAAATGCAAAAATAGTGGGGGGTCTATTGTATGGTTTGGGAGTTTGACCCTTAAAACTAGAAATTGTCCTAGTAGGAAGTGTTGGTAACAGTTTTGAAATTTGATTGTTGAGTGTTGAGAAACCTCAAGTTTGGGATTTTTATTGTTGTTTTGAGTCTATAATAACCATTTCCATCTGAAAAGTTGAGTGTTGAAACCATTTAAGAATTATTTGCCTTTGTAGGCCTATTGGTGGTAGGGAGTTCCTAAGTGTTGATCCAAGTTGTTTGAGTACCCTAAGTTTGAGGGTTGGGCTTGTGAAGTGGAGTCCACTTATAGGGTAGAGTCTCCCTATATTAGAAGTTCATTGGATCCTTAGTCCTTGGTGTCTTCAATGAATGTATCTTCATAGAATGACCTTGGTGCCCCTACACCATTAAGTGATGATGATGAACATCAGTAAAATTATGAGATTTGTGCCTACATGTTACAATGAAAAAGTTGTACCTATTTTGAAATTAAGAACTATAAAAAAAGTTTCAAGAGAAGCTTAGACTGGAAGACTTTTTTTCTATGAGATGACTACTCTTGGTAATAAGCTACCAAATATTGAAACTACACTCAAATCAAATATTTATAAGGATAAGGAAGAACTTTTGAAAGATAGTAGCTATGCTAAGTGTAAGAATTTTCTCAAGGAAAAAAATGAAAATGACAAGATCTAATAGCTCAATCGATAACACAAATTTTCCAATTATTGGCCAACACTGGTGCATGAGCACGAAGGTTCCAAGAAGGAGGCAAGATGAGCAATCCTTAGGTGGATTGGAAGAAAAATGGCCTTCTAAGGTCATTAAAACTTGTAATTAGTTTAATCATGGACATGTGATCTTGTTTTGATCATAGATTGATCATATTATAATCAAAGCTTTAATGTAAGCCTTAATGGCATTATTGAGCCTACAAGGTACCTAGGGGTCACTAGGAATGGATTTGGATTGATCCTATGTTAGGGGTGGATAGAAAAGACCTATAAAGGTCTTGAATAATTTAATAAGGCTATCAAAGCCTCTAAAGATGTAAAAGGCACTAAAAGTGCAATATTTTGTAAAATTGCCAACATTGGCAACATAAGCCAAAATGGGCTTAATCGAGTCATGTAAGGGGTCCAAAGGGTAGATATGATTTTTTTTCTTTTTTTATTTTATTTTTATTTATGTTTTTAATAAGGTCTCAAATGACCATATTAATGTAATGGGATAGTCATGTAGCAAGGAATATCAAAAACTTGTCAATTGACAACTAAAAGTGTCAATTTGACAACAAAATAAGGTGATTAATGCACAAAGGTGGTTAGAGGGGTAGTTAGGGAGGTTTCATTCGGTTTTGAGTATCTAAATGAGTTTAAAACCTCATTCCCATGTGTGGGAGACAAGTTTGGATGGTCAATATTGATTAATAATGTAAGAGTTTGAGCAATGAATGCAAAATTTTCCCTAAAATTTGAGTGCATAAAAAGGGGTATGTGATTGCTCCCAAGGTGAATTTAGTGTTTTCTCTAAACAAGAGTTACATTTTATGTTAGAATTCATCTAATATAACCAAAGTGAAGGTTTTTGAACCATTTTGGGGTTCTAGAGATGTTGCAAAGTAAGAGTTCTAGAAAGCCCTAGGGTAAAGGGGCTAGAAAGGAGGGTTTTGTAAAAACCATTGTAAAGTTGATCATGAGACCAAAAAAATAGAAGAACCCTTTCATATGAGTCATGTCTTAAGACTTTTTTAGGTCATGGGAGTTCAAAAAGTCAAGGGATTGTGAGTTGTTTTGTAAATGGCCTCAAACGAGCCCTAGTTGGCAAACTGAAATAGCTAGTTTTGAGTGATATTTTACAAAAAAACTATAGTTGGTTTTGGAGTATATTTTAGAGTGAGGAAAAGTGTATTTTTATCACCCAATATTTTAGGAATTTTGTGGAAAATTTTGGAGAAAACAACAAATTAGTGACTGACAAGGGCTACTTGGAACAAGCCTAAAAGAGGCAAAATTGAGAAAGTGTAAGAGATGAGTTGTTGAGAGTGTGAAAAAAGTTGGAACATATTAGATGCGATGTTTTGAGATGATTGAAGGTTTTGGGGCCATGGTATGAATCCAAGGATGAGTTTTGGTATGTTGGAGGCACCATGATACACTAGGTGCATGGTGAACAATGTGAGCGTTTAGAAGACAAACTGAAGATTTGGGTTATAACCTCTTAGACATGGTTGTAGGAAGATGTTACCAAGTTAGAGACCTCCTCTTGAACCCTAGTAGAGTCTAATTCCTTGGGTAGATTCCAAGAATACAAGAGAATCCAAGTGTTAAGATGTGGTTCCTAGGGGAATATAGGAGGGCTTTGCATCAAACACACACACTTGTTGTATAGTCATGGATATTGTGATCATTCATGAACTTGAACAACTAACACCATGTTAGAAATAGTGGAGTGAAAAAGGACTACAAAATATATGGAAATGGCCATCAAATATGCATGATTTAAATAGCTACATTAAATAGCCCTTTACTTCATAAATCACTTCAACTCAATCATTACATTGTACATACAACCTCATCATATGTCACTTGAACAAACCTATCATGTAAAAAATGAGGGAAAAATCCAAAAAATTAAATCTTAAAATGTTACAATAGTAAAAACCTCATGGAACACACATGGGATGAATATACATAATCAAGTATTAACCCTTTCCAACATTCCAACTTTATGATAATAATGAGTCAAAGTCCAAAAAATTGGAATGCAATGATTGCAAGTATTCTTGGGTATCTATTACAAAAAACCATGGTTTGGAAGAAAATTAAGAGTAAATTAGTCTTGTAGCCAAGAAGATGAGCTTAATAAACTCTTTTGAAATGGTCATCTCATGATGATCATGGATAAATCATTCAAAGTATACACTGAACCTACCCAATATATAACTCGCATGTAGGAACTTAAATCACATTAAATGCTAGAACAAAATCAATAAATACAGTAAAATTTGTTAATATAAGAACCATTTTATGGACGACTAAATTGATTGTCTGTATACTTTTAATTCTTGTCAAATCCATCAATATACATTTTGTACCCTAAAATATCAAAAGTTTGATTTCTTTTCAGTAGAGCTAAATAGTCTTTTGGTTCTCTCAAACTATACATCAGCTGATCAACATTATCCTTTGAGAGAACTATATCGGTAACTACCCCATTATCATCAGATTGAGACCTATTTTTCTTCTTACTTTTTGATGATTGTGATCCTCTGCAATTCCAGGCATAAGATGATTAACATACAATGGTTCTTGAACAAAGAACACTCATAAATATTGAGGATGTGAATTTATAATACCATTTCATAGATGATTTTGGCATCTTACCCTTGATCACTTGTGATTCAACTTTATTAGCCCTATTCTTTGGTGACCTGTAAATGAAAAATTAGCACGGTAAAAAATCTAAGATAAGATTAATCCACTAAAATTAGAGAATCACAAAAATTTAATTTGGCTTGTCATTAAGAATTATCCATTTGTATAAATCCTTGCTTTCTGAGTTATATGATAACCCTTGCTTAATGAGTATTGAAAACTTCTCCCATTGTATCCTTGCTTTCGCTAGTTTGAAGTTTCTGGTTACATGCACACAATCATGACTTTACATCACAAAGCATTCACATTCTAACAATTTTCATGTTCTTTCATTACATTTTGATCCAAACAAAAAATTCTAAACTTTCACTTATTCAAATGACTAATCTAAAACTGGGTCCTATTAAAGAATCTAATATAAATTCAAATAATGTATATATATTCTAAACAAATCAAAACATAAAATCAATGATTTAAACTAAATCTCATCACTTACACATCATAACAATACAATCCACTTTAGTCATGTGGATTTTCTTGGGGAAGAGGTTGTAATATTGTATTTGAATCCAATTGATCACTCTTTTTCTCTCTCACTATTCAATCTAATGAGCCAACTGGATCTGCTCAACATTTTAATGTCTCAAGTATTACCTCATGGTCTAACTCGTGAACTTTCCAAAGAATCTTATTATGTGGTTTTCCACTATATTTTATCAAGTGGACATTTGATGTGACAACAAAGTTTGAATAATGAAGAATATTCCTCTCTGTTTGCCAATCCTGAAACAACCACATGTTAGGGTTCTTCATAGAATATTGTCTAAGCCATGTGCCTGTTACAACCACCGCACTGACATGGTACTCTAAACCTTCACCATCTATAACTGAGTGATCCAATTTTTGTTTGGCTTTAACATAATGACAAAAATAATAATATGTCCCTTCTTCATTATCTTCAGGTGCAATAATAGCAAAAACATGGCCTGCAGTGACAAATGTCCAAAATGCGGTCATTAATTTAGAAAATACTTGGGTAAAAGTTATAAAGTACATATTGAAATTAAAAAGATATATAAATATATATATTACTAGGTTGCACTAGATCTGACAAGCGGTCAAAGTCAATAGACAAATCCATCTCTACCATTTTCAGTGCTTGTGGGGGATGATAGGTGTCAATTGCATCCAAAACCTATATATCCCTTTTCTCCACCCATTCAGTTGACTCACAGTCATCCCAATTTTCCTCTTCACATGATGGACAATAGCATGCCATTTTTTGTGGATACTCCATGAACTTGCATCAGAGCTTCTAAAAGAGTGTAACTCACTAGATCTTGTTAGTGTGCATCAATCTTGATATGGTGCAATGTTAGTATTATCTATCAACCAAAAAAATCTATGAACCATAGACTCACCTTCCTTACTTGGACCCATTCTAGTGTTACACCATTGGATGACGGATTTTGCATTTATCAATATTGCTCCATCTTTGTACTTTAGTTCTTCATGAGCCAATGCTCTTTTAATGTATGCACCTGCACCATCGTGCTCTCCCTTACCATGACCAACCTCTGTGAAATTCCACATATATTGAATTCTACACAACCTGTGCATCCTACTCAACCAATAGAACATCCATGAATTCTTTAATTGAGATGCACAATTGTCTAACCAAATAATGTGTTGATGATATGTTATGCCCCTGTTAGCCAAATCTCCATAAAATAGTTGAAAACAACCATGTACGAACTCTATAGTGTGATCAATCATTGTTGATGTAAAAATGGTACTCCCTCAAAATCTTCCTTTCATCCTCTATACTTGTAGGTGAATGCATGAATGTTATGTGAACAAATATGGAAACCTGTTGAGAAGTATAATACTTTGCTTGCACCTAATTTTATGATTGTAGTGTGTAGTTCTCTATGAAATCTACAACCAAAAAAATGGTACCTAGTGGAAATGTATCCTTGCACAATTTGAATTGCAAATCCAGCCATTGAGCTCTATGGGTATGCCTTGCATACTCGTAAATAATCTTTTCACAAAAAATCTTTATGAACTCATACACTAGAATCTTTTCAATGAATAAATCACATCTTTTACCATGTTTCCCATGTTTTAGAGTATATGTCACTGTCTTAAATTTTTTGTAGTCTACTATTTCATTTCCAATTGCATGTATACTATCCATATGTTGACAAGTTGATAAAAGTTGCAAAGAACCAAAAAAAAAGCACATACCATCCAAGTATGATGTCGTGTAAAATGTTTAGTTGTCCCCTATTTCACATAAAATGTTGGATATGAATTCCCTTGAAGATCTTGGTGGCTCATTTATGTCACAATCCTACAAAACAAATTGAGAATGCAAAACTACGCATATATGCATTAAAACATCAAAATGGTTAGAAAATTCAATATGTATCCTACAACAACAAGTGCATGTCTGATTTATCTTCACATAAAAAGGTTTACCCATCTCAAAAAATCTTTGACTTATTCAAATTTGAGGATACATACCAATAAATTTTGCAAAAAATTGTGTTTGAGTTGAGTCCAAAAAATGTTTCCCATGTGGCTCATGATTTTGGCTACCAATCCTCGTTCTTACAACATTTCTTTGATTAGGAGAAACATGTGTTTTATTTTTCCAAAAATATTTGATCAATGATTTCAAGGCTTCACTAATTTCTTTATCCTTTCATAGTAGTCTATCCAATCTCCCATGCCTTAGCATGGCTCTCCTTAGAGTACCTCTACCAATTTTTAATGTTTTGCTTTTCTTTCTCATGAGTCAAGATTTCTTCATTTGGCTACTTACTATTGTCGATGTAAGTACTCATCTTGTGATATTACTATCTTTAGTGTGTGATTTAGAACCCACTTTCTCATAAGCACTCATTAGATTCTTTACAATATTTTTTTCATTTGAATCATCCATAATTCTTTGCCCAAGAATCTTCATGATAGGCCTAAATTTTAAATTCCTCATCATTTCAACAAATAATTGGCATTGACCTGTAATATTTAATTCTTCAAAAAATAATCTCCACATACGATTAACTTTTCTTTGACAAGTACACTTGCTAATCTTGTCAGGCATTGATTTCAAAATGTTAGTATGAATATCAATCAAATATTTTGGTCTTCTAAAATAAATTCTAAAAGGTGTTATAATCTCTTCAATTCCATCAATATTTTTAACATCAACATAAGGTCAAGTGTATTGTGTACCTTGAACTGAAGATGATGAGCCTTGACAATAAGATGCAAAAGACAGAATATCACCTAGATGTATTGATGTTTTTCCTTCAACATGACATGATGGATTTTGTATCTTGTTAGATCTACAAATCAATGTCTTTTCAACATGAGAGGAAGATATGACTTCAACATTGGAAGATGGTGTAGTGGATAATATGACTCCAATATTGGAAGATGGTGTAGCGAACGATATGACTCCAACATTGGATGATGGTGTAGCAGACAATATGACTCCAACTTTGGAAGATGGTGTAGCAGACAATATGAATCCAACATTGGAAGATGGTGTAGCTTCACAATTCAATTGTCTTCTTGAG
This sequence comes from Cupressus sempervirens, assembly GCA_028749045.1. Classification (NCBI taxonomy): domain Eukaryota; kingdom Viridiplantae; phylum Streptophyta; class Pinopsida; order Cupressales; family Cupressaceae; genus Cupressus; species Cupressus sempervirens. Next base: position 156,933,935 of record CM053788.1, on the reverse strand, counting down.
CATAATAGTCTCATTCGTTCTCTTTGTCTTTCCAATTCTTCCTCTTTCTTTCTTTCTTTGTACGAGTGGCTCTTGATCCTCTTCGAAAGTCAATTTTTCATTATTGCTTTGCAATTTTCTTTTCTGACATAGTGATTTCATTTTATCTCTTTTAATTTCCAAATCTCTATCCCTATCTTCATTTGTTTGAGTTTTTGGTTACTTCCTTGGCATGATGATGATTTCTACATGTCAAATTATTCAAACATCTGAATTACTTAAAATGTGTAAATTACAAATTATTCAAATACATATAAAAATTATAATTATTTGAATGAATACACAATATATATCAAATGACTTGTCAAATTTCTAACCATTTCAAAATAATATTTCATTCAAACATACAAATTTCAATGAATTCATTATATATTAAACAACATGTCAAATTTGTATCTATATATCAACAAACAATATTTAAAATAGATTGCACTAACCTTTTCTATACAAGGAATATTCAGAAAGTCTTCAAATCATGTATCCAATGATTGAATTTGGTGTTTTCTAGCTTCCAAAAGTGTTGAAATAGTGTTTGCTATGTTGAAACCCATGATTTCTGTTGAAATAACAGAGTGCATAACAGACCAAAAGCATAGAATGGATGAAATGGGCCCCAAAATTTTCTTTTTGACCATTTTTAGGTGATTTCACATAGTGCATATGCACTATAAAGCACGTACGCACTATAGTGCATACACACTATGTGAAAAAACATAACTCTCTATCCTCCCTACTCTCTCTCCCATCCCCTACCCTCTCTCTTCCTACTCTCTCCCCCCTCTCCCATCCCTTATACTCTCTCTCTCCCCCTTCCCATCCTTTACTCTCTCTCTCACTCTCCCTCTCTAACCACCTACTCTCTCTACCTCTCTCACCCGCTCTCCTCTCCCATCCCCTACTCTTTAGATCTCTCACACACACTCTTATCCCCCCACTCTCTTCTCTCACATCCCCTACTCTCTACATCTGTCACACACACTCCCATCCCCCCTATCTCTTTCCCTCTCCCTCTCCCACTCCCTCTCCTACCACCTACTATCTCTCTCTCGAGTTCTCTCTCTCCCTCTCTACTCTCTCTCTCTCTCTCTCTCTCTCTCCCATCACCTACTCTCTCTCACACTCTCCCATCCCCTAATCTCACTCTCTCTCTCTACCACCACCTACTCACTCTCACACTCTGTCACATCCCCTACTCAGTCTCTCTTACATACATACTGCCATCCCCCCTCTCTCTCCCTCTCCCACCACCTACTTTCTCTCCCCCATCCCCTACTTTCTCTCTCTCATCCCCATCCCCTACTCTCTCACACTCTCACACTCTCTCTCATCACATACTTTGTCTCTCTTACACACATTCCCATTCCCCCTCTTTCTCTCCCTCTTCCACCAACTACTTTCTCTCCCCCATCACCATACTCTCTCTCTCTCTACCACCCCCTAGTCTCTCTCACACTCTCACACTCTCTCCCATCCCCTACTCACTCTCTTTCATAGACACACACACTCTTATCATCCCACTCTCTTCTCTCCCATCCCCTACTCTCTACATCTATCACACACACTCCCATCCCCCTATCTCTCTCCCTCTCCCTCTCCCTCTCCCTCTCCCTCTCCCTCTCCCACTCCCTCTCCTACTGCCTACTATATCTCTCTCTCCCTCTCTACTCTCTCTCTCCCATCCTGTAAAAACTCTCTATGCCACCACCTACTCATTCTCACACTCTCTCTTACACACACACTCCCATCCCCCTTTGTCTCTATCTCCCTCTCCCACTCCCTCTTCCACCACCTACTTTCTCTCCCGCATCCCCTACTCTGTCTCTCCTCTCCCATCTCCTACTCTCTCACACTCTCACACTCTCTCCCATTCCCTAATCTGTCTCTCTTACACACACACTCCCATCCTCCCCCCCTCTCTCCCTCTCCCACTGCCTACTTTCTCTCTGCCATCATCGTACTCTCTCTCACACTCTCACACTCTCTTCCATCCCCTACTCTCTCTCACACTCTCTCCCATCCCCTACTCTCTCTCTTTTATAGACACACACACTCTTATCCCCCCACTCTTCTTCTCTCCCATCCCCTACTCTCTACATCTATCACACACACTCCCATCCCCCCTATCTCTCTCCCTCTCCCTCTCCCACTCCCTTTCCTACTACCTACTATCTCTCTCTCTCAAGTTCTCTCTTCCTCTCTACTCTCTCTCTCTCCCATCCCTTACTCTCACTCTCTCTCTCCCATCCCTTACTCTCTCTCACACTCTCCCATCCCCTAATATCTCTCTCTCTCTCTCTCTCTCTCTCTCTCTCTCTCTCTCTCATCCCATATGAGCTCTCTCTACCACCACCTATTCTCTCTCTCACTCTCACACTCTCTCTTATCCCCTACTCTATCTCTCTTATACACACACTCCCATCCCCCCCTCTCTCTCTCCTCTCCCATTCCCTACTCTCTAGATTTGTCACACACACTCCCATCCCCCCTCTCTCTCCCTCTCCCACTCCCTCTTGCACCACCTACTATCTCTCTCTCTCAAGTACTCTCTCTCTCTCTACTTTCTCTCTCCCATCCCCTACTCTCACTCTCTCTCTTCCATCCCCTACTCTCTCTCACTCTCTCCCATGCCCTACTTTCTCTCTCTCTCACCCCCATCTTGTACGAGCTCTCTCTACCACCTCCTACTCTCTGTCAAACTCTCACACTCTCTCCCATCCCCTACTTTATCTCTCTTATAAATAAATACACATTCCCATTCCCCCCCCCTCTCTCTCTCACAATCCCTCTCCCACTGCCTACTCTCTCCCATCCCCTACTCTATCTCTCTTACACACTTCTATTCCACCTCTCTCTCCCTCTCACTCCCTCTCCCACCGCCTACTATCTCTCTCTCTCTCACTCTCTCCCTCTCTCTCCCATCCCTCTTCCATTGCCTATCCTCTCTATCTCTCTCTCTCCTCTCTCATTCCCTACTCTCTCTCTTTCACACACACACACACCCATCCCCCCCCTCTCCTCTCCCATCCCCTAATTTTTTTGTCACTTGCTCTCCCTCTCCCACTCCCTCTCCCACCACCTACTCTCTCTCTCTCTCTCTCTCTCTCTCTCTCTCTCTCTCTCTTTCTCTCTCTCTCTCTCTCTCCCTCTCCCTCCCTCTCTACTTTCTCTCTCTCTCTCTCACTCTCTCCCTCTCTACTCTCTCTTTCCTAGCCCCTACTCTCTCTTACATTTTCACACTTTCTCCTATCCCCTACTCTCTCTCTCTTTCTCTCTTACACACATTTCTATCCCCACTCTCTCTCCCTCTCCCACTCCCTCTCCCATCACCTACTCTCTCTTCCATCCCCTACTCTCTCTCAAGCTACTCTGTCTTCCCCCTCTCCCATTCCATACTCTCTCTTTCACACACATGCACTCCCATCCTCCTCTCTCTTGCTCTTCCTCTCCCACTCTATCTCCCACCACCTACTCTCTCTATCTCTTTGTCTCTCTCTCACACACACATAGCCATTCCCCTGCCCCTCCTCAACCCAACTCTCTTTTGGTCTTATTTTGCAATTTAGGCCTCAATAGTGTGTGCACCCTATAGCACACACACCCTACTAAGAATTAAATGATTTCAATAGCGTGTCTACACTATTAGGCGCACGCACTATTGAAAGCTTTGCATTAAGCCCAAGTCTAAGGCTTGGTTTTTCCTTGGAGATCCAGCCCAAAGGTTTGGAGTTTATAAATAGGTCTAAGACATATTTTTCAACAAACATACGAAAAATTATTGATTTTTCTTGTGTGCTCCCCTTCAAGATTCCTTGTGGTTGAGTATCAATAAGATTAGGTTACATAGCATTATAGGTCTCTGTGTTAGCTATCTAATCATATAATTTATTTTTAATTTCAACTATTTCAAGCCTTTCATCTATAATTTCTTTTGAATGTATGTTCATTTTTTTTCAAAAACCACCACATACTAATTGGGCTATAGATTTTAGCTCATTCATCAAATTTTGCAACAACTTAGTTTTTTAGAAACTAGACTCCATTCTACACACTTTGAAAAAAAAAAGGTTTTGATTTTAGATTAGTTTTCAATTATTTCTAGGGGGAGCACATAGATATTTCATGTTTTTGGGATGTTTCTAGTTAAACAATTCATGAAAAAAAAATACACATTATAAAATTACCCAAAAAGTCTGGGATAAACTACATAGTGTTAAGTAACTTTTGACTAGAGTGATTAAAGAATTTTAAAAAAAAAGGTTAAAATTTTAGGGGGGCCACACTTTGTACTATGCTATGCTTTTTTGGAAAAAATAGTACCACTTTTTGTGGCCCCCTTTTTTGAGGACCTAAAACTAAACCATTTTGGAAAAAAAAATTAGCAGTTTAGAAACTAGATTCAAAGGACTACAACTTTTGTTTTTGTCATATCTAAAATTTTTGACTGTAACTATCTTCAAATTCTTGTTGAAGTTCAAAATTTGTAGATTTTAGAAAAAAGGTGTCCACTTATACCCTCATTTTGGCACCACAACTTGGTGCACTTACCCGAAAATCAAAGTATGAACATGATGAAATATAAGTGGAAGAATGGAATAAATGATAGAAAATGAATAAATAAAAGTGATGAAAAAAATGAAAGGAATGAAAATGATAAAAGGATGATGAAATGAAAATGCAATGAAAAAAAGAATAAAATAGATTAATGAAAAGAGAATACAATGATTAAAATAATAAAATGAGGATGGGATGGAAATGGGATAATAGAATGATAATGAAATGAAGGGATGAATAAAATGATAGATAGTAATGGAAGATGAAAATGAGTGCAATGGGATATACATACAACTTAAAATATGAGATTCAAATGCCACAAAGAAATCTCAATGAACAAGTGATGAAATGAATGAATAAGGTGAAGTCATGAATGTAATAGAACATGATTGATAATGGAAGAAAATGAAAGGTAATGAGAGAAAATTATGACTGGATCTTTTGGGATTTGAAGATTAGGTAGTACAATAAGAAGAATGGATATTATGGGATAATGAGGTGATGAAGTGTGATGAACCATGGTGATGTTGGGATGAGAGGAAGTCCATAATACTTGAATGTTGAAAGCTTGCTTTGATGGTGATGTTGTTATCAGTAATTTACTGCCATGTCTTAGTTTTGTTACCATTCTTTTGGATGATGTTGTGTAAGGATTCCTATTTATTCCCAATTTGTGTGCCAATTTTTGGTTGTTAAGGGACCCTATATGAGATGAAAGCTACATGAATGTATCTATCTATCACATTTTGTAAAGAGATGCAAATTAAATGTCATAACTAAGCATTGAACTAAAAGGGGATATAGTACAATCACCACAAGCTTAGCTATGGTAATATGAATACTCTATCCTACCAATCATTGCCAAAGAAAATGAATAATGTACAAAATAATAATATGGTACCCATTAACAAAAAAAATTTTGTAGTAAAAGAAAATAAATAGATGAGCTTAGCATAGATGCCTATAGACACATATCAAATAAGGAACCTCACCTTAAATGTTATGCAAAGATGGTTGAGGTACACATCGCCTTCCATGTGAGAGGAGACACTTATAAGAAGACACCAAAAATGCATAAAACAAAAGGATCATGAGATCAAAACAGTGAAAGTAGAAGGCAAATAAAATGTCATGGTCTCATCTTAGTCCCTCTAGTCAAATACATTATCATGGTACTAGAAACACATGACAATGAAAAATCCAATATTTGCAAATAATCATACTGATAGTTGTGTGCAATAGTGTCAAGTTTGTTTAGCTCCCTATGGATTAATGTCATTGTATGATTCTTGTAACAAGTCATGGAGTGTAATAGTGTTGATTTTGTACAAAGATGTATGGTGACTGTGTTAGAAGATATGTGTCAGTGGGGGATGAGTAGGTATATCATGGCATAGTAATGTCAGAGCAGAGTGGTAAATGCACTTGGTACTAGTATGGTAGGGTGTATAGAGTGAATGTATGGCAAGGCTAATGAAGTGTAATGTGTGTTGATTGATTGCCATAGATAGATGAGAATGTGTATGCAAAAGGAAGCATGGTGAAGTAATAACCAGTGCAGTTGTTGGAAGATTCATTTGTTAGAGGGGTGAAGTAAGTGTGATGTTGTTAGCATCATGGGCTAATCAGACTAGTCACAACAAGAGGCAAAGATGAGGGATGTTAGTTAGGGAGGGTGGGTGAGGCAAGGATAGAAGGAAAAGTGTGCCCATCATACATCAAGTGAACTAGTGTATCAGCCTAACCTCCAAGCACTAGTTTTTGAGCATGGTGAGTCGATTCAAATAGGGTTAGTGAAAGCATAGCCTAGGGGCTTGGGAGTTAGGGTTGAAGAAGCTCCATTATCAACATTGTTAATGTTTTCATGGAGTGTAATGCAGTAGGAATTGTAGGAGGAACTAGGTGGAGATCCTATGATGTAAGCAGAAAGTAGTCCTCTAGGGGTGACCAAAAGTGTGCCAAAAGTAGCAACAAGTGTGGGGGAGATGGACTCTCCTTCAAATACTATAGGAAATGTGTAGAGGGTGATTGAGGATGTTAGAGGGTGATTGAGGATGATGAGTGCAGCAAGTTAGTTGATTAGCCTCATAACCCCAGTACAAGGGTCAATGATTGATTAGATAGGTTCATTAGGTGCGATCAAGCCATAACCAGAGGCTGAGGGTGGGGCAAGAGAAACATTCATGAAGTGGAGGAGTTGCAAAAATTTTGGCCATGCAGAGAGTCTAGGTAGAAAATGTAGAATAAGAAGTCACATTTTTATTGGGTTTTATGGATAAAGCTCATGAGTATGGAGTTTAAATAGAAGAAAAATGGCTCCAAGCATTGTTTAATGTAGAATGTGCATGAGTCTGATCATTGAAAATTAAAGTGTAGGTAGAAAGGTCACAAGTAGAGGGAAATGGTGTGGGGATTTGAGCTGAGAAAGCACATGCACAAAGGTTATAGAATACTTGAAGGATGGAACAAGTGGGTTTAGAAAGTGTGCAAAATGAGATGATGTTAATGCAGGTACAATAGGAGTCTTTTAAGGATGTGGTTTCAAAAATGAACACTATGTCATTGCAATTGCAAGAGTGGTTGGTGGCTATCGAGACAAAGGTGAGGCAGTTTTTAAAATGGCTTAATGAGATCAAAGTGGATGTGGAGTGTTGGAGAATGGTGACGAAATAGATGCAACAGGAGTAGAACATGGCTCAATCGTCAATCACTATAAAAAGTATTAATAAGCTAGCAAACAATGTGTTCACAAAAATCCAACTTGGACTATGAAAGTACATTGGGAAGCCACACATTATATGGGATTATATTATTAGTCAATCCCATTGGAGCGACAATGGGAGACCCAGTTCATGTATAAACAATTTAGACAACTACTGAATGCTCAACTGCACAGTGGGAGGTTTTTGATACTAATAGATGTTAGGGTGTGAAGGGGATCCATGCCAGGAGCTTTATCTTCTGGGACTACGTTGTTGATCTTAGATAAGTTTTGACAAGTGAGTGTCAACACACTTAAGCCATTTACTCAGTTCATGTTGAACTAGTAATACATGTTGAGCACAACATGTAAATATTATACCATGTCAAGTTACAATGAGTGTCAAGTCACTCATGTGCCAAGTAGATATACCATGTTGAGTGATTTAGGAGCTAAGTAAATAGTGGATGTTGAGCAATGTTGGTGATGAGCATCAGAGACTTCATATGTTAAGTGACATAGTTTTGATATATTTATTTGTAATGGCACAAAAAACTATGTAAACCATTTTTGAGAAAACTTAATATTATATTTTGATATTTTGGAGATAAGGATGAATCTCTATTTGGATTCCCTATGCAATTATATGTAGCCAATCAGAAAATGGAAGGATTAAATGGCAAAATGGATGAATCTTAGCTATAGATTCATACCTAACCCTAAGACACCAAAGTCTTCTTAAGGAGGACAAAGCCCTAAATTCTTTAGAGGATGGAATAGAATGTTTAAGGAATTGAAGGTGTGAACAAGATAGTTTGCATGCAGAGCACTCATGGTGACTTAGAAGCTATGAAGAAAGAGTGAATTGTAGAATCATTTAGAGAAGAATAGAGGATAGAAAGAAGGATATAGCATTGAGACATCTAATCATGAAGGATCAAGAAGAAATTGGTTAGAGGTGATCTATTATTAGGCAAGTAAGTGCCAACCGTAGGATCTATGCTAAGATATTTTAATAGCTGATTTTAGTCAAATCTCTTAACAGAGTATTCCTAATAGGCTATATGAAATCCTTTAACAAGGTGCTTACTTAGTTGTAAGTTGAAGTCCTCTAACAAGGCACACTTCTAACAAGGTGTTGAAATCCTCTAACAAGGTGAAACCTAATAGTCTTTGTAAGCCTTTAATAGGGAAGACCTTTCATAGGGTAGATCACATTTCATGAAAAAAATTTGTAAGCTTCATTAGATACACTTTATTACAGTAGTAGAGAAGATTTTTGGGTGTCATTCCCGCCCAAGTTTTACCTTCTCACTTGGAGGGTTTCTAATTAATTTCATATCTACTGTTATGAGTGTGAATACTTACATGGTTATATGATTTAAATGTATACGCTTTACATAATAATTTAATTTACTTATTGAATGCAAGTAATGAATGTATGGCAAAATTTTTATAGGTCCAAGTTTGAACTATTGATTCACCCCCCCCACCCCTAGAAGTTTATTTTTCTCTTTTAATTCTAATAATTGGTATCAGAGCCTTATTCTCTGAAAGAGAAGCTTCGCAACTTTGAGGAAAGATATTGAAATGGGAGTCTACAAGTTTGGAAAGGCTATTAAAAACTAGGATATTGAAATACATCTCATACTACATCAACTGAATGAACCAAGAGATGAACTAAATAAATCCTTGAAGAGAAGGAAAGAGATTGCTATTGTAGAGAATGACACACTATACAAAGAGATAGACATTACTTAGCTATTTGAAAATGGTGACTCCAATGAATTTGATGCAGCATGTATAGATCTAATGGAAAAGAATAGAATCTAAGCTAAGAAAATCAAAAATTTCAAGATAGAACAAGAATCACAAGCTATATTTCTATGTAAGGTGACTGAACAAAAGAAGAAAGCTATGGAAGACAAACCCATGATTGAAGAAGACAAAATAATTCTAGCCAATAGATTAGAAGAGAAGTCAACAGAGCTCACCAAGATTTCTAACATGTAATTAGATACTCTAAGTCAAATGATGAATGAAAATTATGAATTGAATGTCAAGGACATTGAGATAACTACATTGAAGTCATAGAATGAACAATTGTAGAGTGACCTAAAGAGAGAAAAGGAATTTACTGAAAGTTTCAACAAGCCAAATGAAGCCATCAAATACTTTGAGCAATTATTGAGATCCCTAGATCCAACAATGATACATTAGGACTAGGCTACACAAGCACTAAAGAAGGAGAATCATTCAAAAATATGGAAGAAAGGAACACCAAAGGTAAGAACTCCAAATCTACTTGTCATAATTATGGTAAGAAAGGACATACTACTAATGTGTGTAGGAGCAAAACTACAAATCAAAATGTCAAGCCTAAGAACATGACTCATTGTCATAAGTGTAACAAAAAAGGTCATCAGGCACATGAATGTATAACCAGGACCACGCATACACAAAGATTTGAAGGATATTGCTACAATTGTCAGAAGTATGGACATAGAGCTTTTGAATGCAAATCCAAATCCATGTGGTCATCAAACAAGCCAACAAAGGTAAGAAACAATGGAAACTCTTATAATTGGGATTATATTACAAGATATAGCTATCATTATTGTCAATAATATGGACATGTTATTGAGAATTGTATTAGGACACACTTCAGTGGCAATTACAAGAGATGATTAAGTCAAACTACATATTTTAGTTGTTTGAAGACTAGTCACATCAGTAAATATTGTCCAACTAAGTCAAAGGCACCAAGTTGTGAATTTGAGAAAGGTAAAGGCAAGATAGATGTCGAACACATCAAAGATGAGATGAAAAAGACATGGAAAAAGAAAGATGTTTGCAGCACATCAAATGGAGAAGGGGTCACTTCACCTAATGGGTTAGGTGAACACACCTCGTCAAACTAGGAAAACAAGATGCATGTGGGACTAATATTTCAAGGTTATATCATGCATCAGTTCCAAAAAGAGATAGTACTAAAAAGAATACATTAGCATGAATAAGGATGCAATATGTTATTGTAAATTCAAAACAAATCTTTAAATTTTTCATTTTGTTGCCGAGTATGAAAAGCTTCCTATATATGCTGAGTGGAATGTTAGTTGATGCCAAGCTATTAGACTAGGTAGTTGATTCCAAGCTCATAGTAGCTTCCAAGTGATGGAAATATCAATGGATGTCAAGTGAACCCAAAATTGGTTATTGTTGAGCTTACAACTATGTAAGCACTTAGCGTTAAATACAAGGTTTTTCAAAGGGTATATGATAAATTTGAGCAAATTTTTCATCATTTTGAAATTGAGAAAGAACGAGAAGAGATAGAAATAATCTAGAAATTATTTAGAAGTGATTTTAGAATATTTTTGTAGAGATTCATCGCTAGTTCATCATATTTTCTAAGCTATTTATCAAGAGTTGAGCTGTGCAATTTAAATTTTCATAAATCCTATCTTGACAAAATGGCATCAACTTTGAAAAATGTTGAAGGAAAGGAAGTTTTAAATTTTTAGATAGTTAGTAATGAAGTTAAGAAGCCTATATTTAAAGCCGTTCCTGACATCACTTATAAACAAGACCCTTCTAGCGCATTGCCTATGATCCCGCCAAATTTGATAATGGTGCAAGATGTGAGGAAATGCTATAATTGTAAGATAGGAAGCATTGGTGACATGGAAATAAGAGGTTCATACAATAGTTTGTGTGAAAATGGTGTTTGAAAGAACAATTTAAAATTGTTGAGAAAAAGGTTTAACACGAGCCCTAGTTGTCCCAATGTATTTAAAATAGAGTGCATATGAATCATACTGAGCCAAATTAATGATGGTTCCTTATGGCTAGAAGGAGGAAAAATAAAAATAATTAAGAGAATAATTCATAGGGTTACTGGCTACCCAACCCTAGATTGACCTAAGACACTCAGCAGTGATTCCAAGGAAATGATTGAGAAGAATACTAGAGTAGTCTGGAATAAGAGATGCATGACTATAGATACAATCAAAGATCCTCTTGTCAATTTTTTTGTAAGGGTAACCTCACATAAATTCTATCAATCCAATATATTGAATAATGTATCCTACATAGTTGTAGATGTTGGTTATAAAACTATTAAGAAAGATCATACATATGATTTTAGTAGAACCTCAATTGAAACAACTAATGGAGAGCCTTGGAGAAATCACAAAAACTAAAAGTGCACAATGCAAGGTTGGTTCTATACTATTTTGTATATTCTTTTATGTAAAAAACACATTTCCCTCATTTAGAATAGTAGAATGGAAGACTAACAGGTCAGTTGCAGTACAAATAGGTGAATACATTGAGTAGCTAGGAGAAAAAATTGAATGCTTAATGACTAGTTACTTTGAAGACTTCAAGAAGTCATTGAATTAGAGACTCAAAATACAAGTTTCCTTAGTTGAGAAACATTATAATGATGTCTATTTTCCTATTTATGTTGACTATACATTTGTACAAGCTGCCTCACCAAGTGTAAGATGGTTGAGACCCTTAGGGAATGAGGTAAATGTAGATGAAGCCTCTATAGCCATAATAGCTCTACTTGTAGAAGAAGTAGACAAGACTAAACAAGTTTTTGGAAACTATGAGATGGTAAAATCTAAGATTACCATGTATTTGAAGACTACCTTTACCATGAAGAAAAAGGAAAAGATAGTAAAGAAATTGAAAGAAAAATTTGGAGAGAGTGCCAAGGAGGAAGAGGAAGAAGAAGAAGAGGATGAAGAGGAAGAACAAACTTAAGCTCAAGAACCTCTAACATTGACATAGGGTATGGGAGAAAATAAGGAAGTGGAGGAGATTGAAGGTGCTAAGGGTGAAAAATTTGAGGAAGCACCTATTCTTGCCAAGCAAAAGAAAAGAAAGGAAAATGCATAGCCCATGGAAAGGACAAAGAAATTTGTCAAACCAAGTTACCCAAAACCCATTGAACCTACAACTAGAGCCAACACACATGCTACAAAACAAAAGGCTAAAGAAAATTCAAAGTAGATAGAGTGAGGAGGACAAGATCAGAAAATATAGAGAAGGAAGTATGTGACTCAACTAGATTTAGATGAAGAGAATATAAAATTAGATGACAACAACCAATTTTAGGTGGAGTCATAATCCTCTCTTAGATATTGAGAATCTATCTGAAAATGTTTTTAAAAATGTAGTTTTATCAGGTTTTAGTCATGTTGATTTTGATAAATTGGGTAAAGAAGAGAAAAGTCAAGTGGAAGAGGCATTATATGCTATGATGTCAAAGTTCAAGACAACACCACTAGAATTTTCCAACTCAGTACCAAAAATTTTATATGACATAGTTGAGCAAAAATGGGATTATTGTCCAAATTTGGAAAGAAAAATTAGGGAGACAATGCTACCCCAAGAAATTCCTGAGTTGACAAAGGCATAAATTGCTAAGGTAGTAAAGAAATATGCACTTAGGTTCACACCTAAATACAAAGCCTTTAGCATTATCCAAAATAATATTGAAGATGTTAAGAAATCAACACAAATATGGAAACTCATTTATGGGTTAACCACTATGAAGAAAGGAGAAGCTGACCCTTCAAAGGATGAATTTGATGACAAAGATAACACATTTGGAGGAGAGACAGAAAAGCAAGAAGATGACAAGGCGACAACTGAGCAAGAAGAAGAGGGTCAATCCTCCCCATGACACAATCAAAACTATTAAAACTATAACTATCAAAGATGTCTATGATCCATCAGCTCAGAACATCAATCCTCTTACTGTAGAAGATTTAAAGAAGATCTTAGATCAATCTACATTGCAAGCGAAACTATGTGGCAATCTAGCTTTCGTTAGTGTAGAAGAATTACAAAAGGTAGTAACTGATGTCACAAGGGAAAAGGTGAATCCACAAGAACCACCTTCCTTCATCCCTTCAGTTACTAATATATAAACTTTGATCCAAATGACAGTAGATACATATACCAAGGTTGATACAGTTGTCAAGGTTAATACAATTGACAAGAAAATAATAGAAGAGAAAGACACCACTATAGGACAGTAGAAGGAAATAGGATAGATAGATTTGTCTGTACCTACAATACAAGGACAAGGTACAAGCTAAGTTATAGTGATAGACCAAGGAAAGCCTTAAGATATTTAACCAAAGGTGAAGGAACAAGTGGTCATCCAAGCACTGGTAGCTTTACCAACATTTGGCATTGCTTCTACACAAACTCTTCAAAAGTTGAGAATAGATGCTACTCCATTATAGATCCCAGTGCCATGCCCAAGCTCATCAAAGGAGGAAAATGTAATACATTATGAAGATATAAGTGTTGATGAAGAAATTGTTATTCATAAGTATGATTATGATAATATGACATTGGAAAAAATAGGCATTTTATAGCAAGCCTTAGAAAGGAAAAAGCATCAAGAAATTCTTAGGAGAGAACATAGGTAGAAGCAAGCACTTCAAGATATTAAGGACATCTTTCTAGATGCATTTAGTCTACCAACTCTTGAAGAGACCAAGCCACTAATAGAATAATTGATAGATATAGTGGAGAAGGTTAGTAATGAAGACATTGATACAAATGCAAAACTATTAATATGGTTAGAAAAGAAGTTTCATAGCAAGGTAAATGAGAAAATATCTAGTCAGATAGCACTACAACAAGTTGCATTGGCAATTAAGGTTGAGGATGTGAAGAATGTACTTGAGAATATATTCTCATTGTAAAAAAAACTATTCAATCCTACACTCTTCACCCAAGAGACCAAAAGTCACATTTTGTGTTTGGAAAGACAAATATCTGCATCAAGTGCAAGATTACCAACAAATCTAGCTTAGAGTGAGAAGCATTTTAGGAAATTTATTTAGACATGGAGTTGATTAGCTATCTTAACAATAGATGAGGCTAACATTAGAGCCAAATTAACAAGCATACAAGCTACCCTCACCCAACATATAAAGATATTGCATAAGGAGCTAAGCTATGCTGAAACTCTACTAAAGAAAGACCCTAATCTTTCTACTTTAGATGGTCTAGTACACCTTGTTGTCGAGCTTGTTATCCAAATTAAGTCATTGGATCTTGCATGTGATAACTAAGATGTAGCCCTCAAGATAGAAATGGATGTCCATAAATCTTTTCTAAAAAAACACACACTAAGTGTATAGCCCATTTGACATAAGTGTCAAAAAGGGGAGTGTGTGTGTGTGTGTGTGTGTATATATATATATATATATATATATATATATTTGGGGGAGAAAGAGAAAAAGGGAGAAATATTAGCTAAGGGAGAGCATATTAGATGAAAGAGTACAACATATTGAAGTTAAAGTGTATTAGTAGAGACACCTTTACTCAAAGGGAGCACATAATTTTGGATATAATACATACATATTAACTTAGGGGGAGTTATCAAATTTTAAGGTATACAATTTATTGCAAAATTTTGGAACTTTGAAATTTTGTATATAAGTTGAGTCATGGATATGTTATTTTTAAGAGATTAAAGAATGATAATGTATAGTTAAGTGTTTTTGACACTCATATCAAATGGAGAGATTGTTGATTACAAATTAGTTTTGACAAGTGAGTGTCAACACACTCAAGCCATTTACTCAGTTCATGTCAAAGTGGTAATACATGTCGAGTAGAACATGTAAATATTAGACCATGTCAAGTTGAAATGAGTGTCGAGTCACTCATATGCCAAGTCAATCAAGTTCTAAGTAGATAGACCATGCCAAGTGATTTAGGAGCCAAGTAAATAGTGGATGCTAAGCAATGCAAGTGCCGAGTCACAGTATCAAGATTAGTGCATGCTGAGCATCAGAGACTTTATATGCTGAGTGGGACAGTTTTGACATATTTTTTTTAATGGAACAAACAACTATGTAAACCATTTTTGAGCCAACTTAAGATTATATTTTGATATTTTGGAGATAAGGACACATTTCTATTCAGATTCCCTATGCAATTACATGCAGACAATCAGAAAATGGAAGGATTAAGTAGAAAAATAGATGAATCTCAGTTGTAGATTCATACCTAACCCTAAGCCACCAAAGTCTTCTTAAGGAGGATGAAGCCCTAAACTCTTTAGATGATGGAATGGAATGTTTAAGGAATTGAAGGAGTGAACAAGATAGTTTGCATCCAGAGCATTCATGGTGACTTAGAAGTTATGAAGAAAGAGTGAATTATAGAATTAGCTAGATAAGAATAGAGGATAGAGAAAAGGATACAACATGGAGACATCTAATCAAGAAGGATAAAGAAGACATTTTTTAGAGGTGATTTGTTATCGAGCAAGCAAGTGCCACCCACAGGATCTATGTTGAGGCATTTTAATAGGTGATTTTAGTCAAATCTCTTAACAAAGTGTTGTTTATGGAAAAAAAAGGGTGACTAGCACTCATTTCATGTCTATGTACAATGTAACTGAAATTGTCTAATTATTATTGTCATTTTTATTTTTGGTATTTTTAAATTGTGGAAGGTTTCTAAAATTCACAAAAAGTGTGAGAAATGGGGTATTTACAGGAAAATTAACCTTCACTTATGTGTGATAACCGAATGCTAAGGTTGGCTCTCAATGAAAGATGAGTACAAACTTGTGTGACATTTTGAGAGCAAAAGTGCATGAAGTGGAAAAAGTAGGAAGTGTTAATCCATGAATCATAGATAGAACTAGAGTGTAAAATTATGTGTATATTGATAGCCTTTACAGACAATTTAGGGCTAAATTCAAGATTTTTCTCTAGGTGTGTGCCAATACAGATACTTAATGGGCTAGTGAAAAGGTGTTTGGGCCTAAAAGAGTGTTTGGGGCCTAGAAAAAGGTGTTGGCAGGCCCTAAAAAGGTGCTAGGTGGCCTAAAAAGGGCATTGGGCTTATAAAAGGCACTTTATGGTCAAAAAAGACACTTGGGGTCTAAAAAGGTGCTAATGGGGCATTCAAGCCTTTAAAAAAGGTGTTGAGTGGCCTAAAAAGATGCTAGGTGACCTTCAAAAGATGTTTGGGGCCTAAAAAGGTGCTAGGTGGCCTTAAATAGGATATTTGGGCCTCTATAAGGTGGGGTAGGTTGTTGTAGTCTCTCAAATGCTTACTTATTCTGTGCCACCTTTGGCTCTAAGGGTCAAGGGTTAAACTAGTGTGGCACGTAACCTCATGTATTTATTCTTATGATTGGGAAGGAGGCTAGCTTGATAGAGTGCTAGCAGTATTGATAGTGTTTAGTAAAATGGAAGCCTAACTAGATGGGGATGAAAGAGTGTGACAGATATCTACAGTAATCCAAGTGATGCTCAAATTGCCAATGTGTCTCAAAATTATAGAGATGAGACATGAGGTCACAAGGATGTTTTAGGATAGCATTGATATATTTGTTGAAGGGCGGTGGATCAATTGTGGCATGTGCAACATAAATAAGTTTCAATAAAACTATTTTGATATTATTGTGAGAGGAATGGATGAAAAATTATTGAGCTATCTATGTTGTGCTAGATTTTCCCAAGTCCTAAGATGTGTTTCAAGACATAACAATGTTACTTCTTGATTTATTTATAGTCTTATTTGTTGTCTTTGTTGGAAGTAATAGGGAAAGGAATATGTCATAAAATATCTAAATATTTTTCAATGTAGGGGGGCTCATCATTGATTTCATATAAAATTGGTTGAGGTACGCAAACCCATCCCAAAGGAGTGACAATTATAGATGGACACTAGCTCGACATGAAATCAATGTATCATTGGACTAAAAAATATAAAAATAATTCATATAAAACTAAAGACAATGTTTGTGGCATGTTTTTGATCTTTTGTTTGATTTTTTTCATTTGTTTTTGATAGTTTTGATGCATTTGTGACTATTTTTGATGATTTTTGAATTTTTTTTGTTGTTTTTGATGATTTTTTATGATTTTCTATGTTTTTTAAAATTGTTTTCAATGATTTTTGATGTGGTGATAGTAAAAAGAGGAAGGAAGTTAGGTTTTTTGGAAGATGGAGATCACCAAGGCTGACATGAAGGCCAATGAGGATTTTTTGAAGCATGTAAAGAGTTAAGGAGACCAAAAGTGGGTTTTTGGGAACATGTGTGCATTATGAAAGATAAAAGTTGGTTGTTAGGAACACAAATGGATTTATGGGGGCTAAAATGGATTTTTAAGGAACACATGTGCATTTATGAAAGCTCAAAGTGGGTTTGTGGGAATAGATATGGATGTATGGAAGCTAAAATGGATTTCTAGGAACACATGGATTTATGGAAGCTAAAATGGATTTTTAGGACCACATATGGATTTATGGAGGCCAAAATGGATTTTTTCATTTTTGGCAGTGGTAGATATTTGAGATGTGCATTGATTTTCATGTAATTCATGCCTATGATATCCTAAAACATAAGCAGACTCCATGTTTCCTTTGAGTTTCTCACCTTCCTTTTGTTCATGTTTTTTGGTTGTCTCTACAATGAAATGTTTCTAATGTCAAGAAC
The DNA here is from genome assembly GCA_028749045.1 of Cupressus sempervirens. NCBI lineage: Eukaryota > Viridiplantae > Streptophyta > Pinopsida > Cupressales > Cupressaceae > Cupressus > Cupressus sempervirens. Next base: position 156,916,143 of record CM053788.1, on the reverse strand, counting down.
CACAGAACTATAACTCGCAAGTTTTTCTCAATTAGGTAACTGTAAAATTAATGTAGTGCGAATCCAAATGTACCCCAAAATGAGGTGATCTAGAAACCAGCAAACAAACACATAGCAAAAAATAAACAAGAGGAATGAGATTTAGATTTAGAGAGACAATTTTTCATATATTTGAACCAAGATGTTTACATCCAACATGTCTGGCTATATGACCTTTTGGGTTACAACCATTACATAGAAGAATACACCTTTCAAAGAAATAAAGATCTTCAAACTTAAATGTGAAATTTTACCTTCAAGCTACTCCATGCTAAGACTCCACACTCCATAAATTATCTACATCTCCATGCTTGCATAATAATGCCTAAGACTCTACCCAAGATCCCTTTAAATACTTACATGGCCACAAGTTGACCTATTACAAATTACTAACTAAATAAACCCTTACATTAAATGCATAACAAGGGAACAAGTTGACTCTCAACAAATATAAAATATTGATCACAAAATTAAGTACACATCATTTTGGCCCAAACTAGAACTAGACACATAAAAAAATACTATCACTCGGCACATATAGGATCACTCAGCACCAACAAGAACACTTGACACATGGAAGAACACATTGAAACTTGACAAATATTGTAACTCAAAAAACATTGCATGCTTGGCTAATACTGCAACCAACCAACTTGGCACTTGAAAGATCACTCAATCAATACTAGCAAAATAAATGGGATAACATGCTAGCCAAAATTTTAAAATGATGGAAAAAAATTCAACTCGACAATGACTAAAAAAGTAGTGGTACTCTGTAATTTCTATAACTTAGTAGCAACCAATAGAATCAGTGAGATGATGTAGTAGCTAGGATGCTCCTACACTAGACTACTAGGGTAAATAGAAAAGACCTTAGATGCTCCTACATTAGATTCCTTAGGTAAATAGAAAAATGTTTCCCATTTTTTTTTCCTAAAGAAAATTCTACACTTAGCTTCATCTTCAAAAAAGGTTTCCACTCTATCACAGATAAAAGATCAAGTCTAAAAATCAACCATCTATGCTTCATCCATTCAAAGATTAGAATATCATCCAACCAATCAATATATAGACTCAACTAAAAATCACAATGCTCAATCTACAACTTATCATTAGCATCATCCATAACAACATCCTCATACATGAAAACTAGATCAACAAAAATATCCAAATCAAAAACCCAATCAGAAACAACATGTGAACTCAAATCCATAATAGTAGCAACATATAAATCCATAATAGAAACAACATGTACATTCAATCCTCAAGAAACACATAGATTAGAATCATGATGAAAATCTACATTAGTAACAACATTTGTATCCTTTAGCATATCAACATCAATGTATAATTTCAAATCCATACTAGAAACAATAGCATCATGTAAATTCACATCAATAACATCTCTAAAACCCTCAACTAGATTACCAGCAAGTAAATCCATCTCCTTGACACAAGCAACATCCAAATCAATAACACTCATAACAGAATGAACATATAACTTTTTATTAATAAGGACAACAATAGATAAGTCCTCAATCACATTTATTTCAACATTAACATCATATTGAATGATAACAACATCCAATTCCTTAAAAACATAAGTGAAATTGTCCTCTTCAACAATCTCATTATGCACAACAAGATGCTTTGCAATTTCTAGTTTAGATCTATCCATCTACTTATGAAAACAAAAAGATACTTCCTCCATTTCAAAAAAATCATCATCCACTTCCATGATCTATCTTCTTCTTCTCATAATCTCTTTAATAGGCCAAACAAATTTCTTTCTAATCCTCAGATGCCAACTCAAATTAGACTCTTCTAGATCATCAATCCTTTAACATAAATCATCCCAAAAGGAATCATACTCATCTCTTTCAACATCATCAAAATGTCTTCCACAGTCTTGTGCTAACTCAATAGCTTCTACTCCAACTGCAAGTTTCCTCAACATGTCAAATAATTCTAGATCTATATCTCTCCTTCCATTAATCATCTTTACACATAAAAACAACAATCAAACAACAAGTTCTCTGCAAGAATAGGCCAAATCTATAGATTTGCAACCCTACACCAAAGTCACCAATGAGCTAGGACTTCTAAAATCAAAGTCCTTCCCTGATAAACTTTGCGCAACCAAGATCCTGGTACAAAATACCTCACACTTTAGTGAATTTCTTGCACACTCAAGAACAATATACCTCTAATACCAAATGATGCAACACTAATTAGAGCGCACCCCAAAATGAGGTGATCCAAAAACCAGCAAACTAACACATAGTAAAAAGTGAATAAGAGGAATGAGATTCAAATCCAAAGAGAAAATATTTCATATATTTGAATCCAGAAGTTTACATCCAACATGCCCCACTATATGAACTTCTAGGTTATGACCATTATTAAGAAGAATGCATCTTTCAAAGAAGAACAGATCTCCAAAGTCAAATGTGAACCTTTATCTTCAAGCTACTCCATGCTAAGACTCCACACTCTGTAAATTATCTACATCTCCATGCTTGCACAATAATTCCTAAGACTCTACCCAAGACCCCTTTAAATACTTGCATGGCCACAAGTTGCCTTATTAAAAATTACTAACTAAATAAACACTTACACTAAATGCATAACAAAGCCATAGGTCAACTCTCAACAAATGAAATACATATCACAAAAGTAAATACATGCCAAGTCAGCCCAACTTGGAACTAGACATAGAAAACAAATACTGGCACTTGACACATATAGGATCACTTGGCACCAATAGGAATACTGGGAACATGAAGGAAGAACACATTGCAACTCAAAAAATACTACAACTTGGCAAACACTACATGCTCAGCTAACACTACAATCGATCAACTTGGCACTTGAAAGATCACTTGATTGATACTGGTAGAATAAATGGGATAATAAACTAACCAATATGATGAAATGATGGCGGAAAACTTCAACTTGGAAAGTGTTGTAAGTTGGCAACAACCATTAGGATCAAAGAGATAACACGATAGCGAATATGCTCCTACATCAGACTACTAGGGTAAATATAAAAGACCTCAGATGCTCTTGCATCAAAAATTGACTCAAATGTGGCACCATGTACCCCTTTTTTTTTGTGTCTTATTAATTATGTTAGGTAATATGGAGATAAGCAATGGAAAGCTACAAAAAAAGAAAAATTGGCATGGATAGATTTTGTAGCCATGTTCTATTTTATTTTCAAATAGAAGGACTTGGTTTGTTAGGGAAGCCCAAAGGTGGTATCTCTCACTCCTTTAATACCATTTTTCTTTTTTGGTAATGCTTTCTAGTTTTTTTTAATACTTTTGATATTTTTAGATATGAGGTTATTCCTTATGGCTGTAGACATAGAAATTTTTATGATGAATGAAGTTAGCAGGTTCTTCTAGTCCTTCTCCATCATAATCAAAAAGTTTGTATGTACCTATCCCAAAAGATTCTTTGATGATAGATGGGCCAATCTAATTGGCTTCCCATTTTCCTTTCTTTTCTTGATCTACATACTCTTTAGGGTTTTCTTAGAGGACTAAGTCTTCGATTTGAAAAATATATGGCTTCACCTTCTTGTTATAGTGTCTGGATAACCAATTCTAATACACTTTTGTATGTTTGTGGGCAATGCATTGATGTTCCTTCGAGAGTTACATTTTTTCTAAATAGACCACTCTATAGTCCTCATTTGTCATAAAATCATGTAAGGTGACTCTTAAAGATGGGATTTCAACCTCTAAGGAAAGGACTAATTTATTGTCGTAGACCAAAGAGAAAGGGGTTGTGCTCATAGATGTGTGAACACTTGTTCTATAGGCCCAAAGTGTAGGATTTAACTATAAATTTTGATCCTGACCAATGTCATTGATTATTATTTTGAGGAAGGTTTTGTTGGCAATATGGTCAGATAGACATCTTGAGAGTTTCCATATATTCAACATTTCATTAATGCATTTAGAGTTAGGAAATTGTCTAAGTGTTAGATAGTTTGCAGCAACATAGAGAACAGATGTGATGTGTATAGATGAATCATTGAGAGTTAGCTTATGCATAGTTGAGGAAAGCTCCATGATAGCATCATGATCATGTATACCAATTCACAAATGTGTATGGATGATACAACATGAGTTATGATTGAAATACTAGTATGAGTATTTGATAGAGTAGAACAAAGCATTGCAGAGAATTAAGATGTACAACTTAAGGAGTTATTTTGGTAACAAAATAATTACTAACTCATGATGAGCTAACTTTTTGGATGTTATTCCATAAGTTATTTTATATTATGTCAAGCATGTGAAGACATGAAGTCCAACTAAGAAGAGATTTACTAATATACAAGGTATAACTAAAGATCTTATCTTGTGAAGATAAGTGTGCAACATATATGTGATCTATGCAAAATTAGTGATTGATGTGAAATCAATGAGATGATATGAGAACTATATCTAATGTATGATCAAAGAAAGTTTTAAGTATAGTACTTAGAATGTATTGTACATATATCTATTCTTGTAAAGAATTTCATTGTATAAATGCATGTTAAGGCAGTGGGCTCTTTTTCCATACATTGTATTTGATCTACCAACTCTTAATAGGGCTGAAGTAACTCCTAATAGGGTTAAGGCTTCTGAAAAGGCCTATTCCTCTAACAAGGACTTGAGACACTATATGTACTTCATAGACTCCTAACATGGTTAATATCCTTAACATGATTCTTTTGTTTAGTGGATCATCTAGTGGGTATCATCCCCATGAGGTTTTCCCTTGGCTAGGGTTTCCCTAGTTTAAAAATAATGGTGTTATTATTTATCTATGTGCATGGTTAAATTACTATTCAACATTGTTGGTTTACTTTCATATGCAAGTTATAAATTAATTAACAATATTTACTTGTGGAAAAAAGTTTGTAGAATATTGATTCATACACCCCCCCCCCCCCAACCTCTCAATAATATCTATTTTTAACAATTGGTATCAAAGCCCTATTTTTCTAAAGAAGTTTAACAACTTGAGTAAAATCCCTATAAATATGGAAAAAATGTAGAAAATCCTTGAAGAAGCACTTGAACAAATCAACCTTCTTACAAAAGAAAGAGATAGCTTGAAAATAGATATGAAGATACAAAAGTCTACATTGGCAAACTGAAAGACAATAATGATGATTTAAAATTTGGTAAGGAATCATTTTTGTAGACTAGTGACAATGATGAAGTAGGAAATCTCAATAAAGAAAATGAGATCCTAAAACATGAATTGAAAATTATTGAACTTAAGTTGAGTCTTAAGAAAGATGGTAGTAAGAGTGAACCTGATCTAAAATCTGAGAATGCAGATCTTAGATCCCAATTGAGTCAAGTAACATTTGAATTAGATACTATCAAGATTGAGCATGAAAAATTAGAAAAATACAATATCATTATGAAAGGAGAATTTATGCAAGCTAATTAATAGTTAGAGAAACTTTATTCTAGTAGTGAGAAGATCCATGAACATATATTTTAGTAGAGACCTTCTTATGATAAGACAAGACTTGGATATCTTATTGGAGAGAAATAAGCCAAGAAATTTGAAATCAAAAGAGAACCAAATCTTGTTATTGAATCTCCTAAAGAATATGATCTAAGTAATGTAGAATCAAGCACAACTAATGTAGTATCAAAAGAGATTGAATTAGTTGATTTGTTAGCAAAACATGATGAACCTAAGAAAATACAGCAAGTTGATAAACCTAAGAAAGATGAACCACGCAAGGAAGTAAGACGTGAATTTAGAGGTAGATCTTTCATGTCAAACAAAGTTGGTCATATGAAAAGAGATTTCATAAGTGATTCTTTCAAACCTAATACTAATATCTACTGTTATAATTTTCATGGTTGTGGACATAAAGTAGTAGATTGTAAGAAAACTAATTTTGATGGTGATAATGAAAATAGTAGAATGTTTAGGAACACTTACCCTGTAAGTAATGAAAGAGGGAGATCACAAAGAAGATCCAATGATGGAGAAAGACCTAATGGAGAAAAGAACCAATTTGGGTGTTACAAGTGTAACATACTTGGACACATTGCAAGAAATTGAAGAGCACTTGAGAATAAGAATGGCACCAATCAAAGAAGGAATGCACCTATATGTTAGTTATGTAAGAACTTTGGAAACACAACGAGATATTGCAGAATGGATAGAATAAATTTCAACAAAAATCCTAACTACAAATGGAACAACAACATAAATGACAAAAGGAATAGAAATGTAGTGATACTAGTTAGAAGGAAGAAATCAAGGAACATGTTCATAAATTCAAAAAGGCATTTATGATAGCTAAGAATCTAGATATCTCTCATATAGTTTTGGAGGAAGAATATTTTGATGCACATGATGAGACATTGAAGTCAGAGATTGTTTATGACTCATCCTACCTGAATCAAGTAGTTTTAGGAGAAGAAAAGTATTAGTTGGTTAGAGCTGATGTTAGAGAGAAAGTTGGAAGTTGAATAGTTAATAAGAGATAGTTGACATAGATTGAAAGCTATGGTAAAGTGTGCAAGAAAATATATGATTGAAGTAAGTGGAAATTCAAAAAATAAGTTTACTAGAAAACATAGACATTATTTGAATTTGTGGCAAATACCCATTTAATGCATAGTCTAATTTGATATGATTTAAGGATCGCAAATAAGATTGTGTGTACCATTTGTACATGCAAAGTGTTTTGGGTGAATTAAAGAGTGATTTGATAGTGATTTCAAGAATGAAAAGAAGTTCTTGAAGCTCAAAGTTGCAAAAACCCTAAAACATGATTTGAATTGCAATATCTAGTTAGACACTTTATAATGTAAGGGAAAGGCTATGGTATGTGTTCAAGAAAAATCTATTTGTTTCACTTATGGATGATCTATTAGGTTCATATTTGCAAGTTCTAGAGAATGTATTTCAAGTTGAATATATTAGAAGCTATATACATTGTAAAATTGAGAGTAGAGGTGATGAAGATATACACAAGGACCTAGGCAATTGTTGGAATTAACATGCAGGAAGATTTACTTATAAGAAGGGGGGTGAATCAGAAGTAACTAACTTTAACCTTTTCAAATTCTTTTAACTAAAACCATTCACATGCATCCAAACTATCCAATAAACTTGAAAGTAGAGACATGCATGAAAATAGACAACACACAAATTTGGTAAACCAAAAACCCTCCAAAATGAGAACCTATAAAACTGAGGTAGGGATGACACCCACAAAATATCACTTTAGTAATGTGTAACTATTCAAGGTTACAATGTTTGACCACTTCCAATGGTCTGCCTTGTGAAAGTCTTGTCCTGTTAAAGACTTTTACACTCTGTAAAAAGTGACTTGGTTAAAGGATTTTAGTACCCTGCTAAAGCTAGGCTTGGTTAAAGGGCTTCTATACATTCACTTGGAATGCCACCATGTTAAAGGATTTACAAATGGCTGCTAGGCCAACCTAAGTCCATACGATTTCCATATCTAATACAATTGCTAGAGAGTATTAGAAAACCTTTGACCTAATTACTTGCAATCTTCAATTGTTGATTCCATATCCTTGTTCTACTCTTGCTAATATGATCCTTACTTGATCTAATATGTCACTCTGCTAGATTTTGATACTCTGTTCTTCAACAACTAGCTTTTGTAATGCTACTCTATTCTTCACTAAGTCTATTAAACTTCTCTCTGAATTTTGCTATAGTTCACCCATACACTTCTCTCATCCATGCATACAATGGGGTTTCATCCTCCTTTTAAAGATTTTGAAGACTTAGGGTTAGGTATGAATCTATGATCAATATTAAATATTCATTTCATGATCATTCCTTGCACTTTTCTTATTGTTTGCATGTCTTCTACATTTTGCTTATTAGTTGCATGTTGATTGCATAGGCAATGCAAAAGATTCGATCTTATCTTCAGGTTCCTTCAAGATTCATCTCATGTCGGCTCCAAAAAAAATTACATCTTAGTTTGTGAAGGCACAAACTCATATGTTGATTCTATGTTACTCAGCACATACTAGTTGCTAATGCTCGGCACATATAGAAAAATTGGCTCACTCAACTCCTATAGTGACTCTATTTTAGTCAGCATCTATAGTGACTTGCAACCTATACTTTTCTTGGCACTTGAACTTTTCTTGTCACTTAAAGATTTCTTGGCTTCTATATTATACTCAACATTGTCTTGAGAATTGGTTAAGTTTTGACACTCAAATGTCAAAACCAATCTAAGACCAACATTCTCCCCCTTTGATATGAGTGGAAAAAATAATTAACTGAACTTTATGAATCTAATCTCTATGAGTATACTACATAACCTATTCGACATATGTACAAGGCTTCAAAAACTTATTCAAAATTTTGTGTACCTCAAAATCTTGTAACTCCCCCTAAGCTATTGTGCCATTACCATTCCTTTAGCTAAAATTATTGTGTTGAATATGTCTCATCCTAATATATCTAATTACTCTTTGCCTTATCTACCTTTACTGTATTTGTGTCCTCAAAAATGTAATATTCTCCCCCTTTTTATTAGATGCAATGAATAATGAATTGAATATTCTTATTTATTCTTATTCTCCCCCTTTTTTGACACTTATGTGTCAAAGAGTCCTAAGGATGAATAGAATAATTTGTCAAAAATGTTTTATTTACCTCCATCATCATCTTGAGAGAAGCATCCCAATTGTCTAGAGCTATCTCCAACGACTTGTGCTAGATGGCTATCTCTACTGCAAGATGAACGAGGCCTTCTCAAGTAGAAATATTTGGGTCTTTCTTTAGTACATTTTTTGCATAGGCCTACTCCTTATGAAGTACTTCTAGATGTGGACTTATGGAGGATTGAATCTACATCAATTTGGCCTTAATGTTGGCCTCCTCTACTATCAACATAGCTAATTCTTTTTGTGTGTGAAGCATTGCTACAAAATGCTTCTCACTCTGAGCTGGATCTTTTGGCAATTGAGTGCTAGAAATCTTTAGATTTCTCTCCAAGATCATTATTATTTGGCTTGTCTCCTATGTGAAATATGAGGAATCACATTGTTAGGACTGAAATTGCATGGTCAATTTTGAGTACCATTGAGAAAATTAAGCCCTATAAACAATTTTAAATGCCTATGTACCTGGCTATACCTTTGAGGCCCCTAAGGTGTTTAATGTTTCTAACACCTTTCATTCAATGCATCTACCTATTCCATGAAGTTAAATTGACATTCTGAGCCATTTCGTGAAGTTTCATTTTGAGCTAGTGTGAATTTTGCATTTTTACCGTGTCAAACAGCGACAGGAGCCCATGTTTGCAACTAAATATATCACACCCAGAAATGTTTTGTGACTTTCTACTTTGGAAATTTCTAGTGTCCATACCTGAGAGCCCATGTTTCAGATTTCAAGTTGTTTTGAGTTCGTTTGATTAGGTTTTGAATCCTTCAAAGTTGGTCAGTTAATGTTTTCATGATTTTGCAATTAATTCTGAATTCTAGGAAGCCCAATTTGATGTGCTATAACTTTTGACCAGTTGACCAAAATGTTGAAATTCCTATTCTGTTGCATTATAAATGTCAAAGAATTGTTATGTTTCAAGTTTCCACTTATGAAGAATCTATTTGATTAGTTTTCAAATGCGATTCCAAACGTAATTTCTAAAGTTTTACTGGTGTCAGTATTTGCAGATTGTTTGGTACCCCTATCCAGGATGTCATAACTTGAGATCCATAATTGGTAAGATCAAATGGATTGTACCCCTATGTTGTAATCTGAAAATACTCCAAGCGTGTCAATTTTTAATTCATGATGAATCTATTTGCACACTTATCCAGGTCAATTCCATTTGCAAAAATTAATTTATTGTCATTCTTTCAAATTAGCAAATCCAAGTAGCTCACTTTGACCTCTCACCAAATGTGTCTTGTTATTCATCATATGAGCCCAAATCATAGATCCATAATGTCCTCATGATGAAGAACCAATGCCCCAGTTTTCATTTCCCCATGTGCTCATTTGCCTAGTTTTCAAAGCAAAATTCGAACCCAGTTTGTTGTTTTCTGACTTGTTTACTTGTAGATAATTCTGAGAAGGAAACTTTGACAATGAATATATTTTGACTAAGAATTCTTCATGAGACAAGATTTGATGGGGTAAAAGGTTGTAGAGCAAAGAGTCAGTGTGCTAGTTTTTAGAGCTTGATCAGATGTTCTGGTCAGTTTTTAAGGTCAGCCAATGGACTTCCTGGTGCAAAAGTGATAGTTGAATTTAAAGGGTAGAAATGAGCTTCTAAGGATAATTTAGTAAAAGGTTTTGCTTCTAATTAGTTTAAAATAATTAGTGGACCAATTTGAGGTTTTAGTTGTCAAAAAATGAAAAAAAATTTAGCCAGACCCAATTTGGGGCCTGACTAAATCTATCAGATTGATAAGGCTTTGTGAGGTTTTATAGGTAACTTAAAAGGGATTAAAACGTCCTAGAAAATGATGATGTAAATAATGAATTGATACAGATTCATGGAATAAAATAATAAACTTCAACATAGGTTTTCATGACAAGAATCTAAACTAGAAGACCCAATGAAACACTTAGCGCACTCTAGAGATCTTTTGGAGAGGGTAGAATTGAAAGCTCCTCAGTTTCAAGTAGGAGATGTTGACTAAAAAAAGGGTTGTTATATATCCAAGAATCTCTACAAATAAAAAATGTAGTGAATGAATTAATGCAAAAGTAGTTGAATGCCATTCTCAATCATTACAAAGATGAATATGGTCATCATATCAACAAGGCCTTGAAGAATGAGAAACCAAAGGATTTTCTAGATGCTTTGTGAGTTGTTATTAAATGCATCTACTTCCCTGAAAAGTACTCTATCAAGGTTTTGAGGCTATCTATAGATAAAATTGCGATGACATGTTGAAGGAAGCTTCTATGCATAAGAGCTCATGCCAGCAAGGTTTAAACATGAATAGCCAATTCTTGTTAAAAAAGAGTTGCAAGAAAAGCCAAGCTCCATGCTGCTAGTAATAGAGATCAAGCCGCAGTCTCACATAGAATAAAGGAGGCATCATTTGAAGTTAGAAATATGCATCCATAGCAATAAAGAAGGGGATACCCACATTTTTGGAGCCAGCATCCAAACCTATCACTAAGACAAAGAAAGATGTAGCATGTAATATCAAAGGAAGCCCAAGTATTCAGCACAAGAAAGAATCTCCACATGCATAAAAGAAAAAGAAGCCACCCATCCAACAAAATGAACCCCATGATAGGTAGTTCTAGGCATATAAAAAGAGAGCAAAGGGCATAAACATGCAGGCCTGAACCTAAATAAGACACCAATTATTTTTAAAGGACAAAACGTAGGTCAAAGGAACAGGGCAAGCCAATAGTTAAAAGGACAATCCACACTTGAAAAAAATAGTCCACTTTGAAGAAGAAGGCCCACATTAAAGAGCTAGTGGAAGAAGAGGGATTCCCCACACCAAAATAGAATAGTCACATCTTCAAAAGGAAAAGAGGCCATGTTTATAGCCTCTCACATAGTCAAAGGGGCAAGAAGATTACCAGCCTATGCAACAAACAAAGAAGTTGTTCCACACATATAGAAAATCATAGTCTCAATGGTGAAAGCCATTCACATGGCATAAACAGAGGAGGGAACGTTTATCCCACATTGTTCACAACTTGGATTTTTCTAATGTTTAAATTAAAGGGTGCTCATCATAAAAGTGTCTTCAAGACAAAGAAAGGCTTATAAAGCCATCACTTCCATGGTGGGACTGTTGTGCATGGTCAATGGATAAATTTTGATGGAATATGCACGGAAAAGAGATGACATTAGTAGACTTCAAAGTTTCCAGAAAAGGTCCAAAATCTAGTGATTCCCTATCTCACCATCAAAAAATGGTGAGGTTTTTCGATAGTGACATAGCGAGTCACTGAAAAACCTCAAAAATCTAACAAAAGTTGAATAAGCCCATGGGTCTCGCATGTAGTTGCAGTCAGCGAACTAGTGAATGACACGTGGCACCAATTTTGAGCAAGTGGTGATGAGTTTCCCATGCAATAATATGGCAACATAGTGAGGGTCGATGTGGTGATGACACGTGGCAGTGGGTCTTGATAGTGCTGATGAGGCAAATGTGAGTTTTGACCAATAATGGACTTCCATGTGGTGATGAGGTGGCGATGAAGAGGTAGGTAGTGACTGGGTGATGACAAAGCAACAAGGCAACCAATTAAGGGATGCCATGTGGCAGCCTGGGTGGTGCCCAGTGGGCCTAGAGGGTAAAAGAGTTTAAGATTGACATGTGGCATCTTTTAAATGGTATGAAGAGGAAAAGAAAGATTTTTAAATATAAAAATATCTTTTGCTGCACATTCATCCTTAAAATGAAAAGTTTTAATTTCAAAATTTTAATTTCTATAGTTGAAAACTATAGAATATTTTAAAATTTTCATTTTATTCTTTTAGTTGCCAAACATGTAAACAAAGAACTAAACTTCAAAGGGCCATAACAGGAAAAAAATTTATCGAAAATGGTCACTCCAATAGACCACTAAAATTGGTAAGAGTCAAACTTTCCAAATCTAAAGTTAGTTTTTGCACAGGTCCTCACCGGTTTGCACTCTAGGCCAATTTGTAAAATTTGGGGCATTGGCAGCAGAACAACCAAATTTGATCACTAAGCATTAGAGTTTGCTAAAGAGCATATTTGAAGACCTTTTGAAGCCTGATTGTGGTAAAAATAAGCTAGAAAAGAATATATTGCATTCTAAAGGTTATATTCAACTGATTTTCACTATTTACTGTGAATTCATTTTAACATCAAAATTAGTTACATTCATTTATCATGAGATTTTTGAGATATTTTTGCCTTGTAGAGGCCAAATGATGGGATTTGATATGCAGTTGAAGAGAGAGGGTAGAAAGAGGTTTTTTAATCTTCTTGGGAAGGAATTCTGAGTGGACACTTGTCAATTGCTAAATAGATCTGAGAATTCACCTCTTTGTATATCATTCACTTTCTTTCTCATTGTACAGGTTCTAGTTTTTGGAGAAAAAACCACTCATTGTTGTGATACCAAGTTTAGGTTCCAATTTTTTATGTGTTCCCATGACTGTGAAACCATTTTCTTCAACAAATTCTTCTTGTATGAACAACAATAGGAAGATATATATAGATAGTTCAGATCTATTAGGTTATTTATGAGTTAATTTCATGCATTTGGTTGTATTGTTTCAAGGAAATGAATACAAATGAACAAGAATTTCATCAGTTTCATTCTGATTCTCATCTCTTGTCTCAATGAATTTTCAATTTTTTATGGTCTTTGAACAAAAAGCTTGGGTCATAGTTGTAGTCCCTTAAGGTTGTATGTTGTTTAATTATTTCTTATGACTCAAGGAGTTATGTAAATGCTTCAGGGATTCAACAGGGTTGCAAGTTTACTAAGGGGTATATCATGTAAGAATGAGGTTTAGATTGAGCACAGATGTTTATTTACAAGTTAAATAGATAGATCATATATCTGAATATATAAATAAGTATCAGATATCCATATGTATGCATTTGATTCATGGATTTGCCCAATGGTTAAGGCACTCATCTGCTATAGGGTCACTTAGTTCTTGTTGTTGCATATCTAAGGTTTTGTTGAAATCAACATTATTAATCAAACTTTATTTCCCTTTCATGTTCAAGGATCTAAATGTGATACCCTCACTTAGCTTATGAATTTCATAGATTTGCACCTAGCTACCATAGATATGTGATTATTACATGAGTCATCAGGTGAAATAAGGGTAAAATCTGTAGTAAATAGATTCAGGGATTTTTTTGCACTAGTATGATATCAATTGAATTTGAGGTCCACCCACCTAGGTCTTGCAGAGCCTGAAGTAGAAGAAGGGTCAAGCCTTATAGTTGGCCCTATGTTTGAAATGATATGTTGAGAATGGGAGTTAGCTGCCCCTATATATGTCATATTCTCATGGGGATAATTGAAAACGCTCCAACATTTTCAAACACCAACAAAATGGCGACTCTATTGAGGACTCTATGAAGAAATTCATTGATAGAATTACTAGAATCTCTGGTATAAATAGCAAGGTCATGAAGTGTTTTCCATTTCTTTGCTGAAGATTCATGTCTCCCAGCAAGGTTTTATCCATTTGTAGTAGTATGTTGTGAGAATTGAATGTAAACTGTGTTCTATGACTATTATAACTCTATCTTCAATTAGTTCAGTCTTTGCAAGTGTTGTTGAGAAAGTTTAGAGTCAAGAATTGATTTATAAAGTGTAAATTCTTTTCAAGATGATAATGATATGTAAATTTCTTTTCATGGAAATCAAATGTTAGAATTAGTGCCTCTATTCAATGATTTTAAGCAATAGAAGGAAGAGGTAGAAATTTTTCTTTATAATGAAGTTAGATCTCAGATCTGAGATTAGTTTGCCAAATTTTAAGAGTTTAGAAACTGTGAGTAATAACATTGCTATGTTGAATAGACTGGTCTACAAAAAGATTGTCAATCTTCTAAGAATTGAGATAGGAAACACTCAAGGTTTAAGTGCCAAACAATGTTATTTAAGGCTTAAGTCAGTAATCAGCAAAATAAATTTTCATGGTAGACCCAAGGAATCTTCCCTACCTAATGTTTTCCTTGATGTTCTAGTACCTGATTCAGTAAATTGGCCAACACCTATAAGATTACAAAGAATTTTACAAATAGAAAAAATCATTGAGGAGATGGAAAGCGATGATTATAGATTTCATGATATATATCCTAATGATAATAATGGATGTTCTAAAGGTCAGGGTAGTAATGAATATAATGAATCCATATATAAAGATAATCTATCTTCCAAATGTGAAGATAAGGATTCAAATGCAAGTGAATCAGGTAATTGCAATCATCATAATGAGGATGGATATGAAAGTGAAAATAAATTTTGTTATAGTGAATATGAAGTTGAAGAAATTTGTAACAACAGTAAGCGTAGTGATTGCCATGATAAGAATGAATGTAGTAACAATTCTAATTGTCTAGATTGTTATACTAATGATCTTGTTGTTGTAAGTTCTTCATCTTATCTGGATGATAATCACAGTCAGGAGAAGATTTGTGAGGCAGTCTTCTTGAGCCCTGATAAAATCTTTGTTTTGTTGGCTCGTGATTTTGAAAAGCAAGTAAGTGTTTCTAAGGATCTTCATATATTCTATCGTAATGTTTCTTTATGAACAGTTAACTTACTTCCCCAAAGTTTGATGTAGAAAGAGATGTAGAGTTAGAACAATCTTTATCAGATTTTGGAGGTGTAGATGATAGTACCTCAAATGTCTTTGCACATGACGATTTGTTGGATGTGGGGAATGTTAGTGGAAGGAAGTTTGATACTATTTCAGATTCTTCTTGTGTTGATATTGCTGCAATATGTTTTGATGTTTCATGTGATGAAGAGGAAAACAAGGAAACTTGTCAATCAGATAATGGATTTTCTTTATATGTAGATAAGTTCAAGATTTATTCCTACATTTAGTTAGATAAAGAAAATGATTGTGATCAACATAGTTTAGATCAACACTTTTAGAATGAGTTTTCATATTTGGTGACTAATCAGTTGTTTGAGTGTGAAGAGGTTTCAGTGAAAGATAAATCTAATTTAGTGAATGCTATAACTGCAAGTAGGCAATAATCAGATTTCACATACTCTTTGTAGCTGGAGACACAAGGTGAGTTGCAAGTTTTTGGTGCATGCAACTTGGTGAATGGTGTAGAATATGAAATTTTTGTGTTTCTAATTAGCATGCATGAATCATTGTTGGATTTTTATTTTCAATTTAGTTTGTGTAGTCATGAGTATGGTGTAGAAGTTAATGTTGATTTGTATATGCACTATGAGAATGAAGAAAGATATTTCATTTTGCCAAGTGATATGATCCAAGATGCTAATCTGATTGGTAAAATTGAGAAAGATAATTCTAGCTTACCTCAGAGAGATGTAAATGAGAACTAGGTATTTGATAGAGGTAAGAAGTTTTGAAAACTTTTTGGTGGCCCAGGGCCATCATGTGCACATAGTAGAGTAGTTTCCCTATTTTCAATAAAGTTGTTCAAGAGAAAGTGGTTGAAGTTCAAGTGTGTGGTCTACTTCTCCCAAAGATCTAAATCCTTGCCATGCCCACAAGGGACATGAATCCCTAGAAAAAGCCACTGTTGGGACTAAAAATTGCATGGTCAATTTTGAGTACCATTAAGAAAATTAAGCCCTATAAATGCTTTTAAATGCATATGCATCTAGTTGTACCTTTGAGGCCCCTAAGGTGTTTAATTTTTATAACACCTTCCATTAAGTGCATCTACCTATTCCATGAAGTTAAGTTTACATTCCAAGCCATTTTGTGAAGCTTCGTTTTGAGCTAGTGTCAATTCTGCATTTTTACCATGTCAAACAGCGACAGGAACCCATGTTTGAAACTAAATATATCACACCTAGAAATGTTTTGTGACTTGCCACTTTGGGAATGTCTAATGTCCATACCTAAGAGCCTATGTTTTAGATTTTGAGTCATATCAAGTTTGTTTGATTAGGTTTTGAATCCCTCAAAGCTGGTCAGTTACTGTTTTAATGCTTTTGCGATTAATTCTGAATTCTAGGAAGCCCTATTTGATGTGCTATAACTTTTGACCAATTGACCAAAATTTTGAAATTCTAATTGCGTTGCATTACAAATGTTAGAGACTTGTTATCTTTCAAGTTTTAGGTTATGATGAATCCATTTGATTAGTTTTTAAATGCGATTCCAAACATAATTTCTAAAGTTTTACTATTGTTAGTATTTGTAGATTGTTTGGTACCCCTGTTCGAGACGTCATAAGTTGAGATCCTTGATTAGTAAGATTGAATGGATTTTATCCCTATGTTGTCCTCTGAAAACACTCCAAGTGTTTCAATTTTTTAGTCATGATGAATCCATTTGTACACTTATCCAGGTCAATTCCATTTGCAAAAATTGATTTCTTATCATTATTTCCAATCAGCAAATCCAAGTAGCTCACTTTGAACGCTATCCAAATGAGTCCTATTATTCATCATGAGCCAAATCACAAATCCATAATGTCCTCATGATAGAGAACCAATGGCCTAGTTTTCATTTCTCCATGTGCTCATTTGCCTAGTTTTCAAACCCAAATCTGAACCTTGTTTGTTGTTTTTTGACTTGTTTACTTGCAGATAATTCTGAGAAGGAAACTTTAACAATGAATATCTTTTGACTGAGAATTTTTCATGAGACAAGATTTGACGGGGTAAAAGGTTGCAGAGCAGAGAGTTAGTGTGCCAATTTTCAAAGCTCGAACAGATGTTCTAGTCAGTTTTTAAGGCTAGCCAATGGACCTCCTAGTGCAAAAGTGACAGTTGAATTTAAGGGGTAGAAATGAGCTTGTAAGGATAATTCAGTAAAAGGTTTTGCTTCTAATCAGTTCAAAATGATCAATGGACCAATTTGAGGTTTCAATTGTCAAAAAATGAATTTTTTTTTACCCGGACCCACTTTGGGGCTCGACTAAATCTATCAAATTGATAAGGCTTTGTGATGTTTTCAAGGTGACTTGAAAGGGATTAAAACGTCCTAGAAAATGATGATGTAAATAATGAATTGAAACATCTTCATGGCAAAAAATAATAAACTTCAACATAGGTTTTCATAACAAGAATCTTAAACAGAAGACCTAATGAAACACTTAGCACACTCTAGAGATCTTTTGGAGAGGATAGAATTGAAAGCTCCTCAGTTTCAAGCAAGAGATGTTGACTAAAAAAAAATGGTCGCTATATATCCAAGAATCTCTACAAATAGTAAATGCAGTGAATGAATTAATGCAAAAGTAGTTGAATTCCATTCTCAATCATTAAAAAGACAAATATGGTCATCATATCAACAAGGCCTTGAAGAATGAGAAATCAAAGGATTTTCTAGATGCTTTTTGAGTTGTTATTAAATGCATCTGCTTTCCTGAAAAGTACTTTGCCAAGGTTTTGAGGCTATCTATAGATAAACATGAGATGGTATGTTGAAGGGAGCTTCTATGCATAAGAGCTCATGCCAGCAAGGTTTAAACAGGTAAAGCTAATTTTTGTTACAAAAGAGCTACAAGCAAAGCCAAGCTCCACACTACCAGTAATAGAGATCAAGCCGTAGTCTCATGCAGAGTAAAGAAGGCATGTTTTGAAGTTAGAAATATGTTTCCAAAGTAATAAAGAAGGGCATACCCACATTTTTGGAGCTAGCGTTCAAACTTGTCGCTAAGACAAAGAAAGATGTAGCATGTAATATCAGAGGAAGCCCAAGTATTCAGTGCAAGAAAGAATCTCCAAACGCATAAAAGAAAAAGAAGTTACCCATCCAAGAAACTAAAACCCATGATAGGTAGCGCCAAGCATATAAAAAGAGAGCAAAGGGCATAAAAATGTAGGCTAGAACCTAAATAAGACACCCGCAATTTTTAAAGGACAAAATGCAGGTCAAAGGAATAGGGCAAGCCAGTAGTTAAAAGGCCAATCCATGCTTGAAAAAAATAGTCCACTTTGAAGAAGGATGCTCATGTTAAAGAGCCAGTGGAAGAAGAGGGATTCTCCATGCCAAAATATAAAATTCACATTTTCAAAAGGGAAAGAGGCCAATTTTAGAGCCTCTCACATAGTCAAAGGGGCAAGGAGATTACCAACCCACACAACAAACAAAGAAGTTGCTCCACACATATAGAAAATCGTAGTCTCAATGGTGAAAGCCGTTCACGTGGCATAAACAAAGGAGGGAATTTTTATCCCACATTGTTCACAACTTGGATTTTTCTAATGTTTAAATTAAAGGGCACTCATCATAGAAGTGTCTTCAAGACAAAGCAAGGCTTATAAGGCCATCGCTTCCATGGTGGGACCGCTGCATGTGGTCAATGGATAAATTTTGATAGAATATGCATGAAAAAGAGATGACATCAACAGACTTCAAACTTGCTGGAAAAGGTCCAAAATCTGGCAATTTTCTATCTCACTATCAGAAAATGGTGAGGTTTTTGAACTAGTGAATGACACATGGCACAAATTCTGAGTAGGTGGTAATGTGGTGAGATTGCAAATAGAGGAAGGAGATCTACCACATGGCACATCTGGTAGTCCTTGGTATCTCACCAAGGATAAGTTGCCCATGCAATAACATGGTGACATAGCGAGGGTTGATGTGGTGATGACACGTGGTAGTGGGTCTCGATAGTGCTAATGAGGTAGATGTGAGTTTTGACCAATAATGAAGGGCCATGTGGCAATGAGGTGGTGATGATGAGGTAGTTAGTGACTGGGTGATGATGTAGCAACAAGGTAGCCAATTAGGGGATGCCACGTGGTGCCCAATGGGACTGGAGGGGTAAAAGAGTTTAAGATTGACATGTGGCATCTTTTAAATGGTTTGAAGAGGAAAAGAAAAATTTTTAAATATAAAAAAAATCTTCTGTTGCACATTCATCCTTAAAATGAAAAGTTTTAATTTCAAAATTTTAATTTCTATAGATGAAAACTATAGAATATTTTAAAATTTTCATTTTATTCTTTTAATTGTCAAACTCATGAATAGAGACCTGAACTTTAGAGGGCCATAACAAGGACTTTTTTTTTTTAATAAAAAAAATGGTTGCTCCAATATACCACTGGAACTAGGAAGAGCCAAACTTTTCAAATTTGAAGTCAATTTTTGCATAGGTCCTCACCGGTTTGCACTGTAGGCCAACTTGTAAAATTTGGGGGATTGGCAATAGAATAAGAAAATTTGATCACTGAGCATCAGAGTTTGTTAAAGAGTATATTTGAAGATCTTTTGAAGCCTAATTGTGGTAAAAATAAGCTGGAAAATAATATATTGCATTCTAAAGGTTATATTCAACTAATTTTTACTTTTTACCATAAATTCATTTTAACATCAGAATCAATTACATTCTTTTATCATGAGATTTCTGAGATATTTCTACCTTGTAGAGGCCAAATGATGGGATTTGATATGTAGTTGAAGAGAGAGGGTAGAAAGAGGTTTTTTCATCTTCTTGGGAAGGAATTTTGAGTGGACACTTGTCAATTGTAGAACATATCCAAGAATTCACTTCTTCCTATATCATTCACTTTCTTTCTCATTGTACAGGTTCTAGTTTTTGGAGAAAAAACCACTCACTACTGTGATACCAAGTTTTGGTTCCAGTTTTTGATGTTTTCCCATGACTATGAAACCATTTTCTTTAGCAAATTATTCTTGTATGAACAGTAGTAAGAAGATAAATAGAGATAGTTCAGATCTATTAGGTTCTTTATTAGTTAATTTCATGCATTTGGTTGTATTGTTTCAAGGAAATGAATACAAATGAACAAGAATTTCATCAATTTCATTTTGATTCTCGTCTCCTGTCTTAGTGAATTTTCAATGTTTTATGGTCTTTGAACAAAGAGCTTAGGTCATAGTTGCAGTCCCTTAAGGCTGTATGTTGTTTTATTGTTGCTTATGACTCAAGGATTTAGGTAAATGCTTCAAGGAATCAACAGGGTTGCAAGTTTACTAAGGGGGATATCATGTAAGAATGAGGTTTAGATTGATCACATACGTTTATTTACAAGGTAAATAGATAGATCTTATATCTGATTATATAAATAAGTATCAGGTATTGATATGTATGCATTTGATTCATGGATTTGCCCAATGGTTAAGGCACTATTCAGCTATAGGATCACTTAGTTCTTGTTGCTACATATCTGAAGTTTTGTTGAAATCAACATTATTAATCAAACATTCTTTCCCTTTCATGTTGAAGGATCTAAATGTGATACCCTCACTCAGCTTATGAATTTCATAGATTTGCACCTAGCTACCATAGATATGTGATTATTACATGAGTCATTAGGATAAATAAGGGTAAAACATGCAATAAATAGATTCAGGGATATGTTTTGCACTAGTACAATATTGATTGAATCTGAGGTCCACCCACCTAGGTCTTGCAGATCCTGAAGTAGAAGAAGGGTCAAGCCTTATAGTTGGCCCTGTGTCTGAAATGATATGTTGAGAATGGGAGTTAGCTGCCCCTAGATATGCCATATTCTCATGGGGATAATTGAAAACCCTCCAACGTTTTCCAACACCAACACACACAACTTTGTGTACAATGAGAATACATTCTCAAGTACTTTCTCCACTTTTTCAATTTTCTTTGCCAATTCAACTTTTGAAAGTGCACTTTCACTAGATATCTTCTCATTCACTTTCATCTGAAATTTTTTTTCTGACCATTCCAATAATTTGACATTAGTTTCTAGGTCCTCATTCTATACTTAGTCCACAATATTGGATAGTTGCTCCATTATGGGCTAAGTTTCATCAGGTACTTGCAAGCTACAGGCATCAAGAAATATTTCATTGATGTCCACCAATGCTTTCTTTTGCTTGTACTCATTTCTGAGTATCTCTTTCCTCTTTCTCATTTCTAGTACCTCTTGCACTTCATTTATCTATTGCAAGTTCATTTTTTTTTATTCATAGCTTGGTATGACTATTTCTTCATCAAGTTTAGGGTCTCCATAGTAAAATACCCTTGCAAACTTGGTAGTGCTCGAGCCTAGTGTTGATATTTGCAATGGGACTGCATCATTGCTTAGCTTCTTATTAGGAATTCCCAAGGTAAGAAAGTTTACCAAAAAAATTATTGCCTCTTACTCCTTAGGGGTTTTCTTTGCTTCTTTCTCCTCTCCTCTACTACCTTGATCAATGATGATGATTTTTGGATGTGCACCTTAGGTTTGTGCTGTAGGAACATCTTGTCCTATTTTTTTCATTGTTTGCTCCTCAATAATAGTTGTTACCTTTATTATAGAATCAACCTTAGCAATTTTGTCCTGTTCTTCTTGCTCTTTAGGTTGCTCTACTATAGCTCCCTTTTTATTTCTACTACAACTTTATGTAACTCATCAACACTCACCAATACTATATTTTTGCAAAGTTGTGCTTGTAGTGTTGATTGCTAAAGGATCTTCTTCAGATCCTCTATAGTCAAACGATTGATGTTCTCAACTAAAGTGTCAGGAACATCCTATACAATTATTGTGTCTACATGTGTTGTATGTGGAGGGATTGGTGGTGGCATTTGAGTGTCTTGGACACTATGTTCAATTTTTTGTTCCTCACCATGTTCCTTCTCCACTATCTCTTTTTCAATTTATTTCTCTTCTTCATCTTTTTCCTTCGCCTTTTCATTTGCTTTCTCATTCTCTTCTTCTTCTTCTTCATTCCTACCTCAAATGGGTCTTCCTATCGGTCCTTTATAGTTCTCAATTCATAGATTAATTTCCACATCCATGTGGACTTTTGGACAAGAACTTCAAATTGGTTTTGCAAAATTTTGAAGGCTTTGTATTTGGGTGCAAATTTTCTCCGATGCTTTTTGCTAGCCTATTTTATTTGACCTTTAGTAAGGTTAGGCATTCCATGAGCCAATGTAGACTCTCTTATTTACTTCTCCATCTAAAGACAATAATGCTTATTATTTTCCACTAATGAGCTTAGTTGTTTAGGCATTGAAGTGTCTAGTTCAAGTGGGCTTGTCTTGAACTTAGCCATCATATTGTAGATGGACTCTTCCACTATATTTTGTTATTCTTTTGAAAACTTATTAAAATATATGGTCTTTAGAGTAGATAAATATACATTATGTCTAATATTATTGAAAATATTTTCCAATTTAGAAGTGGTTGAGTGGCTTACCAATCGAAACTGGTCTTCATCAGACTTTGTTCTCTCTTCGTCTAATTCTGGGGGTGCAACGTACCTTCTTCTCTTATTTTTCTCTATTGGCCCATCTTGTTCTATTGCCTTTTGCTTCTCCTACACCTTTGCCCCTTCAATTGTATCCTTGGTGTCAGCCCTTGTAGTTGTCTTAGCTAGGCTTGGCTTTACAAGCTTCTTCTTTCCTTTAGGTTGGGCAACTGGTTGCTTCTAAGCTATCCTCTTCTTTGTCACAACCTTTTGTGCTTCTTGCTTGGCACCTTCCTCTTCATCTACATCCTCCCCCATACCTTTGGTTAGCATAAGTGGCCCTTGATATTTCTCTTCTTCATCTCCCTCAACATCCTCACCTCCATCTTCAACTTCTTTTGCAGTTCCTTCCCCAAATTTTACTTTAAGCTTCTTAACAAGCTTGTCCTTTTTCTTCAAAGCAGAGGCAGTTTTCAAGTTCATATCCACTTTGAATCTCACCACATCAAATGTTCTAAAATGTGGTGCATCCTTGTCAATCTCTTCTCCAAGTAGTGCAGTTATTTCTACAGATGCTTTATCTATATTTATCTCATACCTAAGAGGTCTCAACCATCTCACTCTTGGTATGGCCACCTCTATGTATCTATAATAAATATCTACAAGGAAACAAAATCCATTTACATGTGTCTCCACTAAAGAAACTAAAATCCTAAGCCTCTACTTCATTGATTTCTTAAAATCTTCAAAATAACTAGTCATCAAGGTCTCAAATTTGGCTCTCATATGCTCTATATATTCATTAACTTAAGCTATGATAGACCTGTCATTCTTCCATGCTACTTTACCAAAGGAAGGGAATTCATTTTGTACATAAAAGAAAATTTATATGAAAATTGCACCAAATTTACATTGTGCTCACTTTGTTCTCCTAATTGCTACTAGATTTTCATTGATATATTGTAGTTGTAGCTCTACAAGATCATATGTGTGTTCCTTCTTCACCAGTTTTTATCCAACATTAACTGCAATACATGGCAAATTGTACTGGTAGAATTTGTGTGCAATGACCCTTACTACAAAGTCAACTAGAGGGTCTTGGATAGTGTCAATTTTCATTCCTCCTTTATTCCATTTTGCACCTATATTTTTTCTCAATTGCCTCCGTAGCATCACTTCTAAGAGTCTTTGGCTGATCTAGGGTTAGGTACCCTATCACTCTATGTACTATCCTCTTAGTAATATTGATAGGACCATATTCTAACCACAAACTACCATCATGCACTCAACTCAACACAAGTCTAATCCATTTAGTCTTAAACACTATGGGGAAATTTAGGGCTCATGTTAAACCCTTCCTCTCAATAATTTTATACTCTTCCTTCAATACTCCATTATCACACAATTTCTCATATGCCTCCCTCATTTCCATATCACCTATGTATCCTATCTTACAATTATAACATTTCCTTATCTCTTGAACCATCACAAGTTTTGGGGGTATAATGGAAAGGGCACCGGTTGTGTCATTTTTGTATGCAACCTCCAGGATAGGATGGAAATTGGGTTGCCTAACCTCCTTGGACACTAATTGGACTTCAAATGTATCCTTCTCCTAAGCTTTTCTTGAGCTAGACACCATTTTATACAAACTAGGTTTCAAAATAATGAAAATACCAAACTGCATAGCTTGACACATTCATAAATACCTTAAAATTGATGGGATTGTGCTTGAAATGTTGTTTAAATCTTCATATGCACTAGTTTCTTTTCCTTGCATTTTCTTTGTGCTCTTTCTTGTCTTTGCTCTATGTTCTCAATGAAGAAAAATGAATGAAAATATGATATTATACCATATTTTCATCACATTTAATGCTTAATACATTCACAACTATCCACTTAGCTATTGAAGGATCTTGTGTTACTCGGCTTCCATTTCCTTTCCACTACTTGGCTTCCACTAGAATGTTACTTGCTTAGCTTCAACTATATTTTCCTTTTCACTTAGCTCCCTTTATTAATTCTGCTCCTACTGATCATTAGGCTCCTACAGTCTTTGACAATCAACTCGGCTTGTACTAGACTTTTACTCGACATCTAAAGTAAACACTTATGAAATCTTAAACTTTTAACTTTGTATCTTTGTTTATGTTGATCTATTTCTTTTTCAGTACTTTCTTTTCTAGGAACTGATGTATGATAAAACTTTGTAAATCAATCTCTTATACCTTCTCTTGCTTAGTTTGATGTAGTGTGTTCACTTCACCTAATAGGTGAAGTGATCCCTCCATTTGATGTGCTACACCCATCTTTATTCTTCCATGTCTTCTTCATTTCTCCTTTGATGTGTTCAACATATACCTTCTCTTTACCTTTGTCATTCTTTGAGTTGGGTGCCATTGACTTTGTTGGGAAATTCTTGCTAATATGACCAGTCTTCAAGCAATTGAAACATGTAGTTTGGCTCAACCATCTACTGTAGTTCCCTCTGAAATGTGTCCTTATACAATTTTCAGAAATGTGTCCATATTCTTGACAATAATGATAGCTATACCTAGTGTTACAGTCCCAATTGTAGTGATCACCATGGTTACCTTTCCTTGTTACCTAATTTGATGTCTACTTAGGCTTTGATCTACACTCAAAAGCTCTATGTCCATACTTCTTGCACTTGTAGTAGTGACCTTCAAATTTTGGTGTTATGATAGTTTTAGTCCTATAGTTATGTTCTTGATGACCTTTCTTTTTGCCCTTATGATAGTAACTTGCATTCTTAGTTTTATCATGTTGATGGGCATTCTTTCTCCTATGTACATTAGAAGTATGTCCCTTTTTACCATAGAAATGACAAGTAGGTTTAGCATTCTTACCTTTGTTACTCCTTTCTTCTACAATTTTGGATGACTCTCCTTGTTTAGTGTTGATGTAACCTAGTTGTGAAGTGTCATTACTGGCCCTTGGTTATTTTAGTAGCTGCTCAAAGTATTTGATGACCTTATTGGGTTTGTTGAAGCTTTCTACAATTTCCTTCTCTCTTTTCAGATCATTTTGTAGTTGTTCATTTTGCATCTTCAGTGTAGAGATCTCAATGTCCTTGACATTTAGTTCATGATGTGCATTCATCATCTGACTTAGGGTGTCTAGCTAAATGTTTGAGATTCAAGTTAGTTCAATTGATTTTTCTTCCAGTCTGTTAGCAAGATTTCTCTTGTCTTCTTTAAGCATAGCCTTGTCGTCAATGGCTCTTTTCTTATGTTTAGTTACTTCACAAAGCATCATAACTTGTGATTCTTGATCAAGTTGAGTATTCTGATCTCTTCTACTTGAGCCCTATTCTTCTCCATCAGATTTTCTATTGTTGCATCAAACTCTTTGGAATCTCCATTTGCAAATAGATTTGAGGTGTCAAACTCCTTGTACTATGTGTCATTCTCAACTATGGCAATCTCTTTTCTTATTTTTAAGGATTTCTTCAGTTCTCCTCTAGCTTCTTCCAAAGTATGTAAAGAAAGTCATATATCAATTGCCTAATTTTGTATGATCTTCCCAAGTTTGTAGACTTCCATTTTTAGATCTTTTTCTCAGAGATGTAAGGCTCCTTCTTGTGAGAACCCAGCTCTGATACCAATTGTTATAATTAACAAGTGGGAAGATTTACCTCTGAGAGGGGGGGGTGAATCAGAAGTAACTAACTTTAACCTTTTCAAATTATTTTAACTAAAACCATTCACATGTCATAGGCCAACACTGGGGCAAATAATAACAAAAGAATTAACAATTTTATGACAAAATTTGGCCGGTCTATACATGTCAATCTAAGAGCATAAGCTTGCGAAAGGTGTCTGAGCAATATGCTATCAAGGGGTGTAGCTTTTGATATGAGCAATTATGAATGTAGCTAAAACACACGAAAATGAACCTATAAAGAACTGAAACAAAAATGTGACAGGAACTATCACTTCCTGCAACAGGAACTTGACTGAAACCTACTAAAATGATTTGGAGAATAAAAACATCATAAACAAAAACATCTTTCTACCAGCAATATCAACATAATTATTTCTATTCGCCGAATCAAAACTAAGATAAACCATTAGTAATTATAAGAAAATAGTAATCATATTATATTAATGCAAATCAAATTACAAACTGTTACAGGAACAACAGGCATACAATATCAATACAAATCGTATTACCAACTAGTTCAAAAATAATAATTAAATGAAACTTGACATTACTGAAATACAAACATACCACACTAAAATAAAATTAGAAAACACACCAGACGTTCTAAGAAGTGGGCCCCCTCCTCAGTCAATCAGGTGGTGAGATAGAAGTCAGTGAGCACGAGGTTGATCAGCACAATATATAGTCTTTTTATTTCTCAGAAGAATAGTACAGAATTAATACATATCCCTTTGATTATGAATTACATTGTTTATATACATATCCTACAATACATAATAGGAATATCTTATAATAGACAACATAAAAGATATCATACAACCTTAGTTATAGGCTGTGAGTAGTTGCAAATATAGCTTATTTATGCCAAACGAGTTTGTTTCATTTTTGGCCCATGGCTAAAAATTATAATATAATAGTTTGTACAATCTTGGATTATAAAAAACAATAAATATAGGAATAAACTTCCCACATGAGACTTGCAGATCTTTCTTCCTTATACCAGTCATGCAACTCGTTTGTTATTTGCAACTAAAAATAGGAAGAATGCTAGTCGATTTAGGTCCTCCATGTGGATCTATCTGTGTATACCATAGATATAATGCTTGATAGTTTCAAAAAATTGACTCCAAATAATATGAAACATTATTCCATACGCCCAAATGGAATCAAAGCACAATTTTTGTTAAACTGATCTTCTAGATTAAGATTGTAGTGACAGTTATTTGATCGATGGTGAAATGCAATGACCACGTTCCGTTGGAAGATTAATAGTTTACATCCAAAATGCGACAGGAAGTTACAGTCCCAACTGGCAGGTGACAGGAAGTTTTTTTATGCATATCAACATGCTACAATATAAAAGATTAGTAAAACATAATCAATGATGAATTTTCTATATTTTAATCCCAAAACCTCATTAAATACTACTTATATATAGTAAACCATATACAATGTAAAATGGTAAAATTGGTGGTAATGGAATGGAAATGGAATATGGAAATGAGTAGGTAAGTGCATAAAATGGATTAAAATATGGTATTAAATGGGTCGTAAATGGATCTCATCATTCCCCCCAACTTAGCTTACTGCACATCCTCGTGTAATCATTATGATCATGAGGTCTTTAGTTTTAACTGAAAGCACTTTAGGTTTAATGGATTTTGACTTTGTCTCCACTGTGAACCATGATAACTCATAGATGAACACAAATCCCTTTCTTTGCTTTAGATGACAAGCTTTCTTCTTCTTCTTCTTCTTCTTTTCAATAGGGATATCTCCTTTAACTTTCATAAATCATTTTTCTTTTCTCTTTTATTTTTTATCTCTTTTCATTTTTTATAGTATCATGGTTCAAAAGGTTTCATATAGGAGAATTTATCTCAATTTGCATAGGAGGAGTTTAAATGGGTAAAATAGGAGAGATGAGAGATAAACAAAGGTTTTTGTATGATGGATAAAAGGGATAATATGATGGGTTTAGTAAGGGCGACGGATGGAAGATAATAGGGTGACATTCCTCCCCCCAACTGAAAGGTTTACCATCCATGGGAAACGAGGAGAGGCTAGGAAGGGTTGTTGCACAATGATCAATATAATAACAAATACAAATAAAGTTAAGAGATAAAATAAGGAAAAACAAAATTGATTGTTTTACCAACATACATGTGTAGAGAGACCAATGTTGGAACACAGAGCAACTCAATAACTCATGCCACCAAGAGTGATGAATCATCAATAAGGAACAAAGAGAGGCTTCCAAAACTGCACTGCAACACCACAAAAGACCACCATTTGAGTGAAAGCATTGAAGAGAAGACCACTAGAAGGAACTATAAAAACTAGGAGAGTGACTACAATTGGAGGGGCTGCCAGCATCAACTGAACTAGTATAGATCATATAGGAAGTAGCACATTCCACTGAAAACACCTCAACTGAATAGGCAACTCAAATTATGGGTGATAAAAGATTTGAGGACCACATTGAAGAGGAGTAGAGCTACAGGAATGAATGATAGGAGGTGCCAAAAAGGAAAGAACCACTGAAACCAATAAGTGTTCCTAAAAAGAATGATTAGCATAAAAAACTAGGAACACCAATTATTGCATTTTGTCTTTTTTTCTTTTTTCTTTTTTTGAATAAATTTTGATAATGACAAGTGACCGCTAGCAAGCCAGTTTTCAATCACTCACCGCTTAATGGCGTTGTAAGAATAATTTTCACCACTAAGAATTTATTTTGCAGTTAACATCCGCCAGAAACTAGTTTTTAGATATTAACTGGCCAACAACGCCCGAAGGTTTTCATTGTTGGATCTTTTTTTTTTTTTTTTTTTTTTTTTTTTCCTTTTTTTTCAAATTTTCAATAACTGCATAGAATCACAAAAAAAGTGAAATCCTTACATGGATGATGAAAAATGATACCATCCAAAGTTTGAGTTTTGTCCATGACCTCGTAGAAGGCACTATTGAAACTTGAGTGCATAAGGAACTTGAAATGATGACCAAGAATAATCTCCACAAAGTTGGGAACACTGCACCAATCAACCTTGATCTATGTGTCTCATGCCACTAAATTTGAAAGCTTCTTGGACAACTTTAGAACACACTAGCACACTTGGATGAAAGAAGTACTCACAAGGATGACGATACTTATATGACATAGTATTTTGATGATGATAAAACTGGATCACTTGGCATGAAGTTGTGCTACATATCCAATCCTTGTAAAGAATGAGAGATATCCACTTTCTAAAATAAAACACACCTTCATTATGAAGGACAAGGTCATAGAGTGAAATGCCAATGATAGTCTCCAATGTGTCCATAGAACTTTAGAGAGGAATGTGGTAGTTGGCAAGATGCTCTAGATTCTTGTACATATCTTCAAAGTATTATCAGATGTGTTGTGGAATAATCATGAATCTCATAGACCAGGTTGTATATTTTTCCTCCATGTGATAAATCACCAAAGAAAATAAATCTCATCTCAATGTGGTAAGTTACACTTTATGCCATAATCTTCTTGTGATCTTGAATAGTGAATCATGAGTGAAACATACATGCACCAGATAGCTAGCAAGCCCACACAACATGAAAAAAGCCAACATAGTGTGTTATGCAATGCTTGTGTAGAGAAGCATCATCAATTGGTATTGATTCTAAGATTATCACACCACAAGAAGGAACTTGTGACCATATTCTCAAAACCAAGCATATCAAGCATAGTAAATGAATATTATCCATTAATAACTCTATCATTAAGTAGGTTATTTTTGTAAATGATAGATAGAGTTATGACTATAAATAGATACTTGATAGAATGGATAAATACAAAATAAACTCTTGTGTTCATATAATAGCAACACTACAACACATACCTTGAATTGTGGAGACATCACATGTGGAGATTTGCTAAAAGGACCAATGACATAATCAATGAAACTTGATTGGAAATCATCCAAGAACCACAAGATTGGAGGAATTCCCCCCAAATTAACTTCATGCTACAAGGTCATGAAATCATTAGGATAACCAAAGCAATTAGGTAACCCAAAGAGAGTAACACATCTTTATAATTGTGTGTGCCTTTTTGAATAATATATAAATCAAATATTTCAATAATTCAATGGATGTATTCCCAAATTAACTGTAGGTTATAAAACCATAGAGAATTTGAATTATCCAAGGAATCAAGAAATCAACACATGTAGTCAATGAATGATCATCTGAAGATAAGAACCAAGAATGAAAAATATATGGATAGTAATACCTTGGTCCTTGCTGAATAAATGAATTATCCATAGTGTATTTGGTCATCTTGGGACAATGGAAATATTTATCAATGACAAATAATACTCATCCAATTATAATAGTTGTTGTTTGGTCATTAATGCATAGAATCCCATATGGTTGTGTTTAATCAATTATTGGTCCTAAATCAACAAGTGTGTGAGGGATGCATATTTTAACCATAGGTCTCCAAATATCAATATGCATCAGTATAAAAATAAAATATAGATCTTGGAGGATCTGGTACCATGTTTGTGAAATATGGAATGTATATGGCTTAATACTACTTAGTGAATGATTAACATAAACATGCATACTCATGAGTCCATTAATTAAAATTGATGCAATTTGATGCATGGGCTCATTTGTGGGTATGTTGAATTCACTAAGTAGAAAAGAAGAACAAAGTTGATTATATTTCAATAAATAATATTGTTCTTCTAGTTTAAGTAAACCAAAATCACATCCCTTATATACATCAATATATTCCAATTTTGATTTATTGATTTCAAGAACATCATTAGATTGTGGAGGGATCCTTGAAAGCTCAATATTATATGTATCATTAGCCACCTTATTATGAAGTGGTATATGAGGCAATATAGTTGCCTTTGGTGGATATGGTGGAGTGGCTAGAATATGATGTGAATGACATAACGAATGTGGTAAGAAATGTGAAGGAGATAAAGTAGATGGTAATAAGTATGACTGATGGAATAAAGATGGTAAGGATGGATATGGTGATTGTTGTGAGTATGCATGATTACATTCATTGTGCATGTGAGGTGGAGAAGTATATTTTGAAGAAATATGTTGGCTTTGTAATGAATTAGAGTAATAATATATGTCACCAACATAATGCATACCTTGATCTTCTTGGGTTGGCATTTGACGTGGAGTACTAGGTATAAGGAAGAATTGTTCACTTTTACCCTTATCATGGTAAGGATCATAAAAATCTTGTACCTCATTCACCATTTTCTTTTGATTGTTAAGGCATATGCACTGGTCTTCTTTCCTATAGCAAAGAGAACAATAGGTGGTTAAATTTTCATCATCAAAATCACATTGCTCTAAAATTTCATCAATGATATCTTCTTGGTCAGCAATAAGGATACCATTTGTACATACCTGTGATGATGGAAGATCAATATCGTTTAGGATGCACTCATTAGGTAGAGAGGGTATTAAAACATCATCTTTGGTTAGCATCATTTCCCTATCAAGTTCTTCATTTGTTTTTAAATTTGAAGGCGGGGGCCTGGGGGTGGCAGGCACCAATGGGATCAAGGGGTAATGCCCCTTGTGAGGTCCTAGGGTAGTGCCCAAGGTGCGCTCGCACATTTTGCCTCTTGCATTCCCTTCAGATTTTGCATTTTTGAAACAATTTTCAACCAAAATTGATGGACTTGAACAACCTTTAAAATGCATCATTTTAAAAAATTTTCTTCAAAATAGCTTATAATAACTCACAAAAACTAATGATAATATAAAATTTAATTAACTTCTAAAGAAACTAATGAATCTAATTTCTAATGCATACTTGCAAACTCTCAAACAAAACTATAAAGCAATGCATCTATATGATTTATGCAACGCAAATTGAGATTAATTACTTAAGCAAGGCTAGCAGTTGCAAAAGTGTTCATCCCAACACATTGTTCCTAACTTAAATTAGAAAACTAACATGCCTTTGACACCTTTCCCCAGCAACAACACCAAAATGATAGGCCAACATTAGGGCAAATAATAACAAAAGAATTAACAATTTTATGAAAAAATTTGGTTGGTCTATACGTGTCAATCTGAGAGCGTAAGCTTGCAAAAGGTGTCCAAGCAATATGCTATCAAGGGGTGCAGCTTGTGATATGAGAAATTATGAATGCAACTAAAACACATGAAAATGAACCTATAAAGAACTGAAACAAAACTATGACAAGAACTGTCACTTCCTGCGACAGGAACTTGACTGAAACCTACTAAAATTATTTGGAGAATAAAAACATCATAAACAAAAACATATTTCTACTAGAAATAACAATTTAATTATTTCTATTCACTAAATCAAAACTAGGATAAACCATTAGTAATTATAAGAAAATAGTAATCATATTATATTAATGCAAATCAAATTACAAACTATTACAAGAACAACAGGCATACAATATCAATACAAATCATATTACCAACTAGTTCAAAAATAATAATTAAATGAAACTTGATATTACTGAAATACAAACATACCACACTGAAATAAAACCAAAAAACACACCAGACATTCTAAGAAGTGGGCCCCCTCCTTAGTCCGTCAGGTGGTGAGATAGAAGGTAGTGAGCATGAGGTTGATCAACACAATATATAGTCTTTTTATTTCTCAGAAGAATAGTACAGAATTAATACATATCCCTTTGATTATGAATTACGTTGTTTATATACACAGCCTACAATACATAATAGGAATAGCTTATAATAGACAACATAACAGATATCATACAACCTTAGTTACAGTCTGTGAGTAGTTGCAAATATAGCTTATTTATGCCAAACAAGTTTGTTTCATTTTCGGCCCATGGCTAAAAAATATAATATAATAGTTTGTACAATCTTGGATTATAACAAACAATAAATATAGGAATAAACTTCCCACATGAGACTTGCAGATCTTTCTTCCTTATACTAGTCATGCAACTCATTTGTTATTTGCAACTAAAAATAGGAAGAATTCTGGTCAATTTAGGTCCTCCATGTGGATCTATCTGTGTATACCATAGATATAATGCTTGACAGTTTCAACAAATTGACTCCAAATAATATGAAACATTATTCCATATGCCCAAATGGAATCAAAGCAAATTTTTTGTTAAACTGATTTTCTAGATTAAGATTGTAGTGACAGTTATTTGATCGATGGTGAAATGCAATGACCACATTCCGTTGGAAGATTAATAGTTTACATCCAAAATTCGACAGGAAGTTACAGTCCCAACTGGTAGGCGACAGAAATTTTTGTTTTGCATATCAACATGCTACAATATAAAAGATTAGTAAAACATAATCAATGACGAATTTTCCATATTTTAATCCCAAAACCTCATTAAATACTACTTATATATATTAAACCATATGCAATGTAAAATGGTAAAATTGGTGGTAATGGAATGGAAATGGAATATGGAAATGAGTAGGTAAGTGCATAAAATGGATTAAAATATGGTATTAAATGGGTCGTAAATGGATCTCATCAACATGCATCCAATCTATCTAATAAACTTGAAAGAAAAGACATGCATGAAAATAGACAACACACAAATTTGGTAACCTAGAAACCCTCCAAAATGAGAAGGTAAAACTGGGGTGGATATGACACCCACAAAATATCACTGTAGCAATGTGTAATTTTTCAAGGTTACAATGTTTGACCACTTCCAATGGTCTACCCTGTGAAAGGTCTATCCTGTTAAAGACTTTTACACTCTATCAAAAGTGACTTGGTTAAAGGATTTCACTACCCTACTAAAAGTAGGCCTGGTTAAAGGACTTATGTACATTCACTTGGAATGCCACCCTATTAAAGGATTTACAAATGGATGCTAGGCCAACCTAAGTCCATAGGATTTTCATATCTAATACAATTGATAGAGAGTATTAGAAAACCTTTGACTGGATTACTTACAATCTTCAATTGTTGATTCCAAATCCTTGTTCTACTCTTGCTAATCTCAGCTTTTCTTGATCTGATATGTCACTCTATTGGATTCTTATACTCTATTCTTCAACAACTAGATTTTGCAATGTTTCTCTATTCTTCACTAAGTCTCTTAAACTTCTCTTTGAATATCACTATAGTTCACCCATAAACTTCTCTCATCCACACATGCAATGAGGTTTCATCCTCCTTTTAAAGATTTCAAAGACTTATGATTAGGGATGAATCTACGATCAATATTAAATCTTCATTTTCCACTCATTCCTTGCACTTTTCTTATTGGTTGCATGTCTTTTGCATTTTTCTTATTGGTTGCATGCTGATTGCAGAGGTAATACAAAAGATTCAATCTTATCTTCAAGTTCCTTCGAGATTCATCTCATGTTGGCTCCAAAAATGATTTACATCTGAGTTTGTGAAGGCACAAACTCATAAGTTTATTCTATGTTACTTGACACATACTAGTTGTCGATGCTCAGCATATAGAAAAATTGGCTCACTTAGCTCCTATAGTGACTCTATTTCACTTGGCATCTATAGTGACTTGGCACCTAAAGATTTCTCAACTTCTATATTATACTCGGCATTGTCTTGAGAATTGGTTAAGTGTGTTGACACTCAAATGTCAAAACCAATCTAAGACCAATAGGGAATATGTGTAACAATGGCCTATCCTTGATGTCTAAGTATGCATACTTGAGTGAATTGAATTTGCTAACGAATATGTTTTATATGGAGTTTGACAACAATGATTGGACCCAAATTATCATAAGTAGGATACATGATGATGTGTTCTGGTTAGGTGATGCACTAGTTGAAATTGATAATGACCTAATTCAAAAGGTCATAGGATTGAGTAAAGAGGGATGCAAATCTATAAATAAGAAGAATTTAAGGAAGATGGTTAAGAAAAATCTAAATACAAGATTCGATGGAACAAACATGAAGGTAGATTAAATTCAAGACAAAGAAGTGAAATTGTTGAGTAAAATGTTAGGGTACAAGTTTAACCATGGCTCAAGAGTTAACTTAGTACCAATTGGGTTTTTACATTCAATTTATGTAATGAAAATTCCTGGAAGAAAACTAAATTTGTGTGAGATTGTTAGATTGTAGTTATTAGATAACATTGAAAAGTGAAGAGGACAAAGAGCATAGTCTTTAGATTTGAGTCCTTACTCACTCACTTATTCTTTTATACAACAAAGAAGTTCCTAAGAGTGACAAATTTGGATAGCAATGTGTGTGAAATGAGATTGGTGACTCAATGCTACAAATCAAAGCTAGAGAATGTCAGATATTATGACATTAACAAAATGATGAAGAGTTTCCAAAGTGAAATGAAATGGAGCTACAAAATACCTCCCTCCATGGTAGAGAAGTACAAGGATGATCTATGCTTCATAGTGGAGATAGACTACACATGAATGGTAGTTGTGGAACCAAGTGTTATGTTCATAAAGCCCATGGGATATGAGATGAGAACAAAACTTACAGAAGGGTATACACATATCATACTTCAATCCAAGAAGGACACTAAGTGCCCTATATGGGGAATTTATGATGAGAAGATGAGAATAATTCATTCTGAACTACACAACAAGGAAAGCAGGAAGAAAGTTGTGAAAGTAATTGATTCCATCCTTAACGAATTAAGCATGACCCGAGAAGAGTTCAATGAGGTAAAAGGATTTTCAGTAAAGATGAATACAAGTGGGTAGCCTGAAGTGATAGAAGAGAATCTTACTGCTATTATAGGACATTTAGAAGGTGTAACCATTGCACAACCATGTGCATAGGCCCTCATTTCACCATATGCAGTAGTTGCACAAGTGCAACTAGTAAATACAAAAAGTGAACAGCTTAGGAGGAAACAAGAGGTAGAAACACATGTTGCATAGAGGAAATCATAGATATTGGTGAAGGTTAAGTAAGAACCTACACCATCTACCAAGAAAAGTGGTCAAGTAGACCACCAATGGACCAAGAAAGAGAAGGAAAATCATGGAAGTTAGTGAATGTGAAGATTCTAAGAATGAGGATAAAGATAGGCCTATAGAGAAAGTAATGCAAGAAGGAAGAACTCCAATAGGAAAGAAAGTATGGAAACCAAAGGTAGAAAACCTTAACATGAAAATTATCAATTATGACAATTTTGTACAATTGAACAAATATCATAGTTTGTACAATAAAATGGATAGAAAGTAGTTAGAGAATACCATAGTAAGGAATATGATACTATGGAATAAGAGGTTTTTTAGTATACAAATTAAGATTCCAAAAGACTACTTAATATGTTGTTAAATAGAAAGAAGAGAGTGTTGGAAGAAGAGAACAACTTGAGAATAACCATGATAAACAAGTTGTGTGAAACTAGCTCCAAAGAGGACACTAACAGAATTTGGAGGGTATTGATCCCTTAATGAGGAACAAAGAAGAGAAATCCTTCTTATGGGAGATAATTATGAGGATTTTAGGAAAGAAACAATGGAGGAAATTGTAAAATTCATGATCTCAATGCCAAAGGTGAATCTGTAGTCCAAAGCTAAGAGCTTAGTGTATGTGCAAGCCAGTACACTTTCCAGTGATGAGGAAGAAGTAGAGGAGACATAGGAAGAACTCTCACCATTGTACCTTGTTATGGGTATGAAATCCATGCTAGTGGATAGTACACATATCACTATGGATGAAAAGGACAATTTGTTTGCAACTTTTGGCCAAACCATTGTTGCAATATCACAACATATACCAGCTCTAATGATGAGGATGAGGAGAAGAAGAAAGAGGCTAAGGAAAAGAAAAAAGAAGAAGATAAGCGGAAGAAGGAAAAGAAAAATATAGAAGAGGAGAAAAAGGAAAGAAAATAGGAGGAAGAGGTGAGGAAGAAGAAAGAGGAAGAGGAAAAGAAGAAGAAAGAAAAAGTGAAAAGAAAGAAATGAGAAGAAGCAGTTGAGGAGTTGTACGAAGAAAAGAACAAGGCTAAGGAAGAAAGGAAGATTATAGTTACATCTACTCTAGTCATAACTCCTATAGCAGCAACAATATTAGTAGTTGCATCTAATGATGATGATGATTAGAAGGGATTGATAGGCTGATTGAGAAAACTATTTGAGAAGAACAAATTATTAAAGTCATTGGAGAAGACACTAAATAAAGTCTTGGACTGAACGCAAAAGATAGTTAGCACAAATGTAGATATTCCAAACTTTTAGTCTAAGGCCAAGGAAATGGTGAAAACCTTTGATGAAGAATTCACAACTTTAGTTGAGGTAGCATCAGCACAAGCTCAGGCCAAACATGATGCAACATTATTTGACACGATTTGCACCAGTGTGAGAGATTATTTGAAGGCATTGGATGTAAGAATCAAGGAACTTAGGAAACACATTGATGAAGGAAAGAAGTTTTATGGAAAGTGCACATTGTCATACAAGTATCTGAAAGACATTGAGAGTCAAATAAAGGGTAAGATGAGTGAACTTGAAATGCTCACTACAAAAGTACAGCTCCCTAAGACTAGTATTGAAGAATGGGGAATAAAAGTGGAGAAGATCTACATTATAATAAAAAACTTGGCATTGGAAAAGGAGAAGGAAGAAAAAAGGTTCTCTAGTCCTAAAGAAGCCTTATCTCCAAAGGTCATTATTTTGTAGAGGCAACTAGAGGAATGTCTTTTAGCAAAGACTTCCTATGACAAGTTTTCCTATACTAACTTGAGTGTAGTTAAAGTGGCATACTATGTAATATGCACACTACTAAGTATGTCTGATATAGTGAAGGATAACTGGAAGAAGGAATTGGACATGCTAAAACTTGTTTATGCAAATTGTTTTTCCTAAATAACAAGTTGATCAACAGTAGGCCACCTAGTTTTTGGATATAGTTTTTGACACATTTTCAATTGATGTCAAAGGGGGAGTAATATGTAAATTAAAATTGTATGTATACATTATATATGTAATAGGTAGCACACCTATGTATAAATGTAAAGGAGTGAAAAGGAATTTAGTGATCCATCAAAAAATGAATAAAATTATTATGTTTTGAAGGCAATTTCATGTAGTTACTTTTATTTATTTTTGTTATGTATGACATCATTTTTGGACTTAGCCAATTTTCCCAAATGTTTCCATCAATGCCAAAGGGAGAGATTGTTGGCAATATGGTCAAATAGATATCTTTAGATTTTTCATTTATGGCAACATGTATTCATAATTTCATTTATGCATTTAGAGTTAGGAAATTATTAAGTGTTAGGTAGTTTGCAGTAGCATAGAGAATAAATGTGATGTGTACAGATGACTCAGTAAGAGTTAGCTTATGTGCAGTTGAGGAAAGCTGGATGATAGCATCATGAAGACATGTACCAATGCATAGATGTGTACAAACTATACAATGTAAGTTATGATTGAAATACCAATATGGGTATTTGGCAAAGAAGAACAGAGCATTTTAGAGAATTGAGTTGTATGATTTAAGGAATTATTTTGGTAACAAAATATTTAATAAGTCATGATGAGCCAAATTTGTGGATGTTATTCCATAATTTATTTTATATTATGTCAAACATGTGAAGACATGAAGGCTGACTAGAAGAGATTTACTAATACACAAGGTATAAGCAAAGATCTTATCTTGCAAAGATAAGTGTGTGAAATATATGTGACCTATGCAAGAGATTAATTTGAAGTTGATGAGATGATACGAGAACTATATTTGATGTATGATCAGAGAAAGTGTGAATTACAATAGTAAAAAAGTATTGTATGTATATCTAATTCTTGTGAAAAACTTCATTATATAAATGCATGTTAGGACAATGGGCTCCTCTTGCATACATTATATTTGGTCTACCAACTCCTAACAGGGTTGAGACTTCTAACAAGGCCTAGTCCTGTAACAAGGACTTGAGACACTATATGTACTTCATAGAATCTTAATAGGGTCAATATCCTTAACAAGATTCTTTTGTTTTGTGGATCATCTAGTAAGTATCATCCCCACTAGGATTTTCCCTTAGCCAAGGTTTCCCTAGTTAATAGGTAATGGTGTTATGAATTCTCCATGTGTATGGATATATTGACTATTCAACATTTTTTATTTAATTTCATATGAAAGTTATTAAAGTAATTAATAGTATTCAGTTGTGGGAAAATGTTTATAGAATACTAATTCACCCCCCACCTTCCTCTTAGTACTATATATTTATGATAGTTTTTTTTGGTGGCCTCTACTTGGCCATTTTCTTATGTATAATAGATTGACAAGGAATGGTGAATGATGTAGAACTTATCACATAGCTCATCAACTATTTGATTTTTGAAATACAAATCATTATTCATTAGGATAGTGTGAGGTATGTTAAACCAACATATTATGTGATTAAGGATAAACAAGGATATTTTTTTTCCTATGGCATCTATGAGAGGTACTACTTTAAACCATTTGGTGAATACTATGTCACTATGATAATCCATTTATGTTCACTAGAGGAATGGCCTATCAAGTTGAAACCCCATTGATAAAAAGGCCATGGTGTGGCCAAAGGGTTTAGTTCCTAATTTGGTCCATAAATTAGATTATTGTGGACTTAACATTTCTTACAAGCTTTGACATAGTTGATAGAATCCTTTTCTATGGTGGGCTAGAATAGCCCATTCAAAGGAGTTCTTAGGCTAGGGTGAATCCACTGGAATGTGACTCACAAATACCCTCTTGAACTTCTTGTAGAGAAACCCTAAAAAATTTATTTTTGAGACATCTAAATAAAGTTCCATCAAGATCTTTTCTATACAATGTATTAACCACCAATGTGTAACATTAGGTCTGTTAGATGAAGTTTAATTTTTGGTTTTTGGATAGGTTAGAAGGCATAATGTTTTTACATAAGTAGGAAGAGATAAAATCCTTCAAAGGAAATTTAGGAGTGTTTAAGAGGCTAATGATATGGGACTTTATTTGAGTAAATATAGGTTGAACCACCTCCTCTAGTAAGAAATCATATCATTCTTGTTGAATTGGTAGCTGGAGTAAAGAGGCCAAAGTAGTCATAGCATCAACTATCCTATTCTTGTCTCTAGAAATCTACTCAAATGTAATTTGAACAAAACATGCTTTGAGTGTATCAACCAAGTGCTTTTAGGGTAGCAATTTTTCATCTTTGGTTTGATATGTGTGATTCACTTGATTGGTGGCTAGTTGGGAATCTCCATAGAGCTCTATTGTAATCAATTTTCATTCCAAGGCTAATTAAGATCAAGAACCAAGGCTTCATATTCTTCCATATTATTAATGCTTGAGAACAACAATTTGTATGACTTCTATATGGTCACACTAAAAGATATGATGAATAGAATCCGTGTGCTTGAACCATGATGTGTATATGACCCATCAAAATAAAACTTTCATGTGATTGGTTTTGTTTGAAGGATGTCTGTGTCTAGAAAATCTACTAAGATAGGGTTCAAGCTTTCTAGGGTTTCCTCTGCCAACTAATATACAATGGCTTTTCCTTTTATGGTGTTTCTATCAATATAATCTATATCAAACTCACTTAGAATCATGAACCACTTGGCTAGCCTTCTTGTTAATGTTGTTTTTCTAAGAAGATACTTAAGAGGATCAATTTTGGGTATGAGTTTTACCTTATGGGTTAGGAGGTAGTGGCATGGTATTTGGGAAACAAAAAATACTGCCAAACATGCATTCTCAATGAAACTATAGTTGAGCTGATAATTAACCAAGGTTTGACTAATGTAGTATAAGAATGTTCCTTTCCATGGT
Organism: Cupressus sempervirens; assembly: GCA_028749045.1. Lineage (NCBI taxonomy): Eukaryota > Viridiplantae > Streptophyta > Pinopsida > Cupressales > Cupressaceae > Cupressus > Cupressus sempervirens. The sequence continues at coordinate 156,874,825 of CM053788.1, read as the reverse complement.
CATTTTCCTATGCCAAAAGGGCTCCTATTGATTTTTTTTTAGGGAGATATACAAAAATAAAGATGTGTATGGCATAGTAGGCACCAAGACTAGTGGATTCATTAGGTAATTATTGAGAAGGTCAAAATATATTTTACATTGATTGTTCGACTTGAAAACTATATCTTTGTGGATAATGTGAGTGAAAGGCATGCACATTTCTTGGCCATCTAAGATATGAATCTTCATATGGACTAAAGTCTCCCTTGGAGAGTACATAGATGGCTCAATTTCTTGGAAGGTTTCATGTTGACAATAGCTTGTAATTTTTGGGTATCTACCTCTATCCCTTTGGCACAGATAACATAGCCTAGGAGCTTTCTAGATTGCACCTTGAAAGCACACTTCTTAGGATTCATCCTAACTTTGGAAGCTTCTAGATGTGTGAATATCTTGTTTAGAATTGGAAGATGGTATTCACAGGTATGATACTTTACTAAAAGGTCATCTACATAATCCTCCATAAATGTTTGCATCATGTCATGAAATATTATGGTCATAGCTTGTTGATATGTGGCTCCTACGTTCTTGAGCCCAAAAGGCATGAAATTCTAGTAGAATGTCCCCCATGCATAAGTGAAGGATATTTTCTCTTCATCTTTGGGTGCTATCCTGATTTGGTTATAACTAGAGAAGCCATCTATAAGAGAGAAGATAGAGTGTTATGTGGTTAGGTCTAAAATGATATCAATGCTTGGTAAGGGAAAGTCATCTTTGGGACATGCCTTGTTGACATTGTGGAGATCAATGTAGATCTATATACTTCCATCCTTCTTTGAAATAGGCACAATGTCTAAGATCCATGAATATGCTAATGGCCTAATGAAACTAACTTATGAAGTAACTTCTTTAACTTTGGTTTGACTAAAAGTGCTATATGCTTATGCATTTTTCTAAGCTTTTTCTTTAAAAATTTATCCTCTAGAGAAATATTGAGGTGATGAAGAATTAGATTAGGGTCTAAACCTGATATATCAGCATAGGAACATGCAAAATTAATTTTCCTTTGCTTAAAGAAATGAATAAACTCACTTCTTTCATCTAAATTTAATGATTGTTCTAGGTGAATGATAATGGGTTCTACGTCTATCCCAATGTTGACTTTCTCTATTGGCTCAATTAGAATAGATGACCTCTCTTATGAATACTCAGGTAAAGCATCAATTATCTCATCATTGGGTGCCACAATTAGGTTTTCACCCTTAGATATGTCACTTCTATTTTTTTCTATTTTTTATCGAGACCTACCACAATTTGGTTTGGGTTGCTAGATTTTTTGGGTGTTAGACCTCTATTCATGTGACTGAGATGCTTGATACTACACCCATCCTTAGATTCTTCCTTTTTTTCTAGTCTCAAAGATGGTTCAACTACATTAAGGTATACAAAAATGTTGTAGTTAGTTTCAAAGTTGGGAATTCAATGAGGCTCAGTTGTATCCCAACTAATAAGCTCAGGATAAATCAAGGATAATGATTTAGGGTATGGATATGGTTTGGATGGGTTCAAAAACATGACCTTGCTTGATGACTCATATATTTTATTTGGTAAGTTTTTAATGTGTACTTCTTCTAAGTTATCTAGGAAACTAGAGTATTTTAATTTCTTATTATCCTCATTTTCAATTTTTTCTACAAAGAAATCCAAAAATAGGATCTAGAACTAGAATCCTTCATTAGGTTCATCATCACCCTATGATTTGAGATTAGATGTTTGTTCTATATGTTCTTCTAAACCATTCTGGTGTGAATTAACAATGTGTAGTCAAGGGGAGTTTGAGCTAGAGGTAGATTCTTATACTATGGCAGTGTTCTATGTAGAAATGAAAATTACATCACATTCTTTATCTTGCATAGATTCCTCAAATGGAAAATAAAATTCCTATTTGGTGGAGTCATCGTCATCTCCATCATGAATGGCATCTACAAATGGTTCTTCTGCAACATGTAGATTAGGGAAAGATAGGTTTACATTCTTTAGATAGGATGTGTGTTGATCTATGATGTCCTTCTCTTTTGGTACCCAAATGAAAGTGGAGAAGGATAAATGTTTTTATCTAGGTCATGACTTATCAAGATATGGTGGCTTAGGATAAGGTGGAATACCTTCATTTTCTTGTTTTGAATAGCCTACTCATGTCTTCAGTTTATTGGGTTTGAACCTTGCTACTAGTGGTTCAACAATACCTTTGCTTCTTCCCAAAGGGCCTTCTCTTGGATAACACATTTTCTTCATTAGGTCATAACCCTTACTAAAAACATGGAGGGAAATGTCAACATTTTATATCCTCTTGTTTTCCTTTTCTTTGATGTTTGGAGATATATTACTTCCTTTAACAAAATGTTCATTGTAGGGCCTAGGAAGAGTAGTTGAATTTGGTTTACCATGAGATTTGGGAGATAGTGGTGGGCCAAATTGAGAAATCAAATATTCACATACTCCTTTGCATTTAAATTTGTACTTTTACTCAAACTCTTTCATTAAACAACTCATTTCTTCATAATTATTTTGTTTGGAGTCTTTTGGTAGCAATGATGCAAGATGAAGAATTGGAACAACCCAATTTCTCTTTTCCCTTAGTCATTTTGAAAAATTGGTTGTTCTCTTGACTAGTGGAGGTTGAAGATTCTATTGGTATATATTGGTTGGCATTACTTGTTGAGGTGGTGATTTCTTCCCTATTATGAGGAACACAGGAATTGCAATATTGTGTTAGTTTTGGTCCCTACATAAGGTTACCTTTTGACCCATATATGGAAATTTCAAATACTAATGATAAGTAGAGGGGACCACTTTGGATCCATGACCTACCTAATAAGATGTTGTAAGTTAACTTCAAGTCCACAACTTGACAAACAATTTCTTTATGATAGGGCCAAACCTTAATTGTAAAATGACCTTGCCCTTAGAGGATCATTCCTTGTCATCATAAGCCTTAATTGTAAATTTTTTCTTGGAGTCAACAACATATTTTGTATATGCTAGTACTTTTATCATGTTTAAAGTGTATATGTTTAGACTGGCCCTACCATCAACCAAAGCTCTCTTTACTCTATTTCTATGGACAAAGACTTCAATATCTAGTGGGGAGTTTTGTAGATGAGTGAAGGACATGTGGTTTTGTGCTGAGAAGGATACACAATGAGGTGCAATGAGGTTGCTTAACATCTTTTGGAATCTATTGACATCAAGATCATTTGGCACTAAGGCTTTGATTAGGATCTCTTTGTGCTCTAGACATATTTGTAACAATTCAAAGATGGAGATATGGATAGGTTTTTAATAGTATATTAACCAAACAATATTTGGATATGGTAGAGCTTGTAGTTTTTTATTCTAAACTAGTAGTTGCCCCTAGTAGAGCCACTTTACAAGCTTGACCTTACATGATAGTATTCAAGGGTTGTTTCTTGTGCTTATATTTGACCACAATAATATTGATGATGTCATCAAATCCAAAGATCATGTTGATTGTATTATCACAATTGTGGGGATAATTGACCTTGTCATTGGAGGATGTGGTCTAGTTATTTTTGGAAGATTCATCCTTCTCATGTCTAATGAAAGGATTTTTAAAAGGTCATATGATTCTCATTATTACAAAGATTGTGTACTTCAATGGTCTTGTCATTGATTAGTTTTGTAATTGCTCCTTTAAGGCCATAAGAGTTATTGGTGAGATGCCTTCTATTTTGATGATAGGGACAAAAATGTTTGTTATTCCACTATGAAGATTTAACTTGTGGTTCAATGGGTTTGGCTTCTAGTAACACAATAAGCTCATAAACTAAGTGCATTTGTAGTGCTCTTTCATATGTTTCTCCTATAGGAGTGTATACTCCAAGTAGGTTAATAGACTTATATCCTTTTGGTGGGCCACCTATTCATTGGGGATTTTTTTGCTAGATGAGTAGTTGTATTTCAGTAATAGAATGGATGAGGATGGTCTTGCCAAAGTGTGTCCTAGTGAGTTGGCATGTTAGTGTTATTGACATTTGGATGTTTTTATTTTGAGAGGGGTGAAGCTAAGGTTTAACGTTATTTTCCTCTACCACTCCATCATGTATCATGTTTTTGCTATTATTTCTTCACCACAATTTTTTTTTATCATTTGACCAATCAGATGAGTTGTGTGGTTATGGGGAGTTATTGGGGAAACCTTTTCCATCTTTTAATAATTTAATGATATCATTGTTTAGCAAGGTTTTGTCCACTTTAGCTGCATTTTCTAATGTGATTTGAAAATCTTTAAGACCTTAAAGTTGAAACCAATAACTCATAAGCATGGATAGGTAATTGATAAATATATCAGTTTTCTCTTTGTCTAGGATATCTTGATGGTATTTGGCAAAGATATGCCTCCATCCTTGTACGAAAATGTTGAGCTCTCCTAGGAGTTGTTTCATGCTGCATAAGTTAGTAATCATGACCACTTGTTCAATGTTATAGGAGTATTGTGCAATGAAGAAAAAGGCTAGTTGATCAAATGATTTGATATTCAAGGAGATTTTTGAGAACCACTCCATGGCTTGTCCTAGAAAACTTCTAGGGAATAGGCACATAAGATAGGTTATGTCATGAAAAAATTACATACTTATGGTATAGAATTGTTGAAGATAACCTTGGGGATTGGATATACCATAATATTTGTCATATTTTGATGTTTGAATATTTTGGTGAAAAGGTGTCAAGATGACATGTAGATCAAAGGGGAGAGGATATATCCTCTATGGACTAAATTTGGTTGGTTGGACTTTCCCTCATTTCATCCTTTCCATTTCCATTTGTAAGTCTTGGAGCTTTTGGGTAACAACCTCTAATGGTGAATCTTCTTGATCCCTTCTAATGTTAGCAAAATCTATACATAGTTTTGCACCTTTTTGTGCCAATGATAATAAATAGCATTCTTTATGTTGTTCTAATAGTTTCTACATTATATCAAAATGTTCTAGGTTTTGTTGAAAGTTTTTGATCTTTGAATCAAGGCTATTCTCACCCCAGACATGGATGAACCCATTTCGTTAGCGAGTTCTAGATTTTGTTAATCAAACAAGAGTAGTTCTTTGGAAATGGTGGCTCACAAGTGATTGATGGGTGTTAGGATCAATGGTTCTTGAGAATTATGAAAAAAAAATTGTTTGCTTTACCATTCTAGCACTTACTTGTACAGACAATTTTTTAAGTTCCTTTTGTTTAGCATTTACATTGGTTTTGCATAGTGGCATGAGATGTGACTAAATCCCTTTAATCCTTCTTTGTTTTCATGTTATGAGGATCATTTTTTTGACCAAGTTATGATGAAGTATCAAGATATCTTTTGAATAGTCTCTAGTTATTCCAGTAGTGATAGCATCTAGCTCCATGATGTCAAATGATGAAAGGATGTGTGTTTCCTTTCGTATTTAACTTAATGTACAAGGCTAGAGTGATGATGCTAGTTGGATACAAATCCCTAGGTAGGATCATTTAAAATCCTTAGATGATGAAAAAAGGTTGCCTGATCTTAGAGATATTGGTCATTTTTTGAGGTCCTTAGATTTGTATAGTATAAACGAACGAAAAGGGTATCCCGATATGCTCCCCATTTTGGGGTATTATTTGCACAAAAAATTGTAATACCCCAAAATTGGCACATTTCCATGTTAAGCAATTCTGATCTATTTGATAAATCCTAAGTCCTATTTTACCAGGAAATTCTGATTCCAATACTCGCTACTTGACCTAAGCGTCAGATGTAGAAAACCCTAATTTTCATTAATCACACTCTTTATTTAATTCCTAGGTATCAACTCAAATTAGATACATTAAACCTATAAATTAAGTTTAATTTAATTATAAGACTGCATACTTTGATTAAATTAATCTTACATCTTTAGCTAATGTATGAAGGAATTAAATGTATTTAATTTAATAAGATAATGTCCTAATTTAATTATTGAGTTTAATTATTCAACTAATTAACATTATGAGTTTATGAGGTCATATTCTATTTTATTAAATTAAATATCTTCTCCAAAATCTTTAGTTCAGTTCAGAAATGGGAATTCTCAATGAACTAGAACTCAAAATGGAATTAACTTAGTTAACTCTTTCTCACACTTAGGTGAAACTCAGTCAACTCCCATTAGACTCAAATTTGAATTAGTCAACTTCACCTACATAAAGAATTTTCTGTTCTAACTGAATCTCATTTTCAATCTTGACCATTCATTCCAATTGATCCTGAGATTCTATTTAAGGAGCCTTCAATTCCTCATTAAAAAAGGGTTGAATTGATTTGGTATCAAATTTGGGCTAAAATATCTACTCATTTTCTCATACATCCATAGCTTAATTTATTGCATTATGATCTCATATTAGCTTAATATGCATACATAGAGTATAATTTTCTTTCATTCATTCTTAGATTAATTGCATCTCATCTAGTATAATATTACATTTTCATATAGCTTTTACAAAATCCTTCATACTATAGGTCTGGTTACTAGCTTCTCATTCTAAGAGAAATAGCATAATTCTTCTAGTGAGAAGGCAATAGATCAGCTTGTCGAGTTGTTTTGAATGAATGACTCAATGTTTATTCTAGGATGATATCACATATAATGATCATGTTGAAGTGTGTGTGAATATTGAGGCCCACATTTCCCACATACATTTCTGGTGCTCACAGTGCGGCCAAAAAATCAAGTTTCTAGCCTCATTTATTATGTTTTTCTACATTTTATTATTATTCTATCACTGTCATCTATATACTTTTAAAAATTCTCATGCAAGAAATCTCATTTTTGCATGAAGAAACTGAGATTTTGACTCTTTCATTGCACTTCCTCATGCAAAAAAGTGTATAATTTCCCAGTTTCTCACGTGGTACATGCCATTTTCTTGTTTGGGCTTGTGTAGGATTTTGCACAAAATTTTGCATCAACAAATGAAAATGCAACTTTCAAAATTCAGTTTCATCATCATATTTTGAATAAAAAGTTGTTTCTAAAGAAATTTTGTTTCTAATTTTTTTATTTTCTATAGCTGAATAGTGGTTTGTAGGATGCTCACCGAAGATACATTATCACAAACACTTGAAACATTATAGACTATTTGATTGCAGGATGTTTACTGAAGACATGCATGTCAAGGAACTCATTTCAAACCTACTTAAGCATCGTGTTTTCTTTTACTGCTTTCTTGCACATAGTATAAATAGGGCTTGTGAACTTTACAGAGTGCAAGAAAAGGGAATAGGGAAGTATGCTCTTTACTACTTGGAAGTGATGCCCAAGAGTAAATCAAAAACCTAGACACCATTGAAAGATGGTACCCAAGGGAGGCAAGCAAGTTAGTAGTTCTCTTGTATGAGTCTTTTCTATGAAGGGATGATGATTTCCTTTTAGGAAGTTAAAATCTTGAGAAAGGACAAGTTAGGATTGATTAAGCTAATGTGGTGATGAATATGTGCTATGTGTTTGGGCAAGGTGATGAAGTAGAGGAGTATTCTCTTTCCTCTTAGGGAAATTAGAAAGTCAGACCCTTATATCCAAACCACTAGTCTGAGTCAACCTTTTAGAGGGTTTTCTAAAGTGATCTAACCTCTTAGAATGACCCAAGTGAGCACACTCCTTTCACTAGAGATTACACCTTACTATAATAAAGAAGCTTTTTTGAGTGGAAGACTCCAAATCCATGTTAATTTCCTCTTATTCATTTTGATATTGCATATCAAGAAGAGGCTCTATAAACTACACTGGCCAATGCCGGCCCCAGTCTTGGTAGTTAGATGTTACACTTACACATGTTAGTGTGGGTTGCCAGCCTCAAATTTTCTTGTGAAGCCACTAGTGGTCAATATGAATGGAAGCCATGTAAAAAACCTCTTAGTTAGTTGCTACCTAGTTCACCTCCAAAAGGGGGCATAATCTTTGTGCAAGGAAGGGGAAGAATCTCTCCTATAGATACTCACCATATGCATGTACCTAGATCCTAGAAGGTAGTATATGTGCTTGACCCCTACCACAAGGGTGTTCACTCAGTGTATATGTTATTGAGTCTTTGGAATACACCAAAACTATAGGCACCTTCTAGTGGGGTGACATGACCGGGTGAGGTGAATGCATGCACATAAGATGTGAGATAAAGGTTTTTCTTCTTCTACCATTTTTGGTTATAGGGATGAAGTGTGTTTTTTTTGAGTCTTAAACTTGTCCAAATCTATCAAACAAACAAAAGGTCAAGAATCCCCTATCTCTTTGAGTTGTTGTTCCCTTGGTTAGATTGTTTGCAACTACTACTTGCTTCCCATGTCTATCTGAAAAAGACTATCTTTTTCAAAACCAAAATGTTGTCCAAAACATGAAAACTATCTTGCTACTTGTCTAAAATCTATAAACACAACCAAACACATGTTTAGAACTATAGAAAACCATTGAAATCTCTTTAAAATATAATCAAAGTTGTCAATTTGTACAGATTCTCGTGCCCAATCCTATGAATTTTTCCACAAGAAAATACCTTGTTAGCACTTTGTCACATGGCTCTATGCAAGTCCTCACATGACCCTATATGAATCAACACGCAAGATTTTACAAATCATTGTCTTTTATGCCAAAATCTTATCTTTTTGTCAATTTGTCACATCCTCGCATGGCTTTGTACAAGTCCTTGCACAAGAAAATTGTCCAAAAATTTTAGTTTTGAATCTTCACCTAGTTCTTTGTGCTTTCTTGCATGGGTCCCTGGGAATCTTTGTATGGAATATTATCCTCAAAACTTTCAAACTATCTATCATAGCTATCTGCACTCTAAGTTTGATTTGTATCTAGAACATTTTACCAATTCTTCATTTGCAAACAATGTCAAACAATGACTTCTTACTAATTTGAAAACTTGCGACCTACACATGAACTAGTTTCCAAATCTAGTTTTCTTATTCTTGTCCTTTTTTATTGGTCATATTTTTTTTCATGATAGTCATAATCCTTGGTTTTTCTAGACATTGCTCAGATGATTTGTACCTAAGTACACAACACTCTTATCTCTCTTTTTTGAGACTACGTTCTAGTGCGGTCCTTGTCTAGGCTTTTTCTTTTTGTCCTTGTCTATGACTATGGAAACAAGAAGCAAAAATGTGTTTTATCCCATTAGACTTAGATGAGGTAGAGCTAGGGGTTATAATTTTGGTAGAGGTCACTTTTCATCTTATACGTAGTCTATCTCCAATTCATCTAGTGAGGATTCTTTACAATATCCTTCACCTATTATATCACCTCATGTCTAGAGAATGTTTTCCATAAACTTACAACAAACCTAGAACCCCTTCTATCAAGAGGATCCTGAAACTAGCAAAGGTCATACATCAGGCAACCTTTTTAACCAAAATATACTGAAACTTATCATATTCTTGAAATGGTTGATCAAGAACTCGAACATAGAGAACATAGTAGAGACCAAGAACAAATTAGGAATGAAAGACATAAGGAATCTTTTACTAATGAAAATGAGGAGGTAGAAATAATTCTTGAGCATATCAAAAAATGTCATAAGGAAAAAAACTTTGAAAAAGTCATGGAAATCCTACTTAATGAGGAGAAAGAGAAATACTTTCTCAAAATTTCTCAAGAGGGAGCCAAGCTACCTGCAAGGTTTCCATAATAGATAAGGATAATCATGATGTTATTCCTCTCAAGGATACTATATCTATTTTGAGAATTATCTTTTCCATCATAAACTACACTTGAATTATCAACCTAGGGACATAGAATTTGAAATGGATCAGCACAATATGTGCACTAAGTTCCTTTAAGTCTCAACACCTATGATGCACGAAAGTAAAATGCATGAAAGGAATACATACTACTGATATAGAACAATAAACATGCTTGGACTAACAACAGATAATTGTAGAAAATTTCAAAAAAGGAATTCTATGGTAGTTAACAATTCAAACATCCACTATGATCATTTTCCACAAGTGTTGTAGGAACTTTCATAGTAACTATGTTGTAGGACTAATATGGTAAATCTATCTTAAAATAGGAAATTGCAAGAAATGAATCTACTCTACCTAAATATATTTGACCTCCCAAGTGGGCCCCCTTAGTTGGCTTCAACTAATTAAGAACACAATAGGTACTCCAAAATCACTCTCTCAATAGAATTCTTCATTGGTTACATGGTTGAATAATTTGTAGAGAACAGAAAAGAGAAACTTCAAAATCCCTCTAACTAAATTTTCCCCTCCTTTCTTATATATATATAGGATTGGAACTTATTACAAACATAACATAAAAGCCATGAGCAAACATTGTCTGAAGAAAAAGTCAAAATGTCAACCATGACTTTAAAACATTGATTGAGCAATAGAATAATAGTCCATAAATAATGTAGCAAGTTGAGTCTCCTAGAATAACTCTTCTCATAGATGCGACTTAATACTCAAAACTGACTTTTGCTTCTTATTCTATGGTCAATCTTCATTACTACTTCTTTAATACAGTGTTCGCCACTCTTTGCACCACTTCTCCATTTATTGAAAATTAGAAACATTTGAACACATGCAAAAGAACATTTCTACTCTTATTCAAATATTAGAACATAGATTAAAATATTTATATGAAATACTCCACTTTATATATAATATTAAGCAAGGTATATGATATCCATTATCCATAGGTTTAATAGTTCTAGTTGCATCCAGCATAAGACAAATATGTTGGAAATATTTTTCAAAAGGTTCAAAAAGTAAGTTCAGACTATATAAAAACTATATCAAAGTTGAGACATTAATATGCCTCATCACTACCTCATCACTTTAATATCAAAACAATCATTACACCTAAAGAGTAAATTGAAACATCTAAGCTGCAAAAACAACTGAAGATCATGCAAGAATAGTTAGCCCAAATGATGCATGATAAGGAAAAATGTAATTAAACATACACCCTAGACATTCTTTTTCCATTTCCTTTTGACAAGAGTATAGACATGCCTCCTTTTCTAAGAGGAATTTAGTTACCTAAGTATGATAAATACTTTGGAACTTTTTATTCCCAAGATCATTTGCTGGAATTTAGTGCCTTGTCTATGGAATTTATGCACAATCAGACATATCTCATCCTCCTATTCCCAAGAATTCTATGTGTTCAAGCCATGGAATTTTTTTCATGTTTTCCTATTGGCATCAAAATATTCAATTAAATTGCTAACTTTTTTTTACATATCTCATGAATCTATTCCCAAGAAGCCTAGGTGGTTAGGCCATGGAATGGTTTTTACATTCCCCTACTAGCATCAAAACATTTGATGAGATTGCTAACTTGTTTTTCTAACAATACTATCACAAATATGACACCCAATTAACATACAAGACTTGTGTAACCTTAAATAGAAAGTTAGGGAACCTTTCCTCACATTCCTCCAAAGATGAAGATAACTTTATACCAAATATTCACGCAAAATCCCCGAAATAGAAAAACTTAATATCTTTATTAATAATCTTTACTTGACTTTAGGTATAGAGTTCAACTTCAAGGTCTACACACCTTTGAATACATGGTCACACAAGCTATCCAAATTGAGGAATTCATGGTCAAGAAAGGAAAACTCACCCTTCAAAAGGACACTAAATAAGGGTCTACTTCTAATAAAGACAAATCTAAGTATGTAAATAAGAACTGAGAGGTTGTGCATGATGGAGTTGTTGACAATATTACTCCTAATCTTTTTAAAGAAACATTCAATATTAAAAACAATCTCAAAGAATCTAAACATGTTGATAAACCTCCTACTAACAATAAGATGTTTGGAAAATAACCAAAGAACTCATCTTGGGTCACACACCCAGCATGAGAATATACACCTCTTAGCGAACCTTTGGAAGTGGTTTACAAGACCATGCTACAAAACAAGATTATTTCTCTATTGGATAACTCTCATCCATATGATCCACAATAGTGACCTCCATGGTGGAATGAGACTGCATTTTGCGAGTATCATCAAAACAAAAGTCACAAAACTAGCAACTGCATTATCCTATGTTACAAAGTCCAAGACTTAATCAACAATGGGGACTATAGACACTCAAAAATGGTTCGCATCTATGCTTTCATCACTTCTTCATACTAGTTTGTCCCATTTTCTCATTCTACTAACTCTGATCTTTTGGCCACAATTGATAATACTTTATCATTTGTATCCTCTTTCACATCAATTTCATGTCAACTCAAAATGATATCAAATCAACTCAAAACCATTTCAAATCAACTCAAAATCACCCCAAATCAACCTGTAATCACTTGGAATTAGTCCTAATCAACCCAAAACATAGCAAACATCCCAAATCAATCATCATTTATCTTATCCTAGGTATTGTTGTGGCTTTCAGTGCCTTGGAAACCTATCAACCTATCAATCTTATCAATCTGATCTTAGTACTGTCGTGGCTCTCAGTGCTAGGTAAAACTATCATTCATGTCATTCAATATTTGACATTTTTGAGGCTTTCAATGTCAAATCATGGCATCATCAACCATTTTAATAATATTTACAGTGTTTGTTGATGTTATTATGATCAAACCTTTTTCAATCAATTTCAATCTTGTAGCATTTACGATGTCGATTAAATGTCACATATCAACTAAATCATGTCATGTGTCCTTAGCATGTTATGAATTTTGATCTATCAATAAATTTGACCATGGCTTTGGTCTATCTATCATCATCTTATTTGATATATATATCATCATCACATTTTCATCAAAGGATACAGTCGCATTCATTTAATCAATTTGGCCAATCATTTACTAATTTTCTCTATAGGATTAAATAACCCATAATTTAATCCTATTATTCTTTCTAATTACTCTTCCTAATTATCATCCTCAATTAATTAATTTTATTAATTAATTGATTCACTACCTACAAACCATGGAAATTTACAATTTCCTAAGTTCCATTTTCCATCATTAATTCCATTTTCTACTAATTCTTATTTTGTGGAATAAAAGGATTTTTTAATTCGATTATTCCATAAAATATTGCATCATCATGACACTTGGATATGACACCTCGTGGATTCTCCTTCGACACTTGGCTAAGATTTTCCATAATATAATATTCTTATCTCTTACGCATGTCCCTATTTTTCTTATTCGTCATAGATTCTTGGCTTTAAGTGGGTTGAGGTGTCTTATGACATGTCATAGATTCTCTTCCACATTTATTCAAGTTTGACTTTCATGTATCCTAGAATCTTACAATTGGCATATTTTGTCATATGCGTCATGGATTCTCAAAGGAATCTCTTGCCACATCGCATATCTATGGGTGACAAATCCAATGCTCTCATCCTCCATGTCAATTATGAATTGGACACTCTTTCTCTCATTTTTGTTCCTTGAATCCTTGAAGCCTTGAATCCTTGATTCCTTGAATTCTTGAATCCTTGAGTCTTTGTCTTGGAAGTCATTAAATCCTTAACTTCTTTACATTTTCATACCATTTTCTCTCAAGCTTAAAATTACACTTCTAGTATTCTCATGGCATTATCTATATCATAGGCTTTTGCTTCAATCTTGTGTGCACTATAGAAAAATTGGAGCTACAATCATTTGGAGAAGAAAGAAGGAGATGGGAGCTACAAACGAAAGAGGGGGTTTTTATTGCTTTCTTTATTAGTTTGGCTTTCATGGTAGACTAGTGGGTGCTAACATATGATTATTGAGTTTTGTGATTTGCTCATAGTGTGTTATGCATTTAACCCATTTTCTAGGTGCTACATTTGGTGAACCTGACATGAACATGCATATCTAACTTGGGTTTTCTTGTTTTGTGCTTGTAAGTGCAAGGAAGGAGATCACTTGGAAGAGTATAACGACTATCTACTATTCCTTTTCAGACCTAGATTAATTATGGGGTCTAGTAAAGTGCTTATATGCTCTTGTTTCATGCATTTTGTTAGCTTGTTGTCCTAGGGTGCACTCTGCTCTATTAGGGTGCACTTGGGACCCCTAAGAGTAGTTTTAGGACTCCAGAAGCCACCAAAACCTCTTTCTATTATTTTTGACTCACCAACTACACCCAAATAGGCCCCAACTACATCATTGACATATTCTGCACTATTTGGGTGCACTTGGGAGTTTAGTTTTGAAAATTTTAGTTCTTGGGTCTTGTTTAGGCACCATTTCCCCACACTTTGCACCTGACTCCCCAACTGCGCCCTAAAACTACCAACTACATCCAACTGGGCCCCAACTGCATCATTAACATAGTCTACATTTTTTGGATGCACTTGGGGGTGTTCAGAGCCATTTTGGCCTTTAGGGGAGCAATCTGCTCTATCAGAGCACACCTAGGTTCATAGTAAGCACATGCATCAATCAGAATCTACATCTAAGGTTCCTATTACTCTCTAGGACATAGATTAGATGATTTTTTGTTATTGATGGTCTATCTTTAGCATGTGGCAATCATTGTATGAAGACATGATCATAAGAAACTACTAATGTGTGCTTTGTAGGATGTTGTTGAAGACTTTGTGTGTCTTTCCAAACTATGTGTGTGGATTTATTAGATTAGATAACACTTTATTTGGTGCTTAAAATGAACCTTTTTCTTTTCTGCCTAGCATTTCTACAGTGTTAAATCACTAGGAGTTGCATTGGACGTATCCTCTCCCCTCGCCATTTGTGGATTTTGGGTGTAAGAGAAATCTATGTAACTTCTATAGGAGGCCTGCCTTGGACCAAGATACTTGATATTGGGTATGCTAGGGGATGACCTCAGAGTAGTAATGGGCCAAAAGCTAGGTCAATGTTCCAGCTGCTATATAAAATTCAATTACAGTGAAAGTCGTGTTAGCGGTATTGCTATGTGATAGCTATCCTCCAGTACCCTTGTGGTGCATCAAACCCTGGTTCTCGGGGCTAGGGGACCTTCTGCAAAAGTTTATCATTCACTTTTTGAATGAAATGCCCTTACTAAAAACCATGTTTTAGTGGCCAAAATCATTTCTATCCACTAGCTCAAGGGGTCACCCATGCCCATGAAGACATCCTACATTCTCGCAATCCTTAGTGGAGGCAATAGTCCCTTGGGAATTCATGCCCCTTGGGAAGCAGATCTTGGTATCCTTGAGAAGTGAGTGCATTGTAAGGGGGAACCTGTGGTGCCAAGATCCTAGGTTGTTCACTCTAGATAAGCATAACTAAACTTTGGTTCAAGTAGGAATTTAGTGGATATAGTCCTAAAAGCCTAGGTTGTGGTTTGTTTGTTAACTTTTAACAACAACTATTCTTGTCTTAATGTGTCTTGCATGTGTGTAAAACATAATCAAGATAATGGCCAACATTCAAATTTACACCTTGAACCTTCTCCAAACATTACACATTGCCAAAAAATTTCAACCTTTATCAAACTTTGCAAACTTTGGTTCAACACACTCAAACCTTGGAAAACATGGTGACTTGTACTCCTAAATGTGCTTGGAAAAGCGTAGATCTCACACTTGCATAGACTTCACTTGCATTTTCCCTAGTATAGGCTTCATTTGTGCATCATATTGACTTCACATTGCACGTTTTAGTCCTCATTTAGCATCTGTTACCTTTCATATTGCATCCATTTAGGTTCAGTTTACCTCCCTTAGTCTTTTGCATTCCCATCTTAAAATCAGCACTTTGCATTCACCACCTTGCATCTTTGCATACCTATTCATCATCTTGACCACTTTAACCATCATTCTAGGTGCCCTAACCATAATTTTGAGAATTCATACTAGCCCTAACACTGTCCCCTACTATTTATCTCTCTGTGATATCAATCTGGAAACCATAGCTCCCAGAATTGCCTTAGTTTCAGCCCAGTTTACCAACTGGGCCCATAAACTACCAACTATGCCCAAAAAATACCAACTACATCATTGAAACTATCTGCAATATTTGGGCACACTTGGTGGTCCTAAGACCCAATTTTGGGTTCCAGATAACATTTTAGGTCTTCAACAGTGTCCTTAGGTACTTGGTTAGCTCCCCTTGCACTAGCTTGCCTAGATCTGCATTCTGTATCACCTAGTCTTCATCACCTTCACTTAAGAAATAATTATATAGGTCATAACCTATATTTTTTTATCTCACAACCTATCCTAACATCAACCCTAGCATCTTAGCTTCCTATCATATCACTTTGGCAACCATACCACTCAGAATTAGCAAACCTTCATTCTGACTTACCAACTGTGCCCAGAAACTACCAACTGTGCCCAAACTAGCCCCAACTACATCATTGATGGTGTTGGTACTATTTAAGCACACCTGGAACTATTAGGGTGCACTTGGTCACCTATAGGACCATTTTGGCATTTCAAATTGTAATTTACAACCCTAAAACTGCATCCAAAAGCCTCTACACCTCCCCATTCTGCACTTGACCCAAAACTGTATCTTGCACCCAAAATCCCCTTTTTCATCATAGGAATTGTCCATATCACACATCCACTCAGCATTACCACCATTTTGAGTCCTTGAAACGTCATTTTGGACCCCCAAAACCTTTGAATTTAGTCAAAAATCTAGACAAAGTATGAGTCTTAAAATATCTTCTAGTGTTGACAGATAATGGATCTTGACTAGTCTTTTTATCTTTTCTTATCACTTTCTTGGGTCAAAATCTATCTATTTCTTGATAGATTTGATCTTGTCATCTTTTATCAATTTGATCTTTTCATCTTTTATTAGTTTTTGGTCAAGATCCAAAGTCCTTTATCACAAGGTTAAACTCCTAGACAAAATACTTTCTAAAAGGTTTTACCTAAGTTCAAAACTTTCCATATACCCTTGTCATAGCATAATCATATCCCTAGCATCCCCAAACATCATTTTGACTTACCCTAGTGGTATATCCCCTTCATCTTGCATGGTCCAAACCTTAGCATCATTCCCACTACCAAACCCTATTAGATTATCCATCAACCAAATTGCCTTCTTGATCATTTACCCTAATTTTTCATATCCTAAATGTCATTATCAACCCTTGGAAACCATCCTTTTCATATTATACCTTGCATACACCTACCTTTAGTGTCATTATCAATTCCAAAACATAACCCTAATTGTCATTTTGCATACCTTAGAGTCATTTTCATCCCCTCTAGTCAAGCTTCAAAACGGCACCTTGCATTTGCATTTGCATAACATCCCTAGCACATTTGCACTTTACACATCAAAACCATAATTCAATTAGCATATCCTCACATTTCATAACATTCCTAAACACTTAAAAATCCCAAAAACACTCATATCTTGCATACCCACCACTTTAAATCACCCAAAACACTCAAAATTTCCATTGCATTTGCATTCTTAGGTATCATGCCAGCACTTACTAGGACACAATCAGCTTAGAGACCCAAGGAACATTATCGACCTTTGTTTTCTAAAGCACAAGCACAACCAAAAGCTTATCCAAGATAGAATAAAAGCAAGAGAACCCAACAAACCATTTATGAAGAACAAATCGAAGCATCACAACCATTACTAGCAGACCCCTTGAACATGTATCTGCAAGATCCTCATAATCAAGCTATGACACAAAAAAACTCAAACAATGCACTTACCATGAGATTTCCTCCAAACACTTCCCCCACCCATGGGATGGTTCAATGGAGTCTTGACTTTGAGCCTATATTCATGCCAATACCACCAAGAGAAGGAAGTGTACCAACCACACTTTACAATGAACAATCACATTCCTTTGAATTCAGCCAACCTAACACATCAAACATAAAACAAAGTACTATACACCTCAATGATGACTCTAACACTGATTATGACATCACTGATGAAGAAATGGCTAGGGCATGTCAAGGCAAAAAATTTCGCAAGAACTTCAAACTTATGGCAGCCCAAGAAATTATCAAATTCAACCCAAACGTGGAAGGACCCAAGTCCAAACATCAAACCAACACAACTATTGAAAACATACAACCCATGATCAATTTGGACTTAGATAAGGGAAAAAAACCTTTGAAACACAACAATGACACCTATAAGGTCCCATCAAGAATCAATCGTCAAAATCCTCCAAAGTACATTTGAACACATCAACATTAACCCCTTGTTCGATGAAATACCACCAATCCCTAAACACCCTAAAAGGACATTAAGACTTGATTTTAGTCACATGATGCAACAACAAGATGCACCTAAAGGGACTTGTGCTCTAGGGATGCCACACACACCTTCTCTGGAGGCAAATCAACCAAGTACACCTTTGCTCCTAACTTTACCAACTGCTATGACATCAAATGCTATGGAGCCTCTCATAAGTGAAGCCATCCCTATGGACACAAAAAGGAAAAGTCTTAATTACATTATGCCCATTCCCAATAGGGAAACATCTCATAGTCAAGTCAATATGATGTCACAAGTAGGAGCATCTAACACACAAAGGTACCAAAACAACAATCCAAACATGAAATTCAATTCTCAAGGACTTAGTCAACCCCCACAATAACAACAACCTATAGTGGTACAAGGAATCAACACCTCCAAGGTGCAACCAAGTCTACATTCACTTAACACACATTCTACATACATTCCTAAAACGCAATCCCATGTGAACCCACTTGACTTACACACAATTCACCAACAACAATTTCAGCAACAATTCCAACAACAATAAGCAATATTTGCTAAACAACAAGAATAACTCAAATGACAAATGGAATATCAAAGATTCCTTGAGCAAAAAATTGCATACTAGCAACATTTGTTACAACAAAAACATGTGCCACAACAATCTCAATAGATACTCCTACAACAATACTCATGTACATGGTCTCACATAAAACCAACAGATGTATCCCAACAACAACCACAACACATGGTGCAACAACAACACATGGTACAATAATCATAGTCAATCCCACAACAAGTGCCACATCAAATACCACAACAAGTTCCCCAACAATAGGGACCCTTCTATCTTCGAGGTACAAACATACCTCCACCCCCTAGTGACACCTCATCAGACTCATCAGACACAAAAATATAAGAACCAAGTAGACATAGTTCTTGCCATAGCAAATGGTCTATTCATAGACACAAAAGACTTGAAGGAAAGACCATCATGCAAAACCCCAATGAAGAACTCTTACAACAATTCAAACAACTTTCAAACAAGTTGAGGCATTGGAAGTTCAGAAGAAACAAGATTTATACACAGAAAGGGACCTACATCCTAATCCATTCAATAAAGGTTTGTATATGCCTCCATTCCCAAAACACTTTGAGGCTCCAAGGTTTGAAAAATACTGAGGAAAAGGAAACCCTGTTGATCATATCAGATAATTTTGTGCTTCATGTACCTAACTCAGTGATGATCCCACTTATCTTATGAGATTGTTCCCTCGTGCTCTAGTTGGGCCTGCACTTAAATGGTACTCCAAACTTCCTAGTAATATCAAATCTTGGTCAGAGCTAGTAGACAAGTTTATCTACCAGTTTTCCTTTAACATTACAAATGAGGTGACTTTTTCTAATTTGTGCTCAACTAAACAGAAGATGGGAGAATCATTCATCACATTCTTAATCTATTGGAGAAGCTTAGTTAGTCAATGCTCACTAGACATTCCTGAAGAACTGTTGGAAATATTCAAGATATGACAAGTTACTGAGAGGGGAGGGGTGAATCAGTAACTTCTAAAATTTCAAACAATAAAACTGTATACTGATATATTCATCATTCATCCAAGTAACCTATTGTAAGCATGAAACAAAATCATTTGCAACACTTGAACACATAGATTTGGTGACCCAGAAACCTTCCAAATAGAAAGTAAAACTCGGGTGGGGATGAAACCCACAAGCTTCGTTACTGCAGTATGAAGTTGGTCGGTTAAGGCTTACAATGACCACTTCTGGTGATCTGCCCTATTAGGAGCACAAAGGATTGCTAGATCCACCTTGTTAGAGGATTTCCAAACATACAATAAAGTATGCACTCTGTTAGGAGATTTACAAAAGACTGTTAAGTCTACCTTGTTAAAGGATTTGCAAAAACTGATTCACCTGTTAGAATGAAATAGTGGATCTGATTACAACTAATTGCTGATAAGATCCACTATGCTCTGATTCACCTTGATGTGATAGATAAAACTTTTCTGCTTCAAAACTAGACCTGTTGAATATCTTCACAATTCAGCCCACATACTTTCGCACGCATGTATTTCTTTCGCACTTTCACACTTTCACACTTTCACATTTCCACTCATTACCATTACCATAACTGTTGTTTGAATGATACAATACATTGCATATATATACCATCCATATAAACAATACATGCAAGGTCGGCTAAACAATACATGCAAGGTCGACTAAAACAACAAGTGCAAATCTCTATACAAAGTCGGCCCAAGGTAAAAACTTGGGTTCACTGAACTGACTCGATGTCCTTCTGATACTCGGCGTCCACTGCGTTACTCGGCATTGTCATGCACTCAGTAGAAGTGAAGGTATGGTTCATACTAAACACTTCAAGTAGTTCTGAACTCGGTAACCACTGGAGACTCGGTAGAAGAGATGTCACTCGGTGAATACTTCTATCTGAACTGTTGCTCGGTGATCAAAGGAAATACTTGATAGAACCTTGTGACTCGGTGATAGTTAGTTTCCTTGATATCCGTCTGAGCTCGGTAAAAATTAATTTCCTTGATAACCTCAGGAGCTCAGTTATCATGAAGTTCTCGGTTACATCTTAGTACATCTTTACTCGGTCAAAACTGATTCCTTTCTTTACCTTGAACACTCGGTAAAAACTGATTGCTTTGTTCACCTTGATCACTTGGTAAACACTGACTTCTTTGTTCACCTTGATTACTTAGTAAACACTGACTTCTTTGTTCACCTTGATTACTCGGTAAATACTGACTTCTTTGTTCACCTTGATTACTCGGTAAACACTGAGAACTAGGTAAAGCTTGGCTTCCGGTGAGAGCTCGATAAGCATTCAGAATCCAATAAGTGTTGTAACTAATGACAAAAATGTATCATAATGCCAACAATCTCCCCCTTTGGCATTAGTGACAAAAAACACTTATGAGACAAAATTTATCTGACATGCTGATGACTGATTCTGAATATACATAGCTTCGTTATATACAACTCCCCAATAGAATAGCTTTGTTATATACAACTCCCCCATAGAATGTACATATATTATTTACATGAGCTGTATATCTCATCCTTTGTAAAAAAAATTTGAAAACACTTATTCACCCATAGTATACATATCCAACAATAATCTCCCCCTTTTTGACAATAATGCCAAAGAATAAAGAATATATATACTTATATGGAAACACCAAAATGAGAGATGAACTCTGAATGTACCTGGAGAATAAGCTGGAGAGTCTTATCCCAATTCTCTTGCAAAATTTTGCAGGTAGAAAGAGCTATTTGAACTTCAGCCAAAAGTTCAATCACATGATCTGCAATGGAGAAGTTATTATCATGGATTAATGTCTTTGAATGTGCAATATGCTTCTGCATTGAATCCATGATGGGAAGGATCATGTTTTGGATATCTATCAATGTAGATCGGATCCTTGCCTCTTCCCTCAACAGCTCTGCCTACTTCTCTGACAAAAATTTGATTCTGAGGTGATGAGATGAGCTTGAATTGGGGTCAAGCTTCAAGTTTTGTGCGCTTACCTTTAGATCTTCATCAATTTTATTTAGTTTTTCTCTTATTCCTTTAGTGTATTCGGTAACATCACAAAGTTTAGCAAAAAGAGATGTTACATTATTAAAAGAATTTTCCATATCTGCCAAAACTGAGGTTAATGCAACCTGATTTATTGCAATGTTCTGGGCAATGTGCCCTAATACCTTATTATCAAATTTCTTTTCTGCACGCTCAATTAGCTTCTCTTGTCCGGAGGCATCTTCATTGAATTTATTAATTGCCTCTTCCAGTTGAATCAAAATGTGTTGAGAGGTATCAACATCAACACCTATAGCCTCAGTAATTATGTTCTGAGCTTCCTCAATTATCCTATATTCCTTATCCCTTTTTGATCTTAACTGCATCTGAGTAGCCTTTTTCTCAATAAGTTGACTAGCATACCTCATTTATTCAATGGTAGCATTATCAAAGTCAATCTTTGGAATTAATATCTCTGTGTCCAAGTCAATGTCTTCAGGAATTTCCTTTCCAGTGATCATAAGTCTTAATGGTTGCTTTTGTTTGACTTCTGGGATAACTGGTTTGACCTTTGGAATAGACACAACAGTAGAGATAGAAGGACTAGCAGTAAAAATTGGGATGTTTGAGGTTTGAGTGCCAATAGAAGTATGTACAGGGTCAAAAATTTGAGTGCTGGCCAAAAATGGTGATACACTCAGTAATATAGTATCTGAGCTCACTGTGCCTGAAGTAGATGATGACAAAATTGTAGAACAAATTTGAGTTGTCAAAATTTGAGAACTTACAGCAATACCAACTGAAGATGATGGAGTTGTGGAGGCTAACTCGGTAGATGAAAAGGGGTGCAGCTCGGTAGTCGAAGAGGGATGCAGCTCAGTAGATGAAGTGGTAGTCACTTCCACTGATGATACATGGAGCTGAGATATGGCAGGTGTAAATGGTAAAACTGGTGTAGATGAACCTGCTAAAGCTGACTCCAACCTTGATGATGTCATAGGTTTTTCTGGGGAGTGAGGAATGGATGCAATAACTGCTGCTGCAATTTTTACCGTATCATCCTCCTTATCTTCCTCTTCAGCTTCTTCCTCTTTGTCTTCTTCCTCCTTTTCTTCCATCATTGCATGCAACTCTCCTGGTGTAACTGTGATGGATGGAGTGCTATCTGATTCATCACTGCTGCTGCTGCTGTCATCATCCTTTATTTCTACTGGGTCTACACTGGGCTTATGTAGATGATAGATGTTTTTCCACATGTTTATAACATCATTTACAACATGCTCTATATCTTTGATCAAAACCAAACAAGTGTGGAATCTGATCATCATTTTACCTTCATAGGTTTTCAATTCAGATTTTACCTCTGCTCCAGTGAGACTAGGCCGAAGATTCTTCAGGGATTGCTCATATATATCTTTTACCATCTTGGTGGCTAACTCCCATCTTGGTTGTACTCTCTCCAGTAGTTCTTTAGAGATATGAGGAGCAATCTGGTCCGAGGAGTATTTCCATTTTCCCATTTGGTTAAGTACCAGTTCCTCAATTTGCATTTTCTCTGCATCAGTCCTTGTCTCAAATCTCAATGCCTTGAAATTTGCAATGCCAGCTCCTTCTTCCAATGTTTTGAGCCTTTGCTTGAATGTAGGTGCAGGTTTGACCAATACAGGTTCCTGAATACCTTTTCTCGTTCTCCGAGTGAATACTGCAGTAGGCTGCTTCTTGGGCTTGGTAATGATTACCTTGCCTTTCTTCTTTGCCAGTTGCTCTTTTTCTGATTCTTTTCCCCTTTTTTTTCTTCTTCACTTTCTTTATCTTCACCTTTTCCCTCGGTGACCATAAGAGAACTCATTTCAGTTTTTAGTTTGGCCATTTTCCTTTTACCTTTGCTGATGGCCTGTGGAATTTTGATTTCTAGTTCAATTCTGGCCTTTGCTTCATCATAAGTACCAAAAATTCGTTGCCTTGGGTCTACTGGCTCATTTACCAGTACTTCAATGATATCCCTAGTTTCATCAATATTTACCTCATATGGAAGAGGTTTCACCCATGCAACTCGGGGTCTAACTGCCTGTATGTATACCTTGTCACAGTCAACCATGAAACAGACATCATCCTTATACTCTTCAACAAGTTTTGGAGGTATTCTGAATCTGTTGTTCATCCTTTCCTTGAAATCTTCAAAATAATTGTTCATTACTTTGTCAAAATTCATACCCATATCTACTATGAATTCATTTATTTGATACAAAATTGGAGTATCTTTCCTCCATACAACTGTACCTTTGGATGGAAAGAATTTCTGTACATAGAAAAATAAACAAACTAGCAAAGAACCAAATTTACAAGGGTTTGTCTTTGCAGTCCTTATGCTTTCCATGTTTTTATTGAATTGTTTTAATAATACATCAGCTAGGTCAAACTCCATATTTTTCTTTACAATTTTATATGCCAAATGTACAGCTTCGCAAGGTACACTATTCAACCTGCTGGAACTATACAGTTTGTATGCAATAACATAAATACCAAATTTTAGTTCTATATCTGAAACATTGTTGAGTTTTAAACCTCTGCCATCCCATTCGGCTTGGGTTTTCTTCTGTAACTCATCCCGTCCTAGGGTTTTGGTGGTTTTGGCTTTGCTGAGCATTGGGAGACCCGTGATTTTGTGAATCATCTTCTTGGTTATCAAAACTGGTTGTTCCAACCACAACTGACCATTATGTACTCGGCTCAAGATATACCTCACCCATTTCACTTGAAAAATTCTTGGCAGATGCGGGATATGGGTTAAGCCTTTGGTTTCTAAATGTTTGAACTTAGGTTTTAGGGTTCTATCCATGCATAACTCGGCTAGGGTGCTATCCATATCTAGTGTCCCTATTTCTTGCACAGTACACTTGAAATGAGTACGAATATCATTGATTAGAACTACCTTTGGAGGAATCTATGATTGAGCTCCATGCGGGTCGAGTGATTCAGCGATGGCAGGAACAATCTTGAACGTCGGTGCCTTCCATTCCGTTCCCTTCACAAGCATTTCGGATCCTTTCTTCGCCTTGTTGCTGCTGGTGCTTGCGGAAGCCATTGCTGCTTGGTGAGTAAGAAGATTTCGTAAGAATACTTCGCTGGAAAATTTCTTCAACTCTCTTGAATTTTCTTGAAAGCCCTCTTTTTGTAAATCTCGATTTCGCGGTGAAAAATGAGGTTGAAATCTGCCCTTTTGATGAAAAATTCGTCATTAATGTTTAGCACGGAGGTAGCTGTGATCGACAGGCTGTCATCCACTAGCTCGGCTTAAACTTTGCAACTCGGTGACCAAAAGAAAATAGGTTAATCCGCCCTTAACTCGGTAAGAGAAGAACCAACCATGCTCGGTAAGTGCAACTTGGTGAAAGAAGCCTTATTGCACCCGACTGAGCTCTGTAAGGTCATGTACCGACCATGATCCTGATGTATCTAAAATACTAATTTGATCATATTTTCATTCTAGGACTGCTTAGGATATTGCTTGTAGATACAGTCCTAGTCTTATCCTGATGAGTCTTAATTGGAAATGGGAGAGTCACTCACTTCTTGAGTGACCATTCCATTACTTGAATTATCTGGCTCGGTAGACTTTGGAATCCACTGCTGCTTCATTTGTTTCCGAATATTGTCTACTTTGATTTTCTTCTCATCCTTGACTTTCTTTATGTTCATGCAGTTTTTAGATATATGACCAAGTTCTGTACATGTATAACATCTTACAGTGGTATCCCTTTTTCTTAGGTGATGCCTTGCACAGTTTATGCCAGTATGACCATATTCTCCACAATAATGACATCTGCACCAAGTGTTGTAGTCCCAACCAAATATTGCTTTGACAAGTTGTTCAGCTGGATTAAAAGATTTAAATTTGCATTGTGATGCCTTATGACCTTGCTTTTGGTATTTGTGACATTTACCTTCAAATTTTGGTTTCCTTTTGCATTCATTGGCTTTGTGTCCATGCTGATTGCAATTGTAGCACTTTCCATTAAATTTGCCTTTTCCATTGCTCCAACATCTGTTAGATGTATGACCTAACTTACCACAGTGGCTGCAAGTAGGTTTTTGATTCTTTTGAGTACCCTGTTTGGAGGATTCACCTTCTTCCTTGTATCCAAGGCCTGCTTTACCATTTTGTTTATGAAAGTTTTCTTCATTTTGCAGATTCAATTGATCCATGTCTTTTTGAGATTTTACCATTCTCTCATTGACTTGTTTTTCAGAGATTAGATCACTTTGTAAGCTTGCATTGATTTGTCTTTCAGTAATTAAGTCATTTCTCAAAATCTCATTCTCAGATCTTAGATTCATAATTTCTTCATTTGCATTAGATAATTGAGTTACAAGATTTTCAAGCTGAGAGGATTGATTATTCCTTACCTCTAAGTCTTCAGCTGCCTTGTTCCTTTGCTCCAAGATTTCACATAGCCTGATGGACTGGATTCCTTGTTCCCTTTTGAGCTTTTTTACTTCTTCCTGCAGAGATCCATTCTTTTCTAAGAGTTCTTTGATTGCTTTGTCAGCTTCATCTGAACTATTTGATGGTGAGAGATCTTCAATCTTTTCTTCAACATACTGATGGTCATTCATTTGCTTTGCAAGTTCTTTTCTTCTTTTCAAGGATTGTAAAAGATGCTCTTTTGCTTCATTGAGTTGAGCCATGGCCATTTTCAGATCTAGCTTTTCATTCTCAATAGTTTTGTCAAGTCTGAATATCTCCATTGTCCTTGATCTTTGCTCAAGCTGTGAAGCTTTTATCTTGAGAACCTTATAGCTCTGATACCAATTGTTAGAAATATTCAAGATATGACAAGTTACTGAGAGGGGAGGGGTGAATCAGTAACTTCTAAAATTTCAAACAATAAAAATGTATACTGATATATTCATCATTCATCCAAGTAACCTATTGTAAGCATGAAACAAAATCATTTGCAACACTTGAACACACAGATTTGGTGACCCAGAAACCTTCCAAATAGAAAGTAAAACTCGGGTGGGGATGAAACCCACAAGCTTCGTTACTGCAGTATGAAGTTGGCCGGTTAAGGCTTACAATGACCACTTCTGGTGATCTGCCCTATTAGGAGCACAAAGTATTGCTAGATCCACCTTGTTAGAGGATTTGCAAACATACAATAAAGTATGCACTCTGTTAGGAGATTTACAAAAGACTGTTAAGTCTACCTTGTTAAAGGATTTGCAAAAACTAATTCACCTGTTAGAATGAAACAGTGGATCTGATTACAACTGATTGCTGATAAGATCCGCTATGCTCTGATTCACCTTGATGTGATAGATAAAACTTTTCTGCTTCAAAACTAGACCTACTGAATATCTTCACAATTCAGCCCACATACTTTTGCACGCATGTATTTCTTTCGCACTTTCACACTTTCACACTTTCACATTTCCACTCATTACCATTACAAAGTCGGCCCAAGGTAAAAACTTGGGTTCACTGAACTGACTCGGTGTCCTTCTGATACTCGGCGTCCACTGCGTTACTCGGCATCGTCATGCACTTGGTAGAAGTGAAGGCATGATTCATACTAAACACTTCGAGTAGTTCTGAACTCGATAACCACTGGAGACTCGGTAGAAGAGATGTCACTCGATGAATACTTCTATCTGAACTGTTGCTCGGTGATCAAAGGAAATACTTGATAGAACCTTGTGACTCGGTGATAGTTAGTTTCCTTGATATCTATCTGAGCTCGGTAAAAATTAATTTCCTTGATAACCTCAGGAGCTCGGTTATCATGAAGTTCTCGGTTACATCTTAGTACATCTTTACTCGGTCAAAATTGATTCCTTTCTTTACCTTGAACACTCGGTAAACACTGATTGCTTTGTTCACCTTGATCACTCGGTAAACACTGACTTCTTTGTTCACCTTGATTACTCGGTAAACACTAACTTCTTTGTTCACCTTGATTACTCGGTAAATACTGACTTCTTTGTTCACCTTGATTACTCGGTAAACACTAAGAACTAGGTAAAGCTTGGCTTCCGATGAGAGCTCGGTAAGCATTCAGAATCCAATAAGTGTTGTAACTAATGGCAAAAATGTATCATAATGCCAACAAGAACAACAAGTTAACTTGTGTATTGAAAACTTAGTCCCAAACTTAATGTATGAACTTAAAATCAAGAGTCCAAGCACCATTTCTAAACTAATGAAAAAAGGGGCTAGTATTGAAGATGCTCTTATCTGTAAGGGAATCCTCAAGATAAACAAAGAAACCACAACCACCAACTCATCTAATGACAAGGCAAAAATTTTCTCCAAAAAAAAGAATGTGACTAATGATGGCATTGTGTATGCCTGCATGATTAGCACAACACAAACTCAACTGACTTTGAAATGGGAAAACCCTACAAATTCACAAACCTCTAATCAAACATCAGCTCCACAATAGAAAATAGAGACTTCCACACAAGACAAACCTCAAAGACATCCTAGAACCAAGGACAAAAAATTCACACCATTGGGGATACCTCTTGAGACTGCATTACAACAATTACTGAGTAATAACTTCCTGCAATTACCCCCAATCAAAGATGAATTGTTAACTAAAGTCGATTAGTGGGATGAAAAAAAGTATTGTGATTACCATTACACCAAAGGACATAAGACTTCATCATGCTTCGAATTGAAACATGCAATACAAGACCTTATTGATGATGATGTAATCATGATTGATCCATCACTGTTACCATACAACTCTGATCACACTATTTTCAAAGATCCTTTGGGTAATCATGAAAAAGAGAAAACCTCAAGTTCAAACTCATACTCACAAGGTAATGTGAATTACACACGCATTGGCTATGACTACACCATCAATTTCTTTAATGAGTTCAATGTTTGCATATCCACATTCACATTGAAGGTTGAAGACCCTCGTTGCACTGTCACTACTCATCATAGCAAGATCACCCTACCTGGAGCCCCATCTAGACCTATTGCTTCTACTAGAGCTACACCCCCAAGTAGACCTACTACTCTTGTTTCATCTGATTATAGCCTTGTTAAACAACTCGGAAAAACCCCTGCACAAATATCCATTTTGAACCTACTGCGTGCATCTCCCCAACATCAAAAGATCTTGGATCAAGCCCTTAAAGAGTCAGTTGTCCCGGATAACATTGATGTTGCCCAATTCCAAGCCATGGTAGGAAAATTATTTACCTCACAACATATCACCTTTTCCCGTCGGGATGTTCCTAAAGACAAAACCAACCACAATGATACCCTTCATCTTGAAGTATTCATCCATAATGCCAAAGTTAGACATGTCTTAATAGATGGAGGAGCAGGACTGAACATCTGTACTCTTAAGGTTGTCAACAGTTTGGGTTATTTTGAAGATGATGTGGATCTCTCTTGAAGAATCACAATAAAAGCTTATGATGATGGTGAACACTTTTCCAAGGGTGTCATCACATTACCTGTCAGAGTTGGTCCAGCTACTGAAGATAGATTATTCCATGTCCTAGATATAGAAATGAACTGCAACATGACACTGGGATGCCCTTGGCTTCATCCTATGAAAGTAGTACCCTCTACATATTATCAATGTCTGAATTTTTCCTATAATAACATGGAGGTTACGATCCTTGGTGATCTATATCCTTTCCAATTTTGTGCTAATCTAAGAGATGCTACTGCATACCAAATCCCAACAAACAATGAAGCACAACCCACAAATTCCTCTAAGTATGTGGATGCTAATATACTCCTTAGTAAGGCCAAGGAAAAGATGAAGATTGAAGACAATGGGTGTGGAGAATAATTTTTGTCTCATGTATCCTACATTAGAGAGTCACCACTCTCTCCCATTAGTACACAAAATTCCACTTCTATTAATGAGAATACATTCGTATGTATTGAGAAAGCAAAAGCAGAATGAGAACCCACTTTGATATCTCCTAGCAAGTATGGACTTGGGTTTACTATCATTCAGAAACAAGGTTATGATGGCTATAGTGGTCTTGGATCTCAGAAACAAGGTATAATTGAACCCATTACTATAAAAAGACAACATCCTAGTTTGGGGCTTGGATTTAAACCATTACGAATAGGTCCTCCTAGTACTACGGTACCAACATGTAAGACTATGGATGTTTTGAATGATGAAAAGGCATCTGAGGATATCCCACTTGAAACAAACAATCCTCTCCCTTTTGAGCATAACCCCAATGATACCATGGAATCTAATTCCCATATCCATAGCTTTAACCAAAGCCCATTCAACAGTAATGATGAGATCTCCTCAAGTTATCCTAAACTTTTGGATTGGGACCAATGTGGACCACCAATTTTTGATCAATTTGATGATGATGACACTCTCATAATAGACTTTGAAGGCATTATGACTGAAGATCATAAAGAAGCAATTTCTTCTAAAGAGAACACATTGACATACTATGGGGAGCCCACTCCACTTTCTAGTTACAAAGCAAAAAGAGAAAGAAATAACAAGCATAGGTCTCTTGGTGAAAACCGAAAGGCACCATTAGACCATAAAAAATCAAAAGCTAAGAATCTCCCAAGGATACAAGATGAAAAATATGATGCCATGAATATCAATGTTCTAGTGTTCAACACGCCACAAATTCTTTTGGAGCTCTCTCGATCAGCGTTTATACAAAAGGTCATTGGTCTCAACCCTCCCAACCCTCCCTTATATCCAATTGTTTATCCCCAAATCTAGCTGCCTAATTTTCCCAACACCCAAGATCAAATATTTATCCCATAAGCCTTTGCATATGTCATCATCAATAACATCCCACATGACACATCTGTTAACCCAATTATCCTAAAATGCCTTGATTCGCAAGAGATAGACATTGTCTTACATATGGTACATGATGGTATATCTCGAGGCCTTTCCAATGGTTTCATTCTAGCTACAAACTTGGAATGACTCCTATGTATTTATGGTCATTCATGGATCTAGAGCTCATCAACTAGCAACACCAACACCAATTATCTTCTCAGCATTTGTCAGTGACATTCTTGATTCCATCTAAAAGCCCTGAAAAAATATCAAAAAAATAGTGAAAAGTCCTAAAAAAAGAAAAGAAAAAAGTGAAAAAAGTCATGAAAAAATGGATGCCTTGATGAAAACTTGGCAAACAGGCATCTTGGTATGAAAATTTGAGTCAAGAGAAAAATTCCATCCAAAAGTGAAAACCTAGCAAACAAGCACTTTGGGCAAGTACCATGGTGAAAACCTGGCAAACAGGCACCATGTGTAATCAGTGTTGCTCCTCCATCTATTGGGATTCCATCTGGTCTTTTCCCTCTCTATCATTCCTTGATCATATTCTTCTTATTGCAAGATATCCTTGGCCCCTTATCATGGTGCACAAACTAGTTAATGTTCTTTGTTATCTTGCCTAAGCATCACCAGTCTGCACACACTCTGTCATTGGCCTTTGTACATAGTTTGCATCTTGTCTAGGGGCATATTACCTACATGTGCATGAGTTTGAACTTGAACGAGGGGCATATCCCTAAGCACTTTTTATCCATTGGACTTATCGCATAATGGATTGGAGCTAACACGTGTATATGCTTTTACAATCCTTAAAAAATCATTAAAAATCACATAATGTCCTGAAAAAATCCTTAAAAATTCAAATACAATCCTAAAAAAATCACTACAAATCACATAATGTCCTGGAAAAATCCTAAACATTCAAATACGATCTTGAAAAAATCACTAAAAATCATAAAATGTCCTAAAATAAACCCTAAAAATTGTAAGATGACCTGAAGAAATCTATCACACAAAAAAATAAAATATCCCCAAAAACCCTAAAAATCACAAAACCCATCAAAAATATGCAATAAACCTTGTACACATTTCACTGTGGATAACCACTCCTTTTGCATAAACACTTGCACTTTGCAAACTAAAACTCAAAGCACTACAATTCAATGCCAATCACAATATCTAAGCAACATGAACCAATAATCAATCCAACATGTCACTATGAACTTATCAACTGAATCCACAACCAAAACTATCACATTATCAACATGTCAAACACTATCTACACACCTAAAACATTAACAAGAATGTAATAATGGACAAGAATAGCTATTGGCTCATGCTATTTAGTGAGTGATTTATTTTTGCTTTTTTTTTTTATCATGTTCCTATGCTACTCGATGATATCAACTAATCTATGAGAGTGGCCGAGATGGTTCATGGTCATCTTTTTCTATTTCTATCTATTATAATGTACCTTTGAGTGTCTAGGGCATGCACATATGCCTCAGGAAGGACAAGGTCATTCTCTATCTGCATTGTGCTTGTTTATGCAAAAGGCTTGCATTTGCGCTCTGGCCCTTCATGCCACGATGCATTGCATTCCATTTGCCATATCAAAATAAAGCTCTATTTGAAATATAGTGCACTTTCTAGAAGAAAAAGTCTTTCCATCATACTAACATCTCAAAGTCTCATCTTTCTTCTTCATCTCATTCTCCATCACCATAATTATGTCTTCTGATTCACCAAATCATCTTCATCTTGCATTCATGCATTCCTACATCATCCTACACTATCAATCAACTTTTTGTGGCTTTCCACTTGGTTCAAACTTAGTCTAACATTTTTCTCATCATCTTTGACCAAATATGACCATTTTTTATGATTTCACTCATGCTTTGGCATCATTCAATCATTTTGGGTATGCACGCACAGTTTCGGGTCATTCTGAGTCCAAGTAGGCTAATTCTAGCCCCTAGAGCCTTTTTAGGGCACAATCTACACTTCCAGGGCATAGTTGGGGTTCCCAACTATGTCATTGATGCACTTGTTCATACCAACTATGTCATCAACCCAGTTGGTAGAGTTTGGGCGCACTTGGGGACATAGGTTATCCATAGCTGCTCCCGGAACCCCTAGGTTGCACTCTAGAGGCCATAACTTTTGCATTTCAACTTCGATTTACAAAATATCAGTTTCGTTGGACTCATATATTTCTTGTGAAAAAAATGAGCTATCATTTTCATTATTTGGTCACTATATGGAGTGTTAATCCTTGAGATTACTCTTGGCCTCCTGTTTGTCCCTTGTCATGTTGATTTTGGGCCCCCGAAGCCTTCTCAAGCACATTTTGCACCTTCTGAGTCCACTTGGGCTTCCCAAGTGCATAATTGACACACTTGGTACTATCATGATGCACTTGGGCTTACCAACTATGTAATTGATGCACTTGGTTGAGTTTTGGGCATAGTTGGGGACCTAGGATACCTAGAATTGCTCCCAGAGCCTCTAGGTTGCACTCTAGAGCCCATAACTTTTGTGTTTTAATTCAGATTTGCAATCCGTCAATTGCATTGGATTCATATCTTCATTGTGTAAAAAATGAACTATAATTTTCATCATTTTGTGTCATTATTGAGTGGTAACCCATGCAATTACTCTTGGGCTCCCAATTGACCCTGTTCTACACTCTGGGCCTCATAACTTTCACATTTTAGCTCTGATTTTCATTCTGTCAGTTGCTATGGTTTTGTCTACTTATTGTCAAAAAATTGAATTATCATATGCTTATCTTAGTCAATTTCTCAAGGGGTCACCCATATATATCATCCCTACTGGGGCATGTTGTGCCTTTCTCATCAGTTATTCTTTGATACAACGCTCTAAATCACATTGTATCAAAGAGGGGCAAAATGTAGAAGCTCAAAAATTGTTTGCATCTATAGTATCATCAATTATTCATACTAATTTGTCCCATTTTCTCATTCTACTAACTCTGATCTTTTGGCCAAAATTGATCATACTTTATCATTTGTATCCCCTTTCACATCAATTTCATGTCAACTCGAAATCATATCAAATCAACTCAAAACCATTTCAAATCAACTCAAAATCATCCCAATCAACCCAGAATCACATGGAATCAGTCCTAATCAACCCAAAATATATCAAACATCCTAAATAAATCATCATTTATCTTATCCTAGGTATTGTTGTGGCTTTCAATGCCTTGGAAACCTATCAACCTATCAATCTTATCAATCTGACATTAGTATTGTCGTGGCTCTCAATGCTAGGTCAAACTATCATTCATGTAATTCAATATTTGAAATTTTTGAGGCTTTCAATGTCAGATCACAACATCATCAACCATTTTAATAATATTGACAGTGTCCATCGATGTTATTATGATCAAACTTTTTTCAATCAATTTCAATCCTGTAGCATTTACGATGTAGGTTAAATGCTACATATCAACTAATTCATGTCATGTGTCCTTGGCATGTTATCAATTTTGATCTATCAATCAATTTGACCATGGCTTTATTCTATCTATCATCATCTTATTAGATATCTATATTATCATTGCATTTTCATCAAAGGATACGATCACATTCATTTAATCAATTTGGCCAATCATTTACTAATTTTCTCTATAGGATTAAATAACCCATAATTTAATCCTATTATTCTTTCTAATTACTCTTCCTAATTATCATCCTCAATTAATTAATTTTATTAATCAATTGATTCATTACCTACAAACCATGGAAATTTACAATTTCCTAAGTTCCTTTTTCCATCATTAATTCCATTTTCTACTAATTCTTATTTTGTGGAATAAAAGGATTTTTTAATTCGAATATTTCATAAAATATTGCATCATCGTGATACCTGGATATGACACCTCATGGATTCTCTTTCGACACTTGGCTAAGATTCTCCATAATCAAATATTCTTATTTCTTATGCATGTCCCTATTCGGCTTATTCATCATAGATTCTTGGCTTTAAGTGGGTTGAGGTGTC
Organism: Cupressus sempervirens; assembly: GCA_028749045.1. Lineage (NCBI taxonomy): Eukaryota > Viridiplantae > Streptophyta > Pinopsida > Cupressales > Cupressaceae > Cupressus > Cupressus sempervirens. The sequence goes on along the minus strand of CM053788.1, from coordinate 156,840,254 downwards.
TTATGACACGTCATAGATTATCTTCCACATTTAGTCAAGTTTGACTTTCATGTATCCTAGAATCTTACAATTGGCATATTTTTTCATATGCATCATGGATTCTCAAAGGAATCTCTTACCACATCACATATCTATGGGTGACAAATCCAATGCTCTCATCCTCCATGTCAATTATAAGTTGCAGACTCTTTCTCTCATTTTTGGTCCTTGAATCCTTGAAGCCTTGAATCCTTGAGTCTTTGTCTTGGAATTCATTAGATCCTTAACTTCTTTGCATTTTCATACCATTTTCTCTCAAGCTTAAAATCACTCTTATAGTATTCTCATGGCATTATCCATATCATAGGCTTTTGCTTCAATCTTGTGTGCACTATAGGCAAATTGGAGGTACAATCATTTGGAGAAGAAAGAAGGACATGGGAGCTACAAACAAAAGAAGGGGTTGTTATTGCTTTCTTTATTAGTTTGGCTTTCATGGTAGACTAGTGGGTGCTAACGTATGATTATTGAGTTTTGTGATTTGATCATAGTGTGTTATGCATTTAACCCATTTTTTAGGTGCTACAGGGACATTGTTGTGGATGGACATAACAAGAACTCAGATCACAAGGATTTCAAGGAGCCATTCCCATATTATGAAAAAGGAGAATACTTGAAATAGAAACCTAATAGCAAGTTCAACTATACATACTCTATTGATGACAATGTGATCAACATGGTTGAGCTTATATACTTTGAGTATTACGATGTTATCACCATTAAGGAAAAATAAGATAACACTAAACCTAAGACACCATTTGTCTTAAGGGGTCCTGCTTCCAACACATATGAAAATGAACCATCACAATCTTGTGCCAATGTTGTCACATATTCTCATGCTAAGTTGGTACTCAAAGGCCCTGCGCCTTCTACTCTTGATGTAGAACAGCACAAAGATAAAACCCTTGTTGGTCAATCTAGAAAAGGTGCAAAACTTGTAACATCATCTATAATTTCTAGCTATAGTATTCTCAATCAATTATAATGAATAAATTCTCAAATCATGATCTGTAAAATTCTCCAAATCTTCCCTACTCATAGGTAGATTCTCAACAAATCCCTTGCTAAGGAAAATATACCTCAAGATCTTGATCTTGAGAGGTTCCAATCTATGGTAGGTCATTTGACCTCACCTTACTATATGTCCTTCTTTAGGAGGACAACAATTCACTAAGTCATCCACATAACCAACCTCTACACATTGAGGTCATGATACATCAAAAATGTGTCTGTCATGTGCTCATTGATAATGGAGCTGGTTTAAATATTGTGTCTACTACTCTGCTTAGATAACTATACTATTTTGAAGAGTGCATTGATACTCATCACAAGATATCTATCAAAGCATATGAAAAAGATGAGCACAAATCTTTGGACCTTGTTTGGTTTCCTCTCCATGTTAATATTTTAGAAAGGGATGTCACTTGTCAAGTCCTCGACATTCCCTTCGATTATAACATATTGCTAAGAAGACCATGGATACATGAAATGTGAGTTGTGCCCTCTACTTACCATCAATGCATAAAATACCATTTCATGGCTTTGAAGTCAACATACCGACAAATACTAGCTATAAATGTAACATGCTAAAATCTACTAAAAGATTTGTACCTAAAAATAGGGAATCTATAGATCATCATGATAATAAGCTAAAACAAATCAAGCAATCATTCAACTTACATAGAACTAGTTCTGTCTTTGACATATTTTCATGAGTCTCCTCATCATTATGGGAGACCATCTAAAGTGAAGAGACCTTTTATATTGACACCTCAAACTAAATACAGTGGTACCTTTTCCAATGCTACTATACCTCTTGAGAAGAAAGATGAAAATAGAGCCATTGTTGCATATAAATACAAAGAGAAAACTCTAGTTGACCTCACAGAATAGTCTCACAAAATTACTCCTAAATTTTTTTTTCTAGGTCTAAAAATCATGAAATGCTTTGGCTACAAGGGGAATGGTCCTATTGGATGCAACAAAAATGGTCTAGTTGATCCTATCAAAGCAATAGCTAGAAGGAATCATGATACATTTGGTCTAGGCTTCAAGAATATTCACATTCATCTTAGGATTAACAAATTTATATCAGAATATAAGAGTTCATTTGATGAGTCACAAGTTGAGTCAAATGACCATGAGGAAAATGTTGACAATGAGGATCCTTATCTTATTCTTGATGATCTCACTAAATTATTTGTAGAACTAGATGACTTTGTACCATGTGTCACCACTGTGGATGGTGATAGTGATTCTTTTGATGAAACTACTAACTCACATCATATCCAAAAAGAAAAAAGGGAGTCCAATCATGCTTTAGTCATTGAGTACCATTCTTGGGAGTATGAATTTGACACTCTCAAAAGCCACTACAGAAAAAGACATAGATCAAGTTCATGTATATGAAAATCAGCTCTAAGTAGGAGAACCATCTGGGGTTAGGTTAGATGAGTCCTATCCAACTAGTCTCCTTGACTCTTTGATTAATGACATTAGTACTCAAAGGAATTCAAACATACTTTTGAACAAATTTTCTCTAGGTCTCGAATTGCTTGTCCAAGAATTTGATGATTATATTGTGAATGCAATTGAACATGCCACATCTCTTTCACTCAACTATCCTTTGCTCATAGACTAGAATTCCAATGCATCTAGTGAAGTCCCTATATTCTAGAATGACTATGCTTTTTCCTGTTACTTAAATGTTGTTAAACCTATAACATCTTCCACCAGGGAAAAAAATGTAATGCCCTACCAATGGATCCAAAAGAACTAACCTAAAGTTTTACTAACTTTTAATTTTTTTATTTTTTTTAAGAACAACATGTAGAATAATCATAAAGTAGCGGAAGCAACAGTGTATAGTCACACATAAGAAAAAAAATAGATTACATTCCTTTACGATCCCAACATGTTGAGTCACATTTAAATTTGAATAATAATAAGTCTAATAAACGAGAAATCCACATGAAAGAATAATTACAAGTCCAAGTCCATTTAAATAATATACGTTTGTTCCAAAATACCGCTTGGCAATAAAATTTGGAATGCACAATCATCCACTATACATGTCATAGGGTATGAAAGGTTGAAAGAATATACATTTATAAAATAAATTACACCATCCCTTTTAAATCCATGAAACAAATACAATACAATCAATAAAATCATCCATCATATAGATACAATCATCCATCATAATACACAAAGATAGAGTGCAAGGAAATACAGAACAAGAAACTCGATTCATGGCATCAATGGATGGATCTCAATGGTAATAGTAAAATGCACTATCACCCAATCTCATGGTAACCCAAAAAGGTCTACTCCCACTACACTGAGGAGATAGTCTCAAGTCCCAAACAGGATATCAATCCCAAAATCAAAAGTAATATATAAGTCAAGGAAAACCCTAAATGTAATCTAACTCAAAGGTTCCAAGATAAGTCAACATCTAAACCCAGAGGCAAACAAAGACACGTAGGAAATCTATATTGCTAGTGGGAAATTGTCATTTCATGGACAACCTCTAGGGTTACCTAGCTAATCTTTTAATCCTCTAGCCCCGTAATGACTCTATGTAGCACTAGTATCCTTTCATACTAACAAGGCATACTAATGATGCATGATCACGAGAAAGCATCCTCTCTACTCCCATTATATTCTATACTAGCACTCGAGGCATGGGCAAGGAAAGACAAGACTCTTATTATGTTCATTTTACTCTCATTTAGTGTAGTGTTTTCACTTATTAACTACTTACAATGGGTTACCTTGGTAGCCACTTTGTGCACTGACCTCCATAGAAAACCACTTCCCAATTGAACATACAACTTACCTACCCTAGGCTCATAAAGCTGCAAATCAAAGAATCACAATTTTCACCTTAGTTCTATACAAGTGACTGGAAAACATCAAGAGATAATCCACAATAACACCTCAGTTCTTTACAAGAAACTAGAGAACATCCCAAAAATATTAGATCAAGACTCAAAGGTTAAGTCAAATATGCATAACATTCCTTGAATTATCACACAAGAACACTAAAAGCAATAATGAACAATAGATCCAAACTCATCATAAAGCATACTAGACATATTACCATGGTCGAGTTTAAAAGATCAAGATAAAATTATCATAATATCACAAACACAGAACTCCTAAGCCTCTAGTAGACATCCTAAAATTAGTCAACACTCTAGTCAATGCAAACCCAAAACATAAGACAACATATAGTTAATAGTATAGTTTCATAGGTTGGTTTGATTCTAAAACCATGTAATTTTGAGTTAATAGTGAGGTCAAATTTTTGTTTCAATGTACGTTTTCAAGTAGATGAGATTCATAGTTTACCCTTACAAATTAGCTCATTCTCATTTTAGAACAATTTTCCCAAATCACAATAAAAAATCATTTTTCATATAAAATTCATCTAGGAAAAACCCAAGTTCACCCAGTAATCATTCAGAAATTACAATTCTAATTTATTTTAATAATAATTTAATTAAGTACTCTAATTAAGTATTATTGAAATTTGATAATCATTTCTACTCCCTAAATACATTTTAATAATAATTAATCAAAACTTTCAATTGAATATCATTAACTTCTTTAATAACTTATTTTAAAATTATTAATAAAATAACTATTATTTATTAATAAAATTATAATAACATTAATAAAAAATTTAATTATTAATTTAATTAAATGAATTAACAAGTAATATGCTGAAACTTTAATTAAATTATTAAAATTTAATAATTTTTAATTATATAAAAATTAAATTTAAAAAAAAACATTATTAAAAAATTTAACAACAATAAATTTTATTTTAAAAATAGTAATTTCAACGCTTAAGGCTTAAAGGACCTGCAAAAGAACAATTGCAGTAGGGTACTACTATTGCAACAATACTACAACCAGAACATTTACTTGCTACTATGGGGGGGAAATGTACAAGGGGGGTGGGGTGTGTTCTAGCAATAGTTTGATATGAAAAATATGGAAAACCAGTCAAATTTTCAATTTAACATTTTCATTTCTTTCAAAACCCTTCCCAGTTTAATTTACAATTTTGAATCTATAGAATGAGGGTCTTACTGATATTTTTTAATCCTCACATATACAGAAGAAATCAATATGCATACCAATAATTTCAAAATAAAATATTGAAAGATTCATCATAGTGGAATTTGGACAAACAATTTAACAAGCATGGTGAAGATAGGAAATTCAAAGAAATATAACTCATTGAGTGAACAAATCACAAGGATTTACTTGGTTCTGATGCTAATTCACAAACACTCGAAGATTGTGAGAGAAATCTCTTCTCTCTAAACCTTCTCTCTAAAAATTCCCTTCTCCAAAACTCCCGATCTCTTTTTTTTTCTAGAAAATGAACCCTCAATTGCTAATAAGGAGTTCTCTCCTAAATTTGGGGCACTTATTGTGCAATCACTCGAGGGAATGCCTTGATCACAACCCTTTAACGCTTTATTATCTTTTCTTTTATGTTTTCATGCACACTTTATTGTAATGTAAAATATCTTTATTAAATTTACTTGCTTTCTCTTTTTAATTAATTTATTATATTTTAATCTCATGCATAAGCTTTATGCAATGCATCTATATCGTAGCATCCCCCTACCCTACCCTATATTAGAAGGGGAAGGGGAAGGGGTGAGGTCTTTTGGGTCACTGTTATGAGTGGAGACAGAAGGCAAATCTAACATAAGGCAACTCAAGATGATCTGTGTCAGTTGGTCCGATAGCCGCTCTCTTAACCAGTAGGATCCAGTAGCTTATATATATGTCACCCTGGATCCTTCGTCTACCTCTAGCTTGGATTAACCTTTTGGATGCACCCATCCTACTATTATAAAGGGGATCTTATGCCTTTCTGCCCTAAAATTTAATGGGCCACCCCCAGTCTAGCATGTTCAGTTAGGAAGGCCATAGAATTTTAGGCAACCGAATTTAATTAAAATAAACTTCATTAAATAATTGCTTACTCTCTCTTAATAATTTTCAAAGAATTTTCTAATATAATATTTATTAACTTAAGTAATAATAATTTTTAGCATTTATTTAAAAATGATCTCCCAAATATATTATTATTAAATTAAATAAATATTATTATGCTCTCAAATTAGAACTCTAACTTCCTCTTTAAATTTAATTCTTTTTATTTAATTAATTTCCCAATTAATTAAATATAATTAACTATTGAGATTATCTTAATAATTTTCCATTAAATTAAATCATTTATTAATCTTTTAATTTGACTTAATTAATATAAAAACACCAAAGACCTAAAAGAGAAAATATGAAAACCCACTATTAAATACCACATACAATATTAAACTCAAGGGTTATAATCACGAATTTACATCATATGAAAAATTTGAAAGGTATCCATCATAGATACTTGTCCCAATTATCTAGGACAAATGGTTTAAAGGTTAGGATTTGGCCTTAAGAATTTATCTCCCCTCTCTCACCATTGAGATATTGTGACAAGGTACATTTATCCTGGCAATTTAGGGAAGTTGATACCTAGTACCTACAATCTACATAAAATCTACACATGTACAAACACATATATTCTAAGCTAAATAGGTAATGGCAGGAAGTGGTGCATCGTGTAGATCCCAATTAGTAGGTGACTATGATTCCCTTCCTTAACCACATCAGAAATGTCATATATAAAGAAAAAATGCATGCACACCATACACATGTAGTATGGGGTAAGTATCCATAAGAAAACAAGTATAATAGTCCATATAACTAATCATCATCAAATAACTCAAATCATTGTAATAATCATCATCAAGGTATAATCATACATACAAGAATTAAATAGTACCAAGTAGTCTCATCATAAAATCAACCAAGTGTGAAACAATATATGATAATCTAAAAGATAATGCTACTACTCATTAAACATAAACTGGCCTAAAAGAGTTTGACAATAATAATAAAATGTAAACTAGGGCAAGCACTACACAAAGCATCAACATGACTAAAGCTAACATCAAATATATCAGTCAACAATCAAAAAGAAAAGAAACAAAATGTTCGATGGTGAAAACCACATTGTGGCAATGTTAGAACCTAAAATAGTAAAAATAAAAGATATATACAAGGGTGAAAACCTCTCTGAGGCACCTACAGATGAGATCTTTGATGTACTTCCTAGTCATTTTTAAGAAAGATCATCAATGCTGATTGAGCCAACATAGCCAATCAACTTGGGAAGAGAAGAACATCCTCACATGATACAACTTGCACAGTTGTTATCTCCAGAAGAAAAAGAAGAATTCATTGCCTTCTTCTAAGAGAAAAAGATAAATTTATGTGTCATCTATCTATTGTGCCAAGAGTTAAACTAGTTAAACAAAAACTTAGAAAAATGCATCCTTATGTTGCATTGCTAGTCAAAGCTGAATTGGAAAAGCTTCTAAAAGCTGGTCTCATCCATGCTATTGATTACACTAAATGGATATCCAACATCATTCAAATTTCCAAACATGACAAATCTATTAGAGTCTACACAAATTTCTGAGATTTGAACTTAGCATGTCTAAAGGATGATTTTCCACTCCCTAATATTGATATGATAGTGGACATGATAGTAGGATATGAAATGTACTCACTCATGGATGGATTTTCTTGTTATAATCAAATCAAAATTACACTAGAAGATTAGGAAAATACTTCTTTCACTTATGCATGGGGAACCTTCTATTGGAACGTGATCTGATATGGTCTTTAAAATGCTAGTGTCATGTATTAGAGGACAGTTACTACAAATTTTTGTGACATGATGCATAAAATAATGGAAGACTATGTGGATTTGGCATAATATCCAAGAAACTACTTGGCTACATTATGTTTGCAAAAGGAATCGAGGTTGATCTAGAGAAAGTTCAAGCAATCATGGACATACATCCACCCCATAATATCAATCAGATGGGGGAATTACAAGGAAGACTTCAATCCATTCATAGATTCATATCATGGTTGGTGGATAGATCAAAACCTTTCACCAAGACTCTACATAAAGGTGTGAAATATAGCTGGAGCCAAGAGTGTGATTAGAGTCTAATACAGATAAAGCAATACCTTGTTAATCCACTAATCTTGATACCTCCTATCTATGGAAAGCCTCTTATTCTATACATTTTAGAAACAAAGTCATCTCTTGGTATTTCGCTAGCTCAAGAAGACAATGATAATGAGGAAAGAGTTATCTACTATTCAAGTCACACACTTATTTCTTATGAAATGAATTATAGCATTATTGAGAAGGCTTTCTTGGTAGTTGTCTTTGCTTCTCAAAATTTGAGACACTACATGCTCACTCATACTATGTGATTGGTTGCTAAAATTGATCCATTGAAGTACTTAATGAGGTAGCTCTAATAGGAAGGTTAGATAAGTGGGTCATGATATTAAGTGAGTTTGACATTCAGTATATTGAATGAAAGACCATAAAAGGACAAGAAATCATTGATCAATTAGTAGAAGCACCAATGTAGACTCTTCTCTCGCTAAACATTGATTTCCTTGATGAATCAATTCTAATGCTCATACATTAAACTTGGGTGATGTTCTTTGATGGTTCCTTCACACAATAGGGATTTGGCATTGGACTACTATTTATGACACCATAGAGGTATTCACTACCTAAGGCATACAAGATTATGTTTCCTTGTACAAATAATATAGTAGAATATGAAGCTCTAATTAATGGCATGAAGATTGTAGTTGAATGGAGAGTGGATGAGTTAAACATCTTTGGTGATTCATAGTTCATGATCAATCAGGTCAATGATATATATTAGACAAAGGATGAGAAGTTAATCCCTTATAAATTCATGGTGGATGACCTAAAGAAATACTTTTCTCATATCACTTTTCAAAAAATTCCTTAGGGAGACAACAAAGTGGTTGATGACATGGCTACTCTTGCTTCCTTGTTATAGATGCCAAAAAATGATCTTTGACATGAGTTCCTAGTGGAAACGTTACTCTACTTTGCCTATAATTCCCCTAAATCTTGGATAATTTGTTCTATTGTAGGACATGACTCATCTTGCTACCATCATATATACTTTTACTTGCATGAACAAACAATTTTGGATGGTCTAACCCAGAATGAAAAATGTCACCTTATTCGTAATGCTTCATGGTATGTCATTATTGCTGACAACTTGTTTATGAGAGGTTTGGATGGAACACTAATTAGGTATCTAGAACTTGATGAGTCCAAATACACATTAATCAATGTACATGAGGGAATTTGCAGATCTCACTCTAATGACTTAACACTAGCTCGTAAGCTTATTAGAGCTAGTTACTATTGGTTGAATATGGAGCAAGAGAAAAGCACGTATGCCAAGTCCTACAAAAAATTCCAACTCCATGAAAATCTAATTCACACTCTAACTAGGGTTCTAATCCCATCTATCACACTATGGCCATTCTAACAATGGGCCTTTGATCTTGTGGTTCAGATTCACCCATCTTTTTCAAATGGACACAAGTTCATCATTAAAAGTAAAAACTACTTTACTAAGTGGGTAGAGGCTGTCCTTCTCACTATAGAAATTGGAAAACTTATAGATCTATTCATTATGAATTACATCATATGTAGGTATGGTGTACCTTCATTAAAATTGATAATGGAGGATACTTAAAAAATAAGGACCTCAAGGAGTTGTGTAAAAAGTTTATAATCATGTAACATTGGTCTTCTATTTATTACCCCAAGGGTAATGGTCAAGTGTAGGCATCCAACAAGGTGATCCTTAAGATCTTGCATTGCACAGTTAACAAATCTAGAAAGGACAAGCACCTTCAGATTAATCTGGCTTTATTGGCTTACAGAACAAGTATCAAACCTCTAATGGGTACAAATCCCCTTACTTTGTTATATGGAGTGGATGTTGTGCTTCCCATTGAGGTTGAGATTCCTACTTTGAGAACCTCCATGAAGGGTCTCATTACTGATGATGACTATAGAATATCTCAGCTTCAAGAGCTAGAATTATTAGATGAACATCGACAAGTGGTGTGTAATCATCTTAGAGCTTATCAATAGTGTATGTCTAGAAGCTATAATAAGAAAGTTAAGCCACGTGACTTCCAACTGGATTATCTTGTTCTGAGAGAAAACCCTAAGAATCAGCAATAATGGGTACAAAAAGGGAAGTGGTTTTAGAACTGATCTAATTTCAAATGATCTCTGTACATACTTGTTAGAAATGCTTTAGAATAACTAAGAGGGGGGTCAATTAGTTATTCAAGATCTAAATGTCTAATTAAAACTTTTTCATCAAGTAAAGTGTGCATTTTAAACTATTCATTCATCCAAGCTTTAAGCTTTCCTACTTAGCAAGTTAATGTAAATCAACATGCAAGCATAACACATGACAATTAACACATAACACAGTGATTTACATGGAAACCCAATTTGGGAAAACCACTAGTAACATGCTACTAAATTCTCACTCTTCTAAAGTGATCCCCTACGAAAGGTCTACCTTGTTAAAGGCTACAACACACTATTAAGTGTGACCTGGTTAAAGGATTTAACCACCCTGTTAGAAGTGGGCTTGGTTAGAGATCTTTAGAGCATTCACTTGGAATGCCACCCTGTTAAAGGATTTACAAATGGTTGTTAAACCAACCTATGTCCATAGGATTTTACCCTAGCTTGCAACAATTGTTAAAGAGTAACAACAAGGGATTTTGAGCCAACACAACTCACAACTTATCTTATAGATTTTAGATCATAGTTTAGCTCATAACTTTTCTTGGCTTTTACTCTCTACACCTCTAATATCTTATCCTTCTTTCAAGCTTTGTCTCCTTGAGTCTTCATGCTTGATGTACTAGTGCAGTCTTCTCTATGACCAATAATCGAAGCAGAATCTATATGCTCTATTTTGTCTTCTCCTCTTGATGTCTTCTCCTTGACACCTTTCCACCACTTCACATTTAGCACACCAATAGCTCTAGCTTCTTGTCTTGTGACTCCTTAAATAGAAGTCTAGAATTTCTTTTCTCACTTGATTCTTCCCTATGTTAATTTTAGTTTGAATAGATTAGGTAGGATTTAATGAATCTAACCCACATCTTGTTCCTTCTAGAAACATCATGAAGAATCCTCTTGAATTTTCCTAAAAATAGTTTACATAAAATTATGTGCCACCAGCTCATCATCCTTATCCTTCATCTAGTTCAAAAAATTCAAGGTAACAACTTTGTTAGCTTAGATCTAGCGAATCTTTCACATTTCATAAAATGTAGCAGCTCGGTACTATTGAATTTGTGGTGCCCAACACATACTAAGTTACTTGACATCAACTAAATTTTACTAATGCCTGGCACCTATTACTTTGCTTGGCACCTAAACATGCTTGGCTCTTTTTGTATCACTCGACACATACTAGATTTTCCATTTTCTCAGCACTAATTGAAAATCTAATTAGCTTGAACTAGCTTGCTCAGCACTCACTAATGAACTTAGTTAAGCTTTTCAGTCAACCTTGTTGCAACTTATTCTTCTAGTGTGTTTAAGTATGCCCAACCTCTATATCTTCAAGTATATTATCAATACATCATTTTACCATTATCTTAACTGATCCTTGCACATCATTACAAAACCATAACTCAACCTTTCCCTTAGGTGCTTTTGTTACATCTTGTTGATTAAATCCTCTTCATCAATCAACTAAGTGAGAGTACTTGGATCTTATAAGAAATTTTCATTCCAATAAATAGTAGGTTTGACATCAATGACAAACAAATGATTGGAAAAATTCTTTATCAATAATCTTCCTCTTTGCAATCAATCTTCTTCATTCTTCAATAATGATTTTTTCAATCAGATTTCCAACAATCTCCCTCTTTGGCATTGATGGCAAAATGAACTAATTAGCCAAGTTATCAAAAATACTAATTAGGTTAAAATAGAAAATCAAATGCCAAAAAGAAAAATGTGTTACCATTAGTTTTCACAACTCCCTTTCTGATCTTTTATCCCAATTTCTTTACTTTTACTTCTCCCTCTTAGTTGTTGTTGTCTCATTTTGTCTTTTTAGCTATATCTTCCTGAACATCATTTTTCTCCCTCTTTTCTATAGCTTACCACTTGTTCACTTTTGATCTCTTACTACTCCTAACTCCTTACATTATTTCTTCCTCCGTATGCAATGATCATGTTCTGCTATTTTGATATCAACTACTTCTCCCTTTGTCCATTTTATCTTGTAGATTAGATCAGTTTCTTGCTACTTCTCCCTCTTTGAAAATAATGCCAAAGACACATTATCTCAACATCTTAACATGCAAGTGTAGCATTTACATGTACTCCAATTTCTCCCTCTGACACCTTGCTTGTGACTAATTTGGAACTTTAGCACTTTGATTACTTCAGGGATGATCCTAAAGTAAATATTCTCTACATCAATTTGTAATATTTCAAAAATCAACTCATTTGATGCAGGGCATCCTTGCTTTTACTTAAGTAGCCTTGGCTGGGGTATCACCCTTAACTTACCTCTAAGATACTAAAAATCATCTTTAGGTAGTGCTTTTGTGAAGATGTCAACAATCTATTCTTTTGAGCTAACATATTCCATTCTTACTTGCTTGTCTTCCACCAATTCTCTTACATAGTGATACTTAATTGCAATATGCTTTGTTTTGGCATGCATCACTAGATTCTTTGATATGTTGATGAAACTTATGTTATCACAATAAAGTATCATAGGTTTAGTTACCTCTTCCTTCATACCTTGCAATAGATGTTTGATTCATACAATATTGTTGTAGTTGATAGCAACACCAACATTTTCAGCTTCTATTGTTGACTATGAGGTACGACTTTTATTTTTGTCAATCTAAGTAATAAATCTTTTACCTAAGAAAAGTGCTCCTCCACTGGTGCTTTTTCTGTCATCAATATTACCTCCCTAATCTGCATCAGTGTAGGCCTTCAACTCAAACTATTCACTCCTCTTGTAATATAAGCCAAAGTTATCAATTCCTTTTAGGTACCCCAATATTATTTTCACTACCATTAGATTATTTTCTTTTGGATTAGTATAAAATCTTGCCACTATTCCAACTACTAATGCAATGTCTAGTCTACTATGCACAAGATACTACAACTTTCCAATCATTGATCTATACAATGTCTAATTCACTTCAGTTGACTCATCATTCTTTGATAACTTATGTCCTATTACCATTGGTCTACTGATTGGTTTTGAGTATTCTAATCCAAATTTCTTGAGTATTTTCTTAATGTATTTTGATTGGGTCACAAATATTCCATGCTTTAGTTGATGTACTTGTAATCCAACAAAGAATTTGATTTCTCCAAACATTGACATCTCAAACTCATGTTTCATTTGATTAGTAAAATCTCTGTATAGGACATCTTTTCCTTCAAATATTATATCATCAACAAAGATTTTAGATATCAAAAGGTCTTTACCTTTTTCTGCCTTGATATATAGGTTGTTGTTCTCATCTATTCTTTCAAAATCTATCTTCACAAGATATTTGTGCAATCTCTCATACCATGCTCTAGGTGATTTCTTCAAACCATATCCTTGTTGTTGTCATCAACATATCTCTCTAGTTTTTCTATGTATACTTACTCTTCCAGTATACCATTTAGAAAGTAGACTTTACATCCATTTGGTAGACTTTGAAACCTTTTTAAGAAACATATGCAAGTAGTGTTCTGACTCCTTCCATTCTTGCAATAGGGGAAAATGTTTCTCCATAGTCCATTCCTTCTTCTTGTGCATAGCCTTTGCAGAGTAGTCTGGCTTTGTTTCTTGTGATCTCACCATTCTCATCAAGTTTGTTTCTAAATACTCACTTTGTACCAATCACATTCTTATTGGCTGGTCTAGGAACTAGGGTCCAAGTTTTGTTCTTCTCAATCTGATCTATCTATTCTTCCATAGCTTTATTCCAATTATGATCTTGTAGTGCATCTTTCCCTATTTTGGGTTCAATCTTGCTCATTAGACATGATTCATTCCTTAGTTTGTTCCTTGTCATTGGTCTAGCATCCTTGTCTCTAATGATTTGTTTTATAGGGTGATGTCTTTTCATATACCTGAATAGTATTGGTTCTATCCTTCTTTCCATGTTTGATCCTTCAGCTTCAAAGTCACTTTGCACATCACTATCTGGTATTTCATGATCTCTTTCATGTGTACTACTTTCAAACTTAGAATGTGCATTTTCTTCATTTTGCAACTCGACATTCATTGGCTATGACTTAGCTGATACTAAATTTTTTTGTTGATTCCCAGCTTGATTGGTAGCTTCATCTTCAATAGGAATTCCTTCATAGAAGTATACCAAAGATCTATAATCTTCTAGTTTCTTGGTTTCATCAACTTGGACTTCTACATGCTTATCAAAATTTGCATTTGCACTCTTTACAATCTTGTTAGTGTTACTATTCAAACACTTATATGGTTTACTTCCAGTGGAGTATCCAAAGAATATTCCTTCATCACTCTTTGTATCAAACTTTCCATTTCTAGTATCCTTAAGAATATAACATTTACAACCAAACACTTTGAAATGTTTTACATTGGGTGAATGACCATACCATAATTCAGAAGATGTTGCATTTGTACATTTCTTAACTTGGACTCAATTTAGGGTGTGAACAAAAACACTTATAGCTTCCCTCTAGTACTTTAGAGAAACATTTTTCTCCATCGTTAATGTTCTAGCACAATTTATCAGTGATCTATTCCTTCTTTTTGCAATGCCTTTTTGTGGGGTAGTTTTTGGAGTTGATGTTTATCTCTTGATTCCTTTGTCATTTCCAAACATCTCACTCTTTTGATGTAAACTCTCCTCCTTTGTCTGATCTCAAACACTTTAGACTCTCTTCTATTTCCTTCTCAACTTTGGCCAAATAACACTTAAACATTTGAAATGCATCAGATTTTTTCTTTAAGAACATGATAGTCATCATCCTAGAGTAGTCATCCACAAAGAACATTATGTATCTATCTCCTTGGTAACTTTGTAATTCTATTGGGCCACATAAGTTTGTATGCACTAATTCTAGTACTTCTTTGAAAGTGTAGGTTTTGCTTTTGAAACTAGAGTGTCATCTTTCCTAATTGGCATTGTTTGCACATGGTATTTTCAGGTTTCTTCAATTTACACAAACTTTTGACTTTCTTCTTTTTGCTGATGCTAATCAGATTATCAAAGTTAACATGGCATAGTCTTTTGTGCCATAACCACACATCATCAAGTCTAACAATGAGATAGGTTGCATCTTCCATATCTAGGTAAAACAAGTTACTCCTAGTTTGTTCTCCTTTTCCTATTAGATTTCCATCAATGTCATAGATTTTGGCAGTTTTGTTTCCAAATTCTACTTTGCAACCTATATTGCTTAAGTGTGATACACTCAAAAAATTATAGTTCAATCCTTCAACATAGTATGCATTATCACATGAAATTTTCTCTGTAAGTTTAATAGAACTTTTTTCTTTGATTTGACATGAAGCATCATTACCAAATCTAACACTATTTCCATCATACTGGGTAAAGGTAATAAGGTTACTTCTGTCTCCTATCATGTGATGTGAGCATCCACTATCTATGATCCACTTGTCATTTTTGTTCACACATGTTACCAATGTTGTTGCCTCATCTTCATCTAATTCATCCTTCATGGCTACATAGACTACTTCATCATCATTCTCATTAGAATCCTCTTCAACAATGTAGCATCTTTTTCCTTTGTCCTTATAATCTCTACTATCATCTTCTCTTTTTTTCTTGTACTTGTTTCCTTCTTTTTAGTTCTTCTTTTGTGTACACCTTGTAGCAATATGTCCTACTTCATTGCAATTAAAAAAAATGATAAGAAGCTTACCTTTGAATTTACCTTTTCTTATGTGGAATCTCCTGGCCAATAATGCTTCCAATTGTTCCACATCTTCTTCATTTGTGCTATTGTCACTAGATACATGTTTTCCTTTTCTACTCTTCTTGTTTGATTTCATCTCCTTATTATCTTTCAATGTAATCTTGACCTTGAAAGTAGATTCAAGATTCTCAAGTTTTTAGTTATCAAAATTAGACAACTCAAAAGTAGCGAATCTCCCTAATATTCCTTCAAAGGTTAACTGATTTCCTAACACACACCTTAGTTCTTGGATGGTTGAAACTCTAATAACATAGATGGGGAGCAAATTTTTTAAGTATTTTCTATTAATAGTGTCATCTTCTAAATGACTACCCAAACTTCTTATTGCACTTACCACTTCTGTCATTCTAGATGCATATTGAGCAGCATTCTCACCTTCCTCCATTTTCATGCCATCAAAATTTCCTCTCATGCTTTCTCTTCTTACTCTTTGAACATTTTGATCTCCTCCATAGATATCTGATAGGGCTTTCCACATCTTGAATATAGAATCACATCCTTTGATTTTATCAAATTCAACATAGTTCAGTACAGAGGCAATCTCTAGCATTGCTTGATTGTGCTCCTTTCTTTTGTTCAAATCATTTGTAGAAAGGGGTCTAGCTAGATCTACATGTTCCACTCCAATTGAGGTTTTTGCATAATCACCTATTGATCCAAGGGGCATTTTCATTAAGCTTTTCCATCTAGTAAAGTTATCTCTATTGAGCTTGGGAACTTCTCTCTTGGACATCTTGATGTTTCTGCTTCTAGTACTTTTAAACTAAATCAGTAGATGTCTCTGATACCAATTGTTAGAAATGCTTTAGAATAACTGAGAGGTGGGGGGAATTAGTTATTCAAGGTCCAAAAGTCCAATTAAAACTTTTTCATCAAGTAAAGTGTGCCTTTTAAACTGTTCATTCATCTAAGCTTTAAGTTTTCCTACTTAGCAAGTTACTGTAAATCAACATGCAAGCATAACTCATGAAAGATTAACACATAACACTGTGATTTATGTGGAAACCTAATTTGGGAAAAACCACTAGTAACATGCTACTTAATTCTCACTCTTCTGAAGTGATGCCTAGTGAAAGGCTTGCCCTATTAAAGGCTACAACACATTATTAAGTGTGACCTAGTTAAAGGATTTAACCACCTTGTTAGAAGTGGGCCCGGTTAGATGTCTCTAAAACATTCACTTGGAATTCCATCCTATTAAAGGATTTTAAAATGGGTTTTAAACCAACCTAAGTCCATAGGATTTTACCCTAGTTGCACAATTTTTAGAGAGTAATGACAAGGGCTTTTCAACTAATACAACTCACAACTTATCTTGTAGATTTCAGATCATAATTTAGCTCATAAATTTTCCTGGCTTTAGTCTCTACAGCTCTAATAGCTTTTCCTCCTTTCAAGCTTTGTCTCCTTGAGTCTCCATGCTCAATGTACTAGTGCAATCTCCTCTATGACCACTAATCTAAGTAGAGTCTATGTGCTTTATTTTGTCTTCTCCTCTTGACATCTTCTCCTTGACACCTTTCCACCACTTCGCATTTGGCACACCAGTAGCTCTAGCTTCTTAGCCTATGACTCCTTGAATAGAAGTCTATAATTACTTTTCCCACTTGATTCTTCCCTCTTTTAATTTCAATTTGAATGGATTAGGTAGGATTCAATGAATCTAACCCACATCTTATTCCTTGTAGAAACATCATGAAGAATCTTCTTGAATTCACCTAAAAATGGTTTACATGAAATTTTTTGCCACCAGCTCATCATCCTTATCCTCCATTTGGTTCACAAAATTGAAGGTAACAACTTTGTTGACTCAGATCTAGCGAATCTTTGACATTTTACAAAATGTAGCAGCTCGACACTATTGAATTTTTGGTGCTTAGCACATACTAAGTTACTCAGTATAAATTACATTTTACTAATGCTTAGCACCTATTACTTTCCTTGGCACCTAAACACATTTGTGTCCTTCTATATCACTCGGCACATACTAGATTTTCCATTTGCTCGGCACTAACTAAAAATCTGCTCGAGTTGAACTAGCTTTCACGGCACTCACTAATGAACTTAGTTAAGCTTTGTAGTCAACCTTGTTGCAACTTATTCTTCCAGTGTTTCTAAGTATGTCCAACCTCTATGTCTTCATCATTTTACCATTTTCTTAACTGATCCTTGCACTTCATTACAAAAACATAACTCAACCTTTCCCTTAGGTGCTTTTGTTACATCTTATTGATTAAATCCTCTTCATCAATCAACTAAGTGATAGTACTTGGATCTTATAAGAAATTATCATTCTAGCAAATAGTAGGTTTGACATCAATGACAAAACAATGATTGAAAACATTCTTTATCAACAGTCTTCCTCTTTTCAATCAATCTTCTTCATTCTTCAACAATGATCTTTTCAATCAGATTTCCAACAATACTTAAAAGTCCTAAAAAAAATCATTATCTTGGTGAAAACCTAGCAATAGTTTCCTTGGTAATACCAAAAAGATGAAAAAATTCAAAAATACAAAAAAAATTGAAAAAAAAAAAAAAGTGCCATTGATGAAAACTTGGTAAATAGGCATCATGGTAGCAAAAAAAATTTTTGCCAAGAAGGTGAAAACCTGATAAACAAGAGCCTCTTACTCCTAATGCTATATATTGTAGTGCATCTTCTAGCTCATGTATAGTTGCTTTCCTACTTTATCTTTCTACTTTCTCTCATGTATCCATGCATTGAATCTTGTCATAACTTGAGGGCAACACCCTATAGTGTCATTGGAATCTCTCGCATTAGTCACCAATTTTTCTAACTATGTCTTTCTGCTATTGCTTGTGTCACTTTGAAGATTCCTTTCATAGAACATCTCTCATATCAGTCACCAATTGTTCTAATAGAATAAGCCTACTATTTCTTGTATCACTTTGGAGATTCCTTTCATGGAACATCTCTTGCATCAGTTACAAGTTGTTCTAACTACATCAGCCTACTATCATGTGTGTCACTTTGGAGATTACTCTCATGGAAGATCTCTCACAATAGACACCAGCTATTGTAACTACATCTTCCTACTATTTCTCATGTCACTTTCGAGATTCCTCTCATGGAAGATCTCTCATGACAATCACCACTTATTCTAACTGTGTTTTCCTACTATCGCTCATGTCATTTTAGTGATTCCTCTCATGGAAGATCTCTTGTGTCAATTAGTCACCAATTGTCCCAACTGTGTCTAACTACTATCACTTAGTTTCTACTAAGGTTCTTCTTACTGAAGATTCCTCTTTCATTTAGTCACTAGTTATCCTAACTATGTCCATCTACTATTGTCATCTTACTGAAGAGATTTATTTCATGAATATTCTAAACATTGACAGTTGACATGAATCCTATAAAACAAAAATTGAACTCAAAATGATGAACTAGTTTGGATATGCTAAGATTTTCTTTTCTTTTTTTCTTTTTCTTTATCATGTCTCTTTGAGCAACTCGATGATGTCTCTTTTGACTAGAGAAGTGAGGACCGAGGGCATGATCTTTTCTTTGCTTTATGTTTGATGGTTTAATTTTAATGATTTGAAGCATCCTTATAATAGGGGTATCCACTATAAGAGCCTTCATCTCATATTGGATGGCCATCTGTACCTTGACTCCTTTTATATGGACTCTTTATTGAAGTTGGTTCTTTTCCTTGTGTTTTTGGGTCAATTCTCTATGCTATGTAATTATTGATACTTGTCCTACTAAGTGAACATACAGGTCACTGCGAGTATACTTAGCACACTTCTATCTTAGGTTATGAATGTAAGGGTTGTTGTAGATAGAATACTTATTAATTACTTACCACAAGAAGGATCTCTTATGTGTTTGGTGACACACAAGAAACATTCTAGTCATCCTAGCATTTATGCTCTGATGCTTATGTTCACTTGCTACATTGAAAGGGACAAATGTTCTGGTCATTCTGGCTTCTCGTGCCTCAAATGCTTACATTTAATCTTGAAAAAACTAGAACATATGTCATATTTATATTCTTATGATTGCAATGTCAATGAGAATTGTATAACATGTGGGATTTCACTACATGCTCAATGATGATAATTATCAAAGCTTGGTAACTAGAATTAGGGTTGTAGCTAGTGTAGGACTGCATTGCATATGCACATGGTTTGATCACTAATCTACTTGCATCCTTTGTGATGAGGGATTTTCAGCTTCTTCAAAATATCATGTTTCTTCATGGTTGTGCAAGAATTTGGTTCTTTGGTTCATCCTATCAATCACCATGGGATGCCTGTCACTATCAAAAAAGTGGAATACTACATGAGATGTTAGTTCATTCACATTTTTCATTTCATACATAATTCCATAATTCATCTCATCTACACTACATTAAAATATCATATCTAATTTTATTAATAAATAATAGCATAAATATCTTATGTACCACAAACTATAAAGAGAGAAATAGACACATGTGAAGGTACTCGAATCAAAATCTCATATATGTATCTCAAGTCAAAAGTGTACATCAGTGCAAAAATGGATGCTACTCGAGCATTTTTCATATTAGAAATGATACAAAATAGTGTTGGCACACCAATAGATACATAGCTTGACCAAAATTAGAACAAATAGAGCTAACTCTCTCCTTCCCCCTTACCCCCCACTACTAAAGGAGGAACAGGAGGAGGCATATCTAGTCTTATAGGAGGCCATGCACCCTCTGACTCTCATGCATACTAGGAAAATCAAGGCACCTACTTTGACTCATTTGGCACTACCACCGTGTATGCTAAAAAATAGTATGCTACTAAAGTTGACTACAACCAAATCTCATCTTGTTGTTGCTCTGATCTCTAAGCCTCTTGCTCTAGCTGCTCTCATAAATCACGAATCTCACAATCTTGCTATGTGATTTGAGTGTCCCTCACTACAACCTATATATACAACTCTCCTAGCTATCACTATGTTGTCCACACCCACTCTCAAGACCTCCTTAGGGCCTCATGGGTCTATGCCAAGATATCTCTACCCTATACTCCTGTAGCATGTTAATCCTACATCTTCTCATCATCCACACCCTACTCTATCTACTTGACTACCTGCCTAGTTGGCTACTCCACCTCTATGTTTGGCCTTTGGGAGTCTCCTCTAATGGCTCCTAGGGAACTTATCTCACCTTGAGGACATATTTTTTCTATACCACTATTATTATCACTTGGGTCTACTCCCATCTGTCAAGGTGGAATAGACACCTACCACGTCTTCTACTTGACCCTCTTCTGCTATAGCTACTCTAGAAGTCCCTATGGTGCTTGTACTAGCTATATAGGTCTAGCCATCCCTACTAGTTCTATGAAGCAAGGGAAGAGATGACTCATAAAATATTCTTGATATGTGGGAGTCATCCCTCCATCTTCTATCGCTGCTAGGTAATCCCATGTGAGGCCTCATCTGATCTGACATAGTATAGATGACATATTTGCATTATGATAATCCTAATTTGATGTTTTGATATACTTTTGAGACTATAGGGTTATGTTATTTTAATATCTACATTTTGATGATACGCACTTATTTCTGTGCATTAAGACTTAAATGATATAATTAAATGATTTCATTCATGTTCCAACCTTTTTAGTTGCTTTGATAGAAGCCAAATTTTAGAAATGCTCGTAATGTGAAATTGTAATGTTTAAGTGGGGGTATGTTACTTGCATTTTGATATTCAGTATTTGGATATTTTGACATTATTCAAAACCTAGAAGGACAATGGCTTATTTTATCTATTTATTTTGACATTCACAATAGTATTTTACATCTATGATATGTACTATGAACCTGATATTGTGAATGGAATGATCAAACACATGTCTATGCAACTTTATGACAAGATAGAATTAGATTATGATGTGGTGCGAAATGTTAATTTGATTATGATGATTATGATTTAATGTGATATGCAGATAAATGTTAATTTGATTATGATGATTATGATTTAATGTGATATGCAGATAAATATTAATTTGATTATGATGATTTATGATATGTATATTTTGATATTGTAACATTTTGAATGGTTTATTTAAGATGATTAGGAAAGGAAATTTAATCAAAATATGTTAATATGGATTACATAAAATTTGAAATTATATGCATTTATGATATGTATTTTAAATGACCTCCTCAGACTATTGATGCTCAAGTTCAATGTACAGAAAATGAAACCATGGAAATTTTGGGGGAAACAAGATCCAAACTTATGTCAACATAGTTTAACCAAGGTGAATCTTTGGAAGATTCAAAAGCCTTGTTGTGATGTATTTTACTTCGTAAATGTAAGTTTTCTTGTATGAGGAAATTTTTAATCATAAAGATGCATTAGAGACATGTCATGGTGATGTGGAATGTGCTTTTATGTGTCACTTGACACTTGTGGATTTTGTCTGCAATAGCATGTCATCTAGGGTTTTGGTCATGGTGGTATTTTATTGTAAAACTAATTACCTTGCTATTGAGTAAGTAAACACAATTGACAAGGGGTAGGATGGGTCACAATCAAAGGAAATCCAAATTTAGACTTGACTAGGGTTTTGAGGGGTCATTAGGTGGTCCCAAAGTGTCTCTTATGTGAAAATGAGCTACCCATATGATAGTATAACATGTCAGAGGACTAATTTCGACCATGATAGTGACTAGATAGAATAAGGGGCCCCTTTACCCATGAATTCTTCCACTAATTCGAAAATGGAGTTGTCACATGTGTTCTCTCCCATGTTCCCACTAAGTCAAATATAGAAAACTTTGAGGGATACAAGTTTGTAAGAAGAAGTGGCTTGGTGTCTTTGCTAAAATAGTTAGTGGGAAGGCCTTATTAGGGAGTCTTGGAAAAATTAGTGGGGTGTTCACCCACTCTCTAAGTTTAAAGACAGTTAGGGTTTTGGAGGAAGAGTAAGGGAGCTCTACAACAATTATCATTGCCTTTAGCTTGGACCAAGGTTGGTGCTCAAACTATGACCATGTTCTTTCTTTTAGCATTGCATAATGAATCTACAAGCATGGAGTAATTGTTTTGGGATCATGCATTGTATAGTGAATCTTGGTATTGTAGATTTTGATATTGTGTTGTGATGGTGAGAATGTGTATTGTGTTCATATAATTTTCTTGGTTTTCTTTCTTCATATTTCTGATTTGATATGAATGTCAATTGTTGTTATGGGTGTGAGGGCTTCATTCATCCTTTGGGAAGGAAAGAGAAGTCTAGGGTAAAGGGCTTAGTTGGGCTTGAAATATAGTTGAGAACCTTGGATTATGGGCTCCATTGTATGCCATATTCATTCATATCATGCTTTGGGAGTGATAAGGGAAAGATGGTGTAGAAAGGAAGTTAATGGAGTATGGGCTTCAAGGAAGCTATATCTATTGATAGTATGTTTAGAGGATGTTTGTGGTGCCCCTAAAAGGGCATGGAATTTTGATTTATTTGTGAAAAACTCCGAAAGGGCATGAATTTTTTTTAATATTGTAGATATGGTATGATACAGAAAGTCTCCTTTTTGAAAGCACGCCTTCACCCTATGTTCAAGGTTCCAATGGTGAATCAATATGCAAGCCATGGGAGGGATTGTTCAAGTGTTATAATGTGATGTTTATGCATTTGTAATGTTGAAATGAAACCTAGTTTGAATCTTGTTTCCCCTGCTTAGTGGGTGGCTTCATAGAACCCTAGGATGGGAGGTGAGCCTCCATGGTTCCAATTTTTGTGTTGTGTTGTAGGTTTTGTGAAGATAGATTCCTTGAAGATATTAGGGTTTCACCCTTGAAAATGTTGAAAAAACAATTGTGTAGAGAGAGACCAATGTTCCATGTCATCTCAAAATATGTTGTAATAGTAACTCTCCATTGTTATTTCATTGTGATGTAGAAATGGATTCGTTTATCATTGTATATTTTGAAATTGTATAAGAAATGATTAACAAATTGTATATAGTTACTTGTAAGGAAATATTCATTGTAAGTTTCCACATTATGGGATTTGAAGTAATAGGTCAAAATTATGAAATGAGACCCTCCTTCCTATGATGATCTATAAATAATTTGTTAGGAACAATCCATAGTTGTTGTGTGAAAGATTTCTTTTGATATAGTTGATTTAATATTGATGATTGTATTGTAAAAAGTATATGCCATGCATTCAATATAATGGAAGAAAATTATTATATTTTGATAGTTCATTGTACATGCATGTATATTAGTTCATTTGGACTTCGAGTCCTAATAAATTCCTAGGTTAGATAATACCATCACATTATCAAACATGTTCACTAAAATTCCATGGTAGGATTAAAAGGAAATTAGCTTGAGAAAAGAAAAGAAAAAGTCCAAATCTATGAGAAGACTTGCTATAGGTATAGATTTCCTCTCTAGAAAATGTATGGAGAATGGAAAATTAATCTTCCCCCATTATAGTCCTATAAAATATTCAAAATAATATTCTTGGAATCCCTTGAAGACAAATATAAATAAAATTATCTAAAAGAGGTAAGGCATAAGTCACATCCAAAGATATATATATATATATATATGTATATATATATGTATATATATGTATATATATATATATATATATACATATATATATATATATATACATATATATACATATATATATATATAGATATATATATGTATATATATATATATGTATATGTATATACATATATACATATATATATATACATATACATATATATATATATACATATATATATGTATATATATATATATATGTTAGCAATGATATTAAAAAAAACAAAAACAAATAAATAGATATATCCATTCTTTGGCACTAAACGAGTTTGGATTAGACACTTCCTAGGTAAGACCATACTCTAGAAAATATCACTTTTAAAAGAAAACTAGACCCCTTTCCAAGGCCAACCACCCCAGGCTCCTACACATTGCAGCAAAGTAATGACAAAAGAAAACTTTATTGGGAAGCACATTTCATTCCAAATGTAGGTGTTAGGAAGTCAATATGGTAATTTGAATAAGGTTGGGAGAGAGCTTTTATTAAACTTAACAATGTAGGACCTACCCTTTATTTTGTTTTGGGTTAAGTGCCTTGATGGACCATCTTGGAAATTGACCTCCTCCCCATGCTTCACATGAGCCAAGGTGGGGACCATGTTTTTGGAGGGAAGATATAGTCTTGAGTTAGGATAAAGGTGGTTTTGGGAAGTTAGAGGTAAAAAGGATAGCCTTAGGTGAATGTAGGATAGATTAAAGGTAGTAGGTTGGAATAGGAGAAAATTATGGTTGTTCTTCTTGCATTATATATATTTCCTTATTTTATTTAGAGTAAGTAGGTACATGGTAAGGAGGAAAGTGGTTCTGAAGTAGGATTAGTAAAATCAAAACTTAAGAAAAACAAAGATAGGGTTGTAGATACTAAGTGAATTAGTTATGTTTGGATTAAGTGAGAGGTCATTAGTAGTAAGATTGGGTTAAGTTAGCATGAATGTATTGGTGAATGGTAATATCTTGGATTTAATTAATATATAAAATCATGGGTCAGGGAGTAGAGTGGAATCATATTACACCAACTCATGTGTTGTGATGTGGTAGTAGGTTAAGCTCCTAATTGCTAAGGTAAAATGATTATGTTCAATTAAGTATCAAGATAATAGTAGATTTGAAAGTGGTTAGTACTATGTTAGGGTTAGATTAGTATGTAAAATTATGTGTTAAGAGTGTTAGAACTAAGATGTTAGTTAGTAATATTTAGTTATGTTTTATTAGATATATTTACTTTAGGAAGCACTATGGGTTATGAGTTAATATTAAGATCATGGAATTAATAGTTAGAAGTAATGCAATTAAATCTTGGGTTAAGGAATGTGCTTCACAATATCTCTATATTTTAATTATTTTGCACATGGCTATTAATTAATACATCTATATTTGTTAAGCCATTATAATTAACCTTGACAGAAACTATAACTGACAAACATAGTGTATAATAAGTAATTTATAATATGTTTCATCTGTGTAAGCAAGGTACGACATTAAAAAATAGTATATATTTGGGCATGTAAAAATATTAGTTAATACATATATCATTGTAATGTGAATTGATGAAAAGTACACATATGCATATAATTAAGACTCAAAATGCTGACCCTCTAAAGAGGTTTAGGTAACCTCTAATTTGTCAAATATGTAGAAAGAAGTTGATTAAAATCAAGAAATATATGAAAAACATAAAAGAAGCTAGCATAAATTTATTGTTAGCAAGCAAAGGTTACTAGTCGCATGTGTGCCTAGTTAGTTTTAGTGTTAGAATCAATAAAGTTAAAATATTAATTTATTGGGAAAAGAGTCATTAGAAGATTGCACATTTCAATAGTTTAGAGAATAAATAATTGAAATTTGATTTAAAATACCTAGTCAAAAAACATCAATTTGGTTGAAGTTCATAAAGGATAAAGTGTAAGAGGTTCATCTAGATGATAGTACCTATATAATTAACACTCAAATAAAATGGCACACAAAAAAAAGTAGCTAGTTAAGGTTATGGACTTATATAGTAAGCTTGTATACACTAATATGTTAGCAAGAAATGCTAATCTATTTAAAAACCAAAGCATTTAACTAACAAAATCAATATAAACTTCAAGAGAGACAAAGTGAGGTCCTCAAATGAGAATATGAGCCATGGATAGGCTCTCTCAATGAGGATGATCACTTGATGTAGGGATGTGTCTATTATGTGGACTTGGGATGTATGCTCAAGCTTCAAATTGCTTCAAATGGTGGAATTTATGTGGATTTTGGTGTGGATATGTGAAATTGGTATGAATTTGGCTTCTCAAAATAGCATGGTAACTTTACTTGATGGATTGTGATTATTTTACAAAGGGGAAGGATCTAATTTATAAGAAAGAGGCTTGAGAGATGGATGGTTAAGATGCAAGGAAAGGAGAAAGCTTATGGAGGGCTCAGATTGAATGAGAGGAAAGCACATGGATTGTGCTTCCTTATAGCCAATCAAGGAGTGACACATGTCACAAGGTCATTGGTTAGAGCAAGAGGGGTTGAGGGGTCAACAAAGGAGGCTCAAAGCTCATAAAGGCCCTCATAATGGCTTGTAAGAGGAATAAATGGGCTTGTAAGAGTCATTTATGGCTTGTAAGAGTCTTTTATGGCTTGGTGGTTGGGATATTTTGAGGGGAGACTTTGGCTTGGCTTAAGAAAGTCTTATGCTTTCTTAGGATTGCACAAATGATTAGGGGATGGGTTAGGCTTGGGTTAGGATTATATTAGGGATGTTAGAGATGTGCAAGTGGATGGTATTGATGTGGGTGGGTGAGTTAGTGGCTAATCTTGGTTAGTATGGGTGGATGGGGTGGATTAAGCTAATGGGGGGATTTCAGGATAGTTTTAGGATTACTAGGATTTGAGGGCTTTATTTATTAAAGTGATTTCAATAAATTTGGGATTTTTGGAATTAGATAGGAGAATAGGGTTAATTTATCAATTAGGACTATGGATGATTAATTAAATTAATCAGCTCGGGGATGGAAAAGGATTAATTAAATAAGAATGTAATTAATGATGCCTTTAGAGATAGCATTTAAAAACCAAAGCATTTAACTAACAAAATAAATATAAACTTCAAGAGAGACAAAGTGAGGTCCTCAAATGAGAATATGAGCCACTGATAGGCTCTCTCAATGAGGATGATCACTTGATGTAGGGATGTGTCTATTATGTGGATTTGGGATGTATGATCAAGCTTCAAATTGCTTCAAATGGTAAAATTTATGTGAATTTTGGTGTGGATATGTGAAATTGGTATGAATTTGGCTTCTCAAAATAGCATGGTAACTTTACTTGATGGATTGTGATTATTTTGCAAAGGGGAAGGATCCAATTTATAGGCAAGAGGCTTGAGAGATGGATGGTTAAGATGCAAGGAGAAAGCTTATGGGGGCTCGGATTGAATGAGAGGAAACCACATGGATTGTGCTTTCTTATGGCCAATCAGAGAGTGACACATGTCACAGGGTCATTGGTTAGAGCAAGAGGGGTTGAAGAGTCAACAAAGGAGGCTCAAAGCTCATAAAGACCCTCATAATGGCTTATAAGAGGAATAAATGGGCTTGTAAGAATCATTCATAGCTTGTAAGAATCTTTTATGGCTTGGTGGTTGGGATATTTTGAGGGGAGACTTTGGCTTGGCTTAGGAAAGTCTTAAGCTTTCTTAGGATTGTGCAAATGATTAGGGGATGGGTTAGGCTTGGGTTAGGATTATATTAGGGATGTTAGAGATGTGCAAGTGGATGGTATTGATGAGGGTGGGTGAGTTAGTGCCTAAGCTTGGTTAGTATGGGTGGATGGGGTGGATTAAGCTAATGGAGGGATTTTAGGATAGTTTTAAGATTATTAGGATTTGAGGGCTTTATTTATTAAAGTGATTTCAATAAATTTGGGATTTTTGGAATTAGATAGGAGAATAGGGTTAATTTATCAATTAGGACTATAGATGATTAATTAAATTAATTAGCTAGGGTATGGAAAAGGATTAATTAAATAAGAATTTAATTAATGATGCCTTTAGGGATAGCTAAATAGGATTACTGAAGTAGTGTGGTGATAGGAGATTTAGCTAAAGGATGCATTGGAATAGTTAACCAAGAGTTAGGCGAGGGGTGCAAGATTCTGATCAAGGAGGAACAAACACAAAAGTTGGAATAGATACAATGATACTAAGAGAAAGAGGATGTACAAGCTGATAGACCAAGATATGTTACAAGTTTACAAAGTTTGTTGGTGGGGTGTGATTGTAAGATAGGATGGGTTTTTTGAAGGGTGGGAGCACCGAAAGTGGGAGTCAGGGCACCGGGGAGGGCTATAAGGGGAAAAGAGGGGGCTAGAAGGGGTCATTTACAGTCAGAATGAGGAGGAGATATTGCTTGTGAGGAGCTCTATAGTGGAGATTACGATGGCAAGTATTGGGCGACCAGAGCACCGAGCAGACATAGTGCGACAAGTACGAGTACAAGGGACACCTGATCGATCAGTAGGGTCTAAAACCTCTTTGTAATTTTTGTGTATGCATTTTGTAGAGCATTCTCGTGAAGGTAAAAATGTGATCCCGCAGGCTCAGGTCTAGCAGGAATGCGAGTGGGATCAATAGGATTGCAATTCCATGAAAAATAGCGTCGGGCGAGAATTGTGTGGGGAGCCAAATAGGTTATTATGGGAAAGTGATCCCAAGATGGGAAAGTCTATGGGAAAGGGGTAGATTAGGCAGGATCATGTCCCCGCAAAGAGGAACACAATTTAGGTAGTAGGAACATGTACCCATGGATTAAGGTCTTTTGGCATAGTGAGAGAGTGGGAAAAAGGGGCACAGGGTAGGAATGCGATCTTGCGGGACCAAGGATCAAAGGGATCGACAGTGGTGGAGACTATGGGAATGTGCTAGTGGGATTGGGGTAAAAGATCAAGGGTAATAGCAGAGTCAACATCGCGATCCCATTGGAAGATAGGTCAGCAAGAATGTGAGAGGCAGGCTTTGTGGGAATGCTTCTTCTGTGAGAACATGAATAGAGGCAAAAAAAAGTTGGGGTTGAGGAAAGGGAGGGTGGGAGGATAAACAAGGAGATAGAAAACTGATGTTTGGATTTGTTTTGGTCATGTGTAGTGGTCCTTGGATACATTAGTATCACGGGAGTGGTGAGCAGTAGTGCTACATGTTGGAGAGATGTTGATGCCAGCTGATTGGGCATGGATCAAGGTGATCAAGCTAGACTACTTGGCAAGGTTGCCCCATACCCGTACCTACATGACAATGGTCACAATGTTGTGTGAGAGCTGGGACAGTGAGACAGTGACATTCCACCTTCCAACAGGGGAGATGACAGTGACACTGGAGGATGTGTATCACATATTTAGACTGCCACTACAGGGGATGCTAATCATGGCAACTAGAGAGATGATAGTAGAGGCGGTCATACAGAGACTGGTGGGGCCAAGAGTGGAGTATAGGATTTAGTGGGGATAGTTTTCACTAGACAAGCATCTAGATTGCGTAACAGCAAAGAGGCAAATCTACTTCTATGTTCTAGGGCTAATTTTGGGGTACATTGCCCCAAATATAGGTGGTATAGGGGTTACACTGGTGTTGATCCCAGTAGTGATGCAGATTATGGATGCAGGATGCCCAGTGGTGTGGGGTTCGCTGATGTTGGCCGAGCTATACCAGGACCTACATCAGATAGTATACCAGGGTGGTGGCCGATAGGGGAGGAGTATTGGGTTCCCTACATTGTTACAAGTATGGGCATGGGAGCATATTGCAGTGCTCAAGCCATTGGGATGTAGAGATAGGCAGCCAGAGGAGCCAGTAGCATACAGTTGCGCAGAGCCATTGACATACCATCGCACAGATTTAATGGACTACTAGAGAGTGTGCATTGATGAGATAGCGACAATGGTGTGGAGGCCATACATGGGCCTGGGACCATGGGTAGAGGAGGGAGACCAGCTCCCGTACACCATTTCCCGATGTTTTGTGTTTGGGAGGTGGGAGTATGTGGCAGAGTAGTATAGGCCAAATAGGGCACTATGGCAGTTTGGGTGGCAATAAGTGGCATTAGGAGATCCGTACTAGTATTAGAAGGTCACACGCGATTCAGTGTCAATATACGAGCTAGCCTTGTGGTGAGACAGATTACTGAGGGCATGGCGAGAGTTGGAGCCATAGCAGTGGGACTAGTTTGGGGGGCTGTAGGATGCAGGCTCCACACAAGAGTACCAAGATACTTTTATGCTTCTAAGACAAGTGGGGAGAGCACAGGGCACGAGGGTAGCAGTGGTGGCAGGAGAGCTAGCCTGAGTAGACTGATAGGGGCAGTATGTGGCGAGGGGGTTGTGGTAGTGCGCAGCAATGGTTGCACATGAGGAGGAGCCCACCTATCAAAGGAGGAGGGTGGTGGGGGAAGAGAGGAGAGCTTAGCCAAAGAGGAGAGGAGAGGAGAGTGGAGCCCATCTATAGAGAGGAGGAGAGGAGGCGCAGGGGTGATTGAGGGTAGCTGGGGGAGATGTAGGGAGATCGTCTACCAGAGGAGGAGATGATGAATTGGTAGCTTGGTACACCTTGCTAGAGTAGGCACACGCAATGATGAGCCAGCTACTCTGTGATACATATTAGGAGAGAGATCAGCTCTGGGTAGAGTAGGACTAGTTTAGATAGGAGCATGCATAGGGGCAAGTAGACAGGGCAGGTGTGGAGGTCGAGAGGTTATAGACGTAGGTGGGCCGGATGGAGGGGAGGTTTGATGCCATGACTGTTGAGTAGCAGGGGGTGCAATTGAGACTAGATTCCCTTTAGCAAGAGTGAGATAGGCTGGTGGTGGAGGTGGTGACCTTACTGGTGCAGGTGGCAGTGGGAGGGGTTTTGGATGAGCTATAGAGACTGCAAGCAGAGATGGAAGAGTTGAGGGAGAGGGCTAGATTCTATCAAGGGGGGTACCATGCCGCAGTGCCAGCATCGTAGATTGAGCATTACAGGCAGCCGACTTGGTCAGGGATAGTAGGTACCCACATAGGGATGTAGGGAGGAGGGGAGAGTGGATGGAGCACTAGGGGGGAGAATACAGGTGGGTCCTAGCACACAAGGCATAGTCCAAGGGTAGGGCCAAGCCAGTGGTAGGGGATGAGGGAGGAGGCAGAGAGCTCCAGGATAGGGGGAGGACTGATGAGGCCACCACCTCCACCAGTAGCAGCACCAAGGGCTAGGAGAGGGGTAGAGGAGGAGACTGGTGATGTAGGGACGATGGATTGACCATTGATGAACAGGTGACTTTTTGGGATATTGAGTACTCTGAATATATATCAGCTTTTTTGAGACACATGGATTTTTTGTGCGGGCTCAGACCCATATGTATGATATGGACATTTTACACTGACAAAATTTTATTCTTTCATTCTTTCATTGATATATAGATCTAATGGTTTTGGGGAGATATGTGTTATCGACTAGTGATGTTATGTATAGTGGTTGTTATGTGTTGGATAGTGATGTTTTGATGATATTGTTGATGGTTAGTGATGTAGGATGTGATATGTGCTATGATTTTATGATTGTGCTAATAGTTTTTGATGTAGGATGTGATTTTTAACGATATCGTATATATGATACAATATGATTTTGATGTGATTTGGCTACGATAGTGCAGATATGATGTGATGTGATTTTTATATATGATATCACAAATGTGATGTGATCCTTGATGCCATATTTTTCTTTATGATTTCGTAGATGTGATGATGAGATTTTCTGTATGATAGATGTTTATGCAATATGATATGTTTTTGATATGATCTTGATGATGTGATGTGGCTTATGATGGATGTGATGTGATCCTGGAGAATTGATTTCTTTGAAGAATATTTGATATGATGTTGTATGATGATAAATACACATTATAAGTGACAAATGTAAAATGAATCACCAACTAAAGAATAATCAACCAAAATTATGATATGGAAAATGAATATAATGTCATGACACTTAGGATATGTTTAACACAAACTAAAGATAGATAAAAGACTAATGAATTACAAAATAAAAGATGAAAATACAAAAAAGGAAGTACAACTTAATGATGAACTTTAATGGTAAAATGAAACCTAATCTAATGAGGAATGACTTATGCTAAAATGAACTATAATCTAATGATGAATGACTATAATGCTAAAGCTTAACATAAACTAAAATAGAGAACAGTAAATTTATAATATGCTAAAAGGAACACAAACTAAAAGATACACCTGAGATTTATGATAAGCATGTGAGAATTAAAAAAATTGAATGCAATGATATTCTGAGATATGATAAAATGATACAAGCTATGATAATACAACATTCTAGGAGATGCAAGACAAACAATGATGGTGGAATAAAATAACCAATGCTTGACTTATGATAGTGTGCTATGATATGAAAAGTGATCATAGGAGATACTGACACTAAGGAGAATAATGTTCGAAAAAGAGTGACCAAAAAACTCGCAGTCAAGAGGATAGTAGAGATTTTAGAGCTAAGATAGTAACTTATGATAGGGATCACATCATGATGAGAATGAATAAGAATTGATGTTCAAGGCTTCAAATCAAATGATTCTGGAGGTGGAAAAAGTGATAGTTCAAAGGAGAGAGGTGATGCCAAGGAGGAGGATACCAGGGGTTAAAAATAAAAGTGAGGTGTAGGGGAAGCTTGAGCATGGGGTACTTCATGAGGAAGTACCACTATGTAGTGTGAACACTTGATTTGATATAGGATTGTTAGGGAGATTAGTGTTGGAATGATGTTGGACGATCCACAAGAAAAAGAGATTACCCAAGTGCACCATGTTTTATCGAAAGATGAAAACATGTTTGAAATATGCAAGGATAATATCAAATTGACTCACAAGCAACAAAAGACTGTGATCAAAACCAACCTCCTTAGTTGCCCTAGTCAAAACACATCATGATATGAAATGATCATGGTGATCTTGAGGAGGAAAAAACAAAAGATATGCAGAAACAATCAACCAAAAACAGAAACAACAAAAGATTCCACAAAGTGAAAAAGTAACCTTTTTCCAAAGATATCAATAGATGAGCTACTGACAGGTTGCAACAAGACCTGGATAGTATGTACAAGTAGGACTAGTTAAGGACATGGGAACTCAAGAATAGATAGAAAAACATAGCAATAGGTATATGCATGACGGGGGAAAGCTCAGGATGAGGAAATAGTGTTGCTATGATACATGGGTTTGTTTAGGTGGGATTATGTAAACCGCGATTTATGTACAAGGGTCCAGATATTGTTGTATTCACATAGGTATGGTACATGGGAGACAAGGGTTAGTGTAGAGGTATGAGACACATGTTATATGGGTTGTATATGCTACATATGATAAAGTACATGGATAAAAAGTACTTGATAGGGTATATCTAGTAGAGTACAATGATAGGATACACTGAGTATGATACATGGGATGCTATAATACATAAATGAGGTGGGATGTTGCATAGTGCAAAGTGCTAGAGGATGATGTTGCAAAGCATGGAAAATAACAATAAGGAACACCTTGAAAAAGAGGGGGAGATGAGTGATATATTATGGAGGGGTGATAAAGGGGTGTGTGTTGATGATAGATAATGGAAGAGCTATAGTACACCTGGAGCCTATTTGCTAGGTTTTCACTAGGGACCTATCCAAGGTGCTTGAATTGCAAAGTTTTCACCATTGGATGCTTTATTTTTATTTATTTTTGTGCCTTTTTCCTTTCCTTGATTTGCAAATTTTGTCCTTAGGCATAGAATTTCTTGAGGTGAATAATGTTGGTAGGATCATTTAGGACTTCACCTTCAAGGGTAGATAGCTGATAGGCTCCTGAGCCAAAAGATGTCATGACCACATAAGGACCAAGCCATGTGGGCTTGAACTTGCCTTTCTTTTCTCTATCAACTTGAACCTTCATATTCTCTTTAAGGACCATGTTACCTTCTTGAAAACTACACGGATGGACTTTCCTATTGAAATTGTGCTTGAGGAAACTTTGATAGACCATGAGGTGGTCGTAGGCCTGTTGCCTTTTTTCATCAAGTAGATCAAGTTGAGTAAGTCAAGCCACTCTATATTCTTCATTAGATATCTATCCTCGGAGAGAAATGTAGAGTGATGGGAGTTCAACCTCAATAGGTAGGACTACTTCAGTACCATAGACCAAGGAGTATGCAGTTGTGCAAGTGGTTGTACAGAATGAAGTGCCATATGCCCATAGGGTGGGATTAATTTGCAAATGCCAATCACGGTCGGAGTCATCGACAACTTTCTTGAGGATTTTGAGTAGGGTTTTATTAGACTCCTTTGCGTGACCATTACCTTGTGGGAAATATGGGCTAGAAAAGCGGTGGTGGATGCAGAGGGAAGTCCACAATTCTTCCATATTTAGGTTTTCAAAATTACCTTTGTGGTCTGTGAAAATGGTAGCTGGGATGCCAAAGTGACATATAATATGATACAATATAAACTTGGACACCTAAACTCTCGTGGCAGTAACAAGGGGAACTACTTTGACCCACTTAATGAAATAATCAGTGGCAGTGATTATCCACTTGTGCCCTTCTAAAGAAAGTGGTGCAATAAGACCAACAAGATCCCCAACAGGCAAAAGGCCATGGTGGTGCAATGGGTTGTAAGTCTTGTGCTAAAGCCTAGATTAAATTAGCATGTTGTTGACAAGGTAAACATCTTTTCACAAAATTCACATGCATCCTATTCTAGAGTAGGCCAATAATATCCAGCCCGAAGGATTTTCTTTGCTAGCACCATCCCACTTGTGTGAGCACCACAAAGTCCAGTGTGTACCTCTGTGAGAGCCATCATAGCCTCATTTTGATCTAAACATTGAAAGAGAGTATCATGATAACCACAACGATATAGGGTTTTGGTGATGATAGTGTAACGGGAAGCTTTGCGAATAAGGTTTTGGCGTTGGGTTCATGTGAGGTGAGGAGATATGATACCATTCAGTAGGTAAGCATGAATTTCATGGTACTATGGAGATTGGGGACCAACCAAGATACAAACTTGTGTTGATTCATCATTCTCATATGCGGGTTCATGCAGTTGCTCAACCAAGAATTCATATTGCGTAGCTTCATGTGGTATTTCCAAGAGAGAACCAATAGTAGCCATAGCATCAGCTACCTTATTTTGGAGTCTAGGTACCTATATGAACTAGATCTAAGTGAAATGCTCCTTTAATTGATCAACCAGATCCTTGTAAGGTAGTAACTTTTCATCCTTAGTTTGATATTCATTCAAAGCTTGTTTGATGATAAGTTGAGAATCACCATAAACCTGAAGCTCGGTGATATTCCATTCAATGGCAATTTTTAGTCCTGCAACAAGGGCCTCATACTCTACAATTTTATTGGTACATTGAAATTGTAGCTTGAAAGATTTAGGAATATGATCGCCTTGAGGTGTAACCAAGAGTATGCCCATACCAGAGCCATAAGATGTATAGGAGCCATCAAAATATAGCTTCTAGAGTGATTGTTTTTCTACCAAATAGAGGCATTCATTTGGAAATTCCATGATGAGTGGGTGATCTAAAACTAAGGGTGCATCAGCCAAGTGATCTACAATAGCTTGGCCTTTGATGGCCTTTCTGTCAACATATTGAATGTCAAACTCACTGAGAAGCATAACCCATTTTGCTAGGCATCTGGTGAGTACTGTATGAGAGAGCATATATTTCAATGGATCAATTTTTGATATCAGTTGTACAGTATGACTCAATATGTAGTGATATAGATTTTGGGTGGAAAACACCATTGCTAAGCATGCCTTCTCCATTGGCATGTAGTTGAGCTCATAGCCCACTAATGTTTGGTTGATGTAATAAATAGCTCATTCCTTTCCTGCATCGTCAAGTTGTGCTAGCAGAGCACCTAATGCTGTGGGAGTAGCTGTGATGTACAATATGAGGGGGCACCCTACAACTAGAGGAACCAAAATAGGTGGATTAGCTAAGTATTTCTTGATGATCTCAAAGTTGCACTGGCAAGCTGAGTCCCATTTGAAATTTTGATCTTTCTTAAGCAAGTGAGTGAAAGGTTGACACTTATCAGCAAGCTGAGAAATGAACCGTCAGACTGATTGGAGTTTTCCTTGCAAAGAATGAAGGTGCTTGAGTGTCCTAGGAGGAACCATATCCATGATGGCTTTGACCTTCTTAGGGTCAATCTCAATACCTAACTGTGACATAATGAAGCCTAGGAGCTTGCCTGAAGTAACACCAAAGACACACTTCTTTGGATTTAGCATGAGATGATATTTTGGCAATCAGTTGAACACTTCCTCGAGGTGAGATAAGTGATCCAAAGCATTGAGAGACTTGACTAGAATATCATCCACATAATCCTCAAGTATCTTATGGATTAGGTCATGGAAGATGACCGTCATCACGTGCAGATAGGTTTCCTCGACATTTTTTAACCCAAATGGCATCATATTGTACCAGAATGTGCCCCAATGTGTAGTAAACATTGTCTTATGCTGATCTTCTTCTGCTATATGAATTTGATTATATCTAGAGAAACCATCCATTAGTGACAAGAGTTCATGAACTGTGGTGAGATCCACAATCATGTTGATATTTGGAAATGGAAAGTCATCCTTTGAAAAAGCTTTATTAAGATCCCTGAAATCAATGCAAATTTTGATATCACCAAAGGGCTTGGTAATAGGTACCATATTAGAAATCCATTCAGAATAATCTATTGGTCTATTGATTTTTGCCTCTAACAACTTCTTTAGCTCTACTTTGACTAATAAAGCCACTTTGGGGTACATTTTTTGAAGTTTTTGCTTGACAGGCTTGGCCCCTGGGTCTACTACTAGATGGTGTACAACTAGTTTGGGGTCCAACCACGACATATCCTGATATGACCATGTAAAGTAGCCTATATTTTCATGGAGAACTTCAAGAAGAAGATCTACTTGTTCAAGTGGTGAAGAGACTGCGATGTATGTGATATGTGGTATCTCTGTCAAACTGATATTTATAGGTCGAGTTTCTTCTGTCAAAATTGAAGATATAGGAGGTCGATGCTCTTGTGGGGGGAGGATGAAATCTCCATCCTCGGGTGCCTCTGAGAGGTTTTCACCATTGGATACATCCTTTATTTTTATTTCATTTTTTGAGTCACCCAATGGCACTCTAGAGGATTTTTCACCACAGGATGTTTTTCTTTTATCTTTTTGCTTTTTTGTTTCTTTTAGAATTTTATTTTTGCGACTAGAGATTTCCTCCTCCCCGAAGTAACCTATAGGATCCAACTTGTAGACATATGCTGATGGTGGAGGTGGTTGTTTATGTGGCATTTTTGCCCCCATGAATTTAAGGAGCACGTGCTTGGTAGAGAACTCGTCAACATGAATGACACTTGGTTGGTCCCAATCTATGAGTTTGGGGTGAGCGAGGGGGAGGTCAATGAGATTCAAGGATAACTGGCAGAGCACAAAGGATCCAAGGATTATTTCGTCAAGGAAACTATCATCGTAAGCTTTCTTTTCAACTTCCTCAGGGATGTCTTCAACCTCAACGAGAGTGCTTTGGATATTCATAAAGGCATGGCCTTTCATTGTAGTGCCCCCAGTTGCAGTGAGTTCATAGCCCAAGCCTTTGGTTTTTTTCCCTTGGTGTGCTTCTATAGGCCATCTCATACCTGATTCCTGGTAGCCTAAACCACCTCCTTGATAATCCCATTGCTCCGTGGCCGAGCGATGTGACCAAGGATATTTCTATTTAAAGTGATCAAGAAGTTCTTCACTTTTAGGAGGTGGCTCTTTGTATAGCCATGTGTTAATGTCTAATGTATTTTTTGCTCCATCAAGGATACCTTTGGTGACAAAAGTGGTAGGGCCCAACTGGTGCAATTGAGAGGTGGTTTCTGGTATAGGCCCTTGATGTATTGGGCATCCTTGAGTATGTGGGTCAAGTGGTATAGCACCAACAGCAAAAGCATCTGTGAGACTATACTCACCACAATCTTGGTAGTTGATCTTAACTGTGGAAAGAGTGAAGGCTAAAATGGTGTTTGGATCGTGGCAGGTGCCAGAGGAACTAGCCATGGTGGTGCCAATTTTGAACCTACGATAGTGATTGGTGTTTGAAGCTTCAACCGTATTGCAATAAGCAAAGGGTTCAAGATTTGTGTGGATGGTTATCTCAGTGCCATTATGCAAAAATTTGATGCACTAATGATAGGTGGATGGAATGGCCTTCATGGCATGAATCCATCGACGACCGAGGAGGATGTTATATGGAAGATTAAGATCAACTACATGGCAAAGTGTTTCTTGAGTGGCTTGGCCAATTCTGATAGGGAGCAAGATGGTTCCTTCAATAGTATGCTCCAAATTTTCATATGCCTTAATGGTGATAACCTCATTGATGATATCTGCTTCAGTATATCCTGCCTACTTGATGAAATTTAGAGTACATAGGTTTAGAGCTGATCCATTATCTATCATGACACATTTAATTGCAAAGTCAGAAACCATAACAATGATGCAAAGTGGGAGGATGTGATCGGGTTCAACTGCTGGGATATCAATGGTTTTGAAAGATAATGCACATGAGGCCAAAAGATGGCCAACCAAGTTGCGAAACTCAGTGGCATTTATGTCAGAGGGGATGTGTGACTCATGTAGAGTGCTCTCAAGGATCTCTTGATAAAGTGGGCTTGTCCGTAAGAGATCCAAGATGGAGATCTGGGCTGGCGTGTTTCCAAGGTGTTCCAAAATGTTATATTCTGGCCCTAGTGAAGGTGATTCTGATGGAGATGCTTGAGATGAAAGTGGTCATGCTGATGGTGGTCTGATTTGTGTGGATACAAGTGGACTAGCTATATTGAGTCACGTTGGACGAGTAGTAACTACACACTAAGTGTTTGGGCCTTTGATATTGATAACATTGATAGATGGTTCAACTTGGGATATGCAACCAATTAAGCTACCATAGTCTAAGTATGCTGAGGTATAATTCTAAGATGTGTCTTGGTTGTCACCTTGTTTACCCAGAGCATTGTTAGGTTTGTTGACAAGAGGGTTTGCAGGTGCCTTTCTTGGGTTCATGTTATGAGGAGGGAAAGCATTTTGATACATCATTGATCCGGTATTAGGTGAGGGTTGTGCCCCCACTATGATCTCTTTCCGATCAATGAGTTCCTGTACATAATCCTTAAGTTGCATGCATTTAAGGGTAGTGTGCCCTTTGACATGATGAAAATTGCAATATTCATTATCTTTGTACCAGGATGCTCTAGACTAATTGGGTTGCAAGGGTCATGTTTGTGGATATCGGACAAGGTTATCTTTGGCTAATTTTTTGAAGATTGTATCAAGAGGTTCCCCTAATGGGGTGTATGTTCATGATTGCCTCTGAACACGGGGTTTACTACCTACAGACAGTGTGATAGAATTAGTTTGATTATGAGGAACTGGTATTTGCTGATGAGTTTGCATGGGTGGCTGGTGATACACAGGTGGTTGTTGTTGATAAGTTTGTTGTTGGAAAAATGTGGTGGGAACATTGGTAGCTACCCCAATAATATGAACCTTTCGAGTGTCAGTGGCACCATCTATCACTGTATTCTTATTTTTGTTCCAATATCGGGTTTTGTCATTGCTCAAATTGTGGTCCTGGGTGTTTTCTTTGTACAATCTGATGGCACCATCCTTAATGAGGCCTTGCTCAAGGCCCATTCCTTTTTCTTTGATGTCCTTGTATGTTTGTAAATAGTTCATAACCATATGATGAGCGAGGCTAGGGTGTGCGTTGTTTATGAACATCTTGACAAGATGATGCTCAAGGATGGTACAAGAGATCCTTGTTGTGAAGATCTACCAACATTGTAAGTACTCTACAAGGCTTTCTCCTACCTTTTGTTTAATGTGGATGAGGTCCACTATAGATAATTCAATTTCAATGAGATGGGTATACTAAGCAACAAAGGCCTCAGAAAGTTCTGCAAAAGTCTTAATAGTACCTTGAGGGATACGACAAAACCATTCCAAGGTTGGTCCTACCAGGCTCTTGGGAAAGAGCCGCATGAGGAAGATATCATTATAAGAATAACCTCCTAACAATTCATATAGAATTCCTTAACATGTGTGACTAGATCACTTTTCCCCCTAAACTTGTCAAACTTGGGGATCTCAAAATGTTTAGGAAATGGAGTCAATGTGATAGTCTTATCAAAAGGGTATGGACAATCATTTTCAAATTGAAAGTTTTGGTGTCTATCCCATACTTGAAGGCTTTGAGAGCATTTTTCATCTCTTCCCATTTAGAATTTATAGGCGGAGGAGTGGGTGCCCTCGATCCAGGTGCCCTTGATGTAGGATACGTGCCAGAATTTGAAGTGTGATATGGAGAACTTTGATGACCATATGATGTCTTTGGAAAAATGGTTTGCATAACTGGTGGAGTGGATGCTATGGTTTGCTGGAATGTGGGTTGTGCATACTATTGTATCTGCTAAGGTTGGTGTGGTAGATAACTATGAGATTGTTGCCCTATGAGATAGTTCTGTGTGGGTGCTTGGGCATACTACTGATGTGAAGACTGCGGCTGAAAAGGTGGTAATGCAGATAATGCTTGTGCTATGCTTTGGGAATATATACCATGCCCAATATATGTGGGTTGTGCGCTTGCTTGAGAGTAGGACTGATTTGGAGTAGGCACAAGGTAGTTAATTTGCAACAAAGTGTTTATTGTAAGGAACTGCAGTGGCGGTGGATTTGGGCTATTGCCTAGAGGTGGCATGGAGAAATAATTAGTGAGGGGTGGAAGTGAATAGCTATGTGAAGTAGTGGATGATAGTGTCAGAGGTACCGACATGACTATAGTGCTAGGGGGAAGACTAGTGATAGGTACCTGTGTCGCAGTAATATTCCACGATCCCAAAGGAAATGCGGCTAAAGAACTTTGACTAGTTACAAAGGGATTGATAGTGATGTTTGGTGGGATGGAAGATGAGGTATTAGACCCTAATGGTGGTATTTGAGTAGCAAATGAACTAGATGTGATATGGGGTGGAAGCAAAAAGGTAGGGTTGCTAGATGCAAATGGAGGATTTGGTGGAGCAAAAAAATGAGTGGTGGAAGCAAATGCAAATGGTATACTTTAGGTTGGTTGAGATGTAGTATGCACTAATGGTTGAGTGAGAATGGGATGAGTGTTCTGTGGAATGGGAACTGGCACCTAGGTCGAGGGTATATTTGGGTTTGCTGGTTCTACCTGAGGTGGTTGCCATCCAAACAATGGGTAAGTGGAATCTATTATGTTGATAGGTGGTGGACGTCCAAACTCAAAGACACCGAAATTGTCTCGTAAGAAATTTTCCGTGATGGTTTCCTTGTTGTGATCTGTGATGGCATTTATGATGGTAGCATGACTAGGTTGTTTCATGAAAGCCTCAATATCTATGGATAATCCTGGTTCTTCTAGGATTTGAGGTGGTGGGTCTGATGGTGCCAGAGATACTATAGAGTACGGCTGAGCTTGGGATTTTTTACCACTATGCCTACCAAAATGTGTGGTGGGTGGCATGAAAGGATGCTCTTCCCAAAGATGCAAATACAGAGAGGGATGATAGTAAGGGTGTCTAAATGATATGGTGCTAAGTGCAAGAAACTTGTGTTTTCCTAAAATATGAATGTGGGAAATGTGATGGTAATGCACAAAGTGTGACCCCAACCTTTGGCTCAAGGTGATGTGGGACACCAAAAACAACCTATTCCTAGCAAAGGGCTATGTTTCAAGGATATTCAAGATGGTGAGAGGTGTGATGCAAAAATACTTCTAAGTGAGTGAGGAAATAACACTAAGACTTTAACAATGCAAGTGGAGGATTCTTCTTCAACAACCTAAGATGAGAGGAGATGGTATAACTTCAAATGCTTGAATGGGATAGTGCAATTTCTAGATGAGAGACTAAACCTATAAGTGTGTGCAAAAAAAGGAAGGATCTAATCAGGATGAGTAACAGTAGAGTTGTCGATAAGGCTCATATTAACACCACGTCGAAGGGTTAGGTTTTGGATTTTGTAGTCCCATTCAATTTGCAATGCTACCTCAGCTCCATCTTTCTCAATTTGATCCAATTTGGCAATCATAGGGTTGGCGGTATGCTG
Source organism: Cupressus sempervirens (assembly GCA_028749045.1). Lineage (NCBI taxonomy): Eukaryota > Viridiplantae > Streptophyta > Pinopsida > Cupressales > Cupressaceae > Cupressus > Cupressus sempervirens. The sequence goes on along the minus strand of CM053788.1, from coordinate 156,797,443 downwards.
CTTATGCTCTGCTTCAATTTCCTTATAGGTTGGTATTTGAGGAAGCTTAGCCTTCTTAAAATTAGTCTTGGGATGGCTTGACATGAGATATTTCCAAGGATTAAAATCACAACTGTGGGGCCCTTGGAGGTAGTAACTATGCTAAGTGCACCCTAAGCTAGGACTGACCAAGTTTGGCAAACATTCATTCAACAAGTAAAAGATCAAGCAATAGATAGGAACAACCAGATAGAAATTTTGATTTCTAGAATGTGATACTTGCGCCAAGGAGTGTGTATGTTTTTACAAATGATTCGAGCAATCACTTCAAGAACATAAACATCCTAGATGGTTGACTACAAAGCTGACATCTGGTTTATCTAGGGAGTCCTCGATATATACAAGGTACGTGAGGCCCAAATTCGTAGATGAAACCAAAAAGATGTCACATAGCTAAGAGGAGTGGTAACCCACTTCTCCTCTTTCACTTCTCAAGGGTATAAAGTTCCTTGAGGCTTAACTCGAGCGACAAAATTTTGATCCCAAGAGAGGTGTCTTTGGATTCACCTCCTGATCTTTATACTCTGCCGGAACACTGGAGTTGAGGTCGTCCCAAGGGGTGATGAAATCCCCAAGCAGGCCCCCTAAAACTATAAAACAAGGTTTTGGATCCTAGTCTTATGCACCCAAGATAGCCTCGAAAGACGACAAGGGGAGAGAAGATTTGGATGACCTTGGGCTAAAAAACACGTTTGTTCTTTTACCAACTGATTCTTATGTGTGTTGATCTAGACTTTGCAAGCACTCATCTTTAAGATACAATGCTTATTCCAATTTTGAAGCGTCAACAAAAGTAAAATTGATTGAAGAATGCAAGCAAGAAGAAGAGTTAGGGTCAACAAGAAAATAAACTCGCGAGCCCAGAGGCTCTCCACATCAAGTATCGATTGATTTTCTTTAAGACATTCAAGATTGAGTGTGATTTTGTTTTAAGCCCAAAATAAAGATGTATAAAATACGATTGTCAAGTGTGTGCCCGGAGGCCCTCCACATCAAGATTTGTTCAATTTTTATGCCCAAATGAAGTGTTAGCGAGACTAATGTGCATTTAAGAAATTTTCTATCTTAGAAAAACCAATAAAAACTCAAGTGAGTGAAGTTTGATTTTTTTGGAGCACTTAACACCCTCTTAGGTAGACCCATCCCCATATATGGCACTGATATTGCAACCAATGGTTAGAATGATGGGTGATTAAAGAGGGTGATTCCAACAACAAACTCACTCAAAAGTGTCTTTATTTGTTTTTATAACTTACAAAGTTTCTAAAATGTGGATTCTTTTTATGCCCCAAAAGATGAAGTTTGCCTAGATTGCATGTAGAAGAGAGATTTGTTTTTTCTTTTTAAAGCACCAAATGAAATGTCCAATTTGTACCTAGTGATTATGAAAACAAGTAATTTCCTCTAACTTAGAAGAATTCAAGACAATGACTAAACACAACAGCCAAAGTTAGGCAACATTCTCGCAGAGAAAAGGCAAGAAAAAATGTTCCCGCGAGAGTACCCACATTCCCACAGGCGGGTTCGCGATCCCACAGACGATCCTGCCAAGATTTTGGATTGTGGGAATGATAGGAAAGACTGCCAAAAAAGGAAATTAAAAACACGAGCCAAAAACCCGAGAGCTCTTTTTGATAGAGCGATCCCACGGAATTATGGCCTTACAACGTTCCCGTAGGCAGGAATGACGATCCCACGAACAAAAGTTTTATTAGAATTTTGAGAAATTTAAGATAGGAAAAAGTCAATATTCCCACAAGTGGGAATGACGATCTTGTTGTTCTGAGGTGCATTCCTGTTGGAGGATGTGTCGATGGCTTTGTTGGTTGGGTTTATCAACACGTGCGAGTTGATTGGGACTGGTTTGTTGGCATTCCTGCTAGTCTTTCTACGTTCCTGGGGTTGCGGGTTTGTGATTTCACCAGAGTATGGCACATTCCCGTGGTCGCAGATTCACATTCATGCGACTATGGGGATGGAAAAAAAGAAAAAAGGTTTTTCAAGAGTTGACTGTGTAAAAACTGCCTAGAGGGTTGTGTGCGCATTCTTGTGGTGGTCAATTTTACCCTTCAATCAAAAATTGCAAAACAAAGACACAAAATTTAAAGCATAAAATATTAGTCTTCTATGGTTAGTCAAAGCATGAAAAAGCATGTAAAACTAGCATTAATGAAGATTAAAATGACTCTTGCGGGGTCCCACTAGGCGTGCCAAAATGTATACACTAATGTGTTAGTAAGAAATACTAATATAGTTAAAAACCAAAGCATTTAACTAAAAAAATCAATATAAACTTCAAGAGAGACAAAGTGAGGTCCTCAAATGAGAATATGAGCCACTGATAGGCTCTCTCAATGAGGATGATCACTTGATGTAGGGATGTGTATATTATGTGGATTTGGGATGTATGCTCAAGCTTCAAATTGCTTCAAATGGTAAAATTTATGTGAATTTTGGTGTGGATATGTGAAATTGGTATGAATTTGGCTTCTCAAAATAGCATGGTAACTTTACTTGATGGATTTTGATTATTTTGCAAAGGGGAAGGATCCAATTTCTAGGCAAGAGACTTGAGAGATGGATGGTTAAGATGCAAGGAAAGGAGAAAGCTTATAGAGGGCTTAGATTGAATGAGAGAAAAGCACATGGATTGTGCTTCCTTATAGCCAATCAAGGATTGACACATGTCACAGGGTCATTGGTTAGAGCAAGAGGGGTTGAGGGGTCAACAAAGGAGGTTCAAAGCTCATAAAGACCCTCATAATGGCTTGTAAGAGGAATAAATGGGCTTGTAAGAGTCATTCATGGCTTGTAAGAGTCTTTTATGGCTTGGTGGTTGGGATGTTGGTAGGGGAGACTTTGGCTTGGCTTAGGAAAGTCTTAAGCTTGATTAGGATTGTGCAAATGATTAGGGGATGGGTTAAGCTTGGGTTTAGATCATATTAGGGATGTTAGAGATGTGCAAGTGGATGGTTTTGATGAGGGTGGGTGAGTTAGTGGCTAAGCTTGGTTAGTATGGGTGGATGGGGTGGATTAAGCTAATGGGGGGATTTTAGGATAGTTTTAGGATTATTAGGATTTGAGGGCTTTATTTATTAAAGTGATTTCAATAAATTTGGGATTTTTGGAATTAGATAGGAGAATAGGGTTAATTTATCAATTAGGACTATAGATGATTAATTAAATTAATTATCTAGGGGATGGAAAAAGATTAATTAAATAATAATTTAATTAATGATGCCTTTAGAGATAGCTAAATAGAATTACCAAAGTGGTGTAATCAGATTTAGGTGTCTACAAAGCTGACCTGAAAAATGGAACATCTAAGACAATTATGAAATATCTCCACCTTTGCAAACTATGGAATCAGTACAACTACATTAGCATAGAGATTTCTCTTCACATTTACATATTAATGTCTTATTCCAAGGATAGGAAATGTTTCAAAAAGATTGGATAGGTACCATTCCAATACTCTCAAGGAAACATGAATCTCAAGGAAACATGAATGGTGGTATTCTTGAGACCCCATAGTTTGATAGAATACTCATAACCAAGAGTATGTCTATTTATGTGCTATCATTTAATTCACCATTCAAAAAATAATAATTGTTAGTTGTGTTTTTCCCATGAAAGATTGGGCATGACATCCCATTATGTCGCAAGTAGGTTGTGCACATCAATCATCAACCATCCTGGGTCTAACCTTGGAGACCAGCCACAGTCCATATCTATAGCCAACCATGTGTATGAACAATACTCCTATACTATATCCTAAGGTTGACCATACTATCACCACATGCGAGTCAGTGGGAATCTCTCTATAATCTACACAAAGTGACCTATTAGTGGTTGAGAAGAAAACATATACCCAAGCTCCTGGAATGCATCATCTCATGCCTCTATCTCCCTCCATGACCACCATACTACTACTAATAGGTTGTCTAGTCAGCCTCTCCACTAGTTAGTCTTCCCCAAAGTTGCCTAGGTCAACTGGCCTCTACGATTGCATATGTAGGGCTCCATGGGCTACCTCTCATTCTAAAAAATGGGTCTTGTAACTAGAAAGTGCTCCCATGCTCATATATGAAGAACATGGACCCCAATAGCCATGTTCTTCCTCTCATGATAGACTATCTCATGCATCTCATGCAACATGTGGGCAAGCATGCACTAACCCCATCCATATCTTTTGGGTGTCCCTAGCATCATCTATAGCATGTAGCCCATCTATACTCTAACCCATGTTGACCCCTCTCTAGCATCAGGAAGTAGCTAATGAATATTCCCAATACTAATAGAAATTTTTGTGTGGACTTGTATGTGTGTACTAGCTCATCCCATGTAATGGCTCTACTCATGATTAGATTGTCCTAAAAAATGGCCCTCGGTGTGTTTGTATCTATCTACGATACTGTGTCATACACCACCCATAGCCCATGGAATGGGATCTACAGTATCCTATAGATGTCCTCTAGGGTGATCATCATCTTTCCCTATGATAGATGGAAGGTGTTTGTCTCTGAATGGAAACGCTCCACTAGTGTAGTCAAAAGGTAGTGATTCACCAACAAAGCTAGGATCCAAAAAAGATATGACAATCCTACAGCATCAATATGTTCGATGTCAACATCATCTAACTATGGGAGTAGAGCTTTGTAAGGTGGATGATGAGACCTGAATCTGACATCAGGAAAGGTAACTTGCATGCATAATAATAGGAAAATGATTAGTCTCAAATAGGAAAAATGACAAAAGAAACTACAAAATACAATGACAAAAATCAACTTTCAAATATTTAAACTATCACTATACACCAGTATTTCATGCAAAAATTCATGTTTTCATGTGAGATTGCACATTTTTGTGCAAGCACACACTTTATCACATGAAAAGTGATTAAACAATAAGCAAAAAAGTCAACATTTTTAGGGTTTCTTGCGTAAAACATGGGCATCTTCCATGTGAGGAAACCCATAGAACCTAGCGAAGAAGTACTAGCATGGTACTTCTTCACACAAAGGGCAATTAGCCTCATGTAAGGAAAGACATCCTTGCATGAAAATTGACATAGAAAGAATTGAAAATGCCCTAAAACATGCTAGAAACACTGAAAAAGCATGAAATTTCAAAAACAAAGCAAGATTATTGACTATCACCAGATCTCCATACTCCACCAGCTGGCTATGTTGTCACAAGCACTTGAATCAATGTGAATGTATGGGGACCACCATCTTTCTCCTCAGAGCTCTCTTCTCCACAAAAGAAAAAAACACAAATGAATTGAAAATGACCCTTTAGGCCCTTGTATAGGTGTTGACCTAATTTTTCAAAATGCTTCGATCGTGAAACTCACCCCCTAGCTAATTTGGCTATTTTGAACTCATTTTTAGGATGAAATTTGAAATTTGATGCACTTAAACAACTCAAAATTGCATTTAAAATTTTGGGACTGATGAGATCAAACACTTGTGCAGTCCATTTTTCTGATATTTCATGCATCTTGGAATCTTTCAATATCATATTTTCTTCAAATTTTCTTATTTTTTTGGAAAAGGTCAACTCAAGTCAACTTTGGTCAACTTTGGTCAAATTTGGTCAAACTTGGTCTTTTGGACCTCGAAATGCTCTAAATTGACTCTAACTTTTCTTTAGATTCTTTTGATATGTTAGATACATTCTTCTAAATCTCTAATTTCTTCAATATCTCTCAATCTATTGTCCTGCATCACTACTCTATTATGTCATCTTTCAATTTCACTTTCGAGGGGGCAGGATGATTACATCATTAAATCTTTCAAAACTAGCTTCACCTCATCACTCTAAATCTTATGTCCTCATCACTTGGAGCATATTGTTCCTCTCTATCTAGCATTTATGTCATCTATATCATCTTTTTGTTAGCTGATCAATCTTACACCAGTCTTGTCAAAGTTCAATGGATAGGTATTGGGATAGTCCAACCATGACTCCTGAGGATCAAGCCTTGTTCTAGGGATGATTCTATGACTCATGATTGGATCTTGTTATCTTTTATGGACCACTATTTAGATGTTCTATCTGGACTCTGGGGATTAAGCTCCATTCTGGAGATAATTCCAAATTCTTGCTAAGGATTAAGCTTCATTTTGGAGATAATCCTAACTCTTGTTGTAAATCAAGCCTCATTTTGGGGATGATTCTAAGTTCTTGGTTTCAATCACTATTCAATGGAAAGGCATTGGGATATTCTAAACCTTGACTCTTGAGAGTTAAGCCTCATTCTATGGATAATTCTATGAATTGCAATTAATCTTCTCATCTTCTAATAGACAGGTATCGGGATAGTCTAAGCCCTGATTCCTAAGAGTTGAGTCTCATTGTGGAAATAATTTTGTGAAGTTTGACAATCTTTGTCTTATCAATCTCGATATCTAGGCATTCTATCTGGATCCCTTGTAGTTAAGCTTCATTCTAAAGATAACCTTAAAAAGCTTATCAAATTGGTCTCTATATCATCAATTTTAGAACCAATTTCATTCCTTTATCTATGCTTCATACTTCTTATTTCATTGAATTGAATGTTTTTCTTGCACATTCATTCAAAGAGGGGCAAATGTAATTTCCCCAAAATTGGCACATTGCCATGTTAACCAATTTTGTTCTATTTGATCAATCCTAAGATCTATTTTACTTGGAAATTTTGATTCCAATACTCATTGCTTGACCTAAGTGTTAGATGTAGAAAACCTTAATTTGTATTAATCACACTCTTTATTTAATTCCTAAGTATCAACTCAAATTAGCTACATTAAACCTGTTTAATTTAATTATAAGTCTTCATACTTTAATTAAATTAATCTTACCTCTTTAGCTAATGTACGAAGGAAATAAATGTATTTAATTTAATAAGATAATGCCTTTATTTTAATTATTGTGTTTAATTATTCAATTAATTAAGATTATGCATTTATGAAGTCATATTCTATTTTATTAAATTAAATATCTTCTCCAAAATCTTCTCTTTAGTTTAGAAATGGGAATTCTGAGTGAACTAGAACTCAAAATGGAATTAACTTTTTCTCACACTCAGATGAAACTCAATTAACTCCCCATCACACTCAGATCTAAATCAGTCAACTTCACCTACACAAGGAATTTTCTATTCTGACTGAATCTCATTTTCAATCTTGACTATTCATTACAATTGATCTCAACTGTCGATTGATCCAGGGATTCTATTTAAGGAGCCTTCAGTTTCTCATTTAAAAAGGGTTGAATTGATTTGGTATCAAATTTATATTAAAATATCTACTCATTTTCTCATACATCCATAGCTTAATTTCTTGCATTATAATCTCATATTATCTTAATATGCATACATATAGTATAATTTTCTTTCTTACATTCTTAGATTAATTGCATCTCATCTAGTATAATATTGTATTCTCATATAGCTTTTACAAAATCCTTCACATTAGAGGTCTAGTTGTTGGCTTCTCATTCTGAGAACAATAGCATAATCCTTCTAGTTAGAAGGAAACAAATTGGCTTGCTAAATTATTTCAGATGAATGACTCAATGTTTATTCCGAAATGATTTCACATATAATGATCATGTTGAAGTGTGTGTGAAGATTGAGGCCCACATTTCCTGCATACAACAACCACTATTTAGAAAATTTCCTCAAATGCATTGCAGAAAGGCTTGTATGCACTATTTAAATATTTAAATGTGTTATTTCATTCTATACCAGGCACTATTCTATAGTCAAAAAGTGTTATTTTATAGGAAAATGTGTTATTTTAGTAATTAAATGCATTGTTTTTCTCTTCAAATGTGATATTTTAGCTGGTATATGTGTTCTAGGAGTACAAAAATGCATTATTTTAGGTATGAAATGTGTTCTTTCAAGATATATTGTAGTATTTGTATCTAATTAAGGGTTGGTTTATAATTGTGTCTAAGTTTTTTGAAGGTGTTGCAATTTGAAGTTATTTACCATACATTAAAAAAACACTCTCAAGAACAGCAATATAAAATGAAGATGAAATATTCCATGCACAACCCTAGAATGTAAGAAAAAATTGGCTTCCTACCAATGGTTTGCTAAGGCTGGTGACTAGGAGATTTTAATGTTTATCCAATTATGTTCAAATTTACCTCTCTATGAAAGAAAGCTTCCCACCACCATGGAGGAGGTTTGGCATAATCTCTTTCAAGACTACTATAGGAAGTTTCAAACACAATCAACTTGCATTTGATTAGGAATACAAGATGGAAGGCTTTCCCTCTTACTAGCTCTACTAAGGAAAATCTCAGGAAGTATGTATTTCTGCAACTAACTAAACTACCTATGGAAGAGCATTAGAAACAAAAATTGAAAGTACATGTGGGAGTTTGATCACCCTAAAAGGGTGAGAGCATATCCCTACTACTCCAACTTCTCAAACACAACAAGCAGGATGTTCAGTTACAAGCCTTTAACTAAAAAAAAAGAGAGGCTCCTATTTAGTCTATGTGTTTGTTCATTCCCAAATTAATTCTTGTTGAGAATTTTGGAAGGTTTGGCATTCTGATCAACTCAAAGAGTTGAGAGCATACTCCCATCTCCAAGTAGATCTAGGAAATCAACTTCTTACTTAAGCTAGTGTGGGAACTTTGAAATGTTGAATCTAATTGACAAGAGTTTTAGGCCTACCTGACTTAATGTTAGGAAAGGCTAGGTGCATTTATGATTTTATCCATTCCCTTCTTGCACCCATTCCCTTCTTGCAAGTCCAGTGACCTAGGAGTTTGCAACTACATGATTACTCAAATGCATTATATAATCTTATAAAAGTGCTAAAAAATGTTGTGAATGCACTAGAAAAGATAATAAATATGATATAAAATCTTGCATATGCATTATCAAATCTTTCAAATGTGTTACAAAAACTTTAAATTCATAATAAGACAATACAAAAGCATTAATATGTTGTCCAAAAGCACTAGAACATTGGATAAATATCAGATTTGACATTTGTGCATTTAGAATAATCTTTGAAAGGCTATTGCTCCAATTATTAGTCTTTCCAAAAAAATTTAATCCTTCAATAAGTCAAATATGTATGAGAAATAAGAGTAACACACAAATCTACAAGGAGATTCAAAGATTAGAATGAAAAATTAAAGAGCAATGAGGCTTGAGAACTCAGCCCCATAGTGGGTACCAATTTGTACATGGAGGAATCATGTATTCATGAGACCTTGGTGTAGAATGCAATCAAAATAAAAATGAACTGAGTTAGACCCAATAAAACATTGCCAAATAATGACTCTACACATATGTCATGTTTTCCTAACTACAACTGCTAAATTTTTTCTCACACCAACATCTTAGTGATAGTTCTAGAATGTGAGTATGCTATTGATGTAGATCTATGAATGTTTATATGAGATCTCTATGAAAATGCAAGATGAGAATATGAAAATGCTAAAATAAGTGCATACATATATAAGACTAAACAATGTTAAGTAATGCTAAATAAATACTAAAATGATGCTAGAATGACACTAAAATGATATTAAATCTCTACAACAATGATGGTACATGGATGATCAAAATGAGAGCTCTAATATTCTTATAGTATAGATGCATAAAACTTGGGTCCATTTGCTCTTGATTTTCCCTACTATTTATAAGATTTTAGAAGGGGTTTGGGGTAAAGATCGAGGGTTTACTTTTTACTGGGGGTAATAGTGAAACTAAAAATATCTCATAAGACCTCAAGAGGAACAATCCAAGAAACTTGCTTTATGAGGATAAATAGAGATTTTCAAATTTTTTAAATTCCAAAATGAGTGGATTTCAATTTTTGAGAGGATAAATGTTTTTTTATTGTTGTTAAATGTTGCATTTATTTTCAATTTTTGCCTTTACCTTTTTCCTATATTAATTTCATTTAATTTAATTTTATGAATTAGTTTTCCTATTTTAAAAGTGATTTTGGTCTTTTTTAATTTGATGAAAGGTTTAAGTGATTTTAATAAATTAACCACTCAAGTGACTTGATGTTTGTGGTTTATTTGAAAGTCCATTATTTTTCCTTATTTTATCTGATTTTGTCTATAACTTTCATTGTTTGATTGAAATTTGTGTTGTTTTAGATCTTTGACAATTTTAGGGTGTCTACAAATCTATTGGAGAATGAATGGCCTTTGATCTAAAGGGATTAAGGGCATGATTTTGAATTTCATAGGAAGTAATTTATAACTAAAAGTCAGTATATAAATTATGGAAGGAAATTTTGTCAGTCTATTTTCCCTAGAAAAGTTCTCAAAGAGACTTATGTATTAGAAGTAGATTTATCTATTTTTTTAAATAGTGTACAATTATTAAACTTGAAAAATAATGAATCACTTGGTATTGATGGCCTACCTATAACATTCCAAAAGGAAAATTGTGAATAGGATTGGGATTCTCTTTTGGTAAAGAAAATTGTTCATTTTTTCACAACTAGTCATCAAGGTTGTGCATTTAATATTGCATTTTTGTTGTTTTCAAAATTGGTTGATTTGTTGAGATTTTTTTTGTACTAGATTTGAATCCTTTGATTTATAGAATATTTAGCAAGATTTCTTTTTTAAATGACATCATAGAGTTTAGACCCAACTTTACTTTTATTCTCTTTTAATAATTTTTAAAGTGGAAACCTAAGAAATAAAGTAAATGTTGAGTGTTCTTCTGCTATTTTTTTAACTAATCAAAAATTGAAAATATGTAGAATGAACTTAAAATATATGTATTTTTTTTTAACTTTGTATAAATTAGTAATAAATTTAGACATGAAATACCATACATTAGTTTTTGGAATTAAAATAACGCTAAAAAAATAAAATGAATATAAAAATTGATGGTACATTTCAAATGTAGATTACATTGCAAGTTTAGAAAGGTAAAAAAATATTAATGTTATTGTTGTACTCAGCTGCTATCAACATGGGGGTGGAATAAACTAAAACTCAAGACCTCCAAGATGAAAGACTCCAACTTATCATTGTAATACAAGATGTTCTCGAATATTGTTGATCAATTTTATATCAAAAGGATTATATATCTCTAATACCATAGTTATAATATGCAATAATGTTTGAAAGGATTCAAACAACTCTTATTTGAAAGAATTACATAACCATTTTAGAATTGTATATCTTTAATACCATCATTATAATATATAATAATGTTGGAAAGGATTCACAACCATTTTAGACTACAATTAAACAATTTCATATAGTAAGATATGAAATCTAAATTTCAATATAGACTAAAGTAATTAACTGCATCAATATAATTTAAACCATCATATTAAAGCTATAATATTGAAATAATAAAATTCAATACATTGAACTAAACATGATACTTGGTGATCAACTATAAACTATCTTGTTATTTTTGGTTTCAGTAATTAGTTGGTAATCAACCAAATGTGTTGAAGATACACAAAACCTAAATTTTCTTGTATCTTCTATCTATGTTCCATCTTCTCTCAAATTTTCTCAAAAAATATCCTCATATCTACCTCGTGGTAATGAAATAATAGTTAGTCCTTAAATTCATTAAAAGCCATAATCATTAATTAATTATAATTCATACAACATGTAACCAGCTAATTCAGTATTTCTTAGGAGCATTTTAAACCCTTATTAGTATCTTATCTCTATATAGAGATAAGGCTTCTTAAAAACATACACTAATATATATATATCACATATTTATATTTATAAAAAAAAAATTATTCATCATATAGCACATAGGATATAATTATCATCCTTAGCTAATGCATCACTTCTCAACATTGATATTGATGCAACCAATTTCATAATCTATAAAAATATATATATACTTATTAACCCCAGAGTATTTAACAAGAAGGAAAACATTTATAAAAACAATTCAAGTTTGTATAGCCGCAATGGACTAGTAATCTTCCCTGCAAGAAGAATGTGAATTATGATAAAAATTGTGTTTAGCAATATATTTTTATAGACATGTACTAATAATTGGTTTACACAAAAATTTATTGTATTTGTCTTAGGTCTCTTTTGGTCTATTTAGACATCATTTGTATGCATTATTGCAAATGCACTAAGATAAAGTGCCATATTGCATTTGTATTTTTGTTTTAATTGTTTTGCCTTGGTTTGCCTTTTGATTTGAGAAGTGTCATCTAATGACACTCATGTACATTATTGTATTCTTGGGATTCACCATATCTTGTGTCTTATTGTACATGCACTACACTGATAAAGTGTCATGGGGGTTGATGTTTTGCCTTTTGTTCGCCATCTTCCATTGTCTAGTGAGTGTCCCTTCTGTGACATTAGCCTCGTGTCATGTCTGAGATTGATCACCTTAGTATACATATATGTACTACTTTGTGCATCTTGATCATGGTTCCTTGACTTGCATTTCTTTTTGCCCACTTTTCCAATTTCCTATCACCTCATCTTTATCTACATTAGGGGGTTCTTCTGTTATTTCTCATGCTTCCTTGGTTTTATTGATCATCTCTTTAGACTTTTCCAAGATATTTCTTGTCATCTATATCTTTGAGTTTAGCTATTTTCCTTTGTGCGCCTCCTAATTTGATGGAGATTATAGTCTTTACTACTTGGTTAGGCTCCATTTTAGTGGAGGTTCTTCGGATACAAAATTAATTTGGACAAAGCTTTACAGCTTCTACATGCTTCAATGGTATTCTTCATGATCACCTATTGTTCCTATCTTCTAGGATATTCCCTAGTTTAGACCTTCACTACTTTCATTCAACTCATTTTCCATCTCTTTTTGGAATGGGGTTTTCTCCATGTGGTTTTCTTTATGTCTCCTCTTTGTAGAGATTTGGTTGTGCTTGGGTACCTCATTAGGCTTTGTTGTCAAGATCTAGTTCTACTTTTAGTAGTAGTTTCTAAGTTTTTAGCTACTCCTTGAGTTTATCTTTGTGGGGGGGGGGAGTGGTGCTAGAGTAATTAAATATTTACTAATTAACTCTAGTTCACTTAAGCTAAACTTTAGGCATATAATAATTAATTCTTTTATTAATTAATATTATGCAACGTAGGTTAAACCATTTTAGGGTTTTGATCTCCTTTATAAGGAAAATCTCTGATTGAAAAAATTAACTAAGAATTGAGATCAATTCATTGTTGATTATAGAAATCTACTTTTTTGCTCATCGAGAATGTCTCATCTATGGATTTGGCAATTTTTGCCTACATATCTTCTTGCTTCTCTCTTTTATAATAGGTTTTTGCATGTAGGTGATTCTTGGGAGCTGTGGGGTTGATCATTCATTAGCTTTAATAGTGATCACGTGAAATGATTCACTCCATGGAAAAAAGTAGAAGACCAAGTATGGCCCTTAAATTAGATATTTCAAAGGCCTATGAAAGAGTCAATTTGACCCTCCTATATGATGTGTTGGAACAAGTGGGGTTTAGAGAGAATGTAGTGAATATAATAAAAAAATATGGTGGGAACCACACAATATGAGGTGTTTCTCAATGGGACACCTTGAGGAAGTTCTAAAGTTAGAAGAGGCCTGAGACAAGATGACCCTTTATCCCCTTACCACTTCATTATGGTGGCAACAATCATTATGGTGGCAGAAGTGTTGGGTAGGTTAGTTAGCAAGTTGGCTACATTAGGTGACTTAAAATGCATCCAACTTTCTATAGCACTATCTCTTGAGGTTATACAACAATTTGTGGATGAAACTTTCTTGTTAGGAGAGTCCTCTATCTAAGAGGCTAGAGCTTAGAGGAATCTACTCACCAACTATCAGGACTATTTAGGTTAACAAATAAACCTAGTCAAAATTAAGGTCTATTTTTTTAACACTCTTAAGGTCTTGCAGATTAAAGTTAAAAATTTCTTGGGATTTCACTTAGCAAGCCTCCCAAACATGTACTTTGGTCTCGTCCTGATGATCAAAGATGTCTCCACCACCTTCTGGAATATTGTTCTAGAAAAGATGCAAAAGAAGTTGTTGGGTGGAAAGATAAAATCCTTAGCAATGTGAAAAAACTCCAACCTTTCATGGTAGCTCTACAAGGAATACCTATCTACTTTCTTTCCATCTTCAAGATTAATCAAAATATGATTGAAAAACTCAAAAAACTACAAGGAAACTTCCTACGGTCAGTCATAGAGGAGAGAAACAAATTGAACCTTGTCAATTGGGAGACTGTTTGTAAACCAAAAGATAAGGGGAGGTTAGGAATAAGAAGAATTATTGACTTGAATAAATAAAATTCAACAAAATGGGGTAGAGGTTATATGAAAACATGACTGGATGGGGAAGAATCATGAGGGCTGAATACCTTTCCAACACCTAACTCAAGTATAATCTCCTCAATAATGACCTCTCAAGTGGCTCTAAGATTTGGAATAACATCCTTAAAACTAGGTCCCTTCTAAGGAAAGGGGTGAGATGGTTGGTGGGAAATGGGTAAAAAATAAGATTCTAGGAGGACAACTAGCTGTGGGGGAAATCACTAATCTACAAAAAGTTCAATAGTCTTCCAAAACCTTTAAAAGGAATGGTGGGGGAGAAGCTGGCTAACTATATCAATTCCCAAAGGAAATGGAAGCAATTATCCAATGTTTGTGTTCCTAATAGGCATGACCCTCTAGTTAAAGAGTGGGGGGAAATGATTAGTTACCAAAAACTTCCCTTGCATGCTCAGCCTGATAAGGTGGTTTGGGATAAGAGGACTAATGGTCAATCTCAATTAATTTTTCCTACCTCATTATATTTGATAAGGATCAAAACCCTATTAGTTGGAGAAAGATCTAGAATAGCCATTTGCTACCAAAAGTTAATTTCTTTTGGTGGATGGTCATGCATGACAAGATCTTAACTACTAGCAACCTAAGGAGGAGAGGCATACCAATCACTAACAGATGATCTCTATAAGGAGGAAGAGAAAAGCATTGTGCACCTCTTTCTTGAATGCCCCTATACTTTAAAGGTATGGTCTTACATTTGGAACAAATTCCCATTGGTTTGGGTCATGAACACAGGAATGGAACAATTTGTGGAGAATTGGAATTGCCCCTTCTACTACCCCTAACTCAAAATCTTTGAAATATCCTCCCTTGACATATTTTTTGGGGTGTTTGGAAGGAGAGGAATGATAGAATTTTTAGGGAGGGAGAAAGGGGGGAGAAGGTTATGGGAGAGATGTTGAGGAATCTTGTTACAGAGAATGTTATGGTGGCTAAGTATAGAGCACCACATGAACCCTTAGACATGAAGGATGGGAAGATTGATAGAAGTTGGAACATTCTTCCCAACTTCCAATACTTTGCCAACTCATAAAATTTAGCAAGAAAAGTAAATAGTTAGGTCCCTCCCACCATGTCTATTGTCGAGCTCAACTTTGATGATGCATTGAAAGATGGTTTGGTGATAGTTGGTGGTGTGTTGAAAAATTCTAGGGATAAATTTGTGTTATCCTACTCGGTGAATTTGGGATAGGGAACCAATAACATGGCTAAGGTTGCTACCTTACTTTGGGGTCTAAATTATGAAAATGAGGTATAAGAAGTTAAGCATAGAAGGTGATTCAAAATTCATCATTGACTTTCTCCAAGGGTGAGCCCAACTAGGTTGGGCTATATATAGCATCTTGGGGGACATTTGGCAATCCCTGATAGCCCTACTTACTATGAGTTACAACACACTTATAGGGAAAGCAATGTAGTGGCAAATGTTATGGTAGGCTTGGGATTTGATTTGGGTAGCCTAAAAAGTTGGATGAGCATTGACATGCTACCAAACTATATTAATTCTCTCATTAGTAGGGAAATGACCCCTACAAAATATGCTTGATGAATATTTTACCGAGAAAGGAAATGTTGTGGTATGGAGCCTAATCAGACTTGGAGGTTTATTCGGCGTGGTTTTCTCCCTATATTATTTCTATGAGGGTTTAGGGGTAGTGCACCCAAGATGGGGTCAAGGGAGAGCACCCCTGCGGATCTTGGGGCAGCACCCCAAGTGCACTTCCTATCCTAGTACAGGGTGGCGTCAATGGGCAACACCCCCGTGGTAGTTTTTAGGGGTAGTGCCCCTGAAGCCAAAAGTGCCCTTATATTGTAAAAGGCATCGGCTACTATTTTTCTATTATTTTAGCCTTAATTTTATAAGTGAAAAAAGATTGTATAAAAAGGCTTAGGGTTAGGGATTTCATTATGAATGGTGATATTATAGCTTCTTGTGGTAGTATTGAGCTATAAGGGGTTATGGATTGTAATCAAGTTGTAATCAATACATAATAATAATATTAGATTTTTTGTTGGTGGATGTAGCGCAAGGATTGGATGAACCACATTAAATCTTGGTGTCGTGTGTTCTCTTTTATGCAATCTACTTTTTTTGATATTGATTATATTTGCATGTAACTGTTATTTTTATCTAACGTTAATCCTAACAAGCGGTATCAAAACCAGATGGTCATCATTTTTTTTTTAGTGATCCTCTGTAGGAAGGTCTCAAAGGGTTGACAAGTTTAATGGGCAAAACTTTCAGTTATGGAAAATGCAAATGGAGGACTATGTTTATCTGAAGGATTTATGGTAGCCATTAGATGGAAAAATAAAGAATTAAGGATCTATGTCAAATGATTAATGAGATCTTTTAGATAGGAAGGCACTTTGAAGCATTTGATTATGTCAGAAACCATCAATGGCATTTAATATTACAAAAGTGAAGACGATAGAAGAGTTGATGGAAAGCCTAAAGAAATTGTATGAAAAGCCCTCTGCTTCAAACAAGGTATTTCTCATGAAGCATTTATTTAATATGAGAATGACAAAAGGTGGATCTATTGCAAATAATTTAAATGAGTTTAATACTATTACTAGTCAGCTATCTTCTGTAGGTATCAATTTTGAGAAGAAATTAGGGCTCTCTTGATTTTGTGTTCTTTGATTGAAAGCTAGAATGATTTGGTAATGGTTGTGAGTAATTATGTTTTTGGATCTAGTATGGTCCTAAAACATTATGATGTGATAAGTGTTATTTTGAGCGAGGAAACTTGTAGGAAAACCTTAGGTGGATCTACATTAGGAGGTGCTTTAAACACACAAAGTAGAGGCAGATTGACTGAGAGAGGAAATAATTTTAGAAATCATGGCAAATAAAGAGGAAAGTCAAAGGGGAAGAGGTCTCAATCTAGAGGACTAAGAGATTCCTAGTACTATAGGAAAGTAGGTCATAAGATGAAATATTTTTGGACTCAAAAGAATAATAAAGAAGATAAACTAGAAGGTAACGAGGAGGAAAATGTGGTAACTAACAAATCCAAAGAGGGTGCTTTTCTTTTGTCTTTAGAAAGTGTTGATGATTCATGGATTTTAGATTTTGGTGTTTCATTTCATGCTACACCTTATAGAGGATATTTCATAGATTATGTCCAAGGGTATTTGGGATTTTTTTAGGGGGGATAATGAACTCTACCAGATTGTTGGAAAGGGAAAAGTTAAGATTAATATGCAGAATGGGAATCATTGGCTACTACATGAGGTAAGACATGTTCGAAGGCTGAGTAGGAATTTAATTTCAGTAGGGCAACTCAATGATGAGGGTTGTATAGTTACTTTTAATGATAAAAATTGAAAGGTTTCAAAAGGTCCCCTTGTAGTAGAAAATGGTGTGAAAGTAGGTACCTTATATCTTTGTATAGGTCATATTGTTCCTTCTACTTTTGTTGTTTCAGAGAAAAATGAATGTTGAGGAATACTTGTTACAGTTGAGTAGGGAGAACAAATAGTCAAGGCACTGTAGATTCTGATACAACACTATGGTACAACAGACTTGGGTCCATGATTGAGAAAGGCATGAAACTACTTCATTCAAAGAAAGTTTTACTAGCTTTGAAATGTGTTAGTATGGATTTCTGTGAAAGTTGTGTGTATGAAAAACAAAAGAGAGTGAGTTTTATGAAGATTGGGAAGGAAAATAAAAGTGAGAAATTAGAGTTTGTGCATACAGATGTTTGGGGACCAACTTAAGTATCTTTCCTTGGTGCATCTCATTATTATGTTACATATATTGATGATGCAACTATAAAAGTATGGGTTTATTTCCTTAGATAGAAATTTGATGTATTTTAAACTTTTAAGAAATGGAGATGCTTGGTTGAAAATGAGACTGGAAAGAAATTAAAATGTCTCAAATCTAATAATGATGGTGAGTATTGCAGTCATGAATTTGAAAAGTATTGCTCCACTAATGGTATTTATAGACAAAAAATTGTTCCAAGGACTCCATAGGAAAATGGAGTGGTTGAACACATGAACAACACTATAATGGAGCATGCAAGATGCATGAGGTTTCATGTAGGGTTACCCTTAAACATGTGAGTGAAAGTTCTTAATATTATTGTATATTTGATTAATAGAGGTCCCTCTACTCCCTTGGGTTGTGGTATTCCAGAGGAAGCATGGACTGGTAAGAAGGTGAGTTATTCTTTTCTTAGAACCTTTAATTGTGATGCATTTTCTCATATAGATTCTAAAAATAGAACCAAGCTGGAAGCTAATTCAAAGAAATATGTATTTGTTGAACATGGCATTAATAAATTTGGTTATAGGCTTTGGGATTTTGAAAATCATAAAATTATAAGAAGTAGGCATGTCATATTTAATGAGAAAGCGTTGTACAAAGATCTATTGCAACAATATGAGAAGAAAGAAAATGATTATGTAGTGCTAGATTATACTCCAAAATCTAATGTTCTAGTAATTCCTTGTGATGTGCAAAAACCACAACAAATACCACACACCCCAGTAAATGTTAAATGGTCAACAAAGATGAGTAGACCTCAGAAATATTTTCTCCTTCCTTGTATTCTATTTTACTTACTAATCATGCTGGTGAACCTAAATGTTATGATGAAGTTGTGCAAGTGGATACAAAGATTTAGTGGGAGTATGCAATGAAAGAAGAAATGAAATCTTTTTTTAAAAATAAGACATGGGATTTATGTAATTTTCCTATAGGTAAAAAAGCTTTACAGAATAAATGGGTTTATAGGTTGAAAGAAGAGTATGGAGCTAAGAAAATATTTAAAGTCAAGTTAGTTGTAAAAGAATTTGCATAGAAAAAAGGCATTGATTTTGATGAGATATTCTCTCCTATTGTTAAAATGACTTCTATTTGCACTATTTTAAGTATTGTGGCTACTGAAGATTTGCATTTGGAATAGCTTGATGTTAAACAACCTTCCTTCATGGTGATTTGGATGAAGAGATATATATGGAATAGCCATAGGGATTTGAGGTCAAAGGTAATGAGAACTTAGTGTGTAGATTGAAGAAAAAATTATATGACTTGAAGCAAGTACCTTAGAAATGGTGTCTAAAATTTGACAAATTTATGCATAAGCATGGATATAGTAAGTGCCATTCATATCATTGTGTTTATTTTAAGGGGTTCAATGGTGATAGCTACATTCTTTTATGTTTTTATGTTGATGATATGCTTGTAGTTGGGTCTAATATGGATCACATCAAGGGGTTAAAGGAACATTTTGCAGATTTATTTTCTATGAAAGATTTGGGGGTATTAAAAAAAATCTTTGGTAATAAGATTTGTAGAGTTAGGAATAATAGGAAATTGACATTATCTCATGCTAATTATATTGTGAAGGTGTTGCAATGTTTATCTATGGAGAATGCTAAAGCTATCAGCACACCTTTACATGGTCATTTGAAGTTGACTAAGGAGATGTGTCCCAAGATACAAAAAGAGGAAGACAAGATGTTTAAGGTACCTTATGCTTTAGCTATAGCAAGCTTGATGTATTCCATGGTATGTAATAGGCAAGATATTGAACATGCAATGGGAGTTGTTAGTAGGTATATATGAGTCATCTAAGAATTGAGCATTGGAATGTATTAAAATGAATTTTTAGATATTTGAGAGGTACATCTAGTAAGTGTTTACACTTTAGGGGTTCTACTACTAATTTACAAGGCTATGTTGACTTAGATTTGGTAGGGGATATTGGTACTAGGTGTAGTACTATAGGTTATGTATTTACTATTGGTGGGGCAACTGTGAGCTAGGTTTCTAGATTACAGAAGGTTAATGCTTTATACACTATAGAGGCAGAGTATGTTGCTTCTACAGAGGTAACTAAGGAGATGATATGGCTCCAATTCTTCTTGGAAGAATTGGGACACCTGGAGAAGGATAATTATTTGTTTATAGATAGTCAGAGTGTCATTCATCTTGCAAAGAATTCAGTTCTATATTCAAAGACAAAATAAATATAGTTGTGGTACCATTTCATTCTATCAGTTTTGGATGATGGATAGTTAAAGCTAAAGAATATGCATACAAATGACAATCTAGTAGATATGTTTACAAAGGTAGTGACAAGGGAGAAGCTCAATTCCTCCTCAACTTCGATTAGTCTTCTCGAATGAATAGAATAAAAGAACAAAAATGTCTAGAGTGGTTTGATATATTCTAGTGGGAGCTACAAGTTTACCAGTGCTATGATTAGTCTCCAAGTGGGAGGTTATTGTTGAAGAGTCTTATCAGTCTCCAAGTGAGAGATTGTTTTGATATTGAGCCTAATCAGACTTGAAGGTTTATTCAGCATGGTTTTCTCCCCATATTATTTCTATGGGGGTTTGGGGGCAGCACCCTTGTGGGGTCCTAGGGTAGTGCCCCAGGTGAGTTCCCTTTCCTAGTGTTGTTATCCTACTTGAGGAATTTGGGATAGGGAACCAATAACATGGCAAAGGCTGCTACCTTACTTTGGGGTCTAAAATTATGAAAATGAGGTATAAGAAGTTAAGCATAGAAGGTGATTCAAAGTTCATCATTGACTCTATCCAAGGGTGAGCCCAACTGGTTTAGGCTATGCATAGCATCTTGGAGTTACAACACACTTACAAGGAAGCCAATGTAGTGGTAGGTCCTATGCTATTGTAGGCTTGGGATTTGATTCAAGTAGCCTAAAAATTTGGATGAGCATTAAAATGCTACTGAACTATATAAATTCTCTCATTAGTAGGAAAAAGACCCCTACAAAATTTTTCGAGTAATTTTATAATGTGTATTTTTATTTATGAATTTTTTAATTAGACACATCCCAAAAACATGAAATATCTATGTGCTCCCCTTAGAAATTATTGAAAACTAATCTAAAATCAAAACTTGTTTTTTTCAAAGTGTGTAGAATGGAGTTTAATTTCTAAAAAACTAAGCTGTTGCAAAATTTGATGAATGAGCTAAAATCTATAGCCCAATTAGTACATGTTGGTTTTTGACAAAAAATGGAAATACATTCAAAAGAAATTATAGACGAAAGACTTGAAATAGTTCAAATAAAAAATAAATTATATGGTTGTGTAGCTAACACAAAGACCTACAATGTCATGTAACCTGATTTTATTGATGCTCAACCACAAGGAAACTGGAAGGAGAGCACACAAGAAAAATAAATCATTTTTTGTATGTTTGCAGCAAAACACGTCTCAGACCAATTTATAGACTCCAAAGCTTTGGGTTGGATCCCCAAGGTAAAACCAAACATTAGGCTTGGTAAATTGCAAAGCTTTGAATAATGTGTGCACCCTATAGTGCATATATGCTATAGCACACTATAGTGCATATACGCTATAGCACACACACACTATTTAAAGTCTTTTAAATTTACTTCTAAATAGCATGCATGGGCTTTGTAATTTTATTTTTTGAAAAGCACGCATGCACTATAATGCATAGACACTATAGCGCGCATGTGCTATGGCTTGGCATACCCAAGCCATAGTGTGTGCGCACTTTTCAAAACTACAAAGAAAAAAATAGGTGTCATCTTTTTGGCACCACAACTTGGTGCACTTACCCTAGGCTAAAGTTCATATCCACATGGGATAGAGTAGAATAAAACCTATATATTTTAAGAAATAATTTCTATATAGAACTCTTCTCAAGGTGTACACAATAGTGTGTATAGTATCTAAAAGATTGCACTTTTTAGTCATTTTCTTTGTTTCCTCCTAATTCAATACTTTTCACAATAATCCTACAACTCTATTAGATTTTAAATAAATTTAATCTATCAACTATATTTATTTCTACTCTAACCTTGAAAATATTGAACTTATCAAGTGCTTCATACTTTTCTATTGGAAAACAAACCCAAATGAATATTTAATTATAATCATCAATGTAGAGCATAATATTTTATCCAAGAAAATCTCTAATTCTTATGGCTAGCACTCTAGAAGATGAGTGATATTTTTCCTTAAATGTTTCTCCCCTCTTCTTTCCTTCTTGACATCTTGTACAGATAGTATTGTTTGGTTTGCACAACCTTTATAGATTTCTAAAAACTTGTGAAGAAATGGTGTTTTCCAATTTGTGAACATTAATGTGACACATTCTTTTATGTAAATATTAGGCATCATCAATTTGAGATATCAAACATCCTTTATTAGCTCCTTCTAATAGATAAATGTTTTTGTCTTTCCTCTTGCTAATTGCAAAGTAAACATTATTGATGTAATATTTTTAACAAAATTATTTGAACTTCAACTAATAATATAAAGTACTTTTTCATTATCAAATCCAATATAGCTACCATCATATCCTTAAAGTTTAAAATAATTGATTTGATCTGAAGTAATATTTTTCAACTGATAGAAAATTTAATTTATCTCCATTCATATAAACATGGGGTAAACTAAAACCAATATATTTTTCTATAAATCAAGTCCAATCAAATTCTTCAACTTATCCTAATGAATGGAGTGTTTGGGATTAGAATTCTCTTTTTCTTGAGAAATTTTCTCATTTTTTCACATCTATTCATGAAAGTTGTGAATTTGATATTGCATTTTTGTTTAAGTCTTTGTTGGACTCATGTGTTTTTAGAATTCGTTGATTTGTTGAAAATATTTTTTCATTAGATTTGAATCCTTTTATTTATTAGCCTATTTAGAAAGAAAAAAAAAATAACATCAATGACCTAATACCTATTTTTTCTTTTAATCTCTTTTAATAATTTTTAAAGTAGAAACCTAAGAAATAAATAAAATGTTGAGTGTTCTTCCCCTAATTTTTTTTTAAGTAATCTAAAAGTTGAGGTATATAGAATGAAGCTTAAAATGCATATATATTTTTTCAACTTTTTATAAATGAATAATAAGATTAGACCTAAAATATCATACATTCTCCCTTTGGAATAAAATTAACACCAACAAAATAAAATGAAGATAAAAATTAATGGTACATTTGAAACAAGGTAAAAAAATCTTAATGTTATTGTTGTACTAAGTTGATATTAACATGGGCTTGGAATAAATTGAAACTCAAGACCTCCAAGATGAAAGACTGCGACTTATCATTGCACTGCAAGATTGTCTCAAATATAGTTGATAAAGTTTACATCAAACTAGTCATATACCTCTAATACCATCATTATAATATGCAATAATGTTAGAAATGATTCAAACAATTCTTATTACATAGGAATACATAACCATTTTAGAATTATATACCTTTAATAGCATCATTATAATATACAATAATGTTCCATAGGATTTAAATAACTCTTATTACAAAGGAATACACAACTATTTTAGACTAGAATAAAGAAACTCATATAATAAGACTAAACTTCAATAAAATAAAGTAAATAATTACATCAATATGATTCGAACCATGATATTCAAGCTATAATACTCAAATAATGAAATTCAATACAGTGAACCAAAAATGATACTTGGTAATCAATCAAATCTATTGAAGATACACAAGACCTAATAAACTATTAGAAATGTTTAAAATAACCGATAAGGGCATAGGGGCTATGAATTAGTAACTCAAAAGTAACATTTGAACTTTTAAACATAAAACTTTTACTATTCTACTTATCCTATTGTTGCTCGATCTCTCCTATAAAATAAATTTATTGTTCCAAATATAGCATGCTTTGTTGAATATAAAATGTAAACCATATAAAGCATTCAACACAAATTTGACACTAGGATTTTTATGTGGAAACCTAATTTGGGAAAGGCCACCAATAAAATTTCACCATTTTTTCACTCTTTTGAAGGGAGCTTTGTTAGGATCCAACCCTATTAAAGGTTACAATACATGCTATTAAATGTGACCTAGTTAGAGGATTTAATCACCCTATTAGAAGTGGCCTTGTCAGAGGACTTTGATCATTCCATTTATACTGTCACCTTGTGAAAGGATTTACACAAACTATTAAGTCTTTCAAATGACTATTAGGTCAACCTCTATTAAAGGGATTTCAATAAAAAAAACTATTTACAATGATTAGAAAGAAAATAGTAGGTATTGACCTCTCACTTTGCAAGTTCAGATCTCTACTTGGTTTAGGTGTTGATTCACTTGTAAGTTATCCACTTTCATCATTTTTCTTCATTCACTTGGAAAGCCTTCAAGTAAATAATCTTCCCCTTCAAAAACACTTAATCCTTCTTGCTCATATTTCACTTATCAATGTTAGCCACATATGCGTAAGCAATCTCTTTTAGCTTTACATTCACTCTCACACTTGTACATCTCTTATCCACATTTCTCTATATGTCTCTCTTCCCATATGCACTTCCACACATATAGTATTTGGCTCTGCACCTCTTTAAATAGGCAATTCTTGTTTTACCATTTTTCACAATCACCATAGATCTTAGGGTTTACGATTAAGCTCAACATGATTCACAAGGTCTATCCATCTTCTTGATCTTCTTCTAGAAAGTTCTTTGGAATATGACTCTTACATCTTTACCTAATCTTCACCTTGAATTTAATAATTCAACTCATCAATCTTATCTTCAACACAGTTTACATCTCCTAAGATATCAACTAAGTTGGCTAGAAATTGCAATTTCCTCAAATTATTCTTCGACAATGTTACTTGATAATCACTAAGTTCTAACACTTGGTCATCACTAAACACTTAGGTTCTATAAAACTTTCTAGCTCAACATCGACTAGTTTTCTTGGTCAATACTGATGCTTGGTCAACACTAGATTTTCTTAGCACTAATTGTGGCTTAGTTAACACTAGCATCACTTAGAATTCCTTTTCCATTTACTCTATTTCTTGTCTTGTCTTAAATTTCTTTACATAAAAAAAATCTATTCTTTATCAAAGTCTATCTAATCAAATGTCTATTGTAGCTTCATTTTCATAACTCAACCTTTCCTCTAGGTGTATTGTTTTGAGCAATTTCTCAAATCCTCTTCATCAATCAAATAGATATGACATTTATATGAGGTAGCAAAATGTCTCATCAAAATATTTGACATCAATGACAAACAAAAATTGTTCCAATTGTAAGTTTCCAACAATCTCCCTCTTCGGCATTGATGGAAACAATTCTATATTCCAAAAATCTCTACATATCAATATTAGCAATATCTCAATGTATCAAATGTATCTCACTTGGTTACCATACAATCCAAAAATATTTCTACCTCTTTGATATAACTCTCTTCTTTGTCTATCTCTCTCTCTTTTCCTTATGTCTCCCTCTTTTGTCTATTGCTCCCTCTTTGACAATAATGCCAAAGACACTTTATCTTTCTAAGCTTCAATCTCTTTAGACATTTGAGTTATGTAGATTTTAGACGTCTAGTTGATTTCTGCCATCTATCTATGACAAATATATTATGTTGTACTTAACTATCTACCTTAGGCATGTCTCTAATTAAAACTATATTGCATCAATGTGTAAGATATTTTGATTAGCACATTTGATGCAATGCACCTTGCCTCCTTAAGTAGCTTTGGTTAGGGGAATTACCCCTAATTTATCTCTAAGATATTCATGGGAATCTTTAGGTAAGGGTTTTGTGAATATGTTAGCAATATGTTCTTTGGGGTTCACATATTCTAACTTTACTTCTTTACCTTGTACTAGTTCCCTTAAGTAATGATACTTGATAGCAATGTGCTTTGTCTTAGTGTGCATCACTAGATTCTTTGAAATTATGTTAATAGCAATTGTGTTATCACAATAGATAACCATTGGATTCGTAATCTCTTCTTTGATATTGTTCAATAATTGCATGGTCCACATAATGTTTGAATAGTTCACTATAGCTGCCATATACTCAACTTCAATTGTTGATTGGGAAATACAATTTTGTTTTTTGCTTGTCCATGACACCAATCTCTTTTCTAAAAAGAATGCACCTCCACTAGTGCTTTTTCTATCATCAATACTTCTTGCCATTTTGAGTCCAAAAATACCTTCAATTCAAATTTATCACTTCTCTTGTAATACAATTCATAGTCTTCTATACCTTACAAATATCTTAATATCCTTTTTATAGCCATCATGTGATTCTCTTTAGGATTTCCTTAAAATCTAACAACTATCCCAATTGCTAAAGAAATATCTGGTCTTCTATGAATAACATATTACAATTTTCCAATCATGGATTTGTATAAGATCTAGTTCATATGAGCAATTTCATCATTCTTAGATGGGTATGTGCAGGATCATGGTGTACCAAACTGTAGCCTTAAGTGGCAGTGAAAAATTAGAAAATCAGGGTTATGTCAACTTGACACATAATTTTAAAGTGGTTATGGACTTTATATTAAAAATTTGTAAGAAAATAATCTGTAGTAAATTGAATGTAGTTTCTAAACTACTAGGCCTTATTAGGAGAAAAAAATAATTGATTGGTCAAAAGTTTGAATTTTAATGTAGTACTACAAAAATTTCAAGGCAAAAATAAAAAGTAGGTGTATGTCTGACCACCTTAATCAAAATCAAATGATAATATTTTTTTAATATAATTATAGATATGAAAAGTAAACTCATGCCCAGATGTGACGCATATTTTTCGGTATTTTTATTCCAAATAAATAATTAAATATGAATTTTCTACCAAACCTTTTTCGAAAAAAAAAAAGTCTCGTGTCTGACCACCTTAACTAATAGAAAATTTTACCAAATTTAATCTTCTTCTTTTTTTCTTATACTAGGTGAAGCATAGAATGTTTAAATAATGTTATACCGTTTGAAAATGATATCTGTTTTTCAATCAGCATGTCAATCAGCACTTTACAATAATCTTCATTGATAATTAACTAATAAATACTTATCAATCTCATAATTTGACAAAAATTATATTGATGGAATCTTGAGAGCGATATTAAAAAATCCTTTTCATTTCATTCAATTTCAATCAAAATAACATTGTTAGACGACTACTTGAAGTCTGAGTATCACTAAAACCCTCTTCAAACACGTCTTTTGGGTTGACCGAGTAAGTTTGGTAAATACCAAGCCTAATCGGATATCAGATTTCAAATCAGATATCGGATTTCAAATCAAATATCCGATTTCAAATCGGATATCCGATATGGCTAGGTGAATTTTGGTAGAAATTTTGAAATCCCAAACCATTTTGGAGGGAAAACCGGATTTAAGACTTATAGCTTATGATTTATAAATTATTTTTGTTATATTACTATGTACATATGTATTATAATATATATTATATATATATATATAATAACGTAATGTAAAGATATAACATCTAATATATTATGTTATTCTCATTATAATCTATAAATATAATTTATATTATTATTATTTTTACTAAATATAATAACGTAATTTATATTATAACATAATATTTTATAGCTTATGATTTATAAATTATTTTTGTTATATTACTATGTAAATATGTATTATAATATTATATATATATATATATAACATAATGTAAAAATATAACATATAATATATTATGTTATTCTCATTATAATCTATATATATAATTTATATTATTATTATTTTTACTAAATATACTAACGTAATATATATATATATGTGTGTGTGTGTGTGTGTGTTATTAATGTATATTATTATATTAATATGTATGTGATTAATATATATGTATATTATTAATATATATGAGTCAAAGGGGGTCATAGGTTCCTTTGACCCATTACATAACAACATATGTCCCTAGAGGTCCTAGGACCCCTAGTGACATATTAGAATCGTTCTTATGGGTCGAAGGAGGTCATAGGTTGACCTATGACCCCCTTCGATACATTACATGACGACATGTCTCTAGGGGTCCTAGGACCCCTAAGGACATATTAGAATCATTCTTATAGGTCAAAGGGGGTCATAGGTTGACCTATGACCCCATTCAACCCATTAAATGATGACATATGTCCCTAGGGGTCTAGGATCCATAGGGACATATTAGAATCGTTCTTATGGGTCAAAGGGGGTCATAGGTTGACCTATGACCCCCTTGGACCTATTAAATGATCACATATGTCCCTAGGGGTCCTAAGACCCATAGGGACATATTAGAATTGTCCATATGGGTCAAAGGGCGTCAAAGGTTGACCTATGACCCCCTTTGACCCATTATATCACGACATATGTCCCTAGGGGTCCTAGCATCCTTAGGGACATATTAGAATCATTCATATGGGTCAAAGGGGCTCATAGGTTGACTTATGATACCTTTCGACCCATTACATAATGACATATGTCCCTAGAGGTCCTTGGACCCCTAGGGACATATTAGAATCATTCTTATGGGTCGAAGGGGGTCATAGGTTGACCTATGACCCCTTTTGACACATTACATGATGACATATGTCACTAGAGGTCTTGGGACCCCTAGGGACATATTAGAATCGTTCATATGGGTCAAAGGGGGTCATAGGTTGACCTATGACACCCTTCGATCTATTACATGAAGATATTTGTCCCTAGGGGTCCTAGAACCCCTAGGGACATATTAGAATCATTCATATGGGTCAAAGGGGGTCATAGGGTGACCTAGGACCCCCTTCAACCCATTAAGTGATGATATATGTCTCTAGGGGTCCTAGGACCCATAGGGACATATTTGAATTGTTCATATGGATCAAAAGAGATCATAGGTTGACCTATGAACCCCTTTAACCCATTAAATGATGACATATGTCCCTAGGGGTCCTAGGAACCCTAGGGACATATTAGAATTGTTCATATGAATCAAAGGGGGTCATAGGTTGACCTATGACCCCCATCGACCCATTAAATGACGACATATGTCCCTAGGGGTCCTAGGACACTTAGGGACATATTAAAATTGTTCATATGGGTCAAAGGGGTTCATAGGTTGACCTATGACCCACTTTGACTTATTACATGATGACATATGTCCTAAGGACCCCTAGGCACATGAGAATCATTGTTATAGGTCAAACAGAGTCATAGGTTGACCTATGACCCCCTTCGACACATTACATGATGGCATATGTCCCTAGGGGTCCTAGGTCCCCTAGGGACATATTATAATCGTTCATATGGGTCGAAGGGGGTCATAGATTGACCTATGATCCCTTTCGACACATTAAATGATGACATATGTCCCTAGGGGTCTTAGGACCGGTAGGGATATATTAGAATTGTTCATATGGATCAAAAGGGGTCATATGTTGACCTATGACCCCCTTTGACCCATTACATGATGACATATGTTCCTACGACCCGTAGAGACATATGAGAATAGTTCTTATGGGTCAAAGGGGATCATAGGTTGACCTGTGACCCCCTTTAATGCATTACATGATGACATATGTTCTTAGGGGTCCTAGGACCCCTAGAGAAATATTAGAATCATTCTTATGGGTCAAAGGTGGTCATAGGGTGACCTATGATACCCTTCAACTCATTACATGACAACATATGGATATATTAAAATCATTCTTATGGGTCAAATGAGGTCATAGGTCAACCTATGACCCCCTTTGACCCATTACATTATAACATATGTCCCTACGGGTCATAGGACACTTAGAGACATATTAGAATTGTTCATATGGGTGAAAGGTGGTCATAGGTTGACCTATGACCCCCTTTGACCCATTACACGATGACATAGAATGCTTCTTATGGGTCAAAAGGGGTCATAGATTAACCTATGACCCCCTTTGACAAATTACGTAATGACATATGTCCAAAAGGGTCCTAGGAACCCTAAAGACATATTAGAATTGTTCTTATGGGTCAAAGGGAGTCATAGGTTGACCTATGACCCCCTTTGACCCTTTACATGATGACATATGTCCCTAGGGGTTCTAGGACCCCTAAGGACATATTAGAATCGTTCTTATGGGTCAAAGGGGGTAATAGGGTGACCTATGACACCCTTCAACCCATTACGTGATGACATATGTCCCTAGGGGTCTTAGGACCCCTAAGGACATACTAGAATCATTCTTATGGGTCAAATGGGGTCATAGGTCAACCTATTAACCCCTTTGACCCATTACATGATGACATATGTCCCTATGGGTCATAGGACACCTAGGGACATATTAGAATTGTTCATATGGGTAAAAGGGGGTCATAGGTTGACCTATGACCCCATTCGACCTATTAAATGATGACATATGTCACTAGGGCTCCTAGGAACCCTAGAGACATATTAGAATTGTTCATTTGGGTCAAAAGAAGTCATAAGTTCACTTAAGAACTCTTTCAACCCATTAAATCATGACATATGTCCCTAGGGGTCCTAGGACGCCTAGAGACATGTTAGAATTGTTTATATGGGTCAAAGGGGGTCATAGGTTGACCTATGGCCTCGTTTGACCCATTACATGACGACATATGTCCCTAGGAGCCCTAGAGACATATGAGAATCGTTCTTATGGGTCAAAGGGTGTCATAGGTTGATCTATAACTCGCTTTGACACATTACATGATGATATATGCCCCTATGGGTCTTAGGACCCATAGGGACATATTAGAATCATTCATATGGGACGAAGGGGGTCATAGGTTGACCTATGATCCCCTTTCACCCATTAAATGATAACATTTGTCCCTAGGGGTTCTACGACACCCTAGGGACATATGAGAATCGTTCTTATGGGACAAAGGGGGTCATAGGTTGACCTATGAACCCCTTCAATGCATTACATGATAAAATATTAAAATCATTCTTATGGGTCAAAAGTGGTCATAGGTTGACTTATGACTCATTTTAACCCATTATACGATGATATATGTCCCTAAGGGTCCTCGAAACTCTAGAGACATATTAGAATAGTTCTTATAGGTCTAAGGGGGTCATAGATTGACCTATGACCCCCTTTGACCCATTACATGATGACATATGTCCCTAGGAGTCATACAACCCCTTAGGGACATTTGAGGGGTCAAAAGGGGTGATAGGTTGACCTATGACCCCCTTCAACGCATTACATGACAACATATGTCCAAAGGGGTCCTAGGACCCCTAGAGACATATTAGAATCATTCTTATGGGTCAAAAGGGGTGATAGGTCAACCTATGACCCCCTTCGACTCATTAAATGATGACATATGTCCAAGGGGTCCTAGGACCCCTAGGGACATATTAGAATCATTCATATAGGTTCAAGAGCATCATACATTGACCTATGACCCCTTTCGACACATTACATGATGACATATGTCCCTAGGGGTCCTAGCACCCTTAGGGACATTTTAGAATCATTCATATAAGTCGAAGAGGGTCATAGGTTGACTTATGATCCCCTTCAACCCATTACATAATGACATGTCTCTAGAGGTCTTAGGACACCTAGGGACATATTAGAATCATTCTTATGGGTCAAAGGTGGTCATAGGTTGACCTATGACCCGCTTCAACATATTATATGATGACATATGTCCCTATGGGTCTTCAAAACCTTAGGTACATATTAGAATCGTTCATATGGGTCAAAGGGGGTCATAGGTTGACAATTGACCCACTTTGACACATTACATGATGACATATGTCCCTAGAGGTCTTAGGACCCCTATAAACATATAAGAATGCATCATATGGATCAAAGGGTGTCATAGGTTTACCTATGATACCCTTCAACCCATTAAATGATGACATATGTACCTAGGGGTCCTAGGACACCTAGGGACATATGCAATCATTCTTATGGGTCAAAGGGTGTCATAGGTTGACCTATGACCCCTTCGATCTATTAAATGATGACATATGTTATTAGGGGTCCTAGGACCCCTAGGAACATATTAGAATCGTTCTTATGGGTCAAAGGGGGTCATAGGTTGATCTATGACCCCCTTTGACCAATTACATGACCACATATGTCCCTAGGGGTCTTAGGACCCCTAGGGACATATTAGAATCATTCTTATGGGTCAAAGGGGCTCATAGAGTGACTTATGACCCCCTTCAACCCATTCAATGATGACATATGTCCCTAGGGGTCCTAGGACCCCTAGGGACATATTAGAATCATTCTTATGGGTTAAAGGGGGTCATAGAATGACTTATGAACCTCTTCGACACATTACATGATGACATATGTCCCTAGGGGTCCTAGGACACCTAGGGACATATTAGAATGCTTCATATGGTTCAAAGGGTTTCATAGGTTGACCTATGACCCCCTTCGACCCCTTAAATAATGACATATATAGCTAGCAGTCCTAGGATCCCAAGGGACATATTAGAATCGTTCATATGGGTCAAAAGGGGTCATAGGCTGACCTATCACCACCTTCGACCAATTACATGACAACATATGTCTCTAGGATTCCTAAGACCCCTGCGGACATATAAGAATCATTCTTATTGGTCTAAGGGGGTCATAGGTTGACCTACGACCCCCTTCGACCCATTACATGATGACATATGTCCCTAAGGAGTCCTAGGAACCCTAGGGACATATTAGAATCGTTCTTATGGGTCAAAGGCAGCCATAAGGGTACCTATGATCCCCTTCGACCTATTAAATGATGACATATGTTCTTAGAAGTCCTAGGACCCCTAGGTAGATATTAAAATCGTTTTTATAGGTCGAAGGGGGTCATAAATCAACCTATGAGCCACTTTGCCCTATATGAACGATTCTAATATGTCCCTAGGGATCCTAGGACCCCTAAGGACATATGTCATCATGTAATGGGTCGAAGGGGGTCATAGGTCAAACTATGGCCCTATTTGACCCATATGAACAATTCTAATATGTCCCTAGGGGTCCTAGGACACCTAGGGACATATGTCATCATGTAATCTGTCGAAGGGGGTCATAGGGGTTATAGTTCAACCTATGACCCCTTTGAACCCATAAGAATGATTCTAATATGTCTCTAGGGGTTCTAGGACTGCTAGGGACATATGTCATCATTTAAAAGGTCAAAGGGGGTCATAGGTCCCTTTAACCCATAAGAACGATTCTATTGTGTCCCTATGGGTCCTAGGACTGCTATGTACATATGTCATCATTTAATGGGTTGAAGGGGGTCATAAGTCAATTTATGACAACCTTTGACCGATATGAAGCATTCTAATATGTACCTAAGGGTCTTAGGACTCTTAGGGACATATGTCATCATGTAATGTGTCGAGGTGGGTCATAAGTCAACCTATGACCCCCTTACACCCATAAGAACAATTCTAATATATCACTAGGACATATGTCATCATGTAATGGGTCGAAGGGGGTCATAGGTCACCCTATTAGCCCCTTTGACCCATAAAAACTATTCTAATATGTCCCTAGGGGTTCTAGGACCCCTTGGGAAATATTTCGTCATGTAATGTGTCCAAGGGGGTCATAGGTCAAACTATGACCCCCTTTGACCCATAAGAACGATTCTAATAAGTCCCTAGGACCCCTAGGGACCCCCTTTGACCCATATATACCATTCTAATATGTCCCTAGGGATCTTAGGACCCTTGGAGATATATGTCATCATGTAATAGGTAGAATGGGATCATAGGTCAACCTATCAGCCCTTTAACATATGAATTATTCTAATATGTCCCGAGGGATCCTAGAACCCCTGGGGACATATGTTGTCATCTAATGGGTCGAAGATTCTAATATGTCCCTAAGGGTCCTAGGACCCCTAGGGATATATGTTATCATTTAATGGGTTGAAGGGGGTCATAGGTCAACCTATGACCCCCTTTGACCCATATGAAGCATTCTAATATGTCCCTAGGGGTCCTAAGACCCCTAGTGACATATGTCATCATGTAATGGGTCAGAGGGGGTTATAGGTCAACCTATGACCCCCTTTGCCCCATAAGAACGATTGTAATATGTCCCTAGGGGTCCTAGGACCCCTAACTATATATGTCATCATTTAATAGGTCAAATGGGGTCATAGGTCAACATATGACACCCTTTGACCCATATGAAGCATTCTAATATGTCCCTAAGTGTCCTAGGACCCCTAGAGACATATGTCATCATGTAATGTGTCAAAGTGGGTCATAAGTCAACCTATGACCTCTTTTGACCCATAAGAATGATTCTAACATGTCCCTAGGGGTCTTAGGACCCCTAGGGACATATGTCATCATGTAATGGGTCGAAGGGGGTCATAGGTCAACCTATAACCTCCTTTGACCCATATGAATGAATCTAATATGTTCTTAGGGGTCCTAGGACCCTTAGGGACATATGTCATCATGTAATATGTCGAAGGGTGTCATAGGTTAACATATGACCCCTTTTGAGCCATAAGAATGATTCTAATATGTCCCTAGGGGTTCTAGGACCCTTAGGGAGATATGTCATCATTTAATGAGTCAAAAAAGGTCATAGATCAATCTATAACCCCCTTTGACCCATATGAAGCATTCTAATATGTCCCTAGGGGTCTTACGATCCCTAGGGACATATGTCATCATGTAATGGGTCAGAGGGTGTTATAAGTCAACCTATAACCCTCTTTGACTCGTAACAATGATTATAATATGTCCATAGAGGTCTTAGGACCCCTAGCTATATATGTCATCATTTAATGGGTCGAAGCAGGTCGTAGGTCAACCTATGACACCCTTTGACCCATATGAAGCATTCTAATATGTCCCTAGGTGTCCTACGACCCCTAGGGACATATGTCATCATGTAATGTGTCGAAGTGGGTTATAAGTCAACCTATGACCTCCTTTGACCCACAAGAATGATTCTAATATGTCCTTAGGGGTACTAGGACCCCTAGGGACATATGTCGTCATGTAATGGGTTGAAGGGGGTCATGGGTCAACCTATGACCCCCTTTGACCCATATGAATGAATCTAATATGTTCCTAAGAGTCCTAGGACTCCCAGGGACATATGTGATCATGTAATATGTCGAAGGGTGTCATAGGTTAACATATGACCCCCTTTGAGCCATAAGAATGATTCTAATATGTCCCTAGGGGTCCTAGGACCCTTAGGAAGATATGTCATCATTTAATGGGTCAAACAAGGTCATAGATCAACCTATGACCCCCTTTGACCCATATAAAGCATTCTAATATGTCCCTAGGGGTCCTAGGACCCCTATGGACATATGTCATTACGTAATGGGTCGAAGGGGGTCATAGGGTGTAATGGGTCGAAGGGGGTCATAGGTCACCCTATGACCCCTTTTGACCTATTAAAAGGATTTTAATATGTACCTTGGGGTCTTAGGACCCCTAGGGACATATGTCATCATGTAATGGGTCGAAGGGGATCATAGGTCAACCTATGACCCCCTTTGACCCATAAGAACGATTCTAATATGTCCTTAGGGGTCTTAGACCCCTAGGGATGCATGTCATCATTTAATGAGTTGAAGGGGGTCATAGGTCAACCTATGACCCCCTTTGACCTATAAGAACAATTCTAATATGTCCCTAGGAGTCCTAAGACACCTATGGGCATATATCATCATTTAATGGGTCAAATGGGATCATACGTCACCCTATAACCCCCTTTGACCCATAAGAATGATTCTAATATGTTGCTAGGGGTCCTAGGGACATATGTCATCATGTAATAGGTCGAAGGGGGTCATAGGTCAACTTATGACCCCCTTTGATCCATAGGAATGATTCTAATATGTCCCTAAGGGTCCTAGAACCCCTAGGGATATATGTCATCATTTAATAGGTCGAAGGGGGTCATAGTTCAACTTATGACACCCTTTGACCCATATGAAGCATTCTAATATGTCCCTAGGTTTCTTAGGACCCCAAGGCACATATGTCGTTATTTAATGGGTTGATGGGGGTCATAGGTCACCCTATGACCCCTTTTGACCCATAAGAACGATTCTAATATCTCCTTGGGGGTCCTAGGACCCCGAGGGACATGTTGTCATGTAATTGGTTGAAGGGGTCATAAGTCAAGCTATGACCCCCTTTCACCCATAAGAACGATTTTAATATGTCCCTAGGGGTCCTAGGACCCCTAGGGACATATTTCATCATTTAATGCGTCAAAGGGGGTCATAAGGGGTCATAGGTCAACCTATGACCCCCTTTGACCCATATGAAGCATTCTAATATGTCCGTAGGGGTCCTAGGATCCCTAAGGACATATGTCATCATGTAATGGTTAGAAGGGACCCATAAGAATAATTCTAATATGTCCCTAGCAGTCCTAGGATCTCTAGGGACATATCTTGTCATTTAATGGGTAAAAGAGGGTCATTGGTCATCATATGACCTCGTTTGACCCATATTAAGCATTCTAATATGTCCCTAAAGGTCCCAGGACTCCTAGGGACATATGTTATCATGTAATGTGTCGAAGGTGGTCATAGGTCAACCTATGAGTCCCTTTGACCCATACGAACGATTCTAATATGTCCCTAGGGGTCCTAAGACTCCTAAGAACATATGTCATCATTTAATGGGTCGAAGGGGGTCATAGGTCAACCTATGATCCCCTTTGATCCATATTAATGATTCTAATATGTCCCTACGGGTCTTAGGACCCCTAGGGACATATTTCGTCATATAATGGGTCGAAGGGGGTGATAGGTTAACCTACGACCTCCTTAGACCTATATGAAAGATTCTAATATGTCTCTAGGGGTCCTAGGACCCCTAAGGACATATGTCATCATGTAATGGGTCATGAACAATTCTAAGACGTTCCTAGGAGTCCTAAGACCCCTAGAGAAATTTGTCATCATGTAATTGGTCAAAGGGGGTCATAGGTTAACCTATGATCCCCTTTGACTCATAAGAATGATTCTAATATGTCTGTAGGGCTCCTAGGACCCCTAGAGACATATGTCATCATTTAATGGGTCGAAGGGGGTCATAAGTCGACCTATGACCCCCTTTGACCCATATGAATGAATGTAATATGTTCCTAGGGGTCCTAGGACCCCTAGGGACATATGTCATCATGTAATATGTCAAAGGAGGTCAGATGTTAACCTGTGAAACCCTTCGAGGCATAAAAATGATTCTAATATGTCCCTAGGGGTCTCAGGAGCCCTAGGGAGATATGTCATCATTTGTTGGGTTGAAGGGGGTCATATGTCAACCTATGACCCACTTTGACCCATATGAAACATTTTAATATGTCCCTAGGGGTCCTAGGACCCCTATGGACATATGTCGTTAGGTAATGGGTCGAAGGGGGTCATAGGTCACCCTATGACCCCCTTTGACCAATTAGAAGGATTCTAATATGTCCCTAGGGATCTTAGAAGCTCTAGGGACATATGTCATTATGTAATGGGTTGAAGAGGGCTATAGGTCAACCTATGACCCTCTTTGACCCATAAGAACAATTCTAATATGTCCTTAGGGGTCCTAGCACCCCTAGATACAAATGTCATCATTTAATGGGTTGAAGGGGGTCATAGGTCAACCTATGACCCCCATTGATCCATAAGAACAGTTCTAATATGTTCCTAGGGGTGCTAGGACCGGTAGGGACATATGTCATCATTTAATGGGTCAAAAGAGGTCATTAGTAAACCTATGACCCCCTTTGACCCATATGAATGATTCTAATATGTCTCGAGGGATCCTAGGACCCCTGGGGACATATGTCATCATGTAATGGGTCGAACAGGGTCATAGGGCAATCTATGACCCCCTTTAACCCATATGAATGATTCTAATATGTCCCTAGGGATCCTAGGATCCCTAGGGACATATGTCGTCATGTAATGAGTCAAAGATTCTAATATATCCCTAAGGGTCCTAGGACCCCTAGGGATATATGTTGTCATTTAATGGGTCAAAGGGGGTCATAGGTCAACCTATGACCCCCTTTGACCTATATGAAATATTCTAATATGTCCCTAGGGTTCTTAGGACCCCTAGAGACATATGTCATCATGTAATAGGTTAGAGGGGGTTATAGGTCAACCTATGACCCCCTTTGACCCATAAGAACGATTGTAATATGTCCCTAGGGGTCCTAGGACCCCTAATTATATATGTCATCATTTAATGGGTCGAAGGGGGTCATAGGTCAACCTATGACACCGTTTGACTCATATGAAGCATTCTAATATGTCCTTGGGACCCCTAAGGACATATGCCGTCATGTAATATGTCGAATAGGGTCATAAGTCAACCTATGACCCCCTTTGACCCATAAGAATGATTCTAATATATATGTCGTTATCTAATGGGTCGAAGGGGGTCATAGGTCACCCTATGAGCTCCTTTGACTCATAAGAATGATTCTAATATGTCCCTAGGGGTCCTTAGACCCCTAGAGACATTCGTCATCATTTAATGAGTCAAAGGGGGTCATAGGTTGACCTATGACCCCCTTTGACGCATATGAAGCATTCTAATATGTCCCTAGGTGTCCTAGGACCCCTAGGGACATATGTCATCATGTAATGTGTTGAAGGGGGTCAGAGTTCACCCTATGACCCCCTTCAAACCATATGAAAGATTCTAATATGTCCCTAGGGGTCTTAGGACCCTTAAGGACATATGTCATCGTGGAAAGTGTCAAAGGGGGTCATATGTTACCCTATGATCCCCTTTGACCCATATGAATGTTTCTAATATGTTCCTAGGGGTCTTAGGACCCCTAAGGACATATGTCATCATGGAATGTGTCGAAAGTGGTCATTGGTCACCCTATGACCCCCTTCGACCCATATGAATGATTCTAATATGCCCCTAAGGGTCATAGGACCCTTAGGGACGAATGTCATCTTGTAATATGTCGAAAGTGTTCATAGGTCATCCTGTGACCCCCTTCGACCCATATAAACTATTCTAATATGTCCCTACGGGTCCTCGGATCCCTTAGGGACATATGTCGTCATGGAATGTGTTGAAAGGGGTCATAGGTCATCCTGTGAGCACTTTTGACCCATATAAATAACTCCACTAGAAATAATATAGTAAAAAGAATAATAATATAGTATAACAATCATATATATCTATAGTTTATAGATTATAATAATAATAACATAATATATTATATGTTATAATTTACATATGATAATAATAATAATAATATATTATAGATTATAATTTATATGTGATAATAATAATAATATGTATTAATAACATATATAATATATTACGTTATTATATTTAATAAAAATATAGTAAAAATAATAATAATATATTATAATAATATATATTATAATTATAGATAACAATAATAATAATAAAATAATATATTATTATATATTAATAGATTATATATTATACGTTTACATTACGTTATATATATATATAATATTATATTATATTATTATATAATATATAGATTATATATTATATCTTTACATATTTCATAACTCAAATTAGTTATATCACTTACAAATTTGTTTTTCCCTCTAATTTTTATGTCGCCGATATCGGATATCGGATCTCATATCGGATATTCGATATGAGATCCGATATGAGATCCGATATCTGATATCCGTCTCATATCGGATATCTGATAAGGCTTTGGCCTTACTTTCCAGGTTTGGTACCTGGATAGGTGAAAAAAAGTCAGAGCAAATTTTGAAGCACTTTTAGATGTGTTCAAACTCTATTTTTTTCACATTGCCACTTTTTGGCACACCATGATCCTGCACATACCCAGATAGCTTATGTCCTATTGACATAGGTGTGTTCACTAGTCTTGAATCTTCCATTCCAAACTTCATTTAACATACCTCTAATCCAACAAATAATTTGATCTCACTAAGTTCATAGAAATTTCAAATTCCTTCTTCATTTCATCAGCAAATGATTTACATAATGCTTCTCTTCCTCCAAATATAATGTCATGAACAAATATTTTAGATAATAGTACTTCAAATTTGGGTAAAAGCACAGATCTATGTCACTGTTTGTGATACCAAAACCTTTTTTGGTCAAATCTCATTTCTCTATCAAAACTCAATTTAAAAAAACAAACTAAGAATACCCTTTTATAGATCTCAGATTCAATATCATCATTATATAAATTTTTGGTTGTTTTGATTAGTTATAATATGTTATAATCTCAAAGTATTATAAGTTGATATTTCAACATTTCAAAAGATTCTCCCTCAAAAAAGGAAAAAAAAATAGTAAATCATATCAAAAAAATTAAAAAATTATATTTATCTCTAGAGGAGAGAATCCTCTTCACGAATATGTAATTTTTTTTCAAGAAGGTATAGATTTGATAGGAAAGTTTTGAGAGGAGGAAAAAGCTATTAGATTCTTATAAGGTCGAACTTGAGTACTTATAACAAAGAAAATATACATTAAAAATAATTATTTCTTTTTTTTTGTGCACTAGCTATACATGTCATCTATAAGATATTTTCAAATCAGAACAAAAAAAGATGATTTGCATATACTTGTTTGACGTGAACTACACCCTATATTTTTTACAGTTAAAAAAGGGACTTCAAAATAAAATAAAATGAATAAATTATTACTCAAAAAAATTATAAAAATTATAGGCATAAAATTTATCCAATTATACACATTTCATTAGTTTACATCATCTTCATATTTTAAACACAAATACTATTTTTTTTTGTCACTAATGTTGAACTGTCACATTCTGATATCACGTTTCTTTATAAAAGGTGACATAGGTTTGTGCTTTTACCCCATTGTTCTTACCATTCTTCAAATATAGATTATTGTTATCATTTGACCTTTCAAAGCCAATCTTCACCAAAAAATTATACAATCTTTCATAGCATGCTCTTGGGGCTTGTTTCAATCCATAGAGAGCTTTGCTTAGTTTACATACCATATTATTCTAGTCTAGATCTATGAATCCTTGAGGTTGATCAATGTATACTTCTTCCTTCAGTATACCACTAAAAATGCAAATTTGACATCCATACGATATACCTTGAAATTCTTGTAGGATGAATATGCAAATAGAGTTCTAACTCCTTCAAGTCTTGCCATAGGAGAAAAGGTTTCTCCATACATATCCTTCTTCTTGAGCATAAGGTTCTTTACATACCAATCTTGCCTTATTTATGGTTACTTCACCATTCTCATTGAGTTTTTTTTTTTTTAAACCCACTTTGTCCCAACAATAATTTTTTCTTTAGGTCTTGGCACCATCCAAGTATTGTTCTTCTCCATCTATTCAATTTCCTCATTCATTGCTTGAATCTAATATTCCTTCTTCAAATCATCTTTCACTATTTTGGGCTCA
Organism: Cupressus sempervirens; assembly: GCA_028749045.1. Classification (NCBI taxonomy): domain Eukaryota; kingdom Viridiplantae; phylum Streptophyta; class Pinopsida; order Cupressales; family Cupressaceae; genus Cupressus; species Cupressus sempervirens. Next base: position 156,755,959 of record CM053788.1, on the reverse strand, counting down.
AATTCATAGAGTAAGTATGTGTCATATTTGAGTCAATTTATTTTCATAACACTTAATTTAGCATCACCAATGATTTGATCATGTTTGTGATCTCTTCTCACATATTTTTCCAACATGGGTAGTTTCCTTCTTTTTTCTTCTACATGTTCATCTTTAAAATTAATCTCAAGCACATTTTCTCTTCCTTGTTAAGGTTCTAGTTCTGCTTCTACATGCTTAGCATTTACAATCCGATGGTCAACATTCCCTATCTCTGACTCGACATCTATAGTTTGTTGCTCTACTACTCATGAATTTGTTACTCTACAATATTTCCTTTCCACTGAGAGACTAAAGCTTGGTTTGCTTGTTCATTAGGAGTGTTTGGAGCATCATCATCCACATAGATGAATGTATTGTATTATTCATTTCTTCTTTGCATGTATTGTCACTTCTTTTTGCAAATTCATCAATTTTCACATTTTCACTTTCCACAACTTTGTTAGTGTTAGAGTTCAAACACTTATAAACTTTTCTCTTAGTGGAATATCCTAGGAATATGCCTTCCTCACTCTTTTCATCAAGTTTTCCATTTCTATTATCTTTAAGTAAATAGAATCTACATTCAAAAATTTTGAAATATTTCACATTAGGAGCATATCCATACCACATTTCAAAAGGTGTAGCATTTGTATCTTTCTTGATTTGTACTCTATTCAGGGTATAGACAATAGTACAAACAACTTCTCTCCAATATTTCTTTGATACACTCTTCTTCATCATTAATTTCCTTGCATGGTTCACTATTGATATGTTCCTTCTTTCATCTCTTCCATTCTAAGGAGGAGTCCTTAGTACTAACATTTTTGTTTTAATTCCTCTATCATTGCATAATATATTGAACTCATTGGAAATGAATTCACCACCTCTATTAGATCTCAAGCACTTTAGACTCTTTCTTGTTTCTTTTTCAACTCTAGCTAAATACCACTTAAATAATTGAAAAGCATCAGATTTAGCTTTACAAAACATCATAGTCATCATCCTAGAATAATAATCAACAAATAGAATGAAATACTTATCTCCACAGTAACTTTAAACATCAATGGGTCCACATAGGTCAGTATGAACCAATTCCAAAATATCGTTAGCAGTGTATGTTTTATTATTAAAACTAAAATTGGTCATTTTTCCTAGTTGACATTGTTTACACGTGGCATTGTTAGGGTTCTTTAGTTTAGGCAATCCTCTTACTTTCTTTGGGTAAAATCACAAACTTGTGTCACCCTTTTATAAAGAAAAAGGATATTATAACTTAAACTGTTCAACTTTAATGATAGAAAAGGAATATTTGTGTTTAGAATTTGAAGATGATGTAAACTAATGAAATGTGTAAAATTGGATGAAGTTTATGACTATAAATTTTTTTTTTTTAATTCAATGAAAATTTTATCATTTAAAAAAAAATTTAAGTCTATTTTTTAATTTTTTTAAAATGTTGAAAATATGTAGTTTTTTTCCCATCAAATTTTTTTTACAAATGATCTCATTTTGGACTAATTTTGAACTATGTTATAGTTGACATGTATATCTAGAGGACAAAAGAAAAAAAGTTTTTGGACTTATATGTTTCAAGTTATAAATGTTCAAAGTCGAACTTATTTGAAATTGACAAAAAAATTTCCCACCAAACTTTTTCTATCAAATCTACATATTTTTCAAAAGAAATTACATATTCTTGAAGATGACTCTCTCCTCTAAAGGTACACATAAAGTTTTTTTTTTTTTAACATGATTTACTATTTTTTTTTTCTTGAACAGACATCTTGTTGAATCTTAAAGACCTACCTGTAATATTTTATAAATATAACATCTTTTAAATAATCAAAATACTAAAAAAATTATATGACCATAATCTTGAGTCCAAGATCTTCAAAATGGTATTTTTAGTTTCTGGAAAAACTTCATTTTGTATGGTGAAATTAGTATTGAAAGTAAAAAGTTTTGAGAAATTGCATATTTTGCTTGTGTGGCTGCCACTTAGGATGACACATAGACAGTTATGACCGAAACCATTTTAGCTGTAACCATTTTGGCCATAATGGTTTCAATTGTAACCCTTGTCGGCCCAAAAAAACCGCTAGCAGTTAGATTGGTGGTTTCATATAAAATAATTTGACTTTAATTTCAATTTATAATAACTACACAATAAATTGTGAAACTTAAAGGAGCCTTTTCAAAACTAAATATTTTTTGAAGCCATGTTTATCAATTGTTTCATGGAGTTTAATGAAAATTAGGAAGGATCGCCAATAAGGTATTTTTTTCACCTAGTTATTTTTTATGTACTCTAAATTGAAGTATTTAAATATATTTCTAGTGGAATCTGAATTAAAATATTTTCTTGTAGGTCAAAGTATTGAATGGGTAAAAAAAAGGCTAGATCAAGGTAATATGATAGAATAAGAGATTACAAAATGAAAGGTCATACAAAACATAATCAAAACCATGCTACTGAAGTTAATGAAGAAGACAAGATTCATGAAGAGGACAAGATTCATGAAGATGAACAAATTGGTAGTTCTAATGATAGAAACATATTATTAGGTGTAGGAAATTTGATGGATTTGGATGAGGACCTACTTTTTAGTCAAATTCCATCTATAGAAATGGTAAAAGAGAACACTAAAAAAAAGCTTTGGCAAAACATGTGGGATGAATATTGCAAAAACAAAAGTATGTTTGGAAAGGCACAATTATTTGTCAAGTTATTTAGGAGAAAAGATATGAGGCCTATTTTGGAGTTGTTGGGTGTTGATAATAGGAAAAGCCATGCGCATAATGTTAATAAAACAATAATTAAAAATTTGCAAACTGCTTATAACAAAATTGACAACACAACTCGAGGAGGGGATTTGAGCACTGCACATAAAGTGTTGATGACTACAATATCTAGTAGAAAGTTGACACATAGAAAATAAGTATATGCAATTTCTCATTTATTGCATATATCTAGAAGAAATGTTCAAAGATACATTAGGAGGATAAATATGCTAGATGAAAACATTGAGAATAATTGGGTAAATATTTGTAGAGTTCCTCGAAAAAGACAAATTTTTTGAAGATGTAAAAAGATAAGTTATTGAATTTTGGACCACATCGTCTCGTGTTTCTTCCAATAGATGTGATACTATCCAAATTAAAGATCAAGAGACAAGGGTAAAAATTGAACACCCAAAACATTTTATAGATATAACACAAAGTGAATTATTTCAAACATTCAAGAAAGGATTTTCAAATGTGAAAATATGTCAAATAATTTTTGAGAGCCTATGTCCTTCCTTTGTATGCATAACTAAGATACCTGAAAATCGTGTTGAATTTGGTCTACACTTGCAATCATATAAAAAAAATATTGTAGCACTTGATCCAAATTTAGTCATCCCTAACAATACATCACTATTTGTGAAGTCTATATTATGTGATAAATTAGAAGATTCAGATGAATTCAAAGTACAATGCATCATAAATCAATGTCTAGATTGTGGAGATTTATCTAAATCTCCATTGTAAATTGAGAATATTGATGAATTGACACCAGTTTCATGAATGAGATATGAATATAAGACATACCAAAATAAGACAAGAGTTGAATCAAAAAAAATTGTACAACAAGTTCTGTCCATTGATATATCCACATATCCAACATTGTCATGGTGCATGATGGTAAGCTAAACAATTTTGTGATTCAAAAAATTATTTTCCACCGATTTTTATTCTTTCAATTGTAGATTTCTCTTAGAACTATAAATTTTCACCTCAAATAGAGCTTCAAGGGCAATACTTTCATTCTAAACAAGTTGCAATATTTGTGCAAGTGGCTCATAGACATGCACAATTTGAGGTGGATCTAAGATAGAAAGTTTGGAGGAAAATGAATGCATTATCATCAAGGAGGTTCATTTCTATATTAGTGATGATAGAGTTCATGATAGGAGCTATGTTGCTATTGTTTTTCAATGTTATCTAAAGATCTTAGAAATCGTGAAATAGATGTTTCAAAGCAATGGATCTAGTTTCATAATTATGCAAGTTAGTGCATGTATGTGTACATTTTTATTTAACTTTAAATTTAAAACTTGTATTGATTTGTAAACGTATTTCAATTTTATTTATATATAATTTTATTTTTAATAATATCATTTCATTGACTCACAAGACAATTTAAATCTACAAAAGCATTTAATTAGTTAGCCATTCAACATGCTAGAAGCAATTTTAGGTTTTTGTGGAACTTCTTTGAAAGTGGACATGGAAAATGGGAGCACGATGGAGCAAGAGCATGTATAAAGTGTGCACTTCAACAACATGAACTTGCAGGTACATATGTACATACATTTAGTGTGTTCTTGATCTACTTATAATATATATACATGTACATAGATTTTATACACACACACACACACACACACATAGATTTAATGCATTTTAAATTATATTCTCATGCATGTTACACATTCAGGTAATAAGATAGAGAGTGTGAATGAAATTATTGAATGGTGCAAAGATCATTTTGCTACTCAAAATACTAAATACAATAAGTGTTATTTTTGGGAAGTGAAAAGTAAATATTATATATTTATTAATTTGATATAATAAACATGTGTATATTCTTATAATTCAAGTTTTTAATTAAATTATTCATATTTGTAATAGATATAGATTGATCTAATCCTTACAATTGCCAAATGATTTTTGGTATTAGAAGTTTACATCAAGTGGTGACTACAAGACACCACAAAGCTCTAGTGATTAAAGTATGAGAGAAATCATGTTTTTGTGATGACTACATGAAGGACAATCCAATGAGTTTATGTGAAAATATTGCGAATGGATATGTTCCACATTGGGATTTGAAGGACATAGTCAGAAATCCTATGTTTGAAGATGCTGACATTGACATTGACATTCATGATCCTATATATTCAACTAATTATGAGCATGTTTTTTATTTAGTTATGTCAGGTTTGTGGCATATCACACACACACACACACACACACACACACACACACACACACACATGACACACAAGTATGTTCATTAAAATAAACTTATATATTAAAGTTTTCACTTTATAAACATGTCTATTTTTATGTATATGCAAGAGATATTTTTACCATCTGGGCCTTAGCAAATAATGTAGAAAATGTAGACTATTATCTTCTAAGATACACAAAAGCAAAACACAAGTTGCAAGAAGGAACTATAGATGCTGATGGATAGTCATATCTAGTTGGATCAGTTGTTGTTGAAGGAACATATTATCAACAAAATTGGATAACCGATAGTGGTATTGAATTTATTGAATACATGCCTAGAGGAAAGGTTTTACAATATAGTAACCATGTTATAGCGACAAAGTTACAATTTGGTGCAACACCAAGAAGAGGACATAGTGGAAATAAAAAGTGGAAAATATCTATTGAAGAACATGAAAAGATTCTAGAGATAATTAAAAATAACGAGGATCCTAACAATACAATGTTTGTGGAGCTCTAGTTCAACTATTTGTACTTATTTCTATATACATCTCTCATACTTTCATATTTACTACATACACATCATTTTGAATATATGGTTTTATAAATTTATGTACATTTGATCATGGATCTTGGATATATGGTACAAATTATGAACATGTATTTATATTTATATTTTGTGTATGGTTTGATGTATATATATGTATACATCCCATTAGGACTTTTCCTTAGGACCTCCCCTTAAGACTTCCCCTTAAGACAACCCCTTATGACCTCCCCTTAAAACTTCCCCTTAAGACATCCCATTCTAGGAGTTCCCCTTACAAACTCTCCATAAAACTTCCCCTTAAGACCTCCCCATAATCTACTTCCCCTTGAGGCAACCCCTTAAGATATCCCATTCTAGGAGCTCCCCTTATGACCTCCCCTTAAGACTTTCCCTTACGACCTACCCATAAGACTTCCCCTTAGGACCTCCCCTTAAGACAACCCCTTAAGAAATCCAATTAGGACAACCCCTTTACTGATTAAATACACTCTTATTAGATTCTATAGCATGTAAATTACATTCTTTATGTTTGTATATATTCTTTGTGTTCTTATATGTATTAAATTTAGTGATTAAATGTTGTAACACATGTATTCTTTACTAGTGTACTCTAAGTTATGTTCTTAAATATATATTAAATATATTGATTAAATGTTGTAACACATGTACAAAATAACACATGATCTATGAAATAAAAATATGAATATTGAAAACATACATACATTCAACATGAACATAACATGTGCATCTACGAAATAACACATCTATGAAATAATGTACCCATGTAAAATGTATCCAAAATACCATATAAAATGTCTCCAAAATACCACATCAAATGTCTCTAAAATACCACATCAAATGTATCCAAATAACATATAAAATATCTCCAAAATACCACATCAAATGCCTCTAAAATACCACATCAAATGTCTCTAAAATACCACATCAAATGTATCCAAATAACATATAAACAACATCAAGGTCTCCATATCAAAGTTTCTAAAATAACACACACACACACACACACACACACACACACACATATGTATGTGTGTGTGTGTGTGTGTAAGTGTGTGTGTATATGTGTGTGTGTGTGTGTGTGTGTGTATGTATGTATGTATATGTATACATATATATATACATATACATATATGTGTGTGTGTACATATATATATACACACACACACACACAAACACACACATATGTATATACATCTATATATATGTATACATATATGTATCTATATACATATATATGTATATGTATATAAATATATGTGTATATATATATATATATATAAATATATATGTATATGTATACATATATATATGTATATGTGTGTATATGTATATATATGTACATATATGTACATATATGTATATATATATATATATATATTTATATATGTGTGTGTGTGTGTGTGTGTGTGTGTGTGTGTGTGTGTATATATGTATATATATGTATATGTATATATATGTATATATGTATGTGTATATATATATATGTATATATATGTATATGTACATACATACATACATACATACATACATACATAATGTGTCAACATCAATGAAATAGACATCTAAAATAAGATCAACCACACCCCCCTCCTGATCCATGACCCTAAAAGGCTCTACAATCTAGGTCTAAACCCTATGTCAAATGAAAGAAAATTTTTATATTATAAAATCATGTACATGCATATATATATGTATGTATGTATGTATGTATATTAAAAAATGTAACATACATGTGACTCATATCATGCAAGATCTGTTGGGGTCTGAAGATCTTCAAAACACAACATACGATCACTAAGGCCCTATAGAACACATGTATGTACACAAGATAGATTGAATCACTTGAATATATGAATGTCTCTAAGTTCATGTATAAAAGCTCAAGTACGTTAAACTTATAAGTGTAAATTATAGTAACAAATAAGTTTAAACATATAAATTTATATTTTTCATAGCATCATGTAATGCTCTACCAATCTGACTAATATTTGAATCATGTAGTGATAAAGTAGCCTGGTCTAGGTCGACCATCTCATCTGAAAGCATAGTGGTAAATAGACACTATCTTACTATCGGGCCATGAGTATGGGGGGTGCTATAGGAGGTGGTATAAGATCTTTAGTATGTGGGGGATGGGTGATGTAGGGCCCTATGTAGGAGAAGCTGCTATAAGATCTTGAGTAGGTGTGGGGGTGGGTGTTGCAGGGGCCTGTGTAGGAGTAGGTGCTATAGAAAGTGTAAGGATATCCTCCTATCTCTATGAACCCTATGATCTTGCTATGCATGAGAGAATATGGCTGATGTGTCCACCAATGTCACTAAGAGGAATCCCCATGTTTGTCAATGATGTTTGATATGAACCGAGAAGATCAGATGCTAAATAGGATGACATATGACATAATGCATCCACGTCTGATATAGTAGAAACCTCTAGTGGAGATGGTATATTTGTTATCATATACACATCATCAACTCCTATGCTAGAGGATGCAACTATCAAAATGGTACCACAAGATCATAACATATATCTGCCACATTGATCTAAAGACATCTCCTATAACTATGTAGCAACTATGGCAATGCTAGAATAGATCTGAGTCTTGACTATATCATCTGGAATAGTCATACCTGCAACAACTATTTGTGGAGCTCTCGGCATGACCAAAAGGTTTGGACCCACCATTTCTCATTTATTAATGGGTACATGGGTGTCTGTAGGTCTAAATCTCACTATAATAATCTACTGAGGCCCTATCTAGCATGGCTTGGAAAATCTGTATAATCTACATCATGATGTAAATGAAATTTTGCAAATAATTGTTTGTAGAAATAAAGAGGAAACTCATCCTTCTGTGGCTACTTGTGATGAGCAGCTAACTAGCGAGGATATATAAATGGTGCAACAAGCTGATCTATACACTTTTTAGGTAAATAACCTCTAACCCTAGACCTATCTATATAAAAGGGAAACATACTCTTCACCATAGTAGTGGAGACCTCTCTATCAATCTGTGTATACTTCATAATGCTAGTGACACTGCAAGAAAGGGAAGAGTAAAAGTCTCAATACTGATATCATCATATGGGTTTTATGTCTCTATTGTTTGAATCATATGGCATAACTCATCTCTCATAGAAACAATCTTCTCCCTATTAGGGAGAGTGGTAGAAGCAAAAAGTGTAGAATTCAGAAACTCTATAGCATGAGATAACCTAGCAATTGTATCTCTAAATAAACGTTGTCTCTCCTTAGAGGATGATATTGGTCTACATGTTGTACCTTACATAGCACTACGACCCCCTCCTTGAACACTAGCCTTCCCTGAGGACATAGGTGCACCAGTAGCACCAGATGCCATAATGATATGCAAAGAAGATTTATGTCTGTAAATGTAGAGTTAAGATATATGTAAGTACATATAAGACTAAAAGTCAAATTTAATTTAAAACATGTATGTATATATATGTAAAAAGTTGAATGTAACTAAAAAATATAGATCATCATTTTATTTAACACACATGTTAAATATATATCAACTTGATATATCTAGCTCATGTATATGAACAAAAAATATCCACATGTGTATGTGTGGTAAAAAACTAATTTGAAATTAAGTCAACTTTCTTCTACCTAATTTTTGACTACATGCTAAAGTACATAGGTTTACTATGTTAAAGTTTTCTAAAATGTAACTAATTTATAGATATCTTGAGGTCTGAACAAGTTTTCTAAGTTTCATGTACATGTAAGTTATTATAGTTTCCAAGTTTTCTAAGTTTGAAATTGGTTAAATTTTAAGTTTTCAAGTTTAAACAATTAGAAGTTATTTGTAGTGCCTGCCCCTAGTTCGCATTTTTGTTATCATTGTTGAAGTCTTTTAGGGCAATTTTACACTTATAATTAGCATCATTACTTTGAGTTTATTAGATATTGTCTTAGATTCAGTTGATTTTTACTCTATATTTCATATATGCACGATGATTATACAATGTTTTCAGATATTAATGGTTTATTATCACATGTTTTTTCTTATGGATACTTACCCCATACTTGCATGTGTATGGTGTGCGTGTTTATTTTCTTTATGTATGGCATTTCTAATGTGGTTAAGGAAGGGAGTCGTAGTCACCTGCTAGTCGGGATCTACACGATGCACCACTTCCTGCCATTGCCTGTTTAGCTTAGAATATTGTGTTTGTACATGCATGAATTTTATGCAGGTTGCAGGTACCAAGTATCGACTTCCCTGAATTGCCAAGATGAGCGTACCCTATCGCATTATCTCATGGTAAGAGAGGGGAGATAAATTCTTAAGTCCAAATCCCAACCCTCTAAGCCTTTTGTCCTAATTGATAATTAGGACAAGTATCTGAGTTGAGCACCCTCTGAATGCGTCGAATGACATCAATTCGTGATTATAACCCTTTAGTTTGGTTTAGTATGTGTTTTTCTTTGACGGGTTTTCGTATGTTGCTTTATGAGTCTTTCGTGTATTTTATATTAATTAAGTCTAATTAAAAGATTAATTAAAGATTTAATTATTGGAAAATTATTATGACATTTTAATATTTAATTATAATTAATTAATTGAGAAATTAATTAAATAAAAAGAATTAAATTTGAAGATAAAAGTTATAAGTTTAAATTTAGAACGTGGTGATATTTATTCAAATTAATAATAATATATTTAGAGTTCATTTTTAAATAAATGATAAATATTATTATTAATTAAATTAATAAATATTTTATCAATTATGTTTCTAAAATGAAATTAAGAAGTGGAAAAGATATTAAATTCTTAAAAGATTTTAGTTCGCATGATATATGCATGAGATTAAAATAAAAGGGATTAATCAAAAGATAAAATAAGTGAAAATTATAATGTTATAAAGTGCACATGGGATTAAAACTAATAAATTGATTTAAAATAGAAGTCGAGTGAATACTAAATAAAGTAATTTTATAATTCATAAATGTGCATGGAAAAGATTAATGCAAGATAAAAGCAAAGGTTAATAAAAGTTAATTTGGAGTTGTGACTTGTGAGCAAAGAGTCCTCTCAAGTGAACGCACAATTAGTGCCCCGATTTGAGGAGAAAACTCCTTATCACAACTTAGAGGTTTATTTTTGAGGGGACCGCGAATTTTGGAGGAAAAAATTTTGGGAGACAAATTTTGGAAGTGAATTTCTGAAGGAGAATTCTAGAAAAGATTTACAGAGAAAAGTTATTGAAGGGGAGCGAATTCTCTCATAAGTTTTCGAGGATTTCGTATTAGCATCAGGATCAGGTAGGGTCTTGTGTTTTGATCACTGATTATTTATGCAATTTCCCTATTTCTTGTCTTCTTTGCATCTGTGGATTGTATACCTGAATTCTCTATGATGAATGTTTAAAACATTTCAATATTGGAAATTATTAGATGCTTGTCAATTAATTTCTGTATACATAGGATTTAAATGGGAAGGGGTTGAATTTTTAAAAAAAATAAAAATTAGAAATTAGAAATTTTGAATGGATTGAAAATATTTCTCCTATCACATAAATATTATAAATGTTATTAAAAATAATAAATTAATAAAATATATTTATATAAATTTGTTGTATTACAAAATTGTAATAAAGTAAATTAAATTGGAAGGAGGATGTTTTATTATAAATGAATTTCATTTATACAAATAATAATAATAATAATATATCTATATTTTAAAAAGAAAAAAAAAATTAATTATGAAGGGAAGGAAAAAGTTTGATTGTTTTTATTAAAACAAAATTATTTTAAAACAATTTGATTGGGAGAGGGAATAACCCCGTACCCTCCCACTTACCTCTGTCGGCGCCATTGTTGACGCAGGTTGCGATAGCAGGGTACGCCTTCGGTAGTCCCTTTAAGGGAAGGCCGTCGGCCCTTTTTCATTAGCGCCCATTTTAATTTTTTTTAATTTTTTAATTTTATTAAATTTAAAATTTATTTAAAGTTTTAATGTTATTTATTATAATTTACTTTTAAATATTATTTGTTTCAATTCAATTTATTAAAAGTTTGTAATTTATAATAATTAATTAATTAATTTATATAATTAATTTAAAAATAATAATAATAATAATAATTTAAAAAAATAGAATTTAATGGATATTAGTTTGTTTAAACTAAAATGAATTTTAATAATTATAAGCATTAGTTAGTAGGATAGATCTTTTTTTTTTAAAGATTATTCAAATTTTGATTCTAATGGAACTACAATTATTTTTATCGAGAATCAATAAGAATTTATCTTAGCAAATTTAAACATATATTTATAATTTACCCTTAGAATATTTTAGAAAATCGATTTCAAGAATTATGGGAATAAATCCTTATTTTCATTCAACAAATATATGGGTTAACTATAGGGTAATAAGAGAATCTTCTTACTTGAAATATACTTTGAAACGCAAACTGAAACTTTACTTTTAACCCTATTGTGTATTTGAAATCAAACCCAAGATATGAACTGTACTGTTTTATTGTTCCATTCATGCTTTTGGGGTTTTGGGGATTGTTCTAGTGTTGACCAGTTTAGGTTGTTACCAGAGGCTCGGGGGGGTTATGAAATTGTGATGATATGATGAGTTGATCTCAATTTTTTTTACCCAACCATGGTAATGTGATGCTATGCTCTATGACATGTTTGTATTTACTATTTTTATTGCTTATTCAGTCTTCTTGTGTGAAGTTGAGGTGTATGTTTATGAGATACCTAACTTAACCATTTTCAAGTCTCGATCAATTATATTTGATAACCATTTTTGAGTCATTGATCAGTTATACTCAGATTTCTTTCTAGTCGCTTTGAGAGGACTGAAGTGTTTGTTATGTTCTTGATGATGTCATGTGGTGACATGTTTTGACTTGACCATTTTGGAGTCTTTGATCAGTATTGTGATTTATTGTGGGGTACTTTTCGGTTTTTCATTGGAGAACCGATGGATATTTTAATTTAACATTGATGCCTTCAGTTGCTGATATAGAACTATTGTGATCATATGATTATTATTTGATGCTTATCTGTTGCTCATGAAGAACTAGTGTAATTATTGTGGCTTATCTTTTATGATGTTTTTCAGTCACTTGTATAGGACTAAGGTGATTTTATTATGATTCTTTGATTTGAGATTTTATGAGCCTAGGGTAGGTTATCTGTGTAGTGTCGGGAAGTGGCTTGCAATGGGGGTCGGAGCCCTAAGAGGTTGCCTGGAGAAACCCATTGTAAGTTGTTTTTAATAAGTGATAACATTTACACTAAATGGGGATGGCTAGGACCCACGATGGTCTAATGATGCTATTGACGGTTGGGAGGAGCCACGCACTTAGATTAGTTGTATTTTATGATGTTATGTCTTTATGATAGACAGATGTATCATGTATGCTATTAGTTTCATTTACTTTATTGTACTTTGTATCATAGATTCGAGGATGATGGTGTATCTTTATATGTATATTCTTTTAGCCTTTCATACCCTGTGACATGTACAGTGGATGATTGAGCATTCCGAATTAATTTGCCAAGAGGCATTTGGAACAAATGTATAATATGGACTTTAGATTTTCTCATTAATCTTTCAGGTGGATGTGGTAGTTGTTAGACTTAGAATTAATTAAATTTAAATGTGACTCAACATCTTGGGATCCTTAAGAAATGTAACCTGTTATGTATGTTTACAATTGATTGTATGTTATTGCTTTCGCTACTATGTGATTGATGTGAATGATTTATCTTTCTTGTTTAAAAAAAAATTAAAAAATGTTTAGCAAACTTAGTAAAACTTTAGGTTAGTTCTTTTGGGTCCCTTGGTGGGGCGTTACATTATTATAGTTTAGTTCTACCTAATGTTTCACTACATGCTAGTTATCTATATAGGTTTGTACTATGTTAATGTTTTCTCAAATGTAATTAATTTAGTTATCTAGGTATCAACTTGAGTTTTCTATGTTTGATGTAAAATCTACATTTATGATTAAGTATATATTTAATTAAAAAACACTATATAGGGGTGATCCCACAATAATGGGTTCAACTTTTTGACCAATTTTGACACTGAAATCAATATTTTTGCAACAAACGTCATGTTCAAGTGAGTATATCTCCAAAACTATAAATAATTTCAAGATGACATAAACTAGTGATTTTGAGTACTTTGTTCCTACTTTGTGACCATATTTTTAAATCTTAAAAAGAAAATTATTTATGTCAATTTTTTTTATCTCCTCTGAAAAGTGGTACATAATAAAATTCAATATTTCAAAAAGTGACAGTCCGTTTGACACACATAACTTTTTTTTCTAGAAATGATAATGAAGTAATTCTTTCGACGTTAGATTTGTAACATCAATATCCAGAGGATGCATTTGGTTTGATTTATTTTGGTTGAATAATGTATATTTTATGAAGTTTTGAAGTGACATGAACTGTAATTCAGACATACGTTCTGTTTGACACAGATAATTTGAAGTCAATTTATCATAAACCATTTTTATTTTTTTTGAATAGAAAGGTATCTCAATGAGTCAGTTCCTCCATATTTTTCAAAAAAAATTGACCTAATTTACTAATTTTCCTGAGGTGTCAAAGTCGGTTGATGTTCAATCGGTAATGAACTTATAATGAGTTAAACTCATATTTGAAAGTCTTAATCATTAAATTATGTATTAAAAATATAGTCGTTGGAAAGCTTGCTTCGAGCAGCACATTTTGACATTTTTTATTTTATAGTAGGAGATCATTCTCCTACAATTATGGCAGTCAAAAGAGCAAAACAGAAAAAAGGAAAAAAGGTTAAAATTTTTGTGATTTTCCATGTTCGTGCGAACATGTCATTCACGCGAACACGTTTACCATGTTCGCATGAACGTATGTTCATGCAAACATGAAAATCATGTTTGCACGAACATATTTATCACATATGTTCACACGAACATACGAAATATGTTCGCGCGAACACAATAAGTGTGTTTACGCAAACATATGGTAAACTCAATTTCTCATTTTGCAATTTTTTTCATTTTTGTTCGTCCCACTAAAGTGGAACCCATTATTGTGGGTTCACCCATAGATATTTATCGAACATTTGATCTAACTATATATTAAAAAAATTAACTAATCTAAATAATCAACTACTAAAACACTTAAAATACAATTAATTTAACTAATACTAACATGTAATAACTAAAAAACAACTTCACAAAATAAAATGATTAAAGAAAAAAAAAAAACCCCACCTATCACTTATGGATGAAACACCCTAATCCACTCCTCAAAATCCAAAATTCACAATGATGGAAATGACCTCCAAAAGCAATTTTTAACCTATTTATGATATCTTGCGCCCTTTCGGCCATAACCATTTTGGTTGTAAGGTTTTCAGCCATAACCCTGGCGACCACATAGGCACAGGAAAGTGCCACACACATATGGTCATAAGCGTTATGGTCGTAACCGTTATGGCCAAAAGGGTTATGGCCAAAACCCCCTAGGATATCCCAAAAGGTGACATAGTTTTGTGCTTTTACCCCTTCATCTTATTGATATTAACCAAATTGTCAAAATTTAAATGACATAATCTCATGTGCCATAAGCAAACATCTTCTTCTTATGAAAACAAACATGTCTCATTTGATAAATCTAGATAGAACAAGTTAACTCTTGTCTATTCACCACTTCCAACTAGCTTTTCATCAGTATCATGTATCTTGGCCTTCCTATTGTGAAATTCAACTCTGTAGCCTAGTAAACATTGTCATATTTTATCTTATCATTTAGTTGAATAGTCCCTTTATCTTTTACAACACATGGAATATCATTACCAAATTTTACACATTTACCTTTGTATGGACCAATGTCTTCAAATTTGTCTTTATCACCAATCATATTATTTGGACATCCATTGTTAATTATCCATCTGTCACCTTTTTTTTACATATGAAATCAATACAATTTTCTCATCTTCATCAGAATCTTCTTTCATAGAAACATCAACAACTTCATCGTCATTACTTTCAGATTCATTATCAATTTCTTCTTCAGCAATATAACAAGATTTGTTAACTTTGTCATCCTTGTTTCTCTTGAAGTCTTGGTCATCTCTTCTTCCTTTGCACTTTCTTTCATTCCTTTCATCCTTATCCTCTTTGTCAAGACACCTAGCAGCAATATGTCTTACTTTATTGCATGAAAAATAGATGATAGGTAGTTTACCTTTGTATTTACCTTTCCCTCTTCCAAATCATTTTGCAATAAGGGCTTCAAGTTCATCAATCTCATCATCAAAACTATTACTATCACATTTCACATATTTTCCTTCCTTTTTGCTAAGGACCAATTGTGACTTAAATGTTGATTCAATAGGAGCAAGTGTGTAGTTATCAAAGTCAAAGTGTTACCTAGTGGGCATCTCAATTCTTTGATTACAAACACTCTAATGGCATAAATAGGGAGTAGAGTCCTCAATACCTTACTTATCAGAGTTTCATCTTTGATTTCTCCATTCGTACCATGAATAGCATAAATAAATTCTTTAACTCTTGTGTAGTATTATACGATATTCTCACCTTCCATCATTCTCATGTTATCAAATTTACCTCTCAAGCTTTCTAATTTGTCTTTCAAGACATTTTCATCACCTCCATATATGGTCTTCAATTTTTCCCACATTTTATTTGCACTTTCATAGTTTTTTAAGTCATCAAACTCAACATAGCTTAGGGCTAAGGTGATCTCCAACATTGCTTGATTGTGTTCTTGCTTATGCTTCAGTTGATTAGTCGTTAGAGGAATAGTTTTCACCTTTACATACTCATTGTCCATAGAGTTGAGAGTAGCATCACTAATACTAGATATGCACAACCTCATCAAGGTTTTACATGCATGAAACTTCTCCTTGTTTAGCTTGAGTATATCTCTCTTGTGTGTCACGATCTTTAGCTTTAGGTACCTTCAAACTTCTCTTTGTAAGCAGTGAGCTCTAATACCAATTGTTAGAAATATTTACAATAACTAATAGGGGGCTGAATTGATCATTTAAGTTCCTTAATTACCATTTAAAATTTTAAACATAAAACATTCACTATTCTTCTTATCTTGTTGTTTCTCAATCCCTACTCTAAACAAAATTTATTGTTCCAGATATAACATGCTTTACTGAAAATTCAACACAAATTTGACACTAGGATTTTTACATGGAAACTCAATTTGGAAAAAACCACGAGCAACATGTCACCAATTTTTCACTCTTTTAAAGTGAGCTCTGTTAGGATCCAACCTTGTTAAAGGTTACAATAGACAATCTTAAATGTGACTTGGTTAGATAATTCAATCACCTTGTTAGGAGTGGCCTTCTCAAAGGACTTTGATCATTCCATTTAGAATGTCACCTTGTGAAAGGATTTATATGGACTATTAAGTCTTTCAAATGACTGTTAGATCAACCTCTATTAAAAGGATTTCAATACAAATGGTCTACAATGATTAGAAAGAAAATAACACGTGTTGATGTGTGTGATCAAAACTCACTTTGCAAGTTCAAATCTCTATTTGGTTTAGGTATTGATTCACAAATAAGTTCTCCATTGTCATGTTTGTACTTGATTCACTCAGCAACCCTTCGAGCAATCATTCTTCCCCCTTCAACAACACTTAAGCCTTATTGCTTAGATTTCATTTATCACTGTCAACAACATCTATGTAAGCAATTTTTTTTAGCTTCAGATTCACTCTCACACTTATGTGTCTCTAATCCACCTTGTTCCTTATGCTTTTCTTCACATATGCACTTGCACACATACATTATTCAGCATTGCACCTCTTTAAATAGGTAATTCTTGATTTACCATTTTCCACAATCACCATAGGTCTTAGAGTTTACGATCAAGCTCAACACAATTCACTATATATGTGCATCTTATTGATCTTCTTTTAGAAACTTCTCTAGAATCTATCGATTAGGTCTTTACCTAATCCTTTCCTTAAATTTAATGATCTAGCTCATCAATATTATCTTCAACATAGTTTACATCTCCCAAGAAATCAGTCAAGTTGGTTGGGAATTACAATTTCCTCAAATTGATCTTCAACATTATTAGTTGGGAATCACTAAGTTCTAACACTCAATCATTACTAAACATTTAGGCACTGTAAAAATTTCTAGCTTGGCATTGACTAGCTTACTCAATTGATACCGATGCTTGGTCAACACTAGATTTTCTTGACACTAATTGTGGCTCGATTGACACTAGCATCCCTCATCATTCCTTTGCCATTTACTTTATTGCTTGGCTTGACTTAACTTTCTTGACATAAACAATCACTTTGCTTTATCAAAGTCTATCTAATCAAATGGTCATTGTAGCTTCTTTTTTATAACTCAACCTTTTCTCTAGGTGCTATTATTATGAGAAATTTCTCAACTCCTCTTCATCAATCAAATAGATATGACATTTAGATTAGGTAAGAAATATGTCTCATCGAAAGATTTGGCATCAATGACAAAACAACAATTGTTCCAATTGCAAGTTTCCAACAATAAACATGCAATTATCTGAATCTTCTTGTATCTTCTATCTATGATCCATCTTCTCTCTCAAACATTCTCAAAAACTATCCTCATATTTACCTTGGGGTAATGAAATAATAGTTAGTTTGTAAATTCATAAAAGGACATAATCATCAATTAATTGAAATTCTAATTCATACATGTAATCAGGTATTTCTCAAGAGTGCTTTAAACTCTTAATAGAATCTTAATCCATGTTCTTATAAAAAAAAAACACTACCTAAACTTAGCTTCATACATCTGTCCTACATTTCAAACAAATGTTTCAAACTAGCACGAGCAAACATACATAAATATAACGGACCGATAATCTTTCCTGAAAGAAGAATGCGAAAAATGTTTAAAAAATTTGTGTTGATTAATATATTTTTAAAGAAAAATATTAATAATTGGTTTACACAAAAATATATTTATTAAAAGGCCGCGTATGGAATTTTATGGTCATTTTGTTTTCATGAAATCTTACATGAACAAGAGCTTTGCAAGCTAGAACCCCGCCTAGTGCAATATATAGATAAAGTGGAAGTAAAAAATAAAAATAATAATAAATAGACAGTGAAAGTTAAAAAGACAAAAGAATTTTTTTATGAAAAATTACCAAATTTTTGAAAAAGTGTATAAGCTTATATAAAAATATTTAAATAAAGAATTGATTTGAATAGTTATTATTTATATTTGAAAATATATTATTTTTAAAAAATAGAAAATTAGTGAATCTTTAATTAGTTTATATCCAAAATTTATTAAAATTAAAATTTATTCAAGCCTAAATAATAATCTAAAAAGTATTTTACATTTAGTTGGTAATTACACTATGATTATAGATATTACAAATTATACATCAATTTTTTTTTTAAAAAAGTAAAAAACTAGAATATTTACTATTAGAATTAAAAAAAAAATAAAGTGGAGATGATTACACTATTATTCATAGCTTTTGTTGTTCTTTGATTTTCTTTAGCTGATCTTTTGTTACCTTGGCTCTGGTTTCTGGTTTGAGGCTTTGCCTCTTTTGTAGTGCTCAAAGTTCTGTGTAACCTTTTTTGATCTCTCTATATCTAATAGAAAAAACTCTAAATGACCCCATTGTCAAATAGAAAAATGAAAAGATTTCAGCAAAAATGGATACAGCCAATACAATAACAAAAAAATAACATTAAAAATCTTCATTTAATATAAAATTTTAGGACAAATTTTGAAAATTGTACAATTACGAAAAAGAAATTAATACAAAATAGTTGATTGAAAACTATAGTCTCGACCGCAAGACTAACAATACCTAGGCGCATTCAATTTGAGAATACAAAAATGTCATCTCTTAAAGTACCACATTTAGTTATGGAGTAAAGACTAGAACCAAGCATGAGTTTCATTGCAATCCGATATGCCTTTAATGCTTGTTGAAAAGAGACATATAATTATGGGTATAACAGTCTTGCATTTATTTCCAATACTGAACTTCCACTGTGGTAATCCCAATGGCAGGAGTATATTTTGCACTTAAATGTCCAGTCCTGGCAAAGAGATCATATGGATCTTGCCTAACTGGTTATGTATTTTGTTGATTGGTAATTTTTTGTTTTTTTGTTTTTCAAAACTTTTGTAGTCCTGACCTGCTAAAACTTCACTCTTTTTCTATGTAAACTGAATCACAATCCTTTGAAAACTCTTTTTAGCATATGAAAAACATCGATACATGATGAACAACAAAAATATACTAACCACAAATAATTTTAGAACATATATAAACATACATACAAATATTTATAATTATTCTAATAATGACGTACACAAAATTTATTTATCAACGCATGTCCCAAGACAGATTTTAGTAATGAGTTTATGCACAAAATTTGTTTATAAAACAGCCTCGTTTACATTTTCCAGAGTTGTACTAATTCCATTAAGTCTCAACAGAAACAATGCCATTATTCAATTTGTGAAGGCAAGAATGTACTTATTTCAGTTATGGAATAAATACTGTTTAACCAAGCATGAATCTCAGTGCAGTCTGATATGCCTTTTAAAGACAAATTTTTAATACTCGCTGAAAAGGGAAATAAAATTATGGGCATTATGGGCATGACAGTCTTGTATTCATTTCCAATAACGAACTTCCGACAGTGGTGTTCCACCTAGTTAAACAAAACTACAGCATAATTTCAATGGCAGGCGTTATAATTGTGCAGGCCAGGCAAAGAGATCTTATATGGTTGAAATTCACTGAAACACTCAAAGTTTTAAACATTGCAATTATTTTTCATAAGGAGAAAGATTGTGTAGCCGTGGGTTTAATGTTTAATGTTTGTATCTTTTGTATTTTGAACTTTTGGGTTTTCGGTGCTGTAAAACCTATTTCTACCTTAAACAGTTCATCATTTTGATATGTTTACTGTTTACTGTTTAATATTTAATGTTTAATGGTAAATTATCTGCTATTCAACACGTTCATCATCGTTGTGAATTTAATGTTTAACAGTTAAAATAGTCATTAATTATTTTCTTACCATGTTGATAATAAATATTACATCATCAAATTAAATAATCTAACAGACATTAATAAATAAACAAAAATAATATGCATTCCAGATTTCAAGAGTTTTGCCCATTAGAAAGTGAAATATAACAGAACATTCTAGAAATTCATCCAATAGAGTTAGGTCAAAAATCAATACATATTATTCAATTTTCTTTCAACCATTTCTTCAAGCTTCAATGTAAGCTATACAATCTAACACAACATTATCCGAAGTATGTGATTTTATCATTGTCATACTACCTTATTGATAAGGGTAAATTTTGGTAGTGACAATATCATTGTCATACTATGTTATTGATAAGGTAAATTTTGTTTAAGAGTATTAATTTAAATAATAATTTTGTTGAATTTCTATAAAGATTAACTCATTGTTGGATGAACACTAAGATATTTGTCTACTTTTGAAAAAAAAAAAAATAGTGTGGATCTATACTATTTATTTAGTTTATTAATGTTTGATTCTCGAGTCAAATGAAAGGTTAGATGGTAGGTTTCTAGAACAGTTTGTTTTCCTAAGGATAGGGGACAATAAATGATGGAAGTGATATTTGTGAGTAATTAATTATATTAATCAATATAAATATAAGTCAAAATAATTATTAATTAATTAATATTATATACACAATAAATTTATTATCATACAAGAAATATATTATGTGTTCATTAATCTCATAGAAGACTAAAACTTAATTTTTAAGTTTTGCTAGAGAAAAGAAAACAAAAGTCTTGGAAAAAATTGACATGTAGGAGAAACCTTTCTTAGAAATTTTGATAGGCATAATATTTATGTGCAATAAGAACCCAAATTGATTGACCAATCATTGCGCATAAAAATAATTTTGATCAATTTAAAACTTAAAAATTTGACATGTTTAGATTAGCTTTTTTAGAAAAAGCTTTCCCAAATAAAATGCTAAATTATCATTGGTTGAACTAAAGGTATATTAGTAACTTGTTACAAAAGGAGAATTGCAATACTACATATCCTATGTCTAATACTAACAAGGACCCATAGCATCTACTTCTTTCCAATGTATAATTAGGTTGTAGTGAAACCTCTATTCCATAGGAAATTAGGTCAAACCTCTATTCCTACACATGGCATACCTTGCATTCTGAAGAATAATTCTTCTCACACTTGTCATGATGAGGATGACTCCATAAAATGACTATTTACTACCAAATTGGGAAACATTTCTAATGGTTTTGATAAGCTTCAAGAATGGATAGGTAAATAATGCTTAAATAGTAAGGAAATCTCCTTGATTCAAGGATTGAGAATAATGATTCAAATTGATGCATGTGGTGTAGAATTGTTACATGTTATTTTTCATTTTTTTACACTAATTTTTTTTATTAAGAAGGCAAGGATTGGCAGGTTCTAGAAGCCTCTTATAATGATAAGATCCTTAGAAAAATATTATAGTAGACAAGAAACCTAATAAACTTCAAGAATTTTATCCTAAATGCCCCAAAACTTCAAGAATTTTATCTTAAACCTTCCAATTCTACCAAAACCACCATGACTTCAAAACCAAAAAGAATAAATACCCAACAAATACCCTTTAAAAAATATAGTAGATCTCTTACTAACACTAGAATTAGAATTAAAATAACTATCCACCCCATAAAGTGACAACTATTTGTCCTTTAATACAACCCAAAAGAGAACTAAACCCACCAAAGAGAAATAAACCCCTAAAAATAAAATCACAACGAGAGAAAAGTATTCCCAAACCACAAGACATGGATTTGTGGTACCCCAAACCAGCATAACCAATAATGGAAATCCACCAAAATATTTGGAAAATAACAAAATTGAACACCATTAGAGGATAAGAGGGTTCCAAAATCTTCAGAATAGGAAGAGAAGCATAATAAAAAATGTATACTTTTGAAAATTTGTGTTGAATATCTTAATTTATCTATTCTTATCAATCAAGTTGAGAATTTTATTAGTATGGCTACATCATTACCAAATGTTTCTACATACATACATACACACACACACACACACACACACACACACACACACACACACACACACACACACACACACACACACACACACACACACATATATATATATATATATTACTCTGGCTGCCTCTACACAAAATGTTAATATTAAATTAAAAATGAGAGATCTCATATCAATCAAAACTCATATACACCTACTTCCATTATCCGACCATTTTTTGGGAACAAATTCCTTTTCTAGCTTACCACAATGTTCCAACTTCATGCATTAGTGCTCCTCAAGTAAATATCAAAATGTTTCATGGGACTCAAAATAATACTTGTTCAATGCCAATTTATTTGATAAATCCACTATAAACATCGTAGTTCAAATTATCTCATTCTTATGTATAGTACACAATAAAATTACATCTCTCAATCTAGGTTTATTATACCCACTTGTGATATAGCTAGCCTAATTTCCCAAGACATTGTCCACACCATTGTCCCTAAATATACTAAAAATTCTTCAATTAGAGTTGAACAATGGAAAAGGTGATCCCTTCACTCATGTAAAATATTTTTAACCATGCATAGTGACTTCTCAAATGATCATAAACTTGTCCCTTAAAAAAATCCCACTTTCAAAGATAAAGTTAAATTGAAATGGTTTTTGTTTCCTCAATATATTCATTGTGTTTGTAAATAGGATAATGAATTTATACAAAAACTTCAAGATAGCATTGACCCTCAAATTAATTTAACTAATTTATTTTATTTTTAAAAAGAAAATACAAGTAAACTCATTGATATTATTGGTAGAGATAAACATTTGTAGTCACAAATTTCTTATCTTGTGCCTAATGGTGATGTTAGATAATTTTTTTCTATCTAATTGTATATCTTCTACACAATTAAGAGTGATGTTTCATAAAGTTTGACTTCAAGTGGGCTAATTGTAATGTCTTCATCAATGGCTTCTATTAATAAGAATGATGAGTCACATGATGATCACTCCAAAAGTTGATAAATCAAAACAAAAGTTTTATTGAAATCAATAAAAATTCTTGAAATCTTGTTAATACATAAGTGGCATCCACAACATGAGGTGTAGCATCTTTATGATCAATATTTACATGTCATAATTTTACTATTCTTTCTAATTCATTTCATAGTATAATGCTTAAGTTAATTAATTCTAGAATATATTAACACTTCCTCCTATCAAACTTATAGACATGTCTCCAATCCATTTCTAATTTAAATGATCCCAAATCCTTAAATCCTAATACCATCATCAAATTGGTAATGATAATAAGAAGGAATTTAGGTTAAAACACATTGTGCAAGTCTATACTAATTTCAATGCAATAAGTGTGGAAGGTTTGAATGAAAAAGAAAAAGATCCACAAAACCCTCTAATTAAAACTTTTAGATATTAACTAATTCATTTCCTCTATGTTTCACCAATATTATTGAGCCTAAAAAGATTGAAAACATAAAATTTAATAATATGTATGATGAGGCCAACAATATTGTAAACCTTATTAACTAACCTAAACTAAAGCATGAACCACATATCCCTTTTGATTCAATTTATAAAAGATTTAAGGCACCCGATGAGTCAAAGGAAAGCTCACACAAAGAGTTCTCACTGATCTAGTATGTGTGGTAAATGTTATAACTAAAGAATGTATCCTCTTTTATAATAAATTGAGATACATATAATAAATCTAATGTTATAATTAAGGTACATGATGATTTGTTTTCAATTGCATAGGCTCTATATCTCTTTTCTTAGGGGATGGTGCTAAGTATTTATATGTTAGATTTACTCTTATCTTCGTCTCTAACTATTTTTTGTGAAATTGAGATATTCTTATCTCAATTTCATGAAATCTATAGCTTCTACCATTCACAAGTATTTGAAATTTCTCCATAATGATTGCATTCTCATGATTAATCATAGTAGTTATAAAACTTTATCAAGATGCATAAACTTCATCGTTGAGTTATTTTAACCTTTAAAACCTCAACAAGATGTCATTTTCATATGTTGTTGAAAATCCAACAATAAAAAGTGTAACACTGAATAAACCTAAAAGATATTACATCTCTTTGTCTTGGACTAAAACTTCTTCCTACACATACTATTCCTTCTAGATATGCTACTTGATATCACCTCTCATATATTACAAATACCTAGAATCTTGCATCTCTTAACCTAGTAAGCTTCCTTCATTTTCTCCTCCTACAAAGGAAGTTAAGAAACTTATGTTGATTGATCCAAAATATTTGAAAATATATACCCAAACCAAGAGAGAACAAAGTGCAAGGGACTAAAGACAAAAATGCCATGCCAATTCCTTTGAACTTTCTTCTTAAAATATTTCTTCTAATAACAAACCAAATGTTCATTGGTCATGCATTTTACCAACCTTTTTCTAGTCCAAGGGAGGAAGATCATCTTAAATAATTAAAATTGACTAAACAAAGTGATTGTCCATTTCACATTGACTCTTATTATAATTAATTTTGATGATGATATGGATGCTAAAGTTTTTGAAGTATTAGATAGACGTTAAAGGTATAGGCCTAGGCTAATAGAGTACAAAAAGGTTGACGGATCAGTCAGAGGTTATCTCCCAATCATCTAACCAATACTAGTTTTATACTTCAAAAAAAAGGAAGCTCCAGAATAGAGTCATCGCTACCATTAGTCTTGTTACTAACCAACAAATAAAATGGAACATCATTCTAGCAGCAAGGGAACATATTGTTGCTATCAATCTAGCACTTAGACATATACATATATAATAAAACCCCATAGAACACCAAGTTCAAAGTGGTCGACAACAAAAAATCAAAAAGCAAAAAGAAAATAAGGGCTAGCTGCCCTCATTCTTTTCTAGTTCCTCATTATTATTCTTCTCAGGCTTGTCCCTATTTATGTCCACCCCCTCCTCTTTCATAGGTTTTTCTAGGAGTGTCGTCAGTCAGTCCTCTGCTAGAAAGCCATGAATGGAATGAGTAGTCTCACTCTACTTTCTCAAGTCCTTCACATCATTATTCACTTACAGGAAATAAATAATAGTGACATGTTATTGATGCTAATAATTCTTATTTTAATGATTATATGTGTAATATTATTGAAATAAATCACATGAAATTTCTTAAAAGTATTCAAAATAATTAACCCTAGCTAATTCCCAATGATTAAAAAAAGTGACTCATCATTTGAGTATAAAGTTGTAGGAGCTTCACCTACCACTCGTTCTATTTCTCCTCTTTCATATTATTTTCTATCCTAAGTGGTGTTAATAAACATTGGGAGTAAGTCAAGATTCTTGACTTGCTTCACTTGTATATAATAAATTCTTCCATATATTTTCTTAACTAATGTGTTTCTCATGTGATGTGATGCTTGATATGTAATTGTATTATATTAAGTTCTTTGGATGACCTTTCTTTCCTCTATTAGTCCAAAGTGATAAATGGAACAAACAAATCATTTAATTAATCTATTTGTATCTTAATTCTTTTTATGTATCATCTACAGTATGTTGTACATATACTATTCGAATAAATAAGATTTCGAAGTTACCTTTTGAGAATGATATAAAGAATTGAGATCTATCTATGTTTTCTCTCTATTATGTTTACACAAGATGACATTAGTATGTTCATCTTATGTAACCTTCTTCCACTATGTTTATAATTCCACTTACTTTGGGGGTGAGGTTTATCTCATTATAATTGAGTGTAATTCCACTTACTTTGGGGGTGAGGTTTATCTCATTATAATTATACTCAATATAAATGAGTTGTCAAATTCATATACTGACTCTAGTTAGTAGTTAGAAATGTTTTTTTTTTTTGGATGCATGTATGCTATCTTAAATCAATTCCTTGTGGTAAGCTCTGCACAATTATTTTAAGATGGGTCATACACTCCATGAACCTAGATGGTACAAAATCTCAATGGTAGGTAGAATATTCAATGTTCATACTATATGGTACCACAATTTTTTTATGATAGATATCATCGAGGCTTTTTTTTTTTTTGTGCATACTGAACCAAGGTCTTCTTGCTAGTTCCAAATCATTTACCCACAAATCTCCATTTGGACTATTATGGTATGCTTAAGGTACATGATGATTTTTTATTTATTTTTACTTCCATCAGATTTATATCTATTTTGTTGGTTAGTGCTAAGGGTTTGGATGTTAGTTTTACCATTATCCTTATTTATATGAATTTTTTTTATGAAATTGAGACATCCTTGGATCAATTCCATGAAATCTATAGCTTCTACCATTCATACGTGTTTGAGGTTTCCTCATAATAGGTGCATTACCTTGATTAGTCATAACCTTTATATGTCTTTAGAAAGATGCAAAAACTTCACCCTTCAATTATTTTTTGCCTCCAAAACATAAACCTTTGAAACCTTGATAAGATGCCCTTTTCATATGGTGTCAAAAATTCAAACATGAATATATTACCATTGAGTAAACATAAATGATATTCCATCTCCTCACCTTGGACCTAAAATTCTAACTAAACATATTATTCATTATTTATATTCTATAGTCTCAACTCTTATATCTTACAAATGCCCAGTTGCATCCTAGATCTCTCAATATAGTAAGGTTTCTTCATTTCCTCTTCCTACAAATGAAGAAAAAGAGCTTATGTTTCTTGATAAAAAATATTTGCAAATCTCTATCCAAACCAAGAGAGGTTATGGTGTAGGGGACTGGACTTACAAAAATGTCATGACATTGATTTTGAAACCATTTCTTCCCTGAGTGTACTAAACATTCATTTGATCACATTTAACCAACCTTTTTCTATCCCAAGGGAGGAAGATCATCTTGAAAAGTTGAAATTGACTAAAAAATGTTTGTTCATTCAACATTAAATGCCATATTGAGTAATGAGGTTTGATGATGATATGGTTAATAAACTTATTACTGCTAATAATGTTAAATTTAATGATTCTTAATATGATGTTATTGAAATCAACCATGAATTTTCTTCAAGAATGTTAAAATCATTAAGTCTTGCTTCTAATGAAAAACAAAAAAGACTTATCTTTAGAGAATTGTCCATGTTTGGAACTTGTAGGTTCTCTATCTATGATTTATTTTGTTTCTCCTCTTGCATATTGTTCACCATCCCTAAGTGGTGTAAACAAATATTGGCGGGTGGTTAATGGATGACACTTATTTCTTTATTAGTGCAAAGTAACAAAGGGATCAAACTAATCGTAACATTTCCTCCTTTTTATGGTAATTATTATATATGTTGTATCTATTTCATGTCATAAATGTTCTATTGGCATTAAATATGTTTTTGTGTTCACTATTTGGGAATGATATAAAGCACGTAGATCCATTTATGTTTTGTTTCTACTTGTTGATCTAAAAAGACTTTGTTTTTTTCATCTTGTCTAATCTTCTACCACTATGTTTATAGTTTCACTACTTTTGAAGGATGAAGATATTTCATTACATACATACATACATACATATATAATTTGAATTGGCTATTGAATGCACATACTGACCATAATTAGTGAATCCCTTATGTGGTCTCTTTTGATCTTGTGCTCAAGTTCCCTCAATTTTGTCCCTTCTCAAGGGCATATCATTGTAAGAATGTACTTTTCTTTTAAATGCATGTGTGTTACCTTAAAATCTTTCCCCTTGGTAAGGTATGCACAATCATACACATACAATTTGCGAATATTGAAAGTGCAAAATCTCATTGGTAGAGTTTGGATTAGTGCCACTCTGTATCCAAAAGTGTTTGGATTAAAGCACTACATTCTATAAAGGATCTCTCATTCTCAGAAAAAATAAATCAAATCAGACATTTGCTAAAGAAGACTCAACATGTACGATGGCCCAACCTTATTGAATTTGTGGAAACATGACTCACATTTCCGTAGTACAGTCCACAGAAAAATACATGAATCTCAATGCAATCTGAAAGCCTTTGGCTAAACAGCCGAATATATGCACTCGATTTGACAGTTTAAATAATTTATTAATTAATTTTAAAATGACAGATCAGTGGTTTTGTGATTTTAAAATTAATTAATAAATTAAATAAACTGTCAAATCAGGTGCAAATTTTCTGCTGTATTGACAATCTGAAATGCTTTCTAAAGACAAATTGATTGGTAGAAGACCGTATTGATTAAAATTTATTGTTGATTAAATTGATTGCAGTTCTTTTCAAGAAATTACCTTCTACCTTTCTTGTCTTGTCAAAGATATAAATATTTGAACGAAATAACTGTATTTTAAAAACTATTCAATTATTTCCTATTAACTACATACGTAGATTGACCAGCCACCTGATTCATGATGTACTTCTTACTGAATTTAGTCAGTTTAATGACATTGTACAGCGTTGTATTGGTGATCAGTGTGTTATATAGTCTTATTAAGTGCAGAATGAGAGATGTAAATGGGAATAGATTCCAGCATTGGCATTCCACATGTTACAACGAACGCGGTGAATGCTCAACAATAATGATGAATTCTATATTTTATATTAGGGTAAAGGCTGTACGTGTTCTAATAGTTGCTATGATGTTATGTATTTAGGTAGTCAACATAATATATTCCTGTAATTTAATGATTCAATGTCTGTAAAGAAAAAATGTGATTACAATTGAAAATTATTTTGTACAAATCATATGTATATAGGTTGGAAAATCAGTTTTTTTAAAGAGATATAAAAATTAAATAAATTGAATTTAATAGGGAAACGAGTAAGTTGGCCATCCATGTTTGAGTGGCCGTACTTAAAAAGTTCAATTATCGCTCATAAAAAGAAGCAGAAAAATATAATAGAAAAATAATTATATCATATAATTAATGGATGGGCATAAATAATTTAAAAGAATTCTAATTTTTATTTTTAATTTCTTGTTTACAATAATTCAAATTAGGTAAAGTAATTTGAGGACCAATACTATTTTGAATTTTCTGTAAGAAGTCATTATCTAATTTGTGAACTTAGATTGAGTGATGGAAGTTGATTGTTACTGTACATAAGGATGACACAATTTGAACTAGGATATTGATAGTCGATTTAACAAATAGATTGGCATTGGACATATGGTTCCCCAAAAAATGGCTAGATAATTGAAGTAGGTATATATGAGTTTTGATTGAGTTCTCTCTTTACTAATTTAAGATTAACATTTTACATAGAGGTAGTCATAGTACTATATGCATATGTAGAAACTTTAGGAAATAGTGTAGCTATAAGAATGAAATGCTCAATTTGATTTGTAGAAATAGATAAATTAAGAGATTCGACACAAATTTTCAAAGGTATAAATCACATTAATGTAAAAAAAAAAATGAGAAATAACATACAAAAAATCCACACCATATGCATCAATTTGAATCATTCTTCTCAATCCTTGAATCAAGGGAATTTGCTCACTATTTGAGCATTATTGAGCTATCCATCTTTGAAGCTTATCAAAACCATTATAAATACTTTCCAATTTGTTGGTATATAGTCATCATCATCACGAGAGGTTTGACTACAACCTAATTATAAATTGGAAAGAATTAATGCTATGTCTCCTTATTAGTTTTTGACTGTGTACTATTGCAATCCATTTTGTTAACTAGTTATAGCTAAAACCGACTGCGGCATCTTTCTCTGTAAAACAAATATTAATAACAATTCCACACAATGTGTTTATCAATATCTCAACAGAAAGTGAAACAATGCCCAGGCGTCTTCAATTCAGAGAAGTTATAGTTTCTGATATGCTTTCTTAAAACAAATTAATTGCTTTGTTGAAGAGGAACAATAAAATTATTGGTATGACAGTCGTGAATTCATTTCCAATAACGAACTTACACTGTGGGGTTCTACCTCGTTAAAGAAAAATGCACCATAATTTCGATGGCAGGCAATATATTTGCACTTAAATGTGCAGTGCTTGCAAAGACGTTCTATGGTTGTAATTGGATGATGCACTGAATTTTCAAAACACTGCACTTATTCTCCATGAAGCCATGAGATTCCTGAAACTAGGGATGGAATTACAAAATTTGAGTGGTAATTGAGATTTTTTCAAACGGTGATAATGGTATTTAAGAATAGTAGTTGGCTACAGATTGTCAGCGCTAGATAACATGTGCACTCCAGTCTACTATTCTCAACCATCAACACTAAACATCAAAGGATCAAAGGAAAAAAAATGATATATCATAGTTTAGCAAAACATAATTCTCATTAATAATAAAATGTACGACACCATTCTAAATTAGACATGTGCATTCAATTAGGGTATCACAAAAGTGGTTTTTTTTTAATTAGTAAAATTAAATCTAGACCAAATTATTTTTTATGATATATGCATTTAATTTTTCTACTATATTTATTTTCTATTCTAACCTTAGAAATATTGAACTTATCAAATGCTTCCATTTTTCTTTGGGAAAAGAAACCCAAATGAATCTTGAATATTTTTCAACCAGGAAAGTCTCTAATTCTAGAGGAGCCTTAGATTCTTTGTTTAACATTAATATGACACTTTCTTCTATGTAAAAGTTAGTCATCCTCAATATGGGATACCAAGCATCCTCTAGTAGCGTGTTCTAATAGATACATGTTATTGCTTTTCCTCTTGCTAATTGCATAGTAGACATTATTGATGCAATTATTTTCAAAAAAATTAATTGAACTCCTACCAATAATATAAACTACTTTGTCATTATAAAATCTAATAGAGCTACCATTATATTATAAAATATTTGATTTTATCTAAAGTAAGATTTTTAAATTGATAACCAATTTAATTTATTTCTATTCATTTGACTGTGGAGTAGACTAAAACCAATATATTTTCTATATATTAATTTCAATCAACTTCTTCAACTTCTCCTAGTAAATGGAATGTTTGGGATTGGAATTCTCTTTTTCTTGAGAAAATTACTCATATTTTCACATCCATTTATCAAGGTTGTTCATTCAACATTGCATTTTTGTTGTTTTCAGAATTATTTGGTTTGTTGAGAATTATTTTTTAATAGATTTGAATCCATTAATTTATTAATTTTTTACCAAGAAAAGAAAATAATATCATGAAGTTTAGACCTAAATTTTCTTTTAATATGTTCTCATTATTTTTAAAGTGGAAATCTAAGAAATAAAGAAAATGTTGAGTGTTCTTCCCCTAATTTTTAAAGTAATCTAAAAAAAATATTGTATATAGAATGAAGTTGAAAATGTATATATTTTTTCAACTTTTTATAAATGAATAGTAAAATTTGAAACATTTGATGGTACATTTGAAATGTAGACGACATTGCTAATGGTAAAATCTCCAACTTATTAGTAGACTACAAGATGTTCTCAAATATAGTTGATAAATTTTAAATCAAAAGGATTATATACTTCTAATATTATCATCATAATATGCAATTTTATTTTTGAAAATTAAAAACAAACATGAGGGTGTTAGTTAAAATAGCAACTAGCAACTCATAGTTTGTCTCCATCATAGAAAAAAAAACATAGAGTTCATAGTTAAAGTATTAATAAAAGAGTCATCAAACATTAAATAAAGTAGCATGGTAGTC
This sequence comes from Cupressus sempervirens, assembly GCA_028749045.1. Lineage (NCBI taxonomy): Eukaryota > Viridiplantae > Streptophyta > Pinopsida > Cupressales > Cupressaceae > Cupressus > Cupressus sempervirens. The sequence continues at coordinate 156,723,656 of CM053788.1, read as the reverse complement.
CATTTGTCTTTAAGAAATTGGAACACAAACACACAATGTAATTTGTAAGAATTCAAACAAAGCTTATTACAAAGAAATACATAACAATTTTAGAATTATAAAACTTTAATTAGAAATTCATGGATTGACGAATAGGGCTAGGTAAAGTTCTAGAAGTTATTCATGTTCAGATAGTTCTAAAAATGTCTATTTGTCTGATAATTTAATTTCCAGAAATAATCAAAGATCATGTAATGTTATTGATATGGAAAAAATGTAATTGATATGGGCAAAATGTATTCAATATATGAAATTTAATGAAATATATTAGTGTGACAACACATTGAGTATTTTTTAATTTTAGATCCTGAGTTTCTACAAGTGGTATCAGAGCCAGGTTAAGAAAATCCTATCACCATTTGTGATAGATGAAATTTAATTGAGAGAATCCTATCACCATTTTTTATAGAAGCAGCTAACCAAGGGATAGCTAAAGAAATTTGTCTAGACAACAAATAGATTTTTTAGTTTCCAAAGCAAGGAGAGATTTTTTATTTTGTAAAGCAAGGTTATTTGGAGAACCCTATCAACATTTGTGATAGATGAAGCTAATTTAAATTTCTAGTGAATCCTATCACCATTTGTGATAGATGTCGTAAGGAGGCTATCATGGAGTAGCTGAAAGAAGACATGAATATGATCAAGGCTATTAGTGAATCCTGACATTGGCATTTGTGACTGATGAGGTAATATTACCAGTGAATCCTGTCACTATTGACAGATGTCAAGAGAAGAAGATCCAACTATAGCTGAAGATAAAGATTATTGGAAAAGAGGAAATTGTTGGTCAATTGCTGAAAAAATGTTTGTAGAAATTAAAGCCTTGGAAGACAAAAAGAAAGGATTTGGATAGTCAACAATGATAACAAAAAGGAGAACAAGAGGCAAGAAAAAAGAGAATTTGAATGCCCCAACAATCATGACTAGAGGTTTACTTATGTATGGATGTTAAGTGTAAGAAGGAATGTAGTAGCATTGAAAAAAAAATTAGAGAAAGACATCGAAGAGGCAAAAGCTTTCATTGTCTACAAGCTTCAATGTAGACATGAGAAATAGGCAAAATAATAATAATAATCATGGCACATTGGAATTTGCATGCAGCAAAATTTGAGATTTAAATTAGGGGGGAGTGTTGGATTGTGTAATTTCCCCTCAAATGAAATTAAAAAGCATAATAGAGGATTCTAGAAATTCCTAGATTGACGAATAGGGTTAGGTTAATTTATAGAAGTTATTTATGTTTAGATAGTTCTACAAATGTCTATTTGTCCAATAATTTAGATGTTTCCAGACATAATCAAAGACTTCTACAAATAGAGGCATCTTGTAATGTTATTATATGGACAAAATGTAATTGATATGGACAAAATGTAATCAATATGTGAAAGTTAATGAAATATATTAGTGTGGCACCACATTGAGTATTTTTCAATTTTAGTTTATTTTGTCCATCTACCTTTCAAATGATGTCTTGAATTTCTACAAGATCATTATAATATACAATAATATTTGAAAGAATTCAAACAACTCTTCTAACAAAGAAATACATAACCATTTTAGAGTGGAATTAAAATAATTCATATAATAAGACTTCACTTCAATATAAACTAAAGTAATCAATTGCAACAATATAATTCAAGCCATGATATTGAAGCTATAATACTGATATAATAATATCCAGTACATTGGACCAAACGCGATACTTGTTCATCAACTATAAACTATCTTGTTATTTGTTTGGCTTCTGGTTTCCGTAGTTGATTGGTGATCAACGAAATGTGTTGAACATACACAAGATCTAATAAACATGTGCAGTTGTTTGAATCTTCTTGTATCTTGTATCTTTGATCCATCTTCTCTCTTAAATGTTCTCAGCGACTATCCTGATATCTACCTTGTGGTCATGAAATAATAGTTAGTCCATAAATTTATTCAAAGCCATAATCATTACTTAATTATAATTCATAAACATGTAATCAGATATTTCTCAAGAGCATTTTGAACCCTTAACAGCAGGGGATCTCTGTATAGAGATTAGGGTTCTTCACACTAACCTAAATCTAGTTCATACATCTATCATACATTTCAAACAACTGTTCCAAACTAGCAGATGTATCTATCACGTACGTTTATTTATATATATTTGTTTTTATTCACGTAGCTTAACTCATGTCTCAATTTCAAAATGCATATATATATATATATATATATATATATATATATATATAAACTCCAGAGTATCTAACAGGAAGGAAAAGATTTATGAAAACAATTCTAGTTTGTATAGCAACAAAGGACTGTCAATCTTCCTTCCCTGGAAGTGCAGTTTGTATTAATATACTCTTTGTATTAATAATTGGCTTACACAAAAAAGAAAAATTTTAAAAGGACACGTGTGGAGTTTTATGGTCATACCAGTTTGATGAAATATAACATGAACAATGCTGAGGCCTAGTTTAGTTATGGAGTAAAGACTATTTAGTTATGGAGTAAAGACTAGAACCAAGCATATATTATAGATTTTGTTTATGGTTTCTAATTTTGAAGAGATTACGGTGAGTTAAAATCTAAATTCTTCATTTTTTTATTTATTTTATTTAATTATAAGTGATGTTTTGTTTAATTTAAATTTTACTATTTTATTATTTTAATCTAGCAACCATAATCAGTGTATAAATTTTAAAATTAAGAATTAAGAATTATTTTTTTCATTTAACAAAATTGTTCAAGATTTAAAAATTTAAAAATATTTATTATATTAATTACTATTTAATTAAAGAAAGTAATCTATATTTTTATTAAAATTTAAAGTAGAAATATAAATCATAAATTTTTATTTGGTTATATAAATTATATAAAGCTAGTTTTGCATATAATAAATCTACAAATACTTAGTATCTTACATAATTATTTTAAATATTTAAAATTATATGAGGATGTATGTAAAATTTCTTTTAAGCTTAGTAAAAAATCTTTTAGAATACGATTTTAAGAAACTAAAAATATATTAAAAATTAAAATTAATATACAAATAACTATTTTAGTTAATATTATTAATTTATAAATATATTTTAATAATTTTATTAAATTATTAAATATCTAATTAAATTTTGCTGAGAATTATAATAAACTATTAGAAAAATATTAGGCACTTGTTCCTTGTTGGAAAGAGACATAAAATTATTAGTATATATAACAGTCTTGCATTTATTTCCAATAATGAACTTCCACTGTGATAATCCCAATGGCAGGAGTATATTTTGCACTTAAATTTCCAGTCCGGGCAAAGAGATCATATGGCTGTAGTCCCTGAAACATATATTGAATTGTTTAAAAGCTGCAATTATTTTCATCAGGATAGAGTTTATGTTCAAACCGTCCAATCTAAACCCACTATTCAACATGTTCATCATTTTCATAAACATTCATAAGTCTAATTAAATTTTTCTAGCAGTGATTAATTTCTGAGTGTGGTTAATATTCCCACTGTTTTTCTATGTGAAGAGAATCAGAATCCTTTCAAAACTCTTTTTAGCAAATCAAAAGCATCGATGCATGATAAACAAAATGTAGCAATGAAAAATAATTTTAGAACATATATAAACATACATACAAGTATCATTTATTATTCTTATATAAATCATTTATACCATAGATTTAATGGGCGATTTTAAAATATTTTAATAAATTCTAACCTAAAACCGACTATGACAGTTTTCTCTGCAAAATTGCAAATACGAATAATGTCTTCAACAAAAGTTGTTTATGAAAAAGCCTCCTTTGCATTTTCAGAGTCGTACTGGTTTCATGAAGTGTAAACAGAAACAATGCCATTATTCGATTTCATGTGAAGGCAAGAATGTACTTTATTCAGTTATTGAATAAAGATTGTTTAACCAAGCATGAATGTTAGTGCAGTCTGATATACCTATTAAAGACAAATTTTAATACTTGCTGAGAAGGGCAATAAAATTATGGGCATGAAAGTCTTGTACTCATTTCCAATAACGAACTTCCGACAGTGGTATTCCACCTCGTTAAACAAAATTACAGCATAATTTCAATGGCAGGCGATATAAATCGCACTTACAGTGCAGGTCAGGCAAAGATTTCTTCTGGTTGAAATTCACTGAAGCACTCAAACTTTATAAACAGTACAATTATTTTCGATAAGGACAAAGATTGTGGAGAAATGTTATTCACAGTGGGTTTAATGGTTGTAAACAGTTCATCGTCGTGGTATGTTTAATGCTCAATATTTAATGGTAAGTTTTCTGTCTTCATTGTAAGTTTGATGTTTGAGAGTTTCTGAAGTTGGGGGCTGACCCCAAAGTACAAAAAAGGCTGATAGATCAGCAGGAGGTAACTTCTTAGTCAACTAAACAATATCAATTTTAAACTTCAAAAAATAATATATGTCCATAGTCAGCTTAACATTACTATCAGTCTTTAAATTAATATGCATAACATACTGTAAAATAAAATAGCAGCCTTATAAAAATCATTGCTATAAGTCTCCTTAATCGACATAAATATAAAAACTCCATGGGATACCAAGTTCATAGGTGTAATCATAATAACAACAAAAATAAACAAAAGACATAGGGCTAGCTGCCCTCTTCTAGTCCATGGTTGTCATCCTTCTCAGGCACATTCTTGTCCACATCCTCCCCCTCTGCTTTAACCAGTTTGTCCAGGATGGTATTTAACCAATCCTCAGCCAGAAACCCATAGATGGATTGAGTGGTCTTAGTGACTTTTTCCAAGTCCTTCTCCTCTTTGTTCATTTGTAGAAAATAGAGGGTGGTGGCTGCGGAGTGCATGACCTTGGTGGAGAACTCCATCAAGGTCTCGAACCTCTGAAAGATAGTAGTTTGGTTGTTAGCCAAGTCCCTCATGGATTTCTCTGGTCTTTCTAGTCTCACCTTGCTATGGCTATGCTTTCCTTTCCTCTCAACATCTTTGGGGTTTTCTTTCCTTGGGGAAGTAATAACTTCCTCCCACTTCCAGTCAAGGTAGCCTCGAGGGTGTCAGAGACATGGGAGAGGCTTATAGGGGTGGGGGTAGGTTTTTTGTCCTAAGACATTCTCTTTTTTTTAATAGGTTTGGCATCACTTTTAGAGGAGTTGGAGTTGGAATCATGCATGAAGGGGACTTAAATTTTCCCATCTAGAGACTTTTGTTGGTCCTCCTAGCACTTTGTTTACCCTTCCTAGTGTCTGAATTCGACTCTATTAGGCTAAATTTAACCTTAGGGTTAATTTTGACATCTGGGTAGAGGTTTTCTTGAACTTCATGTGGCTAGGGCTAGGGTCAAGGTCAGGGTCAAGGGAGGCTTGGGTGGTGACAGAGGCAAGAGGGTTAACCAAAAGTGATGGATTTAGGGAAAGATGCTAAATATAAAGTTTATTCATCAACCCCTAGTGGATGAGGTAGAAGGTTTTCCCCTCCTAATGTTTCCTCCTAGCCTTAAGAATACCATCCTCTAGCAAATGCAATAAAGGAAATGGGAAGGAGATGTAGTCTAGATTCCTAAAATTATTTAGGATGGGGAAATGGTAGTAATATGGTACCTAAAAAATGGTCCTCCAAGGTGATGTATTGCATGATAGCATAGCAAATGACATACTAGGGGTTAGGAAGGGTTTTCAGTGAAAACCCTCCATGCATTCTCGTCTGTTCCTTCTTGCCTTTGAAGAATTTTTGCAAGCTAGCTTCATCATTAAGCTTGGCCTACCTTTGTTTGTTCTTTCCTTCCATAGAAAATTCACCAGCCCTCATAATGGTTTCCTCTGAAATATCAAAACTCATGCCATTGATAACCACCTTCCCATTCTTCCAAGTGAGGAAGAACTGCATCGATATAATCTCATTGTGCTTCACCATACCCTCCATATATGGTATCGACTACCTTCCTATAAGTAAACCATCACCACCTTGCTGCTACAAATGCTATCTTCCATAGCCACCAGTTCAATGTAATAGCTATTACCCACATCATCACCTAGATCAACCACAAATTTTTTAGATGACAAGGTTTTGAAGTTGCTGGATATAAATTGAAGAACTTCAACAAATAAAATGAAAAGACATTGCATGACCATCATAAATTTGCAATGTTTCTCAAAAACAAAAAGCCACTCTTCACGACATGTGTGAGCATTCTCTTTCCACCTGTAATTGGTCATTGCCAACTGTATCTTGTGCAAGAATTCAATAACATGTCATTTTGATCATTATTGGATCATTTGCTACATCTTGCCAAATCCACCCTTTGCATCCTTTTTTGACAATAATCAATGCTTACGACAACCAAAGCAACAATGCAAATCAGTAAATAGTCATGCTAAGAAGCTCCTTTATGAAATGTCCTGTTCACATGCCCACTTGGAGAAAAGAAGGCCTGGCACCTATTTTGATTATTTATATGGTATTTATAAAGGTACACTCCCTTTCCATCACAACTTGAGTTGATGGTAACAATCTGATATTAACCCATTCCACTAGGTGCACGACATCGTGGCCAAAATTAGCTAGCCCATTCGCCACGCCATATCCTTTACGATATATGTGGGCAATGTGGATCTCTTGGAAATCTTCCATCAACCTTCAGATTTCATTGATTATAAATTTAATTGACCACTTGCTTCTACCTTCACCCTTAGTAGCCTTAATGATTAACATGGAGTCTCCCTCAATTTCTAGCTTATTGATTCCCTAAGCTCTCACAATTCTCAGCCTCCAAAGTAGGTCCAATGATTCAACTTTATTGTTGGAGCCCCCTCCACAATTACCCATGTAGGTGACAACCATATTTCCCATACTGTTATGAAGGATACCTCTCACCATGGTGTTTCCCATTGCAACCAAACCATCAAAGTTTAGCTTGATCCAAGAGACAGGGGGAATTCCACACCATCTTCTTTCTGGCCAAAACTTTGGAATTGTCAAATTGAGCCACTATTCAGCCAACATTCCAAGTTGAAGCCCATTTTATATCAAGCTCACTTGGGGGGGCTTCCAAGATCCCACTGCATTCTTTTAGTAGCCTAATAGTTAGCTAGGCCACACCCTAATTGCTAGTGATTTGTTCCCTAAAAATCTTGTTGTTCCTCTCCTTCCAGATATTCCATGAGACATAGGGTGGGAGGATTGACCATAAGTTTTTGAGGTATGGTTGGTCAGTCAAGCCATCCCAATGAATGAATTGTTTTAGATATCTTTCCATACACCAATGTACCTCCTATAAAGACTTGGAACCTCCCTCCAAACTTTCATGGCAAATGGGTAGTGAATAAGCAAGTGTGTAACGGATTCAATTTCATGGAGACATAAATTCCTGCAATTAGTGAGTTGACACCTTCTACATTGGAGGTTGTCAATAGTGAGAAGTGACCCATGTAAGGTCGTCCACCAAAAGAAGTTTATCTTAGGTAGGATCCAAGGGTGCCAGGCTTTTTGCCAATCACCTTGAGCCACTTCCCCCCTCCCCTAGCTCACAAAGATAAGAAGACTTAACTGTGAACTCCCAAGATTGTGTGAGTTTCCAAACTAAGGTGTCCTCCATAGGGATGAAAGGAATCTTGTAATTGCAAAGAAGGTCCTGCAGCTCATGAGCAAGGCCCAATACTCCTAGCTCAAGGTTCTGGAAGGTAATCAATTGTCTGTCAAGGGTGATAATGTTTCAAGTCTAGAGGCCATACAATCTAGTACATCCCTCTTGTAGAGGTAAGAGCTTAGTTTTCAAGAGGGAGTTATCATGAATCCATTGGTCTTAGGATCTTTTAGGTATTAACAACATTGTTCCAGATCTTAGACCCCTAGGGGGGAGTCTATGCCCAAGGGAATTGGTGAGAAGGAAACCCTTCAAGATATTTAGCCAATATGATGTTACACCAACTACCCTGAGAGTTCACCAAATTCCAACCAATTTTGGTTAAGAGAGCCCTATTCAAGTGGCCAATTCTTCTTAAGTTCAAACCTCCAAGAGCTTTCAGATGATAAAATTTCCCCCAACTCACCAAGCTCATTCTGTTCTTCTCTTCCGTATTGGACCATAAAATATTCCAGTAGATTTTGTCAAGAATATCTTTGAATCTACTTGGGATTTTCAAGATGGAGAAGAAATACACCAAGATACCTTATAGAGAGGTAGAGAGAAGTTGGTGTTTCCCAACATTACTCAAAAAATTTCCCTTCCAGCCCACCAGCTTCCATTGAAAGCATTCAACTAGACTATTCCAATATTGGTTGGGGACTTTCTTTATGGCAAGCGATAGGCCAAGATAAGTCTTAAGGAGGTACACCTTCTAGCAACCAAGAATATATGTCACCTTTTCTCTCAAATAAGCAATGGTGTTAAAGAAATAAACTTTTCTTTTTTGATAACTAATGCATTGGCCAAAGATTAGCTCATACTAATTTAGGGTGTATTTCCATTCTTTGGCTTCATTTATGGAGGAGATGTTGAATAAGAAATTTTCATCCACAAACTACTAGATAACTTGTGGGGGGCACCAAGAGGCAAGTTTAAAGCCCTTAATTATGCTAGAGTTAGTTAAAGAAACTAATTTTCTACTTAAAAATTTCCACCATAATAATAGAAAGGTAGGGAGATAGGGGGTCACCTTGATACAAATCTTGGGAGGAAGAAAATAAGTTACCAAGGCTTCCATTAACAAGCACCAAGAAAGTAATAGAGGTAACATCATTTTTAATAATTCTATTAACCTACTCATTGAAGCTGAGTCTGGCAAGTATAGAAAAAAGGAAAGCACACCTGACCTTGTCAGAGGCTTTGGAAATGTCTAGTTTAAGGGATATACCTAGGACCCTAGAATTTTCCATAGATGAATCATGTCATGGGTGGTTATAACCAGGTCGAGAATTCACTTCCCAGGCACAAAGCCATTCTTGTAGGGGCCAATGAATTTTACTATAGGTTTGATGTGATTCACCATAAAGATTACAAAGATGTTTGACATTTAAAATAACTATTGATATTTATTTTACTATAATGTTTCATAATAAAGATTACATCATAAAATTAAATAATCTAATAGATATTAATCATATATGACACAAGAAAAAAAAATGCATTCCAAATGTCAAGAGTTTTGCCCATTCAAAAGTGAAAATCCATTTATATTAAATTTCATCCTTCCCATTTCATTTTGAAATATCCAATCTAATACATCATAATCCCAAATAGTGCTTATATCATTGTGATAGTATATGTTATTGATAAGCTAAATTTTGGTAGTGATTAGATATCATTGAAAGATAAATTTTGTTTAAGAGTATTAATTTGAACTAAGAAATTTTTTAAGTTTCTATAAAGATTAACTTATTGATGTAATGCCGTTTTGATATATATATATATATATATATATATATATATATATATATATATATATATATAATTTAATTTAGTTTATTAAAGTTTGATTCTTGTACCTTTTACAAAATCAAATTTAACTTGAATGTAAATATAAATATAAATATAGGTCAAAATAGTTATTAATTAATTAATATTATATAATTAAAGTGAATATACAATAAAATTGTTCTCATACAAGAAACATATTAGTTAGTATTTTTTGGTCGGTTCTAGCATAGATTATAATCACACTCTACATGGAGAAAGATTGATATGGTGGAACCTCTACGAGAATAATAAACCCCTTGCTTTAACCCAAGGCTACATTTCTAGATATTGGTATAATAAGGGCATTAAGTGTATTATGGAAATCTTGGAGCATAATAATCTTATTAGTTGGGAGACTGTTAGTAATGATTATGGCCTTCCTAAATCTCCCAAGAAAACTTACAACATGATTAAAAATGCTTGTGTTTCACTTACCCTTCCCAGAATCACTGAAGTTGACTCTCAAAGATTCCTTTCATTGGCACTAGCTCCTTTGATTGGCATAAAACCCTTTAGAAACTTTGGAAATCTCCCACCCCTCCAAGATCAATTTTTTAAAGTGGAAACTCATGCTTGATAGACCACCTATTAGGAATAACTTGACTGGTTATGACCTTTGCTCTGTTTGTAGGATGTGTCTATGAGGCACATTTATCTTGATTATATCTTTGCTAGAGAAGTCTAGTTGATGTTTGAAATATCTGTTATTGAGCATGTTTGTGCCTTTGAATATTTGTGTGAAATCTCTTAATTTATCTATTTCTACAATTCAAGTCTACCATTTCATTCTTATGGCTACACCATTTCCTAAAGTTTCTACACATGCATTTAGTACTATGACTACCTCTACATAAAATGTTAATCTTGAATTAGTAATGAGAGAACTTGTATCAATCAAAACTCATATATACCCACTTCAATTATTTGGCCATTATTTTTGGAAACATATGTCCAATGCCAATCTATTTATTAAATCCACTATCAATATCCTAGTTCAAATTGTGTAATCCCTATGTACAGTAACAATCAACTTCCATCACTCAATCTAAGTTCACAAATTAGATAATGAATTCATACAAAAAATTCAAATAAATGTTGGTTCTCAAATTACTTTACCTAATTTGATTTATTGTAAACAAGAAATTAAAAATGGCCCCCAAATGCAAATGCATCAATTAACAAAATATAAACCATTAATTCCAAAAATAAAACTATGTTGGAAAAAGGATAAAAGTTTACAAACTCTAGCATCCTAAAGATTAGAGACTAGCAAACAACCAAAAACTAGCCTAAAAAATCTAGACTAGAAATACAAAAAACTAAGAGAGAGCCAGAATTAAGCCAACTCCTTTAGAAATTTGGCCTCCTAGATCTCTACTACCTACATATCCTCATCAATTTTATTTAGAATCTCCTTTAAAAGTTAGTCATTATCAATCTGAGATATCAAGCATCCTTTAGTAGCTCCTAATGGATACATGTTATTTCCTTTCCTCTTGCTAATTACAAAGTAAACATTATTGATGTAATTGTTTCCAAAAAAATTAATTGAACTTCTACCAATAAAAAAATCTACATTTTCAATATCAAATATGATAGATCTACAATCATATTTTGAAAGTGTAAAATAATTGATTTTATCTCAAGTAATATTTTTCAACTCATAACAAATTATATTTATCTCTATTCATATGAGTGTGGAGTAGACTAAAACCAATATTGCTATATATTAAGTACAATCAACTTCTTCAACTTCTCCTAATGAAAGAAGTGTTTGGGATTGGAATTCTTTTTTGGTAGAGAAAATTGGTCATTTTTTCACAACTGTTCATCAAGGTTGTGCATTTAATATTGCATTTTTGTTGTTTTTAGAATTGGTTGATTTGTTGAGAATATTTTTGTATTAGATTTGAATCACTTGATTTAAAGTATTTTTACAAAGATTTTTTTTTTAAATGACATCATAGAGTTTAGACCCAACTTTTCTTTTATTCTTTTTTAATAATTTTTAAAGTGGAAACCTAAGAAATAAAGAAAATGTTGAGTGTTCTTCACTTAATTTTTTTAAGTAATCTAAAAAAATGAAAGTATATAGAATGATCTTAAAATGTATATATTTTTAAGATTTTATAAATGAATAATAAAATTAGACCTGAAATATCAGACATTAGTTTTTGAATTAAAATAATGCTAGCAAAACAAAATGAAGATAGAAATTGATGGTTCATTTGGTACATTTGAAATGTAGATGGCATTGCAAATTTAAAAAGGTAAAAAAATATTAATGTTGTTGTTGTACTCAGTTGATATAAACATGGAGGTGGAATAAACCGAAACTCAAGTCCTCCAACTTATCATTGCACTACAAGATGTTCTTGAATATTGTTGATAAATTTTATATCAAAAGGATTATATAGCTCTAATACCATGATTATAATATGCAATAATGTTCAATAGGATTCAAACAACTCTTATTATAAAGAATTCCATAACCATTTTAGAATTATATAGCTTTAATACCATCATTATAATATACAATAATGTTGGAAAGGATTCAAACAACCGGATACACAACCATTTTAGACTAGAATTAAAAAAAATTCATATGATAAGATATGAAATCTAATTTTCAATATAGACTAACATAATCAATTTCATCAATATAATTCAAACCATGATATTGAAGCTATAATACTGAAACAATAAAATCCAATATATTGAGCTAAACATGGTACCTAGTGATCAACTATGAACTATCTTATTATTGTTGGTTTCAATAATTAGTTGGTAATCAACCAAATGTGTTGAAGATACACATAATCTAAAATTTCTTCTATCTTCTAGCTATGATCCATCTTCTCTCAAATGTTCTCAAAAACTATCCTCATATCTACCTCGCAATAATGAAATAATAGTAAAATTGAATTTATGATGACTCATTCTAAACAGATTCCAAAGTGGATTCCTAAGGAATGGAGGCATATTAGGTATAGAGAGATCACTAGGCATTTGGGCATTGCATTTGGTATTGGGGTTTCTCTTTCAGATATGTGGAAGTGATTTCTTAATAGACTTAAAGAGAAACTATTCAATTGGAACAATAAATTTTATCTTTAGCAGGGAAAATACAAGTTCCAAACAAAATTTTCATTGCTTCCCATGTTTACTACTCATCATGTTGGATGCCCTCAAATAGGAAATATGAAGAGTTGAAGAAACTTATTCAAAAATTTATTTGGTCTAAATGGTATGAAAATGATGGATTTATTGGTGCTTCTTGGTCTCATTTCATTCAACCAAGGCATAGGGGTGGGCTCAAAATTATTGACCCTAAGACTTAAGGGGCTTGCATTGCTGCAAAATGGATATCAAGAGCTACTAAAGGAGATGAAACATGGAAAATTATTGTTCGTAACCGAGTGTTTCAGGTTGCTACAAATAAAAATTGGAAGACATTCAATTGGCTTGACAAGATCATCATGGCTCCTTTTCTTAAAATCAAGGTATCCTTCCCCCTACAATCCATTTGGAAGGCTTGGCAACATGTTTGTCAGTTTCTTCAGTGGAATGATTCCCCTTTGCAGCATGGTTTCAACTTTTCTTCTTCATCCATTTGGTGGAACAAGCTTGTTCAATACCATAATCAACCCCTTGCTATTTATTTTCCAAACCATGCCTCTTATTTGTTCAAGAAAGGTGCGAGAAACTTTAAGTACATTTGGGACTTTAGTATTTTCAAGTGGGCTTCATGACTGAAGATTAAAAATCAATTTTCTCTAGAGAACAAGTACAAACCATTTTTCATATTTGTACAGTCATTAGTTCTGCTTGAGTTATCATTAAAACCTGCACTCCAAGAGAATGCAACATTTTTAAATATTGGAAATGGTTATTTTCATCTCATTTTAACAATCTTTCACTTAAGAACATTCCTTACCCCATTGGCTTATCATCTCCCTTCTCAATCAGAATTGGAAATATCGATTTAGTGCGAAAAGATGGATCAACATGACTGCACAAGTTTGGAAATGCAAAGCTAATTTGGATTCACAATTGCTGGCCTGGAAGGTTTTACACCACAACTTACTTGTTGGTGACAAATTAAAATACATTGTAGTACAACCAATTATGTGCCCCTTTTGTTTACAAAGTGAAGATATGAAGCATATATTTTGGCACTACCCCTAATGTTATCTTTCAAAACTTTTTAGTTAATTTTCACCATAAATGGAATTGGGAGGAAGCTCTCCTTGGTGTTAGCCTTTATAATGATGTTATTGCTGATTCTATTAGGAAAGTTATCTTAAGACATATTTAGAAAGCTAGATGCAAAGCTATTTTTTCAAGCAATTATTTGCAAGAAAGAAACATCTTAATTTTGTACTCTGATATAGGTTTTCAAGCTAATATTTTTTTGTCTCATATATCAAATTTATCTATAAGGAATTTGTCAGCCATGGCCCAACTACAACAACTTAAAGACCAAGTGAATCAACTTCAAAGTAATTGCCATATGGATCTTTGCAAAAAAATTCGTCATGTCCTCTCAATGTAATGTTGACTGTTGACTTATTTTGTTAGCATTCTATTGTAATGATTTGTTTTAAATGATGTATCTCTCTTCTAGCTACCTCCTGTAGCTATTATTCTTTATTAATTTTTATTTTTTTTGAATTAAAAAAATACTTAGTCCTTAAATTCATTAAAAGACATAATGATTAATTAATTATAATTCATACAACATGTAATTAGGTATTTCTTAGGATATTTTATACCCTTATTAGTAGCTTATCTCTATATAGAGATAAGGGTTCTTAAAAACATACACTACCTAAATTTAGCTCCATACATTTCAAGGTGCTATTCTAAACTAGCACACACACACACACACACACACACACACACACACACACACACATATATATGTATGTATGTATGTATATGTATATGTATATGTATCACATATTTTTATTTATATAAAAATAATAATTCATCATATGGCATGTAGGATATAATTATCTTCCTTAGCTAATGCATCACTTCTCGCAACCAATTTCAAAATCTATAAAAATACATATATACTTATAAACCCGAGAGTATCTAACAAGAAGGAAAACATTTATGAAAAAAATTCTAGTTTGTATAACCATAATGGACTGACAATCTTCCCTGTAAGAAGAATGTGAATTATGATAAAAATTGTGTTTAGCAATATATTATTGTAGACAAGTACTAATTGTTGGTCTACACAAAAAAATATTTATTAGAAAGTTGTGTGTGAAATTATATGTTCATATTGGTTTCATGACATCTAACACGAACAATACTTAGGCATATTCAATTTTGGAATACATAAATGTTATCTCTCAGCGTAATACATTTAGTTTGTTATAAATAATAATTTCTCTTTAGGATTAATTTTCTGTCAATAGATATTTCTAGATTATTAGGTTTAGGTATTTTTGTTGTGTTAGTTGTAGTATTTTCTAGAAGTGTGGAGATATTTTGTCTTGTCGACTAGTGCAAGATTTTTCTAGAATATTGTACACTTGCCTATAAAAAGGCACTATGTATTCATTTGAAATCATGCTGAATAGAATATATTTTTATTGTGTCATAGCACATTGTGTGTTTTTTTTTTCATTTTCTTGTGCCTCTACTCATCCATCAAATTGGTATTAGAGTAAGGTTAAAAAAGAGGAGTTCAGAGGATTATGTGTAAGGAGGATTGCAACAAAGAAAGGGGATTGAAATACATACAAATCATTTTGTTGTGAGATCCATAAATTTCTTGTTGCCCTATTTATGGTTTAATATATTTGTGTATTTTTTTATGAGTTTTTTATCAGACATGGCTTTAGGGAATTTTCAGCCTTCAATTCCAATGTTTTCTGGAAAAAACTATGATGACTGGGCTTTTA
Organism: Cupressus sempervirens; assembly: GCA_028749045.1. NCBI lineage: Eukaryota > Viridiplantae > Streptophyta > Pinopsida > Cupressales > Cupressaceae > Cupressus > Cupressus sempervirens. Next base: position 156,708,269 of record CM053788.1, on the reverse strand, counting down.
GAATAAAACTTAGATTTGATTCCTATGTGTTATCAGATATAATTTTAATGGTTATGTTGAACCTATAGATGAGTCTAATTTATATGCTAATCAAAAGAAAAAAACTTGATGAGAGTAGGTAGAAGAATAAAAAACTTTGCAAATTATTGGACAAGTGTTGGATGACTCTGTTCTTGGAAAAATTAAGCCAACTATTATAGCCAAGCAAGCTTGGGATATTCTTGAGATTGCATATCAAGGTAAAATGTAAAGATTATTAAATTGCAAGCACTTAGAAGAGAATTTGAGAATTTACAAATGAAGGATTTTGACTCTGTAGAGCAATTTTCAAATTGTGTTATGAATGTGGTTAATCAAGTAAAGATGAATGGTGATGAGCTTACTGATCAGAAAGTTGTAGAAAAGATTTTAAGAAGTTTTCCTCCTAAATTTTATAATATTGTGGTTGAAATTGAAGAATCTAGGGATTTAACAACATTATATATAGATGAGGTGTTTGGATCCTTGTATAATCATGAAGACAGGTTGAACAAGCATAATGGTGATTCAATGGAGAATGCATTCAAAACACAAATGACATTTGGTAGAGTTAGAGGAAGAGAAAATTTTGGATCAAGAGGAAGAGGAAGAGTTAGATATAATTTTTAAAAGGAAGAAGGAAAGAGTCAAGATCTAGGAGGAAGGAGAAATAAATACTTCAACTCAACGAGATACAATAACAGCAACACATCACAATGCTATGATAAAAAAAATGCTCAATGTTATTACTACAAGAAGGTTGGACATTTTGGAAATGAGCATGTAGAAAGAAACAATTTGATATGAGTAAGCAAAATATAAATTTTTTTGAGAGTAGTTCTGAGACATTGTTCATTACCTGCAATGTAGCCCAAGTGAGTTCAAATGATTTCTAGTTTGTAGATAGTGGTTGCAGCAATCATATGACAAGAAACAAAGAGTTTTTTGAAAGCTTGGATAGATCAATTAAATCATAAGTAGAGTTGGGAAACAATGAGATAGTGGAAGTAAGTGAAAAATGTACTATCAATGTTATAACAAAGAATGGTAAGAAATATATTTCTAATGTATACTTTGTACCTAGTTTGAAACATAATCTTATAAGAGTGGGGAAACTTAGTCCAAAAGGATATAAATTTATTTTTGAGAAAAATGTATGCACTATATTTGATATGCCTCCTAGTAACTTGGTGATTGCAAGGGTAGAAATGATAAATAATAGAATGTTTCCACTTTGGATGAAGAATAATATGATTGATGAAATTGCAACAAGTTTCAAAGCAACATGTCAAGATTAGACATGGATATGACACTTGAGGTATCGTCATCTAAATCTCAAAGGATTATCTTTATTGCAAAACAAGGAAATGATAAAAGCCTTACCCCTAGTTGAAGCATCATTAAGTCCATGTGAAAGTTGTATTTTGGCCAAACATCATAGAGAGAGTTTTCCAAAAGGGATGTCATATAAAGAAAATGTACCTTTAGAAATTTTTCATTCAGATATATGTGGTCCAATGAAAACACCATCATTAGGGGGGCGTATTTATTTCTTAACATTTATCAATAACTTTAGTAGAAAGACATGGGTTTACTTTCTTAAATACAAATTTTAAACTTTTGGCAAATTTAAAGAATTTAGGGCTTTTGTTGAGAAACAAAGTGGTTCACCTATCAAGGCTTTGAGATCTGATAGAGGTGGAGAGTATAAGTCAAATGATTTTTTAGATTATTGTAGGGATCATGGAATAAAAAATCAATTTACTACCAGTTACACACCACAAAAAAATGGTGTTGTAGAGAGAAAGAATAGGACAATAATGGAAATAACAAGGAGCATGTTGAAAGGTAAGAATCTTCCTAAAGAGTATTGGGTTGAGGCAATTTCTTATACGATTTATATCTTGAATAGGAGTCCAACAAAGATTGTGAGGGACATGATTCCACAACAAGAATGGAGTGGCAAGATTCATAGTGTTTCTCATCTCAAAGTATTTGGTTTTATTGCATATACACATATTACAAAAGAAACTAGAAAAAAATTAGATGATAAGAGTGAGAAATATATATTTTTTGGCTATGATGAGAAATCTAAGGCATATAGATTGTTTAATCCTATCACCAAAAAAATCATTATGAGTAGGGATATTGTACTTAAAGAGGATGAATCTTGGGATGGAAATATAGAAAAAATTATTATAGGTACTGCAACAATACCATATGATGAGAAGGATAAAAATGATCATGAAGATCAAGAGGATCAACCAAGTGACCAAAAAGGAACTCCGCCATGAAGTCCACAAGGAGATCACTTAGAAAATGAAGTTGAACATGGAGAATCTTCAAATTCACAAGTAATGATTCAAATCCTATACTTGCACAATTGAGATCAAGGATTACAAGCAAGAAAACTAGAAGATTGAATGAGATTTATGATCAAGGAAGTAAAATGGATATGCAAACAAATTTTGCTTTATTTGCTCAAGATCCTATAAATTTTGAAGATGAAATTAAGGAAGGACATTGGATTAATGCAATGAATGATGAAATAGAATCTATTGAGAGAAATGATACATGGGAATTAGTTGATTTGCCTAAGAATAAAGATTTTATTGGTGTAAAATGGGTTTATAAGACTAAGTTTAAAGCTAATGGAGATTTAGAAAAATATAAGGCAAGGTTAGTTGCTAAGGGATTTTCACAAGAATATGGGGGTTGACTATAATGAGACATTTGTACCTGTAGTGTGACTTGATATTGTCATAATAGTATTAGCTATTGTAGCTCAAAACAAATGAATGGTTCACCAAATGGATGTCAAATCAGCATTTTTGAATGGATATTTGGAAGAATAAGTGTATGTGTGGTAACCACTAGGATATGAAATAAGAGGCTATGAAGAAAATTTTTATAATTTGAAGAAGGCACTCTATGGATTGAAGCAAGCTCCAAGATCCTAGTACAATGGAATAGATTCATATATGATGGTGAATGGATTCAAGAGAAACACCAATGAACCTATATTACATACCAATATCAATGAACATGGTCATATTTTGATTGTTTATTTATATGTTGATGACTTGATCTTTATCGGCAATCTATCTATTGACATTTTTAAATCAACAATGGAGAAGGGATTTGAAATGACATATCTAGGATTGATGAAATATTTTCATGGCATTGAAGTTACTCAAAATGATAAAGGAATTTTCTTTTGTCAAAGTAAACATGAAAAATAAGTTTTGAAAAGATTTAGATTGATAAATTGCAGTGCAATTTCTACACCTATGGTAATAGGCACCAAACTAAATAGAGAAGATATCGAGAAAGGTTTTGACTCGACTATATTCAAAAGATTGGTTGGTAGTTTGATGCATTTGACAACAACTAGAATAGATATTATGTATGGAGTGAGTTTAATTTCTAGATTCATGGACTCACCAAAGAACTCAGACTGGCAAGGAAAAAGAATATTAAGATATATTGTAGGAACTATAAATCATGGCATATTGTATTCTACTTCAAATGATTTTCAATTAGTCGAATATACAAATAGTGATTTTGCAGGGAATATTGACAATAGAAGAAGCACATTTGGATATGCATTTCATCTTGAGATAGGTGTTGTAGCCTGGGCATCAAAGAAGCAACCTATATTAACTCTCTCATCAGTTGAAGTAGAGTATGTACCAGGAACAACAATAACATGTCAAGTAGTATAGTTGTGAAGGATTTTGAAAGACTTAATGCAAGATCAAGATAGACCTACTACAATTTATTGTGATAAGAAGTCTGCTATTGCACTTTCAAAGAACATGTGATTCACAAGAGGACAATGCACATTGACACAAGGTATCACTTCATTAGAGAGTTGGTTAGTAACAAAGAAATTTATCTACAACATTGCAAATTAGAGGAGCAACTTGAAGATATCTTCACCAAGGCTTTAGCATAGGAACAATTTGAGATTTTGAGGTAAGCATTGGAAATTGTAAATATTAATGATGTAGAAAGCAGAAATTTGTAGGGAGTGTTAGAAATAATAATTTTTGCTTAAGATTAATTGTGCATCAATAGATGTTTCTAGATTATTAGGTTTGGGTATTTTGGTTGTGTTGGTTGTAATATTTTCTAGAAGTGTGTGGATATTTTGTCTTGTTGGCTAATGCTAGATTTTTCTAGAATACTATAACCTTTCCTATAAAAAGGAACTATGTATTCATTTGAAATCATAATGAATAGAATATAATATATTTTTATTGTGCCAAAACACATTGTGTTCTGTATTTTCCATTTTCCTATGCCTCTACCCATCCATCTATCAGAACCCATCTTGTGACTTTCATTGTTTTTATCTATGTAGCAATTATGTGGCAACCTTGTCGATTTTGACTTAGTCAAACTTTGTTTTAACTTGGTTTAAGTAATGATTTAGTTGATTATGAATTTATGATGAGATTATTTGTATGATTTAATGGATAATAAAGGTAGCAGAATATAAAGGGTTACGTCATTCATAATGTTTTATGTTATGATGAATTTCATTTAAAATGATAATGTAATGACTTATGTTACATGATGATTTCATATTTAGTATATCGATACTTATGTTATCACATTTATGTTATGATGTCAAATCAATTATCAAATTGATGGATACTGACTCAATCTTGTTTAAGAGTGTTTGGGTGGATGCAAGATTCATCACGATGAGATTGTGGTTGAGGTAAAGAGGATTAGCCTCTCAAAAGGGGATGGGCGGATTGTCTTGTGTAGCCACACACACTCTATCACATAGAACAATGTTGAGTTGTAAAAGATTGACATGTATATCTAGTTTGTTGTTTATTTATTTTCTTTCCTAATCTCTTTCATGGAAATATTTGAAGAGTGTTTGTGTGCCTTGTCTTATTTATTTATTCTACTTATAAAATTCAGTTGTGATGTACCTTTTTCGAATGTTATAACCTTAGGAAATAAAACATTTTTTTCTTTATTTACCAAAAAAAAAATATGCTCATGTAACTTGTGAATTTACCCTAGAATTAAAAAACATGAATATACCCAAATTGGGGGTAGTTATAATGGTAGGAGCCATTATTGTTGAGGATTCTGAGAGGAAGTTACAATGGTAGAGGAAAATTGGGGTTGTGGGCTTGGATACGAAGCTTTTGCAAAGGAGGGAAGGCATTTTTTATAGGAGCTCAAAATTTAGTTTTACTAGGGGAAAACAATTAAAAAGTGTGGTAGGAAATTGGGACAAAGGCAGTGGCCGGAGAGGACGTTTGGAAATTTTTTTGACAACTGAAGTGGGAGAGAGAGAGAGAGAGAACACACACTACTACAATAGCATTCCACAACCACCATAGAAGTTAGGTTCTTCTTAGTGCTATGAATTCTAGTCTTGTTTTTAAATTATTTTTCTCCCATTCATTTATTTGTTAAAATTATGGTGGTAGTAGGGCAATAAGCTTGATGAATTTTGGGAATTGATGTTAGGATTGTGTGGATAGTTTAATAGCATGACAATGTTTGAACTAGCTAATCGTAGGACTCACCTTATGGCTTTCCTATCTTGTGCATTATTGATTAGGTGAAGCTTTAAATATTTTGGTGCTCATTTCCCCATGGGAGTTCAAAAAAATTGTTTGCAACACTTATAAGACCTAGGCATGTATAAATCGTTATCCAAACCTAGATGTAATGGTAGGTATGCTTCAAAAGAGTGGATGACAGATATGAAACTAAGAATATTTCCTTATTCAATTGTTTCAGTACTAATGGTTTCACTTAATGGTTGAGCTAGCACTACTTAGTAGCACAACTTGTGATGTGTTTATAGATTGTAGTGAAGCAAAAAAGTGTGTTACCCTCTGTACTAACATTTGGTTGAGCATATGCACTAAATCCTTAAAGGTGTTATTGATTGTCAATGCCTATCACATAAATCATGGTGTGAAATTCAATAATGTATGGGAATTATTATGTATTTTTATGTCATTCTTTTTTTTTTGCCTACCTTAAATCCCACCCTACCACTGTGATCTTGTATGGAATGGCATTGCTAGAACAACAGTGGAGCTATCTAAAATATTTATTTTCTTCCTTTTCTGGAAGTAGTATGAGACTAGGTTATGACTGACTAGAATGTGCATTGTTTACTAGTAAGTTCAGTTAAGGAAATGATTACTTATAACATAATACTCTTCAGTTAAGGAAATGATTACTTATAACATAATACTCTTACTTTTCCATAAACCTTTCACTCATATTTTCCATGTCATGTTGTTTAAACAGATAGGAGCAGTATTGAGTTGTTATAGTACTCAATTTTTCCTTAGTTCATATGATAATTTGGTAAATTTTGTATGCAATGTTAACATTCTTAAGTTGGGTCAAATAATCAATGGTCATGGGAGATGATTCTAAAAATGGGCATGTTTTCATAATTAAATCTAAAGTAAGATGGCTATGAAATCTTGTGCTTAAGAATAGACCTGTTTACAAAATAGGAGAAGGTTGTTTAGTACTTAAACTCTGATATGAACTTATATAGAGTAGTCAAAAATGTGTTGTAAATTTGATCAAGAATGAACTACTATTTATTACTGGTATGAATTTGTCTCAGAAAAGTTCATGAATGAAGTGTTATCTATTTGTATATGAATTGTCTTACTTATGAACAAAGTGACGATTATTTCTTAAATATGAGCTATGAGATGAAATGTTTCGGATTGTTGTTTATGAATTCAAAGGTAGGTGGTTAATATTTATTGATGGCTTAAGTTTTTATGCTTAATTCCTTATGGAAGAGTGTAATGTGGTATTTGGGAGGGTGGGGATAGATGCACTATGTTTTTTCTTCTCTCAACCTACTAAATCATGAAAAGTAGGATTCATTACATTTTGTCTCTTCTTTCTAGTGATGCTGACGAATGTTGTGCTTGGCCAAGCCATTTATTATTGCATTTAATTATGTTATTTTTTGACATTAGCATAGGTGTTTAACAATACTTACTTGTATTAAAGAAATGTACATGTGGGTAGATATGTAGTAGTTTTCTTTCACTACATATGGGTAGATGTGTAGTGTTCTTTTTCTGTCCCTGCCACATTCTGTGATTAGGCTATGAGGCACATGGATTGAATGTAGCATGTTTCACTACTGCACTGAATCCATCTGATCCATCTTGTTTCAAGAAGCTAGGATTCTCGTGTCAGGGTTAGGGTATTCTTCATGTCAAGAAGAATCCTTGGGGAGTAAAAATTATTTGGTTGCCAAGGTTAAAGTGCTTGGGCCACACTCCCATTTGAGATAGCAGAAGGATGATGCTTGATGGCTTTGGAGACTGGATACACTTTCTAGATACTTATCCATTTTCAAAACATATCATATGGTCATGTATCTTCATCTTTTGATGAAGTATAGATTAATTTTTTGATATATTTTAGATTATTGGATATAGTAAACTTAAAATTTAGTAATGTATCATTGCTCAAGTTTATAAAGAATGTATGACTTACATATATATGGTACTTTAGCACCATAGTTTTATATTCTGATGTATTTTCACTTCAAAATCAACAAGTTAATTTTACACTAAATTTTTCATTGATTATTGTATACTCTTGTTTACAAAAAACAAGGAAAGATGTGTTGTACTTAGTGTTAATGACATGTTAACCTTGCATACCATTTAAATTCATAGATGCTTGACTTTTCTTATTTCAGCATGAAATGATGTGGCATTGTTTTTCCACAATTTTTGGATTTTTTTTTTGAATTGGAAAGCTTTTTTTTATGGATGGTCTTTACATATGGTATCAAAGCATTGTTGTAACCCTAGGCCTTTGGGATACTATGTTAATTTGTGCCCTATGTGTGCCAGGTGTTTGAGTTATCACCATGGCCACAAGAGGTAACCATAGAGGTGGGTCTAGGAGTGGTTCACAAGCTAAGGAACCTAATGAGAGGTTAGATCAGATTATGGAACTATTGACCCAATAGGGGGATTTGTTGCAGCAACAAGGTCAAAGGATGGATAACCTAGAGCATGGGACTCGAGGTAGACAAGCTGAAGAAGAGGCAAGGAAGCATGAAGAAGATCATCATGTTGAGCCCTTGCATAATCAGGAAGAAGAATTGAGGAAGAAACATGAGGATAAGTAGTTGGCCAAGGCTCTAAGGAGATTTGAGGAAGAGTAGAAGGTAGAAGTTGACCATTAGGTTGCTCTCATTAATACTAATAGGTTGCAGATAGCAGCTGACTTGGGAAAAGATCTCAAGAAAGTTACACCACCCATGTTTCATGGTAGAGCTTTAGGAGAAGATGATGAGGCATGGATTACTATCATGGAGAAGTATTTCCTAGTTCAAAACTATACAAGGAAATCTAGAGTAGTTTGGGCCACATTTTAGCTAATGGTGAAGTAACTACTTGGTGGGAAAACATGATGGCTAAACAGAAATTTTAACATGGAGAGGTAACATGGGAAGAATTTTTGTAGCTTTTTTGGAAATGATGGTTACCACAAGTATTCTATGACAAGAAATCATCAAATTTTTACAAGATAGTTTAGGGGAACATGAATGTCACATAGTATCTTAAGAACTTTTGTCATTTAGTAAAGTATGTTCTACAATACCAGCATGATGATATATTTAGAACTTGAAAATTTGTGATGGGTTTGAAACCTGAGATTTACAATGAGGTTTAAATGCAAGATCTTGAGACCATAGAATTTGCACTACATAAGGCCCTTAAGTAGGAACAAAGGTTGAAGTATGTTTCCTCATCTAAATCCTCCAACCAGAACTATAAAAGAAAGTTCTAGGATAATAGGTCTTATTAGGATAATAAAGGATATCAGGATGAGAGATAAAAGGGAAATGGAAAGAAACAAATCAAGAACATGAAGGATAAGGATTAGGCAAATTTTGACAAAAACAAGAACAAGGGAAATTAGAACAACAACAAGAATCAAAATAGCAAAAAGGAAATGGAAGGAATGGAAACAATAGGGGTGTTCAAAATAGGAATGATGATAGGAGAGGCCTTAGGATAGGATGTTTTGTATGTAGCAATAACCATTTTACTACTAAGTGTCCAAAGTGATCTAACAGGAAGGATTTTCCACCTCAGCACCATATTCATGCTCCAATTGATCATAGATAGGCATATTATCAAGCCAATCCTATACAAATGACTAGTACACTTTTTGGATACCCTGTTTCTATTCTTATAGATATTGGTGCTACTGAATACTTTGTAGATCGTAAAATAATTGCTAAGATACCTATTAGGGATGGTTTTATGGATGAACCTTGGACTGTAGAGTATGGTAATAGGGTTGAATGTAGGGTAGAGCAATGCTTATTTTGCAGTGAGTTGGAAATGCCTCATTTTTGAATAGAGGTTAACTTGTATGTAGTGTCTTTGGGCTCATAAAATGTCATCCTTGGAATTAATTGGTTAAGTGAGCACAAAGCCTTAGTGAACTATTGGGAGAGGTCACTCAATGATTGCAAATGATTTTAACTGAGATAAATTTCAACAATACAATTAAATAAAGAAAAGAGGAAGGGTTACTAGTTATATGTTGCCCATGTTATGAATTTGGAAGAGATTCCACCTTGAATGGAAGATTATCCTATCCTGAAAGAATTTAGAGGCATGTTTCCTAATGATTTACCTAAACTACCTCCTAAGAGGGAGTTCAATTTTTCCATGGACCTTGTGCCAGGAGCAGAACTGTAATCTAGGGTTCCCTACCACATGACTTCCACAAAGACATATGAGTTGGACACTCAACTACACAAACTCTTGGATAAAGGTTTCATTTGACCTAGCGTATCACCTTGGGGAGCTCTTGTAATCTTTGTCAAGAAGAAAGATGGGACCTTAAGGTTGTGCATTGATTATTGCATGCTAAACAAGGTGATCATAAATAATCAGTACCCTCTTCCAAGAATTGATGAACTTTTTGATCAAATGAAGGGAGAGAGCATATTCTCAAAAATTGATTTGAGATTTGGATATCACAAACTTTAGATTCGGGAGGAAGACATACCTAAGACAACATTTAGATCAAGGTATGAGCATTATGAGTTTGTAGTCTTATCTTTTGGAATAACAAATGCACTTACCACTTTCATGAATCTAATGAAAAACATGTTCAAAAACTATATTAATAAATTTGTGGAGATATTTATTGATGATATTTTAATATACTCCAAGAATTTAGAAGAGATGAAGAGCATTTGTCCATAGTTCTACAACATTTGAGAGAGAGGAAGTTGTAGGGGAAACTCTCTAAGTGTTCATTTTATCACAAGGAGATCCACTACTTGGAGCATATTTTATCAACTGATGGTATAGTAGTGGACCCTACAAAGATTAAAGCCATCCTTGAATGGCCAACTCCACAAAGAATAAGTGAAATTCATAGTTTTATGGGTTTTGTTGGGTATTTTAGGAAATTTTTGAGGGACTTTCTACCATAGTAGCATTGATTACATCTCTTCAGCACAATGGTAAAAGATTATAGAAACATGTGAGAAAGCCTTTCAGTTGCTTAAGAAAAGGCTTACTACTACTCCTATCTTGATTATACTAGATCATAATGGACACTTTTTTGTTAGAACAAATGCTTCAAGAGATGGGTTTGGGGCTGCATTGATGCAGGATGGTAAGTTTGTTGCCTATGATTCTTGGAAGCTCAAATTACATGAAGTAAATTATGCTCCTCATGGTTTTGAATTGGCTGAAATAGTACATGCTTTGCAAATGTGGTAGCATTACTTATTGGGAAATCTATTTGAGCTTAAAATTGATCATATGGGGTTGAGATAAATTTTTACTCAACCTAATTTGAATGTTAGGTAGAGGCAATGGCTTGAATTACTCAATGAGTATGATTTTTGCATAGAGTATATGAAAGGAAAAGAGAATAGGGTAGCAGATGCACTTAGTTGTAGGAGGCATATCACCGCTATCACTTTATCTCAAACTCATTTGAGACAGTATATTCTTTAGTACCTTCCTAGAAGTCAGTTTTGGACATTGATGCCTCTGATCCATGATTTGTTGATTATTCTTTTGATGATGGTGGTGTGCTTAAGTACCAAAATAGGATTTATGTTCCTAACTATGAAGGGTTGCAAAAAGTTGTTCTCAAGTAGATGCATTGCACTCCATTTTCAGGGCACCCAGGGGTAAACAATATGATGGCTGATTTGAGACCTTTATACTTTTGGTTGGGACTCAAACAAGATGTGACAGAGTATGTTGCCTAGTGTTTAGAATGTCAGCATCTCAACACTGACTATATCCATCTAGCAAGTCTTCTGTACCCACATGATATTTCATAGTATAAATGGTAGGTTATTAGCATGGATTTTGTACAAGGTTTTACCCATGACTCAACATAAGCATGATGTCATTTTGGCTATAGTCGATAAATCAACCAAAGTTTCCCACTTCATTCCTGGCAGTCTAAAGGACAGATATCTAGTTTTGGCTAGAAAGTTTGCCCAAGAGATATTTTGACTGCATGGTATTCCAAAAACCATCATCTCTAATAGGGAAATTCGAATGACTTCAAGGTTTTGAAAAATTGTGACCTTTGCTTTAGGTACATGCCTAAACTTTAGTAAAGCTTACCACCCTGAAACTAATGGACAGACTAAGTGGGTGAATGGGGTGCTTGAAAAATTGTTGCACATGTACTGCATGGATTAGTAGTAAAAATAGGAGGAGTATCCATCATTGGTGGAGTTTTCCTATAACAATTCCTATCATTCTTCTTTGGGTACGGCTCCATTTGAGGCTCTTTAGAGATGGAATTGTCCCTAATGTGAGAAAACTCAATATAGATGATATTATTTTCAGCCAAAAGGACCTCACCTTGAATAAGAAAATTATTTTAATTGACCTAGCTAGGTTCAAGTGACATAAAAATGTGACTAGTCATTAGAGAATAAACTTGTAGGAGCTTTACCTACAATTCATTCTATTTCTCCTCTTTCATATTATTTTCTATTTTTAGTGGTGTTAATAAATATTTGTAGGAAGTCAAGCTTCTTGACTTTCTTGCCTTGTATAATAGATTCTTCTATATGTTTTCTTATCTGGTGTGTTTTTCATGTGATATGTTTCTTGATATGTCTTTGTGTTATATTAATCTCTTTGGATGGCCTTTTTTATCTCTATTAGTTCAAAGTAATAAATGGACCAAAGCAATCATTTTATTCATCTCTTTTAATCTTAATTATTTTATATGTGGTATCTATGGTATAATGTACATGTATTATTAGAATGAATAAGATCTTACGTTGCCTATTTGGGGATGATATAAAGAATTGAGATCTATCTATGTTTTTTTCCTATTATATGACACGAAAAGACATTAGTGTGTTCATCTTATGTAACTTTCTCCCACTATGTTTATACATCCACCAACGTTGGGGGATGAGGTTTTTTTTTTCATTACACTTATACCTAGTATAAATAATTTATCATATGCATATACTAAGTCTAATTAGTAGTTCCCTTATGTGCTCTCTTTTAATCTTGTACTCAATTTCCCTTGGTTTTGTCCCTACTCAACAACATATCATCACATAGAAATGTACTTTTATTTTAGATGCATGTATGTTGCCTTAAATCAATTCATCTTAATATGGTGTGCACAATCATTTTAACATGAGGCATACACTCCATGAATGCAGATGGTCAAAATCCTAATGGTAGGCAAAATCTTCAATGTTCATAGTATATGGTACCACAAAGTTATTTATTTTATAACGGATATCATTGAGACAGAGATTTTATTTTTCTTTGTGCATATAAAACCAAGGTCTTCTTGTGATTTTATTTTTCTTTGTGCATGTTAAACCAAGGTCATCTTGTTAGTTCATTCACTTGGAAATCTCCATTGTTAGCATGCGGAAATTCATAAACATCTTTTTTGGACTATTATGACACGCTTAAGGTACATACTAATTTTTTCACTTCCATAGCTTTTATATATCTTTTCTTTTTTAGGTTGGTGCTAAGTGTTTAAATGTTACTTTTACCATTGTCCTTATATTGAACCATTTTTTATTATAAAATTGGACATCCTTGGATCAATTCCATGAAATCTATACCTTCTATAATTCATAACTATTTGAGGCTTCCTCATAATGGGATCATTATCATGATTAATCATAGTCATTACATTCAAACATAAAAATATTATCATTGAATAAACATAAGAGATATTCCATCTCCTCATTTGAACCTAGACTTCTTCCTAAACATATTATTCAATTATTTAATTACATGTATTCTATAGTCTCAACTCTTATATCTTACAAATACCCAAAATCCTAGATCTCTCAAGATAGTAATGTTCCTAGTGGTGTAATATGCTTATACTCATCAAGCTAGTACTTGTGATTATAATGTTGATGGATAACTACCCTTCTATCCCACCAACATTATACTTTTCCCCATCCTTATAACGAAGAGGCTCCTAAATGGCTAAACAATGATAAATTTCCTCATCTTACATTGGACATTTCTTCTCCTATAACTGTAATTCAATTGCTTAAGGATGCACACACTTGATGCCACACTTGATGCCAAGAATAACCTTGACATGTGTAGAAATCAGATGATCAAGATTAGCCTAGATATGTAGAAACGAGATGACCATAACCCCTTGGAACGAAATCGATAGCTCTTACTTCATTATGTTTCTTTCTCTATAATATGGTGTTTAAATCCCCACCAGTCCACTTCTGACCTAATTCATATTAAACATGACAAAGAAAGTGAAGCCATCAGTGTCATTGAGAGTGGAACCCAACAAAAGTTAAGGCTGCAATGTAATTGTGGAAAGGGAATATTCTGAACAAATTAGCTACAACTTGTCTTTCTTCCATATAATGAGAGCGAAATCATCTGTGAGCATGTGAAAACTTGATAATCCTGTACAGCGACAGCTTACTAAACAGACCTCAAATTGAGGTTCTCAGAATGGGAAGCAAACATTTCATGAATGGTGGCTTTATATAAAATTGCTCATAAAAAAGGCTGATGAATATTGGTTTTACGTAAAATTGTTTATCAAAAAGGTTAAAGAAGACTGAACATGTACGATGGTCCAACCTTATTGAATTTATGGAAACATGAATCACATTTCCGTAGTACAGTCTACAGAAAAAAAGCATGAATCTCAATGCAATCTAAAGACAAATTGATTGGTAGCAACTTTTATTGATTAAAATTGATTGGTAGCAGGTCTTATTGATTAAAATTTATTGTTGTTGAATAGAGCGACATTAAATTGATTGCAGTTCTTTTCAAGAAATTACCTTCCACCTTTCTTCTCTTGTCAAAGATATTATTTGACAGAAATAACTTTATTTTTTAAACTATCCAATTATTTCCTATTAACTACATACGTAGATTGACCAGCCACCTGATTCATGATGTACTTCTTACTGAATTAAGTCATTTTAATGACATTTTACAGCGCTGTATTGCTGACAATTTAATCTTTTACATGTGTGTAATAGTCTATTAAGTGCCGAATGAGAGATGTAAATGAGAATGGATTCCAGCATTGGCATTCAATATGTTACTATCAACGCGGTCAATGCTCAACAATAATGATGAATTCTATATATTATTTTAGGGTAAAGGCTGTACGTGTTCTAATAGTTTGCTATGATGTTATGTATTTAGGTAGTCAGAAAATAAAATATTTGAGTAATTTTATATTCAGAGACATGAATCTCATTTGCTTTTGCTTGTCCACTAGAGAAGTTATGGATTCTGATATTCCCTCTAAAAACAAATTAATTGCTTTGTTGAAGAGGACCTATAAAGTTATTGGTATGACAGTCTTGCATTCATTTCCAATAACGAACTTACCTCGTTAAAGAAAATGCACAATAATTTCAATGGCAGGCAATATATTTGCACTTAAATGTGCAGTCCTTGTAAAGACGTTCTATGGCTGTAATTGGCTGATGCACTGAACTTTTTAAACAATGCGGTTATTCTCCATGAAGACACAGATTGTGAAGCCATGAGAATCATGAAGCACTGATAAGATTAGGGATGGAATCACCAAATTTGAGTGGCAATTGAGCTTTTTTCAAACGGTGATATTGGTATTTAAGAATAGTAGTTAGCTACAGGTTGTGAGCGGTAGATAACATGTGCACTCCAGTCTACTATTCTCAACAATCAACACTAACATAAAAGGCAAAAAAACAATGATATATCATATTTTAGCAAAACATAATTGTAAGAAATGATAAGATGTTCAATACCATTCTAAATCAGATATTTGAATCAAATTATCATAAAAGTAGTTTTTTTTTTAATTAATAAAACTAACTCTTAGACATAAAATTTGATGATATTCATGTTCAACATTTAAAGAAATGACAAGATCCTCTTATTTTAGATTTTAGTCTATAATTTTGAATTAAAGTAATTTTAATACTTCTATTCATGATTTTGGACTATTTTTAATTAAAAAATAATAGAGATTAAGAGATTATAATAGAAGTAAGAAGAGGGAGTAGCAGATTAAGAAATATGTTTTTCCACAAATATATCATAATATGTAATGTGATCTTTCAAAATGATGAAATAAATAATTTTATTAGAAGTCTATTCAATTGAAAAAAGCTTTATTCTTCAATAATTTTAAGTCACAAATTTCTTTTGAAAAGCCTTCATTTTATAAGACTAATAGAAATAATCATTTCATACATCCTCCAAAGGATGTTCTTAAACTTAGTACTAGTGGTTCATCTTTGAGTAATCCTAGGCCAACTAGATTTGGAGGTGTTAGTTGTAATAGTAATAAAAGAAATTAATATATAGAATGAAGTTAAAATGTATGTGATGTTTTAAACTTTCATGAATGACTAATAAAACTATCCCAAAAATACTATACATTATTTTGGAAAAAATTGACATTAGGAAAACAAAATGAAGATTAAAATCTATAATACATTTGAAATGTAGATAAAATTGTAATTTTAGAAAAATAAAATAAATCTTATTATGATTATTGTTGTTGTTGTTTTTGTAGTACTAGTATTCTTCCAAATTAACATGAAATAACTACTAAGTATAATAAAGAAAATATTTGTGATTTAGTAACTTTAGATTTTGATATGCAAACTTCCACAACCTATAATTTCCCTATGCACAATTTTTAAATAATAAATGAAAGCACCTACTATTTTTTTAACCTTTTGTTTCTTATTTTTATGTTCAAGTACCCTTTTTAATTTTAAAAACATTTTTCCAAACTATTTTACTAAACATAGAATTAAATGAGTATAGTTGACTTTTTAAAATTTGTAACGGGAAAAACTTTGTATCAACAAGGGAAATAGAGGGAAAATAATATGTTTTAAGCAATGTATTTTCCTATATAGAACTCTTCTCAAGGTGTACACAAAAGTGTGTATAGTATAGAAAGATTATGTTTTTTCATCATTGCCCTTGTGCCATCCTAAATTATTTTGTTCATCTTTTCCACAATGCTATTTTTTTCTACTCTAATCTTGAAAATATTGAATTTATCAAATGGTTCATTTCCTTAAAAGTTTATCTCCTCTTTTTTCCTTCTTGACATCTTGTACAAATAGTATTGTCTATTTTGCATAGCCTTTGTAGATCTCTAACAACTTGTGAGAAAATTATGTTTTCCAAGTTGTTAAAGTTAATGTGACACATCCTTCTATAAAAAAGTTAGACATCATCAATTTGATATATCAAGCATCTTTTAATAGCTCCTTCTAATATATAAATGTTATTGCCTTTCCTCATGCTAATTTTAAAGTAAACATTATTGATATAGTTATTTCCAACAAAAATTAATTGAACTTCTACCAGTAATATAAATTAGTTTTCATCATCAACAAATCTAATAGAGCTACCATCATATTTTTAAAGTGCAAAATAATTGATTTTATATCAAGTAATATTTTTTAGCTAATAAAAAGTTTAATTTATCTCTATTCATATGAGCACAAACTATACTAAAACTAATATATTTAAGTATATATTAAGTCCAATAAACTTCTGCTAATGAATGGATTGTTTGGGATTACAATTATCTTTTTCTTGAGAAAATTTCTCTTTTTTCACATCTACTCATCTAGGTTGTGCATCTAATATTACACTTTTGTTTAAATATTTGTTGCATTCACATGTTTCCAAAATTTGTTGAAATTTTTTTGGATTAGATTTGAATCCTTTGAATTATTAGCATTTTTATTAAGGAAAAAAAATTATGGAGTTTAGAGGTAATTTTTTTAAAAAAAATTATTTAATAATTTTTAAAATGGAAATATAAGAAATAAAGAAAATGTTGAGTATTTTTTCTCTATGCTTTTTTTAAATTTCAAATTTTAATAAATGAATAATAAAATCAGATTTGAAATTTGATACATTAGTTTTTGAATAAAATTAGCACTACCAAAATAAAATGAAGATAAAAAATGGTGTTACATTTGAAATGTAGATTAAATTGCAATCTTAGAAAGGTAAAAATTCTTAATGTTATTTTTATATTCAGTTGATATCAACATGGGGTAGAATAAATTGAAACTGGATATCTTCAAGATGAAAGACAACAACTTATCATTACACTATAAGATGTTCTCAAATATAGTTGATATAAATTTTATATCAAAATAATTATATATCTCTAAGACCATCATTATAATATACAATAATATTATTAGAAAGCAATCAAACAATTCTTATTACAAAAGAATACACGACAATTTTAGAATTATATAACTTTAATACCATCATTATAATTAATGGGGGTGGATGACTTAGATCCACAATAATAATTAAACACAAAATACACACTAGAGGCACTTATAGAAATTATAGAATCATTTCATTGCCTGATCAAAAAATATTACAGTGTTCCTCTTTTATAGAGGTCTTTGATTGTTTTGAAAACATCTAAATTAGCTGACATAAGACAAGTAGAATTTTCTAGAACTTTCTACACAAATAACTTCTAGAACTTTACAAAATAAAATATTAATTTTACCTAGCCCTATTCAGTAATCTAGCTAGAGTTTCTAGAATCCTCTAGGTATTATTTTATATTTTCATTTGAGGGAAATTACACATTCCAACACTTCCCCCTAATTTCGACCTCAAATGTTGTTGCATACAAATCCAAATCCTTTCTTCTGCCTAATGCCAAAAAGCTATTTTCCAATAATCTTTATATCCGTTAATGCCTTTATGAATAGTGTCTTCCAAGGTTGTAGCCTTAATTTCTACAAATATTTTGTAAGCAATTGGCTTTCAACAATTTCATTTTTTCTGCCAACAATTTCATTTTTTCACAAGATCCATTGATAATCTTGCCTCATTTGTCACAAATGCCGGTGATAGGGTTCACTAATAACCTTTTGCCTCTTTGATGCCTTGCTCTAATATGTTTCCCAATGCTGCTGCATTCCATCGTACACTTGAACATTTGTACCTGAATAAACCTATGATCATTCCTACAATTTTTTGCCAATTTATTCCATAGCTCCATCCACAATCAATTTTTGTACCACCTGCCATAGAATCATTTTTGCAATCTCTATTCTAGCATGTCTTATCACAATGATTTTTCAAGCCACAAATATTACAAGGATGTATATCCCAACATCTATCCTTTGTATGCCCTTTCCTATTACAGTGTGAACATTGCACAATCTTTATTCCTTCGATCAATTCTCTTGAACCTTTATTTATCTTTCCATTGCCTGCATCATATCTAAGACTTGCATATTTTGGTGTAATTGTAGGCTCAATCAGATTCTATAATCCCTTTCATCATTTCCTAAACCTTTACCTTTAAAATCCATTCTTTCCATAATCTTCAAACCAATATTGTCATTATAATAACTAGAAGTTCTATCAATACAATTTTCATGTTCATCATTACACTCCTTTAAACAACTTCAGCAAAATCACATTTCTCAATCCCAAAATCAGTCAAATCATTTGTGTCACAAGATACATCACATACAAATAATTTCACATTCAAACATTCTTTCTCTTTTTTCAGACTAGACATTTAATTCTTTAACATATTTTTTTTCTCATCCAATTTCTTCACATTATCTTCTAAAACTTTGTTCTTTTTCTCAGCATCATCAAACAAATTTTACTTTTCTTTTAATTCTTTATTTTTCTCTCTAAGCTTGCATGTTTCCTTCACTTGCCAATTATATACTTCTTCCACAAATTTTAGCCTATTTTCTAGCTCTTCAATTTCCTCTATGCAGAGACTAATTTCATTTAACAATTTAGACTTTTCTTCTCCCATTTCATTTCTTACTTTTGCCAATTCTTTTTGCAAAATATCCTTTTCACACAATAATCCTGCATTTTCTTTCTTCACCATCCCTAATTCTTCTCCTAACTTATTTGTCTTCTCTTTCTGAACTCTACTAGCTTTTCCCATTGAAATCAACAATTTAACACACCTTACTCTTTCTTTTAGATAATTCTAAATGTCTTTTTACTTCTAGATTTTTAATTAAATCTTCAAACAACTTGAAACAAACTCTTTAGATAGCTAGACTCCTCACAATATTTTCCTACTATTATAATTTCTCAAATGTCATTAAATAATTAAAAGAATTCACACCATACCTTATGTTCTTTCCTCTCTTCTTAATTCCATGCTTTACAAACACTTTGGTTCCTTCATAATCTTCATGAAAAGTCTTCTTTCCACTAATTTTGTTGTTCTGTACTTTCTTGCTGACTTACCCTCTTTCCTTTTTCTCACATATGGTCAACACTTCCTATGTGGTCTTCTTCAAAACAATTTTCTTTTCTATAACACAAATCAATCCTCCATAATTTAAGAGCGCCAAAACATCGCTTCCTCTTTAATCAACAATTTTGTCCTTTTGGCTTTGATACCAAACTAATGGGGTTGGATGAATTAGATCCACAATAATAATTAAACACAAAATACACACTACAGGCACTTATAGAAATTATAGAATCATTTCATTGCTTGATCAAAAGGCATTACATTGTGCTTCTTTTATAGAGGTTTTTGATTGTTTTCGCAAACATCTAAATTAGCTGACATAAGACAAATAGAATTTTCTAAAACTATCTACACAAATGACTTCTAGAACTTTGAAAAATAAAATATTAATTTTACCTAACCCTATTTGGTAATCCATAGTTTCTAGAATCCTCTAATATTATTTTACAATTTTCATTTGAGGAGAAATTACACATTCCAACAATAATATATAGTAATGATTCAAAAGATTCAAACAACTCTTACTACAAAGGAATACATAACCATTCTAGGCTAATTTGTTTTTTTAAAAATGAAATCTAAAACTTCAATATAGAATCAATTGCATCAATATAATTCAAACCATTCAAACCATGATATTGAAGTTGTAATACTAAAATAATAAAATATAATACATTGAACCAAACATGATACTTGGCGATCAGCAATAAACTATCTTGTTTTGTTTTGGCTTCTTGTTTTTGTAGTTATTTGGTAATCAACTAAATGTATTGAAGATACACAAGGCCTAATAAACATGCAATCATCTAAATGTTCTTGCATCTTCTATCTTTGATCCATCTTCTCTCTCAAATGCTTTCACAAACTATCCTCATGTGTATGTCGTCTCATTAAATAATAGTTAGCCATAATCATTAATTAATTATAATTCTTATAATATATAATCAGGTATTTCTCAAGAGAATTTTAAACCCTTAATAGTAGGGGATTTCTATATGGAGATAAGAGTTCAATAGTCATTTAATAATGTTGTTGGGTCAAGCTATTCTCTAAATTTGCATCTATTGTTCAATAAAATAAAAGATGGAAGTTTCTTATTTTTATGTTATGTTTATACTATTCTATTTTGCCAATATGATATCAGAGCTATCTTCCTATTAAACTATGGTGTAATATGCTTATACTCATCAAGTTAGTACTTGTGGTTATTATGTTGATGGATAACTACCCTTCTATCCCACCAACATTATACTTTCCCCAGCCTTATAACGAAGAGGTTCCTAAATGGCTAAACAATGATAAATTTCCTCATCTTACATTGGACATTTCTTCTCCTATAACTGTCATTCAATTGCTTAAGGATGCACACACTTGATGCCAAGAATAACCTTGACATTTGTAGAATTCAGATGATCAAGATTAGCCTAGATATGTAGAAACGAGATAACCATAACCCCTTGGAACGAAATCGATAGCTCTTACTTTATTATGTTTTCTTCTCTATAATATGGTGTTTAAATCCCCACCAGTCCACTTCTGACCTAATTTATATTAAACATGACAAAGAAAGTGGAGCCATCAGTGTCATTGAGAGTGGAACCCAACAAAAGTTAAGGCTGCAATGTAATTGTGGAAAGGGAATATTCTGAACAAATTGGCTACAACTTGTCTTTCTTCCATATAATGAGAGCGAAATCATCTGTGAGCATGTGAAAACTTGATAATCCTGTACAGCGACAGCTTACTAAACAGACCTCAAATTGAGGTTCTCAGAATGGGAAGCAAACATTTCATGAATGGTGGCTTTAGATAAAATTGCTCATAAAAAAGGCTGATGAATATTGGTTTTACGTAAAATTGTTTATCAAAAAGGTTAAAGAAGACTGAACATGTACGATGGTCCAACCTTATTGAATTTATGGAAACATGAATCACATTTCCGTAGTACAGTCTACAGAAAAAAAGCATGAATCTCAATTGGTAGCAACTATTTTGATTAAAATTGATTGGTAGCAGATCTTATTGATTAAAATCTATTGTTGTTGAATAGAGCGACATTAAATTGATTGCAGTTCTTTTCAAGAAATTACCTTCCACCTTTCTTCTCTTGTCAAAGATATTATTTAACAGAAGTAACTTTATTTTTTAAACTATTCAATTATTTCCTATTAATTACATACGTAGATTGACCAGCCACCTGATTCATGATGTACTTCTTACTGAATTAAGTCAATTCAATGACATTTTATAGCGCTGTATTGCTGATCAGTGTGTTATAATCTTTTACATGTGTGTAATAGTCAATTAAGTGCAGAATGAGAGGTGTAAATGGGAATGGATTCCAGCATTGTCATTCAATATGTTACTATCAACGCGGTCAATGCTCAACAATAATGAGTGAATTCTATATTTTATATTATGGTAAAGAATGTATGTGTTCTAATAGTTTGCTCTGATGTTATGTATTTAGGTAGTCAACAAAATATATTTGAGTAATTTTATATTCAGAGACATGAATCTCATTTCCTTTTACTTGTCCACTAGAGAAGTTATAGATTCTGATATGCTTTCTAAAAAAAAATTAATTGCTTTGTTATGACAGTCTTGCATTCATTTCCAATAACGAACTTACACTGTGGGGTGCTACCTCGTTAAAGAAAAATGCACCATAATTTCAATGGCAGGCAATATATTTGAATTTAAATGTGCAGTCCTTGTAAAGACGTTCTGTGGTTGTAATTGACTAATGCACTGAAATTTTTAAACACTGCAGTTATTCTCCATGAAGGCACAGATTGTGAAGCCATGAGATTCATGAAGAACTAATAATTAGGGATGGAATTACAAAATCTGAGTGGCAATGGAGCTTTTTTCAAATTGTGATATTGGTATTGTGAGCGGTAGATAACATGTGCACTCCAGTCTACTATTCTCAACAATCAACACTAACATAAAAGGCAAAATAAAAATAAAAATGATATA
Source organism: Cupressus sempervirens (assembly GCA_028749045.1). Classification (NCBI taxonomy): domain Eukaryota; kingdom Viridiplantae; phylum Streptophyta; class Pinopsida; order Cupressales; family Cupressaceae; genus Cupressus; species Cupressus sempervirens. The sequence continues at coordinate 156,685,436 of CM053788.1, read as the reverse complement.
TCATATTTTACCAAAACCTAATTCTAAGAAATGATAAGATGTTCAATACAATTCTAAATCAGATATATGCATCAAACTATCATAAAAGTGGTTATTTTTTTAATTAAAAAAATAACTCTTAGACATAAAATTGATGATAGTCATGTTCAACATTTAAAGAAGTGAGAAGATCCTCTTATTCTTCATTTTAGTCTATAATTTTGAATTAAAGTAATTTGTAATATTTCTATTCATGATTTTGGACTATTTTTAATTAAAAAATAATAGAAATTAAGAGATCATAATAAAAGAAGCAAGAAGAGGGAGTAGCAGATTAAGAAATATGTTTTTCCACATTTTTAAAGAAATATATCATAATATGTAATGTGATCTTTCAAAATGATGAAATAAATAATTTTATTAGAAGTCTATTCAACTAAAAACAAACTTTATTCTTCAGTATTTTTAAGTCTCAAATTTCATTTCAGAAGCCTCCATTTTATAATATTAATAGAAACAATCATTCCATACATCCTCCAAAGGATGTTCTTAAACTTAGTACCAGTGGTTAATTTTTCAGTTATCCTAGACCAACTAGATCTGCAGGTGTTAGTTGTAATAGTAATAAAAGAAATTCATATATAGAGTGAAGCTTAAAATGTGTCTGATGTTTTAAACCTTCATGAATGACTAATAAAACTACACCAAAAATACTATACATTATTTTTGTAAAAAAATTAACGTTATGAAAACAAAATGAAGACTAAAATCTATAATACATTTGAAATGTAGATAAAATTACAATTTCAGAAAGATAAAAGAAATCTTATTATTATTATTGTTGTTGTTGTTTTTGGCATTGTAGTAGTATTCTTCCAAATTAACATGAAACAACTACTAAGCCTAATATAAAAAATGTTTGTCATTTGGTAACTTTAGATTTTAATATGCAAACTTCCACAACCTATGATTTCCCTATGCACATATTTTTAAATAATAAATAAAAGCACCTTTATTTTTACCTTTTGTTTCTTATATTTAAGTACAAGTACCTTTTTTAATTTTAAAAATATTTTTCCTAACTATTTCACTAAACATAGAATTAAATGAATATAGTTGGCTTTATAAAATTTGTAATGGGCCAAAGTTTGTATCAACAAGGGATGGAGTAGATGGAAAATAATATATTTTAAGCAATGCATTTTCCTATATGGAACTCTTCTCAAGGTGTACACAAAAGTGTGTATAGTATCAAAATGATTAGGTTTTTTCGTCATTGCCCTTGTTTCATCCTAAATTATTTTGTCCAATATTTCCAAAATGATATTTCTTATACTCTAATCTTGAACATATTAAATTTATCAAATAGTTCATATTTTGCCTTAAAGTTTCTCTCCTCTTCTTTCCTTCTTGACATCTTGTACAAATGGTATTGTCTGTTCTATGTAGCCTTTGTAGATCTCTAACAACTTGTGAAGAAATGGTATTTTCCAAGTTGTTAACGTTAACATGACACATCCTTCTATGAAAAAGTTAGTTATCATCAAAGTTAGTCATCATCAATCTAATATATCAAGCATCCTTTTGTAGCTCCTTCTAATATATACATGTTATTGTCTTTCTTCTTGCTAATTTCAAAGTAAACATTATTGATGTAGTTATTTCCAACAAAATTAATTGAATTTCTACCAGTAATATAAATTATATTTTCATCATCAAAAAATCTAATAGAGTTACCATCATATTTTTAAAGTGTAAAGTAATTGATTTTATCCCAAGTAATATTTTTCAACTAATAAAAAATTTAATTTAATATGAGTGGAAAGTAGACTAGAATTAATATATTTAAGTATATAATAAGTCCAATCAACTTCTCCCAATGAATGAATTGTTTTGAATTGCAATTATCTTTTTCTTGAGAAAATTGCTTATTTTTTCACATCTATTCATCAAGGTTGTGCATCTAATATTGAACTTTTGTTTAAATCATTGTTTTTCTCATGTATTTTCATAACTGATTGAATATTTTTTTAATTAGATTTGAATCCTTTGATTTATTAGCCATTTTGTTAAGGAAAAAAAATATTATGGACATTTGACATAATTATTTTTAAAAAATTCTTTTAATAATTTTTAAAATAGATATTAGGGAAGAGCCTATAACATCACGGTGAATTGTGAGCCTCTTAATTGGGAGGTCTTGAGTTCGAATCTACTCAAGAATAAACTAATAATTAAAATAATTAAGCACAAAAAATAATAATAATTAACCTTGACCTTTTTGCCTCTTACCAATAAAAAATAAAAATAATATGAAAATATAAGAAATAAAGAAAAAGTTTTTGAAATATTAGAAATAAAGAAAATGTTGAGTGTTCCTTCTCTATTTTTTTAAAAAATGATGTAAATAAACTAACGTATAAATAATGAAGTTTGTGCCTTATCCAAGACTTGCCACAAATTTCATAGGTCGATACTGCAAAAATACTATCATATTTGGATCCCTCCAAGCCTTGACACAAGTGAACTATTATTGCAAATAGATGATGCGACCCTAGATTTGATTTTTTTCGTTCATTCACTTTCCACTCGTCGGGTGATTAAATAGGTGATTGGGGAAGAAATTCTCTGCCCAAAAACATAGCATTTCCTTTATCCTTCAAACTTGGTGTTATCTTCCTCTCCAATGCTTTTTATATTATGAAATATCCACAACTTGTACAATCACTAGCCACCAAGGTTCTTAGGCACTATTTCTTGGTTGATAACAAGTTCAGTCACCATGCAACATTATGACTTATGGGCAGGGCAGGCTTTAGTGGGCAGTTTTTTCTTGCTACCAACTGATGCAAAAACATGAAGCACTAGTCACATATGAGGTGCTTCAAAGAACTATAAAAAAAAAAAATCCCATCTCATATGAAATTCACACTACACGACATGGCTTGTGTGCTTGGTTTTTAGTTGGAAGATCATGTTAGAAAAACTAGTTATGCCATCTTGTATTTTCTACGATTTTCTAATATCCCTTCCTACCACAAATTGCAACAATTGACTCTCGTCAGGCCGAATGATGCAGTTTGGAATGCCTGGTATGATCCATGTAGGTAGGGGGATTTTGGCCTTTAAACTTAGTCCAAAAAACAACAGATGTCAGGTTGGTTTCCAAACCTACTTGATGTTACATGTAGTGTTTGGGACTCGACTTTGCCTCCATGGGGTGCTTTAGGTGGAAGCTAGGATTTTTGCTCAGGGTAGGACTCACACATGTAGGCTGCCATCACCGTCGATTGCATTCTAGCTATGGATGATGAGGGTCAAATAATGCAGGTTGCTCGAGATTGTGCAGAAATAAAAGAATGAAAGTTTGAAGCTCTAATTTTTTGCATTTTGACTCTTAGTCATATGCTTAGAACTAGTATTTTCCTTTGGCTACTAATTGATATCCTCAAACTATAATTATCATGTAATATTGGATGACTGAAATTTTTGTGTTGAGTGATCCTTCTAGGTTTTCTTTTTTATTCTTTCTTGGTTGAGCTTTTGGATCAAATTATTAATAAAATATTATAGTGGCTTGACAACTTTTTCCTAGAAAAAAAGAATGAAGCTTAAAATGTAAATCTTGTTTCAACTTTTTATAAATCAATAATAAAATTAGATCTAAAATTTTATCCATTAGTTTTGGAAAAAATTTAAAACTAGCAAAATAAAATGAAGACAAAAATTGATGGTACATTTAAAATGTAGATTAAATTACATGTTTAGAGATGTGAAAAATGTAGATTACCAACCAAAAAAAATTACCCCACTACTACTTATCAAAGCAAATACATCAATCAAAGTAGCATAATAATACAATCTACCAGGTATCCTACTAAGATTGTCTTAAACAGTACTACCTAAAAGGAAAGAGTTAATAAACAAAGGCTGAATAACCTTTGAATAGACTAATTCCTTAAACCAACAAACTATTAGACACAAAAAACTGAGAGGAGGAGGCCCTAATTTGGCTTCTTCTCATCCTTCCCTTTAACGAGGATGTTGGCCCAATCTTCTACCAAGAAATTGAATACCATTCCTAGAGTCCTTGTGAATCAAGTCCTACTCCTAGTTATACTTCAACAAGTCCAGTGTAGTAGCTAGCATGTGTGTCACCTTAATGGTGAACTTTGTCAATAGTCTAACCCTTTCCTCTAGCATTGCATCATATCCCTCAAGTCTTTAACCTTCAAGTTATTGGTCTCCTTAGGAATCTCCAACTTTCCACTCGAATTACCCTCCATCATGTATAAGTTACCAATATCCTAAAAAATTGATGGGTTAGAAATAATATTTTATGTATTGCGCTAGCCAGAGAGGACACTATTGTAGAGGAGGGGACTCTTTTCATCATTTCTAGGGAACTGGTCCTACATGAGGTACACTCTTCCCATAATAATAGAAGTGAAAATGTTTGTCATCCATTTTCTCCCCTTAACCTCACCACCCAAGCTAGAAATTGATGAGTTTGAATTTTCCACCTTATCCTCCTCCTCATTCCCTAAGCCATAGTTTGATGTCTTATATTTCACTCTTTTTGTGGGTGGGTCATCTCTTTAGAATCCTCCTCCTCCTCTTATCAAGCAGTAGACTTCATCTTCCTTTTAACATTTTCTTTTCTATTCTTCTAGACCTTCACCTTCCACTTCTCACCTCATTATCAGAGTCCTCTAGCTCCTTCTCCTTCCCTTTTTGTATTTTCACTTTTTTACAAAGGGGTAATCTTCCTCTCCTTAGGGAACCCACTTGGTGAAGGTAAAGGGGTAGGGGCTTTAGGGCTGATAATTCTCAAGGGGATATGGTGGGGCAAGGATTATGGAGAGTTGAGATATCAACCTCTACAATCCTAGGGGTTAACAAGGCCAGATGTAATTGGTAAAGAAAGAACATCATCCCTTGGTGGAGGATTGTAATTAACCCTATTTTTCATCTTTTCCTTAACATCAAATACATTATCAACTAATTTATGTAATATGAAGAATGAAATTGAAATATAATCACAATGGTGTAAATTATTTAGGAGGGGAAAATGGTAATAGTAGAAAACACCATATCTCCCTTCCAGAGTTGGATATTTCATCAAAACCAAGAAAACTTCATTCAATGGCTCTGGAAGCTTTTCCCATAAAAACCCTCCATGATGGTGAATGGGTTCTTCACCCTTCTGAAAGAAGTGATTTAGGCTAGCTTCATCTGCTACCCTAGTCACCTTCTCCCTTTCATCGCAAGGCCCATCACTGAAGAAATAATTTCCTCAAAAACCTAAAATGTAATACCATTAACTATCATTTTTCTATCTTCCTAGGAATTCAAAAATTGATGAGAACAACTCTCATCAAAACCATTTAGCACCTCCATGAACGAGACAAATCCCCCCTCCCTAAGTATATACCTGGTTAGGGGATTATGGGTACTATCCTCAATCATCAAAGGCTCAATACACAATAGATCTCTCCGCATTGCAAAAAAACCTTCACCATGATTCCCACTCCTTTCAAAGCTATAGATTAGAAGCAAATTTTAAAAACACAATCATAGTTATAGAAAAGAATAAGTTGCACTAAGTACTCATAAAATCCTTCACTATCATAAATACTCATCTCACTTCTCCAATTTCGTAACATGTTCCAATTGTTGTTTCCTAAATCCACTTTTTTCATCATCCCCAAGAAGTTGAAGACTTTTGAAATTTGAATCATTACTTAGCATCTAGTACAAAGTTATGCAAAAGAAAATCCTGAAAACTACACACAAGTCATACTTCAATATACTTTCCCTTTTGAACCACAAAAAATTATCATTCGAAGTACCCATTTCATCATTGATTGCCATTTATCAATAGTGACTTTGCCCCATCAATTGACTTAGCATTGAGTTTTCACTAAGATCCATACAGTACAACATTTGGAGTCAAATTGCAATGACATTTTCTAATGGAAATGTAATTCATGTCAATTTTCATGTTTTTTTCATCTCTCCCTAATGTCATTGCAATGGCGATGCTGGAGTCACACTTGCAACACCCCCATGGGAATAAATTAAAAAAAGAAGAAGAAAAAATGACATAAATTATTTTCCATTTGTTTTAATTTTGGAGAGTTGTGTGCGAAAGAGGTGGAGAGCTCTAAATAAGGGTGAAGGGCTATGAATGTTGTTGTGCCCTTGTGATCAATGCATTTGGTTGTTGTGCCCTCATGATTTGTACATTTTGTTGTTGAGCTATTAGTTTGTAATTTCATTGTTATGCCATGCACTTACTCTATAGTTTCATTATTGTGTTGTGCCCTTGCTCTATGATTTCTTTGTCATGATGTGCCATTGTGATCTACATGCCCTCTCTCTGTGATTTTATTCAAGGGGTGAGAAGAGGCACATATGTAGATATTTTTTCTTTTCTTTATAAACATGTATGTTTTTATATTTCCTTCTAAACATGTACTATTTATATAGTTAGATAGATCTCTTTTAAGGTGCTTATTACATATTATCTCACAATAGAAAAAATGATCCAACTACATACATATTCCAGAATCAAAATAATAATAAAATAAAACTCACTCAACCTATGCTAAGTGACTTACCGCAAGATCCTACCCAAAAATAATGTAGACCACAAAAAATAAATAGAGCTCACAAGAAATTTTACAAAAACATATCATAGCAGATATTTTTAGAAAGAAACAAGGCATAACATAGTTGAATTGGTCTAGTTTTTTATTAGCTAGGTTGATTACAAATTCGTGTAGAATTGTCATCAAATTAGGTATACATTCTAGAATCCAGATAATAAAATAATAAAACTCATTCAACCCATGCTAAGTGACTTACCTCAAGATCCTGAACAAAAGTAATGTAGACCACAAAAAATGGGTAGAGTTCGCAAGATGTTTTACAAAAACATATCATAGTAGATCCTTTTAGAAAGGGACAAGCCATAACATAGTTGAATTGTTCTAGTTTCTAATTAGCTAGGTTGATTATAAATTCCTATAGAACTATCATCATATTAGGTACATATTCCATAATTTAAATAAAATAATAATAAAACTCACTCAACCCATGTTAAGTGACTTACCTCAAGATCATGCACAAAAATAATGCACACCATAAAAAATGGGTAGAGATTGCAAGAAATTTTACAAAAGCATATCATAGAAGATATTTTTAGAAAGAAACAAGCCATAACCCAGTTGAATTGGTCTAGTTACTGATTAGATGAGTTAATTACAAATTCCTATAGAACTATCATCAGATTAGGTACATATTCTAGAATCTAAATAATAAAACAATAAAATTCACTCAACCTGTCCTAAGTGACTTATCTCAAGATCCTACACAAAAATAATGTAGACCACCAAAAATGGGCAAATTTTGCGAGAAATTTTACAAAAACATGTCATAGAAGATAATTTTAGAAAGAAACAAGCCATAACCCAGTTGAATTGGTCTAGTTGCTTATTAGTTGGGTTGTTTACAAATTCTTATAGAACTGTTATCAAATTAGGTACATATTCCAGAGTTCAAATAATAAAATAATATAACTCACTCAACCTATGGTAAGTCACTTATCTCAAGATCTTGCAAAAAATAAATGCAAAACACAAAAAATGGGTAGAGTTCAAAAGAAACTTTACAAAAACATATCATAGAAGATATTTTTAGAGAGAAACAAGCGATAACCCAATTAAATTGATCTAGTTGTTGATTAGCTGGGTTGATTAAAAATTACTATAGAACTCTCATTAGATTTGGTATATATTATAGATTCCAAATAATAAAACAATAAAATTCATTCAACCCATGCTAAGCAACTTACCTCAAGATCCTACGCAAAAATAATGTAGACAACTAAAAATGGACAAACTTCACAAGAAATTTTACAAAAGCATATCATTGTAGATATTTTTTAGAAAGAAACAAACCATAACATAGTTGAATTGATCTTGTTGTTGATTTGCTGGGTTGATTACAAATTCTTGTAGAACTATCATTAGATTACATACATATTCTAGAATCCAAATAATAAAACAATAAAACTCACTCAACCTATGCTAAGTGGCATACCTCAATATCGCACACAAAAATAATGTAGACCATAAAAAATAGGTAGAGTTCACAAGAAATTTTACAAAAACATATCATAGAAGAAAATTTTAGAATGAAACAAGCGATAACCCAGTTGAATTGGTATAGTTGTTGATTAGTTGTTTTGATTACAAATTCTTGTAGAACTAAAATTAGATTAGGTACATTTTCTAGAATCTAAATAATAAAACAATAAAACTCACTCAAATTGTGCTACACAATTTAGCTCAAGATCCTATGCAAAAATAATGCAGATCATGAAAAAAGGGCAGAGTTCCCAAGAAATTTGACAAAAACATATCATAGCAGATATTTTTAGAAAGAAACAAGCTATAACCCAGTTAAATTGGTCTATTTGATAATTAGCCAGGTTGATTACAAATTCTTGTAGAACTGTCATCAAACTAGGTAAAATAAAATGAACAATCATATTTCCCAAAAATGATCTAGCTATATACATATGCCATAACATTGGCCTCCACATCATTTTACTTAGGGCCTATTTTGCAATGGGAATATAGTTGGAATAGGCATTTGTCTATTCTTGAAATCTCTGAATTCTCCTTTTGGGTATAGTAGTTAGGAATTGGGAATAAGCATGCAATAGGAATACATATTCTATTTATGCCCAAAAAAATGAGTATCTCAATTCCACCTAAATAGGTGGAGTTGGAATACTTATTCCTATTCCACATTTTTACTTTGTTAAAAAACAAAAAAAATTGGGTCCATGAAAATTGTGCTGTTCATTTTCCTCAATATTTGCACTCAAGCTTCAACTCCTTTTCTTGATACTTGCAGAAAATAATGTGGGTTATCACTAGCATTGTTGTTGAATCTTTACTTTGGGGTTGAATTCATCATTATAGGTCCCGAGGTTTTTTCTTTTTGTTTGATACTAGAGATTATTGTTCTTAAGCCCTAATGAGATAATTGAAGTGAATGTTGTGAGGGTTTATTTCTTTTCCAATTTTCATGGATTGGTGGAAGTTGTAGGAGGTACCAATAAATCCTCTTTGGCCAAGGACTACATGCTAATTACAAATTAATGCATGTAATTGTTGTTGTTCATTTCAAAGTGCATCTGTAATTAAAAGGTCAGTAAATTAAACATATTGATCATGAAAATTTTATTTGTTGATACAAACTAGGAAAGTTGTTTGTTTCCATCTATGTGTATGAAGAGATTAAGTTTTCTTTCATCTATATAAACTATTATAATGTGATAAATTTTTTTAAATTAATGTGGTTTTTTTCTTTGGAGCTACTAAACATACATTTAAATTAGATATATTAAATCCAATTATAGGTGAAGTAATAGGCTTTAATTTTAATTGTGGTGACTAATTATGTATAAAATGATGAATAAATAATACTTGTTTGATAATTATCTTCTTGTGTGAATAATTATGTGATAATTAGAGTGGTATTCACATTTAGTGCAATCTAGTGGAGCATTAAAGGATTAAGTGTATTGAAATCAACATGTTTACTATATTTAACAATTGATTCAAGATGAGAGGATTTCATTGTGCATGGGTAATTAAGAAGGTATTTTGTTGTGCAACCACTTTCTTTAGTGTTATCCTAAGATTATATAGGATTTTCTATGCATCATAAAAACATGGAGAAAGGAATTTAAAATCTATTCTATAATATATAAAAATAGAGAAACAATATAGTTGAGAGAAGAAAGGATTTAGGTTAGTTGAACGATTTAGGAGATGCATCACTTGCATGCCAAACATGAAGTGCATTCTCCAACTTATAACGAATGGTTGAATATAAAGGCTCCATACACTAGCCCAAAAATGGAAGCCAATAATGTTGAAGAATAAATTTAGTGCCAAGTTGAGTGACATTATCTCTAAACCTCTAAATATATTGAGAGACATTTTATGGTCAACATTAAGGCCCTTTAAAGTGATGATCAAATATGGTCCTAAGGCACAAATGTCTTGGACATTAATTTGAGTACCCAAGATCATGATTGAGGACTTCAAAGTCATGAGGATGAACTAGGTGAGATCACCTCCCTAACATGGCTATCAAAGTGAATGTGATGAGGACAAATAATAATAGCCAAATCCATTAGGAGTTAGCAAGGTAGATCTAATATCAACACCATGTTCTTGCTTCTGAGCTAACAGTTCTTTAGGTGGATTTTCTTGTAAAATATTAATTTTGTTGAACAATTGTAGACTCTTAGAAAATGCATTCTTGTTTTCTATTACCATTCACATGCTTCCCTTGAACAAAATCAAAATGAAGAGATATAAATACACCAAATTTTTCTTTCAAAACCATATGTGCAAATATAAACATTAAGTACAACATGTACAATATTTTTATAGATATACTCATTAATTACACCATATTTTTCTTTAAAAACCATATGTGTAGATATAAAAATTAAGCACAACATGTCCAATATTTTTTTAGATAGATACATTAATTACACCAATTTTTTCTTCCAAAAATGTGTGTGTTAATATAAACATTAAGTAGATGATGCTCCTGATGTAAATGATGCTTCTACTAATCACATTGATGAGAAGGAGGAGGAGGATGATGCTTATAACCTATTATTGTTTATAATTCATATGTGATGCTAATATTTTATGTAATTTTGAGTATATGTATCATGAATTTTTTAGCTAACATAAGACAAATTATTTACTATTGTAGAAAGATGAAGCCCTTTCATGAACATCCCATACAAGCTCATGGATCATCAGGTATAAGTCAGTACACCCCATAGAGATTAATGTCTTTCACCATTTGTAAAATATTTGTCTCATTTCCACTTATCTCTATTATTTTGTGGTCTAGGTACTAGTGAATAAGTATTTGTTAGATTTGTCTTCCTCGAGCAGAGAAAATGTAGGTGTGCAAGAAGAAAGTGAGACCTTTAGTATGTCTAAATCAAGGAGATTGACTCGAGGTAAAAATATTAGAAAGAAATTCAATAAGTGCATGAAATTTTTCCTTGCTCAAGGGGGGTCATTTTCTTATGATGATGAGAATAAAGGCAACTTTGATGTGCCCTTTATGTAAAAACATCTACAAAAACAATGGCTCCCTAGAGAACTTCCCCCAATAAGCATTTATTTTTTATTTTTGTGTTAGGATGAGGATATATCACATAGTACCATCCTAATTATATGGTTTGGGCCTATTTTCCATTAATGGCATAAAGGTCAAATTGATTAAGTATGTCAAACCTTGCTATGATTATAGTAGTTGGATGTAGATTGTTAGATATAAATGAAGGTATGTGTAGGTATGCACTCGTGAAAAATTATATACAACCAAAAGTTAGTGAAAAAAATAAAATATTAGCTATATACATTGACAGAAGGCCAAAAGCATCAAGGAATATTGCAGGCTTTATCAATAGTACATGACTTGCATTAACTAAGAAGCCACCCAATTGCATATTTGAGGCACGCGAGGGAAATTGTGTATTTTTATGTGCAATAAAATCAATACGTGGAGGTGAAGAGCTTCTTATTGATTACAATTTGTATCTCATAGATGCAAACAAAGCCACTATCATGGGCGAGGTGATACATACTATGCACATTTAAAATCAACTCCAGGAAATGAAGATAAACACACCATTAAATTTGTATAATTTTTTGCTAACTTAGAATAATAACACGTGTTTTAACATGTCTCAATGATTTTTTTGAAATGCATGGTTACAATATGGATCAACACCCCATAGGGTCTGCACGACAGTTATGGTTCTTCTTTCTGATAGGTAAAACTCATTGTTGTAGTACAAATTAGATACTAGAAATATGTTAAGGTGTATTTTTTATTATGTTTTATTCTTCACTACTATTTTGGATAGATTTTAAATATAGAGCTAATAATATTACTCTTGCAAATGAGTGTTGATTATGACAAGGGAAAGGAAATGGTATTCCATGAGGACGAGGAACTGTGCCATGATGAGCTAGTTAAATTTACTATTGATTTTAATTCAATCTCTGCTCCTATGGTTTCATTGAAAAAGTGTATTAATGATATAGGAAAAAAATTATCAAAAATAACATTAACTCAACCTTAGACTCCTACAACAAAAGATATAATCAATAGTTTTTTGACCCTAGTTCACACATATTTAGTAAGTATTAATGTAGTTTTTAATTATAACAAAAGTTCAAGAATGGTTTTTATAGTATACTCTTTTATTTATGTCATTAAATAAATTGCATGCATTATTTTTTCAAAGGATGTTAAGGATGTTAAGGGGCGATCCCCTAGAGGATGATACTTCAAGTGGTTAAAGTACATCACATGTTCTATCTTACACTTGTGTTTTGCTTGAAAAAAAATTATTTTTAATAGCTCTAATAGTATTTTTTTCATTGTTCTCTAAAAATCTCATTTTTCAGCTCCTACTATTGATCCTCTATTCACTATGCCACTTGGTAAAAGGAACAAATCCTAGGAGGCATTGCCAACTGCAAATTTGGTAACACATAGCTCGGTGATGAATATAGTGGCATCGCCTATTGGTAAGTCAATTCCTCTCTTTGTCTCTCATTTTGCATGTGTTTATTTCTCTTGAACTATTATTTCTTAAGGGGCATTTTGTAATATTTCATTCATTTTATGCAAGAGGCACTAGTACATTTGACCCTATTTTTTTACCAAATTTTTCGACCATCTATTAAAATGGTTTAGATTGGTCACACTATGCAAGGAAAAATATGCTTTTTTAAAAATCCATGCCTGTGTTGGTCAAAATTTTGACCAACATGGGCTTCATATTGTTTTGAAAATGAGAAAGGTCGATGCCCTATTTCATTGTCAATGTGGTTGTTTGATGTTTTACTATTGGGGTTTTAGGGTTTAGAGAATAACATTGTGATTGTTTCCCTCATAAGATCCAATGATGATAGAAATCTTGGATATCTGGCTAAGCAAAATAGGCTGTGCATTTCTGTATTGTGAGCAAGAGGAGCACTATATTTCTATGGCAATCAAAACTTGTTGTTAGATTTCAAAGAACGGGATTGTTTGAGTGAGGAAATATATTTTCGTTATCCAAGACATCCTTGCGACCCTCCTTTTGTTCTGGGCATTAAAGATGCATCTTCTTTCAATCCTCTATTCTACACATGTCCTTGTAGGGCTCTTCTCCAATGTGGTCACGTGTGTGAAAGCACTTATCATGATGGTAAGCATCCACTCTATGTCAAACAAGTTCTTTTTCACTTTAAATATTGTGGTCACAAAGCAACAAAGAATTTCTCACAAGATGAGGAAACAAAGTTCTGTTTGGAGGAAATAAGCTATGCTTTTGATAAGTGTGGATCTTCATCAAATCTCTGGTTTCTGTGGCTGGTCGCTGGAAGTAGAATCCAGGTAAGTAGTTTGGATCTTCTTTTATTTTTCTAGCCAAGACCAAAGATATATGGCAGGATGGAAGATAGTACCTAAATATCTAATGTCAAATGTCCCTTCAAATCAAACAACTCATAAAAATTATTGCATGCACTTGAATTGCAATAAATCTTCTCTTAATACATTAAGTGTAGCTGGTAAATGATTTTATCTACTATACTATAGATCACTACCTTATGTGTCAACAAATAGAATCAATACCATGAGGAAAAATACAAAACCTGTAGCAGACCCCTCAAAGCAAAGTACCCAAAGGAGATACCACTGAAAAGAATTTGAAAAATTCACGGTACTTTCCTATAAATTTTTCCCATCTTTTCTCATGTATATACATAGACATAGGAAAATAATCATTCTCTATACAGTAAGCTTTGATCTTTTGATCTGATATATTGACTTTAAGATTGGAACTCGTTATCTTCTTTTCATAATATCTAAATCGAACTGTGTCTCCTAGCAAGCATCTAGAACTTTATCCCAAATTTTTAATCGTATTTGCTACAACCCGTGTGAAAAAAATGAAATTATGGATGGGCTACTTAGGTCCAACACTCTGTGCAACCATTTTAGAACAAGAAGCATTTTCATATCTGCATTCTATCTTGTGTTGTGCTGCATTTAAGGAAGCCTTGCATATGATAAATTTTCTTGTGTGAAAGCTCCACAAATGGTTGTGTAGGTGTGTCTATGACATCAACAACACAAAACAAAACTCAAGGATAGCTCTTCAAAGAGTAGAGGTAGCTACTCACTATACAAAAGCATTTTCTAAATGTTTTAAAGTTTATCAGCATATCCCTGCATCCCCTCTATGTAACTACTACTATTGAAAATAGATAAGAAAGACTTAGAATCAATTGAAAAACAACACATGATAATCTGATCAAGTACATAAGAACTTCATTCAAATCAGGTCAAGTGACTTACACAATGATTCTGCATGATTTTCTATTGTTGAGAATGTCGATGGGAAAAAATGATCATAGGTTGCTAGTTGAATATTATGACCCAACCAAAGAAGAACTATTTTTATAATGAAATGAACCAAGACTGCTTTCTTGTAACTGCCACTCCAATCCATAATTGCATATGCATAAACAAGTAGCATTAATAAAATGTATAATATATGTTCAAAATAGTGATTGATAAGATACAATCCATAAGTAGGAGGTATTTTTCCACAGCAAGTCAAATTGTGATATTGCTATCAAGGTTTAATTGTGTGATTTTTGAGCCAAAGTCATTGACCCATATTTCATGACTAGTGGTTCACCAAAACCATCTCTCATGAGAATGAATGGAACACTTAGCACTCATTGGATCTAGGTGGTTCTCACAAAGGTGAAGCACCAAGACTTCTTGGGAGGTTACCCATCCTAGTACTACTCTAGCTTGAGTGCACTTAACTACGCAGTTTCAACCATGGTTAAACCCACTCTACTTGCAATGCCATTTGCAAAACCTTCACCAAGTGTTATGCCTTATGAACCATTCTTTAGAAAGCCCCTTAAGCATATCAATTGATAAGAGTTATTTTTGCACAAGTCAAATTGTGATATTGCTATCAAGATTTAACTGTGTGATTTTTGAGTCAAACTCATTGACCCATATTTCATGAGTAGTGGCTCACCGAACCCATCTCTCATGAGAATGAATGGAACACTTAACACTCATTGGATCTAGGTGATGCTCATAGAGGTGAATCACTGGGACTTCCCCAAAAGTCACCCATCGCAGTACTACTCCAGCTTGAGCACCTTAACTACCGAGTTTACTCTATGGTTAAACCCACTCTGCTTGGAACCCTATTTGTAAAACCTTCACCAAGTGTCGTGACTTATGAACCATTCATTAGAAATCCCCTTAAGCTCATCAATTGATAAGTAGGAGATATTTTTCCACAAGTCAAATTGTGATATTGCTATAAGGATTTAACTATGTTTTTGAGTCAAACTCATTGACCCATATTTCATGAGTAGTGGTTCACTGAACCCATCTCTCATGAGAATGAATGGAACACTTGGCACTCAATGGATCTAGGTGATGCTCATAGAGGTGAAGCACTAAGACTTCCCAGGAGGTCACCCATCCTAGTATTACTCCAGCTCTAGCGCACTTAGCTATGGAGTTTCCTCCATGGTTAAACCCACTCTGCTTGCGACCCCATTTGCAAAACCTTCACCAAGTGTTGCACCTTATGAACTATTCATTAGAAAGCCCCTTAAGCTCATCAATTGATAAGTAGGAGATATTTTTCCACAACAAGTCAAATTGTGATATCACTATCAGGATTTAACTGTGTGAGTTTTGAGTCAAACTCATTGACCCATATTTGATGAGTAGTGGTTCACCAAACCCATCTCTCATGAGAATAAATGAAACACTTAGCACTCATTGAATCTAGGTAATGCTCATAGAGGTGAAGCACTGGGACTTCTCGAGAGGTCACCTATCCCACTACTACTGCAGCTCAAGCACGCTTAACTACGAAGTTTCCTCTAGTTAAACCCACTTTTCTTGCAACCCCATTTGCAAAATCTTCACAAAATATTGTGCCTTATGAACCATTCATTAGAAAGCCGCTTAAACTCATCAATTGATGAGTAGGAGATAATTTTCTACAAAAAGTCAAACAAAGGCAAGATACTCCTACAATGTATGCATAAACCCACAAGAGAAAACAATGCTCAAGATGGGGCCATAACATAAAGAAATAATTTCTCAAAGATTGTTTACTTAAAATCTAAGTTATTGGCCTTCGTAGTGGCTTGGGTTCAGGTTCATAGGTCTAGTTTGAGCAGTTTATCAAAAAGAATCTAGTGTTGAGTTCGTCAATACAAAAACATTTAAAATATAAAATATGCATATTTGCAGTAGTATTTCAGTTCAAAATATAATGATATATTAGTGAAACTCAAATGTTATAATATATATTAAAATTAAATAATAATAATGTCAATTGTCAACAGTGAGTCATCATTTAAAAAATACTAATATGGGACTTACAAAATATCATCACCATCTATATTAGATGATATAGGTAGCACTTGGTAAATTAGAAGAACCACAAATAGGACTCCACTAGCATTGGCATTGGCACTAGCACTCCAATGCCCACAAATTTACCCATAGTCATCATCAACATCAAGTGCAACAAAGTGGGAAGTGGAAGATCCAAGTCAATATGTTATGGGCTTATTATCTCAGTCCCTTGTGTCCCCTTTTAGCTACTTTGTTTAAGGAGCAGTAGATTTGAATGCACGTAAACCAAGTCCTTTTCCTTTTTTTAGTCACTACTATGTTTGACCTCATTTTTTGACCAAACATTTTGACCATCAATCAAAAAGGTTTAGATTGTTCAGATTGTAAAGGAAAATTTACATTTTTAAAAATCTAAGCCCGTGTTGGTCAAAATTTTGACCAACACGAGCTTAACTTTGAAATGAAAAATCATTTTCAATTTGATTGTTTCATGGAGCACGCACAAAGGAGGTGGAGCTGGAGCATGAGCATGGTGTGAGGGTTTTCTTAATTTGGCATTTGATTTGCATTGTTTTCTTCTGCATTTGTCACTTGTGCTCCCCAACTTCTCCCTTTTGCTTTCTTTTGAGGCAGTGGTGTGCATATCACTAGAAACATTCCTTCATCTTTTAAATCAGGCTAAAATGAAAAGTCACAAATAAGAGTTTCAGGGGTTTTAGTAGTTCTATTCCATTTCCAAACGATAAGATGAGAGATCTAATTGAACACTTTGCTGAATTGAATTTGAGTTGGGTGTATTATGCCTCAAGAAAGGCAATTTTCATTTCAAAGGTTGATCCGCAGGTAGTCTATAGCCAACCCCCATGAAATAGATGACAGGGGTTGGACTCCTCTTCATATTGGAGCACGTAAAGGCAATCTGAAATTAGTGAGTTTCTGTTCTTTTATAGATATCTTTTTTCTACTCTGAAAGGGCTGATTTTGTTTATGTTAGATAATGGATTGTTCATTGTATTTGATTTTCCATTATTTATATATTACTCGAATCTTGAAGACAAATATATATGCATAAACAAGTATGCATGATTTCGTTTCTTAGATTTATAAACATAAAAGCATCCTTTCAGACTTAAAAAATGTTATAACCACACATTATTTTTTCTTAAGAAGATATAGATGTAGTACAGGGAGGATCGCTTAGTACCAAAGAAAATCACACAGTCAAAATTTTATTCTATGCTGTTGCAAGAGTTTGGAGAGTAGTTCAAACCTTGATAAGAAGTCAAAAAAGAACTTACAGTTTGCAAATTAATGGTTAACCATATTAATTCCACAGAAAACAATTTCCAGTGTGTGAGTATGTGTGATTTCATATTCTTGATGATCATGGATATTTTGTAGGATTTACTTCCCTTTCCCTAGAGATACTCTCTTTCTCTATCCCTCTCTCTCACTCAGGGAAAGCACTTCTCCTACATCCACTGCATTAACCCAGTATATGGTAGTTGGATAACATAACGTGTATACATATATCAACACAATTTTTGTAAAATATAATGCTTGTTATTTACAAGATCATCAAAGGTATAATTTTATCATTTGACATAATTTTTCCTCCTAATATACTGATTAACCAGCATCTTAATCATTCAACATTCATGTTCTTAAATCCCCAAAAAAGACCATAATGGAAAAATGGGATGTAACACAATCTACTCGAGAAGGCTATCCATTCTACCATTGTGATGTGGGCCACAAACTCAATAGAATCTCTTATTGTATCCATTCCACCATTGTGATGTGGAGCACAACTAAACTTCATCCCTTATTGTATTTTAGACCTTCACACTTGGCAAGCATGGATCATTGGAGGGATTTTGTGAGTGAAGGATAGGAGGGGTATCCATTCCACCATTGTGGTTTGGGAAACACACTCAACTTCATCCTTTATTGCTAAGTTACCGATTTAGATGTGGATTCTAGAAGTAGGGATTTTTTTTTGGATGCGGAGGTGGGAGGAAACATATATATAATTTGCACTAATTTTGTGTACAAATAGTACATGAAGAATAGGATCACAAGGCCAACTTTAGATGACCATTACTTCCTTT
Source organism: Cupressus sempervirens (assembly GCA_028749045.1). Taxonomy (NCBI): domain Eukaryota; kingdom Viridiplantae; phylum Streptophyta; class Pinopsida; order Cupressales; family Cupressaceae; genus Cupressus; species Cupressus sempervirens. The sequence continues at coordinate 156,666,816 of CM053788.1, read as the reverse complement.
GTGCTGCTGCAAATATTTACCATAACCACCTTTTAAGAAGCTTGTGAAATTATCTTCCAAATGAATCTAAGATCTCTTTGACTAAAGGCCTATCTGGGTGCATAGCCTTCTTCAACAATATGAGCTGTCTGGAAAAAAATCAACAGAAAAAAATGTTCCAATTTGCTCAAATCAGAACTCTGAAATTAGATGTCACAGAACTAGCTAAGGATGATAGAAATACTCCAAATTGTAATGGAAATGTACTCATTAATAGGATAAGCCCTAGAGATAGGGCAACACCACATAATGCTCTCCTTATTGGAAGAGAGCATTCCACTTATATTTGCAACATGAGATCTCAAATGTGTACAATTAGTTCCTATATTTTTTTCTTACCTGAGCTCCACAAGATGTAAAGATCCAACTGCTATGTGTGAGAAAAGTGCTTTTAATTTCAAACTATTTAAATTTCAAAGCTGGCATACACCCAAACAGTTAGGTACAAGTTCACACATGACCAATAAAACCAACATAAGGGACGTGTGCTACATGTTGGCATCTCCATAAATCAACTTGTATTTTAATATCGTTATTCCTAGATACATCTCAATTTGCTTCTATAGTAGCACAACATATTGATGATGATGATAAAATGAGTTTCAACTTTAACTAGCAAATTCAAATGGAAACAACAAAAACAAGTTTCAATGTTTATGGATTAGAAGTTGACCATATTTTAACATTTCAAGAGACAACCAATACTTTAACCTAATGTATATGATTTCTCACTCACCTTATTTTCAGTTGGCCACCAGGATATCCATTTCTCATTTCAATTCCATATTTTTCCTGACATGTTGGATATTTGGATTGTTGTTCATCAGTGAAATGGATCTTCATGAAATGGTTTTCCTTAGTTGCTTAATTGGCAAGGAGGCCATCAAATCTTATATAGGCAACTGGTTAGTTATTGCTTGTGTTGAAGGTTAGATGCAACCTTTGTGCTTGTAGAAAACCCCCCTCCTAGCTAACGTATTCCCTTTACATACAGAAGCTCTTTGTGTTAGGTAGGTTCAAGGGGTCATTTTGTCACATGCTTAGAGGGTTCATCAGCTATAAGTTGCAAATTGTGACCATAAAACCAATGTAAATTGGTAGGCATATATATTTTTGGAGATTGGAACAGTCATGAAATTTGGTGTGCTCCATTTTGCTTTCTATTAATGGACATGTTTCCTCTTGCAAGATATTATGAGCTAGGGTGGGAGACCTGTGTGAATATCCATTTAATCTTTGTATTAATCTAGATTTGTGTAAAAACCACATGGTTTCATTTGAGCTCTAAGCTTCATGAACCCAAAATAAAAAGTTCTAGAATTCCTTTTTATCTTGGAATTTAATCTCTATTTTGACATATTTTACCTCAAAAAATTTTATCCTTTGCATTTTTTAACATATCAAGTATTATATCCATGTGCATGTTACATGATGTAGCTCGGAATAAGGCTCTACTTTCATGAGATCAAATTATATTTATCTAGTTCCAAGGGCATCTTGTGAAGAAATAGAGCAAGGCAAGGCTTCTCCTTTGTGTATGACTTGATTGATCTTTTAGCAAATTTCTAGAACATTTTTCAATAGATACACATCAAACAAATTCAAGGCTTGTATCTATTGCCCTTATGTTTTGCTTTCAATTAGAAATGGAGAAATAGAGCAAGGCAAGACTTTCTATATCTATTGCTCTTCTTGTGAAGAAATGGAGCAAGGAAAGGCTTCTCCTTTGTGTATGGCTTGATCTATCTTTTAGCAAATTTCTAGAACATTTTTCAATAGATACGCATCAAACAAATTCAAGGCTTGTATCTATTGCCCTTTTGTTCTGCTTTCAATTAGAATTTTTTGTGTGCCTTGTGTTAGCTCAGGAAATTTTTTTTTTTTGTGCGTTAATGATAAAGCTTCTGCATGATCTATAAAATTTGTTAGCACTATTACACAGGGTGAATGGTTTTTGATCATTGTTCAATTCTCTATGCAGACCTTTGTCTGCTACACAAGCCTTTGCACCATTCAAGTTTTTCTATAACATGTGCACAAAGTTCTCAGTGTCATTCAACAATTGAATTTGAATTCATAAGGCAGTAGACATTTCATTATGTTTGTGCACAATCTATTTTTTGTTGCATGCTACCTCTTTGTTATTTGGCACACTTCTGCTAAGTGTATAGGTCTATGGAAGCCTCATGAATGGGTTATTAAAATCATAGCTGTGAGCTTGTATATTTTAAAGCTTGTTTCTTTCTCATTGGATAGCCAAGAAGTGATTGGAAACTTGTTAACCACATACCTACTTCTTTTGATATTTAAATCATCCTATGAGGATAAACCATAACTGTTTCCTTAAGTAGTAGTTACTATATTTGCATAACTTGGCTTAGGTACTCTAATGTTTTAGTAGCGAGTTGAAGACATCATGTAGGTCTAAAGATAATGAAGATAAGTGGAGCTCTTATATATGAAATGGCAGGGGTAGACTGCAATTGATGAGAGGAAGACATCATGTTGTATAGGGCTGCATTTATATTCACAGTATGTTGTAGGTTCCAAAGCTACTGAAGTTATTTTTGACTCTGTATTGCTTTATTGCTTTTGTAGTACTATTTTGAGGGGAGATTTGATCTGGTAAAGTTTGTGAAGACAGTGCAACAAGAAGGATTATATGTCAGCCTTCAAATTGGTCCTTATGTCTGTGCCGAATGGAATTTTGGTTATAATTTTCTATACTGATCTATATTACATGTGAGGTTCTCTTCTTTCAAACACCCAACATGGTTTATTAAATGTGGATACTAATGCTATTGATCAATTTGTAGGGGCTTTCTAGTTTGGTTAAAGTTTGTCCCTGGCATCAGCTTTAGGATGGATAACAAGCCTTTCAAGGTGCTTCTCTATGAAATGATGACACTTTTAAGACTTATAAATGCCTTGTATCTTTACAGGATTTTAATGCATAATATTTGATCTAGTTTCTCATATTAAATAAGTGATGAGTACTGCAGATGGCAATGTAAAGTTTTACATCAAAGGTTGTGGAATTAATGAAGAGTGAAGGGCTCTTTGAGTCTCAAGGTGGACCTATTATTATGTCCCAAGTGTGTGTTTCTTACAACGTTACCATGAATCTTTGTTAAAGAAATTTTTTCTATCTTAAGGCCACTAATCTTACAAAAGATCAGTGAAACAAGAAGAGTTTTAAGTGTACATTTGTATGCAATCAATGAATACCCTGACCTGCTAATTCATCCTCTTCACAGGTAGAAAATGAATACAAACCTAATGAAGTAGTGTTTGGGCCCGCTGGGGCATCATACATGAACTGGGCTACACAAATGGCTATGGGATTGGGTACGGGTGTACCCTGGGTTATGTGCAAATAGGATGATGCGCCAGATCCTGTGGTGAGTTCTATTTCATATGACCCATTTCTATTTTGAGGCTTGGGGACTCTAATGCCTCTATCAATTGTGATGGTTAGTTTGGAATTATCTTGTGTCCTTGCAATTACACTAAATCCATTTCATCAGTTCAGTTTCCTAGCATTTAAGTTTTTGTATTTTAATGTAATGTACACTTATCCAAACAATTGAAGAAGTGGTAAATAATGTAATGTAATATTTTGGGTTTCTAAGGTGTCTACATGTTATTTTATGTTCCTATAATAATTCTTGTTCATAATCTAAGTATTCAACGCTTCAATCCTTTTGTTCAATATTGTTGATAGATTAACACTTGCAATGGTTTCTACTGTGACAAATTTGTACCTAACAAACCCTACAAACCATAAATGTGGACTGAGGCATGGAGTGGCTGGTACAGATCATTCCCTCTTCTCAATGCTGTTGAATTTTGAAAATTGCTTATATAGTACTATTTGCAGTAATTAGGCAATCGGTCTTCTTGATGGCTTGCAGATTCTAGCTTTTTAAGAAAGGATAGTAAAGTGTTTTCTTTTTTAAGTTTTAACTAGTGGGTACACTGAATGCCATTAACATTATAATTATAAGTTCACTGTCTACTATTTTTGTAGGTTTATAGAATTTGGGGGTACTACTTCTCATAGACCTGTTGAAGATCTTGCCTTTGCAATTTCTCACTTTATTTAGAAAGGAGGATCATTTGTGAACTATTATATGGTAGAGCTCACCTTGAAGAAAATGGGCTATCCTAGCACATGCCATTCTTATATGGCCTCATTTTTTATATTAATTCAGTTTCTCTTCTTTGAAGTATCATGGTGGAACAAATTTTGGCCATACTGCAGGAGGGCCTTTCATTACAACTAATTATGACTATGATGCACCTATTGATGAATATGGTATATTTTTCCGGGCATGAGATAAGACTTGTGATGATATTCTTCTTTGTTAGCAGTGTCAAACTGGAACAAATAATTTTTTCTGAATTACATAAAATTCTTAAAGATCAATACATTTGTTTATCTTTATAAAAGATGAGGTTTATATCCTGCTTTAAGTTCCTTACTACCTTAGGGTCAAATTAAATTAGTTGGATCTTCAGTATTTTTAAACATGTAAATTGTTTTGAGCTTGGTATTTTTATTGTATCTCAAAAATACTATAAAGTCTTCAAGAATTAGAACATGAACTATTGTTCTTTTCCTTTCTGTGCAGGGCTTCTCAGGAAACCAAAGTGGGGACATCTTAAGGAATTACACAAGGCTATAAAGCTTTGTGAGGTTGCTTTAGTTAGTGGTGATCCTCAAGTTAACTCTCTTGGCATTTATTAGCAAGTAAGTTGAGCATGCTGACTGGTTTGCTACTTTATAGACTATTTTTAGATTAAACTTTAAAGTCTCATTTGAAAAAGGGGAAAAGAAAATTAAGAAGTTGATAATGCTATTATAAACACAATGAGTTGACAACATTGTCTTTTCAGTCTTATGTGTATTTTGCAGGGTGTGGAAGTTGTGCTGCTTTCCTTGCAATTTTTGATGCAAATTCTGATGCAGCAGTCTTTTTTAACAATTAGCACTATCACATCCCTGCTTGGTCTATTAGCATTCTCCCTGACTACAAAAACTCAGTGTTAATTACTGCCAAGGTGATATTTAATTTCTTTAAAATGCCAACGTGCTTACAAATTAAGACTATCTACGCCCTTTATTTTTGAACTGCGATCTATATGTTCTTATTTGATCAAGTCCTAACAAGATGAGGGTTTCATTGTTAAGTATGAATATTTTGGAATGATCCTTGCTACTCTTATTGTTTTTTAATCTTGATACTTATCTGAAAGGAGCAATGTGCAAGATTTCTCTGTACTTTTTTGTTTATTGATTCATGTTAGGCTTCTTTGTTAAACTGGAACCTCTCTCAATAATATAATAAGTGTAGGGGTGCTAGTATCTTGTTTAAAAGAAATGTTCACACTTGCCTATGAAAATTTTGTTACCGTTTAATCTCAATGCTTATCTGAAAGGAACAATGTGGAAGGATTTTCTACATTTTTTCATCTTCACAGTGAAAAATTATTTATTAAAATATGCTCTCTTCTAGAGTGCATTATATTTCTTCTAGACATGGATAGAATGTATTTGAATTACTTCAGTTGCACATGAGTTACAGAATTTATGGCACTAATAAATTCACATGCTCTATGATAGGTTGCTTTCCAAACAACTCAAATGAAAATGACACCCGTTAAGAGATTTTCTTGGGAATCATTCTAGGAATATGTTACCTCCAATGCGGATAGCTCTCTCACTGCAATAGGTTTGCTGGAGTAGATAAACACTACAAGAGATAATACTGATTACTTGTGGTACACTATGAGGTGAGATATACCTTTTCCACATCTTTGTTTAATGATGTAGTTTCTAAATGGTTACCAAGGTGAATATTTTATCAAACATTCTTACTAATTAGAATGATTGTTTTTTGTTGGTTCCAATTTTCACACTGTTGAGATTTGTAACTGTATCTTAGAAAGGTTAGAAAATTAATTCCGTTCTAATCCATAGATCACAAGATAACTTTATTTGATCTCTTGCATGCTTATGCTTTTTGTGGAAACTTAATTCAATGTCTTGCATTTGTATCTTTTCCATTTTTGGAAATATTTTTCTTGTTGTTCCTTGCTTCTCATTTACGCTTCATATTTGACTTGTTTTACGGTATTCGTATTGATTGTATCTGAGCTTTGAATGCTCTTCTGTTTTAACAATTTAAGTTTTTGACTCCATTAAATATTAACATGTTACTCTTGATAACAGAGGAATATTTAAGGAAATCATAAACAATTATTTTCCTTTTTCTTCCAAGTAGATCTATTATTTAATGCTTCCTCTAGATTCTAAATGTTTAATGTTGAATTGTGGATAGGAAGACTACTTGATGAATAGTCATATGGTTAGTTTGTAACTTTGTTTGTTGAACATGAATCTAGTTTGTTAAACAAGAATCTTGAATCAATTCAAACCTAAGAGTTTTCTTTTGCTGGGCACAAATTGGCAGTTTCACATATTCATTTTTTGTATCATGTATGGTATAGTGTTGAAGTTGGTGAGGATGAGCCTTTTATAAAGAATGGCGATCTTTCAATTTTTTCTATAGATTCAGTACGTGATGCATTGCATGTTTTCATCAATGGAGAATTTGCAGGTATAAGATCATCCAACATCCCTAAATTTAGAGTGTGTTTTCTAATTTAGTTCTATTGAGTCAGACAATCAGAGTGGACTAATAATTGCTAGTTTGGTCTGTGTTTTTGTTTTTGGTTTTTGGATGTTGAGACATAGAAATTGAGAATTGGGAGGACTTTTTATGTTGGATTTATACTTTTGACAAGCTCTCAATTTGGAAGCAAGGAAAACCCTAAAGTGAGATATCCATCTGGTGTGAAGCTTAGGGTTGGAACAAACATAATTGCACTCTTGAGTATGATAGTTGGTTTACAGGTTTGTTTCAAACCACATATGTGCAGTTGCTTCTATATTTTTGTCTTATTTGGCAGATGCAGAAGTGAAAATAGTAGGTGTAGTGATGCCAATATCTTGTTTTATGTCTAATTTCATGTATAAGAATTTAGTCACTAGTTGTTTATGTGAAATGAAATAAGATATAATATTACTGGTTGTCACTATAATAGTATAATGCTTTTCCACATTAGATACTAATTCCTAATTTATCTTTTTATGTTACAGAATATTGGACCCCATTTTGAATCTTGGAATATAGGGATTCTCGGTCCACTTACCCTTAGTGGCTTTAAGGAGGGAACACGAGACTTGTCGATACAAAAGTGGTCTTACTAGGTATGAACCATGTTAATGCAAATTTGTTTTTTTTTTTCTTAAATAGGATAAGTTATAATTTGGAGTAGAAAAGAATAGTTTATATACATTTAAATTTTTAATTATTGATTAAATTATTTAGATATGATACATGTTTTTGAGAGCACAAATGGATAAGTAATAAAACACGGTTGAAGTCATCAATTTTGGATGAAATATGTCATTTTGTGTCTTCCTGCTAAGCTGGTGATATTTGTACTTTGCTTAATATATCACAATTTGAACTGAAATTGATTATTTTTCTTTCCAAACATCCCAATAGCACCATATTTTTTCTATATATGTCTTTGCAAATTATAATAACATGATGACTCTACACATTTTACCTATGACCAGTGGACCTAGGTGTCTTTTAATTTTTTTCTCTTCAGATTCTAGAACAACTTAAGTTTCTTCCTTAATATTCACGAATATGAGCATTAGTTTTTTACATAAAGGATGTTTTTTGGAGTTCAAATGTAAAAGGGTGAATGGTATTGAATGGATTACAAATGTGTGGTACAGATTTCTGGTAGAAATGCTTGTTTGGAATCTTGTGATTTATTATGATTGATAATATAGCTCCAGCTCATTTTGTAATATTTTTCTATGTATATGCATATCTAATTTTTTGTGCATGCAGGTTGGTTTGAAAGGTGAATCAATGGATCTCCATACAATAGATGGGCATTCCTCTGTTGAATGGATGAAAGGAGTAGTTGTCCCTTAGAGATAGCCACTAACATGGTACAAGGTATGCTCCTCATGTTAAATGTTAAATCTATGATTGTGTCAGCAACCATGGGAACCATGAAAAGGTTTGCACAGTTACAATTTGTGTACTTTGTTTAACATTTTCCATTAAAATTTAAATTATTACTGTACAAGCAACATTTGATGCACTAACTAGTGAAGATCCAGTAGGATTGGATTTGACCACAATGGGTAAAGGCCAAGCATGGGTAAATGGTCAGAATATTGGACGGTACTAGCTTTCTTATCATGTCAATGGTGACTGCTCAGATGGATGCAACTATCAAGGAACTTTTTGTCCAAAGAAATGTGCTGAAAATTGTGGCCAGGTATCTCAATGCTGGTGAGATTTCTTATATTTTTTGTGTTCAACTTTCTACTTGATGCCAGTTTATGGATGATACTGCAACTTTTGTGGTAAAATTTGAATTTAAGAGCTTTAAAAACAAAGAAAGAGCTACTAAGAGGAATATGTAGTTGATAGACAATTATTTTTTTTTTTTAGGTTCTATTAGCCATCCAATTCATTTGTCACCAAACCCTTGGTTCTAGGGTCACTAAACTAGGGCCTGTTCAATGAGACCTCTAACAACATCACCAAAACAAAAGGGCTGCACCAACACTTCATAAATGTCCTCCCCATACATATTCCTTCACCAAATATCATTATCCTTGAAGGAAAGCTCATTCATGTTGATTGGTGCTCACACAAGCTCTTTCACAATTAGCAAATAAACACTCAACACTGCTTCTCCACCAAGATTATCTATTCTCCTATAGAAAAATAATAATATATAACTATGTACAAGATAGTGGAAATATTCCACCAATCACATAGATCATAGAGGGTGTAAGAGTTGCCACATTGTAGAAAACTTCAAATCTAAACCTGACTGTGCTCTGCCAATCACTATCTTACAAACACCAACCTGATTATTTGAACCTAAAAACTATGAAATAAGGAAGAAAAGTGTGTGAAAAGAATAGGACACAACTTCCTTAAGACTTCTACATCATGATCAATTGAGAGCCAAACTCAACTATCATTTCAGAGGTATTGGTTATGACTGTACCAGAACAGTGGCTAGTTAATAGAGAAAAAAAATTGTTTTTATTGCTTCTAGAGTCTATTACATGTCTTATTATTCCAAACACCAACTCTCCATTTCCTTTAAAACTTGACCACCTTCCACTAAATAGCCAAACAAAGCCAATACCCACTGCTATCTAACCGTAACAGTAACAGTCAATTATAAACTGAAATTTGTTGTCTAAGTTGACACAAAGTGTCAACTTTGACAACTTACAATCACATATGCCTTTAATAAATTTCACTAACCTTTTCAAAGGTTTTATAACTTCACTAACCCTTCCGAAGACACCTAAACCCCTTATAAGCCTTACTAGACCTAAATTGCCAACATGGCAAAGTACAACTTTTTAGCACTTTTAGTGCTTTTACAATATTTAATGCATTTTAGAGACCATATTACATTGGTCCTATACCATATAGGTCTTTAAATCCCATAACTAGGCTGGGATCCACAAAATGACCCTTAATAACCCCTTAGGTGCATTTTAATCTTTCAATACCATTTACCTCTATTACACTGCCTTTATAGTTTTAGGCTTCATTACATCAAAATATCAAATACAAAGATGGATCATAGACCCGATTACATTTAACTCTTAATCTTTCAAGCTCACTTTGATCTTCATGAGTCTAAATGACTCTCCTCTCATGCTCTTGCCAGGGTGCCCTGCACCATGCATGGTGGTTGCTGGAGTCCATTGAGAACATATGCCAAGAATCTCTTCTTCCTTCGAACAGCCCCTGGACATGCCCAGGTGACCATGCATCAAAATGAGATCTCCTTCATCTTCACTAAAATCAATCTCATATGGTATCCACTGTGAGTGGATCTGCAACATTTACCTTCAATGTGAGGACTTGTTTTGTGGTAAGAGTGTAGTTTTTTGCCATCTCTAAAACTAACTCTATCCACTGATGTATAGGAGGGAAGACCGCTGCTTGTGCAATGCCACTCATAATGATCATTTTGATCACCTTGGAGTGGTTGACTCCATACATTCTATCCCTTATAAAATTTCATGTCAAATGGCCCATGATTGGTGTCTCCAATTTTCTCCCATGTAGAGGTGAAGTTGGATTGATGTGTCATTTCTTGTGTATTGATCAACTTTCAATTGTGCCAACCTTCGTGCCTTAGCACTTTCAACATTTATTACTCTCTTTCCTATAGTTGCTTGCTCATTTCTTTCTTTCTCTCTTAAGGTCTATTTTTTTGAGTTTTGGGCCTCATTAGGCCTATTTTCTTGAGCAAGGGGCCAAATCTAAGGCCTCAGGTCTATACGTTAGACAATTTGGGGCCTAATGCATTTCTTTCTAGTCCAATTTACAAACTCTAGCTCGCACATTTCATGGTAGGGCCTAATGCATTCAGATCTAGGCCCAATTAGAGGCCCACACATTTGGATATTGCGGCCAATCATTGAACAATGGGCCACACATTTGTTTATCAGGCCCTTGCATTTGAAATTGGAACTGTGTGTTCGATTAGAGGGCATATTTATGTCATGCCTCATCTAAATTAAGGCCTGATTTAGGTCCATATGGTTGATAGAAGCAGCTATAAGTTTAATGCAAACTCAGATTTAGGGCCATGGGTCCCAATTAAAGAACTCATTTGACTAGGATTTGAATTGCTTGAAATTTAATTGAATTAGGGCCTGATTTATCCCTCCAAGGATGCATGTTAGTTTATTGATGGCCTCTCTTATCAAAATGTAGCAACTGACAAAAAAAGTTGAGGGGAGCAGCTCTAAGGAGGATGAGAGCTCAGAAGAAAGTGACAAGGAGCCAAAGGCCAAGAAAGGCATTAAGGTAAAAGAACATTCCTTCCTTTACCTATGATCATTTACATCTATGTTAATTTCTAAAGACACATGCATGGATGTAGACATACATTCATTTGTGCACTTATATAAAAGGTGTTTTATAAAATGGAATTCAGAAAGGTAAATCTGGAGTTCAGAATATTTTGTAGACAAAATACTGTGTCAAAGTCCAAATAGAAAAGTTCATGGTATCTTCTCTTTCTAAATCAATTTTTTTGGCATTTTGGTATCAAATAGAATTTTTTTTTTTTCAAAATATTGGAGTAAGTGCACAAATATAGCTATTGAAAGCAACTCATAAAAAATATAACCAAAATTATCTCCCATAGAGCATAAGTTCAAATAATAGTAGAGAGACCAATAAGACCAAGTCCTAGAGATCTTAAAAAAGATTGAGTACACATATTTGGCAGATTTACACAAAACGGTAAGAAACTATGAACATAGAAGAACAATAGAAGTAGTAACTACAAGAATTATTCCCCCTTCTATTTTTCATTGCCTTCTTATTAATAGATTTGAGTAACTTTAGCATTTCTCCAAAAATTTGGTTCTGAACTCTCTACACTTCCTAACCCACCTCTCAGGATAGGTACTAACTACTAACAATAACATCTGGAAATAGAGTAGATGCATCATCCATGTTTCCATTATCGGAGGAGCTGTCTACTAAAGTCTGCTGAAACTTAGCTGCATCCAGAATACCCACATCACCAGGAGCCTTCTTGTTTTTCTCTTAAACAAACTGCATCCACATATGCTAGAGTAAAACTGTTGGAAGTTCTTTTATCTTCAAAATCTACTTCATGCATTGGCCATCCATCCGATTCATGGCTTATGTTCTAAGAATGAACTCCTCAACATTGCCCCACACTTTAGGAATGAGATTTGGAATGGAAGGATCCCACTTTAACAAACTTCTTCACATCTTCATGGCATCTTTTTACCTGAAAAGACATAATGGAGATGATAACTTCTTTGGAGAAGTCACCCAGTAATATTTTTTGTCCTAGATAACACATATTTAATCCTTTCCATTCAAATAAACAATAAGATTTTAGTGGAGATAATTAACTGCAGTTTGGGCAAAAATAAGTTTATCATCATAATTAATAGATCCAAACACAATATCCCACCATTACATAGTAGTCTTGTTGAAGCATGCCATCAGAGATGGAAGAAAATACTTCGAAAGATGTTTCAATAGAGAACAATTACAAAAGGAAATGGTAGAAAGAATTCATTTGACCACAGGCCACACATAGCATAACTTAGTAGCAAAACAATAGATAACGACAATAAACTTTTGATGAAGTTAACAAAAATTAAAACATGGCTTTTTGCATTCCTAAACATGGTGTAAGGGTTTCCTTGATTTTTCCTAAAATATTTAGAATCTCTACACTTGAATTCCTTCGCAACATATCGTGATGCAGTTACTGATGATCATGATACCACAAGCCAGATGCTCTAGATGTTGTGGGTGTTCACAGGGAATAGAATATTTAAGTTTCATTATGTTCCCTAATTTTTTTGTAGGGTGTTAAGGAAATTTTATGTAAAAAACTATTTGTGTTTCACTATCTTCTGAAAACTTTCTAGGTGTTTTAGAAAATTGATTTGGAAAAGAATAGTTGAGTTCAGAAAACTGATATTGAAAAAAATAGTTATGTTTATGCACTACATTTTTAATTGTCGAAAGAATGATATGAAAATAATAAAAGTTGTTTTATTGTGTTCTTCAAAACTTTTGGAATGTTGGCACAATGATATGGATAGAAAACTTGCGCTTCATTATTTGTCCTAACATGTTAAAAGAATGATATGAAATGTAATGGTAATGTTAAATGAAACATTATATTCTACAAACATTTTTGGATGTCAAAAGAATGATATGGGAAACAATGTTTCATTACATTCTCTAAACTTTTTTAGATGTTACAAAATGGTTTTGAAAAAGTAGCCACATTTCATTATGTTCTACAAATAGTTTTTTGGAAGCTGAAAGAATTATTTGGGATGATAAATGTTGAATGCAAATGGTGGACTAAGGATACTATAGCTATGGTAACAACGGAAAACAAAGGAATAAGTTTTGAAATTATACATCAGTTGGTAGAAAATGGTTTGACGGTTGTTCTCACTTCAAGAGATCTCAACAGAGGATTAAGAGCCACCAAAACTCTTCATGATGAGGGTCTCAACAACATTGTATTCCATGAGTTGGATATAGAGAGCTTGCAGAGTATTTCAAAATTTTCAATATGGCTCAAGGATAATTATGGTGGTCTAGACATCTTAGTATTATTCTGCCTTAAATAACTCTCATTATCTTCTCTATTTAGTCATCTAGAACCTCAAATTACACCAAACTTGTGTTTCTACTTTTCAGCAGACAATATGCCCACTTCATTTAGGAATATAGGACTTTTAGTTGACCTTCTCAAATGATTTATTGTAGGTGAACAATGTTAGCATCTTTGGTACCACTATTGATAAGGAAGTTGCAATTCAAGCTGGACCAGTTTCACAAATGCAACATGATTTGATGGTAATTTTTAACTTTGTAAGAATACATTTTCTTTTATCTAAAATCTATACTCAGTGGGTAAGGCGTGGTAAAGTTATAATATGTAATTTTCTTTTGCATAAGTTGTCTTCCACCTTGAAATCAAATATCTAGTAGGATTTGATGAAATCAATATCTACAACTTAATATTATCTCCTCTTTAGTTCTATTAATATGAATAACTCTCCATGCTAGAATGAATACTTAATAGATTTGATATATTATAGTAGCCTCCATTAACATGAACTGGTAACCTAATATATTGTCTTCTTAAAATTTGTAATATTATGTCATTTGTAGGCAAGGTTTTAGTTGACGGGCAAGTGGCAGGCAAGGCTGGGATGTCTATTTCAGAGAAGGCTTCCATTGATATCACTGTTGAAGTTCCAAAATACATATGTAGGTGATTATCCTTAATACTCTTGACTTTAGTAGTAGCTGACAACATATTTTTATTGTATATGCCATGGGATTTTCTCTTCACATCAGACACCCTTGTAACAAGAAAACCATTGGCAGCACAGGATACAAGTTGGAGGGAGCACTCGAGCAATTAAATATTGATGTTGCTGGAAAAGTTGCATTAGACTCCGGTGTTTCCATAGGTGGCTTCATAGATTGCTTGCTTCAACATGGCACATATTTTGTTTATGGAGTTGATGTAGGCTATGAGCAGTTGAATTAAAGCATCAGTTTGATAGAATACATGCACATTTCTACAATAAATATATTCAGTTTCATTTTCCCTTTGTTATTAGGAAGTCACATCAAATTTATGCAACTGTTGGATAGTGTGATGTCTTACAAGTTAACATCATATGTTTTATGATTACTTTGTTATTATTTTGATATTTGGATTGTCTTAAGACTCATGTAGCTACAAGGATACAGTTTTAAGATATAAATTGACAAACCTTGTGGAAGAGATGCATGTCTTCAACTTTTCCTTGTTGATTCAAATTCTATATGTACATTACTAGAAAAACTTAGTGAACTTCTAAACTATGGTTCTTGTCAGAATCCAAAGAGTTTCCACATGTTGCCTCCTTGGATGTTTAAATGGACAGTAGGATTAGGAAGGATTAGTTACAATAGTAAAAAGAAAAGATGGAAATTATTTAATATTGGTACCCCAAATTTGTGCGGTCATAACTCCTAGTCCATTGGGTGAAAATTGAATTCATTGGATATTAAAAAGATCTAAAACACAATTTTTACCAATATATTTAATTTTTTTATAAAAAATTTTTAAATTTTTTTTTTTTTTACCATAATTGGTCAAAATTTAAACCAAAAATATTGGTCAAAATTTTGACCAACAATGGACACAAATGAGGAAATAAGAGTTTAGGTTGGACTAAGAAAATCAACAAACCTCTTGTCGGTAAGTCGACCTTTTTAAAGTCGAAGTTTCGACGAAAAATTACTTTGACGAAAAATCGACGAAAAAAGACTGATGACAATTTTAGTCGTGTATTCGACATTTTCTCGTCAAAATGTTGACCTTTTCTTGTCAGAATTTAGGGCTAAATTTACTAGTGAGGTGATGAGGATATTCCTATGTGTTCCCATGTTAGATGTATGGGAACATTAAAGAATTTTTATCGATTTCTCATTAACAATGAAGATGGTCTTCCCTTGAAAGTACCTCAAATTCCAGGTAATTTAAAGATTGATCCTTTCTTTTACTATAAAATCTTATATTCATAATCAAATGCACTAACCTCCAATGCAATCCCCTACAATAACTACTAATCACATTATTATTTTGTAGGGAATAATATTTTTTATGAAAAACTTAATAATGAATGTTTGCATATATTTGGGCCAACCACATGCATAGGGTATTGTATTTTGATTTCATTGATAGATCATGTTTCCTTAATTTGATCAATTTCTTCAAGTAAATTAAAAGGTAGGTTTAGTTCATTTATGAATTTAACATTTCTTTTCTTTTTGTAAAAGGTGGAATTGACAAGTGAAAGAGTTAAACTATACTCATTGATGCCATAACATCACTTTTTGGACCCAACATCTTTCAAAGAGTTAGGCTCATTGAGAAATTGGGCCAAACTTTGAAGTAAATTAGGTTCAACTATAGGACCCAAGGGGAAAAAGAACTCTTGTTATCAATGGCCCCCCATATTCCTATTATTGAGTGGGAGAATCTTATAACAAATGCCACTATTCAAAAAAAATTAGATGATGGAGAACGAGTATCACCTGAGGAAAGAAGGCATGCCATAATATTAAGAATGACATTATGTAATGATTACTCTTAATACTTATGTGATCTAACATATTTCAAGCTTCACATAGGTTTCTTAACACATCAAAGGCAACTAAAGCAAGAAAATGAAAGCATGGGTAGTGCAAGCTCATATTAGGTGAATATTCAAAACTTACTGCATGAGTTGTAAGTATAAGTAAATGAAAAATTATATACACATTACAAAATAAATTCATGACACCAAGAAAAAATGTAGGGCATGGATTTTAAAGAAAATATCTCTAGAGAGGACAAGAAATTAGCCTATAGATAAGGCTATACAGTCATGGCTAAATGACTCCGAGCAATGAGTGCGCAAGGTTCTTTTGTTGGATCTATCGATGAGGTAAATAAGTCAATTGTTTTTTTATTTCAAATTGAATACTTTAGCAATTATTTTATTTGATATTAAGTTCCAAAAATATAAGTCATTATATTTATTTTAACTAAGGAAGCAATGATGATATATTTGTTTAAAACTTTAAAATGAATATATTTATATGTATTAAAATGGATAGTTAGCATTTCTTAGTATTTGTCATGTATTTATACATGTATATTTCTACTAAATGTATTAATTATTTACATTGGATTGCAACCTACCAATCTTGATACATCTGCCAAGCAATGTAGATGCAGTGATTCAAATGTGGATCCTTTTATTCAAGGTATATATTTTCTAATTGATTTTTTATTTCTGAATTATTAATACAAGAAAAGATTTTAAATTTAATTTGGTGTAGTAATATAATTTTAAGTATAATATGTGTTTGGATTAAAAAAAATCATCTTGTATTGCAATTGTAGGGGATGCAAAGGTTGTTCCTGATAAGTGTGATGAGGTCCAAGCCAATGGGCCAAATGATATGGTTAGACAAGGTAAAGAGCACTACAATGTTCTTTGAAATCTTTGAAGTCTCAATTTTTAAAATGTGACCCTTTCATTTGTTATTGCAGAGGACTTTCCTTTGGAAAGGATGAGTACACATTCACAGGTGAGAAGAAATATCGATGATGACATGGCGATGCCTCTACAATAATATAGGGAAGGAAAAAAAAACAAAATAAAGGAAAAAGAAATGATTCGTGTAACTTATGTAACTTATTTATGTAACTTATTGGATAATGATTGATGTTTATGTATACATGTTTTATTTATGTTCTATTGAATGTTCTAATGAATCTTATGTTTCAATGTTAATGTGAATGTTGTAATGAAACTAATGTGTTATTGAATGTTATCATGTGATAATTCATGAATATTACATTTTATTAATAGACTAGATAAATTTTAGATGTTAAATGAAAATTTAGATGTTGGCCGGGGTGGGGGGGGGAGAGCTAAATGAGCTTCCACCTTCATGTGGTTGGCCCTGATTAGTAGAGAATATTAAATTATTCTCAAAACCAAGTGAAGCTCACCAATAACCTATGATTGCATGACCACAAACTGTGTGAATCTCTTGGTTTTAGGAAATGTAGAAGGATGCCACTGTCAAACTCATTGTACTATATAAAGTATTTGAAAGAATGGATTACTATGGAATTTCCTCAAATAATTCATCTCTAAGGTATTCTAATGTTTCTATTTATCTACAATCATGTTTAATTGCATTTGATAACTTTTTTTGTAAGTTCGACAACAATTCAATCAATATGATTATGATGGTGAGTGAGGGCAGTAGGGGTAGTGGACGGGGAAGTGCAGCTTTTTAAAAATTCAAAACCTATCCTAGGTAGGGTTCCTCTTTGTTGGGTAGGATTGGAAACATGGCCCGAGGCATAGATAGTAGGGAGGGGATGGAGTTTGTTAGGTGAACTCAGAGATCAAAGATGTGACAGATAATGGATATGGGGACCCATGTGACCATGATAAAGATCTAGACAAGTATTTTTCATTCTCCAAGGTGGGTTTACCTAGGCTCATTGTCCAAAATGGTCTTCTCTATTTGGAGTTAAACCAATTGGGAAGTCTTCTTTTCCACTAGTTAAAATTATCACTAGGTCAGAAATGGGTACATGTGTGATTATAATACCAGATGAGCTCATAGATCATAGCATTTATGGCCTCTACCTTGGTGGGTAAGTTTATTGGGCAAAGGCCAAATATAGATATTGTTAGAGCTTTTAGGCAGAGGAAATGGAACCTTAAGGGATAGGTCACTATAACTATGATGGCCAAAGGTTTCCTATCTTTTTAATTTTCTTACAATAAGGATCTATCAAACATTTTGTGTGAAGGACCTCGGGTTATAGGTTGCTTGACTCTAGTCCTCTAGAAGTGGTCTTCGAAGCTAGATTTAAATGAATTTTTTTTTGTGTGCAAGCTCTAGTATGGGTTATACTTCCAGAGCTTCCTTTGGAGTTTTAGAATGAGGATGTTTTTGCGGGAGTAGAAAACTCCTTTGGTGAGCTTCTTTCCATAGATCTAATAAATGCATCTAGAAGAAGACTCATGTATGCTTGTATCTATATTGGATTTCAGGAGGGGGATGATATGCTGAAGGTTGTTTGCTTTCATTCTAAACTTGAAATGCATGTCTAGAAGCTAAATTATGAAAGTGTACCTTTTGCATGCTTTCATTGTTTGAAATTGGGTCATAAGGCTAATCAATGCCCTAAGGTTAGAGTGGAAAGGAGCAAGGAAAAAGAAATGTCTAAATCTAGAAAGGAGAAAAATTTTTGGAAAAAGAAGGAAATTAAGGATTTTCTTGCTAATTAGGAGTTGATTTTGGAAATTCCTATTAAGAAAGTGAATGAACTAGACCAAAATGGATCCAAGTTGGGAAAGGGGAATGAAGCCAATAATTTCTACATTGCTAGATTCTCCGAGTACAGAGGTGGCTATCCCAGGAAAGGATTTGATGGTCCGAGAGCTAGTTATTCCCCAGGTTAATGAGTTGGTGAGTCAACAAGGGGAGATAAAGGGATAAATAAAGAGATAATCAAATCATCATCTCAAGATGAAAGGGTTTAGTGTGTGATACCCCTACAAGAAATCAGTATAATTTCCTCTCTAGTGGAGAGGACGGAGGAGAAAATATTGAATGATGAAGTGTAGGTTGTGAGGGAACACAAGGACATTAGGGAACCATGGTGGTTCCCTCATCTCCTATGAAGGGTCATTCTACTTCTTGTAATTTGGAAGACAAGATTCTAGACATGGTCAGAATTTCTTCCCTTGGAAAGATTTCAAGAATAGTAGAATGGCTTGATGAAAATAAGGGGAGTGAGATAAAGGCCAAAAAGAAGAGTAGTAGCGATCCTTCCCCTATTTCACTAGCAACTACAAGAAGTCGTGTAAAAGTGGATGTGGGAGTTAAACCAATGTCAGCAGGCAAAAAGAGTTCAAGCCAAGTCATTTTAGAGGAGATTAGAAGGAGCTTGGTGGATGGGAGCCAAAGAACCATATTGGACTGCTCTATTAAAAATAAATGAAGATAGTATCCTTGAATATAAGGAGGCTAAATGGGGCTCATAAACAAGAGGTGGTTAGGAATATGATTAGAGACCAAAGACTTGATTTTATGTTGATCCAAGAAACAAAAATGAAGAAAGAACTTTTGGGTAAGATTTCCTTTAGCAACAACATGGTGAGTGAGGCCACTAATTCTAAGGGTGCGTCAGGAGGCCTACTTACCCTCTTTAACAATAATTTTTTTAAAGTAACTTCTATGTATAATGAAGGTAATAATCTATTGTATAAAGTGTTCCATATGAATAACAATGATTCTTGGTTTCTTTTGAATGTGTATGCCCCTAATTCTAAGAGGGAGAGGAAGGATTATTGGACTAAGCTTTGCTCTATTATTCAAAATAGTAATCTTAACAAATGTATTTTAATGGAAGATTTCAATACTCCCCTTATTGATGAGGAAAAATTAGGGGGTTTGGCCCTGTATTTACATAGTAAGTTGGATCTTTCAAATTTCACTAATAGATTGGCTTTTCTAGATGTTGATATCTTGGGTGGGGTTTTCACATGTTCCAATAGGCGAATAGGGAGGGAGTGCATCAAGTTTCATTTAGATCAAGCTCTCATCTCTCCAAATTGGTTGAACTCCTTTTCCTGTAAGCTCTCCCTTCTCCCTAGAGTTGGGTCTAATCATTCCCCCATTTCCCTCTCGATTGCATCTCTTAAGGCTAGGAGGAATTATCCTTTTCTGTTTGAAATGATGTGGATATCTCATCTGGACCTTTTGGATAGGACTTCCTCTTGGTGGAATATTGAGGTGGAAGGGACTGTTAGGTTTAGGGTTTCCAAGAAATTGAGTAATGTTAAATGTAATATTAAAGTCTGGAACAAGATAGATTTTGGTCATATCTTTTAGCAAAAAGAGGAGATGTCAGATAAGCTTAGTAATATTCAAGATATTATCTAGAAGGATAGATATAATGATCAGAATAGGAATATAGAGATGTCAATTCTCACTTATTTGCATAACATTATAAGTAGAGAAGAGAACTTTTGGAAAAAAAGATCCTGTATTAATTGGCTTAAGGAGGAAGATCAAAACACCAAATTTTTCCACCTTTCCACCCTCAAACATAGAGCTACTAATAGTATCACAAGGATTAAGAAGGGCTAGGATCTTTTGGCACAAGATTTGGTATTGCTGCTAAAGCTATTTCTTTTTTCTCTTCTCTTCTGTCCTAGGATACCATGTTATCTATGGTTCATAAGAATGAAATAGTTTCATCTCTTCCCCAATTAAATCAACCACACCACAATAAGATTTTGTGGGTGATTCCTAAGGCTCAAGAAGTTAAATATATTTTTTTCTCTCTTCTAGTAGATAAAACCCTAGGGCCAAATGGTTTTCCTACATTCTTCGTTTAGGTATATTGGGAGGTGGTTATGGAGAATATTTTCAAGGTAGTGCAAGAATTTTTTGGGGCCAGGAATCTTCTTAAAGAACTCAACTCTACTTTTTTGGTTCTTATTCCTAAAGTTCTAGGGGCAGATTCAATGGATCAATTTTAGGCCCATTAGTCTTTGTAACTTATTCTACAAGATCATTTCAAATGTGTTGATGTCTAGAATTCTTAATGTTCTTCCTTTGATCATATCTTAGTAGCGGCCACAAAGTCATTCACTCTCTAGAAGTGGCCAAAAGAGAAGGACTTCTACTCAAGCTAGACTTCTCCAAAGCCTATGACTAGGTGGACTAAACTTTCTTTGGTTCTATTCTCTAGGTTTTTGGTTTTGATCACGAGGTGCATAAACTCATTTCTCAACTTATTTCTACTTCTTCACTTGCCATATTGATTAATGGAGCTCCTTCTTAGTTCTTTAAACCTTCAAAAGGCTTATGGCAAGAGGGCCCCCTGTCTCTTAACCTATTCATTATCATAGCTAAGTGCATTGATAGGTTGATTCAAAGAAAAATACAAGATGGGACATTAAGAGGTATCAAACCTTCTTCAAGACATGTTTCTTTTGCCCATCAATAGTTTTTGGATGACGCTATTATGGGAAGGGAAGCTTTGATTCAAAAGGTTAAAGAGGTGAACAAATTACTGGATGTGTATATTAGAGGATCAGGCAAGCTCATTATGTAGTGCCTACCCTCGTTCACATCTTTTCTGGACATTGTTGTTGTTATTATTAGACTATGATAGACTAGTTTTATGTTGATGGATTAGTGGTATTGTTTTGAGACTATCAGAAATTATGTTATGGATTTAGTGGATATATGATGAGATCATTTAGACTTTGCATTTCATGTATGCATGATGACCATTACATTTCTTTTAGTTATTGTTGATGATTAGTCAGATGGTTTATTATTTCATGTGCTTTATTATGGATACTTAACCCATACTTGCATGTGTATGGTGTGTGTGTTTTCTTGTTGTATGGCGTTTCTGATATGGTTAAGGAAGGGAGTCGTAGTCACCTACTTAGTCAGGATCTACACGATGCACCACTTCCTGCCATTGTCTGTTTAGCTTAGCATTATATATATTGTATGTACATGCATGGTTTTTTTGCAGGTTGCAGGTACCAGGTATTGACTTCCCTGAATTTTCCAGGATGAGCATACCCTATTATACTATCTCAATGATAAGAGAAGGGAGATAATTCTCAAGTCCAAATTCCAAACCCTTAAACCAATTGTCCTAGTAAGGTAGGACAAGTATCTGGATATTTTACCCACTGAATGTGTCGGATGACATAATTCGTGATTTTTAACCCTTTAGACTGATTTTGTGTGAATTGCTCTATGATGAGTTTTCATATTTTATCTTAGAGGTCTATGGTGAATTTTCTATTAATTAAGTCTTAATAAATAGATTTAATTAATAAATTAATTATTTGAGAAAATTAATATAAAATATCATGATCTTTGATATTTTGATTATAATTAATTAAATGTGAATTAATTGAAGAAAAAAGAATTAAATAAAAGAAAATTAGAAATTAAAATTAATAATATTAATAAAATAATAATAAAGTAATAAATAAATAATAATAATAAAAGTTATAAAAATTAAAAATGAAAGTTATAAATATTTAAATAGAAATTAAATAAAAAGTAAATTGGAGTTATAAGCTTGCATGGGAATTAACACACCTTTTCATTTCTTATATGTCAACAACACGGGGGTGAGTGCATCAATTAAGCACATGGTGTCTACAACCCTATGGCTCATCTAGAAGGTTAGAAAAGACCCATGCTTAGTTGGTGGCACCTTCTAGCTATTTCTAGAAGCATTCTAGATGTTTCTTGAGAGCTCTTTATATTTAGGCATTCCTAGAAGCTTAGACATAGCATTGGAGAGCAATTGGAGCATTGGAGGACTCGAGAACTCTGAAGAAGGGAGGAGTTTGCTCTGCGGGTTTTCTGAGGAAGATTGAATTAGCATCAGAATTTGGGTAGATTCTTGTGATTTTACTTATGCTATTTTCGCATCTTGCATTCCCTGTCTTCTTCGTGTTTTCCAATGTCTTATGAGGATTTTCCTATTTTAATTGTATGCATTCTCAATATGGGTAGTTAAATTTATTTGAGAATTTTATATGCATAGATCTAAAAAGAACACGGGGCTAGGGTTTAGATTCATAGTCAAACCCATTATATTAATTAATGGAAAAAGTTTGAGATAAAGGATTATAGGAAAATTCTGAGAATTGGAATTTATATTTTGTGTATATAAATGTTTATATTTTTTTAAATCTGCATACATATACATACATACATACATACATACATACATACATACATACATACATACATACATATATATATATATATATATACAATTATATATATATATATATATCTGTGTCTATATGCTGTGATATTTGATTAAACTCTGTATGTATATATATATATATATATGTATATATATATATGTATATATATATATGTATATATATACACACACACACGCATATATATATATATATACTTATATATATATATATATATATATATATATATATATATATATATATATATACATACATACATACATATGTATATATACATATATATTTAATTAAAAGTCGAATGACATATATTTCATAGTGAGCGAATGTTTTGAAAATCGCATCGCGCTTCATCTATGAGAAAAGTGTTTTAAAAATGCTATTGAAAAACAATATTAAACATGTCTTTGGGCGGGTATATGACCCGTACCCTGTACGTCGGGCAGCGACATCATACCTACGATCGCAAGTACTACGACTGCTATCACAGGCCTGCGACGATAGGTATGGTGGCCGCACGGCTATTATAGCCGATGGTGACTATTATTAAACAATAGTATGAGATTAAAGTTTTAATATGACAATAATCAAAATTTTGTAATTCGATTTTATATTTCATTTTTTTATATAAAATGCAACAATTATATATATTTATATATATGTATATATATATATATATGTATATATATGTATATATATATATATTTAAATATAAATATATATATATATGTATATATGTAAGTATGTAAATATGTTAATTAATAAATTAAAATTATTATTATTTGATAAAGATATATATATATATATATTAAAAGTTCATCTTTTATAACGATGAGTTATTTTATAATATTATAATTTAATTATAAGATTTAATTAATTGTTCTAAATTATTACAGAAAGAATATACAATTTAATTAATAATTTGGCAGGGGATGTTTTCAAACAAAGATTATAATTGAAAGATGGATTTTAAGGGAAACTTTTATTCATCTAAAATAATACATGTATAAAATGTTCCTCCATTTATTCTCTAAACTTGGATACATAAACTGAGACCTCTACATTTAAATTCATGTTTGTAAATTTAGCAAAACCAAAATATGTGTTTGCATTGGGTATTCTTTATGCTATTGTTTTAGGTTTTGGGTTGACTAGTGTTGACCAGTATAGGACATCTACCAGAGGCTTGGGGGTTATGTGATTGTGATGTCATGATGATGTTTTAATCTCGATCTTTATAAACCCAACCATGGTTATGTGATGGAATGCTCTATGTATTGGTTGTAATTACTGATTGTTATAGTTATCCTTGGTTATTTTCTAGTCGCCATGATGGGACAGAAATATGGATTTATTCTTGATGATGTCATGTTGTGACATGCTTGACTCAACCATTTTGGAGTCTTCGATCAGTATGATTGAGATATATTTTGGTTATTGAGAACCATTAGATACTTTTCATTATCAATGAAACTTTAGTTGCCAATAGAGAGCTATTGTGCTCATGATTCTCTATGGATATTTGCTCATGGAGATTTGATGCTTTTATTCATATTTGATGATTTCATTATGGATTATCTTTTGTGATTTTGAGATTTATGATTCCATGAGCCTAGGGTAGGATATCTACATGTAGTGTCGGGAAGTGGCTTACAATGGGCGCCGGGGCCCTAAGAGGCTGCCAGGGTAACTCATTGTAAGTTGGATTAATAAGTGATAACGTTCACGCCTAATACTAACTGAATGAACCTAAAAAGATAAGTTTTTTGGTTCTCGCCCATGCCTTGAGTGCTTGTACAGGCTAGGATGGGAGTAGTGAGAACGCATGGTTGCAACCTTGCATTCCATAGTATGCCTCGTCAGTATGAGAGGATACTAGTGGCTGTATGAGATCAGTATGGACCCATGGAGTTTAGCTAACTACCAGGGTAACTTGTACATGATAAATGTGATGACACTTTCTCGCTTGCATAGTAGGTTCCTACATGTCATTGTGTGCCTCTAGGATTAGATGTCGGTTTTTGTGCTTGGAACCTTTGAGTTAGTATACTTTTAGGATTCCTGGACTTGCAGAGATTTATGTTATGTGTTTTGGATAGCCTATTTGGGACTTGAGATTATCTCCTCAGCACGGTGGGAGTGGACCACTTGTACCACACGGTCGGGTGGTAGTGTTTTTCCACTCTTATCATTTGAGATTCATTGAGACATCATGGCTGATGCTTCCTTCATGATGGTGGATATGTATCCTTTCATTGATGATTAGCATATGTTAGATGATGTTATCTTATGCTTTTATTTGCATGTTAGATTACTTTCTGCATATAATATAGTATATGTTAGGAGTGACATTCCTACTATGTTAATACCGATGATCTCTTCAGTGATTTGGAATGTTATGCATGGAGGGATGGCTAGGGCCCACGATGGTCTAATGATGCTATTAATGGTTGGGAGGAACCGTGCACTTAGTTTATTATGTTTGATCTTTATGATGGATGTATATCTTCTATGATGATGTATCATGTGTATCATGTGATTATCTTTACTTTGATGTATCTTATCTCACATATGTATATTCTTTTGAGCTTTTTCATACCCTATGATATGTATAGTGGATGATTGAGCATTTGGAAATGTAATGTATAAACATTGTACTTATCATTATTATTTCATGTGGGTGTTGTACTAGATGGATTCATTAATGTTAGTTGTTTAGATGTAATTCAACGTTAAGGGATCTTTAAAGAATGTAATCAATTGTGTATGTTATGTTTACTTTTGATGGACATTGCTATTGCTTCTGTTATGGTGCATAAGTTATATGTGGTATTTACTTTCATGTTAAAAAAAAAAATGCTACCAAACTTAGTGAAATTCTAGGTTAATTCTTTGGATCCCTTGGCGGGGCATTACATTTGGTATTAGAGCCCGAGTTTCTACATTGGGAGCTCTGGGTATTTTGGAACAACTAGAAAACTTTGAACTATTAAGTGTATCTTTTCAAACTTGAAACCAGGTGAACTGAAACAGAACTTGAACTGTTACTTGTATATTTTTCATACTTCAACACTTAGTTTCAAAACTGAAAATTTTACTTAAACCTAAACATAGAAATTGAACTTAGTCTATTGCAAACATGTGCCTTTGATTGTAATAGTACTTTTTACTATTGTAGGATGGTATTTGGGACTAGGTATTCTGTTAGAGGCCATGGTAGAGGTCGTGGTCATGGTAGAGCTATCTATGTCCATGAGTCTTCCCATGAGGGATTGGCTCATGTAGAGAGCAGGGAAGAGCACACTAGTAGGCAGCAAGAAGAGAGTTGCAGAGAGGACCAAGCTGAGTCTGAAGAGGTTGGTTTGAGACAGATAATGCAGACTATTCTAGAATGTCTACCTCCTATTCAAGAACAGCCCAAATTGCATCAGACAGAACAAGAGCATAGACCCAGGTCTAGGAGTCCTCGAAAGGATCGTTAGAGGTCTATTGTGTCCACTCAGATGAAGGATCTTTCAAGATCCAAGGTCATGCCTTTCAATGGGCAAGGTTCTGGTTATGTGGCCAAGCAGTGGCTTATTTCCCTTGACAGGATTTTTTCCATGCAATATTTTGACAGCAATGTTAAGGCAAGATTTGCGATCACTAATTTAGAAAATTTTGGAGCCACTTGGTGGACAATTGAGGAGAAGAAGTTGGGAATCGATATGAGCAATGTTACGCGGGAACTATTCTTGGAAAGTTTTCTTGAATGATTCCTACCAGAGGAATGGAAACAACAAAGGGCAGATGAATTTCATAACCTCAAACAGTACACTATGTTAGTGACTGAGTATGAGCATAAGTTTTATGAGCTCATGTCTTTTTCAGGATTTTGTGAAAATTCAGCTCAATTGACACAACACTTTATTAGGGGTTTCAATAATCGTATAATTGGGGATGTCAAGGTATTTGAGCCAAAAACCCTCAAGGACGTGGTACATTGAGCAATCCTTGTTGAGCAAAGTGTCAACCTTGGTCAAGGAGGTTTTGTAGGAGTGCCAGTAGCATCAGGATCTAAAGGCAACTACAATTCAGGTGGTAACAAGAAGCCTTCTTTCTCTAAGGAGAAACAGTATTAGCAGCAGTCTCAACAAACACAACAATAGAAGGGATTGAATTCTCAGGCTCAAGGTGGTGGCAAAGGTTCTAATTCCAAGAGCAACCGCAATGCTTAACGTAATAAACAAAATCTTCCCAATCAGCCAGCTCAGAGTAGCTAGTCTTTTGTTAGTAGGAACAGTCGTCAACAATCAAATGTACCACCCATGGGTAGAGGATCTGGTAGAAATACAAAATGTTTTTCATGTGGTCAAATTGGACATAATGCAGCTAAGTGTGAATTCTTCAAATTGAAGATTTAGTATTTAGGGCATGTCATTTCAGGTGATGGTATTTCAATGGATCCTACAAAGATTCAGGTGATAATAGATTGGCCGACACTGACTAATGTGTTAGAGATTCGCAGTTTCATGGGTTTAGCTAGTTATTATCACAGATTTGTCCAGAACTTCTCTAGGATAGCACATCCTATCACTTCTCTTCAGAGGAAAGGAAAGAAGTTCATATGGATAGAGAAATGTGAGGAAGCTTTCCAGAAGCTCAAGGAGCTTTTGACCAGTGCACTGATTTTAGCCATACCTAATGCAGAAGGTGATTTCATGGTGTGTACAAATGCTTCTCTTGAAGGGATTGGGGTAGTGTTGATGCAGAATGGACAAGTGATTGCGTATGAATCACATAAGCTCAAGGATCATGAGTTGAATTATCCTACACATGATATTGAGTTAGCAACAGTAGTTCATGCTTTAACAAGGTGGAGACATTTCTTGTTGGGGCACAGATTTGAGCTACATAACGATCATCATAGTCTTCAGTACATTTTCACTCAGCCTAATTTGAATGCTCGCTAGAGGAGATGGATGGAATTTCTATGCGAATATGATTTTGAGGTTAAGTACATTCAGGGGAATGAGAATGTGGTGGTGGATGCTTTGAGTCGCAGGAGACATGTGGTATTATTTACGACTCTTAGTGTGGATTTGAGGAGTCAGTTTCTTCAGCCACTTCCTACAGATTCTTGATATCAAGAAGTGTGCAGAGAGATTGATTTAGGAAAACCTTTGGAAGGTAAGTTTGAGAATCAGATGGTCTTTTAAAACATATGGGGAGGATTTATGTGCCATTACTGGATGAGCTTCGCACCTTGATTCTAGTAGAAGCCCATCATACACCTTACTTAGCACATCCAGGTGTCAAGAAGATGCATGCTGATTTGAGACGTTTGTTCATTTGGTCGGGGATGAAGCGAGATATTGCTGATTTTGTGGCTAGGTTCCTTGAGTGTTAGAGAGTTAAGGCAGAACATCAGCACCCGGCTGGACTTTTGCAGCCAAATCTCATTCCTTCTTGCAAGTGGGATATCATCTCCATGGATTTCATTGTAGGATTACCTATGACTATTCGACGTCATGATGCTATCATGGTCACCATTGATTAGTTGACTAAGGTGGCGCATTTCTCACCGATCAGGTCTTCCTACATAATAGCTTCTGTAGCTAATGTCTTCATGTGTGACATTGTGAGATTACATGGTATTCCTAGAAAGATCATTTCTAACAAGGATCCTATATTCACATCCGCATTATGGACATTGCTGTAGCATGAGCTTGGAGTGCAGTTAAACTTCAGTTCAACATATCATCCAGAGACTGATGGTCAGACAGAGAGGGTGAATCAGGTTTTGGAGGATATGTTACAGATGTATGTGATGGATAGGCAGACACATTGGGAGGACTATCTCTACCTAGTGGAGTTTTCTTACAACAAGAGGTATCATAGTTCTATTGGTATGGCACCATTTTAGGCATTATATGGATGTCCTTGTTGTACACCATTGAGTTGAGATAGCCTTGAGGATCACATCCTATTGGGTCCTGAGATGCTTCGTGATATGGAGCAACAGGTAGTGTGTATCCGTGAGCACCTGACTACGACACAAGATAGACAGAAGAAGTATGTTGATGCTCATAGGACTGATAAGAAATTTGCTATGGGTGATAAGGTTTTCTTGAGAGTGCATCCACGAAAGAGTCCGATCCGATACGGAAAGGGTTCTAAGCTAGCACCTCGCTTTGTGGGACCATTCGAGATTTTGGAGAGGATTGGCTCGGTTGCTTACTGCCTTGCTCTACCACCTAGCCTAGCTCGCAGTCATGATGTTTTCCATGTTTCAGTGCTTCGGTAGTATATTCTTGATATTGTACATGTTCTTGATTGGAATGCATTGCAGGTAGAGGACGGGAAACTGGATTTGGAGGCAGTTTGTATTCTGGAGCAATAGGAGTTGACCCTCAAGGGTCGAACCATCAAGCAGGTAAGGGTCCAATGGGACCCTACTAATGATTCTTCAACTACTTGGGATGATGCAGCTAGATTACGGGAGTTATATCCCTACTTGTTTGTAGGCTTCCAGGAGTAAGCCTAATCCAAGGGGGGGTGGATGTAGTGCCTACCCTCGTTCACATCTTTTCTGAACATTGTTGTTGTTGTTATTAGACTATGATAGACTAGTTTTATGTTGATGGATTAGTGGTATTGTTTTGAGACTATTAGACATTATGTTATTGATTCAGTGGATATATGATGAGATCATTTAGACTTTACATTTCATGTATGCATGATGACCATTACATTGCTTTCAGTTATTGTTGATGATTAGTCAGATGGTTTATTATTTCATGTGCTTTATTATGGATACTTACCCCATACTTGCATGTGTATGGTGTGTGTGTTTTCTTATTGTATGGCATTTTTGATATGGTTAAGGAAGGAAGTCGTAGTCACCTGCTTAGTCGAGATCTACACGATGCACCACTTCCTTCCATTGACTGTTTAGCTTAGCATTATATATATTGTATGTACATGCATGGTTTTTCTACAGGTTGCAGGTACCAAGTATTGACTTCCCTAAATTTTCCAGGATGAGCATACCCTATTATACTATCTCAATGATAAGAGAAGGGAGATAAATTCTCAAGTCCAAATCCCAAACCCTTAAACCAACTGTCCTAGTAAGGTAGGACAAGTATCTAGATATTTTACCCACCGAATGTGTCAGATGACATAATTTGTGATTTTTAACCCTTTAGACTGATTTTGTGTGAATTGCTCTATGATGAGTTTTCATATTTTATCTTAGAGGTCTATGGTGAATTTTCTATTAATTAAGTCTTAATAAATAGATTTAATTAATAAATTAATTATTTGAGAAAATTAATATAAAATATCATGATCTTTGATATTTTGATTATAATTAATTAAATTTGAATTAATTGAAGAAAAAAGAATTAAATAAAAAAAAATTAGAAATTAAAATTAATAATAATAATAAAATAATAATAAAGTAATAAATAAATAATAATAATAAAAGTTATAAAAAATTAAAAATGAAAGTTATAAATATTTAAATAGAAATTAAATAAAAAGTAAATTGAAGTTATAAGCTTACATGGGAATTAATGCACCTTTTCATTTCTTATATGTCAACAACATGGGGGTTAGTGCATCAATTAAGCACATGGTGTCTACAACCCTATGGCTCATCTAGAAGGTTGGAAAAGACCCATGCTTAGTTGGTGACACCTTGTAGCTGTTTCTAGAAGCATTCTAGATGTTTCCTGAGAGCTCTTTATATTCAGGCATTCCTAGAAGCTTAGACATAGCATTGGAGAGCAATTGGAGCATTGGAGGACTCAAGAACTCTGAAGAAGGGAGGAGTTTGCTCTGTGGGTTTTCTGAGGAAGAGCGAATTAGCATCAGAATCTGGGTAGATTCTTGTGATTTTACTTACGCTATTTTCGCATCTTGCATTCCTTGTCTTCTTCGTGTCTTCCATATGTCTTCTAAGGATTTTCCTATTTTAATTGTATGCATTCTCAATATGGGTAGTTAAATTTATTTGAGAATTTTATATGCATAGATCTGAAAAGAACACGGGGCTAGGGTTTAGATTCATAGTCAAACCCATTAAATTAATTAATGGAAAAAGTTTGAGATCAAGGATTATAGGAAAATTCTAAGAATTGGAATTTATATTTTGTGTATAGAAATGTTTATATTTTTTTAAATCTGCATACATATGTGTGTGTGTGTGTGTGTGTGTCTATATGTCGTGATATTTGATTAAACTCTGTATGCACACACACACACACACACACACACACACACACACACACACACACACACACACACACACACACACATATACATACATACATACATACATATATATATACTTATATATATATATATACATACATATGTATATATACATATATATTTAATTAAAAGTTGAATGACATATATTTCGCAGCGAGCGAATGTTTTAAAAAATTGCATTGCGATTCATCTCTGAGAAAAGCGTTTTAAAAATGCTATTGAAAAACAATATTAAACATGTCTTTGGGCGGGTATATGACCCGTACCCTATACGTCGGGCAGCGACATCATACCTACATTCGCAGGTACTGCGATTGCTGTCGTAGGCCTGCAACAGCAGGCATGGTGGCCGCACGACTATTATAGCCGGCGGTGACTGTTATTAAACAGTAGTATGAGATTAAAGTTTTATTATGACATCAATCAAAATTTTGTAATTCGATTTTATATTTCATTTTTTTATATATAAAATGCAACAATTATATATATTTATATATATATGTATATATATATTTAAATATAAATATATATATTTATATTTATATTTAAATATAAATATATATATATATATATATGTATATATGTAAGTATGTAAATATGTTAATTAATAAATTAAAATTATTATTATTTGATAAAGATATATATATTAAAGGTTCATCTTTTATAACGATGAGTTATTTATAATATTATAATTTAATTATAAGATTTAATTAATTGTTCTAAATTATTAAAGAAAGAATATGCAATTTAATTAATAATTTGGTGGGGGACGTTTTCAAACAAAGATTATAATTGAAAGATGCATTTTAAGGGAAACTTTTATTCATCTAAAATAATACATGTATAAAATGTTCCTCCATTTATTCTCTAAACTTGGATACATAAACTGAGACCTCTACATTTAAATTCAAGTTTGTAAATTTAGCAAATCCAAAACATGTGTTTGCATTGGGTATTCTTTATGCTATTGTTTTAGGTTTTGGGTTGATTATTGTTGACTAGTATAGGATGTCTACCAGAGGCTTGGGGGTTATGTGATTGTGATGTCATGATGATGTTTTAATCTCGATCTTTATAAACCCAACCATGGTTATGTGATGGAATGATCTATGTATTGGTTGTAATTATTGATTGTTATAGTTGAGATTCTTATGTATGAGACACTTGACTTAACCATTTTTGGTCATCGATCAGTTATCCTTGGTTATTTTCTAGTCACCATGATGGGACTGAAATATGGATTTATTATTGATGATTTCATGTTGTGACATGCTTGACTCAACCATTTTGGAGTCTTCGATTAGTATGATTGAGATATATTTTGGTTATTGAGAACCATTGGATGCTTTTAATTATCAGTGAAACTTTAGTTGCCAATAGAGGGCTATTATGTTCATGATTTTCTATGGATATTTGCTCATGGAGATTTGATGCTTTTATGCATATTTGATGATTTCATTATTTATTATCTTTTGTGATTTTGAGATTTATGATTCCATGAGCTTAGGGTAGGATATCTGCATGTAGTGTCAGGAACTGGCTTGCAATGGGGCCGGGGCCCTAAGAGGCTGCCAGGGTAACTCATTGTAAGTTGGATTAATAAGTGATAACATTCACACCTAATACTAACTGAATGAACCTAAAAAGATAAGTGTTTTGGTTCTCACCAATGCCTTGAGTGCTTGTACAGGCTAGGATGGGAGTAGTGAGAATGCATGGTTGCGACCTTGCATTCCATAGTATGCCTTGTTAGTATGAGAGGATACTAGTGGCCGCATGAGATTAGTATGGACCTGTGGAGTTTAGCTAACTGCCAGGGTAACTTGTACATGATAAATGCGATGACACTTTCCCGCTTGCATAGTAGGCTCCTACATGTCATTGTGTGCCTCTGGGATTAGATGTTAGTTTTTGTGCTTGGAACCTTTGAGTTAGTATACTTTTAGGATTCCTAGACTTGCAGAGATTTATGTTATGTGTTTTGGATAGCCTATTTGGGACTTGAGATTATCTCCTCAGCACGGTGGGAGTGGACCACTTAGGTACCACGTGGTCAGGTGGTAGTGTTTTTCCACTCTTATCATTTGAGATTCGTTGAGACATCATGGCTGATGCATCCTTCATGATGGTGGATATGTATCCTTTCATTGATGATTAACATATGTTAGATGATGTTATCTTATGCTTTTATTTGCATGTTAGATTACTTTCTGCATATGATATAGTATATGTTAGGAGTGACATTCCTACTATGTTAATACCAATGATCTCTTCGGTGATTTGGAATGTTATGCACGAAGGGATGGCTAGGGCCCATGATGGTCTAATGATGCTATTAAGAGTTGGGAGGAACTGTGCACTTAGTTTATTATGTTTGATCTTTATGATGGATGTATATCTTCTATGACGATGGATCATGTGTATCATGTGATTATCTTTACTTTGATGTATCATGGATTAGAATAGGATGATGTATCTTATCTCACATATGTATATTCTTTTGAGCTTTTTCATACCCTGTGACATGTACAGTGGATGATTGAGCATTTGGAAATGTAATGTATAAACATTGGACTTATCATTATTATTTCATGTTGGTGTTGTACTAGATGGATTCATTAATGTTAGTTGTTTAGATGTAATTCAATGTTAAGAGATCTTTAAAGAATGTAATCAGTTGTGTATGTTATGTTTACTTTTGATGGACATTGCTATTGCTTCCATTATGGTGCATAAGTTATATTTTGTATTTACTTTCATGTTAAAAAAAAAATGCTACCAAACTTAGTGAAATTCTAGGTTAATTCTTTGGATCCCTTGGCGGGGCATTACACATTAATTGGGAAAAGGGCTCAATTTTTTTTATAAATACTCCTATTAATAGACAAAGGAATATTGCTAAGATTCTTGAGTGTGGGGTTGGCAACCATTAAACTAGCTATCTTGGTCTCTAATTGGGAACTAAACTGCTAGATCATTTCTCAAATGGGATTCTAGATAGATTCAATAAGAAGTTGGTAGGATGGAAAGGTAGCACTTTAAGCCAAGCTAGAAAATGTCTTTTGGTGAAATCTTCTCTTTAGAATCTTCCAATGTATGCCCTAAGTCTCTTTGGGATACTAGCTAAATATGTTGAAAAAATGGAAAAGACCCAAAGATATTTTCTTTGGTTTGGTCTTGAGCAACACAAATGATACCCTCTTGTGGCTTAGGATAATGTTTTCCTCCCCAAGAGTTATCGAGGTCTTGGAATTAGGAAACTAAGGCATCTTAATAAGGCTCTTCTAGCTAAGCAAATTTGGTACATTTTAAATAGTTTGAGGGAATGGAGAGATGTTTTAGTGGAGAAGTATATTAGAAGGCCTTCTCTAAGGTTTTTGCTCAATTATCCTGACATCTTGAATGCTTTAGTCATTTGGAATGGTATTCTAAAGGTGAGGAACCTAGCTAATTCTAAGACCAAGTTGAAAAAGGGAAATGGTTAAGACATCCTCTTCTGGCATGATAACTGGTTGTTTTCAGGGTCCTCTCATTAACAATCCTATTTATGAAAACTAGGCAAATTTTTGTATTAGGCTATTTGGATTGAAAGTTAGAAACTACAAAATGGACCAAGGATGGAAAGACCTATCTCTCATCTCAAATGATCTCAAGCCGATAATGGTGATGATGAATTCAATGATCTTGAACAATAAGAGGGATGAATTAATATGGGAGGATAATCCTAATGGTTGCTACTCAATGGCATCAGGGTATCATTCCCTTTGGAGCCTGAAAGAGAAACCTCCATGGGCTAAGGGCTGGTTTCTTGGCCTTACTCCTAAGATTAATGTGTTCTTTTGGTTGATGTTACAAGATAAAATTCTCACTTTGGATAATTTGGCTAAGAAAGGTTAGTGTATCCCAAATAGATGTATTCTTTGCAAGCATCAATTATAGTCAATTAATCATATTTTATCCATTATCCATACTACATGGAGGTTTGGGATTTGCTCACAAAGAAATATGGGGTTAGTTGGTGCAAGCCAGGTAATGTTTTGGACTTCTTTTGTCAATAGGAACAAATTTTCATGCTATAAGCTCCTAGAATTTGGCTCACTTCTGCTAGGGAGTTTGGAAGGAGAGAAACAATCAAATTTTTAGAGACAGAGAGGAACCTACTTATCTGCTTGTGGACAAAATCAATAGTAATATGAAGGAAAACTTCTAGATAAGAAAGGGGGGAGATATTAAAGATGGAGGTAGGAGTAAGGAAAAGGAAAAGGATAGGAGAACTAAAAGACAAGAGGTGAAATGGGAACTCCCACTTGAGGGTTGGCATAAAGCCAACTTTGATGGAGTGGCTAAAGGGAATCCTAGTCTCTTAGGGTGCAGAGGAATAATTAGAAATTGTCATGGTGGAGGAGTTGCTACTCTCTCTTACCCCATGGGATTCTAGACAAACCATTATGTTGAAGCCAATGCTGCTCTCCACACTATTAAATTAGTCCTAGATGTGGGAGTAAAAAATTATGGCTCGTGCGGGACTCAAATAATATTATTAGATGTATCAAAGGGGTTCTTCATCCCACCTGGACAATTGCAAATATAATTAAAGAAATCTATAAAACACTAGGTGAATTTGAATGCATTTATGTAAGCCATGAGTACAGGGAGGCTAATTTGGTGGCTGATTGGTTTGCCAACGAAGTAGTAAAGAAATAAATAATGATGATATGGAATATCAACAGGAATATTCCAATAGATGCAAAAAACCTAATAAATCAAGAGAGGATCTAGGGAGGTACGGGTGAAATCCTAAGTTAATTATGGAAATTAATGCAAGTATGAGTGAAAGCAAATGCAATTATGGTAAATACAAAAGGAACAAATGGGTGACATTTACTGTGTCAAATCGACACACTTTATGGGTTTTCTATTTTCCTTATTATTTTTATGGAATCAAAAGACAAAGCAGTTTTGAACAAAGTATACAATGGATTGAGAAAGGGAAATAGAGGACAATGTTTATGATAATTGTAAACATTCAAGCTACATAGATGGTGGGTGAAAGGAGTAGGAAAGAGCTAGTAGGATAGGAAAACAAATGGAAGCAAAAAATCAAAGTTTGGGAGAAGCTTGAAAAGGGTGAAATTGCAAATTATATCACCAAGCTTCATGGATATGACCCAAAGATAAACAATCTTATGGTAAATTTGTGGAAGGATGGTAGGATCAAAGTGGATGGTGTGTCATATGAAATTACTATTGAGGTCATTACCCATGTCACTGAAATTCCAGATGAGGGGTTAAAGTTCTATAGAGATAAAAAGGTGTCTCTGAATGCAATTAAGGATTTTGTCAAAAATATAGAAGAGAAAAAGGAACTGGTGAAATGTGAGACCTGCTATGAGATGAACTCAATTAAGAATCTCTGGAGGTATGTATCGAGGGCCATTATTGAGTTTATATCTTTGGATACTAGATTTGATAGGGTTAGAACCTATTATTTTATTTTTCTTAATCATTTTCGTTATGGGGTTAAGGTTTCCTTTCCATTTTATTTGTATTCTTCCATGCACAAGAGCATTTTTGGGCACAAGAAAAAACCTACTTCTAACCTAGCCCTACATAAGGGTTTACTTCTCTTGATCTATGAATGTTTTAAGGCTCAATCTAGGAGTAAAACCCTGGTTCATGTATGAGCTACTTCCAAGGAGATGAGGAGTTCTAACTTCTCAAATTCATAAGAGATTCAGAGTATAAGCTTAGAGGAGGAGGAAGATTATCTCTCATCTAGAAAAAAGGCAAGGGGAAAAGATAAGGAAATGCCTACTTCAACTAAGGTTCTATGTGGGGAAAGCCCCAAGGGCCTTGGGCCCAAAACTGTTGGCCAGGGGGAAGAAGAATATAATAAAGATGGTGAAAATATGGATACATATGAAGAGAATAAGGGTGAGGAAGATGAAGATAGAGAGAGCCAGTTGATAACCCCAAAAAGAAATAGAGGAGGATGAAAGAGGAGGACATACCCTTAGAGGGAAAAATTGTTTCTCGCCTAGAGATTTTAGTGCTCCCTCTCTCTCCAAGTCTGCCATAGAAGCATGAAAAGGAGAAAATAGAGTAAGGGAGTGGTGAGATGGTTATAAAAGATAGGCATATGACCTGGAAAAATTTCAATGTCAGAAATTCATTGATGGGGATTGTTAGAAAGGTCATGAATCCCCAAATCTTGAAGAAAAAGAGCAAAAGATCCAGATGGAGGAACTTATTGATCTAGCACTACTGGTCATCACTAACAATGCGAGGGAAGTGGGAATGAACATTCTTAATAATGCAAGAAATAGCATGATAGAAAATTTTAGATCAATTAAATGGCTATTTCCTGAATTGGAGGAGGTTAAAGAAAGAATGGGACAATTGGAAAGATAAGGGGAGAAATTTGAGAAAGGGAATTTGATTGATCAAGGGGATGCTATCAGGTTGGTCGAAAAAAGGATAATTTTTTTGGAGATGTAAAACCATAACATGGCTAACTACATGATCTCTATTTTGAACTCTCTTAATGAAAACATTATTACTCAAGTGCTAGAAAGCTAAAAGCCAGGGATCTTCTAGAGGATAATGAGGGAAAGGACAAAACTAAATATAGGATGGATGAAGAAACCATCATGGACACAACCCGTAGCCAACTAGATTAGACCTACTTGAAGAATCAAGAGCAAATGGCTAAGGAGTGTGAGAAAGCCTATGAAGCAATGGAAACTATGTAAGACTTTGAAAGGAAGGTGGAGGAGTAAGTAAATGATTACTAATTTCTTTCTTTTGGATTTTTTGTTTCTATAGGTTTTTTATTTGGCTTTTGCCTGTCTTTTGATCTAGCCTATTTGTTGGTTGTACTTCTATTTCTAAGATTTTTTTGTTCTATTTATAGCCCTTTGATATGTAACAACTTTTGGGTTTTAGGATCCTTGTAAAAAAAAAATTCTTATCAAAAACTTTTATTGTAAATTGGGAGACATGAAGAAGAATTTGAATAGTGGAAAAAAATGGTATTAGATCATTCTAAAGTATACATTGATTCATAAAATATTCTTATTATTTCTTTTTAGTGTGGTGATATTTTGAATAATATTACATGGAGGAAGAAGAGGGTCCTAAAGTATGGTCAAAGATTTGTCTTTAAAACATGGCTAAATTAGCAAAGGAAACCACCACAATACACTGTGTACTTGAACCTATGTTTCATTTTTTTGATGAGTGGAAAACACTAGTCCCTTTAGAATCAACTTTCACTACGTGTTCTATATGACATGCAATGCTTAATGGAGAAAGTAGGTGACATTTATAATTTCATAATTTATAATCCTTTCTACAAATTACAATATGAAAAAGTCAAACTTCAATGGCTACATCTCTAGCTTGGTATATATATGATATCTACTAATTTCAATGACATGCCCTTGCTTTGTGATTTGAGTGCCATGCCCTTGCTCTATGATTTTGATACTATGCCCTTTCTCTGCAATTTCAGTGTCATGCCCTTGCTCTGCAATTTTTTTGCCATGTCATACCCTTGATCTAAGATTTCATTGTCATGTTCCGCCCTTTCTCTATCATTTTATTTCCATGCCTTAGCTTTGAAATTTTCTTCAAGGGCTATGTAAATGTTGGTTTCCTTTCCTTTGAAATAGGTATCACTTTATATCTCCTTTTGAACATCTATATTTAGAGATCTTTTTTAAGGTGCTTATTACATTTTAGCACAATAGAGAAATCAATCCAACTGCATACATATTCTATAATCAAAATAGTAAAATAATAAACCTCACTCAATCCATGTTAAGTGACTTACCTCAAGATCCTCCACAAAAATAATGCAGACTAGAAAAAATGGGCAGTGTTCACAAGAAATTTTACAAAACAATATAATAGAAGATATTTTTAGAAAGAAACTAGACATAACCAGTTAAACGGATCTAGTTGCTGATTCAATGGGTTGAATACAAATTTTTGTAAAGTTGTCATTAGATTAGGTACAATAAAATGAACAATCAGCTATTCCTAGCTAGCATGATAAAATACAATTTTCCAAGGTGATAAAATTGCATATGTAAGGAATTGAAGAATAACTCCAATGAATAGTTGAGTGTAAGGAGTGGAAGAAGAAATTTTTTCTTCTATATAAATGCCTTAATCAAGAGGCTCATTCCCTTGTAAAAGCCTTTTCTACAATGACATTAGCTCTAAACCATTCAAAGGATGTTGAAGTGGTTGCCAACCTAGAAACAATCTTATAAGCATTTGATATTCGGACTGTAAATTCTCAAAGATACTTGCAAGTGATTCCAATTTCATAGTACCTACCACAAAACTTTTTTGGATTCTATCCACTAGCTCCCATATTGTCCTCTATGTTGTATAGCTATTGTTTTTGTCATGC
This sequence comes from Cupressus sempervirens, assembly GCA_028749045.1. Classification (NCBI taxonomy): domain Eukaryota; kingdom Viridiplantae; phylum Streptophyta; class Pinopsida; order Cupressales; family Cupressaceae; genus Cupressus; species Cupressus sempervirens. Next base: position 156,627,076 of record CM053788.1, on the reverse strand, counting down.
AATTGCTTTCTAAAGCTACTCCTTCTCCTTCTCTTTCTAAAGTTGCTCTTTCTCCTTCACTCTCGTGCCTTAAATTTTGATTATTAAACTTCTAAACATCTTCCTCTACCTTATCTAAAATCAACTTCACATTATGTTGTAATTCTAGCATAGGTGTTTGATCATCGATAGCTTTCATTTCAGCATTCAAGTTTTCAAGATTGGTCAACACGATCACTTGTAGACCTCTCATGTCAAGCACTTTTTGTACTATTTCAATACCATGTTCTTGATTTTGAGCTAATAGTTCTTTAGGTGTATTTTCTTGTAAAACATTAAATTTGTTGAACAATTGTAAACCCTTAGAAATCACATTGTTATTTTCATGTATGTATGTATATATATTAATGAATAATAATGTTTTCATGTATGTCAAAATAATAACTAACATTACCATTGGATCATATAATAATGAAGTAATCAACCCAGTTAATCATAAACTACACCAATTTAATTGCTATTTAAAATGGTTATCCATTCTTCACCTAGGTTACTCTGTGATCTTGCCTTCTATTGTCTAATTTTGGAGTATAGTCATTGTCTCAAGAAAGAGTAGAAAACTCTTGAGAAATTTGAGCTTGTATTAATAAATATCAATAAAGATTATTTCAAACTCCATAGAATCTGCCATCATAGAAGAGGTATCTCTTTGAATAAATCTAATCTTTCTCTTAACTATGCTTTGATGCTATGCTATAGATCCCATTTAAGAGTTCTGATTATTCGTCAAGTCTAAAATCACCAAACATGTCATGAAAGGACACGAAATGAAAGGATGTCTCTTAGCTTTGAGAAATTGGTAGATGTGTACATTATAAAGGATATATGTCATGGAAGGACATGTCTCCAAGATGTAGAGCCATGTCTATTCATGGCATGGCTTCACTATTAACTAATCAAATTATAACAATGACCAAAATCAGATTAGTTAAAGTTTTAATCAATATTAATATAAGCTCAAGTCATTGATATGGATGGAAGAAGAATGGAGAATATACCTAATCCCTTTCATGTATCAACATTATTGTATTTGATCCTTTCTTGACCAATTCTATGCATGAATATTAGATCATTACTTGATCTATTACAAATAAACAATAGCAATCAATACTGAATAAGAGTACTATATTCTGATATTTAGTAAATGTGTTGGCCTCTGATATTTCTATAAATAATGATTCTTTGGTGACTAACATATACCAAACCAATCACAACAATAATGGATTTGATACCAATATGATGTAGAGGGGATTGTGGTTTAACCAACCAAACAAATTTTTTCTTAAAAGGTCTTAATGACCATGTATTAGTCAACTCATTAGTGGCCTTCCTAAGGTATCTAACAAGACAATCCAACAATTCTTGGTAGAGTTACAAACTCTCCAACCAAACGAACTACAATATAATCAAATTAGAATTTCTCATAGAGAATGAATGTGTTTATATGTTACTTAGACCCTACATGTAACCATAACTACTTTGGCTCTTGTCCACAAAAAACCCCACAATCCTAAATTGCTTCACCTAGATTGAGAAAGATTAGGCCTAATTTATACATTTAGGACCAACTCGAATGCATAGGGTGAAATCATTTGTTAGACAAAGAGTGAGCTGATTGAATTCTTTAGTAAACATACATGCAATATGGATACATGTGAATTGTTTTATTAAATTCTTGGAAGTAATAACTACCTATAGAATGAAATGATTCCAACCTTTACATAAAATGTTTTTTGAGAAGGCCTTAGGATCATTGAATTTCCTAAAATATTCTTGATAGATGTCCATACAAAATGTTGAACCATAGGTAATGTATAGGCTATTTAGTAGAAAGTCCAAAGATATGGAGATCTAAAACTTGCAGGTCAACTTTATGTCAACTATATGATAAAATGCCTAGCAGAAATGTGGTAGCATAGATAGAAATATTACAAGCTAGAGTTGTTGTTGCACCAAAATATTGACCTGTCAATGGTTGATACAACCACTAGACTTGTAGAACTTAGGAGGAAATCAAACCATGTCATGAATCCTAAAGGGGAACATTGGTAGTTAGTCCAACAATCCTCCCCTCAACATTACCCAAGGAGATTCAAACCCATGACCAAGCTCTAATACCACTTGTTACAAGCTAGAGTTGTTGTTGCAGCAAAAGATTGACCAATTAATGTTTGATACAATCACTAGACTTGTACAACATAGGAGGTAGTTAAGCCATGTCACAAATCTCAAAGGGGAACATTAGCAGTTAGTCCAACAAGAAACACATTTTTTTCCATTTGACATAATGCTACAAAGAGTATTCATCTTGAGAAATGACAAGAACTAACTTCAACATTTGCACAAAATGGATTTGTTGGATCAATTTTAGAAACTTTTGAGTTGTTTCACATAAACATCCATATAAAGTGAAAGTGACTTGCAAATGCATTTTTTTGTGAGGTTCAAACAATGAGATAAAATATATTGAATATGTTACTTGTAAAATTTTATTACTACTTATATGTTTCTATTGTGATCTTTGAGTTGGCTATTGAACTTTTGTAAAAAATTTCTTTCCCAAAAATTTTGATTGGAGTTTCTTGATTAGATATTTTTACATTCTATGTTAGTTGTGAATAATTTCAAAAAAAAGAATATATTTCCCACACTTCAACTGATTGTTTGCATGAATGTACATTTATCACCTTTTCTTTAATTTGAAACCCTCAATATGATTACAAGACAAGCCAAGTTGATGAAATGAGCCAAGTGAAAATTATAAATTTTTTTTGAATTCCCTACACTTGGCCACATGTTTTAAAAATATGATCAGCCAAAAATTGGCATTGATTCTCATCAGCAAAACTATAAGTCCATAAGTCCAATTCATAACACTAACCTTCAAATAGTTATCAAGTTTAGTCTTGAAGATATACCTAATGTTTGTTGGATCCACAATGAAAAAGAGTTTGAAACCTATGCGGCTCACCTTAAATATGGGCATTTGCATTATAGGTCTGTGGTCCATAGCAACAATTTTTATTTTTAAATTTATTAGTAAGCCATCACAATTGCGACAACATGTATGATGACATGACATTAGGAAAACAACATTTTTATCCCACATCTGTCACATTTGTGACAACAAAATTTGATAGATTTTTGTTACACCCTTGACATTGTTGTCATGCACCATCACAATAGTGATGACCTAGAGAAACTGCTAGATGCCATACTTTTGATGGTAGATAGCTGCAAGTATGACAATAGGATGAAAACCTTTTTGTTTTGTATTCTACCAATTTGTGATGGCTTAGTGCATCATAATTATGATGAAGGATCTTTCCATTGCAAGTTATGACACCAAAAGTCTAACGCCCATTCGACGGGGTCCAATTTTGTGTCCTAGTTGTATGGGCAATGGATGGCCATCATAATTGTGACAACCTGCCATCATAATTCAAGTCCAAATTTAGTAGTGTTAAAATCTCTCCAAGTAGACCTAATCATGGGATATTATTCTTATCACTAAAAGTCTTACCAAATTTGGTAACACTTTAATTTCTCTATAGAAAAATAAGCCATGCACTCTTAGACCCAATGTCATCACTATGTCTTCCACTGCGTTGCCCTCCAGATAAATATGCTAGAACTCAAATCTTTTTAGGCTAGCTAATAAATGCCAAATTTCTTCTATCATATTTTTTATCACCCAACCATCTGTCATGTTGCCTTTCACTTTTCAATGATCATCTTCAAGTCTCCTTCAATCAGCACATTCTCCCATCCCACACCAATAACATATTTCAAGCCCCAAAGGGGTACCATACCCTATATAAAATTATTTGAGACTTTCCCTAGATTAATAGCAAAGACCATTAATATTCTAACATTGCTATCTCTAACCGTAGCCTCTCCTACCAAACCCTCCTTTCTCGTCATGCCATCAAAGTTAAGTTTAACCCAACTCTTTTTAGGGGGGGGGCATCTTCTCTAGCTCATATCAAAATGGGGTGGAATAAACTAAAACTCAATACCTCCAAGATGAAAGACAACAACTTATCATTGCACTGTAAGATGTTCTCAAATATACTTGATACATTTTATATCACAAAAATTATATACCTTTAAGACCATCATTATAATATACAATAATTTTTGAAAGGATTCAAACACTTCTTATTACAAAAGAATACATAACCATTTTAGAATATATCTTTAATACCATCATTATAATATACAATAATGTTTCAAAAGATTCAAACAACTCTTATTATAAAGGAATACATAACCATTTTAGACTAGAATTTTAAAAATATGAAATCTAAAACTTCAATATAGGCTAAAGTAATCAATTGCATCAATATAATTTAAACCATTCAAACCATGATATTGAAATTGTAATAATAAAATACTAAAATATATTACATTGAATGAAACATGATACTTGGTGACCAACAATAAACTACCTTGTTTTTTTTTGGCTTCTAATTTCTGTAGTTAGTTGGTAATCAACTAAATGTATTGAAGATACACAAGACATAATAAACATGTAATTTTCTAAATCTTCTTGCATCTTCTATCTTCAATCCATCTTCTCTCTCAGATGTTCTCTAGAACTATCTTTATATCTACCTCATCTCATTAAATAATAGTTAGTCCATAAATTCATTAAAAGCTATAATTATTAATTAATTATAATTCTTGCAACATGTAATCCGGTATTTCTCAAGGGAATTTTAAGAACTTTGATAGTAGGGGATCTCTATATGGAGATAAGGGTTCTTCACACTACCTAAACTTAGGTTCATACATCAATCGTACATTTTAAACAAATGTTTCAAATGAGAAAATATATATGTCACATAGGTTTATTTATATGATTTTTGTGTTATTCATATAGCATTTATGATAAATCTATGGTCCTTAACTAATGCATCACTTCTCAATATATATCACATAGGTCTATTTATATGATTTTGTTTTATTCATATAGTAGTTAGGATAAATCTATGGTTCTTAACTAATGCATCACTTCTCTCTCTCTCTCTCTCTATATATATATATATATATATATATGACATAGGTTTATTTATATGAATTTTTTTATTCATATAGCAGTTAGGATAAATCTATGGTTCTTAACTAATGCATCTCTCTCTCTCTCTCTCTCTCTCTATATATATATATATATATATATATATATATATATATATATCATATAGGTTTATTTATAAGAATTTGTTTTATTCACATAGCAGTTAGGATAAATCTATGGTCCTTAATTAATGCATCACTTCTCAATATATATATCACATAGGTTTATGTGTATGATTTTTTTTTATTCATATAGTAGTTAGAATAAATCTAGGATAAATATTTTCTTTTCTAACTTACCATAATGTTCTAGGGCCTAGGTCAAGTAATTATCAAAATGTTTCATGTACCTCAAAATAACACATCTCCAATGCCAAAATATTTGTTAAAACTACTATCAATATCCTAGTTCAAATTGTGTCATCCTTATGAATAGTAACAAGAGACTTACATCACTCAATACAAGTTCACAATACACACATGTAATATAGCTACCTTAATTTCTCAAGACATTGTCTACACCATTGTCCCTGAATACAAAAGAATTGATCAATTAGAGTTGAAAAATGGAAAACACGATCCCTTACTCATGTAAAATACTTTTAACCATGTATAGTGACTTCTAAAATGACTATAAGTTCTTTGCTAAAAAAATCACACTTTTATAGATAAAGTTTTGCAATGGTCTTTGCTTCCTCATTATATTAGTTGTGTTCACAAATTGAATAATGATTTCATACAAAAAGTTCAAAATAGTATTTGTCCTTAAATTACTCAAATAATTATTTATTGTTAATAAACTCATTGATTTTATTGGTAGAGAGAAATATTTGTAGTCACAAATTTCTTGTTTTGTGTCTAATGGTGATGTTCAACTATTTTTAATTTATAATATAAAAATGACATTATAGATAAGTTGTTTCTTTTTAATTTTTCATCTTTTACACAATTTAGTGTGGTGTTTCATAAAGTTCAACTTCAACTTCAACTTAAATTTGATGAAAAGTGTACATAAAATGGTCTTTTTATGTGTAAATTTGACTCTTTTTTCATGGTGTCAATTTTTTGCACGCCATCTTGGTACACACACCCAAGTGTTTATATGTTATCTTTACCATTATGTCTATCTCCAACTATTTTGTATGAAATTGAGACATGCTTGGTTCCATTTCACGAAATCTATACATTGTATGATTTAGAAGTGTTTGAAGTTTCCCCATAATGGGTGCATTATCATGATTAATTGTACTAGTTATATACTTTTAATAAGATGCATAAACTTCACCCTTCAATTATTTTAACCTCAAAAACCTAAACCTTTAAAACATCAATAAGATATCATTTTGTTATAAAAAATTCAACCATGAAAAGATTAGCACTAAATAAACATAAAGGATATTCCATCTCCTCAACTTTATCCAAAACTTCTTCCTATACATATTATTCCTTCTATATATGCTACAATATCACCTCTTATATATTAAAAATGCCTAGAATCTTAATGCATTTTCTTAACTAGTAAGGCTCCATCATTTCCTCATCCTACAAAGGAAGAAATCAAGATTATGTTAATTGATCCAAAATCTTTGCAAATTTATAGTCAAACTAAGAGAGATCAAAGTGTATGGGACAACACAAGAAAAAACCATGCCAATTGCTTTGAGCTTGCTTATCAAACTATTTCTTCCCCTAATACACACAATTTTTATTTGGTCATGCATTTTACCAACCCTTTTCTACTACAAGGGAGGAAACCCATCTTAAATAGTTAAAATGGATTTAAAAAATGATTGTCCATTTAACATTGGCTATTTTGATACTTAATTTTGATGATGATATGGATGATAAAGTTATTGATGCTAATAATGTTTCTTACTAAGGGTTAAAACATTTTTTTATAGGGGAACCAAAACCCCAATTATCTTTACAAAATAAGAGCTAATGTATTTCTTTTTCAGATAAAGCTATGTTGGAATAGACAACATACACCCCTAGACAACTAGAAACCCATAAAAGACCAACAGACTAATAGAAACTAGGACCAAAACCAAAACTAAATGCCATAACTATACTAAGAGCACAAAAAGAAAAAAAATGCTAGGAGATAGAATAACCAGTCCATCACTAGGCTAGCTTTAGTGCCAGGTCCTCCTTCTTTTCCTCAATCTTCTTGATGACCACTTTGACATCCTATTTGATATGTTCCTTAGTCTTAGCCTTCCCTTTCTTGGTTGAAGATCTGTTTCTTTTCTTTCCCAAAGACTCTTCCATGGCCATTGCCTCATCTAGTCCAACACCATGATGTTGTCTTCTTGCATATCCACATTACTAGTATATTTCATCATACTTTCCACTAAGTCCTCCAACAACTTCTGGCAATTGTTGACCAAAGTAGAGGTGTTTATTTCCAAATTTCTCTTCTATCAACCAGCCCTTCAATATATATGTGAAAATTATTCCCAACATTACCCCTCCCTGCCTCCTCATTGAGCTTACCCTCAACTGCCTCCATTTTCATAGTTAGGGCTCTATAGTTAATGTTGCACTTTTTAATAGAATTATAGGTCTATTGCTCCATTTAAAAAGAATACATAGAGATGGATTTCATCATCTACAACACACCTAATGAAGATTAAACATCAATAACTCTCAAATCTTCCTCTCGTAATTTAACATGGACCTCATCCACATGCATGGTATTGGTGATAGGGAACTACCTCTCTCTAATTTCCTCATGTTTGTCCTTGAACTCTTTATGGGCCACATTGAGAGGGGAATTCTATGGCTTAATATACACATCATGAGACACATTTTCATCAAAAGAGTTATCTTGAAAAAGGCCTCTTTATCATAATCCTCCTCTTCTTCACCAATATTCACATTTTTTCTCTCCCTCCTCTTCTTCAACAGTCTCAACATTTTTGCCTCTCATCTCATCCTTCTTCTTTGATCTATCATTCACATCCTATGAATGTATATAAATAATGCAACAACAAGTGCTTGATAGTGTGAAAAGTTTTTCCACTGACCCACTAAGGTATTCACTCTCTACATCCTCCTCCATTTCAAAATTGGTATCCTTTTCTTCACCATGTCCTTTGAATTTTTCATTATTTTTTTGTAATTCACATTCTTCTTATATGTTTTCATCAATTCCCTTTTCACTTCTTCCAACTCATCCATCAATCTATTGCCTTTAGATTTACCATTTCTAGGAGTTTTAGGACTTTTATCTCTTTTAGTGAAGAAAGACAAAGGGAAGATTTTCCTTCACATGGTTCATCATAAATTCAAAAAATAACCTCATCTTGACCCTTCATGGAGGATGAGTTATTTAGTTTTTCCTTATACTCTTTGATGCTATGAGCAAGGTAACGCAACAGTAAAATGGGAAGTAAACACTAATCTTAGGTTAGAAATGATTTAACAAGATGAAATGATAATTTTGTGCCGTATCATACCTCCCTTAAAAAGTAACATATTTAGTAATAGCTTTGAGAACAAGTTTCCAAAAAAAATTAATGGACAATGTCCTGCAAGAGTGATCATACCTTCTCCCTAGTCATTAATGAATGCCTCTATAATCTATTTCTTGTCTTCCTTTCTTCTAGTCATATATGGCACCAGACTTCCTTTATCCAACTTCTTCCAAACTTTAGGTTCTTTTTGCCAAAAATCATAATTCCCTAACTCCGTCCTTTTCAAAGATCCTCCCATGGTGAAACTTCTACAATTTTCTTCAACTCTAGTGAAACTCTAAGTATAACTTATTATTCTTAGACAAATGCTAGAATAAATGCTCAAAAGGAAAAATACCCACAAAACATGAAAAAATCTCTGATATCAAAGCATTACCTTGATCTAAGTATTATATCATGACAATTCATGTCCGTATGCATGTTTTTCATTAATAACTAGATTTTTAAAATCCCCAAATTTACAAAACACTCTATCATGATCAATCACAACTTCTTGATTTATATACCCTAATAAACACTCTTTCCACATAATGGGTTTTGAGTATGCAAAAACTATGTTGGCAAGAACATCTACCCCATTTTTTTCTTCCTTATACATATGGTTAATGAACACTTTTTCTAAATTATTCACAATAGAAAAATATTCTAACATAATATTATGTATTGTCCATGAGGCCTTAACTATATTTTGCAAATAGTTAAGGATATTCATGGAATCTCCTTCAATCCATAACCACATGCATCTAGTTTTAACCACTAACCTTAATCCATGGAGAAGATTCATTGCTTCCACTAAGCAGTTAGTTCAACACCCAAGAGTAACTATTGTGCCTTTAATCATATTTTCATTTTCATTTCAAATAATTTCCCTAAAACTAGCAACCCTTGAGTTCCCCTTTTGTTGCCCCATCAAAATTCAACTAGTTCCACCCTTTCAAGGGACAAACTCATCTTGGAACATTATTTATTGTTGAATTTAGGGATTGCAAAAATATCTACAATGATCCATTTGTCAAAATCCACCTCATCTTTGAATCAACTATGATAATTTTCCACCACATTAAGTTTGATTCTAGCGGCTAGCACTACTAGTGCTCAAAAGAATCCTCTAAAAAATATATTCTTTCTTTCTTTCCTAAGGTTCCATAAAACATGGGGAGAAAGAACCAACCAGATATCTTTTCCCACTAGTAGTAAAAAGCCTCTCTATATAATGCATAACTCAGCCATAGTACCTAGTATGATCTACTAGAGGTTCTAGGTTTGGCAAAGACACATCTTGGTCTCCCAAGTATAAGGACACCACAAGAAAATATGATTTCAAGACTCTAGGGACCCTTCAAAAAGTAAACAACTATTAGAAAAAGATATACTTCTTATCATCAAATTATGCATCATGAGGATTTTGTTCTAAAGCATCAATGAGATGAAAAATTTAATTTTTGGTACGAGGTATTGGCTCCATACCTTGGCCCAAATAGGGGGAAGGGGGTGTGATAGGAACTTGCAACAAGCTTATCCCAAGGCCACAAAATAAGAGGCAACAACACTACCTTCCCATATAACCCAATCAAGTTCATTCACAATCAACACAACAAAGTTGAGACCAATAATGAAGGAAATAAAAATAGGATAAAGAGCCGTTAGATCCAACCATCTACCATTCTGCCAATAGTCCATCTGAGACTTGAGAATTGAGCCAAATAATACATCTATCCTTCAAAATTATGCACAGGGGGATCAACCAATAGAGAAATTGGGAAGTGATTAGACCCTATCTTAGTGATAAAGGAGAGAGAACACTAGAACCTATTAAATTAGTCACCCAAAATAAGAATTCTTTCTAAGCTTACCTGAATGAGATACTTACCCTTGTGGTGGTTAGACCACATATAGGAAAATCCTTGGAGATCTAAATCTAGCAAAGCATGCATATTGATGACATCCATACAGTCTAGTCTTCCATCCAGATGAGCTCGGATGGAAATGCCCCCTAATTTATCATCATAGTTTATGGGAGAGTTAAAATCATGCATAGCTAGCCATGGGATTTTAATGAATTTTTTTCTAAAAGTCTCCATCCTTTCCCAAAAGGCCAACCTCCCATTTTTTGAATTAGGAGCATATGCATTAGAGAGAATCCAAGAGAAATTGTCCCTTATGTGAGAAAACTTTATACAAATATTATTATTTTCAGCCAAAAGGACCTCGCCTTGAATAAGAAGATTATTTTAATGAATATAAATTTGATGTTATTGAAATCAATCACACTAAATTTCTTAAATATATTCAAAATAATTAACCTAGCTAGGTCCTAGTGACAAAAAAGAGTGACTTGCTAGTAAAGAATAAACTTGTAGGATCTTCACCTATCATTTGTTTGATTTCTCCTCTTTCATATTGTTTTCTATTCTTAGTGATGTTAATAAATAGTTAGAGGATGTCAAGCTTCTTGACTTTCTTCACTTGTATAATAGATTCTTTTGTATATTTTCTTATGTAGTGTATTTTTCATGTGATGTGTTTCTTGATATGTCTTTGTGTTATATTAAGCTCATTAGACGACCCTTTTATTTATCTCTAGTAGTGCAAAGTAATAAATGGACCAAACCAATAATTTTATTCATCTTTTTTAATATTCATTATTTTATGTGTAGTATCTATGGTATAGTGAACATGTATTATTAAAATAAATTTGAGATCTCATGGTGCCTATTTGGGGGTGATATGCAGTATTGAGATTTACCTTTTTTCTTTTTTTTTTTTTCTATTATGTTGACACAAAAAGATATTAGTATGTTCATCTCATGTAACCTTCTTCGACTATGTTTATAGTTCCACTAACTTTTAGGGATGAGGTTTTTTCATTATAGATATACCTAATATAAATGATTTACCAAATGCATATATTAAGTCTAGTTAGTAGTTCCCTTGTGTGCTCTCTTTTAATTTTGTGATCAATTTCCCTTGGTTTTGTCCCTACTCAAAAACATATCATTACATAGAAATGTATTTTTATTTTGGATGTATGTATGTTACCTTAAATCAATTCCTCTTGATAAGGTGTGCACAACCATTTTAACATGGGGCATACACTCCATGAACGTAGATGGTGCCAAATCCCAATGGTAGGAAGAATCTTCAATGTTCATTCTATATGGTACCACAAATATATTTATTTTATAATGGATATCATTGAGACAAAGATTTTATTTTTCTTTGTGAATGTTAAAACCAAGGTCTTCTTGTTAGTTCATTCACACATGAATCTTCATTGTTAGCATTTGGAAATTCTCAAACTTTTTTTTGGACTATTATGGCATGTTTAAGGTACATTCTTTTTTTTTTTTCACTTCCATGGCTTTTTAATATCTTTTTCTTTTTAGGTTGGTGCTATGTGTTTAGATGTTACTTTTACCATTATCCCTTTATTGAACCATTATTTTTTATGAAATTTAGGCACCCTTGGATCAATTCAATGAAAACTATACCTTCTACCATTCATAAGTGCTTTAGGTTTCTTCGTGATGGGTTCATTATCACAATTAATCATAGTCTTTACATGCCTTTAGAAAGTTTCAAAAATTTTATGCTTCAATTTTTCCCTACCTCCAAAACTTAAACCTTTGAAACCTTGCAAGATGCCATTTTAATGAGCTGTCCAAAATTCAAACATAAAAATATTATCATTGAGTAAACATAAAGGATATTGTATCTCCTAATCTTGAACCTAGACATCTTCCTAAACATCCTATTCAATTATATATATTCTATTATCTCTAACTCTTATATTTTACAAATGCCCAACATCCAAGATCTCTCAAGACAGTAAGGTTCCTTCATTTCCTCCTCAAAATGCCTATTGGTGCAATGTTCGTATACTCCTCAAGCTAGTACTTGTGGTTATAATGTTCATGGTTAACTTCCTACTATCCCACCAACATTATACTTTTCCCGAGCGTTATAACGAAGAGGCTCCTAAATGGCTAAATAATGACAAATTTCAGTCAATTGTTTAAGGATGCACACACTTAATGCCAAGAACAACCTAGATGTCTAGAAACGAGATGACCATAACTCACCCCTTGGAACGAAATCGATAGCTCTTACTTCATGATGGTCTTTTCTCTATAATATGGTGTCGAAAAAATACCAATCCAATGTGCAACCATTGAAAAAATACCAGTCCACTACTGACCTAATTCATAGTAAAAATGACAAAGAAAGTGAAGCCGTCAGTGTCATTGAGAGTAGAACTAATTTTACTGGAAAGGGAATATTCTGAACAAATTAGCTACAACTTGTCTGTCATGGTGAGCATGTGAAGAAGGATGATTCTTTCTACAAATTGTTTTATACACTAAATTCCAAAAAAGCTAAAATACAAGGATTTTTTTTGAAATTTTTAACATTTGATCTTTCATAGTTTTTGGGTTTACATATGGTGACAGTGATATGGGACTACCTCGTACTCTTTTTTGAGAGGCGCTTGGCACTACAAACGAGGCATACATACCCTACCCCCCAGTGGGATTTGAACTTGTGACCTCTCTTTCAAGAGTACAAGTTCTCTACCACTAGGCCAACTCAGACTGTACCATGTGAAAACTTGATAATCATGTACAGCGACAGATTATTGAACAGATGTCAAATTGAGATTGTCAAAATGGGAAGCACCCATTTCATGAATCGTGGTTTTACACAAAATTGCCTATAAATAGTGGTTTTACATAAAATAGCTCATAAAAAAGGCTAATGAATGCTGGTTTTACATATACTTGTTTATCAAAAAGACTAAACAAAACTCAACATGTACGATGGTCCAATTAGGGCCGACATCCTAGATGTACAGTTCACATTTCCGTAGTACAGTTCACAGAAAAAACCACATGAATCTCAATGCAATCTGAAATGCTTTCTATAGACAAAATTGATTGGTAGAAGCTATTATTGATTAAAATCGATTGATAGGAGGTCTTATTGATTAAAATTTATTGTTGTTGAATAGAGTGACATTAAATTGATTGCGGTTCTTTTCAAGAGATTACCTTCCACCTTTCTTCTCTTGTCAAAGATATTATTTGACAGAAATAACTATATTTTTTTGAACTATTCAACTATTTCCTATTAACTACATGCGTAGATTGACCAGCCACCTGATTCATGATGTGCTTCTGACCGAATTAAGTCAGTTTAATGACATTTTACAGCGCTGTATTGGTGATGAGTGTGTTATAATCTTTTACATGTGTATAATAGTCTAATTAACTGCAGAATGAGAGGTGTAAATGGGAATGGATTCCAGCATTGGCATTCAATGTGTTATTATCAACGCGGTCAATGCTCAACAATAATGATGAATTCTATATTTTATATTAGGGTAGAGGCTGTACGTGTTCTAATAGTTTGCTATGATGTTATGTGTTTAAGTAGTCAACAAAATATATTTGAGTAATTTTATGATTCAACATGTATGAAGGAAAAATGTGATTACAACTGAAAATTACTTATAGAAATCATAGGTTGGAAAATCAGTTTTTATAGAGATATACAAATTAAATAAATTGAACTTAAATGGCCAGTTGGCCATCCATGTTTGAATGGCCGTTACACTAAAATGTCCAATTATGGCTTTAAAAAAGCCTCAAAAAAATATAATAGGAAAACAATTATACCATACACTTAATCGATGGGCATCAATAATTTGCAAAGATGTTCTATGGTTGTAATTGGCTGATGCACTGAATTTTTTAAACACTGCAGTTATTCTCCATGAAGGCACAGACTGTGAAGCCATGAGATTCATGAAGCACTAACAAGATTAGGGATGGAATTACAAAATTTGAGTGGTAATTGAGCTTTCTCCAAATGGTGATAATTAGGAGATAGTTTTTATAGTATATGAATTGATGAGCTTAAGGAGATTTCTAATGAATGGTTCATAATGCACAACACTTGGTGAAGGTCCCATTTGCAAGCTTTGGGTTTAACCATGGAGGAAATTGCGTAGTTAAGTGCGCTTAAGCTGGAGTAGTACTGGGATGGGTGATCTCCCGAATGCTTCACCCTTGTGAGCATCACCTAGATCCAATGAGTGCTAAGTGTTCCATTTATTCTCATAACAGATGGATTCATGTTGAATCACTACTCACCAAACATGGGTCAATGAGTTTGACTCAAAATCACAGGATTAAATGCTAATAGCAATATCACAATTTGATGTGCTCTGGAAATTATCTCCTACTTATCAAATGATATATCATATTTTAGCAAAACATAATTCTAAGAAATGATAAAATGTACAATACCATTCTAAATTAGATATATGCATCAAATCTTCATAAAAGTGGTTATTTTTTAAATTAATAAAACTAACTCTTAGGTATAAAAATTGATGATAGTCATGTTCACCATTTAAAGAAGTGACAAGATCATGCTATTCTAGATTTTAATCTATAATTTTGAATTAAAGTAATTTGTAATATTTCTATTCATGATTTTTTACTATTTTTAATTAAAAAAAATAGATATTAAGATATTATAATAGAAAAACCAAGAAGTGGGAGTAGCAGATTAAGAAATTTGGTCTCCATATCATAATATGTAATGTGCATTTATTAGAAGTCTATTCAATTGAAAAAAAAAATTATTCTTAAATATTTTTAAGTCACAAATTTCTTTTGAAAAGCCTCCATTTTATAAGATTAGCAGAAATAGATACCTCCTCCAAAGAATGTTCTTAAACTTAGTATTAGTGATTCATCTTTGAGAAATCCTAGATGAACTACATTTGGAGGTGTTAGTTGTAATAGTAATAAAAGAAATTAATATATAGAATGAAGTTGAAAATGTATGTGATGTTTTAAACTTTTACGAGTGACTATATATTATTTTTGGAAAAATATTAACATTAGGAAAACAAAATGAAGATTAAAATCTATAATACATTTGAAATGTAGATACAATTGCAATTTTAAAAAGATAAAAGAAATCTTATTATGTTTTTGTTGTTGTAGTAGTATTCTTCCAAATTAACATGAAATAACTACTAAGCCTAATAAAGATTTTTGATATGCAAATTTCCACAACCTAAAATTTCCCTATGCACACATTTTTAAATAATAAATGAAAGTACCTACTATTATTTTTACCTTTTGTTTCTTATATTTAAGTTCAAGTACCCTTTTTAATTTTAAAAACATTTTTCCTTTACTATTTTACTAAGTATAGAACTAAATGAGTATAGTTGACTTTTTAGAATTTGTAGTGGGCCAAATTTCATATCAACAAGGGATGGAGTATGTTGGCCTAGTTTTTCATGTGTTAAAATTTCTGAAATATTTTAGCAAAAATCCAACTTACACTGAGTTAGGTTTACATGGTATGCATTTTAAAGAAATGCATGAGAAATTTTTGAAAATCTTTTTGTAAGAATTTTCCTTAGGGAAAAATTCACCCAAGATCAAAGACAACAATAGACCAGAAAGAGTATGATCATAATATTGATATGTATTCGATTCAATATTAAAGTACACTAGGAGTGCTGATATATAAAGGCCTCTGGAATGCTTCTAGAATGCATAGGAATCAGCAATATGATAAGTCATACAACTAGGCACATGTCCACTAGATATGGATTATCATCCATTAAGCATAGGAGTAAGTGCAATGATGAGAGGATAAGCCTACAAAGGTATAGCATGCAAAATAATGTTGTAGACACCATGTGCTAAATTAGGAGTGCGAATAATTGCATTTCTATATGACAACTCAATTAATTATGCAAACTTGAGTGTTGTAGACACCATGTGCTGAATTAGAGTTGCTTACTTCTGTGTTGTCAACATGATAACTCATAAAAGTACACAAACTCCTAAGTGTCTCACCAAATAAATAATAAAATAATGCACTAATATAAGTAAAATTAAGTAAAGTGTAAATAGTAAATATGTATTTACGCCAACACCCCTTCATAAGTGCAACTTAGGGGAATGCCCTTATGCTTATGAAAACTAGGATGAAATGCATAATGGGTCCCAGCTACTAGGCCATGTTAGGTACCCATGCACATAATAAAATGAAACCTCTCATAAAGTGGAGAGAGAGGGAAAACTTCATGGAAAAAACCCTCGCCCAAAAAGAGAGATGAAAAGACAAGATGCATCGATGGATGGAGTAATCAAGACCCCCACATTACAACATACATCAAGTATATACAAAAGTGAAGTAGAAGGAAAAAAACTATTAAGAGGAAAAAGTCCCCCCCATAAAAGAGAAGAAGTAGACAAGGTAGTTCCCCTCCCCCCTAAATGTAGTGTGTTGATCAGTGATAACTACTCCAATGTAGAAGCTAATCCATGAGTGCTGAATAATGTTCATCCCCTTTGGAAGAAACAATGGCAAAGGTACAGGTGAGATGCTTCCCCTATGTGTAGAAAGAATCTCAATGATGAACGATGTCTATGAAACTTGCTCATCTATCCCTGTGTCAATGTTGATGGTCGCCTCTCCGAACATTGCTGAGAAGAATGAGTGCAGATCTAGCAAGGATGGATGCAGAACATGTTCCAAAGAACCAACTATCTCCTCAAATGATAAAGAGACCTCTTGTAACTGTTGTATATAAGAATCCAAAATCACATTAACCCGTGAAGACTAATCATGTAGAGAATGGATATGAGGGTCAGAGTGAGCCCTTATGACAACTGAAGAAGGTTTTGCTTCATCAAAGAGAATTTGTACTCCATAAACAAACCTAAAATGTCTACTATGTAGTCATCTACAGAAGCTGATGCTAGAAGAAAAAGTGTACCCTGTTGTGCTGAAGGACATGAATCGATCACTGTGGCAATGGATGAAGTATTCACCTCAAAAAAGAGAAGACAAATTTCATTGATGATGTCTCCCACATCTTCAATGTGAGACTCCACAAGTAGACCTGTAATATCTGGAAGGAAGTCATCCCATGAAGCTGAAGTAGGAAGACATGGTTTTTCCTGCTATACTGAATCTGAAGCATCTGTGGCTAGAGTTGGATCAAGAGTAGCAATAGGAGCATTTGGAGGTGTGATCTCATCTAGAGAGGATGCAGCTACAACTAGAGGTAAAAGATCTTTAGGGAATGGAGGAATGTGTGGATCTCCATATAGCTCCCAAAGATAGATCCAATGATCATATAAATCAGATGACTTCATGTCATCAAGTGAATCCATACCCTCCATATCCATATAGAGAGAGTGTATGAAAAATGAGGGAACTAGTGTCACCATTGTATGAAAGTATTTTTGCATATGGTAGTGCATCGTGCTGACTAAGATAGATGATAACCAATTGACTCCACTACTGATAGTTTTGTGGTGTCAAGGTAATTAAGTGTTCCTCATTGACGATGAACTAATCAATTTACCCCCCAAAATGCAAAAAAAAAAATCAAAGAAACCCCCCCTAATGTATGATTCGGGCACTTTATAGGTAGTGCATGTACAATAGCCAATTTAGGGCCTATTTCTAAAAGTAGTATTTCTACCAAAAAACCTATAATCTAATTGTAGATCTAGAAAGTAGACAAAAAAATAAATTTTCAAAAAAAAATGGAACCTGATTGTGTCCAGATGAGCCCATACTAAGCATTTGAAGTGGTAAAAATTAGGATTTCAAACCACCTACACCAATGTGTAGATCACAAAATTCTACCCAAAAAAAAAAAAAAAAATTGCTCGCAAAAAGGAGTTTGTATGAGGGAGATATTGCTATTTGAAAATAGCTATTGTAATTATTTTTCTTGAGTCACTGTCATCATGCCTCCAAAAATCAAATGGTTCTAGATTTTGCCTCAGATGTCCGATTCGAATGAAACAAAATCCGATTTGGATGTTTTCTAACCTTTTAAATGTGATGCAAATATTTGATTTGCACCAACAAGCTTTAATCTTCATTGCAAAAAATTTCTCCTACAAGCCTGATGACCAATTTTTCCAAAAAAAAAATACAGATTAGGAAAAAAAATTGTAGAGATGCAGATGAAAAAATGCAAAACTGAAAATTAAATGTACATACCTAAAATGATCATACCAATTTTGCAAATTGGGCCTTTGGGTTGCCAGTTTGTAAAAAAATTGTTGCCTCAATTTTGACTATGGCCCAACATAGGCGAATTTATAGTCAATTCACTGAATTAATATTCCAAACACAATGGCAAGGTCCTCTTTGGCTCTAGATGCTCCCAATGACTGTGATACTCTAAATCTGGGTTAAGGTGTTGAAGCAAGAATGGTCTCGAATGGCTATGTGAAGAGAAATTCCTCATTCTCTAATACCATGTAAGAATTTTCCTTAGGGAAAAATTCACCCAAGGTCAAAGAACTCAAGAACAAGCACAATAGTAAACCAAAAAAATTATGATCAGAATATCAATATGTATTCTATTCAATGTTAAAGTACACTAGGAGTGCCTATATATAAAGGCCTTTGGAATGCTTCTAGAATGCATAGAAATCAACAACATGATAAGTCATACAACTAGGCACATGGCCACCAGATATGGATTATCCTCCATTAAGCACAAGAGTAAGTGCGATGATGAGAGGATAAGCCTACAAAGGTGTAGTGTGAAAAATAATGTTGTAGACACCATGTGCTAAATTAGGAGTGTGAACAATTGTGTTGTCTACATGACAACTCAGTTAATTATGCAAACTCTAGTGTTGTATACACCATGTGCTAAATTATATTTGCTTACTTCTATGTTGTCAACATGACAACTCATAAAAGTATGCAAACTTCTAAGTGTCTCACCAAATAAATAATAAAATAATACAATAAAATAGTGCATTAACCTAAGTAAGCTTAAGTAAAGTATAAATAGTAAATACATATTTACACCAATACTTAAAAAAACCCTTTTTTATATTTTCCTAGGTACCCTTTAAATTTTGTTTCATTACTTTACCTTACTTTAAGTCTTAGTTCACAATATAACCCAAACTTTTGTTTTAAATATTACATGGGTTACAATAGCCCTTCATATTCCTTAAGATCAGGGGTCGTTGCTATATCACCTTGAAGAGATGAGCTCCTTTTAACTACAATGACATAGAAATGAAGAGACACCTGTCTGTGGGACCCAGTGAATGACAAGGTTTTAAAATAGGATTATCATTGTCTATCTTGGATAATAGATCAATGAACATCACTTTGTTGCCAACGAAAGTTGAAAATTGTTTATTGTTGTCAACATAGTCACATGAAGACATGTGGTTATGTGTGACATTCTTCTTTGCAACTAATGGGTGTGTCAGAATGAGATGATAGTTGTCTATGTCCCATTTTTGCTTTATGATAGTGGGCTAGTTTCTCAATGTGCCTATGTCCACTATTGATCACAAAGTAAATCTAGGGTTGTTCCTATATCCTTATATAGAATTGCTTGTTCTTTATCCTTGGTGACATAGTGACAGATTGACACATGGAAGGTGATAGGACCAGCCCTTGCAAGAAGTTGTTGTAGGTTTCAGTCATGAATTGGTTTCTAGCTGTCAAATTTTCATTTTTCATGGAGGTAAACATTATGAAGAAAATGTGTTTTGTCATAACCATCTGATCCTTTCAAAATCAATGGACATTGCTTTGTCACCAATAAAAGTTGTAAGGTTTTTATTTTGGCAACATAGCAACAATAGAATACGTGTTTGATGGGCCCATCACACTTATAATATGGTTTCTTTATTTTTACCATCAGATTGAAGGTTAATCCAGAGATGTCACTATGTCATTTTCTAGAGTTGCAAGGTCTTTACTCTTGGTGACTTAGTGAAAAGGTGATACATATCATGGTGGCACACTTTCAAAAGTTTTTAAAGTATCATCATTGATCATCACACGCACAACAGATCAGAGGTTGTCATTATGTTGCTAATAAAAATTGCACGAACTTTATCTATAGAAACATAGCAATAGATCGACACATGTCCTATGACATATATGAGTAATACACAAATTGCTAGTGAGGTGGAGAAAGGTATATGTGTCAAGTTTGAATTAGGTTGACTATTAGGTTAGAAGGTTGAAGCTAAGTTAGATTTACATTTTATTTCTTGATCATAAGATTTTTATGAATTGACAACCCATTTTCAAACTCAAAAGGGAATGCCACTTTGTTTCTTCTTAGCAAACATTTATGGGAATTAAAAGCTTCTTGTGCAAACTAATATAGGGAATGTAATTAAGATGATCAAGAATTTTATTCTACAAATAGATTTTCTAAAATCCTAGAGCATGGTACCTATTGAAAAACCTATTATTTCACGTTGCCAAGCTATAAATTTTCTATGTCAAAAATCCATTGCAATGTTCAATGAAGAAGTGAAAAGGCCAAGGAAGTATTTTCCTTTGCATATAATTAAGAACTCTAGTATTTTCCACATTATCAATCATTATGCCTCCAAAGAAGGGTTTTTCTAGGAAGGTTGATTATGCTAGTAGAAATATTCTTGATGATTTCTTAAAAAAAAAAAATGAATTTACCAATGAGTCTACCCAAATAAAGAAGTTAGTCCCCCTAAACCCTAGGTTATAGGTTGTAGATAGATTATATGATAAATGGAATTGGACTAGGGATGTAGTGACATCTAAAACTAGGTTATAGTTATTCAAAAAAGAGTTTTTAGAGAAAATTGTTTGCCCCCTATGGAAATATTTGGAATATTTACCTAGGAAAATTTGTAGTTCCTGGAGTTTTCATGGACTTGGACCTCATCAATATTGTATCCCAAAATTATTATCC
This sequence comes from Cupressus sempervirens, assembly GCA_028749045.1. Lineage (NCBI taxonomy): Eukaryota > Viridiplantae > Streptophyta > Pinopsida > Cupressales > Cupressaceae > Cupressus > Cupressus sempervirens. The sequence continues at coordinate 156,605,698 of CM053788.1, read as the reverse complement.
AATAGCTAGGATGGTGAGAGGGATAAATAGAGAATGTTTGGTGAAGATAACTGCTAAAGAAATCTATGCAGTTTTTGGGATGAACCCTGTTTCAAAATATCATGAGGTCATCAATTTTCAAGGTTTGGAAAAGGAATATCTATCTTGCAAAGATTAGATCAAGCAAGGGGCATTGAGAGGACATTTAGCCATAATTGAAAATCTAACATTTGTCACATCCTTAATCAAGGAACCTTTTAAGAAATAAATTTTCAATTCCAGAGCGATAGACATATACATGACTTTGTGTAAGGTTTTCGATAAGGACTAGAAGGAATTTATGCCCATAGAATTCATGTATATGATGATACAAATCTAGTCTTATGGGGTTGATGTTGTTATTGACTTTGCTTCATTAATAGTTGAAGAATTCATATTGGTCTGATAGGGATTGCAAAAGGGAGAATTGAGAAGACCTTTCATTTTTACTCTTTGTTGATGCACGTGGTTTTGTATAAGGTATTTACATATTTTGACAAAGAAATGATGTTAATAGGAGAGCATGATGGAGAGTCTTTGCAAGTTCAATTATGGAGTGCAGACATGACTTGAGATGCAGAGGAGGCCAGTTTTGTAAGATTTGATAGGTATTTTGCATCTAGGTTGAGAAGCTCATTATTGAAAGATAATCCTAGGATACCTAAAGAATTGTTAGATTTTATTAGGACTATGGATATCCCTAATGATTTGAAAGTTTCCCATAATTGGGCAAAAATTATACCATATCTAGTGTCAATAGTCTTTAGAGTGTATGGATTCCAAGGAACTCTACATGTGATCCCCTACCAAGTACCTCTTATGATAGGTCTAGTTGAGATGTTATGGTTGATAGGTGGCTTAGAGGAGACAAAATAAATTGGTAGGTCAAGGGGCTCCATTTTTCCATCATGCACTATAGTTCTCACAAGCATCAATTTTATTTCCCTAAGGACATAATGAGGAATGATTTTTCTCTCCAAGAAAAAGAAATCAAGAAAGAAAAGTGTAGAGTCTAATCTAGGGTTTTAGAATTCATTAATTATTTTGAGAAAGATTATTATAGTCCATTAAATTTTGAAAAGACATCAGCAAACAAAGTGAAAAAATTAATGATGACCTTATCAGAGATCATGGATGCAATGAATGAAAAGAAGACTCTTCTTATCGATTGATACTTATCCTGGTAAAGCAAGGGAGGATTGAAGAGGTTGTCTTTTACTCCTGTAGTAGGATCAAGACAATTGGTTATCCAAAAGAAGTCTAGTTATAGCATAATAAAAAATGGAGAGCATGTAGTTGATAAAGGAAAGGAAATGGTTGGGTCAACCAGTGCTACTTTGAAAAGGGGATTCCAATTGGAAGAAAAGCCTAAAGAGCCAAGGTCTAAGAGATAGAAGATAGAAGAAAGGAAGGTGTCAAAATTAGAAGACTACACTCCTCAATCTCCTCTGCATATAGTAGAAGAACAATCCTTCTCAATCTCCTCTACATATAGGAGAAGAACAGCTCACTGGAGAGAAAATTGAACAAATTAGGTCTCAAGGGGGAGTATTATTTAATACTACAGAGTTGGAAGAAGGGAATCCCCAAGAGCTTCCTATGCCCAATCTTGAACTGACTGTGGTAAATTTCAAAGGAAAAGAGTTAGATCCTATGGTAGAACAAGCTAGCCATGGATTTCTATCAGATGATAACTTTATGAAATCAAGGGCTTTCTACCAATTTTCTTGGAGGACAAATACATAACTTTTTGTAAAAATATGTAATAAAAGAAAGGCTAAGCAACCAGAGAAGGAAGATGCAGTTATACAAGATGAAATAAAATATGGAATGATGCAAGAATTCAAAAGTTTGACTCCTAAAGAAGGAAGAATAATGATCAAATCATCTAGAGTTATACTTTTACCAAATTAGGATATTGTAGATGCAATGGTTTTTAACACTATCACCATGAAATTGAATTCTAATGAGAAAATGAAAAAAGGACTCAGAGGTGCCAAGTTTAGTGAACATCATGCTACTCTACTAATCTAGTCTCTAAAGAGAGGATCTAAATCCAACTTTTCTCAATTTGATGATACTGAATTAATGAGAAACTTGATTGTCAAAAGAGTAGAAGATACTCCACTTGATGAAGCAACATAATTTAATCTTTAAATAGCTACTCTTACTTTAGCTACTGCCAAGAAGGAGAAAGGACATATGCGAGAATTACAAGAGAAATATGAATAGGTCCTAGAGGCCTATAATAGGAAATCTAGAAGATGATTGAACTTGAGAATAAAATGGCAAGATATAGAGGATAGGCAAGTAAACCCATAATTACTTATCCTTGTCCCCTAGTGGCACCTTTAAACACAACACTAATTGTAGAAATGTTAGCTACTCTAGAAGGACCCCAATTATACATGGCTAAAGAATTTAAGGGAGAAAAGAATAACTTATGGGACCTACATCTGAAATTAGATATTCAATATGAAAATAAAATCAGAAATACATTTATATATATGGTAGAAAAGATAGGTTGGCGTGCATTTTATGAAAAATTGTCAAAACTAATGAATATATGGAATGAGCTAAGAAGGAGTGAGGCCATTTTGAAGCCCATTGTGAAAAAATGGAATAGTAAGGATAGTGATGTCACTATTTTATGATGTTCAGTCATTAGTATTTCTTGTGAACAAGTGGAAAAAACATTTGACATGACTAATGGCCTCTTTGATTTTGATAATAAGAGAATTGTGCTACAGAGGAGAATTATAAATTATTTTTTTAAATACCTTGGTGAAAATTTTGGGCTTTTCCCTCATGCACTAAAGAATATGGATAAATTGAAAGATGAAGAAGAATGGGATAATGAATTGGATGATCTAATATGCATTATACCCAATAAGGTTATAAATGAAAACAATCACATATGGTTTGCCAAAACAACTGAGGAAATTAGGAACAATTATTCTTTTATTCTTTTAAAAAGGTTTTTCTTGAAATTGAGGAATTAGGAGAAGATGTCTTGAAGAAACAACAAGATATTTTGAACTTTAATTGGCCAGATGATTCACTCTTCAAAAAGTGGATAACAAATCTTGTTCAAGAAAATTAGTTGATTTGTGAATAAACTAATGAAGATGGTGTAGATCCAAATGAGTTACAAATAATTGATGCACCTACTAAAATAGAAGAGAAGAAAAAGGAACAATTAATTGTAGCAACAAATGTCTAGAGGCCGTGGGGGATGCCTTAGGGGATTTTTTGATGGTTGACTATGTATCTTGCAAAGTGTTTTGGACGAAATATGTATACATCCTTATGGAGATAGATGTATCTAAGGGGCTCCTAGAAATATTTAAATTGGTCTCTTCCAATACCTCTTGGAATTAGCTTCTTGATTATTAGGGAATCTCATTCAGATGTCAGATATGCCAAAAGACTGGCCACCTTTTAGCGAGATGCTCCACTAGAAAGGTTAGATCCAATAAGTGACCTTCTTGGTGGAAGGGGGTTATGGATGATCACTACTATATTCAAAAATCTCCCTTTGTTGGGGATGGGTTGGGTGTTTCTTCTCAGGATACTTTGAAGGTGGATTCTTTTGTTGTTTTGCATGTTTCCCCTATAGTGGTGGCTAATACTGATGTCTCTCCTACCTTGGCTACTGGTTTGTCTCTAGATTCTATTGTCGTAGTTTTTGGTGTGGATTCTACTACTATTTTTGTTAGTCCACCCACTCCTTTGGCTCCTTCTATGGTGGTATCTGGTTTGTCTCTCATAGTTTCTGGTATGGAATCGGTTGTTGTCTCTATTATTCTATCCACTCCTAGCATATTGATGGTGGATTCGCCTTCGGCTCCTTTTGTGTTGGTAGTTGGTCCATCTCTAGATTTTGTTGTCCCATTTTCTGGTGTTTCTAAGGAAGCTCCTCTTGTGGTTCCTTTTTTAGGGTGTTTTTGCTCCATCTTAGGTTTCTATTGTCACTTCCTCTTCTGTGGCCTTTTCCCTAGCTTTAGGGGTTTTAAGTTTTGGATGTGATGGTGCTGATTTTCAATGGCAGAAGGCTACTAGTTTGGTGGAGGATGGATGGACCACATTGAAAGGAAACAATATCAAGCCCTCCAATCCCTCTTTTGGTATAGCATTATGGTCCAAAAAGAAGGGGTCAAAAGGGAAAGTTTGAACTGGTTGTCCTTTTTTGGATCTACTAGCTTTTGGCCTATTGTCCTCTATAGTGCCCCCTAGCTCTTTTGGCCTATAGTTCTTTGTAGTGTGTCTCACCATGGGGTTTTAAGAGCTTGGTCAAAACCTATTTTTCGTGGCTATAGTGTTCTATTTTATATGTGTTACCACCTTCGTCACCTTTTATTTGGTGACTTGTTCCACCTTGAGTTGTTGTTTTGTGTAGGGTTATAGGCACCCTTAAAAACCCGTTAGTGGTTTCAGGTGTCCAGTCAAAACCTATTCATGTGGCTAATGAGTACTGTGTTATCTGTGATGCCACCTCGGTCACTATGTCATTTTGGGTGACTTGTTACACCTTTGGATTGTAGTTTTTTTTTGGTTTGCACTTCTTTGAAAATTTCATGATTTGTAAAGGGTTTCAGATTCCCTTCAAAACCTAGTTTTCTTATCAAAAAAAAATGTGGTGGTTCAAACTCATGATTCAACAAGAGAGAAACCAACTATAACTATTGATTTGGTAGCTAAATATGATGATTTGGAGGGAGAGAAATGAGTCATAATCAAATTTTAGATATCAAATCCTAACTCATCACATGTAGATCAAGTGGTCCCATAGGTAGAGGAACAAAAGATGCATCTAGACCAATTATCACATGAAGCATCTTAGAAACAAGAAGATGTAATAGAAATGGCCCTACAACAAGAACATTCATGATAGAGACATTTTGTTTCATGAAAGTAAGGAAGCACAATTTTTGACTTATTGTGAAATAGAAAGATAATGTTAATAAACATATGTTGAAGTCAAGAACCATAGAGTAGTTATATGTCCATATATCCCTTAGCTGCACCCACCTTGGTTTTGCAAAACCTAAAGAGTAGAGAATCCATGTGATTTTGTTGAAGTTGGATCCAAATCTAAAGTTTTCTTGGTTGAATATAAGAGGTTTCTAACCATTAGACCAAGTTTTATCTTTAGAATTCTAGTATCAAGTATTTTGTTGCTTGGTAGTTTTGAAATACCAAAAAAATGGAAACTCTACTAGGGAGTTGTCCAACACATGTTGTTCTATAAAACATACTGTAGTCTTGAGTATTGTTAAAATATTTCCCATTTTTTTATTAGACTTTTATAGTGACTAACCTTGAGAATTTACAAATTTTGCAATACCATAGGAGCATATTGACATATACCATCCTTGCAAAGTGTCTTATCTACCAAGAAAGAGTTGTAGTTCCAAAAGTCCTTCTGATTAGCCCCTTTATGTGTCAAATCTATTTTATCTATTCCTATGACATTTTTCTCAATTTCCAAAGCTATTTCATATTATATTTTCCCTAGAATAGGGTGGCAACTCGGTCAAGGTTTTGAAGCTAGCACTTATTTACAAGTTATTCCACAAATAGTTGACAAGAGAAAAAATACAGGAGTGTATACAAGAGCCAAATTAGAAGTGCCATTATATACTGACTTACCCCAAGCAAGTAGGAGATATCAAAACAAAAAGAAAGTAGATTCAAGTCCTATTTGGAAACCCAGAGGTAGTGTGTTAGTCACTTGGAATCTTCTTCTACAATCCACTTCTTAAGGACTTCTAAATCAACTGGATCATCAAGATCTATGTTGTTTGTTTCTACATAAGGAACTTTCCTAGGATTGAAAACACCATCCATAGCATTCCTACATCCTAGTTTGTGATTCATTTCTTTTATCACATCTGGTCTACAAAGCACATCCCCCACTAAAGACACATTCTTATCATGATATAGTCATTCCCCTTGTAATGGGGTGTTAAACATTCCTCCTATGAGTCTAGAAGTTTTTGATTTAGAGTTCAAAGAAGAAGAGACTCTCTCTCTCTCTCTCTCTCTCTTTGTGTGTGTGTGTGTGTGTGTGTGTGTGTGTGTGTGTGTGTGTGTGTGTGTGTGTGTGTGTGTGTGTGTGTGTGTGTGTGTGTGTGTGTGTGAGAGAGAGAGAGAGAGAGAGAGAGAGAGAGAGAGAGAGAGAGAGAGAGAGAGTGTGTTCTTCTTTGAACTCTAAATCAAAAAACTTCTAGACTCTTAGGAGGAATTTTTAACACCTCGTTACAAGGAGAATGACTATATTATGATAAGAATGTGTCTTTAGTGGGGGATCTTCTTTGTAGACCAGACGTGATAAAAGAAATGAATCACAAACTAGGATGTAGGAATGCTATGGATGGTGTTTTCAATCTTAGGCAAGTTCCTTATGTAGAAACAAACTACATAGATCTTGATGATCCAATTGATTTAGAAGTCCTTAAGAAGTGGGTTGTAGAAGAAGATTCCAAGTGCATTCATTTGGAGAAGGATAAGGACAAACCCACCATGAATGCTCTCATTGAGAGAGATAATTTTCTTAGAAGGATGATTATTTTGAAAGAGGAGAACATGAAACTAGAAGAAAGAAGTTTTGTTCTACATGCTAATGTCTTTGGGATATAGAAAATGTGAGGTCCAAGGTTCAAGAATAGGAAACACTCCTAAATCAAAGACAAGAACCTGTCATATCTCAAGTTGAACCCTACAAGCCTATTTAGCTAGACCTCATAGATCTGACTATAAAACCTACTGATAAAGGAAAGAAAAAGGTTGTAGGGATTCAAATAAATGAACCTCAAGCTATCCCAAAAAAGTATACAAATCCTCCTATGTCTAAATTAGATTTTGATGTAGAAAAGGCTAGAAACGAGAGGGAGGATTTAGCAAAGGATCTTGAGAAAGTTAAAAATCAAGCATAGGCAATAGAGACTAGAAGGAAAATCTAGTTCATTAAGTCTAATTCTAACTTAACTTCATGGCCTAATTTGTCCACTCAAGCCACAACTTCTATTCCTACTTGTGGACCCATAGTCCCAAGCAAAAATATGTCTCAATTAGCCCCTGCATCATCCTCCACCACCAATACTTAGATTCCTAATGTTCGAATATAGTAGCCTCAAAGCATTGTCTAAAACCAAAAAATGAAGCAAGCACATCGAATACTATTGGTTTTTAGAAGAAACCCATATACATGGAGAATTATAGACAAATGTTATTTCTAGTTATCCTTGGTTTCCCACATCCTATATCCTTTGACCTTAGAGATAAGGTTGTGAAGTTTTTAGGAAACAGTGTTGTAACTAGTAAAGAATACTTAATGATATCTGTATACATAATGATTTTGAAGTAGAGCATGAAGATGTGGTTATGAAGTTGTTTGTGCATCATTGACTGAAGATGCAAGGGACTAGTTTAGGATATTTTGAAGTGATAGCATTAGTTCATGGACTGACTTAGAAAATTTATTTAAAGAACAATATGGAGATAATAGTAATTTTGGTTTCATGTTGAATAATTCTAACAACTTCAAAAAGAGCCCTAATGAGTCTACTTTTGACTTCAATGTGAGATTTCAAAAGGGAATGTATAAGCTCTTCCAAGTGATGAGACTCAATGAAGATGCATGCCTTACTATCTATTTCAATGCTTTTGATAGCAAGACAACATACACATTAAGGGACAAGGAGCCTAAAACTTTAAGAGAAGCTTACAAGATGGCAAATAATATTGAAAACATTAGAAAGGCCTAGTAAGTTAGGGAGAAGAGATGACCCCAAATTGTTCAACCCAAGGAACAATGAATAGGAAAGTGATAAACCTACTATAGGTAAGAAGCCTGAGGAGGACACAATGGGTCAAGTGTTAACTCTTCTAAAAAAGATGAGTCCACTAGCTTTTAATGCAAAAAAGCCTAATGCTAGTGAGGAAACTCTACTGAACAATAATCATTTCAATAGCTAGCCTAGAATGCAAAATTATCTATACATTTCTCAGTGGAAAGATGGAAAGTCTATGCCAAACCCATTCCAAAATACCAAGGATAAAGATACCTCTAACTCTCTACAAAGAAATTCTATCAATATGTCAGATGATGTATCATGGTGCATCATATGCCAGTCACTTCATTCCTCAAATTATTGTACAGTAGCCCAATCATTTTTTGCAAATCAGCATGTACAAAATGAGGAAAGAGAAGGAGAAAAGGATCATGATGATATAAGTTGTAAGATGGTGAACTTATGTGATGATTACGAGAATTTTGATTTTATAGAACCTAAAATTGATGTTGTTGATCAAAGAAATGTTTACTAGTTACAACATTAGCAAGTATTCTTAGATAACGAAGATGGTGATGAAGATAAGGTTTACGCTATGTCTTTAGATGTTAGCCATATAAACTTATGAAATCCTTCTAAAGAAGAAATTGATAGAATTACAAAAAAGACGGTATCTCAAGTCTACAGTAACTACAATCTAAGTAATAGGATTATCAATAGTGATACTAGTAAGCCATCTAGCATCTTCATAAAAGATATTACACACAAGATGATCGATGATAGTAAAACAGATAACACAGTGAAAAAGCCAAGGACAATAAAAAAAATGGGAGCCCTATATATATATATATATATATATATATCAGTGGCTTGTCTAGTTTGCCAAAAAAAAGAAAAAAGAAATGGGAGGCCAAGAAGAAAGTGTAGTTTTAGGTAGAGCTATTGTTCAAGAAAAGAAGTCAAAATCTAATGTCACCAAACAAGTGGCAATGCCTATTGTTTAAATAGTTTCAGCTCCAGGTATTCTTGTAAAACCTATTATTTTTTATTTAGTTGATATGATATCTATGATATCTCAAATAACTGTAAAAGTTGCTTTGTCTAAATTATTTAGAATAGAGGAGCATAAGAGTAAGGCTTTATCATGGGTGGGTGGGATAGGTAATAGAAATATTTTTGAACAAAAAGCCATATAGCAACCCCTATTGCAATGGAAGATATTGGAATCATGTCTCAAATTCCTCAAATATTTTTAGATAATGCATATATAGCCTATTTGCAAGATATTGATCCTTTTTTCCTCAATCTAGTTATGAAAGGTAGAACTCTAAAAATTTGCATGATAGATTCAAAACCATCGAATATCATAATGCCTTTCAAAGTCATGAAAGCCTTGGGTTTAGAGGTAGAAACTAAATAAGGTAGTTGTAGGGCCATGGATGCAAGGGAAGTTCCTATTATAGGTACCATTAATGCATTTCCTTTCAAGCTAGCTACTTATCCTAAGGTTAAAATGACCATGTCAGTCCTTGTAGTTGATATTCCTCCTCACTATGGAATGCTAGTCTCTAGAAAATAGAGTGCTACAATGGGAGGTAGCCTACAATGTGATTTTTCATATGTTACCTTTCATATAGTTGACAAGGCTATTAAGATTGACAGAGAGCCAAGGGTTAATTATATTTTTTGGGATAATGTTGACAAAGATGCTACTTGTTTCTTAGACACTAATGTAAATGCATTAAGGATTGAATTTATTATTCAATAAGTTGAGAAGCTCCCCCTAGTAATTATTTAAGAAGTAGCATGCTGCACAGATTCATAGATTTTGTGGACTATGTATTTTGATGAGGCAAGTTCTAGGGAAGGTTCAGGAGTTGGGGTAGTTTTTGTATCTCCAAAAAAGAATACATTTAGATGCTCATTTACCCTAAATTTTTTATGTACCAATAAAATATTTGAATATGAAGCACTCTTACTATTATTAAGCATTGCAACTAGCCATGGAATAATAAGGTTACATGTTATTGGTGATTCTGAGTTAGTTGTCTCTCAAGTAAGAGAGGTATATGAATCTAAGAACAAAAGGTTAAAGTAGTACAAGAATTCTATTTGGCACCAGATTGAGTTTTTTGATGCCTTTGACATATCTTGGATGGAAAGAAGTAATAATAAGATGGCCAATCTATTAGCTAATGTAGCCATTAGACCTCAAGATATATCTTTTCCTAGTATCTCATAGATTGAAATACAAAACATGCCATCAATTCCTAATAATATACAAAAATGGAAAGTTTTTAATGATGATAAATATATTATGATTTTTTTGTTAAATGAAGATAGGTATCATTGTCAAGAACATGATTGCATTGCTTTAATTGAGACAACAGATGAGAAAGAGACAATCTTTGGCCAAGAAATTCTGTTGTTAAGAAAAAATAAAGTACCCAAGGGATTGGTAGTCTTAGAAAGTATGTTGGACAACCAAGATAGAGTGAATTTAGAGGTTAAGAATCACAAGCCACAAGAGCTTGAAGAAATAAATCTTGGTACTTCTAAAGTTCCAAAAAAGGTGTATATTGGTCAAAATTTATTCGCTGAAATTAGAAAGCCTTTAATTGATCTACTTAGAAAATATAGGCATGTCTTTGCATGGTCATATGATGACCTTAAAGCTTATAGAGAGGACTTGTTTCAGCATGTCATACCACTTAAAGAGAATGTCAAACTTTTCAAACAAAAGAAAAGGCTAGTAACCCCACCCTAGCTCCCAAGATGTAAAAGGAATTAATAAATATAAGGGATAGAAGAATAATTAAACCAATTAGACATTCTACATGGGTATCAAGCTTAGTGCAAGTCAGGAAGAAAAATGAAGATATAAGGCTTTATGTGGATTTCAAAAACTTAAACATTGCCTCTTTAAAGGATAATTATAGTTTGCCTAATATGAAGGCCATGCTACAACAAGTACCTGGTTCAAAATTAATGTCCATGATGGATGGTTTTTTAGGTTACAACAAGGTTCTTTTGAATGAAAAGGAATAATTTAAAACATCCTTTACCACTCCATGCAACACATATGTTTATGTAAGAATACCTTTTGGTTTAATTAATGTAGGAGAAACTTTTCAAAGGGCCATGGATGTAGCTTTCAAAGAGTACATTGATAAGTTTATGTTTGTGTACCAAGATGATCTTACAACATATTCAAAAAAGGGTGAGGACCATTGTAAACACTTCGAGAATTTTTTTATTAAAGCCCTAAAATATGGAGTCTCCTTGAACCCAAAGAAATGGACATTTGGAGTGATAGAAGGAAAATTGTCGGGTCACATAGTATCAAAGGGTGGGGGAAAAATTGATGCTAAGAGAGTGATAGCAATTGATAAAGTTCCCAAGCCTAAAAATGTAAAAGGACTACAATCATTTGTTTGGCAAGTAAATTTTCTAAGAACATTTGTTACTAACTTTGTTGAGATTAGTAGGCCAATATCTAAAATTTTCAAGAAAGGAATTATTATCAGTTGGGAAGGTGAGCCTACAAAGGTTTTTTAGGAAATTAAAATTGTCATTAAAAATGCACCGGTCCTCAGAACATTGGATTATGCAAAGCCAATGCATATCTTTTCCTTTGCATCTTTTCATACAGTGGCAGTAGTCCTATTGTAGAAAAATGAGGAAGGATATGAACAACCTATTACATTTTTTAGTACGTCCCTTTAGCCTATGAAATTAAGATATGAGATAAATGAAAAGAAAGCTTATGCTTTAGTAAAAACCATCAAAGCCTTTAGATGTTATCTTGTAGGTACTATTGTTATAGCATTTGTACCAAGTGTAGCTATTAAAGATATTTTTGCTTAGAAGGAGGTATCTAGTAGGAGGTGTAGGTGGATTAATAGAATTCAAGAATTCAATATTGACATTCAAATTACTAAATTAGTGAGGGGTCAAGGATTAGAAAAATTAATGGCTTAGTCAAACGTGTATGCCAACCAAATAAACATAGTAACAAAAGATCTAAGATCAGACCTTCATGACATGGATCATTGTCAGTGGTAAAAAAATGTTATATATTACTTGTAACACATGGAAGCCCCACCTCACCTGACAAATAATGAAAAGAGAAGTACAAAATTGCATGAAATTAGGTATATCATTGTTAACAATAGTTTGTGATGGAGAAATTTTGAAGGAATACTGCTGAAATGCATTGATCAAGAAAATTCTAAGAAAATATTAAATGACATGCATTTAGGAGTATGTGGGGGGAACTATATGGAAAAAGCTACTGCTCATAGGATGATGAGAGATGGAGTTTGGTGGCCTACTTTTTTTAAAGATGCACAACTATTTGTTAGAAGATGTGATGCATGCTAAAGGTTTGTAGAGAAGTTAAATTTTTCTTCAAATACCCCTTTGAAACCAATTGAAGTTGAGGCACCTTTTCAGTAGTGGGGCATGATTTCATGGGTGAGATATCCCTTAAATCAAGAACTGGTTACTCTTGGATCCTAGTAGAAATAGATTACCTTACAAGATGGGTAGAAGTCTTTCCCACAATAAATGCTACTAGCAAAGTAGTAAACAATTTCCTTCTAGAGATAATATTATAACAATGTCTGGATGCCCTCAAAAGATTGTGACTAACAATGCAATGTATTTTAGATCAAAAGAATCTGTGAAATTTGTGATAATTATGGCATAACTAGATCAACATCCTCACCTTATCATCCATATAGGAATGGACAAGATGAGTCTACCAATGAGATCCTATTCAAATTCATAAAAAAGGACTTTGGATGAGAATAAAAAAGCATAAGATTCTAAGTTACAAGTAGAATTTTGGACTGATAGAGTAACAATGAAGAAAGCAATAGGTGTTGCACCTTTTGACCTTGTATATGGAATCCAGGTTAGAATGCCTCAAAATAATTCAATAGGCTTATACAACTACATTCAAATGTATAATGAAGATGTTATTGATGATATGCAAGAAAGAAGGGATGAGTTGGTAGGACTAACAAAGACTAAAAAAGAGGCCTCTACCAAGAATGCAAATTTATAGTTGCATATCAAAATGTTGTATGACATAAAGATAATGGTTAAAAAGTTTGGACCTGAAGACCTAGTTTTGATGTGGAATTCTAAGACTGAAGACAAAGGTAAACATGGAAAATTTGACCCTATATGGTTGGGTCCTTATCTAGTTGATGTTTCCTAGGGAGAGGATTCATACATTTTGAAAGAACTATCAGGTGATATTCTTGAACTGGTAGTTCATGGATAGTTCTTGAAGAGGTATTTTTCCTAAAATACCTGTCTTTCCATGAACAATAGTGTGGGTTTTCTTTATATTCTATAAATTATTATGAATCTTTGAAAAGTCCTTGTATAGTGCTTTCTTGTTTGTTGCTCTCTCAGAGTTGTAAAAAATTGTCATGTATGTGGTCTACTTCTTTCAGTGATTTTGAGCCCTCACACAAATCTGAATATTCATTGTCCTCAGAAAGAGCCACTATTGGCCTAGTTTTCCATGTGTTAAAATTTCTAAAATATTTTAGTGAAAATCCAGTTTACCTTCAAAATTAGGGTTGTGTGGTTTTAAATCTTTGTGTCCCTAGATTAATCCCTAATTTTGTGTCATTGTTCCAATATTTGGTTTTTCCCCAAAACTCCCTGAGTTAAGTTTACATGGTATGCATTGTAAATAAATGCATGGTAAATTTCTAAAAATCTTTAAAAACCTCTTTTTTAATTTTTTCCCTAGTACACTTTAAATTTTGTTGCATTACTTTACCTTACCCTATGTCTTAGTTTGCAATATAACCCAAGATTTTGTTTTAAATATTACATGGGTTACGATAGCCCTTGATCTTCATTAAGATCAAGGTTCGTTGCTATGTCACCTTGAAAAGATGGGCTCCTTTTAACTATAGTGACATAGTGATGAAGTGACATTTGTCCATGGGACCCAATGAATCACAAGGTTTCAAAATAGGATCATCGTCATAGATCAGATAATAGATCAATGAATATCACTTTGTCACCAATGAAAGTTGCAAGATTTTTATTCTTGGTAACATAGTGACATGAGGACATGTGATTATTTGGGTCATTCTTCTTTGTGACTAATGGGTGTGTTAGAATGAGATGACAGTTTTCTATGTCCCATTTGTGCTTTATGACAGTGGGCTAGTTTCTCAATGTGCCTATATTTGCTATTGATCACAAAGTAAATCTAGGGTTGATGCTATGTTATTATCTAGAATTGCTCATTATTTATCCTTGGTGACATAGCAATAACTTTACATAGGGAAGGTTGTAGGACCAGCCCTTGCAAGAACTTGTCACAACTTTAAGTCATGAATGGGTTTCAAGTTGTCAAATTTTCATTTGCCACAGAGGTAAACCTTATGAAGAAAAGGTGTTTTGTCAGAACCGTTAGATCCTTTCAAAATTGATAGATATTGATTTGTCACCAATGAAAGTTGAAAGGTTTTTATTCTTGGTGACATAGTGACAATACAACACATGTCTGACAGGCCCATCACACTTATAATATGGTTTCTTTGTTTTTATCCATAGATTGAAGGTTAATCAACATATGTCACTATGTCATTATTTGGAGTTGCAAGCTCTTTACTCTTGGTGACATAGAAACAAGGTGACACATAGCATGGTGGCCCACTTTCAAAAGTTTTTAAAGTATCATCCTTGATCATCAGATGCACAACAGATCAGAGGCTATCATTATGTCCCTAACAAAAAATGCTTGACCTTTATCTATAAAGACACAGTGACAGATCAACACATGTCATGTGACATATATGAGTAATACACAAGTTGCCAGTGAGGTGGAGAAATGTATATGTGTCAAGTTTCAATTAGGTTGACTGCTAGGTTAGAAGATTGAAGCTGAGTTAGATTTGTGTTTTATTTCTTGAGCATTATATTTTTACAAATCGATGACCTACTTTCAAACTCAAAAGGGATTCCCACTCTGTTTCTTCTCGGAACCCATTTATGGGAATTAAAAGCTTCTCATATGAATTGATACGAGGAATGTAATTAAGAAGATCAAAAATTTTATTCTGCAAATAGATTATCTAAAATCATGGAGCCTGGTACCTATCAAAAAACCTATTATTTCATCTTGCTAAGCTGTGAATTTTTCTGTGTCAATAATCTATTGTAGCATTCAAAGAAGAAGTTAAAAGGCCAAGTAAGTATCTTCCTCTCCATATAATTAAGAATTCTATTATTTGCCTCATTGTCATGCATTCTACCTCCAAAGAAGGATTATTTGGGAAGGTTGATTATGCCAATAGAAATATTTATGATAATTTCATAGAACAATTAAATAAATCTACAAATGAGTCTACCCAAATAAAGAAGTTACTCCTTGTAAACCTTAGGTTGCAAATTTCAGATGGTTTATATGATAAAGGGAATTGAATTCGAGATGTGGTGACATCTAAAACTAGAGTATAGTTATTCAAAAAATTATTTTCAAAGAGAAAATTGTTCGCCCCCCATGGAAATATTTAGAATTTTAACCTAGGCAAATTGGTAGTTCTTGGTGTTTTAATGGACTCAAACGTCCTCACTATTTTATCCCAAAATTATGATCCAATAGCTAGGATGGTGAGAGGGACAAATGGAGAATTTTTGGTGAAGATTGCTATAGAAGAAATTCATGAAGTTTTTGGGATGGACCCTATTAAAGAATATCATGAGGTCATCAATTTTTAGGATTTCGAAAAGGAATATCTATCTCACAAAGATCAAATTAGGTAAGGGACATTGAGAGGACATTTAGCCATAATTTGAAATGTAACATTTGTCACATCCTCAATCAAGGAACCTTTTAAGAAATAAATTTTCAATTCCAAAGCTATAGACATATACATGACTTTGTTTAAGGTTTTCAGTAAGGACGAGTGAGAGTTTATTCCCATAGCATTCATGTATATGATGATACAAATCGCGTCCTATGGGGTTGATATTGTTTTTGACTTTGCTTCATTAATAGCTGAAGAAATTCATATTGGTTCGATAAGGATTGCAAAAGGGAAAATTAAGAAGACCTTTTGTTTTTACTCTTTTTTGATGCACATTGTTTTGTATAATGGAGTTACATATTTTGAGAAAGAAATGATGGTAACAAGAAGAACATGATGGAGAGTCTCTATCAGTTTAGTTATGGAGTGCAGACATGACTTGGGATGTAGAGGAGGCCAATTTTGTAAGATTTGATAGGTATTTTGCGTCTAGGTTGAGAAGCTTGCTATTGAAACATAATCCTAGGATACCTAAAGCATTGTTAGATTTCATATCTTTAGATATGTTTTTTTTTTTAAATCTTTTGAGAATAAAATATTATGATGACAGGTTGAAATAAAGTTTTATTAATAACTAGTTATGGATTGCAATAGTATATAGCCTATGTCAAATACTAACAAGGAGGCATAACATTAGTTCTTGCTAATGTATAATTAGGTTATAGTTCCTACACATGGCATACCTTATGTTGCACAAAGAATAATTCTTGCAAACTTCTCATGATGATGATGACTATATACCAACAAATTGGGAAATATTTATAATGTTTTTGATAAGCTTCGAGGGATGGCTCAATAATATTGAAATAGTGAGAAAATCCCCTTGGTTCAAGGATTGAGAAGAATGATTCAAATTGATGCATATGGTGTTGAGTTTTTGCATGCTATTTCTCATTTTTTGATGCTAATGTTATTTATGCCTTTAAAAATTTCTATCAAATCTCTTATATTATCTATTTCTACAAATCAAGTTTAGCATTTAATTCTTATGGCTACACAATTTCCTACAGTTTCTACATATGCATATAGTACTATGACTGCCTCTACATAAAATGTTGATCTTAAATTAATACTATGAGAACTCGTATTAATCAAAACTCACATATACCTACTTCAATTATCTAGCCTTTTTTTTGGGAACCATATGTCCAATGCCAAACTATTTGTTAAATCCACCAATATCCTAGTTCAAATTGCGTCATCCTTATGTACAATAACAATCAACTTCCATCACTCAATCTAAGTTCACAAATTAGATAATGAATTCATACAAAAAATTCAAAATAGTATTGGTCCTCAAATTACTTTACCTAGTTCAATTTATTGTAAACAAGAAATTAAAATAAACTCACTGATTTTATTGATAGAGATAAAAATTTGTAGTCACAATATTTTTATCTTGTGTGTAATGGTGATGTTCAAATAATTTTCATTTCTAATATAAAAAATGACATTTTTTTGATTAAGGTAAAATTTTACATGGCCCCCAAAAGAAAATGCATCAACTAACAAAATATGAACCATTAAGTCCAAAAATAAAACTATGCTAGAAAAAGGATAAAATTTTATAAACTCCAGCATCCTAAAGATCATAGACTAGCACAAAACCAAAGACTAGCCAAAAAAAGCTAGATCAAAAATAAAAAAATTGAGAGAGAGACAGAGTTAAGCCAACTCCTTTAGAAGTTTGGCCTCCTAGATCTCCACCACCTCCATATCCTCCTCAATTTTGTCAAGCCAACTCCTTTAGAAGTTTGGCCTCATAGATCTCTACTACCTCCATATCCTCCTCAATTTTATTTAATAGCCCCTTTAAAACTTAGTCATCGTCAATCTAGGATATCAAGCATCTTATAGCACCTCCTAATAGATACATGTTATTTGATTTCCTCTTGAAAATTGCAAAGTAAACATTATGGATGTAATTGTTTCCAACAAAATTAATTGAACTTCTACCAATAAAAAAAACTACTTTTTCATTATCAAATATAATAGAGCAACTATCATATTTTGAAAGTGTAAACTAATTTATTTTATCTCAAGTAATATATTTCAACTAACAACAAATTTTATTTATCTCTATTCATATGAGTGTGGAGTAGACTAAAACCAATATTGTTACATATTAAGTCTAGTCAACTTCTTTAACTTCTCCTAATGAATGGAGTATTTGTGGTTGGAATTCTCTTTTCCTAGAGAAAATTGTTCACTTTTCCACAAGTATTCATCAAGGTTGTGCATTTAATATTGTATTTTTTTTCTTTTTTTGGAATTAGTTGACTTGTTATGAATATTTTTGTATTAGATTTGAATCCTTTGATTTATAGTATTCTTACTAAGGATTTTTTTTTTAATGACATCATGGACTTTAGACCCAACTTTTCTTTTATTCTCTTTTAATAATTTTTAAAGTGGAAACCTAAGAAATAAAGAAAACGTTGAGTGTTCTCCTAATTTCCTTCTAGTAATCTAAAAATGTTAAAGTATATACGATGAACTTAAAATGCATATATTTTTTCAAATTTTTATAAATGAATAATAAAATTAGATGTGAAATATCATACATTAGTTTTGGAATTAAATTAAGGCTAGCAAACTAAAATGAAGATAAAAATTGATGGTACATTTGAAATGTAGATGACATTGCAAGTTTAAAAAGCTAAAAAAATATTAATGTTATTGTTGTATTCAGTTGATATCAACATGGGGGTGGAATAAATTGAAACTAAGGACCTCTAAGATGAAAGACTCCAACTTATCATTATAATACAAGATGTTCTCAAATATTGTTGATAAATTTTATATCAAAAAGGATTATATATAAGTCTAATACCATGGTTATAATATGAAATAATGTTTGAAAGGATTCAAACAACTCTTATGATAAAGAATTACATAACCATTTTAGAGATATATAGCTTTAATACCATCATTATAATATACAATAACGTTGGGAAGGATTTAAATAACTCTTATTACAAAGGAATACACAACCATTTTAAACTAGAATTAAATAATTTCATATAATAAGATTGAAATCTAAATTTCAATATATACTAAAGTAATCAATTGAATCAATATAGTTCAAACCATGATATTGAAGCTATAGTTGTAGTGGCTATCCCTGGTTTAATTTTTAGTTATTATTGCAGAACTCTTTTAGGCCATGTTTATAATTAAATTTGATGATCAGTTGTATTTATTTTTTAGATTGTTGGATATTATGTCTCTCTCAATTGATTATATGATGAGATCACTTGTTGTGCTATTTATTTCATGTATGCATGATTATTCCTTGATGATAATGATTGTTTACAATTATTTCAATTATTTCATGATGTTAGATGAATTATTTATATGTGTTTTCTATGGATACTTACCTCATACTTGTATTTTTATGATGTACCTGTATGTTTTATTTTATGTATGGTGTTTTTGATATGGTTGAGGGAGGGAGTCATAGTCACCTGCTAGTTAGGATCTACATGGTACACCACTTCTTGCCATTTCTTGTTTGGTTTAGAATATATGGGTATGTACATGTGTGGATTTTATGCAGATTGTAGGTACCAGCTATCAACTTCCCTAAATTGCCTGGATGAGTGTACCCTGTCACAATATCTCAATGGTAAGAGAGGGGAGATAACTCTTGAGTCCAAATCCTATCCTTAAAATATTTTTCCTAAAAAGTAGGCCAAGAATCTGATTTGTCTACCTTTCAAATTCTTCAAGTGACACAAATTTATGATTATAACCCTTGAGTTTGATCTTGTTTTATGCACTCTTTTATGAGTTTTCTTTTCAACCTTGTGGGTCGATGGCAATCTTATGTTATAATTAAATCAAATTAAAAGAATAATTAATGATTTAATTTCATGCAAATTTTATAACAAAAATTTGATGTTTAATTATATTTAATTAACTGAGAAATTAATTAAATAAAAGAATTAAATTTAAAAGATTTAGTCAAAGTGTAATTTTGGGCATAATAATATTTATTTAATTTAATAATAATATATTTAGGAGTTTATTTTTAAATAAATGCTAAATATTAATATTACTTAAGTTAATAAATATTTTTATCTAAAAATATTTCAAGAATTAATTAAAGAGAGAAAGACAATTATTTAATAAAGTTATTTTAATTAAATGGTAAAAATGTTGTGCATAAATATTAAAATATAATTAAATAATAAAGGTAAAGGGCTTTTCACATGATTGCACAATCAAAGCCCTAAATTGGGGAAGAGCTCTTTATGAGCAATTTAGAGTTCATTTCTAGAGGACTGAGTTTTGGATGAGCAATTTCAGAGGAGGTTTTCAGAAAGAAAGGGAAATACTTACATGTTCCATGTGTTGTCAAATTAGCATAAGATTCAGGTACAATCTTGTGGTTCATTTGTGAAGTAGTTTTCCATTCTTAAATTTTATCTTCTTCATGCCTAGTTAAATCCATTCTTAGAATTTTAGATTTGGTTGATATCATTGTGTTGTAATTTACTGGTTTTTGTTCTTGATTTTGTCTATGAATTAATTAATTATTTTTAAACCCTCATCATATATTTTTGTTGTTCTTCATTTCGAAATTAAGATTTACAATCCCTTGTTCTGGTAATTAAATTGAATGTTTTAATCACGTAGGGTTTGGGAAGAGAAATTTTTTTTAAAGCATGCAAAATATTAATGGTTATTGAGGTTTTCCCTATCAAATCTAATTTAGCAATTTTTATAAAATATATATATAGAAAAAGATTAATTCAACAAGTTTATGGGGGTGGTGGGGGGAGTTTTTTTTGTTTTTATAAAACAAAATTAAAATTAAACAATACATAAATTGGTGGGCAGGGCCACCAACCCCACCACCCACCACTTTCTTCCTACCTGATGTGCACATGGACTGTCGTAGGAGTCCTATTGTGATAGTAGCAAGTACTATTGATGCAAGATCTATCATGGCCATAGTAGGGCCTCCTACGATGACCTTTAATTATTGCAAGACATGGCGCTTTAAAACATAATTTTTTTATTAAAATTATATTCAAAATTTTTAATTATTTAAATTTTAAGTTATTTAAATTTTTATTTATTTAAAATTGCAATTTATTTATTTTCAATTTAATTATTAATATATTTTATTAATAGCTTTCTTTTAATTATTAAAATATTATAAGTTTTTTAAGTATTTTCTTTAAAAGGATGTGTTATTAGTAATTAAAATAATTAATTTAATTATTAATTATTTAATTTGTTAATAAGATGTGAGAAGGAAATTAATTAATGAAATTTATTTCATTATTTAATATTGTTAAATAATTATTAGTTAATTACTTATTAATTATTATATAGTTTTATGATTCTTATAGAGGCGTCGGTTTGGTGAGTTAGTGGTAGATAGGCATTTGATTCTAAAGGTAGAATGGAGATTTTATAACTTTGTTAAACTAGAAAAACTTATTATGAAATGTGATTTTAAAATCATACTGTAAAGTCAAACTATGTATTTTAAAAACCAAACAAAACTACAAAACTACACTACCTACTATATGCTTTCTTTTATGTTGGGTTTGGGGTTGGCTTAGAGTGTTGACTAGTTTCAAGATGTCTACTAGAGACCAAGCGTATATTGTTTTGATGGTGTTATGATTTTGTAAATATGTACATGATTTTGAATCAATCCTGTTAAGATGATTGTATGGATAAAATCTAAGATTTTGATCAGTGTTGTCTTTTTAGTAATTTCAAGGTGCTTGCTTAACGACTAAAGAGTATTTATGGTTTTATGACACTTTCTTCTTTTGTTGAGCCTAGGGTAGGATATATATGTATATTATGTTGGGAAGTGGCTTGCGATAGAGGTCGAGGCCCTAAAGAGGCTAACGGGTAACCCATTGTAGGTTATTTTAATAAGTGATAACACACCATTAAATGAGAGTAAAATGAATTAATAAGAGTCTTTGTCTTTCCTCACCCATGCCTCAAGTGCTAGTATAGACTTGGATGGGAGTAGAGAGGATGCTTAGCTACAACCTTGCTTCATTAGTATTCCTTATTAGTACAAAAGGATACTGATGCCACATAGAGACACTAGGGGGGGCAAAATATTAAAAGACTGTTAGGGTAACCTTAGAGTTGGCTCATGTGATGACAATTGCCCACTTATATAGTAGATTCCCTATGTGTCTTTGTTTTCCTCTGGGTTAAGATATCACTTGTGTCTTGGTACCTTGAGTTAGATTGTTTTTAGGTTTTCCTTGCACTAGATATTACTTTTGACTTTTGGGATTATTATCATGTTTGGGACTTGAGACTATCTCCTCAACGTAGTGGGAGTGGAAACTTTTTGGGTTACCATGAGGTTGGGTGACATAGTTCTTTTTACTTTTACCATTGAGATCTGTTCGTTTAGTGTCATGGCTGGAGTTCCCTATTCCACATTTCCTTTCATTCTATACTTGTGTATTATAATGGATGGTTATACCTATTCTATTGTATTTTATTCATGGATCTTAAAGAGATGATGTAATCTATTTTATGATGTATATTGTTTTAGCCTTTCATACCTTGTGACCTGTACAGTGCTAATTGTGCATTCTAATTATTGTCAAGTGGCATTTGGGATGATTGTATATTATTTAAATGAATTTGTACTTGTAGGTATTCTTTAATGTCAATATGTTATATATTGGTTTTAGTATTAATTAAACTTAAATGTGATTCAATGTCATGGGACCCTTAAAATTGTAATATATTTTATGTATATGTTTATGTGTATGTAATTGCTTCTGCTATTTTATTCTTGTTGATGTTAATTTATTATCTTTCAAAAAAAAAAAAATTGGAAAACTTCATGAAACTTTAGGTTAATTTCTTTTGGGATCCTTGATGGGGCATTACATCTAGTATCAGAGCCCAAGTTTCTACATTGGGAGCTCTAAGTATATTGGAATGCTACTAGTTGTTAACTAGTTGAACTAAAACAAAACTTAAACTATAATATTTATTTATTACAAACTTGAAACACTTGAACTTCAAACTAAAACATACTTGAATCTAAAATAGGAAAAAAATGATCGTGTATTGTATTCAAAACATGTTTCTTATGTCTATTCTTTACAGTAGTATGTTTTTACGGTTATTATAGCATTTTGTTATCTTGGATATTATTGTAGGATCTAGTATCTGGGACAAGATCTTTAATTAAAGGTTGTAACTTAGGTCATAGTAGAGGCTGAGGGTGAGGCATGGATGCTATTGTGCATGAACCTATTCTAAAAGTTCCTATTCAAGAGGAAAATGTGGAAGAACATAATGGGGAGAATTATGTAGATTTAGAGGAAGTTGACTTGTGACAAATGATGAGAACCATCATGGATTTCCTATCTCCTCCTCCGGGTGATGATCATCAGGAGTCATACCATGTAGCGAATGGGGAAAAGCATAGGTCCAAGCATCCTCAAAAGGGCACTTACATTGATAAATAGAGGTCAATTGTCCCTAATCAAATGAAGGACCTTTAGAGGTCCAAGGTCAAAGCTTTTAATGAGCTAGATTTAGGTTATGTGGCCGAGCAGTGGATTATTGCTCTAGACAAGGTTTTTGCTATACAAAAATTTGACTTTAACATCAAAGTGAGGCTTGCCATCACCAACCTAGAACTCTTTAGAGCCACATGGTAGAAAATCCATGAGAAGAAGATAGGTATAGACATGAACACAATCACATGGGAATCATTTTTGGAGAACTTTGGTGAGCAATTCCTACGAGAGGAATGACATCGGTAGAGAGTAGATGAATTCCACAACCCAAGACAGTTCACTATGACCATAGTAGAGTATGAGCATAAATTCTATGAGCTCATGCCCTATGCCACGATCAGTAATAGCTTGCCACAGTTGGCACAACATTTTATTAGAGGTTTGAATAATCATCCAATTGAGGGTGTTAAGGTATTTGAACCTAAAAACTTCAAAGATGTGGTACATTGAGCCATACTTGTAGAGTAAAGTGTTACTCTAGGACATGGTGGTTTTGTGGGAGCACCTATAACATTAGGATCCAAGGGTAACCACAACTCAGTTGAAAACAAGAAAAACCCTTTTCCTAAGGGAAATCAGAAGCAATAACAATAGCAATAGAAGGGATCATACCCTCCAACATGGAGTGGTGGTGGTGGTTCCAATGCTAGAAACTATCATAACTCTTAGTGTAATAAGAAAAATTAGAACACATAGCCTACACAGAGCAACCAGTCTTTTGGTAGTAGGGGCAACCACCAATAGTCGAGTGCACCTCCAGTAGGGAGGGGACCTAGCAGAGGAACAAAATGTTATTCTTGGGGATATTTTGGACACATTTTAGCCAACTACCTATAGCATACATCTCACTATTCAGGTCCTAGGATAGCAGCATTTGAGCCTATAGTTGGAGATGCAGGTAGAGCTCACTAAGTATTTGCAGTGGTGGACCACTGTTAGGAAGATCATCAAGGGACCATGGTTGAGACTACAAGTGTTATCCAAGGTACACCTCTCTCCATCTTCTTTGATTTAGGTGCTATAGACTCTTTCATTTCACCATCCACAATTGTTAAATGTAAGCTAGAGGTGGTAAAGTAGGGTTTGGTTTGGCAAGTGGAACTAGCTTCAGGCACTAGGGTTCCCACATATTCCTTAAAGCAACAATGTGAACTAAAACTAGGAGGCTTTGTTACATTAGTAGACCTTTGGGTTATTCCTCTTGGCTCTTATGACATGGTTTTAAGTATGGATTCATTGGGATCTCATAAAGAAAGTATTGATTACAAAAAGTAGACCACTTTGTGTAAAGATGATCAGGGGAAAGACTCAGAGATTCTGGGTATCTAGAGACCTATATCTCTATGGATGATATCAATTATGCAATTAAAGAAAATATTTTTTAAGGGATGTGAGGTTTTTTCCATTATGGTGAGTGAACTAGAGGAAGAAGACCCTATAGGGAAGACTTTAGACTATCCTATTCTACAAGAATATGCAGATGTCTTTCCTAGTGAGATTTTGGGTATGCCTTTGAAGAGGGATATTTTTAGCATTGATCTTATTCTAGGAGTTGAGCCTATTTCTAGAGCCCCTTATTGGATGACCATTTAGGAATTGAATGAGTTGCACCTATAGCTTGAGGACCTTTTGGCCAAGGGTAGTATTCAACCAAGTGTATCTGTGCTCTTTGTAAAGAAGAAAGATGGTTTGTTGCACTTGTGTATTGACCATAGACAGTTGAACAAGGTGATGATAAAGAATAGTTATCCTTTACCAAGGATTGACAATTTATTTGATCAGATAAAGGGATCCATAGTGCTCTCCAATATTGATCTAAAGTTAGGATACCATCAACTTCACATTCAAGATGCTAACATTTTCAAAACTGCTTTTCAAACTCTCTATGGAAACTATGAGTTCATAGTAGTCCCATTTGGGTTGACGAATACTCCATCAATTTTCATGTGTCTAATGAATGGAGTGTTCCATTACTATCTTGATTGACTTTTACTTGTGTTCCTAGATGATATTTTGATATATTCTAGATCCCAGAAGGAACACGAGGAACATCTACGATTGGTTTTGTAGTGCTTGAGAGATAATCAAATTTCTACCAACTCGGTGAAGTGTGATTTCTTTCAATTATAGATATAGTATTTAGGGCATATCATATCAGGTGATGGTATCTCTATAGACCCTATGAAGATCTAGGAAATGGTAGATTTTCATACACCCATTATTGTATCATAAATTCATAGCTTCACGAGTCTAGACAGTTATTATCGCAAGTGTTGGTCTCAGATTGGTTTTGACAATTGAGTGTTAAAACACTTAACCAAATTTTCATATAGAAGTCAAGTACACTATATATGTCATGCCATAGTATGTGCCAAGCCAAAGTTCCAATAGGTACCAAGTGACTTCATGTGTCAAGCATGATACAGGTGCCGAGTGACTTTAGGTGCCGAGTGAACCATATGAGCTAAGTGATATATAGGTTCCAAGTCACATTTGATGTCGAGCAAGCAAGAATACCACATGTACTAAACAAGTCAAAATACAATAGGTGTCGAGAAAACTAGAATCATATATGTGTTGGGCACTAGTAATCTAGTATGTGTCGAGTAACATAGATTGGACATAGTTGTTTGTAATTGCACAAACACCTATGTAAACCATTTTTTGAGCCAACATAAGAGAATCTCAAAGGATAATAAGGATAAGAATGAATATTTTACATTTCCTATGCAATCAACATGTAGCCAATAAGAAAAATGGCAAAGGAATGCAACCAATGAAAAAAGTGCAAGGAATAAGCAAGAAATAAAGATTCAATATGGACCGTAGATCCATACCTAACCCTAAGTCTTCAAAATCTTTAAAAGGAGGACAAAACCCCATTGTATGTGTGGAAGAGAGCAGTGTATGGGTAAACTATAGTGAAATTTAGAGGGAAGTGTGAAAAGACTTAGAGGAATAGATCAACATTGCATATTCAGTTGATTAGAATAGAGCAATGGTTACAAACAGATATCAAATCTCAGAGGATCAAGATCAGAGAGAGCAGATCAAGTGCCTGAATTTAGCAATCAAGGATTGTAAGCTATCAAATTTATTAGTCCAATACTCTCTAGCAATTTTATTAGAAGGAAAATCCTATGTTGATAGGTTAGCTTAATAGCTAGGTTGTAGATCCTTTGAAAAGGTGATAAAATCCTTTAATAGTATGCCACTTCATGTAAAGTGTTTGTAAATCCTTTAACCAGGCTACTATTAATACAGTGTAAATTTTTTAATAGGGAAAGCCTTTAACAGGGCAGACCAGGAGAAGTGGTCAAACATTATTGTTGCAATGATTTTGTGGGTATCATCCCCACCCCAATTTTACCTTCTCATTTTGGAGGGTTTTTGGGTTACCAAATTTGGTGTTATGTGTTTTGATGCATGTGTTTACTTTATGGTTGTTTTATATGTTTACATGCATGAAGTTTATTTTTAGTTAAAAATTTTTAAGGTTAAATTTTGATACTTCTAATTCACCCCCCCCATCCCCTCTTAGAAGCATTCTTCCCATTTGATTATTCCAACAATTGGTATCAGAGCTTAGTTCTCACAAGGAGAAGCTTAATAGCTTAGAGAAAAAGATTTGAAGATGGAAGTCTTAAAACTTTGGAAGATCATATAGAATCAGGTAATTGATGTGCACCTCACTCTACACAACTTGGAGGAAGCTAGAGAAGAATTGAGAAAATCCTTGAAAAGAAGGAAGGATATAGCCATAGATGAAAATGTCACACACTACAAGGAGATTGATACCACAAAAGTGTTTGCCAATGGAGATTCCAAAGATTTTGATGTAACAATAGTAGAATTGATGGAAAAGAATAGAGCTCAAGTTGAAAAAAATAGAATACCCAAGCTTTAACAAGAATCACAAGCCATGATGCTTTGTGAAGTAATTGAACAGAAGAAAAGAGCCATTGAAGACAAGGCTGTGATAGAAGATGACAAGAGAAATCTTACCAATAGGCTAGAAGAAAAGACAATTGACTTTGAAAGAATCTCAAACATGTAGCTAGACACCCTAAGCTAGATGATGAATGCACATCATGAGCTGAATATGAAAGATATTGAGATCTCTACACTAAAGATACAGAATGAACAACTGCAAAATGACCTGAAAAGAGAGAAGGAAGTTGCAAAAAGTTTCAACAAACTGAATGAGGCTATCAAGTACTTTGAGCAGCTACTAGAATCACCAAGGGCCAACAATGATACTTTAGGACTTGGTTACACTAGCATTGAACAAGGAGAATCATCCAAGATTGTAGAAGAAAGGAGCAACAAAGGTAAGAGCACTAAACCTAATTGTCATTTCTGTGGTAAAAAGGGACACATTGCTAATGTATGTAGGAGAAAGAATGCACATCAATATGATAAGCCTAAGAATACAAGTTATTGTCACAAGTGCAAGAAGCAAGGACATCAAGCACATGAATGTAGGACTAGCACTATCAGGACACCAAAATTTGAAGATCACTGCTACAATTGCAAGAAGTATGGACATAGAGCATTTGAGTGCAAATCAAACCCTATGTGGACATCAAATTAGGTAACAGGAGAAGGAAACCATAGTCATCACTACAATTGGGACTATAACACTAGGTATAGCTTTCATTACTATCAGGAGTATGGGCATGTTCCTAAAAATTGCATAAGGACCCATTTCAGAGGGAACTACAACAGATGGTTGAGCCAAACCACATATTTTAGTTGTTTGAAGACTGGTCATATTAGTAAAAATTTCCCAACAAATTCAAAAGCACCAAAGTTAGAAGTCAACAAAGGAAAAGAGAAGATAGATGTTGATCACATCAGAGGACAAATGAACAAGACTTGGAAGAAGAAAGATGAATGTACCTCATCAAATGAAGGGATCACTTCACCTAATAGGTCAAGTGGTCACATCTCATCCAACTAAGAAAGAATAGGTGTATGCAACTAATATACATAGTTATATCATGCATTAGTCCCAAGAAAAACAAGCATTGCAAAGAAGAAAACAACATGAATCAAGATGCAAAGTCAAAATTTGATGTTTTTGCAAGTGTTTTCAAGCTATCCTCAGATGCCAAGTAAATGTTAGTATATGCCAAGTTGTCAATGGAAGTCGAGTGAAGGAAAACCAATGGAATTTGAGTTATGTTGAAATCTTAAGGAGCTGAGTGTACAGTTGTATGCACTAAGCATTTAATGCTAGGTTTAGAAAGAGTATAAGGTCAAATTTTTGATCATTTCTCATCATTCAAATGCAGAGAAAAAACAAGAAGAGTGTAGAAGTGATTGAAGAAAAAAATTGAAGCCTTTTACATAGATTTCAACATAGATCAAGCACAGATTTCATCAATCTAAGGTATTCTTCAAGTGTCGAGTTGCATAGTTTTAAAATTTAAAATCTTTTGAAACCTTAGATTTAAAAAATGGCATCTAGTTCCAAAAACCCTAAGGAAAAGGAAGGTTTTGAAGTTCACTTAGTTAGTAATGAGGTAAAAAAACCAAACTTTAGGCCAATTCCAAAAGTTCCTTATAAAAGCAACCCTACTGGTGCATTATCCATGATTCCACCCAAATTCATAATGGTGCAGGATGTGAGGAAGTGTTATAATTGCAAGATAGGAGCAATAGGAGACCTTGAGATTTTTCAAGAATATGATAAACTATGTGAAAATCAAGTGCTTAAGGAAGAATTTCAAATAGTTGAGAAAAAGGGTTTAACCCATGCTCTATTTTTCCCAACAGGTTTTAAAACTTAATGGATAAGAATTTTTTTAACTAGGATACATAATGGTTTTTTATGGCTGGAAGGAGGACCTATCAAGATAACAAAGAGAATCATTCATAGGGTTATAGGTTTTCCAACCCTAGATCAGCACAAGACCCTACATAGTGATTCAAAGTAAGTTATTGAAAAGAACACTGGGGCTAAATGGAACAAGAGGGGCATGACCATTGATATAATCACAAATCCCTTTTTAGACTTTGTTGTAAGACTCATATCTCATAAGTTTTATGAATCTAGCAGATTGAATAGTGTACAATGTATTGCTATGGATGTGGCTTATAAAGTTGTCAAGAAATATCATACATATGATCTGGTAGAGTTGTTGTTACAATAGATCATGGAGAATTTGGGAGCAATCATAAGATCAAAAGGTGCTCAATGTAAATTTAGATCAGTTTTGATTTGTATATTTTTTTATATTTTGGAAGAATTCTCCTCTTTTGGCAAGGTGAACTAGAAATTAGATAGGTCAGCTATTACTCAAATTAATGAGTACATTGAGCAAATGGGAGACAAATTTGACTCGCTAATGACAAGTTACTTTGAGGATTTCAAGAAATCCATGAAGAAAAGACTGAGGATACTAGTTTCCTTAGTAGAATAGCACATCAATGATATTTTCTTCTTAGTTGATATTGATAATACTTATATCCAAGTAGCAATTCCAAGAATTACATGGCTCAGACCTCTAGGATATGAGCTAAACATTGATGAAGAATCAGTAGCAATCACAACATTGCTTGTAGAAGAGATTGATAAGGAGGCACCCCACTTTGTAAGATATGATGTAGTACAATCCAAAGTTGATATGGAGCTAAAGACTACCTCCACCATAAAGAATAAAGATAAATTGGTGAAGAAACTGAAAAAGAAATTTGGAGAAGGAATTGAAGGGGCTACTAAAGAGGAAGAAGAAGAAGATGAGAGTGAAGAAGATGAACAGGGGCAAGGCCCATTGGAAATAACTCAAGGCTTAGGTGAGGATAATTTAAAAGAAGAAGGTTGAGAGGAAGAAGAAGCCGAGGAAGCACCAGCTCAAGCCAAGCTCAAGAAAAGAAAAGCCAAAGCTCAGCCTACAACCTAGCCCAAAGCCAAGAAGGCTATAGAGACAACTCAAGCAAAGCCAACTATACTAGTGACAAGAGCTACTACAAGGGCCTCAACTCAAAAGGAAAAGGAACAAGACAAAGAAAAGAAGAAGGCTATTAAGGAGACTGGTCTAGTGTAGAAGAAGAAAAGGAGGAAATATGTAGCACAACTAGAATCTGATAATGAAGAAAGGATAGAATCAGAAGACATCAACCAATTCAAAGTGGTAAGCCATGCTCCTAAGTCTAACATTGATAAAATATGTGATAATTCTAGAAAGAATGCAGATTTTTCTGGTATGAAAAATGTTGATTTTAAGAAATTAAGTAGAAAGGATCAGAATAAAGTAGAAGAATCAATATATTCCATGATGGAATAATTCAAGAACACTCCTCTTGAATTGGATAATACAATGCCTAAAGACTTATATGAAATTCTTGAAAATAAGTGGCATTATTATTTAAAGATGGAATAAGAGAATCAACATTAGCACAAGTGATGCCAAAATTGAGCAAAGGCCAAATAACTAAGGCAAACAAGAAACATGGAAGTAAGTTTGCACCAAAGTATAAAGTCTTTAGCATCTTTCAAAATAAAGTAGAAGATGTTGTCTAGAAATCAATAAGAATGTGGAAATTGATAAATGGCTTGACTACTGTCAAGGATGGAGAAGAAGATCCCTTTGTGGGACAAAACATTGAAAAAGATGATAATGCAAAAGAAAATAAGGCTAAGGCCAGTGAGAAGGAAAAGGAAGAGAAACAAAAAGAAGAAAAAGGAGAAGAGGAGAAAGACGAAAAGGAGAAAGAAAAAGGTAAAGAGAAGGAGATAGAGAAACAAGATGAAATGGCAACAACTGATGAGCAGCAAGAAGAACAGAGTGTGGAAGACACATAATTGCCACCTCCTAGTCCTCCACACATAGCACCTAAAGTTATAGTTACTATAAAAGATGTTCTTGACACTTATGCTCAGAACATCAATCCTTTAACTGTAGAAGATCTCATGAACATCCTTCTCCAATCAACACTACAAGCACAACTATGCAGAAATTCAGTATTGGTGAGTGTTGATGAGCTATAAAAAGTTGTAGCAGCAATAAAAAGGGAGAAGGGAACTACTAAAGAACAATCAACACAACCACCCATAGATCAACCTAAAGAGCAAGAGGTACTAGACAAAATTGCTAAGGTTGACTCTACAACAAGGATGACAACTACTACCGAGGAGTCTACAAAAGAATCAATAGGACAAGATGTTCCTATAGCACAGACTCTAGGTGCACCTCCTTAGATTGTCATAATTGACCAAGGAAATAGGCAAGAGGAGAAAGAAGCAAAGAAAAACCCTAAGGAGCAAGAGGCAATACAAACATTGGTAAACTTTCCTACCTCAGGGACTCCTCAATAGAAGTCAAGCACTAATGCAATGCCATTGCAAATTTTTGCACTAGGCTTGAGCTCAACAAAGGTGACATGGGTGCTTCACTATGGAGACCCTGAGTTAGATGAGGAGATAGTAATACCTAGCTATAAATCAAAAACAATAAGTATTGTGAAAATTACTGAGATGTAGGAAGCCTTGGATAGGAGAAAAAGGCAAGAGATACTCGGGAAGGAGTATAAATAAAAGCAAGCATTACATGAGATCAAGGACATCTTTTTGGATGCCTTAAGCTTGTAGTCACCTAATGAGACCAAGCCAATAATGGAACAATTGTCAGATATTGTAGAACATGTGACCAATAAAGACCAAGAAACCAATATAAAACTCATGGAATGGTTTGAAAAGAAATTCCAAGGAAAAGTCAATGAGAAAATAGCCAATGAAATAACACTTTCACAGGTAGAATTGGCTAAAAGGATTGAAAAGGTAAAAACTATACTTGAGAATGTATTCTCAATGTACAAAAAGTTGTGTGATTTTTCCTATTTCACACAAGAGACAAGCCAAGAATATTGAACCTGGAATGAAATCTAAAGATTTCTAGCATTAAAAAGAATTAGCTGCATTAACAACTGAAGAGGCCAATATCAAGGCCAAACTAATGCAGATGCAATCTTCCATTACCCCACATTTGGAAGTACTTCATAAAGAACAAGCCTATGCTAAGACTGTTCTATAGAAAGATCCTAATCTTTTTACTTTAGATGGACTTGTATGTATCTTGCTATAGAGACTGCCATCCAGTATAAGTTGCTAGAAATTTCTTTGGAGAATTGGGATGTAGCTCTTAAGATGATTATGGAGGTAAATAGTACATTTGTGGTGAAATATGCTCCTAACCCTTAGCACCCTTTGACATCAGTGTCAAAAAAAGGGGAGATGTGAATACAAATTGAGATTAATAACTAAGGGGGATAATACTAAGTATTTACATTCTTTTATTCTTTTGGAGAATAAAGGGGGAAGATTATACATATCCTACATCAGCATGGGGGAGACATATAAAAGGGGGAGATATGAATAAAAATTTACAAGTGCAGAACAAGTGAAAATAGAATAGACAAAATAGGTCAGCAAGTAGGCACAAGAACTAGAAATAGGGCAAAGGCAAAGAGTATCAGATACATCAGCATGAGACAAATTCAGCACAAGAATTTTGGTTACAAGAATAGAAATGGCACATCAACTTAGGGGGAGTTATAATAATTTTGAGGTATATTGTTCTTTACAAAATTTGAAACAAGTTTTTTAAAGTTTTGTATATATGCCGAATAGATTGAATAATGTACTCATAAGATAAAGAATAATGCAAGGCATGCAACCAATAGGAAAAGTGCAAGGAATGAGCAGGAAATAAAGATTCAATATGGATCGTAGATCCATACCTAACCCTAAGTCTTCAAAATCTTTAAAAGGAGGATGAAACCCCATTGCATGTGTGGAAGAGAGTAGTGTATGGGTAAACTATAGTGAAATTCAGAGGGAAGTGTGAAAAGAATTAGAGCAATAGATCAGCATTGCATATTCAATTGATCAGAATAGAGCAAGGGTTATGAACAGATATCAGATCTTAGAGGATCAAGATTAGAAAGAGTAGATCAAGTGCCTAAATTCAGCAATCAAGGATTGTAAGCTATCAGGTTTATTAGTCGAATACTCTCTAGCAATTGTATTAGAAGGAAAATCCTATGTTGATACGTTAGCTTAACAACTAGGTTGTACATCCTTTAAAAAGGTGATAAAATCCTTTAACAAGGTGACAGTTCATGTAAAGTGTTTGTAAATCCTTTAAATAGGTCACTATTGATATAGTGTAAAGCCTTTAATAGGGCAGGCCTTTAATAGGATAGACCATCAGAAGTGGTCAAACATTATTGTTGCAGTGATTTTGTGGGTATCATCCCCACCCTAGTTTTACCTTCTCATTTTGGAGGGTTTCTAGGTTACCAAATTTGGTGTTATGTGTTTTGATGCATGTGTTTACTTTATGGGTGTTTGATATGTTTACATGCATGAATTTTATTTTTAGTTAAAAGTTTTTAAGGTTAAATTGTGATACTTCTGATTCACCCCCCCTCTCAGAAGTATTCTTCCCATTTGATTACTCCAATAGCAAGTTCATCCAAAACTTTTCCAGAGTAGCACATCCTATCACTTCCTTTTAGAGGAAAGAAAATAATTTTATATGGATGGAGAAATGAAATGAAGCATTTTAGAAGCTCAAGGAGCTTTTAATCAGTGCACCAATATTATCAGTACTTGATCTAGTAGGTGAATTCATGGTGTATATAGATGCTTCCCTAGAGGGAATTGGAGTAGTATTAATGTAGGATGGGTAGGTGATTGCTTATAAATCGCACAAACTAAAGGATCATGAGTTAAATTATCCTACGCATGACCTTGAGTTAGCTTTAGTAGTTCATGCCCTAGTGAGATGGAGACACTTCTTTTTGGGAAACCGATTTGAACTTCATAGCGATCATCACAGTCTACAATATATACTCACACATCCTAATCTAAATGCTAAGGAGAAGTGTTGGATGGAGTTTCTTTGTGAGTATGACTTCAAGGTGAAGTATATTCAAGGAAAGGAGAATGTGGTAGTAGATGCTTTGAGTCATAGGAGACATGTGACACTATCTTTGACTCTTAGTGTGGTTTTGAGGAGCCATATACTTTAGTCACTTCCTACAGATACATGGTATCAAGAGGTAAGCATGGAGATAGATTCAAGAGAACCATTGGAGGGTAGGTTTTCAAGTTATGTTTTGGAGTTAGATGGCCTTTTTTACTATTTAGGAAAGATCTATGTACCACTATTAGATGAGCTATGTACATTGATCCTATCAGAGGCTCATCGTGCACCTTACATGGCACATCTAGGTGTCAAGAAGATGCATGCAGATTTGTGATGCCTATACTTTTGGACATGGATGAAGTGTGATATCACTAATTTTGTGGCTAGGTGTCTTGAGAGCTAGAGAGTCAAGGTAGAGCACCAACATCTTGTAGGGCTTTTATAGCCTAATCTCATTCCTTCGTGGAAGTGGGATATCATCTCTATGGATTTCATTGTCGGGTTGCCTTTGACTTCTCATTGCCATGACACTATCATGGTCACCATTGATTGGTTGACTAAGGTGGCACACTTTTCACTGATAAGGTCATCCTACATAGTAACTTTAGTAGCTAATATCTTCATGCATGATATCTTGAGATTGCATGGTATTCCAAAAAATATCATTTTAGATAGGGATCATGTATTCACATCCACATTTTGGACATCACTACAGGATGATCTTGGAGCATAGTTGAACTTCAGCTCATCTTATCACTCAAATATAGATGGTTAGACTAAGAGAGTGAATCAGGTTCTAGAGGATATGTTGAGGATGTATGTAATAGATAGAAAAACTCTTTGGGAGGATTATCTTTACCTAATAGATTTTTCTCATAAGAA
This sequence comes from Cupressus sempervirens, assembly GCA_028749045.1. Classification (NCBI taxonomy): domain Eukaryota; kingdom Viridiplantae; phylum Streptophyta; class Pinopsida; order Cupressales; family Cupressaceae; genus Cupressus; species Cupressus sempervirens. The sequence continues at coordinate 156,570,683 of CM053788.1, read as the reverse complement.
TGGGTATCAGAGTTCTATTGGAATAACATTGTATCAAGCTTTTTATGGTCATCCTTGACATACACCTTTGAGTTGGGATAGTCTTGAGGATTGCATCCTATTGCACCCTAAGATGCTTTGAGATATGGAGAAATAGATAGTGCGCATCTATGAGCACATGTCTATAATACAAGATAGATAGAAGAAGTATCCCAATGCTCATAAGATGGATAAGTAGTTTGTAGTGGGTAAGAAATTTTTCTTGAGAGTACATCCATGAAAGAGTTTGATCCATTATGGAAAGTGTTCAAAGCTAGCACCTCACTTTGTGGGATCATTTTAGATTCTTGAGAGGATAGGACCAGTTGCCTACCATCTTGCATTATTTTCCAGCCTAGCTCATGTTCATGATGTTTTCCATGTTTCTGTACTTAGACAGTATATTCCTAATGTGATACATTTTCTTGATTGGAATATGTTACAAGTAGAAGACAAGCATCTAGCTTTGGAGCTGGTTCACATTTTGCAATATCAAAATTTGACCCTTAGGGGTCAAACCATAGAGAAGGTAAGGGTCCAATGGGACCCTACTGATGAGTCATCAGCCACATGGGAGGATGCATCTAGTTTATGAGATTTATACCCATACTTGTTTATAGGCTTCCAAGAGTAAGCCTAAGTCTAGGGGGTGGATGTAGTGCCTACCCATAGTTTAGTTTTCAATTATTATTGTTGAACTCTTTTAGGCCAACTTTATGATTATGTTTGATGATTAGTGGTATTTTTTTTCTAGATTGTTGAATATTATTTCTTTCTTAGTTAATTATATGATGAGATTACTTGGTACTAGTTATTTCATGTATGTATAATTATTCCTTGATGATAAGGATTGTTTATAGTTATTTAAGTTATTTCAAGATGTTATTTAGATGTGTTTTCTCCAGATACTCACCTAATACTTTCATGTGTATGGTGTACCTGTATGTTTTATTTAATGTATGATGTTTCTTATATGGTTAAGGGAGAGAGTCATAGTCACTTGCTAGTTGGGATCTACATTGTGCACCACTTCTTGCCATTGTTTGTCTAGTTTATAATATACGTGTATGTACATGCATGGATTTTGTTTTCATAAAAAAAAAAAAAATTATATATATATATATATATATATATAATTAATATTAGTAGGTGGGGCCACCAACCCCCCAGCCACCCCTTTCTTCCTACCTTGATGGCTCACAAGAACTATCATAGTAGTACTATTGTGACAACAATAGGTATTATTGATGTAGGACCTACAACAGGAAGCCTTTGATTATGGCAGGCTGACAGGCCTTAAAATACATAGCTTTTAATTAAAATTATATTTAAAATTTTTAATTATTTAAATTTGAAGTTATTTAAAAATGTAATTCATTTAAATTTAAATTTAATTAAAATTTAATTATTGAGACATTTCATTAATAGTTTTCTTTCAATTATTACAATATTATAATTATTAAGTGTTTTCTTTACAAGGATATGTTATTAGAAATTAAATTAATTAATTAAATTATTTAATTTATTAATTTGTTAATAAGGAATTATAATGAAATTCATTTTATTATTTAAATTGTTGGATAATTACTAGTTAATTACTTATTAATTATTATTTAGAGTTATGATCCTTATAGAGACTTCAGTTTGGTGAGTTAGTGGTAAATAGGCATTCGATTCTAAAGGTAGGATGGTGATTTTATAACTTTGTTAAATCAGAAAAACTTACTATGAAATGTGATTTTGAAACCTTACTGTAAAGTCAAACTATGTATTTTCAAAACCAAACAAAACTAGGAAACTACACTGCTTGTTCTATGCTTTCTTGTATGTTGGGTTTGCGATTGACTTAGAGTGTTGACCAATTTCAAGATGTCTACCAAAGGCTAGGAGCATATTTTTTGATGATTTCATTATTTTGTAAATATGTACGTGATTTTGAATTAGTCATGTTAGGATGATTGTATGGGTAAAACCTATAATTTTGATCAGTGATGTCTTTTTAGTAATTTCCAGTTGCTTGCTTAAGGGCTAAAGAGTATTTATGGTAGTATGAGGCTTTTAGCTTTTGTTGAGACTAGGATAGGGTATCGATATATTATGTTGGGAAGTGTCTTGCAATGGAGCTCAAGGCCCTAAAGAGACTAACAGGTAACCCATTGTAGGTTATTTTAATATGTGATAACACTACATTAAATGAGAGTAAAATGAATTAATAAGAGTTTTTCTTTCTTCACCCATGCCTTGAGTGCTAGTACAGACTAGGATGGGAGTAGAGAGGATGCTTGGTTGCAACCTTGCTTCATTAGTATTCCTTATTAGTACAAAAGGATATTGATGCCGCATAGAGACATTAGGGGGACAAAGTATTAAAAGATTGTCAGGGTAACCATAGAGTTGGCTCATGCAATTATATTTGCCCACTTACATAGTAGATTCCCTATGTGTTTTTTTTTTCTTTGGGTTTAGATGTTACTTGTGTCTTGGTACCTTGAGTTAGATTACTTTCAGGTTTTCCTTGCCCTAGATATTATTTTTGATTTTAGGGATTGTTATCCTGTTTGGGACTTGAGACTATCTCCTTAGCACGGTGGGAGTGGACCCTTTTTGAGTTACCACGAGGTTGGGTGGTAGTTCTTTTTACTTTTACCATTGAGATCCGTTAGTTTGATGTCATGGCTAGAGTTCCCTATTATTTATTTCCTTTCATTATATTCTTGTGTACTATGATGGATGGTTATACCTATTGTATTGTATTTTTTTCATGGATCCTATTGAGATCTTGTCATCTATTTTATGACATATATTTTTTCAGCATGGCATACCTTGTGACTTGTATAGTGGATGATTATGCATTCTGATTATTGCCTAGTGGCATTTGAGATAATTGTATATTATTTAGATAGATTTTTACTTGTAGTTATTCTTTAATGTGGATGTGTTATATATTGGTTTTAGTATTAATTAAACTTAAATGGGATTCAACGTCATAGGACCCTTAAGAATTGTAATCTATTTTATGGTATGTGTGTATGTGTATGTAATTGTTTCTGCTATTTTATTTTTGTTGATGTTAAGTTATTATGTTTCAAAAAATTTTTTTTGCCAAACTTAGTGAAACTTTAGGTTAATTTCTTTTGGATTCCCTGGTGAAATAATAAAATCCAATACATTGAACCAAACACGATAATTGATGATCAACTATAAACTATTTTGTTATTAATGGTTTCCCTAATTAGGTGGTAATCAACCAAATGTATTAAAGATACACAAGACCGAAATCTTCTTGTATCTTCTATCTATGATCCATCTTCTCTCTAGAATGTTCTAAAAAACAATCCTCATATCTACCTCATGGTAATGAAACCTTGTGGTAATGAAATAATAGTTAGTGCATAAATTCGTTAACATCCATTATCATTAATTAATTATAATTCATACAACATGTAATTAGGTATATCTCAAGAGAGTTTTAAACCCTAACAGTAGAGGATCTCTATATAGAGATAAGAGTTCTTAAAAACATACACTACTTAAATTTAGCTTCATACATCTATCATACATTTCAAACAATTGTTCCAAACTAAAGACAGACACACACACACACACACACACACATATCACATATGTTTATATGTACAATTACTGTCCTTAGCTAATGCATCACTTCTCAACATTGATGTTGATGCAACCAATTTCAAAATTTATGAAAAATACATATACTTATAATACCCAAAGTATATTCTAAGAGGAAGGAATACATTTATGAAAATAATTCTAGTTTGTATAGCCACAAAGGACTGACAATCTTCCCTACAAGAAGAATGTGAATTATGGTAGTAAAAGTTTATTTAATAATATATTTTTAAAGACAAGTACTAACAAGTGCCACATAGTGGCTTAGTACTTGCCTTTGGTTTTTATATAAATCTAATTTTAATTTAAAAATTTTATTATAGTATGTTAAAAAGAATATTGATAAATATAATTATTGATATATATAAATATATTATAATATGAAAGAAATATTTTCATAATAGTAATAATATAAAATTATATTTCTTATAAAATTATATAATATAAATAATATTAACTTTTTTAGTATTTTGGAAAGAAAAAAATTATATTATAAGAAAATATAATATTAAAATATTAAAAAAAAATTCAACCATTCAAAAAATTATTAAATAAATATGAATCACATTAGCTTAATAGAAAACCAATCTTAAAAAATATTAGTTTTAAAATCCATCATCAAACCAAGAGGTAAATGAGTTCACCCAACCAAATTGTAGAAAAATATTTTCTAAAATCTGTAAAGTTAAAAATCTTGCATTTATAATATACAATGTAATGGTTTGATAAAGAAAATTATAGAATGATTTATTCAAACACATAGAAACCAATAATTTTAACTAATAAAATTTAGAAAGTGTTGCAATAGTACTTAGCCTACCAGCAAGTACTAATAATTAGTATACACAAAAAAAATTTATTAAAAGGCTCTGTGTTAAATTCTATTGTTATACATATGGTCATATTGGTTTCATGAAATCTAATATGAACAATACCTAGGTGTATTCAATTTGGGAATACAGAAATGTCATCCCTCAGAGTATCACATTTAGTTAAGGAGTAAAAACTAGAACTAAGCATGAGTTTCATTGCAATCTGATATGCCTTTATTGCTTTTTGAAAAGAGACATAAAATTATAATAGTCTTGCATTTATTTCTAATAATGAACTTCCATTATGATAATCCCAATGGCAGGATTATATTTTGCACTTAAATTTCTAGTCTTGGCAAAGAGATCATATGGTTGTAATTCGCTGAAATCTTTAATTGTTTATGTTTAAACCGTCTGATCTAAAACCACTATTCAACATGTTCATCATTTTCATAAACATTAACAAGTCTAATTGAATTTTTGAGAGTGGGTTTTATCAGTTTGGTGGCTTTCCTTTTTCCCTCATATTCCTACTATGCTTAAGATTCACTCTTTGTTTATGCGAAATGAATCAAAACCCTTGGAAAACTCTTTTTTGCAAATCAAAAACATCCATACATGATTAAAAAAATGTAATAATAACAAATAATTTTATAACATATATAAACATAGATAGAAATTTTACTAATTATTCTTCTATAAATCATTTATACCATAGATTTAATGGGCAAATTTAAATTATTTTAATAAATTCTAAGCTAAAACTGACCAACACAAAAGGTGTTTATAAAATAGCCTCCCTTGCATTTTCAGAGTCAAACTGGTTTCATGAAGCGTCAATAGAAGTAATGCCATGTGAAAAATCAATTATTGTAGTAACTGATTATTAATCTCCTATCGTAAATGATTATTAAACTACTGAAAATAAATTCACAACTTAATATCGAAAAATAAGACAGCTACAACTTCACCAATGAAAATATGGAAAGAAATGTGCAATATAATGAACACAATATTTTTGGACAAATTATCCTTGGAAAAAATTGTTAAGGGAAAACTAGTTCTATAGATGAGAAATTATATTAAACTTCAACAAATCAAGAGATACAAAATTCCTTGCCTCTCACTGGCAAAACTCTGACAACCTCCTAATTTTTTGCACTGATATTCTGCACTACTATTCCCACACTAACATTGTGCTCTTGCTAACACTGCAAGACTATTTTCTAACATTGTAAACTTACAAACTCATTTACCAGCACTGCAAATGTTTCTCCAAACTTTTTATTCTCCAAATGCCCCCTAGACCCCCTTTTATACTACTCTTGTTGGTAAACCAATGGCCAAGATTGATTTACAATTGATGGCTAAGATATAAAACAACTTACCAACCCTAATAAAATTGGTTTCCAGTTGCTTCTAAAAGAAGTCAATTATTTAATAAATAATTATCCTTACTCTAACCAATTTGTTAGCAAAAACAATTATATACTAAATAATAGCATATGGATGAATAGTTGTCCAAGCTATGAAAACTAACACTCCCTCTTAGTGAGGAAGTTGTTCTCCATGACACCGAACTTATCTCTAAAGAAGATGAATTTTTTCTTCCCTAATGCCTTAGTCAAAATGTTTGGTTCCTATTCCTCTGTAGGTATGTAATGTAGTTGAACAACTCCCCATTGTACGCAATCTCTGATGAAGTGATATCTGATATCTATATGTCTAGACCTATCACGAAACATTGGATTCTTAGACAACTTGATGCAACTTTGATTATCACAATGTCTCACAATAGTCTCAACCTTCTGACCAAACAAAGCTACTAACAACTCCTGAAGCCATATAGCTTCACATGTCACCATGCTAGCTACTATGTATTTTGCTTTTGCTAAACTTAGAGCCAGAAACTTCTGCTTCCTGCTAAACAAAGAAACAACTCTTGATTCCAAGCTAAAACAACACCCTAAAGTGCTCCTTTTGTTTGTTGTAATTCCTACCCAATCTGTGGAGTCTAGCCTATCAACCTGATAGCTTCACCTCGAACATATCTGATCCCATACTCAACTGTACCATGCAAGTAACAGAACACATGCTTAGCTGCTATCAAATGGATTCTCTTTGGTTCAACCATGAACTAACTAAGAGAGTTAACTACAAATGTTATATTTGGCCTAGTGTTGACCAAATACATAAGCAAACCAATCAATTGTCTATATAAAGTGGGATCTACATCCTTCTCCCTAGATGTATCTACCTTCCTCCAATTTGTGATCATGGGTGTAGACATTGCTTTGCAATCCTCCATCCCTAATTTTTTCAAGATTTCAATGCATTATTTCCCTTGACCAAAGAAAATCCATCCATCTATCTACCACACTTCCATGCCTAGAAAGTAGTGAATAAGTCCCAAATCTTTCATCTCGAACTCTTGTGCAAGGTTCCTCTTATAGTCCACTATGATCCCTAGTGAACCTATAAGAAATAGGTCAAACATAAAGAACAAAAATGAGAATCTCACCCCCAACCATCAATTAGTAGAGGATAGCATCCACTTCACTCTTCACAAAGCCCATTTTTTGCAATTATGTATCAATGCACTCATACCATGCCCTAGGAGCCTGCTTGAGTCCATACAATGCTTTCTTCAATTTTTAAATGTGGGTCTCTTTGTTGTCTGCTATAAAAGCTTTTGGTTGCTCAATGTATACCTCCTCCTTCAACTCATCATTAAGGAATGTTGTCTTGACATCAATTTGATGGATCTACCATCCCATCTATGCTGCAAGTGAGATTACAGCTCATATGGAAGTATACTTGGCAACTAGAGCTAATGTCTCCTCATAGTCTATTCCCTCCTTATGAGAGAACCCCTTTGCCATGAAACTCGCCTTTTATTTCTCAATGCTACTATCTACACTGTGCTTTATCTTATAGATCTAGCATGATCCAACTATTGCCCTATCTATTAGTCTAGGCACTACCTCCCACACATCATTCTGCATTATTGAGGAATATTCCTCAAACATAGCATCTTTCCATACTTGATATTCTATAGATTCGTGATAGCTAGAAGACTCACTATCTACCTATTGACTAACTAATACCACATAGTCATTGAACTTGGCTGGTTGTCTCCACTATCTAGTACTTTTCCTAGGAGCTCCCACAAACTCTTAAGTATCCCTTTGTGTATCTAGAACCTCATGGTTCCTAATGTGAACTGTAGAGGATGAAATTTCAACATCTATGTCCTCTAGATGCATTTCTTGTTGCACCTATTGCTCCATACTCTGTGAATCTTCACTACCTAAGTTTACACTCGTACTGGTAATTGTACTTGAGCTTTGCTACCCTTGACTTTGTCTTGGAGCTTTTGTTGGCTACTCACACTAATCATCTATTGGTAGATCTCTAGATCTCTTGAATGCCTTTTCCTCCATGAACTTGACATCACATCTGGCAACAATTCTTTGTAGTCCCTAGAATGAAAATCCTATATGTTTTTGAGGTCTCACTATACCCAACAAAGTACCCCATCTCCATAGTCTAATCTAACTTTATACATGTATCTCCAGGAATATGACAATATGCCAAACTCCCAAATATCCTGAAGTGACTAACATCTAGGTTCTTCCCTGTGAAAGCCTCCTCTAGTGTCATCTTCCCTAGCACCTTGTGCAGAACTCTATTCTAGATGTAGACTATTGTATTACATGTCTCTACCCATAAATAATGTGGCATGTCCTAGTCATGTAGCATAGCTCTTGTTGCCTCTGATATAGAATGGTTCTTCCTCTAAGGAACTCCATTATGCGATGGATTGTAAGGAATAGTCCATTCTCTCTTGATTCCTTTTTTGGTACAGAACTCCTAGAAGAAATTTCCTTTATACTTGACTCCATTGTCTAAGTAAAGAACCTTTATCTTCCTTCCTGTCGAGTTCTCCACAAGAGCCTTGAACTCTTGGAATTGACTGAAAACCTCATCCTTATTCTTTAAGAATTATATTCTGGTCTTTCTAGAGAAATCATCAATAAAAGTAACATAGTACTCATATCGTCTGAGAGATTTTGTTAACATTAGTCCACAAACATCTGAATGTACTAGATCAAAAACACCCTTAGATCTAGTGTCATTACTTGGAAAAGATTCTTTTGTGAACTTCCCCAACACACATCCCTTACATACATCATCATGCTTTCTGCTCACCTCTGGAACACTTGTCACCATCTCACGAAGCAATCTAAGTGCTTCATGATGAATATGGCCCATCCTCCTATGCCATAGCTCTCCAAGATCTCTAGGATTATTATTACTCATGAGTACCTTAGGAGTATCAAACTACAACCTATAAAGGCAACCACTCCTAACTCCAATAGTTATGGGTGATTTCCAATCCTTGTGCTTAATAAACACATTTGTCCCTCTAAGGAGTACATTATACCTCCTATCCTAAAGAATAGATATAGAAATCAAATTCATACCTAAGCTTGGCACATAAAACACATCATGAAGTGGAATTATCTTTCCATTCTCCCTCTGAAACTTAATAGTCCCTTTCCCAACTAGGTTGAGTTTGGACAAGTTTCCAATAGAAATATAGATGTTGGTGTCCTCCTCCTTGTAACTAGATAAGTACTCTCTAATTCTAACATATGAAATGATGCCCCACTATCTATATACCAAACACACTATGATGTTGAGCTAACCATACAAGCTATGAGTGCAAATTCATCTTCCATTCTACTGGAGAGTTCTTCCACACTTGCTAAAGCTACCACCTACTTCTTCCTCTCTAGAAATCACTGACATAGTGGCCAAACTTGTGACATCCAAAGCACTTGACCTTAGAAAGGTCTTTCTTCTTCTTCTCACTTTGTGAATTTGATACTTTACTAGATCTCATCTTTTCTTTCCCTTTACCCACTAGGGCAATGTTCTCTTGTTCCACCTCATTTTTTTGACTCTTGTTGACCCCATTGACAAGACTTAGTGTAAACTCCTCCTAAGTAAAATCAGTCCATAGTTGATCCCAACTCGATAAAGTATCTTGTCCACTTATAACTTGAACAAAGACACTCCATTGCTTAGTAAACCCATTTAGGGCTATTCTCACTAGCTCATCATCACTAGGGCTATCTCTAATAGCTGCTAACTCATCCTTGACAAGTCTAAGCCCAGTGAGATAACTTGTGACATCTTCTCCCTAGCTCATCTGGGTATTTTTTAGCTGCTCTCTAAGAAACAACTACCTGTTGGTGGTAGCATTCTGGTATAGATTCAGAATGGCATCCCACATCTTCTTCACTATATTTAGCTGTATGATATGTGGAACAATATGATCCTTGACACCATCAAGGATAATCCTCCTCACCTTAACATTGTCCTTCTTATATGTTGTAAGCTATGTTGCATCCATTGGTATAGGTACATCATTGGTAGCATGATTCTTGATACCATTCTCTCCCAACAATAAAGAAATTATGGCCTTCCAAACACCAAAATCTGAGGCACCATCTAATCTATCATGATCTCTCAAACCAACTAAAGCCATCTCAAGGGATTAAAGCAATAATAAATCTAAAAAGATCAAAATTTATTTGCTAGGGAAAAACTCTTCTACCCTTAACAATGCTCTAATACCATGTGAAAAATCAACTATTGCAATCACTAATTATTAATATCCTATCATAAACAATTATTAAATTTTTGAAAATAAATTCACAGCTTAATATTGAAAGCTAATACAACTACAAATTTACTAATAAAAATATGGAAAGAAATGTGCAACACAATGAACACAATATTTTCGGACAAATTGTCCTTGGAAAAAACTCGTAAGGGAAAACCATTTCTACAAATGAGAAATTATATCAAACTTCAACAAATCAAGAGATACAAAATTTCTTGCTTCTCACTGGTAGAACTCCAACCGCCTCCTAATTTCTCCCATTGCTATTCCCATGTTGACATTATGCCCTTGCTAACACTACAAGACTATTTGCTAACACTGCAAACTTACAAACTCATTTGCTAGCACTGCAAATGTTTCTCCAAACTTCTTATTCTCCAAATGCCCCCTAGACCCCCTTTTATACTACTCATTTTGGTAAACCAATGGCCAAGATTGATTTACAATCGATGGCTAAGATATAAAACAACTTACCAACCCTAACAATATTGGTTTCTAGTTGCTTCTAAAAGAAGTCAATTATTTAATAAATAATTGTCCTTACTCTAACCAATTTGTTAGAAAAAACAATTATATACTAAATAATAGCATATGCATGAACAATTGTCCAAGCTACCAAAATTAACATGCCATTATTCAATTTGTGAAGGCAAGAATGTACTTTTTTAAGTTATGGAATAAATACTATAACCAAGCATATATTTTAGTGTAGTCTAATATTCCTTTTAAAGAAATTTTTTAATACTTGCTGAAAAGGGCAATAAAATTATAGGTATGACAATCATGTAATCATTTCCAATTATAAAATCACAATTCAGGCCAGGCAAAGAGATCTTATATGGTTGAAATTCACTGAAGCACTCAAAGTTTTTAAATAGTGAAATTACTTTCCATAAGGGAAAAGATTGTGTATCCATGTTATTCATAGCAGGTTTGATGTTTAATAGAAATTTATCTACTATTGAACACATTCATCAACATTACAAGTTTGATGTTGAACAATTAAAATAGTTATTGGACCCATTTTGTTGAACAATCAAAATAGCTATTGGACCATTTTTTTATGGTAATGATGTTAATTAAGAATACATCATAAAATTAGATAATCTAACATAGATTAATCAAATATGATGAAATAAAAATATGCATTCAAAATGTCAAGAGTTTCACCCATGTAAAAGTGAAAATCAATTTATATTAAATTTCCTTTCAACCATCCTTCCAACTTCAATTTTAAATATCCAATCTAACACAACATAATATAAAGTAGTGGTTTTTTCTATGTCTTCTAATAAGGCACCAAATCTTGACGGGTTCACTGCATTAATTTTTTAGAAATTTTGTGAGGTCATTTGTTTTGAGTTGTTTGAGGTGCTTGAAGAATCTAGGAAAAATATTTCAATTTTGAAGATCTTTAATACCACAAATATTGCTCTCATCCCAAACATCAATGATCCCTATTTGTTTCCTAATTTCCTACCTATTTGTTTGTGTAATAACATCTATTAGATTATTACAAAGGCTATTTATTTGCGACTTAAGTTTATTATTCCAAAAATTACATTGGTAGAAAAACGGGTTGTATTCTTGGTCAAGAAACAATTGAGGGAGTCATAATAGCCAATGAGACCCTTCATACCATCAAAGAACAAAATATTGTGGCCTTTTTTTCCAAACTAGATATGATGAAGGCATACGATAAACTAAATTGGTCTTTTCTTCTTCTAGTTCTTTGTCAATTTGGTTTCTCCTCTAGGTGGTGTAAATGGATTAAAACTTGCATGTTGGGTGCACATTTTTTCTATTCTCATTAATGAAGCACCAACACTCTTCCCAAGGAGTTCATCAAGGTGATCCTCTTTCTCCATTCTTGTTTATCATTATGGTGGAGGCCTTTAGCAGCCTTATGAATTCTTTTAATCAAAAGGGATAGTTGAAAGGTATCAACATTGTGGTTACATCCTTGTTTATAACTCATTTTATTTTTGTTGATAATACTTTACTCTTTGGATCACCTACATATCAAGAACCACAAAGTATGAAGAAAACCATTGATCTATATATGTAATATTTAGGACAATGTATCAATGCAATTAAATCTAAAATTTATGTTTTTAATACATGCTAATTGGTTACTCAAAGAATAATCCATCTTCTCAGTTTTCCCCTTGATCATTTGCCTTCTAGTTATCTTGGTGTTCCCTTTTTTATTGGACTAAACAAACCCTCTTATTTGAAATATGTGGTTGATCATATTAAAAGTTTTTTGGTTATCACTAATAGTAGAATTAGTGCTTGGAAGATTTTTTGGTTATTACTCTCATGTAGAATTTTTCTTATCAAAACTATAAATATGAATGGATAAAAGAAAATGCCTCTAATATCTATTCATGCCATATCAACCTCTTTGAGAATAGGAGGTGTCAAACTTCCCAATATTACTAATAGGAATAGGGCTTTTGGTGCTAAGTTAGTTTGGCAAATGTATGAAAAATCCTCTTCCAAATGGTGTTTATTTTTACAAGAGAAATATTTAGATAACTTGGAACCTTATAGGGTTTTTACTATCCTACACCCACCCAAGGGCTCTATCATTTGGGATTTCATGATGTCTTCTTGAGAAGTTATTACTTCATTCATATCTTGGGAAGTGAATAGTGGGATAGTGTCAATTTTTGGTTTGATTCATGGAATGGGTTCCCCCCTCCTATTGATTCCTTAAAGGATTTCTTGAACATAGTGGGTCAAGCTTGGGAGACATCTTTCCCTAATTACGTCTCCCTCATTTCCTCATATATCCCACAATCAAGGTGCTTCTTTCAAACAAGCATTACCTTAAAGGAATGTTTTTATGTCTAATCAACCAAATTGCCTCTTTTAAGTTCCAACTAAAGATGGTAATTACTCTATTAAACAAGGATACTTAGCTCTCCAACACAATCAGTTTAATTAGACAACACATCATTCTTTTAAATTATGCTAAAACAATTTAGTTCTACCAAAAGAAGGATGCTTTGCATGGTGTGCATTAAAGAATTGACTTCATAGATTAAACATTTTTTATCCCTTTAATTGTGTGCTCTATCTACAAGTTATGGAACAATAGATCACCTCCTCTTAAACTCTCCTTTTGCCCAAGATTGTTGCCATTTTGTTCTTAATAAACTTAATTTCCATATGTCATTACCTAACTCTATGGGATTTATTCTAGGCATGGCCAATTTTACATTATGAATCAATATTTTCATGTCTTTGGAAGTACATTCCTGCATCTGTAGTATGGACAATTTGGTGGGAGAGAAACAAGAGAATTTTTAGACAAACATCATCTCCAATCCCTCAATTTTTGGAAGGATAAGAGAGATCAATTGTTGAGATTGTTAATGCTATAGTAAGTAAATATAATGGTAAACATGTTTTTTCTCCTTGGGATGGCTATTTTATTCATTGGTGGAAGGGTTTAATTTTTCCTTATCTTCCTATGCCATTGTATTCATCCAAGGTTCATCTTATCTAGGCACACACCAAGTGGATTCCCCCAAGTGAGGGTTATTACAAACTCAATTTTAATGGGGCCTCTAGGGAAATCCAAGTAACTCTGGTTATGGCATAGTCATCAGAGACTCTAAAAGTCATGTAATTAATGAAAAATTGTCTCCTCTCCCTCTGAGTACTAATAAAAAAATTGAGGCCTTGCCCTTGATTTTTGGTTTCAAAATTGTGAAATCACTATGTATATCTAAGTTACATGTTGAAGGGGATTCAACCATCATTATTAATGTGTGTATTAAACATCATGTTTATAATTGGTCCATACAATATATATTGCATCAAGTATGATCTCTTCTTGATTCAATCTTTGAATGTTGGTCTGTGCAAGATCATGGTCAACCAAACTATGCTCTCAAGTGGCAATAAAAAATCAAAAAATTAGGGTTATGTCAACTTGATGTGCAATTTCCTATTTGCTATTAAATTTATATCAAAAGGTTAAGAGAAAAGAATCTCTAAAAAATTGAATCTAGTTTCTAAACTACCAGGAGTTATCTCAAAAAAATAAAAATTGATTGGTCAAAATTTTGAATTTTAATGCAATATTACAAAAATTTTAGAATAAAAATAAGAAGTAGATGTATGTCTGACCACCTTAATCAAAATCAAATGATAATTTTTTTTAATAATATTCTAGATATAAGTAGTAGACTCATGCTTGGATGTGACACATATTTTTTGGTATTTTTATTCTAAATAAATAAATAATAATTAACTTTTTACTTTAGTATTTTTGAAATTAAAAAACTCTCGTGTTTGACAACCTCAACTAATTCAAAACTCTGCAAAATTCAATTTTTCATTTTTTTTCCTTATAGTAGAAGAAACATAGAATGTGATGCATCTTTTGGATTTATAAAATGTTTTACCATTTGAAAGTTATAGTTCTTTTTCAAGTAGTGTGTCAGTCAACACTTTATACGTAACTCCATTAGAAAATAATTAATAATTACTTCCTAAACTCATAATTTGACAAAACTTACATTTATGGAAATATAAGAACATTCTTAAGAAACCCTTTTCATTTCATCAAATTTTAGTGAAAAAAAAGTCATCAGCTACATGTTTGAAGTAAAAATCACATTAAAATGGGCCAAAAGCACGTTTTTAGGATGTTTTTAAAGTTGATTGTATAGGTTTGGTATCAAAATATATAGTAGACCTTATAAAGATATTAATTCCATTCATTTAGTGTCAGGGTGGGTGGGAAAAAATGTTGGAATAGATTTTGAAAGGGTTTGAGATATTTCAGAACTACAAATTTTTTAGATCACCACTTTTTGGCACACCATGATCCTGCACATACACTATTATGTCATGCATACTTATAGAGAAGACAATCTATTAGTTGATTGTCTAGCTAATTTGGGTACTAATGGGTTTTTGTTTAATTCTTTACTTTCCCCACTTAATCTCCTTGATTTCCCCAACTTGGTTAATATTATGACAAAAGAATATGTTTAGAATCTTGTTGAGCCTTTCTCAAATAATATTTGATAGTAAATCGCAGCTTCTTTGTGATTCCACATGTTTTACTTTTATGAATGTCACTTGTTCTTTTGAGGTATTGTATGCAATTCAAGGTCCTGGATTGCACTTGCATCATATGGCTTTTTTCTAATATCATTGTCTCAATTGAAGTTTTGGATGAAGATCAAAGATTGAAACTTTTAAGACAATTTTTGGCTTTGCCCTTGGTGTTGTCTTTGATAGCATGCAATGAATTGTATTCATATGAGTTTTGGGCTCTTTGTAATCACAATGTTCTAGATGCAGTCTTTCTTCTATTGCATCCTTTGTATTAAGCAATGACCAGAGTTTTTCTTTTCTAGTTTTTTTCTTTGGGAGCCATTTTTGAACTAGTTATTATTGTTATAAATATAATATTTTCCTAAAAATAAATAAATTTAAGTAGTGATTATATCATTTTCATACTATGTTTAAGTGTATTATTACTTTAAATAATAATCTTGTTATGTTTCTATAAAGACCAACTCATTGATGGGATGAATAGTAAGATTTTTGTTTACTTTAAAGCCATTTATACCTTGTGGATATATACTATTTCATTTAGTTTATTAATGTTTGACTCTTGTATCTACTACAAAATCAAATTTGAGTTAAATGGAAGGTTAGATGAAAAAATTTCAAGATTGTTTTTTTTTCTTGGAGAGAGGGGATAATAAAGGATGGTAGTGGACACTTTTATAGAAATTGTCACATTGTAGTGACTATTTACTAAGTAATTAATTCTAGTTATAATAATCAATATATTAATATTATATAATTAAAAATTATATTCTAGTAATATTAAATTTGAATATACAATAAATTTAATCTCATGCCAGAAATATACTAATCAATATTATTTTTCTATTATATTCTTTACATTTAATTGTCCTTAAATTAAATAAAATTGATACAAATTAAATTATGAAAATAAAAAATGTGCTTTACAATTTATTATGCCAATGGTTAATCTCATGGCCCACTAAAATTATATTTTTAATTTTTGCTAGAGAAAAGAAAACAAAAGTCCTAGAAAAATCTCCAATAAAATTGTCTAAGAATTATGATAGGCATACTATAGTAAGATCACAAATTGATAGGCTAAATGCTATCCATAAAAATTATTTTGACATGTTTAGACTACAAAAATTACAAAAATCCTAAGAATCAAAGAACTAAATAATGATTGGTTAGAATAAAGCTTTATTAATAACTAGTTAACAAAATAGATTTCATAAGAGCTTAGGCCAAACCTCTATTCAATAGGAGGTTAGGTCAAACCTCTATTGTTACACATGGCATACCTTATAGTGTGGAGAATAATTCTTATCACATTTCTCGTGATGAGGATAACTACATAAAATGACTATATAAAAACAAATTAGGAAATATTTATAATGGTTTTTGATAAGCTTCAAGAATGGATGGGTCAATAATACTCAAATGGTGAGGAAATCGCCTTGATTCAAGGATTGAGAAGAATGATTCAAATTGATGCATATATTGAAATCTAATTGAAAAGATCACTATTAAAGAGGGAGATTGTTGATAAAGAATGTTTTCAATCATTTTTTTGTCATTGATGTCAAACCTGCTATTTCCTAGAATGACAATTGCTTATAAGATCCAAGTACCATCACTTAGTTGATTGATGAAGAGGATTTAATCAATAAGATGTAACAAAAGCACCTAAGGGAAAGGTTGAGTTAGGGTTTTGTAATGAAGTACAAGGATCAGTTAAGACAATGGCAAAATGATGTATTGATAATACACTTGAAGATATAGAGGTTGGCTACACTTAGAAACTCTAGAAGAATAAATTGTAACAAAGTTGTTTGCAAAGCTTGACAAAATTCATCAGTGGGTGTTGAGCAGATTATCAGTAAGTGCTAAGAAAATGCAAAATCTAGTGTATGCCGAGTGAAACAGAAGGTGCCAAGCAAGTTAAGGTGTCGAGCAAGTCCAGGTTCTAAGCTAGACAAAAATGTAATAGGTGTTGAGCATCAGTAAAACTTAGTTGATGCCGAGTGAATCCATAGTAGGTGTCAAGTAACATAGTATGTGTCGAGCATTAGAAAGTCAATAGTGCCAAGCTACTACATTATTTGAAAAGTCAAAGATTTACCAGATCTAAGCTAACAAGTTTGTTACCTTGAATTTTGTGAACCAGATAGAGGATAAGAATGATGAGTTGGTGGCACAAAATTCTAGGTAAACCATTTTTAGGCGAATACAGGTGCATTCTACAAGATGTTTCTAGAAGAAACAAGATTAAGGGTAGATTCATTGAATCTTACCTAATCCATTCAAACCAAAATAAGAGCAGGAAAATTAGAGTAGACATGTACTCCAAATTTTTATTTAATGAGTTACAGGTCAAGAAGCAATAGTGGTTGGTTGGAGAGAGTATGTGGTGTCAAGGAGAAGGCATCAACAAGGAGGAACAAAGTACAAAGACTCTACTTCAATAGGTGACCACAAAAGTGATTGCACTAGCATAATGAGCATGGAGACTCAAGGAGAAAAAGATTGAAAGGAGGACAAGCTATCAAAGTTGCAAAGATTGAAGGCCAGGAAAATTTGTGAATTGAATTAAGATCTAAAATCTACAATTTATGTTGTGAGTTATATCAAATCAAAAGCCCTTATTTTTACTCTCTAGCAATTATATCAGTTAAGGAAAAATCCTATGGACTTAGGTTGGTTTAATAGCTATTGTGTATATCCTTTAATAGGGTGACATTCCAAGTGAATGTTCTAAAGTCCTTTAACCAGGCCCACTTCTAACAGGGTGATTGAAATCCCTTAATCGAGTCACATTTAACAGTGTGTTTTGTAGCCTTTAATAGAGCAGGCCTTTCACAAGGATCACTTCAGAAGAGTGAGAAAAGAGTAGCATGTTACTAGTGGTTTTTCCCAAATTGGGTTTCTATGTAAATCATTGTGTTATGTGTTGATCTTTCATGTCTTATGCTTGCATGTAGATTTTTTAGTAACTTGCTAAGAAGAATGTTTAGCTTGGATGCATGGTTAGTTTAAATGGGCTCACTATACTTACTGAAAAAGTTTTAATAGGACATTTGGACCTTGAATAATTGATTTATCCCCCCTCTTAGTTATTCTAAAATATTTCTAACAATTGGTATCAAAGTTGTCTACTGATTTGGTTTAAAGGTACTAGAAGCAGAAAATATCAAGATGTCTAAGAGAGAAGTTCCCAAGCTCAATAGAGATAGCTTCACTGCATGGAAAATTTTAATGAAGCTGCACATTGGATCAATAGGTGATCATGAAAAAACCTCAATTGAAGTGGAACATGTTGATCTAGCTGGTGTTCCTACTATAGAAGATATGAAGAAAAAGAAGGAGCACAATTAGGAAATGTTGGAGATTGCCTCTGCCCTCAACCCTGCTAAATTTGATGACATCAAGGGATGTAACTCTACATTCAAGATGTGGAAATTCTTGTCAAATATTTATGGAGAAGATTGTAATGTCCAAAGACCAAAAAGAGAAAGCCTCAAAGGAAAGTTTGATAACATGAGAATAGAGGAAGGTGAGAACATTGCCTAATATGCCTCTAGAATAAAAGAACTAGTAAGTGCAATAAGAAGTTTGGGTGGTCATTTAGATGATGAAATTGTTAATAGAAAATTCCTAAGAACCTTTATCCCCATCTATGCTATTAGAGTATTAGCCATCCAAGAGTTAAGATACATACCAAGAAACAAGGTAACTCTTGAAGGTATAGTGGGAAGACTTATTGCATTTGAGTTATCCAACATTGATAACTACATACCTAAGAATCTTGAATCTACTTTCAAGGCCAAGTTGTTGTTGAAAGACACTAAGGAGGTGAAACCAAAGAAGAAGAAAAGAAAGACAAAATATGTATCTAGTGACTGTAGCACAGATGAAGAAGATGTGGAACAATTGGAAGCACTACTGGCCAGAGATTTCACAAAGGAAAAGGTAAATTCAAAGGTAAGTTTCCTATCATTTTTTTTAATTGCAATGATGTAGGACATGTTGCAACAAGGTGTACATAGAAAAAGAACTATAGAGAAGGAAAAAAGCACAAGAACAGAGGAGAAGATGATAGTAGAGATTAAAAGACAAAGGCAAAAAGTGTTACGTTGTTGAAGAAGAGGATTCTGATGAAAATAATAATGAAGTAGTCTATGTAGCCATGAAGGATGAGTCAGATGAAGATGAGGCAACAACACTGGTAACCTATGTGAACAAGAATGAAAAGTGGATCATAGATAGTGGGTGGTCACATCAAATGATAGGAGACAAAAGTAAGTTTGTTACTTTTACTTAGTATGATGGAAATAATGTTAGATTTAGAAATGATGCTCCATATCTAATCAAAGGAAAAGGTTCCATTTACAGAGAAAATTTCATGTGTTAATGCATATTATGTTGAAGAATTGAACTACAATCTATTGAGTGTGTCATAGTTAGGAAATGTAGGATGCAAAGTAGAATTTGGAAACAAAATTGCCAAAATCTATGACATTGATAGAAATCTGATAGGAAAAGGAGACCAAACTAGGAGTAATCTATTTTACCTAGATATGGAGGATGTTGCATGTCTTATTGTAAGAGTTGATGATGTGTGGCTATGGCATAAAAGGCTATGTCATGTCAACTTTGATAATCTAATTAGTATCAACAAAATGAAGAAAGTCAGAGGATTACCAAAGCTAAAGAAGCCTGACAATACAATGTGCAAACAATGTCAACTAGGAAAGATGACCAAGCCAAGTTTCAAATGAAAAACCTATACTTCTAAAGAAGTATTAGAGTTAGTCCAAACAAATTTATGTGGCCCAATAGAAGTGCAAAGCTACAAAAGATATAGATATATAATGTTGTTTTTCAATGACTACTCTAGGATGATGATTGTCATGTTCTTAAAGAAATAATCTAATGCATTTTAAATGTTTAAGTGGTATTTGGCTAGAGTTGAGAAAGAAACAGGAAAGAGTCTAAAGTGCTTAAGATCAAATAGAGGAGGAGAGTTCACATCAAAAGAATTTGAGACATTTTGCAATGATAAAGGAATTAAAAGACAAATATCAGCACCTAGAACTGCCCCATAGAATGGAATTGCTGAAAGAAGGAATAGATCAATGATAGACTATGCCATAACATTAATGATGGAGAAGAATGTTACTCTAAAGTACTAGAGAGAAGTTGTAAGTATAGCTATCTGCACCTTAAATCGAGTACAAATCAAGAAAGGTACAAATGCAACACCTTTTGAATTATGGTATGGTCACTCACCCAATCTAAAACATTTCAAAGTGTTTGGTTGTAAATGCTATATTCTTGAAGATTTTAGAAATGGAAAGTTTGATGCAAAGAGTGATGAAGACATATTCCTTGGATACTCCACTAGAAGTAAAGCATATAAGTGTTTGAATACTAACACTAACAAAATTCTAGAGAGTGCAAATGTAAATTTTGATGAGCATAAAAAAGTTCAAGTTGATGAATCCAAGAAACTAGAAGAGTACAGATCCTTTGTATACTTCTATGAAGGAATGCCTACTGAATAAGAAGCTACCAATCAAGTTGGGAATCAGCAACAAGTTTCAGTATCAGCCGAGTCACAACTAGTGAATGTCAAGTTGCATTCAGAAGTTGAGTTGTAGAATGAAGATAATACATAATCTGATTCTAAAATTAGTACAAATGAAAGAGATGCTGAGTTACCTAAAAGAGATGTGCTTAGTGACTCTAAAGCTGAAAGACCAAACATGGAAATAAGGAAAGAACCAAGGCTGTCCAAGT
This sequence comes from Cupressus sempervirens, assembly GCA_028749045.1. Classification (NCBI taxonomy): domain Eukaryota; kingdom Viridiplantae; phylum Streptophyta; class Pinopsida; order Cupressales; family Cupressaceae; genus Cupressus; species Cupressus sempervirens. The sequence continues at coordinate 156,549,662 of CM053788.1, read as the reverse complement.
ATGTGAAGAGACATCAGCCTGTTGAACAAATTATTGGTGATAAGGAAGTCAGACTAATGAAAAGGAACATACTAAGGAATGAATCATGTTTGCTAAGAAAGATTAAACCCAAAATATTGAAAGATGCACTACAAGATGATAATTGGTGTAAGGTTATGGAAGAAGAGATTGAGCAGATAGAAAAGAACAAAACTTGAACTTTAGTTCCAAGACCAACTGATAAGAATGTGGTTGGTACCAAGTGGGTATTTAGGAACAAGCTAGATGAGACTGGTGAGAGCACAATAAATAAGGCCAGACTAGTTTGTAAAGATTATGCATAAGAAGGATTGGACTATGGAGAAACATTTTCCCTTGTTGCAAGGATGGAAGGAGTAAGAACTCTACTTGTATATGCTACTTACAAAGGTTTTAAAGTCTACCAAATGGATGTAAAGTCTTTTTCCTAGATGGTATACTAGAAGAGGAAGTCCATATAGAACAACCAGAGGGATTTTTTGATGAGAAAAACAAGGATATGGTTTGAAAACTGCATAAAGAACTCTATAGTTTGAAACAAGCGCCTAGAGCATGGTATGAGAGACTTCACAAATATCTTGTGAAGATAGGATTTGAGAGAATAGATGACAAAACAACATATATATCAAGGCAGAAAAAGGTAAAGACATTCTAATATTTGAAATCTTTGTTGAATATATAATATTTGGAGGAAAAGATGCAATATGCAAAGATTTTGTTGATCAGATGAAACATGAGTTTGAGATGTCAATGTTTGGAGAAATCAAATTCTTTGTTGGATTGCAAGTACATCAACTAAAACATGGCATATTTGTGACTAAATCAAAATATATCAAGGAGATACTAAAAAAATTTGGCTTGGAGGATTCAAAACCAGTTAGTAGATCAATGGTAATAGGATATAAGTTATCCAAGAATGATGAGTCAGCTGAATAAATTAAACAATGTATAGATCAATGATTGGAAAGTTACAAGATTTTGTATACAATAGACTAGACATTACACTATCTATTGGAATAGTGGCAAGATTTTCTGCAAACCCAAGAGAAAATTACATTATGGGAGTAAAGAGAATAATGAGGTATCTAAAAAGAACATATTACTTTGGTTTATACTATAGAAGGACAAAAAAGTTTGAGTTAAATGCCTACATTGATGTACATTGGGGAGGTAATATTGATGACAAAAAAGGTATCAATGGAGAAGCACTTTTCTTAGGTAAAAAATTAGTCACTTGGACTAGCATAAAGTAAAGTTGTACCTCACAGTCCACAACTAATGTTGAGTATGTTGTTGCTGCTATCAACTACACCAATATTGTATGGATCAAGCACCTATTGAAAGGTATGAAGGAAGAGATGACTGAACTTGTGATACTCTATTGTGATAACACAAGTGCCATCAACATATCTAAGAATCCTGTGATGCATGCCAAAAAAAAAGCACATTGCAATTAAGTATCACTATGTAAAAGAACTGGTGGAAGACAAACAAGTGAATATGGAATATGTCAACTAAAAGGAACAAATTGCTGGCATCTTCACAAAACCACTACGTAAATATGCATTTGAATATCTTAGAGGTAAGTTAGGGGTGATACCCCTATCCAAGGTTATTTAAGTACCACCAAGGCTACCTTGCATCAAATGAGTTGGTTGCTAAAATGATCTAAATTGATGTAGAGGATACTTTAGGTTTTTCCTAAAGTAATTAATGTACTAAAATTTGAAACAAGTCATAAGCAAGGTGACAGAGGGAGAAACTGGAGTTCCTACAAATGCTACACTTGCATGATAAGATGCTAAAGTAATATGTCTTTGGCATTGTTGTCAAAGAGGGAGAAATAGAAAAACTAATCAAAGTGGTAAGCTATAGAAAAGAGGGAGAAATAGAAGAAACTAATCAAATCTACAGGATCAAAAGTGTAAAGGGAGAAATAGCAGAAAAGAAGGAAGGGAAAGGAAATAGCAGCAAAGAGGGAGAAAATAGCACAAACAGAAATCAATCAATTAGGATGACAAGATCAGAGAGGGTGTAGAAAAAAAGAAGAGAAGACACTGTATTAGCAAAAAGAGAAATCCCTAATACTTTGAAAGAGGGAGTTACTTATAGAATTCAGAAGGAGTCATAAGAAATTGAAAGTTGGTGATAGAATGAACAATTTTGGATACAAAGTTTTCTTTTGGGCATTTGACTTACTGTTTTAACCTAGTTAGCATTTTGATAACTTGGTTGATCGGTTTGGTTTGTCATCAATGCCAAAGAGGGAGATTGTTGGAATCTAATTGAAAAGATCACTATTAAAGAGGGAGATTGTTGATAAAGAATGTTTTCAATCATTGTTTTGTCATTGATGTCAAACCTACTATTTTTGGAACGACAATTGCTTATAAGATCCAAGTACTATCACTTGATTGATGAAGAGGATTCAATCAATAAGATGTAACAAAAGCACTTAAGGAAAAGGTTGAGTTATGGTTTTGTAATGAAGTACAAGGATCAATTAAGACAATGATAGAATGATGTATTGATAATACACTTGAAGATACAGAGGTTAGCTACACTTAGAAACTCTAGAAGAATAAGTTGTAACAAAGTTGTCTGCAAAGCTTGACTAAATTCATCAGTGGGTGCCAAGCAATCTAGTTCATGCCAAGAAGATTATCAATAAGTGCTAAGAAAATGCAAAATCTAGTGTGTGTCGAGTGAAACAAAAGGTGTCAAGCAAGTTAAGGTGCTAAGCAAGTTCAGGTGTCAAGCAAGACAAAAATGTAATAGGTGTCAAGCATTAGTAAAACCTAGTTGATGCCAAGTGAATCCATAGTAGGTGCCGAGTAACATAGTATGTTCCAAGAATTAGAAAGTCAATAGTGTTGAGCTGATGCATTATTTGAAAAGTCAAATATTCACTAGATCTAAGCTGACAAGTTTGTTACCTTAAATTTTGTGAACTAGATAGAGGATAGGAATGATGAGCAGGTGGCATAGAATTCTAGGTAAACCATTTTTAGGTGAATATAGGTGGATTCTACAAGATGTTTCTAGAAGAAACAAGATTAAGGATAGTGGTGCAGGAGCACCTAGGTAGGCTAAGTGTGAAACCTAGGTATTTCTTTATTTTTGGCTTGTAGTGATGCTAGCCACATCACTATTCTAATAATAGGTCCTATGTGGTCCTTAGGTGTGTTTAGGAGACTTGGCAAGACCCAAAGTGACCAAGTTGCTAGTGTAGAACCAGAATCAGTATGCAAAGAACATTAACAAATGAAGTAAACATTCACAAACCAAAAACTAAATTCACATATATGCTTAGACTAAGGAAGAAAATAAGAAGTGCAAACCTCACAAGAGAAAACACTCCATTCTTTCTTGATTCTGTAGATGTGTCCTTTTGCTGTGGATGTATGCTCAAGATGCTCAAAAGCTGCTTCAATGGAGATGGGTAATGGAAAATTGGTAGCTTTGTGAGCTCTCAATTTGGCATTATAAGGGTATGGTTGATGGCTTTGGTTCTCAAAATAGCATGGTAACTTTAGCTCAAAGATTGTTGATGAAATGGCTTGGGATGGGATTCAATTTATAGGCTAAGGGGTGGAGGGATGGAGGGCTTAGATGCAAGGATGGATGAAGGCTTAAGGAGGGCTAAGATGCACTCAAAGGGGAGCACATGGATTGTGCTTGTTTAGAACCAATGGGAAGGTGACACTTGTCACAAGGAGGATGAGTGTGAGAGGGTAGGGTTAAGGGTTGGTTAAAGTCATGATGAGTGGGGTTGAGTATGTAAGAGGGATGTAAGAGGAATGAGTGTGGAAGAGGGAAAAGTGTGGAAGATGGGTGTAAGAGTCATGAGTGGGCTTGTAAGAGTCTTTATGTTTTGTAAGAGCACTCATGACTTAGTGGTTGGGTTTTTTGAGGGAAGACTTTGGTTTGGTTTAGGAAAGTCTTAAACTTGTTTAAGGAATGTGACAACATTAGGGGGTGGATTAGGCTTGGTTTTAGGATTAGATTAGGGATGTTAGAGATGTGCAAGTGGATGGCATTAATGAGGGTGGGTGAGTTAGTGGCTAAGCTTGGTTAGCATGGGTGGATGGGGTGGATTAGGCTAAATGGAGGATTAGAGATAGGTTAGGGGTTTTTGAATTTGAGGATTTCATTTATCAAATAGATTTATTTAATAAATGGGGATTTTTGGAATTAGATAGAAGAATAGGATTTAATTGATAAATAATAGATTATTTGATTTATCAATTAGGACTATAGATGATTAATTAAATTAATCAACTAGGGGATGACAAAGGATTAATTGAATAGAAATTTAATTAATAATGTCTTTTTAGATAACTAAATAGGATTACTAAAATAGTGTAATCAAATTTAGGTGTCTACATTTTGCCCCTCTTTGACATAGTGTTGAGACAACACTATTTCAAAGAAGTTTGAATGAAGACGACATGAGGAAGATGTTTTAGCAACAAGGTTGCCCTAGTCTCGGATAAGAAGAGGAGAGACTAGACTTAGATGATGCCCCCTCAAGAAGGTGACGGGGAGAGAAATGAGGCTCGACGACTTCTTGAAAAGTACAAGAAATTGAGGCGAGCTAAGATGCAGGTTGGCGAAGAGAAGGGGCTGAATTAGCTCAAACTCTCACTACGGGAGAATGATAAAGGGAAATCAGAGGCACAATAGTAAAGCAAGCTTAAGACTTTCCAGGATTGGGGGGGGGGGGGGGGGGGGAGATGGAGGAGCGGAGCGCTATAAAAGGAATCCATGGTAGGGAGATGGATGATAGAATGATAAAGCTGATGCAACAGGATTTCAAAGAGTCAGATTGGCGGAAGATGGGTTTTGGGGATCCCTAGGACTAGGATTGTGGATCTCGAAAGATGAGGTTTGGTGGATTCCTAAAGCTAAGTGTGAGGAGTGATTCAAAGAGATACTGATGCATAAGCTGGGGTAGGAGCGACAAATGTAGGATATGGATGGGGGGGATAATGGAGATGAAGGGAATCCATTGAAGCTTTTTGAGTGGGGGGGATACTTCAAAGAGAAGTACCACCATGTAGTTGAGCACTAGATTTGCTATAAGACTGTTGGTTAATTGCCAGGGTTACCAAGAACATCAAGGCCTTTTTACCAACCGTCCAGAGGACTGACGAACTGACTCAAAACAAACACACAAGGATTGCCCCAGTATCACACATGAATCCCAGAGGAAACAGCGTGGAAACGACACTAGGTAACCCACAAGTAGAAAAAGAAAACAAGCAAAAGACCTGATCAAGACCTTACGCTCTAATTGCCCCATTCGCAGCATACCATGATATGGAAGATCATGGCAACCTTGAGGAGGGAACAAGGAGATTGCTTGGAAAAGATATTTCAAGACCCAAAAGGGAAGATCCCAAATCAAAAAGAAAGTGAAAATCCAAAAGAGAACTGTTTGCCAACGAGATGGGTAGGACGAGGTACTAACGGACCAAGATTAGACATGAGGAAAGCTATATCCTACAAGGACCTTTCAGAGAGCACCTAAGCTGATGGATCGGGATGAGTGATGCGTCTGGCAAGCTGAACTAAGAAGGATAACACTTTGGTGATAGGAGATCTAGCTAAAGGATGCATTGGAATATCTAACCAAGGTGTGCGATGTGTGCAAGACGTTGACCAAGGATGAACTAACACGAAAGCTGGATAGATACAAATGATACTAAGCTAAAGAGGATGTACAAGCTGACAAACCAAAATATGTTACAAATGTACAAGTTTGTTCATGTTTTTGTTTTTTGTGAGATGGAAATGTTTGTGAAGGATGGGGTGTCTATAATAGTTGATAGGTGGGTAGGTAGATGGTTTGTGAAAAGCTTAAGGAAAATGGGATTCTGTGTGTGCATGTGATAGGATACAAGCTAGGATACAAGATCATTTACAAGATGGAATATGGTACAAGCTTTGGACAAGATTTGGATATATACAAGGTATGGTACAAGATTTACAAGGTATAATACAAGCTTTGGTACAAGATTTACAAGCTGTACAAGAGGTATTGACAAGCTCCATCAGATTTTGGATATTTGATTGGAACACCAAGGGAACAAGCAGGTTTTTTATGGGATGGTGGGTGGATGGATGAGGGATAGGATAGTGATAGATAATGGATTAGTCTTTAGCACACAAGGCGCCTGAATTACCAGGTTTTCGCCAAGGTACCTATCCAAGGCGCTTGAATTGCCAAGTTTTCACCATTGGATGCTTATTTCTCTTTACTGATTTTTTTTTTGTATTTCTCAAAAGCTGGGTATACCAAGGATCTTCAAGCATAGAACTTCTTGAGATGAATGATGTTAGTGGGATCATTCAAGAGTTCTCCTTCTAGTGTAGATAATTGATAGGCTCCAGAGCCAAAGGAGGCAGTAACCACATAGGGACCAAGCCATGTAGGTTCAAACTTGCCTTTCTTTTCTCGATCTGCTTGGACTTTCATATTTTCTTTGAGGACCATGTCACCTGGCTAAAAGTGTCGTGGGAGCACCTTCTTGTTGAAATTCCTCTTGAGACGAGTTTGATAGACTGTGAGATGGTCATAGGCTTGTTGTCTCTTCTCGTCTAAGAGATCTAGCTGGGTGAGTCGAGCCACTCTATATTCTTCATCTGAGATTTGCCCTCGCAAAGATATGCGTAGTGAGGGAAGTTCAACTTCTATAGGTAATACCGCTTTGGCACCATAGACTAGGGAGTATGGAGTTGTGCCTGTGGATGTACGGAAGGAAGTTCGATAGGCCCATAGAGCCAGATTTATTTGAAGGTGCCAATCACGGCCGAAATCATTGACAACTTTCTTTAGGATTTTGAGGAGAGTTTTATTAGTTGCCTCTACCTGGCCGTTACCTTGTGGGAAATATGGGCTAGAAAAGCGGTGATGGATGCGGAGGGAAGTGCATAATTCTTCCATGTTGAGATTTTCAAAGTTACCTCCGTAGTCAGTGAAGATGGTGGATGGGATGCCAAAGTGGCAAACAATGTGGTACAAGATGAACTTGGAGACTTGAACTCCTATAGCTGAGACTAGGGGGACTGCTTCCACCCACTTAGTGAAATAGTCTGTAGCTGTTATTATCCATTTATGTCCATCAGATGAGAGAGAGGTGATAGTTCCAACTAGATCAAGGCCCCAACAAGCGAAAGGCCAAGGTGGTGCAATAGGCTGTAGATCCTGTGCTGGAGCGTGCACAAGATTTGCATGCTGCTGACATGGGAGACACTTTCTGACAAAGTCACAAGAGTCTTCTTCAATGGTAGGCCAATAGTAGCCTGCTCTAAGGATTTTTTGTGCTAGGAAAATACCACTCGTGTGGGCACCGCAAAGTCCAGAATGTACTTCTTTTAATGCCATCGCGGCCTCATTTTCATCTAAACATCGAGAGAGAGTATCGTGATAACCCCGACGATATAGGGTATTGGCTATGATAACATAGTGGGATGATTTTCGGATGAGGTTTTGGCGTTGGGTATGTGTGAGGTGAGGGGATATGATACCATCGTTAAGGTAAGCATAAATTTCATGGTACCAAGGGGATTGGGGACCAACCAAGATACAAACACGGTTTGAATCCTCATTCGCATAGGCAGGTGTGAGGAGCTGCTCAACTAAAAACTCATACTGCGTAGCTTCTTGGGGAATTTCCAAGAGCGAGCCAATAGTGGCCATGGCATCTGCTGCCTTGTTCTGTATTCGAGGCACTTGTGTAAACTGAAGCTTTGTAAAATGCTGGGTCAGCTGATCAACTAGCTCTTTGTAGGGTAATAGCTTTTCATCTTTGGTTTGATATTCATTTAAGACTTGTTTGATGATGAGTTGGGAATCACCAAAGATTTCTAACTCAGTGATATTCCATTCTGCAGCTATCTTTAATCCTGCTACAAGAGCTTCATATTCTGCTATATTGTTGGTGCTAGGGAATTGTAGCTTGAAGGCTTTTGGAATGTAATCTCCTTGAGGTGTAACTAATAATATTCCTGCCCCTGATCCATGAGAGGTGTATGAGCCATCAAAATAAAGCTTCCATGGGGGCTGTTCTTCAATTAGGCAGATATGCTCATCTGGAAATTCTGTGAGCAAAGGATATGCATCTACTAGAGGTGCATCAGCTAGGTGATCTGCTATAGCTTGCCCTTTGATTGCCTTTCTGTCCACATACTGGATGTCAAACTCACTTAGTAGCATAACCCATTTGGCCAAACGGCCTGTAAGTGTTGTTCTGGAGAGCATATACTTGAGAGGGTCAATCTTGGAGACTAGTTGGATGGTATGACTTAGCATGTAGTGGCAAATATTTTGAGTTGAGAAAACAACTGCCAAACAAGCTTTTTCCATAGGAGTGTAATTGATTTCATAACCAACTAGGGTTCTACTGATATAGTAGATGGCTCTCTCTCTGCTATAATCATCATGTTGTGCTAGAAGTGCCCCTAGAGCAGTAGGTGTTGCTGATATATACAAGATCAAGGGACGACCAGGAACTGGTGGAACCAAGATAGGGGGATTGGTGAGATACTGCTTGAGCTGATCAAAGCTGCACTGACATAAAAGATCCCACTTGAAGTTCTCATTCTTCTTTAGCAAGTGTGAAAATGGTGTACACTTATCTGCAAGTTGGGAGATGAAGCACTGAACAGATTGAAGTTTCCCCTGAAGAGAGCGAAGCTGTCGCAGTGTCTGGGGAGGAGGCATGTCTAAGATAGCCTTGACCTTTTTGGGGTCAATCTCTATACCTTGTTTAGAAACTATGAAGCCTAGAAGCTTGCCAGATGTGACCCCAAAGACACACTTCTTGGGATTTAGCATGAGATGATATTGGGCCAACCTATCAAAGACTTTTTCCAGGTTAGCAAGATGATCCATGAAGGTGTGAGATTTGACTAGGATATCGTCCACATAATCTTCCAAAATGCTATGGATAAGATCATGGAAAATGGCTGTCATAGCTCTTTGATAGGTAGCCCCAGCATTTTTTAGGCCAAAAGGTATCATGGTGTAGCAAAAGGTTCCCCAAGGGGTAGTGAATGCTGTCTTATGCTGGTCCTCTTCTGCAATCTTGATCTGATTATACCCAGAAAATCCATCCATAAGGGACAGAATTTCATGTCCAGCTGTGAGATCTACAATCATATCTATGTTGGGCAAGGGAAAATCATCCTTTGGACAAGCTTTGTTAAGATCTCTAAAATCAGTGCAGATTCTGATGTCACCGGAAGGCTTAGTGGCAGGGACCATGTTGGAGATCCATTCTGAGTAGTCGATAGGTCAGATAACCTTAGCAGCTAACATTCTTTCTAGTTTAGCTTTGACTAGTAATGCCACCTTGGGGTGCATTTTTCTAAGCTTTTGTCTGACGGGCTTGATCTTTGGATCGACTGCAAGATGATGAACTACAAGCTTTGGATCAAGTCCTAGCATGTCCTGATATGACCATGCAAATCGGCCAATGTTCTCTCGTAAAACCTCAAAGAGGAGGTCAGCTTGGTCTTGTGATAGGGATGCAGCAATGTGAACAATTCTAGGGATCTCTGAAGAACCAATGTTGACTTCTCTAGTATCCTCTATTAGAATAGAAGACACCTCTGGTCGATTATCTTGAGGAGGCAATACTAAATCCTCATGTTCTGCTTGTGGCTCTGGATTTTCTTGCTGAGGGGTTCTCTTTGCTGCCTTAGCTAGTCCCGATTTTACCTTAGTTCCAGTTTTGGGTGTATCGAAACTAGGTTGGGGATTTTCTCCAAAATACCCCTTGGGATCTAGCTTGTAGATGTAGGAAGAATCAGGCTTTGTCTTCTTATGAGGAGTTTCGGCTCCCATGAATCTTAGAAGTGCTTCCTCTGATGCGAACTCATCAATATGTATGACACTTGGTTGGTCCCAATCTATGAGTTGTGGATGAGCAAGTGGTAGGTCAATGAGATGGATGGATAGTTCTCGGAGAACAGAGTCTCCTAGGAAGATTTGGTCTGGGATATCGTCGTAGGCTCTCTTTTCAACTTCCTCAGGAATGTCTTCGATTTCGACAAGGTCGCGGTGGATGTTCGAAAAAGCGTGACCATTCTCGTTGGTGCCCCCAGTTGTGGGTATGCCAAAGCCAAGACCTGACTTTATTTCCCAATCATGTGCTTCGATGGGACATTGCATGCCCCTTTCTTCTGGTCCTAGTCCACCTCCTTGATAGTTCCATTTTTCAGTGATGAGCTTATGTTGTTGGGGATACTTCTGGTTGAAGTGATCAAGGCGTGCTTGATTTCTTGGAGGTGCATCCTTATGTAGCCAATTGTTGATATCTGGAGTGAGCTCCTCATGAAGAGGGGTTTTTGAGGACACAAAGGTGGTTGGGCCAAACTGTTTGTATCGAGGAGGTGGAATCTCCTTAGCTTTGTGATATGTTGGCCGTCCATGGGTATGTGGATCAAGTGGGATTGCTCCGACAGCAAATGCATCTAATAGACTATATTCTCCACAACCTTTGTTGTTGATCTTTACAGTAGATAGGGTGGAGGCAAGGATGGTTTCTGCGTCATTACAAGTGTGGGATGAGATGGCGATGGCTGTGCCGATGTCTATTCCAGGGAAATGGTTTGTATATGAAGCTTCAACCGCATTGCAGTAAGCAAAGGGTTCTGGATCGGCATGGATGGTTACCTCAGTGCCTTGATGCAGAAATTTGATGCACTGATGGTAGGTGGATGGAACGGCCTTCATAGCATGAATCCATGGGTGACCGAGGAGGATGTTAAATGGTAGGTTTAGATCAACAACATGGCAAATTGTCTCTTGAATGACTGGCCCAACCTTGATTGGTAGCAAAATAGTCCCTTCTGTGGTCCTTTCCAAGTTGTCATAAGCTTTGATGGTGATAACCTCACTGATCATATCTGCCTCAGTATACCCAGCTTGTTTTATGAATTTTAGGGTGCAAATGTTCAAGGCTGATCCATTATCTATCATTACTCTTTTCACGGCAAAATTGGATACCATGATGGCTATGCGAAGCGGAAGGGTGTGATCTGGCTCAACCGCGGGTATGTCGGTGGGTTTGAAAGATAGGGCACATGAGGATGAAAGGTGTCCAACAAGATTACGAAAATCAGTAGCATTGATATCAGAAGGGACACGGGATTCTATGAGAGCACTGTCAAGGATGTCTTTGTACACAGGACTAGTGCGGAGAAGGTCTAAAATGGATATTTGGGCTGGCATGTTCCCAAGGTGTTCCAAGATATTGTACCGGCTTTTTGATGGAGCTGATGGTGTTGATGAAACTGGTGGGCCTGCGATGTTAAATCACGCTCTTCGAGTGGTGACCACACACTCATTGTCTGGTCCTCGGATATTGATAACATTGACAGAAGGCTCTTTCTCAGATATACAACCTATAAGGCTACCATAGTCTATATAGGATGAAGTGTGGTCATTGTTCTTCCCATGCTGTTGGTTTGGCTGGCGGTTGTTGGTGTTGTTTTGGATAGGTGCTTTTCCAAGATTTTGGTTGTTGTGTGGAGGAAAAGCATTTTGATAAATCTGTAAGCCTGCATTGGGAGAGGTTTGGGCACCAACAGTGATTTCCTTCCGATCAATGAGGTCTTGCACATAGTCTTTCAGTTTCATGCATCTGAGGGTGGTGTGACCATTTACCCTATGGAACTTGCAATACTCATTGTCCTTGTACCATGCAGCTTTGGATTGGCTTGGATCAATTTGCTGGGTAGGAGGAAATTTGATGAGGTTTTCCTTAGCCAATTTCCCAAAAATAACATCCAATGGCTCACCAAGGGGTGTATAGTTTCTAGGTGCAGGTTGGAATCTGGGCTTTTGCCCTGCAACTACATTGATCGCATTAGCTTGATTGTTAGACCCTTGAAAGTTGGGTCTTGTATTGTGGTTTTGATAGCTTTTGGTAATTGGTAGCTTGTTGGTTGTTTGTTTGATATGGTGGGTTAGACTGGTTTTGAGAAGGACCAATGATATTCACATGTCTGGTGTCAGTAACCCCATTTGTTGCAACATGCTTGTTTTTGTTCCAATACCTAGACTTGTCATTGGAATGTGATTGATTTTGGTTGGCCTCTTTGTAAATCTTTGAATTGTCAACTTAGGTCCGAAAAAGGCTAAAATGGTCTAGAAAGGTTCCAATGGCTTTGAATTGTTTATTTGAAGTCATTTTATGCATATTATAAGTCTACTTTGTTTTTGTGCCAAATTTGGAGGTCTAACTCCATGTAGAACAAAAGTTGCTGAAATGTTGTCATGTTGTCATGACAACATTTTCTTGCAAAAAGCAACTTTTTGGCATTTGTGTGTTTAGAACATCCTAATTGTTTAGAATAGTTATGGAACTGATGGAGGAGCCTTTAAAAATGTGAGGACAGCCATTTTTAGGGGGTTGGACAAGTTGGTTTTGCATTTTGTATGAATTGAGCAAGTATTTTGTTGTCGATTTTATGCATTTGAAGGCATTTTTAATAGAGGAGGATTGAATGGCCTGATTTTTGTGTTGGAAAAGTTCTGAAATATTGTTTTTAATCTTTTTGTAGTGTTGGTTTGATCATTTTAATTCTTTTGCATTAGTGTAGAAAAATCTTTTTGTTCTTGGCAAGTTGCTGATCTGAACAGGGCTGCACTTAGAAAATGGGATCTTAGGGCCACTTCCCACCATTGGAAACCTCTGGTATTTTGGGATTTGGAACTAGGATCCATGTACATTATGTATCAAGAAGGAGGGCCCTTGAAAGCATCAGTAAGCATTTTTAAGGTGATGCCCTAGGCAAGCCAAATGCAACTTGGCTAGGAATCGCAGTTGGAAAATGAGTTATGGAGAGGATTGAGTGTACAAATACCTTAATCCAGCTACACAGTGAGTAATGATAAGGTCTAACCTTGCTCCAGTCCAAAGGAGAGGTCTTGGAAAGGTGTCTAAGGTGGTTTTCCATCACAACAGCGATAAAGCACTTGAAATCCTCATTTTTGGCCTAAAATTTTACTTTCATTGTACGAAAAGTTTGGAGGCTAGAAAATTACAGAATCTTGAAGTACTCTAAAAAGGGTATCCAAAAAATATAATTTGTTTGTAGGGTTGTTAAGAAGTTTTTCAAGAAATCTTGTTTCCAGCTATTTAGGAGGGCTAATTCCTAGTAGCCTTTTTGGAGCAATTTGGTGTATCTTCCCTAGTAGATTGAATGTGCCTATGAAATCAGTAATGTTTAGGGTCATGGATGTTAGAAGGAGTCTAAAAAAAAAACCTAGATGAAGAACTGGTACCCTTGGAGCTATAGATGGACTTGAGGGTTAATAGCGGACTGGAGCCAGCTAGTAAGAAATTTGATGTTACTTTGTTGGTGTACCCCCAATTGAAGGATTAGGATCTCTTGAGCAAGGTCCTAGTAATTATAGGGTGTGAAGAAGCCCTAGTGGGTCTAGTGAATGACTTAAGGTAGCCCTGAGAGAGAGCTTGGGGTTTGGAAGCAAGGTTGGGGTGTTACATCAGATAGATTCATTGAATCTTATCTAATCCATTTGAACCAAAATAAAAATGAGAAAATTAGAAGGGAAAAGTACTCCAAATTTCTATTTAAGGAGTTACAGGTCAAGAAGCAATAGTGGTTGGTTGGAGAGAGTATGTGGTGTCAGGGAGAAGGCATTGAGAGGGAGGAATAGAGTACAAAGACTCTACTTCAATAGGTGACCATAGAGGTGATTGCACTGGCACAATGAGCATGGAGACTCAAGGAGACAAAGCTTGAAAGGAGGACAAGCTGTCAGAGTTGCAGACATTAAAGGCCAACCAGATTTGTGAGCTGAATTGAGATCTGAAATCTACAAGTTATGTTGTGAGTTATATCATATCAAAAACCATTACTGTTACTCTCTAGAAATTGTATCAGTTAGGGAAAATTCTTATGGACTTAGGTTGGTTTGATAACTACTGTGTAAATCCTTTAATAGGGTGACATTCCAAGTGAATGTTCTAAAGTCCTTTAACCATGTCCACTTCTAATAGGGTGGTTGAAATCCCTTAATCAGATCACATTTAACCGTGTATTTTGTAGCCTTTAATAGGGAAAGTCTTTCATAAGGCATCACTTCAACAAAGTGAGAAAGGAGTAGCATGTTACTAGTGATTTTTCCCAAATTGGGTTTCCATGTAAATCATTGTGTTATGTGTTGATCTTTCATATCTTATTCCTGCATGTTGATTTTTCAGTAAATTGCTAAGAATAATTTTTAGCTTGGATGCATGGTTAGTTTAAATGGGCTCGTATGCTTAGTGAAAAAAATTTAATAGGACATTTGGACCTTGAATAATTGATTCACCCCCCTCTTAGTTATTCTAAAGTATTGCTAATAGCATATGCTCTAGAATTATTGTATGTTATTTCCCTTTTTTTTTATACTAATGTTATACCTTAATTTGAGTTGAATCTCTTAGTTTATCTATTCTTACAAATCAAGTTAAGCATTTCATTCTTATGGCTACACCATTTCCTAATGTTACTATGTATGCATATAGTACTATGACCTCCTCTACAGAAAATGTTAATCTTAGATTAATAACAAGAGAAATCATATTAATCAAAATTTATATATACCTACTTTTATCTGGCTATTTTTTTGGGGATGATTTCCTTTTCCAACTTACCATAATGTTCAAGCTTCATGCTCAAGTGCTCCTTAGGTAATTATCAAAATGTTTCACATAACTCAAAATAATACATCTCCAATGCTAATTTATTTTTTAGATCCACTATTAACATCCTGGTTCAAATTGTTGCATCCTTGTGTATAGTAAAAGGAAACTTACATCACTCAATCCAAGTTCACTATACCCACATGTGATATAGCTAGCCTAATTTCTCAAGACATTGTCTACATCATTGTCCCTAAATACACAAAATTATTCAATTAAAGTTGAACAATGAAAAATGTGATCTCAAAGATAAAGTTTTGTAATGGTCTTTGCTTTCTCATTATATTCATTGTGTTCACAAATTGAATAATGATTTTATACCAAAACTTCAAAATATTATTTGTCCTTAAATTAATTTATCTAATGATCTATTATAAATAAACTATTGATTTTATTGGTAGAGATAAATATTTGTAGTCACAAAGGTCTTATCTTGTGCCTAATGGTGATGTTCAAATAATTTTCATTTCTAATATAAAAAATAGCATTATAGATAAGTTGTTTCTTTCTAATTTCACATCTTTTACACAATTGAGTGTTGTGTTTCATAAAGTTCAATTTCAAGTGAGCCAATTTGCACCATATTCATCAATGGTTTCTATCAATAAGAATGATGGGCCACTTGATGATCATTCCAGAAGTCGATAAATTAAAAAAAAACTTTTATCAAGAGAAATAAAAATTATTTATATATTGTTGATATATTAGTGGCATCTACAACATGAAGGACATGACATATTTATGATTAATCTTTACATGTCATAAATTTACTATTCTTTCTAATTCATTTCATAGTGTAATGCTTAGGTTAATTATTTCTAGAGCATAAATTGATATATCCTCCTATCAAACTTATAAACACCTCCATACCATTTCTAATTTCTCTTATCCCAAATCCTTAAATCCCAATACCGTCATCATATTAGTAATGATACTAATAAGGGATTTAGGTTGAAACCATTATCCAAGGCTATACTAATTTCAATACAATAACTATGGAAGGTATGAATGACCAAGGGAGAAAATCCATAACACCCTCTAATTAAAAGTTTTAAATATTTACTAATTTGTTTCCTTAGTATTTTACCAACATTATTGAGCCTAAAGAATGAAAACATAAAACTTAATGACTTGTGTGACGAGGCCAACAATAATGTGAACCTTATTAAGTAACTAAACTAAAACATGAACCTTGTATCCATTTTAATTCAAATGAAAATATTTATGGCGCCTTAAATGAACTTTATAGATATCTAGAAAAATTAAAGGAAAACATGCATAAAGATTTCTCATTGATCTAGTATGTGTGGTAAATGTTATAACTTAAGAACATCTCCTTCTATAGTAAATACATCAAGATATATATATATATATATATATATATATATATATATATATATATATATATATATATATATATATAGATCATAAGTTTAATGTTATAATTAAGGCACATGATGATTTTTATTTTTTCCCACTTCCATTGGTTCTATATATCTTGTTTTTTAATATGGCGATAGGTGATTAAGCGCACCAAGAAGGTGTGCAAAAGGGGGGGTATAAGTGGATACCTTTTTTCTAAAGTTAGACAAACCTAATCTTAGAAGAGTCATTTGAGGGTCATGCACTCAAAATGAGAAAATTTGTCAAATAAAAACTTTATGGTATTTTGAAATTATTTTCTACACTACTAAATTATTAAAAAAGTGGGTAAGATTAAGAGGGTCAAACCCCACATGCACACAAAATTGTTCCTATTTTTTTTCCTAAAAAACATAACATAGATGTTTCCATAGGCTCCAAAAAAATTTAGTTATATTTAATATTTCGTAAAACCCTATGGTAGGAAGATAGGTAAGAGTGAGATACGGAAGTTGTGTATCTTTTCATAGTTTTTTTTAAAGTAATTTTTTCCTATGATTTTTTGAAGTGATCCCATCTTGAAATTATGGTACATTTTGTGCATGTAAATTGTATCAAAATAATATAAAATAAATACCTTTTTTTTAAAAAAAATGTATAGAATCAAATTTAGAACAATAATATGTAATTTATTTTAAATTTGGTTAAGTAGATAAATAAATAAAAATTAAAATGGTAGACACATGTAATGTCTACACTAATAGGGTTAGTTTAGGACAAGTTATACCTACATATTAAATATTAGAAATTAAAAATAATAAATCTAACTATACTATTCTACCCTCTATCATAACCCCAACCTTAAAGATGTCTCCATATCAAGATCGATAACCCTCTTGAGGATCCTTAGGTCCCTAGTTATTTCTCCATCTTCTATGAAGTGACCCCTTTAAGGTCCTTCCTAGAAGAGACATTCTCTATCTAGGGCCCTTATCACATATGCATATGTTAACGTCAAAGAAATATCCCAACCTTATAACTAAATTAAGATCACTCTGTTCCTAATGAGACTCTTGTTATCTTAATTTATTAGGATCCCTCTCTTCCCAAAAGGACTCTCTTCATCTTAAAAAACTAACCATATTAAGATCACTCTCTTCCCTCAAAAGGGACTCTCTTGATTTAAGTCATTAACTATTAAGTCTTGTGTGTTATCCATTTTGAATTCCACCTTTAAATATACACATGCATATGCATAAATTATCCACAAGTATGATTCAATAATATAAATAAATTCATAACTATAATTAAATAAATATAATCTATAAGCATACTTTTTTTACCTTCCTCTTTGATTGGTCAATTTGGCTCTATCCTTAGTCAACCATATTTGTTTCTTCTTTTTCATGAGTCACAACCTTTAATAATAGAAATTATTTGAAAATCAACAACACTTCATAATTATAATCCTTTCAAAAAGTTGCAACACTTCATAATCAATATCCTTTATAAAAGTCTAAATACTTTATAATTACTTCATTTTTTAATAGTCACAACTATTCATAATTATAACCCTCTAAAAGGTTCATATACTTTCAATATCATCGATACCTTTTCAAAAACTTTCTTATTTTCTTCATATTACATTCCTCTTCCATTTTTCCTTTGTGAACTCCTATCTTCTCCTCTTCTTTTTCTCCATCACTAAAATAAACTCTCCTCCCTTTTATATCTTACTTTCAAGGAGTTGTGTCTATTTATTAAATATCTCTTGACTTTTCATTTAATGTAGTTAATTTCTATTATTTATTTACTTACTTATTTGTAATTATTATTATTTATTATTAAATTCTATTTAGAAAGTTAACATACTTTCTACAATATTGTTTCTTATATTTAATTTTATTTCTTTATTTATTCATTATAATTTAATTATTTTATCATTATTTAAAATATCATGCTAAATATTATTTCATTGATTATATAGATTAAATAATTATTATTTCTTATTTTTTATATTTTGGTACTAGTTTTAATATAAGTTTATTATAATTATTTAATTCATAACATTGTATTATCTATTTATTATTAAAATTCTATCTTTAAATGAAGATATGACAACAAATATCTAAGAGGATTATCAAGACACTCAATAAATAAAAAAACTTCACAATGCTAATGTGTCCCAAAAATAATAGTAAATTATATATTGTTAGAAAGGCAAGAAAACATGTGACATTATGGTGGCAATTTAAGAGATACCTACTTCACCATTCACAAACCTAATGAAGTGAAAGACAAAAAATGATCTTATAAGATGAAAAATGTCTAAAATAACCCAAATGGAGGGAAAACATAAACCCAAGCCTTCGTGTCTTTTAACAGGCCTATTACCAAGCCTAAATTTTATCATATTTTTATTTTTAGCAAAACATGATCACATTATGCATTGTATTACCAAGTAAAATTGTGATCGCTTTATGGCGTGTTAATGAGCCAAGCCTCATTTTAAAATTTGATGAAAAGTACACATAACATGCTCATGATATGTGTAAATTTGAATTTTTTTCATTGTGTTGACTTTTTTCCACACCATCTTGATGCACACACCCAAATGTTTAGATGTTAGATTTACTATTATCTCTATCTCCAACAAATTTTTATGAAACTAAGACATGCTTGGCTCAATTTCATGAAATATATGCATTGTACCATTCATAAGTGTTTTAAGTCTCCCCATAATGGGTGCATTATCATGATTAATTGTACTAGTTATACACCTTTAGCAAGAAAGATAAACTTCACCCTTGAATTCTTTTAACCTCAAAAACGTAAATCTTTAAAACCTCAAGATGATATCATTTTGTTGTCAAAATTTCAAACATGAAAATAACTTAGCACTAAATAGTAAACCTAAAAGATATTCCATCACCTCATCTTGGTCCAAAAATTCTTCCTATAAATACTATTGCTTTTATATATGCCACAATATCATCTCTTATATATTAAAAATTCCTAGAATCTTAATGCATCTCTTAACCTAGCAAGGTTCCTTCATTTCCTCATCCTACAAAGGAAGAAATGGAGCTTATGTTAATTGATTCAAAATCTTTAAAAATATATAGTCAAACTAAGAGAGATCAAAGTGTGTGGAACAATAGATAAAAACATCATGCCAATTCATTTGAAGTTCCTTATCAAACTATTTCTTGCCCTAATACACCAAATGTTTATTTGGGCATGCATTTTACCAAAGCTTTTCTAGCCCAAGGGAGGAAAATCATCTTAAATAGTTTAAATTGACTAAATAAAAGATTTTCCATTTAATATTGGCTCTTATCATAATTAATTTTGATGATTATATGGATGATAAAGTTATTAATGATAATAATATTTTTGATTAAGGGTTACAACCTTTTTTTTATAGGAGACCCATAACCCCAACTATCTTTACAAAATAAGAGTTCAATTTTTTTAGATAAAACTATACTGGAATAGACAACCTACACCACTAGACAACCAACAACCCACAAAAGACCAATAGACTAACAGAAACTAGGACCAACACCAAAACCAAATGGCATAAGTATACTAAGAACTCAAAAAGGGAAAAAACCAAGAGACAAAATAACCAACCCATCATTAGGCTGGCTATAGTGATAGATCCTCCTCCTTTTCTTTAATCTTCTCCATGACTGCTTTGACATCCTCTTTGATATGTTCTTCAGTCTTAGGCTTTGTCTTCCTAGTTGAGGATCTGGTTCTTTTCTTGCCTAAAGACTCTTCCATGCCATTTTTCTTATTTGGGTCTAACACCATGATGTTTTCTACATGCATATCCTCGTTACTAGTAAGTTTATTCATACTTTCCATTGAGCCCTCCAAGAACTTCTAGTAATTATTAACCAAAGTAAAGGTGCTTCTTTCTGAATTCTCAATTCTATCAACCAACCCTTGAATCATTACCTCCAAATCATCCCCAACATTAACCCTCCTACCTCATCATTAAGCTTAACCTCAACTACCTCCATTTTTGCATTTAGGGCTCTATATTTGATGTTGAACTTATTAATAGAATTATAGGTCCATTGTTGCATTCTAAAAGAATACACAGAGATGGATTTTGTCATTTGGATCCCACCCATAGGAGGTTGAATATTAATACATTTTAGATCTTCCTCCAGCAATTTAACGTAGACCTTGTCCACATACAGGTTATTGGCGACAAGGAATTACCTCTATCTAATTTTCTCATGCCTATCCTTGATATCTTCAAAGGGGCACTATAATGTTCATAATCTTTTAGACCCTCAATAGAGTTCTTAGCTTTTCACTCTCTGAAGGCTAAGTGGAGAAATAAGGAGAAATAAATTAAATTAAGGTCAAAAAATAAATAAATCCAAATGTGGCTTTATATTTAATTAATTTAATTTTTCAAAAGCACAAATAATTATTGTATTGGAAAGGGGGAAGCTTTTAGATATTGCATTTTCTAGAAATACAACTAATTATTGGGGAAGCTTCTAGACAGTGCAATTAAATAATATTTTATTTCCTTCTAGAAGGGTGAAGGAAAATAATAAATAGAGGTGAGAGCTTCATTGTTAAGAATCTAATTATTGTGAATTGTATTTGGTATTAAACTTAGGAGAAGAAACTAAGGATTTCTGATTTTAGTTAGCCATTGGAGAGCATCAATTCTTCAGTGTTGCAACCATTTAAGGTGGTGAAATATCCATTGAATTTGGCATTCAGGAGAGCTTCATTCTAAATTTCTATTTGTGCTTAAAGTAAGGAATAACTAAAGGGTTTGATGAATATTTAAGGACTATCAAGTGCAGATCTGAAGATTCATCTTTAGCAGCCATTAGTAATCATTTTTTACTTGCTACTGCAGTACATGTGAACAATGTCATACTATAGTACCCATGCTATAGTATTTATGCTTTATTCTGATTGCAACTTTCATCTCCATCCTTGGACAACACTATTATCTAGTTCCTCCTACAACTATTAGTAGTTAGCATTGTAATCTTAGGCATATAATTTTGTTCTTGTAAGTGATAACTCAAAATCATATTTGGCATTAATGTAGTCATTATTGTAAGTCCATTTATCTTGGCAAATTCATCGCAACATTGTACATGCAAATGAATTCAATAAAGAAGATATATATTGCATATATTTATTTGACAAAATGTCCATCTAATAACATAAATGATCAGCATAATAGTTGTATGCCAATTGTTTGTCAAAATGTTAGTTAGTTGTATGTATGCATTCCATATCTATTTTCCATGTATATGCATTGAAAATACCAAAAAGAAATGCACTTGCATATTAGTTCATTGAAAAAGGTATTATAGGATCATTTGTGAATATTCTAAATTTCTTAACATGATTCAAACTATATCAAACAATCTAAAACACAAAAAAATTAAAATTAAAAAAGGCAACATAAAAGTGTTTGATAATATTCCTTGAGCTAAAATTAGTCAGTTTGGGCAAGGGATATTATAGCGGTATTAGAACTTTCTTGCAAAGTGTTTGATAAAATGTCAAACAATTAAATTTGAGAAGGATTTGGTGTTTCACGAAGTTATAACTAGTTGGGGTTATTATAATGGTATCAAAGCTTGCTTGCAAAGTGTTTGACAAAATGTCAAACAACTGAATTTGGGAAGGATTTGGTGTTTCAAAAAGTTATAACTAGTTGGGGTTATTATAGTAGTATCAAAGCTTGCTTGCAAAGTGTTTGATGAAATGTCAAACAACTAAATTAAAGAAGAATTTGGGGTTTTTAAAAGTTATGACCAATTGGGGTTAATATGGTGGTATTAGAGCTTGCTTGCAAAGTGTTTGACAAAATGTCAAACAAGTGAATTAGAGAAGAATTTGTGTTTATCAAAGCTATAACTGGTTGGGGTTATTATATTGTATTGAGAGGAGAATACTATGATTCAATTTGCAAAGAATGGAACATATTTTCCTGAAAATATTTATAGCACAAGGCCTCTTTATCACAATCCTCCTATTCTTCACCAATATTCACATTTTTGCCTCCCTTGTCTTCTTCACCAGTCTCAAAATTTTTGCCTCCCATATTATCCTTCTTCTTTGAGCCATCCTTTGCATCCTTTGAATGCATAGAAACAATGCATGGACAAGTTCTTGAAGGTCATAAAAGTTTATCCACTGACCCACTAGAGTATGCACTCTTTGCATCCTCCTCCATTTCCATTCTTTCATCCTTTTCTTCACTAGCTCCTTTGAAATATTTCATTATTTTATTGTAATTCACACTCTTCTTATTTCTTTTCATTGATTCCCTTTTCACTTCTCCTATTGCATCCATCAATCTCTTGCCTTTACCTTTTCTACTACCAAGATTTTTAAGGATTTTATCTCATTTAGTAGAGAAAGATGAAGGGAGAGTTTCCTTTATGTGGTCCATCATAAATTCAAAAATTAACCTCATCAACCCTTTATGGAGGATGTGTTTATTTGGATTTTCCTTATACTCTTTGATGCTATGAGAAAGATAGAATAATAGATAAAATGAGAAGAAAACCCTAATCTTATGTCTAAAATGATTTAACAAGACAAAATGATAATAATGTGCTCTATCATACCTCCCATCAAAAGTAACATATTGATTAACAACTTTAAGAACATGTTTCCAAAAAGTTTCTATGGAAGAAATAACCATAATTACCCCTTTTTTCCTCTAGCAAGGTCACCATCCTCATCCTCAAGGAATTTACTCACCACTTCCTCAACAAATTCTTTATTTTAGCATAAATTGATTCCTTTTTCTTTGAGGCCCATAATTAGAACCATAATGTTGATGTCTAATTTGAAACAATGTCCTCCAATAGGGAGTGTACCCACATCCCAACCATTAATGAATGCCTCTGTAATCTTCCACTTGGATTCCTTTATTCTGGTCATATATGGCACTAGACAGCCTTTATCCAACTTCCCCAAAACCTTAGGTTCTTTTTTCCTAAAATCACAGTTCCTTGACTCCCTCCTTTTCAAAGATCCACCCATGGTCAAGCTTCTACAATTTTCTTCAACTCTAGAGAAACTCCAAATGTAACTTACCATTCTAAGGGAAATTTTATAATAAATTCTCAAAAGGAAAAATGCCCAAAAACATAAAAAAATCTCTAATATCAAAGCATTACCTTGATATAAGTACTACCACCATGAAAATTCATGTCCCTATGCATGTTTTTCATTAATAATTTTTTTTTGAAAATCTTCAAATTTACACAACACTTTATCATGGTCAATTGCGACTTTTAGATTTATGTATCCTAATAAACACTCATTCCATGTAATGGATTTTGAGTAGGCAACAACTATGTTTGCAAGAACATCTACCATGTTGTTTCCTTCCCTATACATGTGGCTAATGAACACTTTTTGTAAATTTTTCACAATAGAAAAATATTCTAGCATAATATTATGTATTTTCCATGAGGCCTTAACCTTATTTTACAAATAGTTAAGAATATTCATGGAATCATCTTTAATCCATAACCACATGTAGCTACTTTTGATCACTAGCCTTAACTCATGGTTTTTTCTAAGTGGTTAATTTGACACCCAAGATTAACCACTATGGCTTTAATCATATTTTCATATTTGTTTCAAATATTTTCCCCAAAACCAACAATCGTCAAGTTCCCCTTTTGCTACCCCATCAAAATTAAACTTTCTCCACCCTTTCAAGGGACAAACCCATCTCATATTTTCCTTTTTTTATTTACTGCCAATTTTAGGGATTGCAAAAATATCTACAATGATCCCTTTGTAAAAATTCACCTCATTTTTTTAACTACTATGATAATTTTTTACCACATTAAGTTTGATTCTAGCAACCAACACTACTAGTGTTCAAAAGACTCCCCTAAAAGCCCTATTGTTTCTTTCTTTCTAGAGGTTTCATAATACATGGGGAGAAAACAACAACCAAATTCCTTTTTTCCACTGGCAGTGAGAAGCCTCTTTACATAGTCTATAACTTAGCCACCATACCTAGTAAGATCCACTAGAGGTTCCACCTCTAGACATGACACGTCGAGGTCTCCCAAGAATCAGGATACGACAAGAAAATATGGTCTCTAGTCTCTAGGGACCCTTCACAAAATAAACATCGGTTAGAAAAAGACATACCTCTTTTCATCAAATTATTTATCATGAGGATTTTTTTTGGAAGCATGATCCAAAGGAAAATAATTTTTTTGTTATGAGGTACTAGTTCCGCTCCTTGGTCTAAATTACATTGGGAAATTATAATGAGCTAATCATCAAGGCCAATTAATAAGAACCACTACCACTACCTTCTCATATATCCCAATCAGATTCATTCACAATCTGTACAACAAAGTTGAGATCAATCATTAGGGAAACAAAAATAGGATCAAGAGCAATTAGATCCACCCATCTACCAATATTCTAATAAATTGAGACATGAGAACTAAGCCAAATAATATATCAACCATTGAAAGGTTTTAGCCTCACCAAAGAAGAGATCAATTCCTTAAAAATTCACTTGTCTTCCCCAAAATCAGGGCTAAGTAGTGTCATTTCCCACTTTCAATCCAACTTTAGACTTGATTAACTCTTTACCTTGTTGGATTCCATTCCAAATGATGGACCCATAAACCATATTTTGGGAGCTCAAAAATTTCATAATGTTCATATTGTTTATAACACATTTTCTCTTAAGAATTTTGTTCCAATCTTTGTTGTCTTCAAAAATATAATAGATTTGTTTCGCCAAAAGTGTAAAGTTAAATAATTTGATAGAGAAAATACCCAATCCTCCATTCACTTGAGGATTACAAAATTTATCGTAAGCGACTAATGACATTCTTGTTTTTTCCTCAACTTCTGACTAGAGAAAATTCCTCTAGATTTTTATATGGTATCAAATAACTTATCCAACATTTTGATCAAATTGAGAGCATAAACTAGTAGATTTTGTAATGTAGACTTTAGAAATTTAAGTTTCCCTACTTGGTTAAGTAGGGTACCCTTATAGCGAGCAAACTTCATATTGAATCTATCAACCAACTTAGTCTAGAAGGCCTCTAGAGGTTTTGTTCCTAAAGGAATCCCCAAATAAGAAGCTAGATAATTCTCTACTTTACATTCTAATATTCTATAAATCTTCTAATGTTGGGGTATATAAGCATTGATTAAAAAAATAGAGCTTTTTCCCCAATTTATTTACTCTCGATGCCTTGGTATACACCTAGAGGCTATCTTTAAAGTGTCTAGCTTCCTTTATTGAGGATTCCCCCATCATAACTTTGTCATCAACAAACTATTCATTAGATAAAGTAAGGTTATTAGAAGATGGCTTGAGTCCAAAAATCAATTGTTTAGATACATAAGCACTCACAGATCTACCAAGGGTTTCCACCATGATTGCAAACATAATCGGAGAAATAGGATATCCTTGTCTCAATCCTCTGAAGGGTTTGAAGAAATCAGAAGAGGGTCCATTAACAATGACTATAGCCAAGGAAGTCCCAACTAACTAGGCCATAAGATAAATAAAGTGATTCCTAAAACCAAAATTCTTCAAAACTTTGAACATAAAGTTCTAGTCAACTCTATAATAAGCCTTAGACAAATCCAACTTGAGAAGAAAACCTTGAGAATTCAAGTTGTTGGTAGAATTAATCACCTCATTGACTTTGATAATGGAGTCCAAAATTTGTCTGTCTGACACAAAACCATTCTATCGAGGAAAAATTATGGAAGGAAAAAAAGGTTAGTAATCTAGAGGTCAAAAATTTAGAGAACAACTTGTAAGTGGAGTTACACAAACTTATTGGTCTAAAATCTTCCATGATTCTAGCAGCTTCCTTTTTAGGGATCAGAACTATAAAGGTAGAGCTGACATCCTTAAGTAATTTCTTGGAACCAAAAAATTCATTAACAAATGTAAACACCTCTAACCCAATTGATTTCCAAAAGTGTTGAAAGAAGAACATAGGAAATCCATCAGGACTCAAGACTTCTCTACTTCAAAAGAAAACACCATTTTCTAGATTTCACCCATAGAGGGAACAAAAACTAATATTTACTTTATGTTCTCATCCAATAATGTAGGAATGGAGGCCAATAGATAATTTTTTATCATTAGAGCATAGATTAGAAATGTTTTTCAATAGATTAGACAAGAAATCCACTAAATCCTTAGAGATGTCCCCATATGAGTGCACATCTTCTTTCTCTAAAGATATTCAAAATTATTTTGGAATATTTATGTTTAGATTCCACAAGATGAAAAAATCTAATGTTTTGATATTTGGCTTTCAACTAGAGGGCTCTTGAGCTTTTTCTCCAATAAAGATCCTCTTTGGTAACAATATCATGATACTTCACTAGCAACTATTTTTCCCTATCAATATGACCCTCCACATCCACTTCCTCCTAAATAGACTTTTGATCTTCACCTAGACCATTTTTAATAACCATTTTTTGAAGAAAAAAATCCCCAAAGGTCTTTGTATTCTAATCTTTTACTCTCTTTTCTAACATGAATAAGTCTTTGAGCTATCTTGGACATGGCTGACCCTTTAAGCTTCACATTCCACCAATCTTGAATGTGATTATCAAAATTAGGGTGTTCCATCCACATCCTTTCAAACCTAAAAGAAAGATTACACTTGATAACCAACACAGAAATTGGGAAATGATTAGACCATATCTTAGTGATAGAGGAGAGAGAACAATGGAACCTATTAAACTAGTTACCCAAAATAAGAGCTTTATCTAAGATTCCCAAGTTAGATAATTACACTTGTGTTGGTTAGACCACATATAGGAACATCCATGGAGATCTACATATAGAAAAGCATGCAGATTGTTGAAATCCATAAAGTGTAGCCTTTCATCCAGATGAGCTTGGGGGAAATGCCCCCAAATTTATCATTATCATTTATGGGATAGTTAAAATCACCCATTACTAGCCATGAGATTTTAATGATAAAATTTCTAAAAGTCCCTAGCCTTTCCCAAAAGGCCAACATCCCATTCTTTGAATTGGGAGCATAGACATTAGGGAAATCCAAGAGAAATTGTCCATAATGTGAGAAAACTCAATAGAAATAATATTATTTTCAGCCAAACGGACCTCACCTTGAATAAGAAAATTGTTTTGATGAATGTAAGTGTGATTTTATTGAAATAAACCATTTGATATTTCTTTAAAATATTTGAAATAATTGACCTAGCTAGGTCCTAGTGACATAAAAATGTGACTCATCATTAGAGAGTAAACTTGTAGGAGCTTTACCTATCATTCGTTCTATTTATTCTCTTTCATATTATTTTCTATTCTTAGTGGTGTTAATAAATATTTGGAGGAAGTTAGGCTTCTTGACTTTGTTCACTTGTGTAATAGATTCTTCTATATATTTTCTTATGTGGTGTTTTTTTCATGTGATATGTTTCTTGATATGTCTTTGTGTTATATTAAACTCTTTGGATGGCCTTTTTTTATCTCTATTAATAAAAGTAATAAATGGACCAAACCAATCATTTTATTCATATTTTTTAATCTTAATTATTTTATATGTGGTATCTATGGTATGATATACATGTATTATTAGAATAAATAAGATCTCGTTTTGCCTATTTGGGGATGATATGAAGAATTGAGATCTACCTATGTTTTTTCTATTATGTTGACACAAAAAGACATTAGTGTGTTCATCTTATGTAACCTTCTTCCACTATGTTTATACATCCACTACCTTTGGGGTATGAGGTTTTTTTCATTACACATATACCTAATATAAATAATTTATCAAATGCATATACCAATTGTCTAATTAGTAGTTCCCTTATGTGCTCTCTTTAATCTTGTGCTCAATTTCCCTTGGTTTTGTCCCCACTCAACAACATATCATTACATAGAAATGTACTTTTATTTTGGATGCATGTATGTTACCTTAAATCAATTCCTTTTAATAAGGTGTATACAATCATTTTAACATGGGGTATACACTCTATGAATGTAGATGGTGCAAGTTCCTAATGGTAGGCAAAATCTTCAATGTTCATAGTATATGATACCACAAAGTTATTTATTTTATAATGGATATCATTGAGACAGAGATTTTATTTTTCTTTGTGCATGTTAAACCAAGGTCTTCTTGTTAGTTCATTCACTTGGGAATCTCCATTGTTAGCATTTGGAAATTCTTAAACATCTTTTTTGGACTATTATGGCATGCTTAAGGTACATGCTATTTTTTTTTCTCTTCCATGGCTTTTATATATCTTTTCTTTTTTAGGTTGGTGCTAAGTGTTTAAATGTTACTTTTACCATTATCCTTATATTGAACCATTTTTTATTATAAAATGGACATCCTTGGATCAATTCCATGAAATCTATACCTTCTATCATTCATAACTATTTGAGGTTTCCTCATAATGAGCTCATTATCATGATTATTCATAGTCTTCATAGTACTTCACCCTTGAATATATTTTTTGCATCTGCAACTTAAACCTTTGAAACCTTGACAAGATACCATTTTCATACATTGTCTAAAATTCAAACATGAAAATATTACCATTGAGTAAACATAAGAGATATTCCATCTCCTCATCTTGAACCTAGACTTCTTCCTAAACATACTATTCAATTATTCAATTATATATATTCTATAGTCTCAACTCTTATATTTTACAAATGCCCAACATCCTAGATCTCTCAAGATAGTAATGTCCCTTCTTTTCCTCCTCAAAATGCCTAGTGGTGTAATATTCTTATACTCATCAAGCTAGTGCTTGTGGTTATAATGTTGATGGTTAACTGCCCTACTATCCCACCAACAATTTACTTTTCCCCACCGTTATAACGAAGAGGCTCCTAAATGGGTAAACAATGACAATTTCCTCATCTTACATTGGACATATCTTCTCCTATAACTGTCATTCAATTGCTTAAGGATGCACACACTTGATGCCAAGAATAACCTAGATGTGTAGAAATCAGATGATCAAGATTAGCCTAGATATGTAGAAACAAGATGACCATAACTCTTCGAACGAAATCGATAGCTCTTACTTCATTATGTTTTGTTTCTCTATAATATGATGTTTAATGCCCCACCTTTCCTCCACAATCCAATGTGCAACCATTACAACCAGTCCACTTCATATTAAAAATGACAAAGAAAGTGAAGCCATCAGTGTCATTGAGAGTGGAACCCAACAAAAGTTAAGGCTGCAATGTAATTGTGGAAAGGGAATATTCTGAACAAATTACCTACAACTTGTCTGTCTTCCATTTAATGGGAGCGAAATCATTGGTGAGCATGTGAAAACTTGATAATCCTGTACAGCGACAGATTACCAAACAGACCTCAAATTGAGGTTGTCAAAATGGGAATCAAACATTTCATGAATGGTGGTTTTACATAAAATTGCTCATAAAAAAGGCTAATGAATAGTGGTTTTACGTAAAATTGCTTATCAAAAAGGTTAAAGAAGACTCAACATGTACGGTGGCCCAACCTTATTGAATTTATGGAAACATGAATCACATTTCCGTAGTACAGTCTACAGAAAAAAACCATGAATCTCGATGCAATCTGAAATGCTTTCTAAAGACAAATTGATTGGTAGCAGGTATTATTGATTAAAATTGATTGGTAGCAGGTATTATTGATTAAAACTGATTGATAGCAGATCTTTTTGATTAAAATTTATTGTTGCTGAATAGAGCGACATTAAATTGATTGTAGTTCTTTTCAAGAAACTACCTTCCACCTTTCTTCTCTTGTCAATTATTCAATTATTTCCTATTAACTACATACGTGGATTGACCAGCCACCTGATTCATGATGTACTTCTTACTGAATTAAGTCAGTTTAATGACATTTTAAAGCGCTGTATTGGTGATAAGTGTATTATAATCTTTTACATGTGTGTAATATTCTATTAAGTGCAGAATGAGAGATGTAAATGGGAATGGATTCCAGCATTGGCATTCAATATGTTACTATCAACGCGGTCAATGCTCAAGAATAATGAGTAAATTCTATATTTTATATTATGGTAAAGGATGTATGTGTTCTAATAGTTTGCTCTGATGTTATGTATTTAGGTAGTCAACAAAATATATTTGAGTAATTTCATATTCAGAGACATGAATCTCATTTCCTTTTACTTGTCCACTAGAGAAGTTATAGATTCTGATATGCTTTTTAAAAACAAATTAATTGCTTTGCTATGACAGTCTTGCATTCATTTCCAATAACGAATTTACACTGTGGGGTTCTATTTCGTTAAAGAAAAATGCACCATAATTTCAATGGCAGTCCTTGTAAAGACGTTCTATGGTTGTAATTGGTTGATGCACTGAAAGTTTTAAACACTGCAGTTATTCTCCATGAAGGCACAGATTGTGAAGCCATGAGATTCATGAAGCACTGATAAGATTAGGGATGGAATTACAAAATTTCAGTGGCAATTGAGCTTTTTTCAAACGGTGATATAGTAGTTGGCTACAGATTGTGAGCGGTAGATAACATGTGCACTCCAGTCTACTATTCTCAACAATCAACACTAACATAAAAGGGAAAAAAATAATGTCTGAAACGAATAAGGAGCATCAGCAAGACTTGATCCTGGTGGACTCTTTGTGAACCATTCAAGTTCACCAGTAGACCAAAGATCCATTGACGATATATCATATTTTAGCAAAACATAATTCTAAAAAATGATAAAATGTACAATACCATTCTAAATTAGATATATGCATCAAATTATTATGAAAGTGGTTTTTTTTAAATTAATAAAACTAACTCTTAGACATAAAAATTGATTATAGTTATGTTCAACATTTAAAGAAATGACAAGATCCTCCTATTCTAGATTTTAGTCTATATTTTTGAATTAAAGTAATTTGTAATACTTCTATTCATGATTTTGGACTATTTTTAATTTTAAAATAATAGAGATTAAAAGGTTATAGTAGAAGAAGCAAGAAGAGGGAGTAGCAGATTAAGAAATATGTTTTTCCACATTTTTATAGAAATATATCATAATATGTAATGTGATCTTTCAAAATGATGAAATAAATAATTTTATTAGAAATCTACTCAATTGGGAAAAAAAGCTTTATTCTTCAATAATTTTAAGTCTCAAATTTATTTTGAAAAGCCTCCATTTTATAAGATTAATAGAAATAATCATTCCATACATCCGCCAAAGGATGTTCTTAAACTTAGTACTAGTGGTTCATCTTTGAGTAATCCTAGACCAACTAGATTTATAGGTGTTAGTTCTAATAGTAATAAAAGAAATTAATATATAGAATGAAGTTAAAATGTATGTGATGTTTTAAACTTTCATAAATGACTAATAAAACTACCCCAAAAATAGTATACATTATTTTGGAAAAAATTGACATTAGGAAAAAAAAAATGAAGATTAAAATCTATAATACATTTGAAATGTAGATAAAATTGCAATTTTAGAAAGATAAAAGAAATATTGTTATGATTATTATTATTGTTGTTGGCGTAGTAGTCTTCTTCCAAATTAACATGAAACAACTACTAAGCCTAATAAAGAAAATGTTTGTCATTTATTAACTTTAGATTTTGATATGCAAACTTCCACAACCTATAATTTCCCTATGCACACATTTTTAAATAACAAATGAACGCAACCTACTATTTTTTTAATCTTTTGTTTCTTACATTTAAGTTCAAGTACCCTTTTTAATTTTGAAAATATTTTTTCTAACTATTTTACTAAACATAGAATTAAATGAGTATAGTTGACTTTTTAAAATTTGTAATGGGCAAAAGTTCATATCAACAAGGGATGGAGTAGATGGAAAATAATATATTTTAAGCAATGTATTTTCCTATATATAACTCTTTGCAAGGTGTACACAAAAGTGTGTATAATAGGATAGAAAGATTTTTTTTTTTTTCATCATTGTCCTTGTTTCATCCTAAATTATTTTGTTCATCCTTTCTACAATACTATTTTTTTCTACTCTAATCTTGAAAATATTGAATTTATCAAATGGTTCATTTCCTTAAAAGTTTATCTACTTTTTTTTTTTTCCTTCTTGACATCTTGTACCAATAGTATTGTCTATTTTGCATAGCCTTTGTAGATCTCTAACAACTTGTGAGAAAATGGTGTTTTCTAAGCTGTTAAATTTAATGTGGCACATCCTTCTATAAAAAAGTTAGACATCATCAATTGATATATCAAGCATCTTTTAATAGCTCCTAATAAATACATGTTATTGCCTTTCCTCTTGCTAATTTCAAAGTAAACATTATTGATGTAGTTATTTCCAAAAAAATTAATTGAACTTCTACCACTAATATAAATTACATTATCATCATCAAAAAATCTAATAGAACTACCATCATATTTTTTAAATGTAAAATAATTGATTTTATCTCAAGTAATATTTTTTAACTTTAAAAAGTTTAATTTATCTCTATTCATATGAGCACAAACTATACTAAAACTAATATATTCAAGTATATATTAACTCCACTAAACTTCTCCTAATGAATGGATTGTTCAAGATTGCAATTATCTTTTTTCTTGAGAAAATTGCTCATTTTTTCACATCTATTGATCAAGGTTGTGCATCTTATACTCTGAAGCTATGTCTATTGGCTCCTTGGGATAGGATGTTAATAGAGGGATCATTAAGCTCCTCCCCAAGGATGGAGATAAGACCCTCATTAGGAATTGGAGGTTGATTACCCTACTTAATGTGTCTTATAAGATCTTAGCTAAATTATGGCTCTTAGGTTAGTCAATATTCTTCCTAAATTTGTTAACTCTACCCAAACTGGTTTCATCAAGGTTATATATATTCTCGAGAATCTCATAACTAGTTGGGAAGCCATGGAGTGGTCTAAATGCTCACACCAAAACTCGGCCATGCTTCTTTTGGATTTTGAAAAGGCTTATGATAGGGTTGAATGGAGGTTTAATCTTATGATGTTAGAGGCCTTCAGTTTCCCTCCCTCCTTTTGTAATACTGTGCAGGTGCTTCTTAGTGATGCTTGTGCTCAAGTTGAAGTTAACGGTGTTCTTTTTGCTCCTTTTTCTCTAGGGAGATCCATTAGACAAGGGTGCCCTCTGGCACCATCTCTTTTTGTGATTGCTTCGGAGGCTCTCTTCTATATCCTTCGAGATAATTCTTTATCTCCTGATGTCAGAGGTATCTATTTGCCTAATGATGAAGAGCTCATCAATTGCCAGTTTGCGGATGATACTGCATTGTTCTTTGAGCTTTCAGAAAGCAATTTTAAGGCTTTGCAATATAAACTTAGTTTCTTTTGTTCTATATCTGGGGCTAAAATATCTCAAGCCAAATCAATTTGTTTGGGGTGGGATGTGCAGCCCCCGGATTGGTTTCCTCAATACAATTTTCTTTGGGGAGGCCCTAATAAGATCACTAGATATCTTGGTATCCCTTTCTCAGTGGATCCTGCCCTCAAGGACATGTGGTCATGGGTTAAAGAGAAGATTGATAAGAAACTTAACAAATGGCATAATAGGGCATTATCTCTGGCAAGTAGAATTCAAGTTTTCCAAAAGTTGTTGTCCTCCTACACCATTTACTATTCCTCTGCATGGTTTTTTAACAATTATCATATTGCTGAAATTCAGAAGTCCATCAAACAATTTCTTTGGTCTGATGGAAAGGGTAATAATAAAATTCATTCTGTTAGGTGGGCTTGGTGCCACACTGACAAGGCCCTTGGGGGACTTGGGCTGAAGGACTTAAGAATTTAGGGTATTGCCCTATTTGCCAAATGGATTTTTCAATCCATGGAGGGTGACTGTCCTTGGAAAGTGTTTGCTAGAAATAGCATTGAAAGGGGTGTGCCTAATAAAGCCAAATCTTGGACTAATTTCCCCTTTTGCGACCTCATTATTGGTAACTTTCCTGTCATGATCCAAGGTTCCATAGTTTTTAGATCTATTTGGAAGGCTTGGGACCATGTTAGGAAATTCATCACTAACAAGGATTTTCATTGTAATGATCAACTCCATGGTGAAAGATCAATTTGGTGGAATCTTCACCTAAATGGTAAACCTTTGGCCCTTACCCAAGGGTGTTTTGCCAGATTGTGGGCTAAGAAAGGTATTAAACAGTTCATAGATCTCTTTGAGCAGAACCAAATCACTCCTTGGGATGAGTTTAAAAATAAATATGATATCCCTAATTCCCATAAAAGAACTTATAACATGATTGTGCAAGCTGTTAATGGTCTTCCCACTATATGCCATGTTGATTCTCAAAGGCACCTAAAGTGTAAATGGCCTGGTGCAGTTGTCACGAATCTGCTTAAGGCCAAGAATATATACAGAATCATAGATTGTAACACTAATATTATTGATCATGTCAATGTTGTTTGGTACTCTTCTTATGATGCTGATGTTTGGAAAAAATACTTTGATATCTTGTGGAAGAATTCTGTTGAGCCTAAAATTAGATGCTTCAGATGGTTAGTCATGTTGGACAAGCTACCTATTAAGAGAGATTTATCTAATTCTCATTTTTGTAATTTATGCAGAGTTCCTGAAACTGGTAGACATATTCTTTTAGATTGTACTTTTGCTAAAGAAATATGGAGAATGTTTGGCATTGTTTATCCTATTGATGTTAATATTCTTGATATTATCATTGGTCATATTAATGGTCTTCCTAAAGATACCAATTTATTTTGGAATATATTGTCATCTAACATTCTCTGGCAGATCTAGAAATGCAGGAATGAGGAAAGATACCAAGGTAAGCCAAGGGAACTTACTGAATTTTTTCGAAAGCTCACTTATTTTAAAATTTTTTTACAGGTGCAAGCTACTATGCTGATTGAGCGAGACAAGATGAGATGGTTCCTTCATGATGGGCATGTTGCTTCTAAGCATGGATACCAATAGCGTAGAACCTTGGATGATCTGCAAGCTTTTGAGCAAGCTTGCATTGGGCTAAATAGAGAAATCTATAAGAAAGTGAACGCTAGAAAGGATGATTTATTCAGGCTGATGCAGATTCAAGAACGTAAAAGCGTTGTTTGGATGGAGGGTCCCTTAGGTTGGACTGCCTGGGTGGTCAATTACTATGATGTTCTTAGTTAGCTAGTCTTTCTCCTCTTTTTGCTATGTTGTACAGCTGAATCTATTCTTCCTTAGTGAGGCTTGGCCTCCTTGTTGATTTTTGTGGTGGTACTTTGGTTGCTCTTTTTGTTCTGAAACTCTTATATCTAATAGAAAAAAGGTTGTGCATCTAACATTGCACTTCTGTTTAAATCTTTTTTGTACTCATATGTTTCCAGAATATGTTGAAGATTTTTTTGGATTAGACTTGAATCCTTTGATTTATTAGCATTTTTATTAAGAGAAAAAAAATTATGGAGTTTAGATGTAATTTTTTTTAAAAAAATCTTTTGATAATTTTTTAAATGGAAATATGATAAATAAATAAAATGTTGAGCATTTTTTTTCTATGTTTTTTATTTATTTTAAATTTCAACTTTTAATTAATGAATAATAAAATTAGATCTAAATTTTTATACATTAGTTTTTGAATAAAATTAACACTAGCAAAATAAAACAAAGATAAAAATTGATGTTACATTTGAAATGTAGATTAAATTGCAAGCTTAGAAAGGTTAAAAATCTTAATGTTATTTTTATATTCAAATGATATCAACATGAGGTGGAATAAACAGAAACTCAATACCTTCAAGATGAAAGACAACAATTTATCACTGCACTACAAGATGTTCTCAAATATAGTTGATAAATTTTATATCAAAAAAATAATATACCTCGAAGACCATCATTATAATAGACAATAATATTAGAAAGGATTCAAACAATTCTTATTATAAAAGAATGCACAATGATTTTAGAATTATATAGCTTTAATTCCATCATTATAATATACAATAATGATTCAAAATATTCAAACAACTCTTATTACAAAGGAATACATAATCATTTTAGACTAGAATTTATTTTTAAATGAAATCTTAAACTTCAATATAGAATCAATTGCATCAATATAATTCAAACCATTCAAACCATGATATTGAAGCTATAATACTAAAATAATAAAATATAATACATTGAACCAAACATGATACTTGGCAATCAGCAAAACACAATCTTGTTTTGTTTTGGCTTCTCGTTTCTATAGTTAGTTGGTAATCAACCAAATGTATTGAAGATACACAAGACCTAATAAACATGCAATTATCTAAATCTTCTTGCATCTTCTAACTTCGATCCATCTTCTCTCTCAATTTTTTTCAAGAACTATCTTCATACTTGTCTCTTCTCATTAAACAATAGTTAGCCATAATCATTAATTAATTATAATTCTTGTAACATGTAATTAGATATTTCTCAAGAGCATTTGAAACCCTTAATAGTAGGGGATCTCTATATAGAGATAAGGGTTCAAGAGTCATTTAATAATGTTGTTGGGTAAAGCTATTATATAAATGTGCATCTATTGTTCAATAAAATAAAATATGGAAGTTTCTTATTTCTATGTTATGTTTATGTTGTTCTATTTTTTCAATATGGTATCAAAGTTGTCTTTCTATTAAGTTTTGTCTATTAGAGAAGAAGTTGTTAAGAAGATGAGGTTAAGAAAAGAACCAACTGATGATTATGATTTCATTGGAGAATTTGTTTGATTTTGAAGAGATCAATACTTTGGAAAATAGGAAAAGATGTGGTAGAGTTTAGATGGATGTTTGAATAGATTGAGGTGCTATAGGATCAAATAGGGTTATGAGGCATTCCATGTGGAGATGGTGTGTTTCTTTAGTTGTCACATTAAGTGGAGTGTTGGAATTAATGTTCCAACAATAGTCAATTAATAATTGTTGCACATGTGGCAAACCTTTTTGAGTTGTTGACAAAATTTTTAGTTTAAATCAAGTTTTTATTGTAAATGTGTTTGAGCTAGGTGTCCATAAGTTTTCAGTTAGTTGTCAATTTTATGTGTGTTGTCAATCATGAAGTATTTTGTTGTCAATCTAATTAGCAGTCATTTAAGAATATTGTTGGGTCAAGCTATCATATAAATTTGCATCTATTATTCAATAAAATAAAAGCTATTATGTTTTAGCTATTTTATTTTTCCAATATGTATAGCCACAATGGACTGACAATCTTCCCTGCAAGAAGAATGCAATTATGATAAAAAAATGTGTTTGGCAATATATTCTTGAAGACAAGTATTATTAATTGGTTTATATAATTATTTATTTATTAAAAGGCTACGTGTGGAATTTTATGGTCATATTGGTTTCATGAAATCTAACATGAACAATACCTAGATGTATTCAATTTGGGAATACATAAATTTCATCTCTTAGAGTAATACATTTAGTTATGGAGTAAAGACTAGAACCAAGCATGACTTTCATTGCAATCTGATATGCCTTTATTGCTTGTTGAAAAGAGACATAAAATTATGAGTCTAACAGTCTTGCATTTATTTCCAATAATGAACTTCTACTTTGATAATCCCAATGGCAGGAGAATATTTTGCAATTAAATGTCAAAGAGATCATATGGCTGTAATTTGCTGAAAGCTTGAATCATTTAAATGTTGCAATCATTTTCCATCAATATAGAGTTTGTTCAGTGATCATCTTTCTGATAAGCGTAGAGATGCATTGTTTAGATCGATTATCTTTAAATAATATAAATTAAGGAAAATGTAGGTCATCTTTAAATAATATAAAGTAAGGAAAAATTTATGTTTGTAAAATAAATTAATTTTGACTATTCAATACTTTTAGTCTAAGAATCAAATCTTAATATATAATGTTTAAACCATGCTATTGTACTTGTTGTAGGCTAGTACTATTGCATTCATTTCTTCGAAACTCAATTAGTTTAAACCAATCACATAAAAATATGTTTAAATACTTAAAATCTCTCTAAAGTTTAATCATTTAATTATAAATATCGTATACTTTTAAAAATATTTGATTGGCTCAATAGGTTGTGTGTTATAGGAGCTCTTTTTTTTAAGGTTATTCATATTACAAAATTTTTAGCTAAATTCATGTAAATGGATAGTTATATGGCACTTTTCAATTATATCTTAATTTATACTTAATCTTTTACATAAATTGACAATAGATTATGTTTGAATTTGTTGTAAAATTTTGTTAGATTTAATAAATTAAAATAATTTTATATAAAAATAGATATATTAATATAATGTAAATATTGGTAATTAATACTACAAGAGATTAATGCATTACAATTGATATAATTTCTAAATATAAATTATATTTAATAATATTATTATTGAATCACAAATCAAAAAAACTTTTAAGATTTAGTTATATGTATTCTATTCAATTTTTGGTAATTTTTAATTTCATTCAAAAGAAAATTAATTGTCACAATTATAAATATATTGATGGAATATGCTCTATTCAATATTCTTTTATGTACATATTTAAGTTGGGAGAATATTTATAGAAATGTAATTTTTTTTAAACTATTCTATCTAACTACTTTTAAAATTTATTCATTATAATTTTTCTTTACTTTTTACACTAATTATATTATATTGAATAAATTTTAATTAAAATATACTACATATTAATAAATATATTCAATAAAATCAATACAAATTACGATAAGACAAGTACATCTCACTATGTGACACTTGTTTAAACTTACCATTCAACATGTTCAACATTTTCATAAACATTCACAAGTCTAATTGAATTTTTCTTGAAGTCGGTAATTTCTTGAGTGTGGTTTTTATTGGTTGCTTTAACTGGTAGTATATTTTATCCGTTGGGGGTTTTTCTTTTTTCCCCTATTCCTACTGTGCTTAACAATCATTTTTTCTATGTGAAAAGAATAGAATCTTTGGAAAACTCTTTTTTAGCAAATCAAAAACATCGATACATGATAAACAAAATGTAATAATCACAAATAATTTTAAAACATATATAAACATACATAGAAATAATACTGATTATTCTTATATAAATCATTTATACCATATATTTAATGGGTGAGTTTAAGTTATTCTAATAAATTCAAAGCTAGAATTGAGTATGACAGTTTTCTCTACAAAACAACTACTAATAATGTCTTACACAAAAGCTGTCTACAAAAAAGCCTCCCTTGCATTTTCAGATTCGTACTGGTTTCATGAAGTCTCAACAGAAACAATGCCATTATTCAATTTGTAAAGGCAAGAATGTACTTATTTCAGTTATGGAATAAAGACCGTTTAACCAAGCATGAATCTCAGTGCAGTCTGATATGCCTTTTAAAGACAAATTTTTAATGCTCGCTGAAAAGGGAAATAAAATTATGGGCATAACAGTCTTGTATTCATTTCCAATAACGAACTTCCCACAGTGGTGTTCCACCTCGTTAAACAAAACTGCAGCATAATTTCAATGGCAGGCGGTATAATTGTGCAGACCAGCCAAAGAGATCTTATATGGTTGCAATTCACTGAAGCACTCAAAACTTTATAAACAGCGCAAAGTTTGTTATTCATATCGGGTTTAATGTTTAACAGTTCATCATCGTCATATGTTTAATGTTTAATATTAAATGGTAGGCTATCTGCTATTCAACACATTTCACCATCGTTGCAAGTTTGACGTTTAACAGTTAAAATAGTCATTGATCCTTTTTTGCGTCTAATGTTGATAATAAAGATTACATTATAAAATTAAATAATCGAACAGACATTAATCAAATATGACACAAGAAAAAAGAATAATATGCATTCCAAATGTCTAAGAGTTTTGCCCATTCAAAAGTCAACATCAATTTATATTCATTTTCCTTTCAACCTTTCTTCCAGCTATCAAATCTAACACAACACAACACAATACAAAGTAGTGATCATTGTCATACTACCATCCTTTTAGCTTCATTTTAAAATATAAAATATAACACAATATAATTTAAAGTAGTTAAGGGAGGCTTCTTACAGTCACATACACCGAGATAGATCAAAATCATCTTCTTTAATTGTGGACCAACCTTAAATCTCTACCATTCATGTAGTATAAACCTAACTTTAATGTTTTCCATTAAAAAAAAGGTTGAAACATGTTCTCAAAATAAAATAATTAAATGTGAAGATTTGGGGAGAAAGCTTAGTGTTGGTGTACTTTAGATGCTTTCAAGAAATAATTACCATTTGATTGAGAAGGGAAACAAAGGTGCTGGCGTAGAAGTTGCAAACACTTTGAAGAAATAACTATCATTTGATAAACAAGTTCCTTCCTTTGTTTAATTATTGTTTTTCATTTTTCTAGTCTATAGATTTGGTTTCCATTTATTTCAAGGAAGATTCAATGTATTATACTCTCATCTCATATATCTATATTGAATGAAATTTATGTTTCATATTATATTTTATTTAATGCATTTTTACCAAGGTCACAATGACATTAGAATCCTTAATTGAAAGATCGAATCCACCGTAGATGTTCCATAATATTTCAAAGGTATATTATCATTGTTTATAAAAGAAGCGATGTAATAGTCATTTCCATTGAAACTACATAGAAGGTAAGCATCACAAGGCATCCATCTAGTTATGAATAAGATTTAAATTCAAAGGTAAAATTTCCATGTTCCATGTAGGAGAAATGTCCATAAATCATTTGGTCGCCTAGTGACTAGTGTTGTCATCGATAATGGGATTGGTAAAAGAACAAAGACCAAGGGTCTCTCATGCCCTTATTATTGGATTTTTTTTTCATTCTTATATCACATCTGAATAAATAATTGCTTTTCAATGACAGAGTGCTAGCAACAATAATAGATCCAAACATATTCAGATTGAATTGTGAAAAGAAAAAGATGATATCAGACTCAATTAGATGCCTTACCAAAATTTCATAATACTATATTAATGTTAAAGTATTAAACTATTATTTTGCCCCTTGAGGAAACTGCTCACCTACCTAGCACAGCTTTATCTTGGTAGGTAAGTTCAAATCTAATTGAGAGGGAATTTTTTTGTGAGGAGACAGATATAAGTAATGTCTTCCATTTTTAGAGTGAGAGACAGAGAATTTAGAGTAGGGCAGAGAAGAGAGAAGAAGGAGAAAGTTGCAGAGCAACAACAATAGAGGAATAATAGAGTCCACAGCAACAAGGTTGGATCTCTTTCTATATTATGCAAGTGAATGTCATCTTGTTGAAGTAGTGATTGCTCCAGGCCTTTTTTTTATGCAGCCCTTATAGCTACAAGTTTCTTTTATAAATAGGAGTAGTAGTTTAATGTATTTTGGTTCTAGTTCGAAGCCATACGCTCCCAAATCTATAATAGGTTGAATAATTTTTTAAATAGAAAGCAAACAAGCATATTTTTCTATCTCCAGTTCATTGGATTCTTGCAATTATCTCCATGTCTGTCTATTCCACATTATGCTTAGTATTTATGCAAAATAGAGTTGCAAGTATCTATTCTTGTCTTTGTATTTTAATGGTGGATAAACTAGATTGTTAGTTAGTTGACTTCTAGCTCAGTCCCCTTGCAAACTAAGTTTATTCATTCTTGCTCAGTCCCCTTGAAAGTTGAGTTCCAATCTTAGCTCAGTCCTTTGTCATGTTTTTTTGTTGACCTAGCATTCTACCTAGTAGTGTTGACCATGTTAACTTGGTTACTATGTTAACCAAGCTCACTTAGTGCTTACCTGACCAAGCTATCCAAGCTCACTTGGTTCCTTTGTTAACCGAGTTAACTTACCATAGTGTCCATTGAGT
The DNA here is from genome assembly GCA_028749045.1 of Cupressus sempervirens. Lineage (NCBI taxonomy): Eukaryota > Viridiplantae > Streptophyta > Pinopsida > Cupressales > Cupressaceae > Cupressus > Cupressus sempervirens. Next base: position 156,507,726 of record CM053788.1, on the reverse strand, counting down.
CTTAGTATTGACTAAGCATACTTGGTCATAATAGGTGCCAAGCTAACTTGACACTCCTTCCTATCACTCAGGTCCTTGTTCTTACCAAGCTCGATGCCCCTATTGGTCAGTCATGTCTCCCAAGTTAGTAGATTTTTTTTGAATTTTTTTTATATGGTATTATAGCCATAAGGCCCCACATCCTCATGAGTTTGGGTATAGTTTTCTAGAGTGTTTGAGATGGTAGGAGATGCAAGAAAGACATGGAAACAACCACCATCCTTTAACAGACAAAATTATGATACTTAGGAAAATAAGAAGAGATTGCAAATAACTTTTCAGAGTTTGTGATGAATGGGTTCAATGATGCAATTGACCAAGCACAATATGTTGCCATCACCAATCATCAAAACACTCAACTAAAGAAGTTTAGAAGAAGTAATGCAAACGTATTAAGCTTGATTGAGGTAGCCATGATAGAAACATTTTTTTCTAATATAGAAGTAGCTAACTATTCAAACAAAGCATGGGATATCCTTGAGAAAAACTTCAAAGGAATTGATAAAGTTCGAGTAGTGAAACTACAAATGATTAGAAGGGAGTTTGAGAACCTCCAAATGAAGGATAATGAACCTATTAAAAATTTCAAATCAAGAATCTCTATTTCAATAAACCATCTCAAATCAAATGGAGAAGACATTGAGGAGTTTACCTCATAAGTATAACAATCTTGTGATGACCATTGAGGAAGCAAAGGACCTCACCACATTGAAAATGGATGAGTTGTTGGGTACTATTTAAACCCATAAACACTAGATTAATAGGTGAACTACATCTTCCCAAGAGCAGTCTTTCAAAGCTCAAAAATTCAAGAGGTGGGGGAGAGGAAGAAATGGCTCCGCTAGAGGTTCAAGAAGTAGAGGTCATATAAGAAATGGTTAGAGGAATGCTCAAGGAGAAATCTTAGGATGAGAAGACAATCATGAGGGAGTAAATAGCTCTCAAAATAACTCTAGAGGAGGTAAGAAGAATTACAACTCCAACAATTGAAATGTAGAATGCTATTACTGTTATAATTTTGGGTATTATGCAAGTGAATGCTGGAAGAAGCAAGGTGATCAATCAAGGAAGAGTACAAATGTGGGTGATGTGAATATGAGAAATGCAAAGAATCCCACAACCTTCATCATGTGTAACATTTGTGAAGAAGGCAGCCCTAAGGTATGGTATTTAGACAGTAGTTGTGGAAACAACATGACTGCTAATGAAAGCCTATTTTCATTTATTGATAAGAATTTCAAGTCTGAAATTAAAATGGAAAACAATGGAACCATTCCTATTGTAGGCAAAGGATCTATCATGGTCTACACCAAACAAGGTGAGAAGAAGGAGATATAAAATGTTCATTTTGCCCCAAATATGAAGCACAATTTGATGAGTGTTGGACAACTCATTCAAAATGGTTACAAGGTGCTGATGAAAAATGACAAGTGTTTCATTCCTGAAAAGGATGGGAGTAAGATGTTTCTAGCAACACTCCAAATGACAAAGAACTAGATGTTCTCATTAAAGATAGAAGCATGTTTCTCTTTTCAAGTCATTTTTTTTCCTCCCAAGCATGCATGTGCAATAGTACATCTGTAATTAGCTCTAAAGAGCATGATTGAAGACCCCTCCAAGCTATGACATCTCAGGTATGCACATCTTGGCTTTGTTGGTTTAAATTTATTGTCCAAGAAAAGAATGGTAGAAGGTTTACCAAATGTTGTAAATTCATATGACAAGTGTGAGACTTGTATTTTGGGTAAACAACACAAGCTTCCCTTTGATTCTAGTAATTCTAGAAGGGCAAGGGCACCATTAGAGTTAGTGCAATTTGATTTAGTTTTCCCTATTCAAACCACTTCTATTGGAGGAAGTACTTATTTTATGATATTCATATATGATTTTAGTCATAGGACATGGGTGTATTTTTTGAAAAGAGAATCTGAAACATTTGATAAATTTGTTGAATTTAAAGCCCAGGCTGAAAAAAATGTGAACATTTTGTCAAAGTCCTAAGGTCATATAGAGGAGGGGAGTATACCTCCAATTCTTTTGTAAATTTTTGTAGGAAAAATGGCATCAAGAAGGAGCTTACAACTAGTTATACTCTGCAGCAAAATAGTGTGGTTGAGAGGAAGAATAGGACCATTGTTGAGATGGCAAGGAGCATGATAAAAGAAAAGGAACTCCCAACTAAATATTTTGGAGAAGATATAACAACAATATTATACTTGATAAACAAGTGTCCTACAATTGTAGTCTATGACAAGATTCCTCTTGAGACATGGAAAAGACATAGATGGAAAATTGAGCTCTTAAGAGTGTTTGGACGCGTAGCATATGCACACATACTAAAGGAAAAAATGGAAAAAGTTGGATGTCAAAGGTGTGAAGTACATCTTCACGGGTTACAATTTAGAATCAAAGGTCTATAGGTTGTATGATCCAATCACCAAGAAGACCATCATTTCAAGAGATGTGGAGTTTCTTGAAAATCAATCATAGGATGGCTTGGTAGATGAATCTTCAAGCACTTCAAGTAAAGTGTCGACTATTGATGAAGAAGACGAAGTTGGTGATCATCAAGATGAAAGAGCAGCAACTGTTAATAGTAGAAGATAAAGGAAAAAAATTAAGAAATCTCAAAAATGCAAATAATCAACTCCTAGCAATTCAAGATAGCTCCAAGTTTGTATGCAAAATAGTAGTAGCAATAATATTAAAAATTATGATCCCACCTTTGTCTCCCTATTGCCAAGAAAGAAAAAGAGTCTAAGGGAGGTATACCAAGATGACATCTATGATGAAGACTATGATGAGAGTGTTAATTTTGCATTATTTTCTCATAGTAATCCAATCTATTTTGAAGAAGCTATGAAAGAAAAGAAATGGTGTAAAGCCCTCGATGAGGAAATAGATGCTATAAAAAGAAACGAAACATGGGAGTTAACTGATCTTCCTTCCAAGAGACAAGTAATTGGAGTTAAATGGGTTTACAAGACCAAGTGCAATGCTAAAGGAAAAATAAATAGGCATAAAGCACGATTAGTGTTCAAGGGGTACAAGCAATAGTATTGTAGGGATTATGATGAAACTTATGCCCCAGTTGCAAGAATGAAAACTGTGTGTGATGTCATACCAATTACAGCCCAAAAAAAGTGGAAGGTATATCAAATGGATGTGAAGTCTTCCTTCTTGAATGGAGTGTTGAAAGAAGAGGTATATGTGGAGCAACCACCTAGTTATGAAGTTACAGGTGAGGAGCACAAGGTGTATAAGTTGAAGATAGCTCTTTATTGTCTCAAGCAAGCTCCACAGGCATGGTATAATAGGATTGACTCATACTTGATAAGAAATGACTTTAGAAAAAGCAATGGTGAGCCCACTCTCTACATCAAAGAAGAAAATGGTAAGGCTTTGATTGTTTTCTTGTATATAGATGACTTAATCTTCAATGGAAATGCTAATTTCCTAATTGGTGAGTTTAACGAGGCCATGAAGAGTGAGTTTGAGATGATAGACTTAGGTCCCTTGAAGTACTTTCTAAGCATAGAAGTAAAATAAATGCATGATGACATCTTTATCTCTCAAGAAAAATATGCAAATTAGATCTTGGAGAGATTCAAAAAGCAAAACAACAAGGCAGCCCCAACACCAACAACAGTAGGTCTGAAGTTGAGCAAGGAAGATTGCAGCAAAAATGTGAATCCAACATTATACAAAAGCATGGTTAGAAGTATGATGTATTTGATAGAAACTCAGCTTGATATGATGCATGCAGTAAGTTTGATTTCCACATTCATGGAAATTCCAAAGCATTCCCATTGGAAAGTGAGAAAGAGGATCCTAAGGTATGTGAATAGTACCAAGGGATTTAGTATTTTGTATACTATTGATAATGACTTTAGGCTGATTGGTTACACTGATAATGATTGGGCTAGATGTCTAGATGATAGGAAGAGCACTTCTGGTTATATATTTCATATGAGATTGGGTGAAATTTCATGAGTACCTAAGAAGAAATTTTTTTTTCCCAATCTACAATAGAGGCTGAATATATAGCAGCAACAAATGTAGTAGCATGTGAAGTTATTTGGCTAAGCAGAATTTTGATAGATTTGAATAAAAAAACAAGAGGTTAGAACTACAATCTTTTGTGACAAAATTTCCTCAATTGCATTGACAAAGAATCCAGTCTTCCATGGGAGAAGAAAGCACATTGAGATCAAATATGATTTCATCAGAAAGTTAGTTGAAAATGGAGAAATCAACATGGCACTACAACATTTGGGGTCAAATTGCGACAACAATTTTCTATTTTGGTTTAATTTGTGGTGATTTTCTTCTTCTTTTTTTTGTAATTTTCCCTGACATCGTCATAATACTCACATAAGCATCATAATTGTGATTCCCATGTAGGTATAAACAAAAATAAAAGAAAACACTACATAAATCATTCCCCCACTTTTTTTTTATTGTTGAGAGTTGCACGCGAAAGAAGGTGGAGAGCTTTGAATGAGGGTGGAGATCTCTAAAGGTTATCATGCCCTTGTGCTCGGTGCATTTTGTTCCTGTGATATATCTCTGCATTTTGTTGTTGTGCCCTTTCCCTATGATTTTGTTGCCATGCCTTTGCTTTGTGATTTGTTTGTCATGCCCTTTTGATAGCTACATTTCATTATTGTGCCCTTGCTCTATGATTTGGTGTTGTGTACTTGCTCTACGATTTTTTTGCCATGTCATTCCCTTGCTCTATAATTTTGTTTCTATATTCTACACTTGCTCTACAATTTTGTTTTTGTGCCCTAGCTCTGTGATTTTCTTCAAGGGTATGTAAATGTTAGTTTCTTTTCCTTTTAAACAACCATCTCCTTATATCTCCTTTTGAACATGTATATTTAGAGATCTTTTTAAAATTTCTTATTACATCTTAGCTACATGACAGAAAATTGATCTAGCTACATACATATTCTAGAATCCAAATAATAATAAAATAAAACTGACTCAACCTATGCTAAGTGACTTAGCTCAAGATCCTCCACAAAAATAATACAAACCAGGAAAAATGGGTAGAGTTTGCAAGAAATTTTACTAAAACATATCATTGCAGATATTTTTAGAAAGAAACAAGCCATAACCAGTTCAATGGGTCTAGTTTTTTATTAGCTAGTTTGATATATATGTATATTTAACTAGGTTATAGCTTCTGTAAAGGAATGAGCCTCATGATTATGCATATGTGCTTGGTACATTTCATTCCTATGATATATCTCTATATTTCATTTTTGTGCCCTTTCTTTTTGATTTGGTTGCCATGTTCTTGTGATCTCTATGTTTTGTTGTCATGCCTTTGCTCTATAATTTTGGTGTTGTGCTCTTACTCTACAATGTTGTTGCCATGTCATGCCCTTGCTCTGTAATTTCATTGTCATGTTTCCATGCCCTAGCTCTATGATTTTCTTCAAGGGTGTGTAAATGTTGGTTTCTTTTCCTTCTAATGTAATGAAATAACTTGCATAATAGAAGAAATAATATGAAATATTATATAAATACTTGATAATAACTTAGAGTAATATGCGACTTCGAGAGGGAAGCCTCCAAATATCTCCAATGAGAACACACTTCACAATATGATGTTGAAATAAGACTCAAAACCTCTTATATATACCTAATTATGCTTAGGTTGAATAGACACAACCATACATAATACCTAGGCTAACCTATCTACCTAAATAATAATATAATAACAATAACATGACTTAATTAAGGATTAAGATAGCCACAAGTTGACTATTCATAACCCTATATACACCAATATTAAGGGCGTAGCATGCCCTCTCTCTTGAAAGAAGCATTGTCCTCAATGCTAACCAAGTGTGGATTCTTTTGAAGGAACTGCTCATCCTCCCATGTGGCCACTTCAACTAGTAAGTTCTTCCATTGGATGAGATACTAGTTTAGGGTTCTATTCCTCAACTTCTTCATGCATGTTTGAAGAATGCATTCTGGTTCCAAAATTATTTTTCCTTCTTCATCAAGTTGTGGTAGTACTATTTGAGTAAGAATATTCTACACAATTACCTTCTTCAAAAGAGAAACATGAAAAACTAGATATATCTTTGTTGTTGGTGGCAACTCAAGCTTGTAGGCAACACTACCAATCTTTTGCATGATTTGGTATGGTCCATAATATCTCGGAGACAACTTATTATTCTTTTGTTGTTGATTCATTGAGATTTGTTTATAAGGCTGCAATCTCAAGAAGACCTAGTCCCTTACTTCAAAATTTCTTTCATTATGATGTTGTTCTGCTTGTTATTTCATTTAATTTTGTGCCATAGCTAAATTCTCCTTGAGTCCTCAAAGTACCTATTGTTGATGAAGCCAGTGGTCCTCTACTACCTAAACTCTTGATGACACCTTTAATGATGATGTGATGGAATGAGGATGATATCCATAAAGTACCAAAAATGGAGACATTTTTTATGAGCTATGAAAAGAAGTATTGTACCACCATTCTACAAAAGGTAGCCAATCTACCCATTGAGATTGGTTTTTTGAAGTAAAACAATGTAGATATCCTTCCAAAATTTATTAACAACCTTATTTTTCCCATATAATTGAGGATGGTATGAAGAACTAGGAGCCAATTGAGTACCCAAACATGAGAATAAATCTTTCTAAAAGTGAATAGTAAAGATAGGATCACGATCACTAACAATAGGCTTAGGTGTACCATGTAGCTTTTGGGTATTCTCCAAGAAAAATTTTTCCACTATAATTGTTGTAAAAGGATGTGATAATGCAATGGAAAGTGCATATTTAGTAGGTGATCAACTGTACTACACCATGATGACATTATGACCTTTAGATTTGGGAAGCCCTGTAATGAAGTCCATGGATACCTCTTCCCAATGTTGGCTAGGAATAGATAAAGGTTACAAGAGACCTGGTGTTGTAATTATTTCCCTCTTATTTCTTTGACAAACCAAATATTCAACCACAAATTTTTTTATCACCTTTTGTCCCTTCCCAAAAAAAATCTTGCTTAACTCAATGATATGTCTTCAAAACTCTTGAATGACCACCAATTGGGAACTCATGTAGCTCTTTGAGAATATTTTTTTTAATAGTGGAATTCTTGCAGAGATAAAAGTACTCTTTATACCAAAGAATGTACCCCTTTAAACAAAATGTATCTAAACTATTAGGGTTACTTTTTATCTGTTTGATAAGATTACTTGTTGCAACATCATTTTACCACTCTTCTTTGGCTTCTACCACCCAATTTTCTTGTAATATTAAAAGCGAACACAATAAGGCTTCATCTTTTTCATCATTCCTAGAAAGTGCATTATCCACAATATTTTCCTTCCCTTTCTTGTATAAAATTTCAAAGTCATATCCCAACATCTTAGTGACCCATTTTTGTTTCTCTTCTAATGATAGTCTTTGTTCCACAAAATATTTTAGGCTATCATGATTTCTCTTAACCTTGAAGTATCAACCCATTAATTAAGGCCTCCATTTTTTAATTGCATGAAGGATTGCTAGTATTCCCTTCTCATAAATAGGTTTGAGTTGATTATTACCTTTTAATTGATGACTCTCAAAATAAATTGATTGACTTTATTGATTGAGAACTGATCCTACCCCATTTCCAGAAACATTACATTCCACGATAAATTCCTTGGTGAAGTCTGGAGTGACAAGCACTAGAGTTGTACACATAGCTTTCTTCAATTGCTCAAATGATACATTAGCAAATTCATTCCAAAAACTATTAAGAAGCTGAGGGGTTTCTTGAGATTGACAAGATACTATAGAAGATTTGTGAAGTCTCAAATACTCCACCTCCTTAAGACCAAAAGCACACTTGGATGGATTAGCATAGAGTTGATGATCTTTGAGTAATTATAATGCTTGATCTACATGTTGCAAATGTTCTTACCAAATCTTGCTATAAATGAATATATCATCAAAAATAACTAACAGAAACTTTCTCAAGAACTTCTCAAAAATAGAATTCATCAAACTTTGGAATGTAGATGGTGCATTGGTAAGACCGAATGGTATCACGAAAAATTCATAATGACCCTCATGAGTTTGAAATATTGTCTTACAAATATCTTCCTCCTTAATCCAAATTTGGTGATAACCTGATCTAAGATCTAACTTGGTAAAATACATAGCTCCATTTAATTCATTTAGAAGACCATCAATGACTAGAATAGGAAACTTATCTTTAACAGTGTACTTGTTGAGCACTATATAATCTGAATACATGCACCAAGTTTCATCCTTCTTATAAACCATCACAATAGGTGAGGAGTATGTGCTTTGGTTATTCCTAATAATTCTTGCCTCTAGCATTTCTTGAGCAATTTTTTTCTATCTCACTTTTTTGTATGTGTGGGTACCTATAAGGCCTGATGTTTTGTGGCTAACTCCCTGGAACTACTTGTATGGCATGGTCATGATCTCTCTTAGGAGGAAGTCCTTTAGGCATATCTCCAAGAATCACTAAATGATGATCAATTATTGCTTGTAAATCTAGATGAGTAAGAGTATTAGATTGAGAGACTTCTAATGAACATAGCTAGGCCACAAATCCATACGCACCTTTCTTAAGAAACTTTTGCATTTAATTAGAGCTTACCATCTATAGGGATTTTTCTTTCAATCCCCTTAGCTTCACTACCTTTTCTTTTGATTGAAATCACATGAATAATTCTTGGAAGTTCATCTCAATTGTTCCCAATGTAGTAAGCCATTGTACTCTCAAAACACTATCCACTACACCCATGGATATTTCATAAATTGGGGTATCAAATTGATAATCTCATGTGGATAATTTGAAGCTATGACACTTCCCTGAACAACTAATTGTGCCCCCATCTGCAATAAAAACCTCAAACTTTGGGGTTGGATATATAAAAAAAATTTAGAAGAGTTGCCAACTTTTTGTTGATGAAACTATGAGTACTACCTAAGTTGATCAACACTATTACTTTCTACTTCTTTAGGAAACCCACTACCTTGAGAGTTTGTGGTGCACTAAAACCTAAAAGTGCATGACAAGAAATGATTGGTTGAGAATCATGTAATTCCTCACCTAACTCCCTATCCTCCTTTGATATGGGCTCATCCTCTTTTTCCTCACTTGGACCTTCAATAGAGACCAATTTTTTTTCACTACATTTATGCCTTGAACTATATTTGCTATCACAATTGAAACACAACCCTTTTGCTCTTTTCTCCCAACTTTTTTGCGGAGTCAACCTAGTAGGTTGAGGAAGAGAATGTGTTGAATATCCTTTTTCTCTTGTCACATTATCCCCTTAATTTCTAAGAATCAAGAACTTATCCTCTACCCTGTGTGTCAATATAAAAGACTCATTTACTAAGCTGGGACAAAACATGCATACCTCGTGTTGAATGTGATCCTTGAGACCACTCAAGAATAAATCATTCAAGTTCTCCTCTATAATTTTACCCACTCTTAAGGATAAATTTTGGAATTTTGGAATATAATCCTTAACTAGTCTTGTTTGTTGAAGCTTGTGCAATTTTGAGCCTCTAGATCAAGAGCTAGCATTTCCACAAAGTGATTATAATAGCCAATCGGGGCAACAGTTTGAGAGTTATGGCCTTCCAAAGTTGGGCTACTGAATTTTCTAAAATAATTTGTCAAAGATGTATTTAGCTGACTCTATATGTATTGTTAGGGTCTGTCAGCCCTAGGTATTAAGTTTGAACATCTAGAACCTTCCAAGGTGACAAAAAATTACCTATTTAAGAAAGGCCTGAACATTGTCTAGGACAGCTCTAGGTGATAGTTTGGAGCTTATGTTATAGATTAATGTAATGAAGGTGTTCATGTGGGTTAGCATATTGCACTCATGAATTCTGTAATTCTGCATTGGTGGCGCAAATAAGAAGTTCATATTGTGTTCTCACATTTGTTGTTATTTCTATTTTTCCCATTATGGTTATGGTATTAAAGGGAGCACCCTTCATCAAGTGGTGTCAGAGCTAGAGTTCTTGAGTTTGTGGATAGATTGCCAACTATGAGACAATTCATAACAGGATTGTGGTTTTGGCTGAGCATGTAGACAAATTGCCAATTGTGAGGCAATTTGCATTAAGGCTTCAATGGAAGCACCAAAAATGCCTCCACAAAGAGAGTGTGGCAGAAGAGCTATAGGTGTTACGCCTAATGGTTTTAGGGCCCTCCAAATACAAATGCAAGCATTGGAAGAACAAATGCATGTAGAGGAATAAATCTTCCTATAAGAGATGAAAGCAAGGATGAGGAAGAAGTAGAAGAAAATGTTGAAACATAGGCAGTTCTAAACCCAAAGGAAGAGAGGATTTTAGGGCCATCTCCAAGATTAGAAAAAACCTAAGTTTGAGTTTCCCATATTTTTAGGAAATCTTAACCTAGAGGAGTTGATTGATTGGATTAATGAACTAGAGGAGTACTTTGAGTATGAAGATATTGATGATCCTGATAGGGTCAAGTTTGTCAAGGAAAAACTGAAGGGAAATGCAAAGATCTAGTGGTAGGAGGTTCAATTTGAGTGAAATAGAAAGAGAAAGGACAAAATCACCTAGTGGGATCGGATGATAGCTAAACTAAAGTGACAATTCATTCCCAAGGATTATGAGCTTGATCTATTAAAGAAAATGCAAGGGTTGAAGCAAGCGAGAAAATCTATTCAGGAGTATATCGAAGAGTTCTATCGAGTTCTCATTAGAACTAGCCATGCAGAAGCTGATAAGAAGAAATTCACCTATTATCTTAATGGGTTAAGGCCAAGTATTCAAGATGGGTTGAATCTACTTTCAATGAATAGTATTGAGGAGGCATACCAATTTTCCCTAATACTTGAGGAGAAATTGAACAAGAATTTTGACAACACGAATAGTGGAAGAGTTTGTGGCTGAAGATCTGGTAGATGATCTTATGGTGGCTGTAACGATGACTAGAAGAACAAGTATGAGGCTAGAAGTAGCAATCAAAACCAAAGGGAAAATAATTCCAATTATTTTCATAATCAGAACAATAAAGATCAAAGAAGAAGAGGTAGAGGACAAGGATTTGGAAGAGGAGGCTTTTGTACGAAATTTTTTCACTGTGGAGAAGAAGGGCATAGAGCATTTGAATATTCCCAGTGCAAAGGGAGGACATATCAAAGAATAGAAGGCCAAACCATAGTTGCACATATCAATAAAGATGCTAGATCATCACATTCTGAAGATGCCAAAAGAGGAGAATTCCTAGTTAATGGAAGAGTCCTGATGAGTGGTGAGAATGAACCTGATCAAAGAAGGACCTTGTTTCACACAAGGTGCAAATGTGAAGATAAGTGTTGTAATATGATCATTGATGGTCAAAGTACAAAAAAATTGGTGTCAAAAATCATGGTCACAAAGTTGAAGCTAAAGAGATAGAAACATTCACATTCATACCATATTGCTTGGGTGCAAGATGACCACAAGGTCATGGTTAGTGAGAAATGCTTAGTGAAGTTCAAGATTGGAAACTACCAGGATGAGGTACTTTGTGATATCATACCTATAGACATATGTCATATGTTGTTGAGTAGGCTATGTCAGTTTGATGGGCATGTTGCACACAATGGGTGAGAAAATACCTACACTCTGACCAAGGATGGAGTGAAACATAAGTTGAAACCATTAAAGGAGAAATAAGAAAAGGTATGCAGTGCTACCAAAATATGTTTTTTTGATGGCAAGCAGTTTCTCCAAGGTATGAAGTGTGAGCATATGTATTTTTCTATAATTCCAAAAGATAGTAAAGAAGAAGTAGACAAAGTACATGAAAAACTTGCAAATATGTTGGGAGAGTTTTTTGATATTGTGTCAAATATTGTACCTGATGGATTACCCACAATGAGGAAACTCAGTCATCAGATGGAAAAGGCAATGCATAGAATGACACTAGCAAAAAGTGAAGAGTTGAATAGGCAAGTTCATGAGTTGTTGCAAAAGGGGTTAATTCAAGAGAGTCTAATTCCATGTGTTGTACCAATACTATTAGCACCAAAGAAGAATGAAGAATGGAGGATGAGCACAGATTCTTGTGCTATTAACAAGATCAAAATCAAGTACAGATTTCCATTGCCAAGGATGGATGATATTATGGACAATTTGATTGGGGCTGAGTATATCACAAAGATATATATGAAGAGTGGATACCATAAAATTCAGGTGATGAGTGGAAGACTTCTTTCAAGACAAGGGAAGGACTATATGATTGGTTAGTCACACCTTTTGGGCTAACCAATGCACTAAACACTTTCATATAGCTCATGAATGAGGTACTAAAGGAGTTTATGGGTAAGTTTTTCATTTTTTACCTAGATGATATTTGGATCTTTAGTAAGAAATTGAAGGAGCATTTGATGCATATCTAAAAGGTGTTTGATAAGTTGAGACAAGAGAAGTTGCTAATAAACCTAAAGAAGTGCGGTTTTGTGAAGAAGGAGTTGGTGTACCTAGGATTTGTAGTCTCAGTAGAAGGTTTGAAAATGGACCTAGAGAAAGTGAAGACTATCCTTAAATGACCTACTCCAAAGAGTGCTATAGTGGTAAGATCTTTTCATGGACTTGCTAGTTTTTATAGAAAGTTAATAAGAGGTTTTAGTAGTATTTATGGACCCTTGAGTAAAACAATGAGAGGGGATAGGAAAGAATTTAAGTGGACTATAGGAGAAGATAAGTCTTTTAATCTATTGAAATAGAAAGTTATTAAGCACATTGTTTTAGCACTTCTAGATTTTAACAAGGTGTTTCAAGTAGACTATGATGCTAGTGGTACTACAATAGGAGTAATTTTGAGCCAAGAAGGTAGACTTGTTGCTTATTTTAGTGAGAAATTGAATGATGCAAAAATAAAATATTCTATTTATGATGAGAAATTTTATGCTATAGTTCAAGCATTAAAGAAGTAAAGACACTATCTTCTTTCTAAGGAGTTTGTTTTGTGTATTGATCATCAAGCTTTGCAATATTTGAATAGTCAAGGAAAATTAAATCAAAGGCATTAGAAGCTAGTTGAGTTTTTGCAGAGTTATATAGTTTTTTTGAAATACAAGAAATTTAATAGAGTTGTAGATGCTCTTAGTAGAAGACAACTTTTTCTGAGAGAAATGTAGATTGAGGTGGTTGGGTTCAAGGATCTTAGTAATTTGTATTTAGAGGATCCTGATTTTGGTGAAGTGTGGAAGGCTTGTACAAAACATGTTACTCTTGATAGCACAAAGTAGTTGAATTTCATAATCTAAGATGGTATGTTGTTCAAAGGAAATCAATTGTACATTCCAAGAAGTTCAATGAGAGAGAATCTCATCAAGAAGAAGCATAGTGGAGGATTAGCTAGACACTTTGGTAGAGATAAAACCATTTCTTTGGTTGCTATGAATTATTACTGACTGCAGTTGCAACAAGATGTGAAGAAGTTTTTATAGAGTTGCAAAGTATGTCAGTTGGCAAAAAAAGTGAAGAAATATAAAGTGTTGTATCAACCATTACCTGTACTAGAGAAGCCATGGGAGGATGTGAGCATGGATTTTTTTCTTGGATTACCAAGGACGTAGCATGGGCATGATTCTATTTTTGTGCTAGTTGACAAGTTTTCAAAGATGACACATTTGATTCCTTACATGAAGACTAGTGATGGTGTTCATGTGGCAGAGTTGTTTTTCAGAGAAGTGGTGAGACTACATGGTTTTCCAAAGAATATAGTTTCAGATAGAGATACATTTTTTTTTGGGTATTTCTAGTGTACATTATGGAAAAAATTGAAGACAGAGCTAACATTTAGTTCATCACATCATCCATAGACTAATGGATAGATAGAAGTTGTGAATCATTGTTGGGAAATTTGTTGAGATGTTTGATTGGAGAGAAACCAAAAGGATGGAATATGATTTTACCTCATTCATATTGCATATAATAATTATGTCAATAGAAGTACTAGTAAATCACCATTTCAGATTGTATATGGGAGAAGTCCCAGAAATCCTTATGAATTGAGGTTGTTAGGTAAAAGAGAGATAAGTAGTGCTGAAGCAGAAGAATCTTTTGGACATTTGAAGAACATCCATGAGGAGTTGAGAAAGTACATTATAACGATGAATACATAGTATAAAGCTAAGGCAGATGTGAAATGAGGTATAAAGAATTTCAGATTGGAGATGAAGTCATGGTTCATTTGAGAAAAGAGCATTTTCTAGTGGGTACAGATAATAAGCTGAAAATGAAGAAGTTTGGACTGTGCAAGATAGTGAAAAGTTTTGATTTTGGAAATGCCTATAAAGTGAAGTTTCTTGCTAAATTGAATATTTCACTAGTATTCAACATCTCATATTTGATAGAGTATTATGAAGGAGATGATGGAGATGAAGTTACATAAGTGTTGTGGAGTATGTCAATAGCTAGTTCAACTACAAAGATGATTAAGGAGATACTGGATAGTCATGATGGTAGAAGTACAAAAAAAAGACTTAAAAAGAATGTCTAGTCAAATGGAAAGGGATGTTGGAATTACAATAGGAATTTTTAAAAAAAAAATTGGGGTTGGGGGGGGGAGGGGTGGGAGTTTGAATCAGCAGTTAAGGGTAAAAGTACAAACATGTGTCACCCTTTTGCAAAGGAAAAGGCTAACATAAAAAAAAGTGTCAAACTTCAACAATGTATAAGTCATATTTTTGTTTTCAATTTTAAGTTAGTGTAAACTAATGAAATGTGTATAAAATGATCAAGTTTATGTATATTAATTTTTTAAAAAAAATTAAAAATAAAAATAGTATGTTTTTATAATTTTCAATGACCCTTTTTTACAGTGTTAAAAATCGAGCAAATTAGGGGTTATAGTTCCCACCACATAAATAACTGCAAATAAATGTATTTTCATCTAAATTTGAACTATGTTGTTGATGACATGTGTACCTAGAACTATCAAAAAGAAATTTTCAAAAATATTGTATATTTTGTCTGTTATAGCTATTTAAATTTGAATTTTTCATAATTTAATGGTTTTTCATTCCCACCATCTTTTCCCTAGTAAATCTATGTTAACAATTGCAAATGTTATATATTATTGAAGAGGACTCTATCCTCTAGAATAATTAACCATTTAAAAAAAATTTGTTATCCTTTACTATTTTTTATTTTTTTCTAAATGTGCATCATCTTCAATGTTGAAATACCTACTTGCATTATTTTGCAATTATTGTAATCGATATTGGGTCACTTATAAAATAAATTTATATTGGCATAATTCTGACTACAAGCTCTATCTAGTGGTTTTTTTTTTTTTTTGAAACCCTAATTATGATGATGAAATTGGCCTCTAAAGTGTTAAGTTCTTCAAAATTGCAAAATCCATGAAAGAAAGTGCCACATAGGATGACACCTAGATAGTTCCAGTTGGATTGGATCCGACCATACCAGATCCATCTAGAACCCATTTGGTCAGATTACGTGGGCACAAAAATCCATGTGGGCAAGGTCGCCCATATGACTTGGTTGGTAAACAATTGAAATAAAAAATCTTGATTATTATTTTTAAAAATCTCTAAAATAATAATTATTAAATTAATCAAATAATAATATATCTTTTATTTATTTACTATGATTTCTAATGTAAGTATTTCATGTGTTATTTTAAATATATTTGGTAAAAATATACAAAATAAATGTACATTTAATGAATATAATCATTTATATTTTTTAATTAAGAGATATATTTTAAAATATGTATTAATTTTGAATATTAATTTAATTTTTATTATAACAAGGCTCATTGTATTGTTTTATTTTTTTATTGATTCAATAAAATATAAAATAGATTCTTTTATTTTAAAGGTAAAGTTTTATTTTTAAACTGTTGAATTTAATTTAATAAAGTTTAACCAGTAAAATAGGTTTTCTATTTGAAATATAATGTTTTATTTTATTAATTATTATATTTAATTCAATAAAATATGTTTATTTATTTATTTTAAGGTAAAGTTTTATTTTTAAATTGCTATATTTAAGTAAATAAAGTTTAAACAATAAAATAGGTTTTCTATTTGAAATTTAATGTTTTAATTTTTTAATTGTTATATTTAATTCAATAAAATATGTTTTTATATATATTTTAAAGGTAAAATTTTATTTTTAAATTTTTATATTTAATTCAATAAAGTTAAACAATAAAATAGGTTTTCTATTTGAAATGTAATTTTTTTTTTTTAATTGTTATATTTAATTCAATAAAATAAGTTTTTTTTTTTTTTTTTAAAGGTAAAGTTTTATTTTTAAATTGTTATATTTAATTCAATAAAATATTTTTTTATTTTAAAGGTAAAGATTTTTTTTAATTATTATATTTAATTCATAATTGCATTTGTAATAGTAAAAAAGTAAAGTTTTAAATGAAACTTTATTGAAGAAATATTTAGAAATTAGATTTTTAAAGTTATTTTTGTGTTGAAATCAATTAATTAAATTTGATGTTGATTTAAAATTTATTAGTTAATTTGATATAAATAAATTATTAGAATGAATTTAGGTATTTTAAAATATTATGAAAACTATATTAAATTTATTAAATATATAAATTATTTAATTTTTTAAGTATATTTTTAATCTAAATTTAGCAACATGCTTTAATGCAACTACTTGTCTTAAGATTGTGTAGTGTTATAGACAATCAAATGTAATAACCTTCTAATGTTGATAGGTTTTTCTAAATTGTCTATGATCTACCCATATTTATGTAATTAAATTTGGAAGTCTTTTGTATGCAGTTGATATCAAGCTCTCTATTTAGGTTTGTGTGCAATGTTGAATAAAGCAAAAAGAGCAAAAAGATATCATTGAGTCAGAGATTGCTAGAAGAAAGGATAGACATAGCGTAATATAGAGCCAGCAATTGAAGATCCATTGATTGAAGTTGAAGAAGAACCTGTTGAAGTTCCAAGAAGTAGTGGGACATTTGGAAAATATGGTTTAGGGTTGGAAAATTTGATGGAGATGGACAAAGACTCTCTTTTAAGAGAAATTGAATCATCTAAACACATAATGCCTAAAAGTATAATTAAGCTACATCTAAAAAATATGTGCGAGAAATTTTTTGAAAATAAATCTCTAATTGGTAAAGCACAATTATTTGTCAAATTATCTAGGAAAAGAGAAATGAGTCTTGTCCTAGAGTTGTTAGGTCTGAACAATAAGAAAAGCTCTGGATATAATGTGAAGGCAACAATAGTTCAAAATTTGAGAGATGCATTAAATGTTATTGATAACAGAAGTTGAGTAGTTGATTTAAGTGTTGCACAAAGAGCATTGATGACTATGATTACAAAAAAGGACTTGTTACGAAAAAAGAAAATTTGAGTAATTTTGAAATGCTCAATCGATCTAGAAGAACTATTCAAAGATACGAAAAAGGAGAAATTTGCTTGATGAGAACATTGAAAAGAACTGGGTTAATATTTGTTGACTTCCTCGAAAGGATAGAATTTCTGAAGATGTTAGAAGATAGGTTGTTGAATATTGGACTAGCCAGTCATGTGTTTCTTCCAATAGAATAGACACTAAACAAATCAAAGATGAAGAGATAGGTATGAAAATAGCACATCCAAAACACTTTGTAGACACAATACAAAGTGAATTATTTGAAGCTTTCAAAAAAGAATTTTCAAATGTGAAAATTTTCCAAAAAATGTTTGAGATGGTGTGTCCATGTTTTATACACATAAAATAAGGTACATGAAACTTGTTGTTGTCAAAATCATGTTGAGTTTCATCTTTATTTGCAATCTTTTAGAAAAGTTATGGCAACACTTAAGCCAGATGTGATAATTCTGTCAAGTCTTTGTTATGTGATAATGCTAAAGAATCGGATGAATTCAATGTAGAATGCACAAAAAATCATGCACAAATTATGGAGAGTTGCAAAAATTTCCATATGAAATGGACAATATTGATGTTTCAACACTAGTTGTGTGGAATAGATTTGAGTATGAGATCTATCGAACAAAAAATGGAGAAGAATTTAAAAGAATAGCTTTGAAGGAGAGCAATTTTCCATATGGTGAGTTTATGAATAAATTCAGAACTATGATTTATCCACACATCCAACATTGTCATGGTGCAAGATGGCAATCCAAACAGTTTCGAGATTCAAAAAATTGTTTTCCACAAGGATGTATTCTATCAATTGTAGACTTCTTTGAAAACTATACTCTTTCCCCTCAATCTAAAATTCAAGCTAAATATTATCACTCAAATCAAATTGCAATTTTTGTACAAGTTTCTTATAGACATGCACAATTTGAGGTGGATGGGGTAGAAAGTGTCGAGCCAAATGAACACATTATCATCAAGGAGGTCTATTTTTATCTTAGTGATGATAGGGTTCATGATAGGATCTATGTAGCTCATTATTTCAGAATATTATTTGATGATCTCACAAATTGTGGGATAAATGCTTTAGAACATTGGATTTGGTATCATGGTTGTGCTGGTAAGTGTATTTGAAAGTTAAACTTTAAAATTTCATGCACATATTTAATTAATGGAACAATTAATTATATATTGATTTGATTACTCATAAATTTATTTTAATTTTTTCATAGGGAAATTTTAGTATGCAAAAGCATTTAATTGGCTTGCAACACAACATGCGAGATGAAATGCTAAGTTTCTTTGGAACTTCTTTGAAAGTGGTCATGGAAAAGGAGAGCATGATGGAGCAAGAGCCTGTGTAAAGCATGCACTTAACCAACATGAACTTTCAGGTATAATTTATTGTTATGTACTAATCAAATTTGACATATATGACCATCTGCTAGATAATTCTTTTATATTTTATTAAAATTGATCTACAATTTTCTTTCCTATTTAGGTGAAAAGATAGACAAAGAAAATCAAGTTGTTGAATGGTGCAAATCTCATTTTTCTCCTCATGATACAACACATGTAATAAACATTTTTTTTGGGAAGTGAAAGGTAAGATTTCTATTTTTCTTTGACATGATTACTTTAATATTTTGATTATTGAAATAGATGCTTGCCAATTTAATGTGTTACAAATATTGATTGATCAAATCTTTACAGTTGTCAACCCATTGTTGGAATTAGAAGATTGCATTAACTAATGACTACCAGACAACACAAATGTCTAGTAATTCAAGTAAGAGAAAAATCATGTTTTTGTGATGTCTGCATTCAAAACAATGCAATGGGTCAATGCGAGAATATTGTGACTGGGTATGTCTTTGAATGGACGTGGACAATCATAATCAGAAGTACCCCTTATGAAGAAGATGAAAATGACATAGACATTCATAATCATATGTATTCAGTTGATTATGAACGTGTTTCTGATTTAGTTGTTCTAGGTGAGTTTCTACAAACATGTTTCATTTTAATATTAATTTTTCTTCATATATATTTATTTATAGTTTCCATTATTTTTCTACATTTGTAGGTGACATCTTTTCTATCAATGTAGATTCTAAAAATGTGGAAGGTGTGGATTATTATTTACTTAGCACAAAAGCGAAATCAAGTTGATTGAACCATGTATAGATAATGATAACTAGTCTTATCCAACTAGTTCAGTTGTTATAGAAGGTATAGATTATCCTCTTATGATATGTATACAATGAATTAGAGAGTGATAGATTAATTGTAAATAATTATTTCTTTTTTATATTATTAAGAGTACTAAATGACTTGTATAAATCTTATTTTGTAGGCACCTATTATTAGCAAACAAAAATTGACCACAATGGTGTTCAATTTATTGAATACATACCTAACCAAAAAGTTTTGCATTACAACCACTTGGTTTTAGCCACAAAGATTCAATTTGATATTATGCCAAAAAAAAGGACATAGCAAACCAAAATGGAGGTTAGATATCAAGGACCATGAAAAGTTGTTGGAGATTATTAAAGATAAAGAGGATCCCAACCATATGTATTAGCAACTTTCTAAATGATCTAGATAGGTTTAATGATTCATAAAAATATTTCAAATTTATATACACATTAATTGTTTTTCAATACTTATACATGTTTTTCTTTTTTGTATATTTATACACTTTTATAAAACACCTAGAAAATGATGTAAGATGTATTTTCATTAATTTATAGAAATGTAAATTTATTACACATTAACAATTATCTAAAAAATAATGTATTTATTTCTAATTTACATGTACATTTTCTGTGTACACTTTTACACCTCATAGCATGGAAATTATGCAACACATATTTTCATTAATTTATACAACACATAAATTTATTATACATTAACAATTATCTAAAAAATAATGTATTTATTTCTAAATTTACATGTACATTAATTGTTTTTCAATACTTATACATGTTTAAAGACCTATGCATAGATTATTGATGTGTTTATGGTTAACATGTTGATGACTTATGTGTTAAATTTATTCACATTATATCTAAGATTTATGATTGGTATCTAGAGATTATTTATGCACGATGTTTATGATTTGACATAGATTTATGTATTTTCCAACATATCCATGATGGCTGTGTTTATGTTTGATATCTGGATTGTTTATGCTTTTATGTTTGACATGTAGATAAATGGTTAGATGATTTGATCTTATAATTATTTATCTAGATGAATTTATATAATTTGCATGTCCTAATAGATTTTTATGATTTTATTTAAAATGGTTATAGACATTTTTATTATTTGATTTGATCATTATACATAGGATGGAATTATATAATTTTGATTTCCTAATAGATGGTTATGACTTGATTAAAAATTCTAATTATATGATTTGAATTTTTATACATGTAAGGTAAAAGATCAAATAATGTAACTAGTTCCATACATGTATATTTTTCAAACATGTAATTGAAAAAAATTAATCTAACTAGTCACATATGTCTATTTGAAATCATACACGTAGGTTTAAATTATTAAAATAATAGGTGATCTAGTTCTAATATCTAATTAATGGACCATAAGTTATTGAACTAATATAGAACTACCTTAACTACTATCTTGTGGGGATATAAAGTTAACATGGTCACATAACTCATGAAAAAATCATATATGTCAACTATAAATGTAATGGTCACATAGCTATAAATGTAAAATGGTCAACTATCAAATATGCATGTTGTAAACATAAATGGTCAACTATCAAATATGCGTACTATAAATGTAATGTCCCATAGCTATAAATCTAGAAATTATATCATCGTAATTCAATATCAAACATCATGTATATGACATATATGAATATCAAACATGATCATGTCACACTCCACAATGTAATTGACTAAGACAAGATCGTGAACCCTATGTCCAATATAAGAACAAAAGTATCATGAGCATGTGTACAAATTCAATTTAAATAATAACATAAGTACAATTAAATTTACTTTCAACTGAGGATGACTAGGGTCAATAGCTATCTGTTTATCTCCACCCTCACAAGTTGCAAATGCAGTCTATATGTAATAGAAGAAACAAATATGTTAGCAGTTATACTTTACTAAAGTTTTAAATGATAGATATGTAGGTCCAATTAAATAGACATGTTTATAAAGTTTTACCTATGTCTCCTGCTGCACAGGATGCGTAGGTTTCTATAAGTCCCCATATGCCATCGTCATTGCAAATATATGCCTACTTATCTCACTTGAGTCTGTATCACTAAAGGTCACATCTCTGATGTCAAGTGTAGGATTCGTGAGCATATTTGTGAACAATGAATATTGTCATGGGTGAAAACCTACCTTGGTAGGAGGGCTACATCCTCTTCAACTTTGGTCTATGGTGGAGTTGTAGATGCAACATACATGTCCTATTACCCCTAACCACCCTATGTCGTCAATGTATCTCTAATAACAACAACCACATATGATGGCACTACACTAAGTGGTTGTTTGGTCAACATCTGTATAGCTTGATATGCTGAAAGAAGATCACTAGACAAACATGTACCCATAGCCCTCAAGCGGTCCACTGAAGACTCCATGGAGACATCTACTAGAGATGGGATGTCAACCTCATGATACAAATCATCACCTAAAGATGATGCAGCAATGTGACCTCCTATAGTAGTAGATCATGACCATGCCATGTATTTGTGCACTCAGTCAGAAGACATCTCATGCACTTAGGTAGCAATAGTGGCAATACTCTCATACACATCTCTACATGTATCATATGCCACTATATCTCCAGCTACAACTAAATCCAAACATTTTGGCATCACCAAAAGGTTTGGACCAATCAATGCTCATTTTTTAATGGGTGCAAGAGCATCTGGGTGTCTAAATTTATTTGAGAACCTACCATGACACTACCCAGCATGCCCAGGGATATCAATCTAATCAACCTCTCGATGAAGATAACATTTTGCAAATAATTATTTGCAAAAAATATAAAGGGAACTCATCCTTTTGGGGCCACATGTGATGTGTGGCCAACCAATAAGGATACATGAAAGGTGCCACCAATGAATCAGTACACTTTGTAGCACGGTACCCTCTAACCTTTTTCAAAGGTCAATAATGTAGGAACATGTTCTTAACACTCTCTACTGAGACATCTCATCTATCTCCCTCCATTGTAAGCCACCACCAATAGAATGGGATAGAGCAGTATAAAAAGTGTCCAAACTAACACTATCATAAGGGTTAAAAAAAACAACAGTGTGCATCATGCTAATAAGCTCATCTCTAATTGCAATCACCTTATCCTTATGTTGTAGGGTAGGTGAAGCCTATAAACTCTGATCAATCATATCAAGTGTGCTTTGTAAGTACTGAATAGTATCACCAAATAATATCTCCCTATCCTAGATACTAGTAGTCAATCTATGGGATGAACCACTATGAGGATGACCATGTACACTGGCCTCTCCAAAATTAGTACCCCCCAATGCCATAATCATGAAAGATATAAATAAACAAAACTAGATAGATGATAATAGAGATCTGCACATGGATACATATACATATATACATAGATTATTATATAAACTAATTGAATCAAAACACATTAAATGAATCTTTCTAAACAAACCTATTGTACAACATATAAAGAAATGTTAACTACATTACATTTTTTTAGGAGTTAGAGAGCAATTTAGGGTTGGGATAGATGAGGTTATGATAGAGAGAGAGAGAGAGATATATATAAAGTTAGGGTTTACCAAGATGGGTTTTAGTAGCTAGTGAGTGGTTTAGGGTTTAGAGCAATGAAGTTTAGGAGTTAGAGAGCAATTTAGGGTTTAGAGTGATGGTGTTTAGGAGTTAGAGAGAGATAGAGGGGAGAGATGAAGTTATATTAGGGATTATGGGTTAGGGTTGGGATAGATGAGGTTATGGGAGAGTGAGAGAGTGAGATATGAAGTTAGAGTTTACAAAGATGGGGTTTAGGAGTTAGTGGTTTAGGGTATAGAGCAATGGAGTTTAGGAGTTAGAGAGTGGTTTAGGGTTTAGAGTAATGGGGTAAGGAGTTAGAGAGAGATAGAGAGAAGAGATGAAGTTATGTTAGGGATTATGGGTTTAGGAGTGGGAGAGATGAGGTTATGAGAGAGTGAGAGAATGAGATATGAAGTTGGGGTTTATAAAGATGGGGTTTTGGAGTTAGTGAGTGGTTTAGGGTTTAGAGAGTAGTTTATGGTTTAGAATGATGGGGTTTATGAGTTAGAGAGAGATAGAGGGGAGAGATGAAGTTATGTTAGGGATTATGGGTCAGGGTTGGGATAGATGAGGTTATGAGAGAGTGAGATATGAAGTTAGGGTTTACAGAGATGGGGTTTAGGAGTTAGTGAGTGGTTTAGGGTTTAAAGCGATGAAGTTTAGGAGTTAGAGAGAGATAGAGGGGAGAGATGAAGTTATGTTAGGGATTATGGGTTAGGGTTGGAATAGATGAGGTTATGAGAGAGTGAGAGAATCAGATATGAAGTTAGGGTCTACAAAGATGGGGCTTAGGATTTAGTGAGTGGTTTAGGGTTTAGAGAGTAGTTTAGGGTTTAGAGTGATGAAGTCTAAGAGTTAGAGAAATATAGAGGGGAGTGATGAAGTTATGTTAGGGATTATGGATTTAGGAGTGGGAGAGATGAAGTTATGTTATGAATTATGGGGTTTAGAGAGTGGTTTAGAGAGAGAAGTTTTTAGATTGTATGGTTAGAGAGTGGTTTAGGTTTTAGAGAATAATTTAAGGTTTAGAGAGCAATTTAGGTCAACATATTTGGATTTAGAGTTCAATATAGGAGTTATAGTCCAATCTGATTCAATGTGAGAGTTTTAGTTCGAATTTGATTAGGTTTAATGTTGTGATTTAATTACATTTAATTTTAAGTTTTTCTCTAACTTAAGGTTCAATTTTAAGGTGTCAATTAGAATTTATTTGTGTTCATGGTAAGAGGTAAAGTATGATTTAGTTCAATCTAATGGTTTTAGTTACCAATTTATAGTTGTTTCTAAATCTTTACCTTTATAACAATTTCTAATGATTTGTAATAAAGACACAATAAAAATATTTAAATTCTCTAATTTACATCTAACTAATTTTCTATATACTTAATTATTTATCTCTATTATTTTCTAATGTTTCAAAACTTTCTAATTGTTGTAGTATTTTCTAAATTTTCTATTATTTTCAAAAATTTCTAATATTTTCTAAATTTTCTAGTATTTTATAAAGTTTCAAATTTTTCTAATTGTTATAAACTAATTGAATCTAAATTTTCTATATAATTTTCTACTATTTTCTATAAATAATATTTTACAATTTCTCTAATAATTTCTAAGTTTCACTAAATTTTAATAAATTTTCTAAACTTCATATAATATTAGAGTACTTAAAAATATAAATGCATAATAATATAAAAAATATTGAATTCTTTAAAACAATCTACATTAAAAATACACATTAAAAACTATATTTCTACCTATGAAAACATAAAATAAAATATATTTAACATATTATACACATTAAAAACCATATCCCTACCTAAGAAAACATAAAATAAAACATAAAACATATTAAAAAATGAGGGGGAATTTTTGACATGCCTAATCTAGCTGAATGTCTCCTGTAGCTCTTCCTGCTCCACAATTTCTAGAAGTTTAGTTGATGAAAATGACACACGGATTTGTCTTTATGCGAGTTATATAATTTACAAGTTTCTAGTCAGATCGGTTCTAGCTGAGCTGGGTCCCATAGGATCACTTTCAGCTAGACCCCTATTGAGTTGTACATGCCACTTAGTGCACAGTTGACACCACACATTTTTGGCCAGACTCGGTTCCCCCAAAATGCATTCAGTTGGATCCAGTCCAGCTGAAACTTCAAAGTTAGCCCCAATGGTGACACCGATCTATACTTTCACCCTTAAACATGGACCCATAAAAGTTTCACCACACATCCACCTCATACATTCAATGTATAAACTAAAATAACATGTAAAGCACATACATCTAATTCATGTAAGTAAACATTCACACACATATGACACCAGATATGATTACCCAAAAACCCTCCAAGTGAGAAGGTAAAATTAGGTGGGGATGACACCCACAAATTTTCACTATCGCAGTAATAAAGTTTATCCAATTAAGGTTACAATGTTTTGATCATGAGACATGATCTACCTTGTGAAAAGTATGCCCTATTAAAAGCTTAAAAAGACTATTTTTGATAAGAAAAATAGGTTTTACAAGGATCCTAAAACCCAAAAGTTATTACATATCATAGGGTTGTAAAAAGATTTCAATGCCCTGTTAAAAGTGTGCCTTGCTAAAGGACTTTAACTCACAATTAAGTAAGCACCCTGTTTAATAGATTTCAACATAACTTGTTAGGACTACTCTATTAAGAGATTTTGACTAAAATCACATATTAGAATATCTCAGCATTGATCTTGCATTTGGTACTTGATTTCTTGATAACAAATCACCTCTAAACAATTTTCTTCTTGATCCTTCTTGATTAGATGTCTCTTTGCTATAATTTATTCTCTTCCTTTTTTCTCCTTTAACTAATTCTACAATGTACTCTCACTTCATAACTCCTTAGGCACCATGAATTCTTTGTTTGTGCATGCAAACTTCTCTCTCCTCTTCTTCAACACTGTACACACTCACTAGAGAGTTTAGGGTTTTTCCACCTTAAGAAGACTTGGTAATTTAGGGTTAGGTATGAATTTACAACTAAGATTCATCCATTTTTCTTCTTAATCCTTCCCTTTTTATAATTGGTTGCATGTATTTTCATTGAGAATCCAATTTAATATTCGTCCTTATCTCAAAAATATTGTAATTCATCCTTAAGTCGGCTCAAAAATGTATTACATAGTTGTTTATGCCATTACAAAAAAATATGTCAAAATTGTTTTACTTGGCATCTAAAGTTTCTAATGCTTGGCATACACTAATCTTTTGGCTTTGACTTGGTATCTTTATCAATCAGCATTCATTATTCACTCAGTTCCTGAATCACTTGGCTTGCGCTGTCTACTCGGCAGTTGAGTGACTTGGCACATGAGTGGCTAGTCACTCACTATGAACTCAACATGCACTATATAATATACATTTTTTGCTCGGCATGTACTACTTGTTTTTCATGAACTAAGTAAATAATTTAAGTGTGTTGACACTCATTTATCAAAACCAATCTAAAATCAACAAGGGAGGCTAGTAGAGGGTTTTATCATGGCTAGCAAGGGAGGAGGTTAACCATCTTATTTTTCCTCTAAACACCTAAGACATGATAGAGTCACTTCCCAAATTACCTTGGGTGCCTAATGTAGGAGAATCCTGGGTGTGTGAGCAATCTTGCATCACCCAAAAATATTTTTATTTTCAGCCTTTTCTATTTTAACTAGGACTAGTAGGCAAGGGGGTTATTATTTATGGGAACTTACTATTTTTAGTAAGTTTATCATACAATCTCAAAATGCCCTAATTTTAGAGGTGGATATTCATCTTAGATATACTAGCCCACTAGTTGAAGATTAGTGCCATATCATTTGTATTCATGGATTTATTATGGATTTTTGGTTTGCAGTTTTGGTATATGAACATTAGGCTCATCATTGGAGGCCTTAAAGTGCCTGGATGAGGTCCAAAACCTTGATGGATGGGCACTTGCTCCAATCCAAGCTTGTATATCAAGAGTTAGGTTTTCCAAAAAGTGGTTATAATAGCCAATCGAAGAAATGATTTGAGAGTTATGGTCTTCTGAAGTTGTGCCAACCAAAACATCCAAAATAAAGGTCTAAAATGTATTTGGCTAACTTTATATGTATTGTTAGGGTCTATTGGCCCTAGGTACTAAGTTTGAATGTCTAGAACCTTCCCAAGAAACATAAAATTGCCTATTTAAGAGGTCCCCAAACAATTTGTAGGACAGCTCTTGGTGATAGTTTGTAGCTTTGTCTTATAGATTACTGTAATGATGATGCCCGTGTGGGTTAGCATATTGTAACTTTGAATTTTGTAATTCCATATTTGCGACGATAATAAGAAGCCCATATTTTGTTCTCACAATTTTTGTTGTTTCTTTATTTTTTTTATATGTTTAAGGTATTAAGGGGAGCACCATTCATCATAAGGATACCTCTACACCTCTATAAGGTTAAATCAAGAATATGGAGGTTACAAGCCTTTAAGGTGGCTTAAGGGCTAAGACTAGTAAAGAAATAATGCATCAATTTTTACGCTTGATTGGTGAATCTTTCTTGGTAGTTGTGTTGGTTAGAGAGATAAGGGAATCCATAGGCATTGAAGATCTTATAGGTTGAAAGTGGTGTGATGAAAACACCCTAGAAGTCTTTCAAGAAGACTATTAGCATGAAGTTGTGATTGGTTCATCCAACCTCCCTATCAAATTGGTATTAGAGACTCAAAAGATTAGGCTTGTGGATAAATTTTTTAGACAAAGGAATCAATAGGAGAAACTACAATGGTGACAAATGTAGAGCTTGCAAAGAAGGTGAATGAGCAAGAGGAAAATAAAAGATTTCTCAGAGATAGATTAACCCAACTAGAGGAAAAGTTGGATCAAGTAGAAGAAACAACCGAGGAAGTCAAGGGAAAGGTTGAAGAAAAGAAGAAAGAGGTGGCTATAGAAGATGAGGAACCTACACTTGTCCTATACTTATAGAGGAACCATTCTTAGAGGCATTGAAAGCTATGAGTGGGAAGGGACTAGAAGGAATACTACTATTTAGTGGGGAGATAGAGGAAAATCTAGTCATGGTCTGGATAGAAGGAATGGAAAACCATGTCAAGTGTGATGGAATCAATGAGGCACACAAGGTGAGGGTAGAAAATTCAAGGCTAAGAGGCTCTACATTGACATGGTGGAAGTTCATCCATGTAGAGAGAGAGAGAGAGAGAGAGAGAGAGAGAGAGAGAGAGAGAGAGAGAGAGAGAAGTTAAGAAACCAATTTCCACTTGGAAGGGAATGGTTCTTAAAGTGAGAGAAGCATACATGCCAAAGGATTATGAAATTCAATTGTATCAAGAAAGGAAAAGTCTTAGATAGAGGGATCTTGATGTGAACTCTTGTACTAAGGAATTTCAAAAGCTTTGCATGAGGTCAAATGTATCTGAAGATGTTAGCCTTAAGGTGGCTAGATACCTCAATGGGTTAAAATGGAGTATAAAAGAAGATATAACTCTTCTCAATCCCAAAATAGTAGATCAATTCTATCAATTGGCTATCAAGATTGAAGATAAGAGCATAAGGAAACATGATTAGACTTCCAAGGGATGATGAAGAGGAAGAGACTAAAGAGGTCATAGAGGTAGATACTAAGGTAGAGGAACTAAATCAAGAAATCAAGGACATTCTAAATCTGCAAAGCATGGGAATGAGATCACTCTGAGAGGAGGCCATGGAAGAGGTAGAGGAACTCAAGGGGGTTCTAATAGGTGTAGGAAAAAGTAACTCATACTTTTCTAGAATGAAGTGCTAGAGTTGTGGATAGATGGGTCACCCTGCCTATAGGTTACTATTGTGGTGTCCACAACACACACCCCATTCCTCACTAGGAATGGGGACCACCTTATTTTTTTGACTCTCGGACTCATAATTTGAGTCAGGAGAAGAATTTTTGTTTGAAAGTTGAGTCCAAAAATCCCCAAAAACTTTTTAAAAATCAAAAAATTGAAAAACCAAAAAAAAAAAAAAATTGAAAAATTGAAAAAAAAAAAAAATGTTGTATTAAAAATAAAAAAGCAAGCACCATGCACGCCTGTGCGCTCGCACCACTCACCACGACTATGACACTCGTGCCGCATGCCCACGCTCGCTTGAGCACTGTGTGTGCTACGCGCACCGAGCATTGCCCGCACTACTCCTATGCTCGTTCTTGCACCCACGCCTGCACTTGTGCCAAGCACTGCACGCACCCGCGCTTGTGCTCGCATGCCGCATGCATGTGCACTCGCACACCATCGCTCCTCATGTGTACCATGCACATGTGTGCTCACACACCACCGTGCCTCGCATGCACGCATCATGCGCATGTGCACTCACGCGCCACATGCATGTGCACTCGCGTGTTGCCACATCGCACACGCTCACGCTTTGCCACAGGTTCATGCCTCACACGCGTGCACTCTGATGCATTTCGTATGTGTGTGTGCGTGCATGACCAAGGGCCTTGTGTGCTTGTCAAGCTATTTTTTCACCTTTATTTTTGTCCAGATAGTTGTGAGAGGGGTTTAAAATACATCATTGAAGTATAAGAAACTTATACTTAAGATATATTTTAATATATGTGACGAATCTTTTGAGATAGGTTTCAGACCTCCCGGAGATAAGGTAAAGATTCTAGGAAATTTCAGGGCTTCAGAAATCTAGACTTAGCCAAATTTCAAGGCTTCAAGATTTCAGACTTAGCCATATTTTAGAATTCACTCCCTATTTTGTTTGAATGGCTAGTATGTCTTTACTATGCATTGTTACCTCTATGGACTAATGTTTGCTTCTTTTGTAGGTAAACATGGCATTCTCAACTTGTCGAGATCATAACTTTTGACTCAGGCCTCAAAATTTAGAACTGCTTACACCATTGGAAAGAAAAAATGAAGATCTAATTTCAATCCCTAAAATAGTGAGCCTCCGGCTGCCTAATTTTAGGGATTGATGAAAGTTTCAACTTGAAATTTTGAGCAGAAGACCTCCAAAAAGGTCATTTTAAAATGCCTAGAAAATTTGTGAAAAAATATGAAAAAGTTGCAAACATTTGATCATCTTGGATAATTTGGATCACTTAGTTTCTCGTCGAGAAGGATTCGACAGGTGGAGAGAAGAAAAGGTCAAAGATATGGAGGTTTGACACATAAAGCAAATCAGGTTCCTCATCTTATGCAGCTATTGGGGGCAAGATTCAATGCAGGTGCCTTGAGATTTTTCGATTGAAGAAGCAGAGGGAGTGCAAGTTTATGAAAGTAATTGGCTAAAAAGAGGGTGTAAATCATTAGAAAGGGGCATGTAGCGTATACAAAAAGTGATCTAAAACCTCATTTGAGCAAAACCCAAAAACTATTTTCAAAATTGAGAACTTTGATTTTTTGGCGAATTGAGCTCCACAGGTCCGCAACTCCATAGGTTCGTAGCTCCATAGATCCGCAGGTCTACAGGTCCACAACTCCACAGATCCATAGATTTGTAGGTCCGCAGCTCTACAAGTACTTAGGTCTGCAGCTCCGCATTTTCATGTAGCTCCACAATTCAGAGGTGTGCCGACAGTTGACTTCCAGTTTCAAAAATATCACTTT
Source organism: Cupressus sempervirens (assembly GCA_028749045.1). Classification (NCBI taxonomy): domain Eukaryota; kingdom Viridiplantae; phylum Streptophyta; class Pinopsida; order Cupressales; family Cupressaceae; genus Cupressus; species Cupressus sempervirens. The sequence goes on along the minus strand of CM053788.1, from coordinate 156,476,872 downwards.
CCATGCATTGGGAGCACATTCTGATGGCAAGTTAACTTCGACACACACCTAGTGAAGGGCTAGCTTCTATTTTTGGTGTCTCCATGCACTCCTACTTTGACTGATGGTTTCCTCCTACTTTCTCTCTTATGCTTTCATTGTTTTTGACATGTAAAGGGCTCATGCATCCAATTAATGAATAAAATATGGATGGAGTCCCTCTAAGCACCAGTTAGATGGTCAGTTTGTATATATTTAGTTTGTTTTAATGTTTTAAAAGCATTTTATTGCATTGAGATATCTCTCACTCTCAACACAAATTGAGGAGATGATTTCTTATAAATACCCCATTGTAAAATGTAAAAAGGGTCATCGTTAGTATGCAATAAAGTTATGCTTTTGGTGCTAGCATTCGGAGTGTAGTTATTCTTGCCTGAATGTGTCATTGTTTTGTGGATTTTATTCATGAGATTGTGATTGAGCCAAAGGTTTATTGTGTTGTTTCTGGTTGTGTGATCTTTTAGTTCTAGTGTTTGCTACAATTATATGAATTCAGTTGACGTAACAAGCTTGAGAAGAGATCACCCAATTGTGTCTACATAGCTTTTTGTCTCACATGAGTGCACTTTCCATGGCCTTGCGATTTGATGAAGAGTGAAACATCATTTGATTTGTTATAGATTCTCACTATCGATTGCATCAGTGGATTCTAGGAAGCATTGCTCTTATTTTCACTGGTTTCCTACTGATTTCTTCAAAGGTTTAACTCACAACATGTTGTATTCTGTAGCTTATGTCCATTTAGGAATTTCAATTTCAAGTTATTTGATTTCATGTTATTTGCTTTCAGTTTTGTTATTTTCTTTGCTAACCCCCCTGTTAGAATAGGACCTCATAGTAGCTGCATTATTAGAGTTACATTCATTGAAAAATAGAAAATACAAAAAATATTGTTCTTTTGGTGTGATATTTTGAGACAGCGAACAGATTTTACTTGATTCCAAGGTAAAAGAGTTTTTGGAACTAGCACAGGCCTCCTTGTGAACATTCACATTTATCTTCTACTGAGCAGATTTTGGTACGTCACAAGAAAAACACTGAACCTTGGAGTGGATCCTTAAAAAGATTTGCTTTTCAAGAGAGGAATTACACTATGGATTCCTGCTGTTGACCTCGTACAAAATGAATTCCCAACAGTTCCTTGAGAAGGCATCTTCTTCAAACACTCAAAGGAGAATACCATATACTTAAGAAGATACAACAAGTATCAAGTCATTAGAGATTGGCCATATTGAGTTAGAGATGGGGGAGAACTTGATTTTTAATAGAGTTCTAATCATCTAACTAGTCAAAGAGGAGCCAAAGTAGAGAATAGCCTTATTTTGAATAAGGCTCAAGATACTTCTAGTAAACTATATAAGGTTATTATGGATTTAGGTTCCATATATAACATAATATCAAAGGAAGTAATAAAGAATCTCAAGTTGGAGAAGTTACCCCATACTAATCCATACAAGTTGAAATGGTTGAATAAGGGGCAAAGTGTCCTTGTGAATGAGTTAACATGAGTGGAGTTCTCCACTAGAGGATACAAAGATAAGCTATTTTGTGATATATTTCCTATGGATGTGTGCCATCTCCTATTAGGCAGACCATGGCAATGTGAAAAAGGAGCCATCTATGATGGGAAGGAGAACTCCATCTCTTTCAAGAAGGATGGAAGTACCTTTAAAAAATACTCATTAATAGATGAAGAGGAAACATAGTCAAAGAACCCTAGAGTGCCTTATTAAGTAGTGGCAAGGCATTTGTTGATATTCTTCAACAAGGAGGTGAAGGATATGCTATGATGGTGCAATCTAAAGAAGGATAGAAGACTATCTAGATACCAATACCAAAAGAAGTACAAGACTTTCTTAGGAAGTTCAAGGACATAATTAGTGATGGGAACACTTGCAACATAACCTCTTAAAATTTCTATTAGCCATTAGATAGAATTTATTCCAAGGGCTTCATTACCTAACAAGGCAGCCTACAAGCTCACACTAAAGCAGAACCAATAAGTGGCTAGACAACTACAAGAGTTGCTAGACCAAGGATTGATCAAGAAAAATATCAACCCTTGTGTAGTACTAGTGGTATTGACATCCAAGAAAGGTGATAAGTGGAGGCTTTGTACTAATTATAGGGCTATAAATAGGATTATAATCAATTATAAGTTTCCCTAGGATTGGACATGTAATGGATTGTATAGGATGATCTAAGTATTTCACTAAGTTGGACCTTAAGAGTGGCTACCATCAGATTAGGATCAAGGAAGAGGATAATTGGAAGACAATATTCAAAGCCACTAAAAGGTTATATGAGTGGAGAGTTATGTCATTTGGGCTTACAAATGCCCCTAGAACATTCATGAGGCTAATGAATGAAGTTTTTAAGGATTACTTTGGAAGGTTTGTAAAAGTCTACTTATATGATATACTCATCTTTACCAAAAAAAATGAGGAACATCTGAAACACTTGGAGGTTGTGCTCAAAAGATTGTAGGAAGAGAAATTATCCATCAATTTAGAAAAGTGAATTCCTCAAGCAAGAGCTTATGTATTTAGGATTTGTGTATCACAAGGTTCATTAAAGATGGATCCAAGAAAGGTGGAGGCTATCTTGAACTAGCCAACACAAACAACCTAGATAGAGGTAAGGAGTTTCCATTGGTTAGCCCAATTCTATAGAAAGTTATAAGAAAATTTGGTGGTATTTGTGCACTAGTGTTAGACACCACTAAGGGTGGATTAAAGACCACATTAAAATGGACTCTTGAAGAAGAGAAAAATTTTGTAAAGTTGAACAAGATGTGGCTACCCAACCTATCCTCTTGTTACCTAGTTTTGGTAAATTGTTGATAGTGGAGTGTGATGTAAGTGGGATTGCAGTAGGAGGGGTATTGAGCCAAGAGGGCTGGCCTATATCAATGAAGCCAAGAAGGAGTACTATACTTATGATTTGGAGTTATATGCTCTAGTAAAATCACTTAGGAAGTGGAGATATTATCTCCTACCTAAAGAGTTTGTGGTATTATAGATAACCATGCACTTAGCTACATTAATACATAAGAGAAGTTGAGTAACAGACACCTAAAATAGATGGAATATCTACAAGCTTTCATGTTTACTATCAAGAAAAGGAAAGGAGAGTTGAGCAAAGTGGTAGATGCACTAAGTAAAAGGATGTTAATATTCTAAGAGATAAAACTTCAAAGTATTGGCATAGAGGGTTTCAAAGATCTCTATAGAGATGATGAAGACTTCTCTAAAGCATATAAGGTATGTTTTTATTTCCAAAACCACTTTCATAGTCCAATTCTCAAAATATAAACTGCAAAAGTGTACTTATGTTTAAGGGGAATCAATTATGTGTTCCTCAAGGGTCCATGAGAGAGAACCTTGTTCAAGAGAAGCATAAAGGAAGTCTTAGTGGCCATTTTGGTATCAATAAGACAATAGAACTAGTACAAAGGTTTTATTATTGGGTCAAGTTGCCAAGGGATGTCGAGAGACATGTAGAACAATGTGTGTTGTGTATGAAAGCCAAAGTGGAGATAGTAATGCAAGTTTATACTAACCATTACCTATTCCCAATAGATCATGGGAGTTTATCACCATGGATTTTGTGGTAGGTCTTCCTAAGACCAAGACATGGTTGGATAGTGTCTATGTGGTAGTAGATAGATTTGGAAAAATGAGCCATTTCATTCCTTACAAGACCACCCATCATGCTAGCTACATTTCTCATCTTTCTTCAAGGAGGTTGTAGGGATTCATGGGCTACCATTAAGCATAGTATCTAACAAAGACGTTAAGTTTATGATTCATTTTTGAAAGACTCTATGGAGTAGATTGGGCACTAATTTGGATTTTTGTTAGCTGACCATCCTCAAATATATGGTCAAAGTAAGGTGATCAATAGAGTTTTAAGTAACTTTCTACGATGTCTAACCAAGGAATATGATCAAACATGGGACTTAATCATCCCACAAGATGAGTATGCCTATAATGACAACATGGATAGGACCACAAGAAGGAGTCCTTTTGAGATAGTATATGGTATCCACCCAAGAGGTTTATGTGAACTCAAAGATTTAGGAGCCATGGAGTATAGAAGTGTACATGTAGAATATTTCTCACAAACAATGAAGTAAGTACAAGAGTAGGTGAAGAAGAATATAATAGAGGCTACTCTTAAGTTGAAGGCCAAAGTACATGTGTTAAGGAGAGGTGTATAGTTTGAAGTGGAAGATGATGTTATGGTCCACCTAGAAAATTCTAGGTTGTAGAAAGGAATGCCAAGTAATTTGCAAATGAAGAGAGTAGGACCATGCAAAGTATTAGCCAAATATGGACAAAATGCATATAAGGTAGAACTTCTAGCAGAGTTAAGTATTTCACTAGTATTCAATATGGATGATTTAGTAAAACTCAAAGGACCACTATTAGAGATGAACCAAAATAGTAAAGAGATATTGGAGGATGTGATTACTATAGTTTTACCTATCAAGTTTAAGCTACAAGTAGAGAGAATCTTGGGATCCAAGGTGAAGAAATAAACTTGACACAAGATATATATGGAAAAGTTGATACAGTAGAAGGAAAAATCAAAATCTAAAGCTACATGGGTAGAGGAATCTAACATCAAGAAGTTAGGAATTGATTTGTCTATGATTTCTCCTCATATTCCTTGAATGTTGTGCAAAGGCGAAGAATGGTTTAGGAGCACCTAAGGATTTCTTGGTCAATTCAAGTTATGTTTTTGGTTGTGTGTATGCCTTTAGGAAATTTTGGGAGTATTTTGTTTAAGGTCATGTGGACCATGGTAGGAGTGCAGTAGGGTTTTGTTTGAAGGGTCTTAAAACACTTGTAGGTGCAATTAGGGATCCACAAGTTGTAAAGCCTCTTGATTTGCACAAAGCTAATGATGACATCAATATGAGGTTAGTAGGGTCTAGGATGGGTTGGACCATGTTTTAATCATGGTTAAGGTCTTGGATAAGGTTTAATGAGTATTGAATCTTATTTAGTTAGTTTTGTAAGAAATTTCCAAAAGGATGTTAAAAGATGTAAAAGTTACAATTTTGCAAATTTACAATTTTGCAATATTTCTTAGACAACATTATCTAGATGTGGCAACTCATAGAAAAAGAGCCCTAAGGGGTAAGTAACTACCTAACCACACTAGATAAGACATGTCATGACCTATGTATAGGGTTGGAAACCCATTGTATGAAGATAAGTTTTTAATATTGAAGTTTTGAAGTGATTATGTGTGCAGTTTCTGTGTATTTCCATGATAGTGGGTACGTAGAGGATTGAAATTGGAACTATAACACATGTTTGGTATATTTAGATGTTTTCTTTATTTTTTGTGGTATTAATTATGAATTTTGTGCATATTCTCTTTCCTTTTGTAAATAGTTTTCTTTTGACACTATCACTGGTTCTATCTAGGCAATTTCCAAAGATAGGGTTCTAACTCACTTTCCTACCATGCATTCTAAATGACCTCTTGGGAATAGTGAGTAGACTCCATTTAAATATATTGTGTAGAATTTTTCTCCTTCAAACATAATGGAGATATTTTTAATGTCTTTCCCTAGGAGAGCGTGTGGTGAGCCTAACTAGGAAAGACTAAGTTGCACACAACATAACTTGTAGAGGTCAATAGCTAGAGTGAAGATAGGAGTCTTGCCAATATTTTTTGAAGAGGGAGCGGTCACACCAATCCATTTACTAGTTTAAAACCTTCCAACTTGTAGAGGAGGCAATGAGATCCCAAAAAGCCCTTAATTTCACTCAATTTGAGTTAGGGTACAGTACGGAAGGTGGTGACCCCAAGACCCCAAAAATCTTTGAGGGGTTGGAAGCTAATTCAAGAATACTAAGAAAATTTATAGGGTTTATTTAGAAGGATTAGGATAAAATCCCTATTTTCTCAAAGTAGGAGACCTATCTGGGGCTAGTAGCCTTTTAGGCTTTGTTTTGAAGAATTGGTGAAATCAGATGAAGAGTTGAATTAGGTGGGACTCCTAAAACCCTTAGTTAGTTGTATTGAAATCTTTAAAGAAACTTGCACACCTATGTAAGGTTAACTTAAGAATATGGATGTTAAAAGAATTTAAGGTGGTTTGAGGGCTAAGACTAGAAAGGAAAGAATGAATCAAGTTTTGGCTTGATTGGTGAATATTTCTTGGTAGTTGGGTTGGCTAGAGAGACTAGGAGATCCATAGACATTGAAGATCCTATAGGTGGCTAGTGGTGTGGTGAAAAAACCTTAGAAGTCTTTGAAGAAGACTAGTAGCATGAACCTGTGATTGGTTCATCCAACCACCCTATAATTAAGACACACTATGGAGTCATCATTCATGCATTAACAATAAGAAAAAAATAAGTTTATAGTAATAGTCATATTTTATTGAGATTTATTTTGAAAAATAATTTCAAACTTGACAACCACCAATTCAATTTAACCATACAATGTATTATTTTTCATTTATATGTGTTGGATTTCTATATTCATGCTGACACATTATGTGAAATGTATATCTCCTTGCAGGTTACTCTTGTAAAATCTTACAATTAAGTCATCAAATAATGAATATTGTGATTGATGTAGAAAGGCTGAGGTTGTCACGTTTATGTCTCATTTAACAATCATGATGTAAACTATTTATATTTATGAAAATATAAAATGTTATACTTTATACATATGTTAAAATATTATTTTCTATGTGTAGTTTTTTAGTATGTTTTTGTAATGGATATGATTGGGACAAGGTTGATACACCAACTAGTAGCTTTAATAGAGGATATTATCCTTCGATTTTTGAGAGAAATACAAGTCACATATTGTTGACTTATTAATGTGGATACATCCACATTCTTTCTCAATAGACTTGTGTTCAATACAAATGTATTCCACCTTTTTATAAAAAATAAGAAAGCAACAATAATGGAGGAAGGCTAAATCTATCAATTGTAGGCCATTTTCTTATGGACTGACAGTCTTGTTTGGTCTCACATGGAGTGCACTATTTAATGAAGAAACAACAAGGGAATCTTCATGAAAGATATTCCTTCAAGATATATGCATGTTCTTATTCATCATTTGATAAGAAACATGTTAGTCTTCAATTACATGAAGTTGTCTAGGAGATGAAAGTTTTCTCATCTTAGGAACAAGTGTTTGTGTACGCATGATAGATTTGTCTTAAAGACTGAAAAGGAAAATAATTTTGTACATTTGACACTTGAAAAATATTTATGTATGTGAGATGTTTTGTATAGGATTTTATACATTTTAACAAATATTTGAGTATGAAATTGTTGAATTTTTAAAAATATTCTATTATTATGACTTGGTGTAATCATCAAGTTGGCTGACAAATCATGTTAACCATATGAAAGAATATTCTAATGGTAGAAATTTGGAACACAACAATTTTTTTGTCGTTGATAAAAATGCTAATTTCAAATTTAGATCTAGAAATTTTACGTGTTTCCAACTTATACAGCTAGAAGATTTTGATGTATAATTAACATGACATATTAACCAACTTGATGATTCTAGCTAGAGTCATAACAATATAATAATTTTAAGATGAACAATTCCATATGTACAAATTTGTTAAAAAGTACAAAATTTTCTAGAAAATATTTCACATGCAAAAATTTACTAAAGTATCAAATGTAAAAAATTATTTTCTTTGTCCATCTCTAAGATAAAGATTTGTCACACACACAAAAATATGTTATTAAGACAAGAAAACTTACATCTCCTGAACAACTCCATGTAATTGAGGATCAACATGTTCCTTGACAAATGGTGAACAAAAATAAGAAAAATATTTTGAAGGAATGTTTTTTGTGTGGATTTTTATTGTTTCTCCACAAAAAAGTGCATTTTACATGAAATTGGATTGAACTACAAGGCCACTAGAATATTTTTGCAACAAATATATTTGAGTTTTTGACATAACTATTGGTTTTATATTTTTTATAAGACTATAGTTTTCATTTATATTGAACACAAGTTTGTGTAGTGAGAATGTGGATGTATCCATGGTTATAATCTAACTATGTGTGACTTGTACTTCTCTTAAAACCTAGAGGATAGTGCCATTAATTAGAGCTAGTGATTGACATATTAACCCCACCACAATTAGATCCCTATTAGAAAATGCTACAATAGCCTGTGCATAAAGAGGATTAATATTTTAATGTATGTATTGTTAGTGAACAATTTTTCCCTTTGGTAATGCAAGTTAATGAACAAGGAAAACTCCCACAACAATTGAGTTCCTTCAATTGAACTCTCTCTATTTTGAGGCACAACTCCCTCATTAAATGATACACATTAATTTCCTTTGTTTCAAAAGAATTTATCAAGAAAAATCTTTTAACCAAAAAGAATTAAGGCTTTTAGAAATACTTTTCCATCTCTCATGCAAAATTATTGCAAGGATAATATTGATTAAAAAAATCCTAAAGACTTATTTAAATGTGTACCAAAGAATAACTAAAATAAAGATGACTGATTCCTAAACAATATAATCAAAACCATTCACAAAACAAAAGATATCATTATTGACCATAACCATGAAAATATCCCATATGAAATGAATCTAGATGATTAATACATATGATCACAAATGACCAATAATGCATAACAGTATCAAAGATTTCTATATATATTCCTTGTTCATGTATATAGCATAACAAAATTGGTTTAGTCTAAACCTTCTTTAACAACTTAAGTTGTAATTGCATAAATAATAGAGTATCAATACCAAAAAAACATTTTAAGTCTTACAATATACAGCCATGCAAGGCACATAAAACAATTATAAAAGTAACTCATGTAGAAGTTGCACATACTAAGCTTAAAACCATAAAACAACTACCCTAGGAACTAAAAGATTGAATGACCAAAGCCTTTCTTTAAGATAAGTAACTAAAATATTAGCTGACTTTCCTAGTTGTCCTTTCTCTAAGGTTGTATCGCCACCTATAGTTTTCCAGTCCTTGTAAGCAACTTTGAAATCCACAATCTCCTTATGTTGTGGGACTCCCAACTATTCTATTCTTAGTTTCTAGATGGTAATGACTTAGTGGGCATGTTCCATCTTCTTAATCTACATTATCAGATAATCATCGTTGATAATAATAATGGAATCTATTCAGGTGATGACTATTAGGCTGGTAGTAAATACCTCTTTGGCCTCTTTGAGAGCTCATAGCTTGTCCTGACACTCAACTTCTATCTCTTTCAAGTCTTTTCTATATTGATCCTTATTGCCTAGGATTTCAAATTGATGCTTTTAACATCATTTTGTAGGATTTCCTTTAGATAATTGAGCTCTTTGAAAAGCTTTGAAAATTCATCTAGGCATTGTTAAATGACCATATTCCTCCATTCCAGGTTGGTTTGGGAGATGTATAAGAAGTCTGCATCAACTCTAGAATTTTGCTTTTCGGCCAAGAATTTGTCCACTCCATATTCATGAACTCCTGTGATGTGAACCATGACATCTTCCCATCTTTCCTTCTCTTTGGCCCATGCATTTAACTTAGCTTCCACATCATCCATCATTTTTTTAGCCTTCACTATTTTCTAAGCTATGCAAGCTATAATATAGCTAACTTCACAAGAAACTACTAATTGAAGCCATTCATCAAAGGCTTTAGAAATTGACCTATCCCTTTTCACCTAGTCAATGAATTGCTAATTTGTTGAGGAGGTCACATCAATCATAGAAACAGCCTGAGGCCGACTTTTGAGACCTAAATTTTGTAGATTAAGAATGTATTCTACTATCATGTGAATGGATTGTTTTAATTCCTTCTTTTCCTTCCATTCTTTCCATATATGATTGGTGACCCTTACATGTCCTACATCAACGATTTACATATTAGTTGCTCTATAGGCTGGTTTTAGAAATATTTTCTCCATTATGTAGTCTTGAGGAGTTATGTCCTCAAGATTATTGCCTTGGATGGCTTGAATACATCAACCACCCAATCCCTTTTTTGTTGATCAAAACTAAGCATAACCTCTATTTTTGACTTTTTAATTTTAGTTGATTTTTCCAGACATTTCCCAACCATGTCTTCAACTAAAATGCTTGCATGAACCAAGCTCCTTTTCTTTCTTACCAACATATCAAACCAATTTGGTGCTAAAGAGATACCTTTGGGTGGAGGTGTTTGTAAGGAAGGGGCAACATAATTGGCATTTATTAATCTAGAAGCATTAGCATCACCTTTTGTTGGCTATGAATTCTGATCCATGACTTCTTGTGTTCTTTCATTAGGAGTTTTAGTCTCAACTTCTATCTTAATTGGACCTATACCAACACCCTTTTCAATAGCTTTATGAGTTTTCTCCTTCTTGGAACAAGAATGGGTCTACCTTGTTGGCTTGGTGTGTTGAATTGAATTTTGAACCTCCGATAGAACTTCAACTTTAGGGTTTAAAATACATGTAGAGGAGAAGGTGACATCTTTATCAATATCAGTATCATGAATAGTCTACTCTATATTTTTTATTTTTTATTTCTTTTTCTTCCTTAACCAATTTTTAGTCCTCAGTATGACTAGATCAATCTGGGACTGCAGATCATCTTCTTCAGGCGAATCCCAATATATTTTTGGGAGATGAAAAGCTTCAACATGTGTTATATAAAAAGGATCAATGACTTATTTTCCTTGGTTTTCTTGTACCCCTTTTTCATTCATCTACAACTTGAATTGTTTTATTTTCTTTAGGGTTAATCTATACCACCACCTCTTCCTAACTTCATAATCATCAGCACAGTCAGCCTAGAAATCTTCTAGCTGAGGGACATGTGAGAAATCTAGTTGTAATTCTAATGTAGGAGCACCCTAACCATCCCAATGGAATGTGGATTCTTAGTTGTTATTTTTTTGAGTTTTGATAGATTAGGGAATTAGTTATTTCAATTCATGTTATTAAGTGTTCAATTCAGGTCATGTTGACCAAGTTAATGTTTTAAGCAATGTGGGTCAAAAAGAGTCAAAAGTGGAAAAATGCCATACAAGGCCATAAATATAGTGTAATTTAGTATTAAAATGTCATTATAAACCTTTGAAACTATTTAAGGTTCCAAGAATGCATATTAGAGCATAAAATACAAAATGTGCAAAAAAATGTAAAATTGTCAAATGGTTCTTGTCAGCATTTTTTCGCAAAAATGACAAGTTTTGGAAGATGGACATTCATCCATCTTGGAAAAGCCCTTAGAGGAGGTGAAATGTAATTTTTTTATATAAAAAAAATGTAATATTATTTAGAAGGTAGAGAGGAGAGGTGGAGAAGAAAAGTGCATACTATGATGTACAATTTTAAATAATAAAAAATCTACTTTGTTTTGTGAAAATCTACTTATGCACTAATATTGGAATTGTAGTCCTTATATATCCTCTCTTATATCAAGGTGGTGGTGATTATTAAGTTCTTTTTATATGGCATGGAATGTCTAAGAATTATTGCTAATGTTAAACTTGTTCATTGAGTTATTGTCAGATATCATTACTCCCTATTTTAGAATTGTAGACTCATACTTTGTTAGAGTGAAATACCACTTTAGCTGCATGTTATCACTTAATGGAGCTAGTGGAATATTTTAAGGGTCTTCTTGGTTGTCTTAATAGTCATCTTATGGGTTTGAATCATAACCACTGCCCCTTCTGAAGAGTTGGCCAAAAATCAGTAAGTTATATGTTGTTACAAGGAAAATGCAAAGAATCAAAAATTAGGAACATGGAAAAAGTTTTTATATGATCTACACAAATTTTTGGAAGGTTGATTATATTCATATAATGTTGAAGAACCTTATTGAAGAGTAGAAAAAGTGAATTATTGGAGTTTGAAGGCCAGTTACCATATTCAGTAGTGAAACCCTCATCAATTCAAGGGTTTGAAGGTTTGGGTATCTCCTCAATAGCTATAAAATGTTTATTTTTTATTCTTCTTTTAGAATTTTTTTGAGTTATAATTTGAGTGTGTTCTTTAGGCCCATTAGCCTAGATTAGGGCCTACGAGTTATGTGCCTTAATGAACAAGTTAGAACCTAAGATTTTGGGATTGGAGAGAGTTCAATAATAGGTGTTTGAATCTTCCTTTAGTTTTGGTATATGTTTGGAAGATTTTTATTACTCACATAAATCCTAAGATAGGGCTACAAGGAAGAGCCCTCATTAGGTCTGTTTGTAAGAATTGAAGTTTGAAGCCCACCGAGGTGTATAGAACATCATGAATGTTTGATACCACTTTATTGATTGTGAGTTGAGCCTTTAGAAGTAATTTGGAGTATGGTGTTGTGAAAATATCTTGGAGGGTGTAAGGTAGGGAAGGTGTTGTGAGGTGTGAGGGATAGTTGTTGGGTATTGTGGAGCTTGAGGTAGAGATACTTGGTAGAGGTGAGTGTTGGATGAGGAAAAGGCCAAACCACCTAGTCTCTAGCCTTGGAAGAGTTGTGAGGGGTTGATGGCAATATGTTTGGTAGTTTTGGAAGAAGTGAAGTCTAATTATAGAGTTTTGGTATTAAGAACAAGTAGTAACACCTCCTCCTTACATCAAATTCAAACAGGGGATGTGCAAATTCTTTATCATCAAAATCAAGTTGAATAGTATAAGCCTCTAAGTTCATCAAAATCAATTCATGTTTAAGAGCTGATGCATCTTGAATAGTTTTCCATTTGTAGTAGCCAAGCTCTATAGAGAATGTAGAACCATAACCTCTCCTATCTTTGCAAGTTCCATCCACTTTAGCTACTTGCTTGCAAACCTCCATCAAAACATATTCTTCAAGGCAATTCCTTGATAGTTTTAGTGGTCTTCCTTCATACCGATTCAAATGTAGGTGAACTTAGAAAAGTGGGTGAATAAATTGTCGTAGATTGATACAAATTGTGTTTCTTCCTCTATTAACCTATTCTGATCTTTCCCTTGTAACTCAAAGACTAGCTTAGCACAAAGTGTATCTTGCACTCTCTTGAACTCATTTCTATTCTTTTCTTTTTTTAAATAGGGGAAATATTCATAAATAAGCATATTATTTGCCCAATTAGTGTGCAAAAGTCCAACCCATTCTTTATAGCATGCCAAGAAATAAAACATGTATGAACTCATATAAAAACTAGACACCCTAGATGCTTGAGAAAATTCTCCATGCAGCTTGTTAGCTATGATTTCTACCCAATAAATGTTCTTGTTCTTATCATTCAAAATGGTTTGAATGAAGAAATACAACCCATTCTTCTAGTGAGAGGCATCTTGATTTCCTTTCATCCTGTTCAAGAGAGTAATCACATCTTTGATATTAGGGATCATCTGATCTCTTGTCAATGGGTGAGGAAGGTGGGAGCCCCCTTTCTTTTCCTTAAGTAACTAGTTCTTAGCAATGGCATTATTTAATGTGTTTGGTTCAGCTAATAACTTGATGTCTAAGATGCCAATCATCCAAGCTTCATATACCTCATGTGGAGGAATTCTTAGAGCACTCATGATTGTAACCCTATTTGTATAAATCAAAACTTCTCCTAGATATGTTCTTTTGTATCTCCAGGTGACATCGTATCTATTTCTATATTTTAAAGCTAGTCTAGGCAAAGAACTAACTCTAGGAAACTAACAACTTGTAGCAATCCACTATTGACTATTTTCTTAGTAATAGAACTAGGATTGGGTTTAGAGAACCTAGCCAATAGCTTGTTCATATCTTCATCAGAAAGGAAGGTATCTTTTAGTCCATGCAAGAAACAAGCAAGGGGAGATATTGGCTTTTCTTTTGGTAACTTGGGGTGAGAGCTAGCCATGAAAACAAAAGTCAACAATCCTTTCCAGAAATAGTTAAGAACAACTAGAAATGAAGGTGGTTAACAAAGTTACTTACTTTAAGTGAAAGAAGTAATAGTAACCATTGAGAAAGATAAAAGAAACTCACCATGTAGAAGAAACAACAATGTACCTCCATGATTAATCTTGTTGTAGTCTGCCCGTGACTCCATACAAGGCTAAGTTTTTACCTTTTGTTGATATCATAATGAAAAGGAAAGCAACCTAGAAAAGCCTTTAAATAGATACTCGTAGAATGACTTGATATGGGAAGTACCAATTTGATAGGGACACAAAATTTATTGATGAGAGTATTTTCCTTCACACATAACAAATCTTTCTACCACACTCCATACCAATCATTTATTGGAAGGTGTCACTTCAACCTTTTTAGAAGGATCCAGACATATTTTTGTACTACCACTTGCTAGTCTTCTTGAATGTTCTAGGCTCATGAACCAAACTTTGAACTATCTATAAGTTTGGGTTCAAGTTCAAAGCCATGAATATATAGAAATTCAAGCATATGAAACCATCATAAACATTGTCAAAAGGGAAAAGAGTGAGAAAAAATGAGGTTTGAAAAGAATGGCAGTCCAAAGTTTGGTTTCAAAATGTGCCCAAAACTCAATGAACTTTATGTTAACACCAAGTCCAACCACCACTTGGAAAATCTAGTTGAAATTTGAGCTCAATTAGTTCAAAGTTCAAGTTTAAAGTTATAAAAAAGGTTTATATTGTAGGCCTGATAGAAACATAAACAGATGAATTTGAACATTAAACCCGATTGAGTTCAAGGTTCAGAGTTTAAAACCTGAACTAGGTAGGGAGTCATTGAAAAATATTGAGCAAGAATATATGGGGCTTTTTATGTAGGTAACATGTATAAAAGATGCCACTTTGTATCTATATAAAAACAAGTAGTTGACTCAAACGGGACATAAATGTGGCAATCTTAGTTTCTCTAAAACAATCATGATATACATTGATTGATGACCGGGTTGCAAAATCTCACAAGATTAACTTGTAAGAAGCTATACATTACACATAAAGTGTTGTCATCAATATAAATACCCAACATACATATCTACTATAACTTACTTTACAAACTTGAGAAATCTTTTGTAGTGCACATAAATAAGAATAAAATAAAAAATAGTACATTGTGTGGTCAAATAAAATTAATGGTGATCAAGTTTGAAATCATTTCATTAGAAAAATTGACACAAATATAGGGTACACCAAAATATTCATGTGACAATTTGATAAAATACAATAGAAATTTTAATTTGAAAAGAGGCATCTTTCTCCCAACTTACCTACCCAATTGGTGTTAGCTCAACATGGCTATAGTTTTGCAAACTTTGAAGAAATTCAAGGCTTCAAAAGTACTTGCTTACATCATATATCAGGTGCTCAAGGAATAGCCATCATCATAATTTTATTATTATAAAAAAGAACACTTTACTTTTTTCACACATGTCATGTCACTGTATTGATAAACATGAAAAAAAATGACTTAATGAGTTAATTTTGATTTGGATTTATTTTCATGGGTTTTCAAAAGGAAATATGTATGTTATCAACTCTTCTTTCATGGCAGGTCTGTAACCCATGATAATGAGAGTTTGTATCATCTTTCAAGTAGATATGTAATAGATTGCAGAAACCCTCCACCATTGAAAGAAAAAAAAAATTGTACAAAAGATTTGAAGAATTTCTTAATATGTTTGCTTGATTAGGTTTTGAAGGAGTAATGAGCTCATTATTGTCAAATATATCTATATAGTGTTCAATTATTTACACTTTTGATCATCACCAATGCCTTTTTGGATTGAAAGCAATATTGTCTCTTGTATTTACATTTTTAAACTTTTAGAATACTACTCAACTAAATCTAACACTCTTATTTATAAATAATATGTAGATTATGATTTCTATTGCTACCTTCAAACCATATTTTGTTAGAAAATATGACATGCAAACATGGGGTACACCAATAAGTTCATCTCATAATTTGATAAAATAAAACACAAATTTGAATTTTTCAAAGAGGCATATTTCTCCCAACTCACCTACCCAATAGTGTTATCTCAACATGACTACATTTTTACAACCTTTGAAGAAATTAAAGGCTTCAAAAGTACTTGGTTGTACATCATATATGAGATTTTCAAAGAATAACCCTTATCACAATCTTATCATTATAAAAAAGCACACTTTGCTTCTTACACACATGTTGCATCATTGTATTCACAAACTTGGATAAAGATTTGCATAATTTGCCTTCCTAGGGCATCAAACTTCTATTCAAAAATCTCAATATTAACACTTGAAACCATGAAAATCATAAACTAAAATTTCTAAACATTTGATTAACTAAAATTTAGGAGATTCCAAAAGTTACAATAAGAGAAATACATATAGTATGCTCTTTATTTTTGTTAAGTAGGGATTTAGGAAAATTTCCATCAAATTAAAATGACATTTAGAATAAAAACTGCACAAAACTTGATTTAAATGAGATTTCTAGTTTATTTTTTCTACCTTCAAAAAAGGGTATGATTCATTAAACAATTATATAAAAGGATTTGGTCAATTGTTTTAGTTGTAGTCAAGCCTTAAATATGAAATAGCCATCATTTTTTTGACCACTAAGTTAGTTTTTAAAGAAATTCCAACCACTTCTAACTAAAAACTAACATTAATTATTCATCTTATTAATTTCTCCACTATTCAATAATGTATTCTTTTACAAAGTTGCACTATTTTAATGTAACATTTGCAACTGCTCTATTTTATTTGTAAAATTATCTACAACCTCCCTAAATGACATCTAATCACACATTGATGTTTAAATGATGGATAGCTACAAGAATTCACACAACAAATTGACATGTCAATCTACAACTTTATTTTGTAATAACACTCACCTAAACATCTTCTTCCAAAGGAACTACCACTTGTTACATCATAGTAATCCTATAGAATAAGAAAACACATACTATCAACCTTGTCACCATAACTTTGATATTAATTAGTTTTTTTGTAAAACAATACTATTTTACATATCAAAAAAATTAGTACAAAAACTAAATAGAAGAAGAAAATAGCTACTGAACAAAAAAAAAGGAATTTCCTTGATAAAGTTGATGCAATTGGTTCTTTTAACACATTTTGTCCAATATCTCATGTTCTTGCCTCTTTTTATCCACAAAATTATTATCCCACATTATAATAAAATTTGTAGCAAGCTTCTTTACCTAATATCTACTTCTAGTTGCTCTACCAATTATATTGAAGATACAGTTTCAAATAAAGAAAACATCGTTAATAACCTATCACATATATTAGGGTTTTACCATGTTATGAAGGGGACCACATGAGATTAGGTTTTATGTGTAGTAAGATACATGTATGGATGTGGTCGAGATTAGGATTTTCTCTTTTAATTATATTGTTAGGAAAAAGGGAGAAATAGGAGTGGGTGTATGTGTATGTGTAGTAAAAAACATGTGTGGAGATATAAATATATAAAATTATATATATATATATATATATACATATATATATATATATATATACATATATATATATATATACATATACATATATATATACATATATATACATATATATATATATATACATACATACATACATATATACATATATACATATATATGTATACATATATATATATATATGTATATATCTATATATATATGTATGTATGTATAGATATATATATATGTATACATATACATATATATATATATATATGTACATATATATACATATGTATATACATATATATGTATATATATCTATATACATATATATACATTATATATATACATATATATTTACATATATATACATGTATATATATGTATGTATGTACATATATATACATATGTGTGTGTGTGTATACATATATATTTATATATATATAATAGGTATATGGACATAGATATTTATATCTTTGTATATGTTGATCTCGCTTTCATTTTCACAAAAAAGTGAGAAAATACTTAGTCATTATCTAGTAGAATTACAATGCATAATGCATGCCAAGTGATCAAAGTGAGTTGAGCAATTAGTGCAAGATGAGTGATCAAAGCGTGTCGAGCATAAGTTTCCAGATAGTAAAACTTAGTAAGTAATATGACTAGTCAGTCTCAAGCAATAGTGTGTTCTGAGTAGATAGTATGTGCCAAGTCACTCAAGTGCCAAGTAGTTTATACATGTCAAGTGTTTCAAGTGTGGAGTAATAGTTAGTCTCAATTTCTACAAAAGTTGGGTTACAACATTCAAAGCATAGTGAAGGTTGAGCATTAGAGCCTTTGGATGCCAAGTGAACAATTTTTGGCATAGATGTTTGTTATGGCACAAAATCCTATGTAAACCATTTTTTGCCAACATAATCATGAATTTAGAATTATAAGAGATAAGTATGGACTCATATTTTGAATCACTATGCAATACATGGAAGTAATAAGATTAAGGGATACACTAGGGAGCAATAAGGATCAACTACATACATTGATTCTAACCTAATTGATCTCCACCTATGTTTATTTAAGAAAGGAAAACCCTAAGAAGTTTATCGTTGAGAGAGGAGGTGAATGCTAAGTGTTGAGAGAGCATTCATAGTGGCTATGGTGGTTGTGACAAACTTATGCAACATAGAATCAATCTAGAGGAACAAAGAAAAAAAGTGAGAGGATTAAAAAGGATATATCTAACCAGAAGGATCAAGATTCAATCAGTAAAGAGGAGATTTAATATGAAGTAGAAAGGTGCTAACAAAATATTAGGTGTTGAATCATTCTAATAGGTGATGCAAAGTAAATCTCTTAATCGAGTAGTCCTAATAGGCTATTGTAAATCTCTTAACTAAGTTCTTACTTAATTATGACTTGAAATCCTTTAGTAAGGTGAGGTCTAATGGTCTTTGTAAGCCTTTGATAGGGAAAACCCATCATAGGGTAGATCATAGCTTATGATCAAACACTTTGTAGCCATAATTGGAAATACTTTACAATTACATTAGTGAAGATTTGTGGGTATCATCCCCCACCTAAGTTTTACCTTCTCATTGGAGGGTTTTTGGGTAACCAATTTATTGTGTTATGTGTTATTTACTTTATGCTAGGGATGTGATGCATGCTAAGTTATTTTAGTT
This sequence comes from Cupressus sempervirens, assembly GCA_028749045.1. Taxonomy (NCBI): domain Eukaryota; kingdom Viridiplantae; phylum Streptophyta; class Pinopsida; order Cupressales; family Cupressaceae; genus Cupressus; species Cupressus sempervirens. Next base: position 156,457,797 of record CM053788.1, on the reverse strand, counting down.
TATATGTTAAGTTATGAGATGGATGTTGGGATATGTTTTAGAAGCAAAAGTTTTAAATGATGATTCACACCCCCCCTCCCCCCCCCCTCAAAACTTACTTTTCCAATTGTTATTTCCAACAATTGGTATCAGAGTTTTGTTCTCTAGAAAGGAAAGTTTTATAGATTTGGAGATAAGATCTTAAAGATGGAAGTCTACAATTTGGAAATACTATTGAGAACCAAAAGATTGAAATACAACTTACCCTACATCAACTCAAGGAGGCAAGAGATGAATTGTAGAATTCATTAAAGAGAAGTTAAGAGATAGCTATTCAACAAGACACCACTCAATATCAAGAAGTTGACACTACTGGATTATTTAAAGATGGAAACTCAAAAGAGTTTAATGTAGAAATTACAAATATGATGGAAATGAACAATACCCTAAGTGAAGAAGTAAAGAAACTATAAATAGAATAAGAAGTTCAATAATTATTTTTGTGTGAGACAACTGAACCAAAGAAGAAAGCTGAAGAAGGTAGAGTCATGATTGAAGAAGAAAAAAAACTACTTGCTAATAGACTTCAAGAGAAGACATAAAATGTGCAAAAGCAATCAACTGATGATTGCAAATAAAGAACTAAATAGGAAAGACATTGAGATTATAACTTTGGAAATACATAAGACCCTAGTGTAAAATGAATTGAAGGCTAAGAAAGAAAATCTTAACAAGCCTAGTGAAGTCATCAAGTACTTTGAAAAATTGATGGAAGCACCAAGGCTAAAGAATGACACTGTTGGTTTTGGGATATTCTACTACTGAAAAATTAGAATCATCTAGGAGTGGTGAAGAAAGGAACACAAAAGGAAAGTACAACAAGCCCACTTATAATCGTTATGGAAAATTGGGTCATACAGAAAATGTTTGTAGAATTAACACTAGAAATCAAAACCCTAAAAAGAAATTCAAGGGATGCTATCACAACTGCAAGAAGCAAGGACATTAGGCACATGAATGTAGGACCAAGACCACCAACACTTAGAGATTTGAAGGTTAATGCTACAACTATTAGAAGTATGGACATAAGGCATATGAATGAAAATTCAAATCCAAGTGGGCGCATTGAACAAACAAACAAAGGTACACCACAATGGAAACTCTTATGATTGAGATTACAAAACAAGGTATAGTTTTCACTATTGCCAAGAATATGGTCACATTCCTAAAAATTGCATAAGAACACATTTCTGAGGTAACTACAATAGATAGTTGAATGAGATTGTATGTTTTATTTATCTTAAGACAAGTCATGTCAGCAAAAACTGCCCAACTCAATCACCCACACTGAGCAATGAAGGAAGCAAAGGCAAAGGAAAGGTTGGTGCTGAAAATGTGAAGATATAGATGAATAAGACATGGAAAAAGAAGGAAGATTTCAATACATCAAATATAGATAAGGTCACCTCGTCCAATGGATCAAGTGATCCCATCACCCCCAACTAGGCAATCAAAGGTATGTGTGGAACTGGCATTTGAAAAGTTGTATTATGCATTAGTTCCAAATATCTAAGATCCAAAAAGATCATATTAGTATCAATTAAGATGAAATGAAGTGATTAGAACCAAGAGAAAATATATCATTTTGTTGTTTTCTATGTTGTTGCCAAGCATGAAAGGAATTGTTGTTGTTGTTGAGTGATATAGATATGGTAGTATGAGTTGAAATTTCTATGTTAGTCAAGCATGTTGAAAATCCTATGTTAGCCAAGGTTACAATGGTGTAAGAACTAAGCAATTAATGTCAAATTTGAATGGTTATAAAGTCAATTTTTGACTCATTAGCACCTACTAGAGTTTGAAGAGAGAAAAGAGCATGAAGATGAATTGCAAAAAGAATTTCAAGTGTTTACAAACCAAATTCAACTATTACTTGACATCATTCATCAAATTTGAGAGATATTTAGTTTGTACCAAATTACACCATTTTGTTTTTTGCAAACCCTATGAAGTCAAAATGGCAGCTATCTCTTCTACAATAGTTAGGAAAGAGGGGAAGGAAGTATTTAATGTCCAATTAATTAGTAATGATGTGAGACAACCCCCATTCTAAGCTATTCCTAAGATTGCATACAAGGGAAATCTGTCTGGTGTGTTATCCATGATACCACAAAAGGTCTTAAAGTTTCAAGATGTGAGATGTTGCTACACTAGAAAGATTGGAGAGGTTAAAGACATGGAGATTAAAGAAACCTATCAAGTTATGGACAATGGAGTTTTGAAGGAGGAATATAAGATTTTCAAGTGATAAGGGTTAACACATGCCCTAGACTTACCTCAAGGTTTTAAAACTGAATGGATCAAAATTGAGTTGAGTCGTATACATAAAAATCAAATTTAGTTAGAGGATGGATCAATCAGAATCTCAAAAATGATTGCGCATAGAGTATCAGGATATCCTAGCCTAGATAGACCAAAGAGCATGCTGAGTGATGCAATGGAGGTTATTGAGAATAACAAAAGTGTCATTGGAACAAGTGAGGGATGTCAATTGATACAATTTCATACCCCTTGGTAGCCTTATCAAAGTGATTGCCCACAAATTTTTTTAGTCAAGTTGACTAAATAGTTTTTCCTATATGGAAGTTAATCTCAGTTACAAGATTGTAAAGAGAGACCATTCATACAACCTAGCCAAGTTGCAACTTCAATGATTGTTAGAAAATTTGGAAGCCATCAGGAAGGCCAAAAGTGCATATTGTAAGTTTGGATCTTTGATTTTTTGCATATTTTTCTATGTGTAAAATATATTTCCCACTTTTGGTAAAGTTGTTTGGAAGACAAACATGTCAGTAACACAACAAATAGAAAATTTCATTAAGCAACTTGGAGATAATTTTGAGTCAATAAAAACTAGTTATTTTGAGGATTTCAATAAATCCATGAAGCAAAGATTAAGGATACTTGTATCATTAGTGGAATAACATTACAATGACATGTCTTTCCTAGTTGATGAAGATTACACATATGTGTAAGTAGAAATACCCAGGGTTAGATGGTTAAAATACTTGCCATATGAAATCAATGTGGATGAAGCCTCTACAACCATCACAACACTATTGGCTGAGGAAATTGACAAGGATGTTATATCCTTTAGAAACTATGATGAGGCTAAATCAAGAATAATAATAAATTTACAAACTTCCTTAGTAATCAAAAAGAAGAATAAGATAGTAAGAAGCTTAAAGAGAAGTTTGGTGAAGGTTGTGATGCAGTAGAATAAGAAGAAGATGATGAAGAAGAATAAGCACAAGGTTAAGGACCTTTGGTTCTTGCACAAGGTTTGGTGAATATGTTGATGCAAAAGGTGTCAAGGAACAAGAAGCTGAGGAAGCACCTAAGGTTGTTGAGAAGAAGAGGAAAGAAAAGAAACAGGTAGTGGAGAAATCAAAGAAGATTTTGAAGTAGTCTCCACAAAAGCCAACTATACCTTTAACTAGGTCAAGAACTAGGGAAGCCATTGCATAGGCTAAAGAAGTTGCAAAGCCTAAAGGGAAAAGAGAAAAGGTCATGGCAGAGCTAAGCCAGCCTACTCAAAAGACTTTCAAAATATTGAGGAAGAAGTATAAGCCACAAGAATATTCACATGAGGAGAAGACATAGTCTGATGACTTGAGTCAATTCAAAGTGGTAAGCCATAATCCCTCTTCTGACATTGATAACTTGTGTGAAAGTATTAAGACCGATGCAAATATTTTAAGTTCCACACATGTTGATTTTGATACTCTCGAAAGTGTAGAGGAAAATAATATAGAGGGCATATATGACATGATGGTAAATTTTTAGACCACTCCTCTAGAGATTTCCAAATCATTACCAAAGAGTTATATGATAGAGTTAAGAAAAGTGGCAATTCAATTTGAATACTAAAAGACAAATTAGGGAAACCACTTTAGCCCAAGTGATACTAGAATTAGATAAGAAAATGATTGCTAGGGCAATGGAGAAGCACAAAGACAAATTTTCTCCCAAATACAGAGCATTCCATATTCTAAAGAAGCAAATAGAAGATGTGGTAACCAAGAGAACATCAATTTGGAAATCTATTTATGGGTTATCCACTAAAGCAATAACTTAGAAAGGTGAGCAAGTAGTTGTAGATATTGATAAATAGAACCTAGTCAAGGAAGGTACTATGGAGGGAACTGAAGGAATGATAGAGGAAGCCATAGCTAGAGAAGAAAAATAGGATGTACAAGATGTACAAGTGTTGAGTCCCAGTTCCCCACATGATAACCAAGAGAGTAGACAGGACTTAGAGAGCATCAAGGATGTTCCTGATACTACATCACAAAATATTAAGCCTTTGACTAAAGATGATTTGAAGAAAATTATGAAAGACTCTACCAATGCAAACCTTTTATGCAATAATCCAATATTGGTGAGGGTGGATGAGATTCAAAAGACAAAAGTTGCTTCTATAGGGGAGGAACCACAAAACACATCATATATACCCTCATAAATTATATAGGTAAAGGAAAAGGAATCACATGATCTAAATAATTATCAAAGTGTAAACCTTGAACAAGAAGATGTTACACCAAAGACAACATCTGCAATGCCAATAGTTGTCATTTAGATAAAAGAGGCAAAGGCACAACCAAAAACAACATCATTGCCAAGCCTACATAGTTTGAGTTTACCAACCATAAAGATTGTCAACAAGGATGAAATAGAAGAGAACAAGGGTAAGGAAGAATGTCCTATACCTATTCCACCATCTTAGGGTGAAGTTTAGAAATAAGGAGAAAATATTGAAGAGGATAAGTTGACTACTGCATTTGAGGAGAAAATTTACATACAGACACTAGTTACTTTTCCAGTCTCTACATCTTGTATCAATAGTCAAGCTCTTAAGAGGCTGAGTACATAGGATATTTCATTGCAAATATCAAGGCCAAGTTCCATCACACCCAAGAGTCCTAAAGTTACATCATTTGAGGATGTAATCTTAGATGAGGTGATTGAGCTACCAAATTTTGATTTGAACACAATCACAATTGAAGAAATTAGCATTCTTTAAGATGCTCTATAAAGGAAGAAGAGGCATGAAATCTTAAGGAGGGAGCATAAGCAAAAAAAAGTTTTTCATGAAATCAAAGACATATTCATTGATGCTTTTAGCCTACTAGAAACAATTGAAGATAAACCTATTATAGAGAAACTTGTTAGCATTGTGGACAAGATTAAGGATGAAGACTTAGACAAAAATGACAAATTATTAGAATGGTCTAAAAGGAAGTTTCATAACAAGGTTTTGGAAAAGATATCTAGTGCTATTAAACTTAGACAAGTTGATCTAGCAACCAAAATGGGAAATGTAAAGGTGTTAGTTCTCTCTATACACAAAGTTATGCAAAGCTAAGATATTTACTAAGGAGACTCAATAGGCTATTGACCAACTATAGGGAGATTTGCAATTCACAAGTACCACAGTGCAACAATCTTTGGGTAATAGTCAGATACATTTTTAGAGTTTAATGTCATCTTAGAGTAGGTTTCCCAAGATGTAAGCACATGATGCAAATATTTGGTCTACTCTAATCAATATCCAATCCATGTTGACACCTCAAATGGAAGTACTACACAAGGAACTAGCCTATGTAGAGACATTGTTGAAGAAAGATTCCTATCTTTCTACACATGAAGGCTTAGTTAACCTTGCTATACAACTAAACATTCAATATCAATCCCTAGATATAGCAATAAGAAATTAGGATGCAACTTTGAAGATAATAATGGAGCTACACAAACTATTTTTGGATAAACATATTGTCAATGTACAACCCAATTAACAAAAGTGTCAAAAAAGGGGGATATAAAATTTTGGATTAAAATGTTTTTCAAGGAAGATATCTACTCAGCAAGAGTAAGTGAAGCGAACACATAAATGATGTATCTACTCAAGAGTAGTAATAAGGTATGGAAGCTAGACATCATTCTAGATACAAATGCAAATTTTTTCAAATTTTGAAGTTTTGAAGATTCTTGTATAGAAGTCAAGCATCATATATACATTGTCTGACTTATGCACAAAATAGGGATTTATATGCCATTTAAAAGTGTTTTTGTCACTCATGTCAAAGCGGGAGATTGTTGATCTCATTTTGGTTTTTCCAAAGCAATTATAGTGCATAGTTCACTCCGAGTGATCAGAGCAAGCTGATAAATCAATGCAAGTTGAGTGATCAAAGTATGTCAAGTATAATTTTCCAAATAGTACAACCAAGTAATATGACTAGGCAATATCGAGCACTAGTATGTGTCAAGTAGATAGTATGTGCCGAGTCACTCAAGTGCCAAGTATTTTATACATGTCAATTGATTTAGGTGTTGTAATAGTTAGTGTTGAGTTCTATAGAAGTTAAGTTACAACATTCAAAGCATAGTGAAGGTTGAGCATCAAAGCCTTTGGATGTTGAGTGAATAATTTTTGGCATAGTTATTTTTTATGGAATAAAATCCTATGTAAACCATTTTTGGCCGACATAATCACAATTTTATGATTATAAGAGATACATATGGATTCATATTTCAAATCCCTCTGAAATACATGCAAGCAATCAAATTAAGGGAAACATTAGGTGGCAATAAGGATCAACCACAACCCTTGATTCTAACCTAACCCATTTCCATCTATGTTTGATTAAGAAAGGAAAATCATAAGAAGTTTATCATTATGAGAGGAGGTGCATGCTAAGTATTGAGAGAGCATTCATGGTGGCTATCATGGATATGACAGAGTTATGCAAAGAAGAGTTAGTCTCGAGGAATAAAGACAAGTAGTGAGAGGATTATAAAGAATAGATTTGATCAAAAGGATTAAGATTTAATAAGTGAAGAATTTTGAGAATAGATTGAAAATAGTAAAAGAGGGAGATTATTGAGAACATACAAGTATGATCAATAGTTTTCAATCATTTTTTTGTCACTAATGTCAAACCTGCTATTTTCTAGTAAGACAACTGCTTATATGATTGAAGTACTATCACTTATTTGATTGATGAAGAGGATTTGATCAAAAGATGTAATAATAGCACCTAGAGGAAAGGTTGAGTTATGATCATGTAAAGAAGTACAAGAATCAGTTGAGATAGTGATAACATGATGTATTGATAACCTACTTAAGGTTACAAAGGCTAGTTACACTAACAAAGTTTAGAAGGACAAGTTAGACAAAGTTTGTTTTCCAAGCTTGACTATGTGGATAGTAGGTGCCAAGCAAAATCAGTGCAAGCTAAGCATAAAATCAGTTGGAGCCAATTAAAATTTTATTCTAGTGTATGCTAAGAAAAATAGTGGATGCCGATTAAAGTTCAGTTGATGTTGAGCACTAATAAACTTTAGTTCATGCTGAGTAATTTCACAGAAGATGTTGACCAACACAGTATCCATTGAGCATCAAAAGCAAGATAATGTCAAGTGGTTGCATTATTTAAAAGCTCATGAATTCAATGGATTTGAGCCAACAAGTTTTTTTTTTGGATTGTGTGAACTAGGTGGAAGATAAGGTTGATGAGCTAGTGGCATAGAATTCAAGGTAAACCATTTTTAGGCAAATTCAAAGAGGATTCAAGGAGAAGTTTCTAGAAGAGATATGGAATAAGGAGTAGATTCATTGTATCCTACCTAATCTATCCTCACCATAAATTGGATGATGGAGAATGAGTGCAAAAAAATCTTAATTTTCTATTTATAGGAGTGACCAGTTAGAACCAAAGGTTGTAGCTTGAATTGTCATTTTAGCCCCTTCTCTATATCCTCCTAGGCCCCACCCCCTATATACAGGGGGCAAATTCCTGCCTGATATAAGAAGCTGGGGATATATGAAGCTGGCTTTCATTCATTCCTATCCTAAAAGGTGATGGTTCAATGGAATATCTAGCAATTCACACACGAGCCAACTAATGGAAGGTCAAGTCACATAAGTCCCTCTCTGGAAAAGCAAACTATGATTCTTTAATATGTGAGAACCTAAGGAAGATAAGGATTCAAAGGTTTTGCTACATCAAGTGACCTAAGAGAAGAGTCTATAATGGCATGTTAACCAAGAAGGCTTAAGGGTATGAATGCTTGAAGGGTGAACAAGCTATCAAAGCTGAAAAGTGTGAAGGCAAAGTAGAATGGAGGACTGAAACAAAGATCTATAATTTGCAAATGAAGTTGTATGTTATTATTAGAACAATCCTTACTGTTGCTCTCTAATAATTGTATTAGTCTAGGGTAAATGTTTTGGATTAAGGTTGAACTAATAGTCATTTGTAAATCCTTTAAGTGGGTGACATTCCAAGTGAATGGTCTAAAGTCCTCTAACAAGGATCACTCCTAATAGGGTGATTGAAATCCTTCAACGGGGTCACATTTAATAGTGTGTATTATAAACTTTAATAGGGTTGGCCTTTCACAGGGCATCACTTCATAAGAGTGAAAAAAGGTAGCATGTTACTGGTGGTTTTTCCCAAATTGGGTTTCCACATAAATCATTGTGTCAAGTGTATTGATGAATTTGTGATGTTTCATGTTTACATTTCTCCAAGTTGATTTAATAGTAACCTACAAGTTTTAAGTGATTGCATAATCTTATGGATGCATGCACAAAGATAAATGTTTTATGGGTTCACTAAAGCTATGAAAAATTTTATATACTTTCCCATTGTTATTTCCAATAGTATAAACATAAAAACATTGAGATAAATGCATGATGAGACAAAAATCTATCATCTTGATAAATGAAGAAATAATTCAAAGATTACTCTTTTTTATGTTATTTGATACGTTTTACAATAGAAAAATCTTTAGATAGGCCTAAAATTGACTAAAACAAATGAAAAAGGAGGAATAATTCCAAAACATAAAATGTATGACCTATGGGATAGAGCTTGCAAGAGTAATTAACATATTGATATTCAATTTGATCTAATATTATGGAAGAGTGACAAAAAATATTAGTATCATTTTTCTTTGAATGAAGAATGGTTACATGACCCCCTGGATTATATTGACTCATTAGTTTGACATTTAATTCATCACAATCTTGATAGAGAATAGAAAACAAAAAATTACCTCACACTTAACAAACCTACACATAGATCAACAAATTGAATATTATTTATACAAATTAAGCAGAAAGGAAGGAGAAAGAATTTCCTAGGTTATTTGATGAAGATGTTTGATAGAAAGAAACAATAAACATAATGACAAAGAAAGCTAAATTATTTATATTGAAGAAGTTTACAAACAAAAAAAGAACATATAGATGACAAAAGAATATATTAATGCTATTGGAAACATCATTCACCAAAGATCTATCTCAAAGTATATAACATTCATTGCATGACATTTTTTTTTTGTGTGATATTAATTTTATTATCGAAAATAAAATCCATTTATTGATTAGCCTACATAAGAATGTAATCTCATATAGAGATTTTGATTGCATAGGACTCACAAGGCATTTAAAAAGATTGATGCTTCAACTAGATTTTTTATTTAAGTTGGACTTTGAAAATGGTAATATTTTCATCTCATCTTTCTTTGTTTTCTTTATCCCACTTTATCTTTTTGAAAAACCAATTTATCTTTATCTATTATATTTTCCTCCTAAATGATAAATTTAATGATAAGGAAATGTAAATTGTTTATATGGAAGAAGTTCACGAACAAGAAAGAGCATATGGATGAGAAAAGAATATATTAATGCTATTGGAAACATCATTCACCAAAGATCTATCTCAAAGTATATGACATTCATTGCATTAGGTTATTTTTTTTGTGTGATACTAATTTTATTATGGAAAATACAATCCATTTCTTGATTATCCTATACAAGGATGTAATCTCATATAGAGATTTTGATTGCATAGGACTTGCAAGGTATTTAAAGAGATTGATGCTTCAATTAGGTGTTTTGTTTATTTGGACTTTGAAAATGGTAATATTTTCATCTCAGCTTTCTTTGGTTTCCTTATCCCAATTTAGCTTTTTCACAAATCAATTTATTTGTTAGTCACTCTAGATCTATGAGACCTCATAGTTGTTATACTTGTCAACAACAGCCTCTCATCTTTCCTTGGCAGTGATTTAGGTCACCTACTCACTTTAGTCTGTACCCTTTAGTGATTAGCTTATTTTTACTGAGGAAGGACCCTGAGTACTTACCTCATTCTTGTGCTCCTTGCTTCTTCTTGTATCTCTTTCTTTTCTTGTTTGCTTTCTTTCCTTGTTATTGTTTGGTGCTCTAGTAGCTTGCGGTCTTTTATCTTGTATGCTTTTTAGTCCCATAGACCCTTGTGATCTCTTGTTGAACATTGATAAATTTATATTATCTTATCTTATAATATTATCTTTTCCTTGTTGGCTATTGACTATTGTCTGAAAAAACTTATTTTTGTTTTTTAGTTAAGAAATTGGACATCCTTGACTTTGGCATGTTCAACTTTGAAAACTTGAAGAAATTTTCCCCCCTTGAGAGTAGGGATCTTGAAAATGAGGTTTTTACAATAATTGGAGAGGATTTTTTTTTCATGATTGGCCTAGATTGTTATATCCAACATAGTAAATTTTACACTTTTATCCAATTATATAGATTTGGTTCAATCATATTTTTATCTTGTTAACCTTACAAATTCTTTTGCAAAAGTGGAGTATATCTTTAGTAATGAAATTAATATATAATCTATACCTATAGTTTCTTCCATGAAAAAGGATGAGTTTGGGGATTAGTCATGGTCTATGATTAGGAAGAGGAATTAATTATTTAAATTATTTATGGATCAATAAAAAATATTTCTATACACATATTGTCAAACACATCAAAATGCTATTAAAAATCATCATGACTCCCTAGATAACAAAGAAATTGAGTATTTCTTCAAGGTGTATAGGGCTAATTGGCTTCTTCTACACCATGTCCTTCACCCCCCAACCTATTTAGGAGAAATAGGAGTGGGTTTATGTGTAGTAAGAAAAATGTATGGAGATATAAATATAAATATATCTAAATATATATAGATATAAATACATATATTATAGGTATATGGAAAAAGATTTTTATATCTTCATATAAACATTAAATATTGAGGTAAATGCAAGATGAGACATAAAAATCTAGCATCATGATAAAATAAGAAAGAATTGAAAGATTACTCTTTGTTATGTTATTAGATATCTTTTACAATAGGAAAATCTTTAGACATGGCCTATAATTGATAAGAACAAATGAAAAAGGAGGAAGAATTCTAGTATAAAAATTCTATGACCTATGAGATAGACATTGTATTAGTTATGAACATATTGATATTCAATTGGATCTAATATGTTGGAAGATCTACAAAATTTATTAGAGGAACATGATGCAGGAGCATCCTGGATGCAAGGGCAATCATGCATCACCCAAAAAAATATTTTTTTTTTTAGTCTTTTCTATTTTAGTAAGGACTAGTAGACAAGGTGGTTACTATTTATGGGAACTTACTATTTTTAGTAATTTTTTCATATGAGCTCAAAATGTTCTCATTTTCTATAGGAAGGTTCATTTTAACATTGGAAGCCTACCATAAAAATCTCATTGCTCAAGCATTAGTATTAGAGAAGTTATTGTGGATTTTCTATGGAAATATTTGTAGAAAAATCTTCAGGCTCACCATTGGATGCCTTAGAGTGGCCAGATGAGGTCCAAAACATTGATGGAACAGAACCAGCATGGTTTTTATCCTATAGATCAAGAGCTGGCATTTTCGAAAAGTGGTTATAATAGCCAATCAGTGCAACGGTTCGTGAGTTATGGCTTTTGAAATTTGGGCTTCTAAAATTTCTGAAATAATTTGTCAAAGATGTATTTGGCCAACTCTATGAGTATTGATAGGGTCCATCGACACTAGAGATTAAGTTTGAGCATCTAGAACGTTCCCAGACAGCATAAAATTGCCTATTTAAGAAAGGCTTGAACATTGTCTAGGACAACTCTAGGTGATAGTTCGCAGCTTGTCTTGCAATATTATTGTACTAAAAGAACCCATGTGGGTTAGCATATTGTACTTATGAATTCTATAATTCTAGATTTGTAGTGAAAATAAGAAGTCCAAATTTTGTTCTTGCATTTTCTATTGTTTCTATGCTTTTGTTATGAGTTTATGGTATTAAGGAGAGCACCCTACATCAAGTGGTATCAGAGCTAGAGTTCTTGAATGTGTTGAGAGATTACCAATTGTGAGGTAGTTCACACCAAGACCATGGTTTGGGCTGAGTGTGTAGACAAATTGCTGATTGTGAGGTAGTTTGCACTAAGGTTTAAACAAAAGTGCAAAAATGCCTCCACGAAGAGAGCATGGTGGAAGAGTTGTAGGTGTTACACTTGAGGGTTTTTTAGCCCTCCAAAGGAAAATGCAAGCATTGGAAGAACAAATGTGAAGAGGAATAAATATTCCTATGAGAGATGAAAGTGAGGATGAGGACGAAGTAGAAGAAAATGTTGAAGTAGAGGCAGTTCTAAACCTAGAGGAAGAGTGGCTTTTTAGGGCCATCTCCAAGATTGGAAAAAAATTTAAGTTTGAGCTTCCCACATTTTCAGGAAATCTTAACCCAAAAGAGTTGATTGATTGGATTAGTGAACTGGAGGAGTACTTTGAGTATGAAGATATTGAGGATCTAGATATGGTCAAGTTTATGAAGGCAAAACTGAAGGGACATGCAAAGATCTAGTGGCAAGAGGTTCAGTTGGAGCAAACTAGAAAGGGAAAGGACAAAATCACTAGATGGGATCAGATGATAGCTAAAATGAAGCAAAAATTCATTCTTATGGATTATGAGCTTGATTTGTTGAAAAAGATAAAAGGAATGAAGTAAGAGGGAAAATCTATTCAATAGTATACCAAAGTGTTCTACCAAATTCTAATTAGAACTGGCCATGCAAAAGCTGATAAGGAGGAATTCACCCATTATCTTAATGGGTTAGGGCCAAGCATTCAAGATAAGTTGAGTCTGGTTTAGATGAATAGTGTTGAGGAGGCATGCCAATTTGCCCTAAGAGTTGAGGAGAAACTGAGTAAGAAGTTTGACAATAAGAATAATGGAAGAGGTCATGGGTGAAGATCTAATGGATGATCTTATGGAGGCCATAATGATGATCAAAAAAACAAGGATGAGACTAGAAGTAGCAATTAGAACCAAAGGGGAAATAATTCCAATCATTTCCATAATCAAAACAATAGAGATCAGAGAGGAAGGAGCAAAGGACAAGGATCTAGAAGAGGAGGCTTCTGTGGGAAATTTTTTCATTGCAGAGAAGAAGGGCATAGAGCATTTGAATGTACCTAGTTCCAAGGAAAGATAGATCAAAGAATAGAAGGTTAGGTGAGAGTTGCTGATGTTGATGAAGATGCCAAATGCTCACATTCTGAAGATGTTGAAAGAAGAGAAGTCCTAGTTAACTAAAGAGTCCTGCTGAGTGGTGAGAATGAACCTACCCAAAGAAGGAGCTTGTTTTGCATAAGGTGTAGATTTGAAGATAAGTATTGTGATGTGATCATTGATGGTGGAAGTACTGACAATATGGTGTCAGAAATGATGGTCACCAAGTTGAAGCTAAAGAGGTAGAAACACCCATGTCCATACCGTATTGCTTGGGTGCAAGATGACCAGAAGGTCATGGTCAATGATCACTGCTCAGTGAAGTTGAATATTGGAAGCTACTAGGATGAGGTACTATGTGATATCATACCTATTGATATATGTCATATGTTGTTGGGTAGGCTATGGTATTTTGACAGGCATACTATACATTATGGGCGAGCAAACACCTACACTCTAAATAAGTATGGAGTGAAACATAAGTTGAAGTCATTAAAGGATAAAAAAGAAAAGGTATGTACAGCTGCTAGAATATGTTTTGTTGATGGAAAAGAGTTTCTTAAAAGTATGAAACATGAGCATATGTGTTTTTCTATAATTCCTAAAGATAGTAAAGAAGTAGAGGAGGTAACTATAAATTTGTAAATATGTTGGAAGATTTTTCTGATATTGTATCAAATAATGTACCTAATGGGTTGCCCTAATGAGGAAGATTAGTCACCAGATGGATTTGGTCCAAGGAGCTAGTTTCCCAAACAAGGTAGTGCACAAAATGACACCGGTAGAAAGTGAAGAGTTGAATAGGCAAGTACATGAGTTATTGCAGAAGGGGTTGATTCGAGAGAGTCTAAGTCCATGTGCTATACTAGTAGTATTAGCACCAAAAATGAATGGAGAATGGAGGATGTGCATGAATTCTCATGTTATCAATAAGATCACAATAAATTATAGATTTCCATTACCAAGGATGGATGATATTATGGACTATTTGAGTGGAGTTAAGTATTTCACAAAGATAGATTTGAAGAGAGGGTACCATCAAATTCGTATTAGAGAAGGTGATGAGTGGAAGACTACTTTCAAGAAAAGGGAAGGACTATATGAGTGGTTAGTCATGACTTTTGGGCTAACCAATGCACCAAGCACTTTCATGAGGCTCATGAATGAGGTACTAAAGGAGTTTCTAGGTAAGCTTGTCATTGTTTACCAAGATGATATATTGATCTTTAGTAAGACATTGGAGAAGCATTTGATTGATATTCACAAGGTGTTTGATAAGTTGGGGGAAGAAAAGTTGCTAATAAACCTAAAGAAGTGTAGTTTTGTAAAGAAAGAGTTGGTGTACTTAGGATTTTTAGTCTCAAGAGAAGGTTTGAAAATGGAACTAGAGAAAGTAAAGGCTATCCTTGAATGGCCTACTCCAAGGAGTGCAATAGAGGTAAGATCTTTTCATGGGCTGGCTACATTTTACAGAAAGTTCATGAGAAGTTTTAGCAGTATTTTTGGACCCTTGACTGAAACAAGGAGAGATGATAGGAAAGAGTTTAAGTGGACTATAGGCAGATAAGAGTTTTAATGTGTTGAAACAAAAAGTTATTGAGCAACCTATTTTAGCACTTCCTAATTTTAACATGGTGTTTCAAGTAGATTGTGATGCTAGTGGTACTACAATAAGAGTTATTTTGAGCTAGTAAGGTAGACCTATTGCTTATTTCAGTGAGAAGTTGAATGATGCAAAAGGAAAATATTCTACTTATGGCCAAGAATTTTATGCTATATTTCAAGCATTGAAGTAGTAGAGACACTATTTTCTTTCTAAGGAGTTTTTTTTGTATACTAATAATCAAGCTTTGCAATATTTGAATAGTCAAGGAAAATTGAACCAAAGGCATTTAAAGTGGGTTGAGTTTTTGTAGATTTGTACATTTGTTTTGAAACATAGGAGTGGGAAGTCTAACAATGTTATAGATGCTCTTAGTAGAAGATAACTTTTGCTAATAAAAATGCAGATAGAAGTGGTTGGGTTCAAGGAACTTAGTACATTGTATCCAAATGATCCTAATTTTGGTGAAGCATGGAAGGCTTGTACAAAACTTATTTATACTTAACAAGACAAAGTGGTTGGATTTCATGATCTAGGATAATATATTGTTCAAAAGAAGCTAGTTGTGCATTCCCAAAAGTTCAATGAGAGAGAATCTCATCAAGGAGAAGCATAGTGGAGGATTGGCTGGAAATTTTGGTAGAGATAAAACCATAGCTTTGGTTGCTAAAAATTACTACTAGCCATAGTTGCAACAAGATGTGATGAAGTTTGTACAATATTTCAGAGTATGTTAGATGGTGAAAGGAGAGAAGCAAAATATAAGGTTGTATCAACCATTACTTGTACTAGAGAAGCCATGGGAGGATGTCAGAATGGATTTTGTTCTTGGATTAGTGAGGACATAGGGTGGGTATGATTCTATTTTTGTGGTGGTTGATAGGTTTTCAAAAATGGTACATTTTATTCCATGCAAGAAGACTAGCAATGTTGTTCATGTAGCAGAGTTATTTTCTCAAAGAAGTGGTGAGATTACATGGTCTACCAAAGAGTATAGTTTCAAATAGAGATACCAATTTTTTTGGGTATTTTTGTCATACATTGTGGAAGAAGTTGAAGACAGATTTGAAGTTTAGTTCATCACATCATCCAAAGAATAATGGATAGACAGAAGTTGTGAATCACAGTTTGGAAAATTTGTTGAGATGCTTGGTTGGAGATAAACCAAAAGGATTGGATATGATTTTACCACAAGTGGAATTTGCATATAATAATTATGTCAATAGGAGTACTAGTAAATCACCATTCCAGATTGTATATGGGAGTAGTTCCAGAACTGCTTCTGAACTGAGGTAGTTGGACAAAGGAGAAATAAATAGTGCTAAAGTAGAAGATTTTGTTGAACATGTGAGGAACATCCATGAGGATGTGAGGAAGCACAACATAAAAATGAATATGCAATATAAGGCTAAGGTAGATCTGAAAAGGAGATATAAGAATTTTAGATTGGAGATGAAGTCATGGTTCATTTGAGAAAGGAGCATTTTCCAGTGGATACATATAATAAGTTGAAGATGAAGAAGTTTGGACAATGCAAGATAGTGAAGAGGCATGATTTTGGCAGTGCGTATGAAGCAGAGTTGACTGCTAAATTGAATATTTCACTAGTATTTAATATTTCAGATTTGACAGAGTATTATCAAGGAGGTGATGGAGATGAAGTTGCAGAAGCATAGTGGATCATTTCACCAACAAGTTTGGCCACACAGGAGATTGAGGAGATGCTCAAGAGTTGTGTTAAAAAAAGTACCAAAAATAGAACTTATGAGGAATATTTGGTCAAATGGAAAGGGAGACCAATTAAGGATTTATCATGTCTAGCAAAGGAGGAGGTTAACTATCTTGGTTTTCCTCTAAACACCTAAGACATGACAAAGTCACTTCCCAAATTACCCTAGGTGTCTGATGCAGGAGCATCTTGGGTGCAAGGGCAATCTTGCATCACCCAAAAAAAATTATTTTCAATCTTTTCTATTTTAATAAGGACTAGTAGATAGGGTGGTTACTATTTATGGGAACTTACTATTTTTAGTAAGTTTTTCATACAAGCTTGGAATGTTCTCATTTTCTACAGGAAGGTTCATTTTAAATGTTGTAAGCCTACCATAAAAATCTCATTGCTCAAGCATTAGTATCAGAGAAGTTATTGTGGATTTTCAATGGAAAATGTTGTAGAAAAATCTTCAAGCTCACCGTTGGAGGCATTAGATTGCCCAGATGAGGTCCAAAAACTTGACAAAAGGGTGCTAGCATGGTTTTGAGATTGTAGATCAGGAGTTGGCATTCCCAAAAAGTGGTTATAATAGCCAATTAGACCAATGGTTCATGAGTTATGGCCTTTAGAAGTTGGGCTACCGAAATTTCTAAAATAATTTGTCAAAGATGTATTTGGTTGACTCTATGAGTATTGTTAAGGTTTGTCAATTCTAGGTATTAAGTTTGGGCATCTAGAACCTTCTCGAGCAGCATAAAATTGCCTATTTAGGAAAGGATCGAACATTGTCTAAGATAGCTCTAGGTGATAGTTTGAGCTTGTCTTGCAAAATTATTGTACTGAAGGTGCCCATGTGGGTTAGCATATTGTACTTATGAATTATGTAATTCTGCATTTGCAATGAAAATAAGAATTCCATATTTTGTTCTTGCATTTTTTGTTGTTTCTATGCTTCTGTTATGAGTTTATGGTATTAAGGGAAGCAACCTACATCATAACACTATCATTTTCCTTTGAATAAAGAATGGTTAATTGACCACCTAGATTATATTGACTCTTTAGTTTATCATTAATTTCATCACAATCTTGCTAGATAATATAAAAGAAAAACCACATCACACGTATGTAATAAATCTATATATAGAGGGGAAAATTGAATTTTGTTTATAAGAATTAAGAAAAAAGCACTTGAAGAGATAACTTCCTAGGTTATTTGATGAAGAGGTCTGCTAGAATAAAACAATAAACATAATGATAAGGAAAGGTAATTTTTTTATTTTGAATATGTTTACAAAGAAACAAAGAACATATGGATGAGAAAAGAATATATTAGTGTTATATTAGAAACATCATTCGCCAAAGATATATCTCAAAGTATATGAAATTCATTGCATGAAGTTATTTTTTTGTGTGATACTTATTTTATCATGGAAAGCACAATCCATTTCTTGATTCTCCAATAGAAGGATGCAATCTCGTATAGAGATTTTTGTAAAACCCCTCCTCATATGTACTTATTTAAATATGAATTTCTCTATTAAAACCTTTATAGGAGATTAGTATGGATATATGAGCATGATAAGGCAATGGCATGGGGAAATGTTGTTATTCTTGCTAGAAAACCATGTAGAGGACATCATGATAAATTATGGCTATCTTATGTATAATAATGATGATGGTGGATATGAATTAAACTTTTATGGTTTAGATTTAATAATGGAAATTGAGATCAATTGATGCATTCATGTTTTTATACTCTATGATTTGAGACTTACTATATTGTTCAATTATTTAAACATTGATTTGTACTGATGATGATATGAGGCGTTTCACTTTATGATGATGATGTTAATTATGGTACCTTGATGATTAGGATATATGGTTTACTATTCTTTATTGATGATTTTTATGATGTTTTGGGTATACATATGCATTACAATGATTATTTTAGTATTTTAGTTTGAACTGATGAATATGTTTTTGATAAGATAAACAAGATTTGAAGGGGCCCTGAAACCCTTTACAATTCAATAATTTTCAATGAAGCTCAACTAAACAAAAGGAAGAATGGGTCACCAAACAAAACATAGTAACCAGAGTGGCATCTCAGAAAATAGAGTACTAATCCACCACACAAATAGGTTTTGAAGGGAGCCTAAAACCCAATAAGAGACAACAAAGGTGAAACAAGTCACCAAACAAAAGGTGACCAAAGTGGCAATGTATTGAACAAGACAACAATAGCCACAAAAATAGGTTTTAATGGGCTCCTAAAACCCCATAAAGAAACACACTGCCAAAAAAAAGGCCAAAAGCGTTAGGGAATAGCTGGCTAAAAGCCAGCAGAGTCAGACTTTCCCTTTTGGATCCTTCTTGCGAGACCTCAGTACCATATCAAAAGAGGGAACATATGATTTTTCCTTTTTTCCTTTTACTGTAGTCCATCCATCCTCCACCAAACTTGTAGCCTTCTGCCAAAGTAAATCTGCACCATCACAACTAGAACCTAAAGCTCTAGAAGCCAAGGAAGAGGATGTGACAGCAAAGACTATAGATGGAACAATGGCACCCCGCAAAATTACCAAAGAAGGATCTTCCTTGGAAACATAAGGAGCCAAAAGTGGATCCACCTGCAAGAGGTTAGGAGAAGGCACCAAATCTTACTAGCCCCCCATAGAACTAGGAGGAAGAACAGGGGTAGGGGCAGGAGAGGGAAAAGGGTCCTAGCTTGCAATAGGACTAGGAGGAATGTCCAGTACTGCAGTAGGAGAAGGAATAGGAACCTCCTAAAATAATGGTGCTGAAAGAACATCAGATGAAGAAACATCCACAGATACAGTTGCTAAATCCAAAGGTGCATCATTGGACTTAGCCAATGAATAGTGTTTAGAAGAGGCCCCTGACCACCAGGAAGGTGGTTGCCTAGTTTTAGTCTTCATAGCACAACAATGAGCAACAATGTGACCAGTCTTATGACATTTTCTATAGTGAAAAGGGATACATTCATAATCCATTGATTGGGTCCAGGAGCCCCTCAAAGAATCTAAATAGACCATATTAGGAAGGCCCTTAGAAATATCCATCTCTACAAGAAATCTAGCATATGTAGAATGAAGGAGATCCAAATTGTCTGGGTCCACATAAATAAAATCACCAATGGCAGCCCCAATAGCTTCATAAATTAAATCTAGCTAGAGATGAATTGGGAGATTTGGTAACCACACCTAGATAGGAACCTTGTTAAATGATTCAGTAAGTGGATCAAAATCCATATGCCACAGTTTGGCCATAAGAGAAAATCTATCCTCACATGAGAAACTGTGATTGCACAAAATAGTCTTCTTGTCTTTAACAGAACTAAACTTAACTATGAAAAAACCTTTAGCCACTAGAAAGATATGGACCTCACTATCTAAAATGGGCTCCCAATGCTTATAAATCCAAGCCTGAAGATTAGAAAGAGAGGGCCAAAAACCCCAAAATCTAAAGATAGCAGCAAACGAAAAAATCTCATTTGTCGTACCTAGAATATTATCGACTAATTTAGAATCCAAGAGAACTCTTATAGGGTTTGAAACACAAAAAGAGAATTCTTCATGAGGACAAGAAGGCCTAGATAGAATAGCACGAGCTCCATGAAGACCTACCTCAAAAGCAGCCACATCGGCATAAGAGGCAAATCTACCCCCAGAAGGCATAGAAGAAGCTGACCCAGAACTAGCAATAGTGGTAGGAAGCATTCCCACACCTAGACCCTACAACCAAAGATAGCTACCAATAGCTAGTGGAAAGAGGCAAAGAATAATGAAATGAACTCAAACGACCAACAACTAGCGTCAGCAAACCATCTCTGATCAGAGATTCATAGCAGGACTCACGTAGGAGCTGAAGCTGAAGCCAAAATTGAATCCATGTGCAGAGGCTAGTACTAAGCGAGGGGCCAAAGTTGAAGCCAAAGCCAAGTGCAAGGAGCCAAGTAGGAAAAAATTCAAAGAGGGAAGCTGAAAGCCAAAGGCCAGAGCCAAAGCCAAAGCCAAGTGCACGGAGCCAAGTGGGAGAAAAGATTTCAAAAAGTATAAATTTCTTTCAGTGTTAATGAGCTGATGAATATGTTATGATGATTCAATTATGAGATTATTGATGACTAAATATGTGTGCAAAAATGATAAAGGTTATCTAAATGAAAGTTTTAATATTTTGATCAATGTGATTATGCAAATTTGGTTTAAATTTATGAATGTGATGTTATCAAAATATTGATATTTGAATTGAGTGTGCAGGATAATTAACCATGGAATTAATCATAGAATTACTAATTGACCTATGTGCAAGTTATAAGATTAAGGTTGAATCCAATAAATTGATTTGATTCAAACCATGTTGTCTAGTGTTTAATTTGTATCATAATATGAATTTGTGTGTATCATTTTGTAATTTGTGATGTGTCAAATGTTATGTAAAATTAAATCTTATGGTTTCACTTGACACTCTTTATATACATATGTATACATGTCAATTTAGGATTAGTAGAGTAACTCATCAATTTAGGATTGGTAGAGTAACCTAAATTAGCTCCCCTTAATTAGGGTTAGTGGAAAGGTTACATCCTTAGAGTTTTTGAAGATCAAATATTTTAAGCCACTTTTATAGGTCCTAAAATGATCCTAGAGACCAAATTTGATGTAATTCAAGTGCCCAAGTGGTATGTGTATGGGTTTGGAACCTTTTCCACCCTTCTAAAACTTCCTAGCAACATTTATGACCCCTAAAATATTCCATTTTACCTTTTGTGTGAAAATGGACCATCTCCATGAGGTTACCCAAGTTTCCACTCCTCTAAACCATTTTCTTTATGATAGAGGCAAGTGGGAAGACCATAGGAGGCTTAGAGTCAAGGCCTAGAGTTATTACTATTTTGGGTAGATGAGTTTGGAGGCTATTTAGAGCCTCTTTGAAGAGTTGAGGTTTGTTCACCCATTCTCTATATTTAGACAGGTCAAGTTTAGAGTTACAAGAACAAGAGGATTTTGTTCATCTCAAATTTCATTTCCATAAACTTTTTGAAGTTAGGTTCTCTATTGCCATGTTTATGTTCCTTGTTTCATTGCTTTTATGTGTGTGTTTGTATCATGTGAGGAATGGATATTATGGATTTTATTTGTTTCTTTTTATGTTTCATTTCATTTTTTCATTGGGGAAACTATGAAGGGAGTGTTGGCATTACTCACCCTTGAATAGGGAAAAAGCATTCATGTATGGGAGAAGGGCTTTGGTTGGACTCTATATCAGTGCAAAGTCTCTTCTCATATTGAGAAGAGGAAAAAAGTAAGGTGTTATGGGTCCTTTCTTGTCAATACAAACTTTTTTTTTTTTTTGGGAAATAAGGAGAGAAAGAAATGGAAGTTTATATGATTTGGTAGCCTTGGAAGAGGCATATGATTTATGTTTGTGATTGACTTCTCCTACCTAGAAAAATCCACCTTCTCCCTAGTCATAGGTCCATTACAAAACCTGTTGTGCATACCTTGGATGGGAACTATATGTTGAGTGTGTCATTGTGATAATTCTTTGAATGTCACCCAGTCAGTTACTGGTTCTAGCTTGGGGCATGGCCTCCCTAAGGCCTTGCTTGGGAGGTGAGCTCTCCATGGTTTCCCTTGTATATTTGCAGATTGCTTGGATAGTACCTTTGTTAGAAATGCTTTAGAATAACTGAGAGGGGGGTGAATCAGTTATTCAAGGTCCAAATGTCCTATTCAAACTTTTCACTAAGTATAGTGAACCAATTCAACTATTCATTCATCCAAGCTTTAACTTTTCTAACTAGAAAATTACTGTAAATCAACATGCAAGCATAACCACATGAAATCAACACATAACACAGTGATTTATGTGGAAACCCAATTTGGAAAAAACCACCAATAACATGCTACTCCATTCTCACTCTTCTAAAGTGATGCCATATAAAAGGCCTACCTTGTTAAAGGCTTACAACACACTTTCAAATGTGGCCTTGTTAGAGGATTTAACCACCCTGTTAGAACTAGGCCTGGTTAGAGGACTTTAGAACATTCACTTGGTATGCCACCCTGTTAAAGGATTTACAGATGGCTATTAAACTAACCTAATTCCATAGGATTTTTAGATCTAATACAATTGTGAGAGAGTATTAGAAAATCTTGATCTGACTACAACATACAACTTAACTTGTAGATCTAGGATCACTTCTTAGCTCACAGATCACTTCTTAGCTCATACCATTACCTGGCCTTCAAGCACTACAACTCTGATAGCTTGCCCTCCTTTCAAGCTTAGTCTCCTTGAGTCTCCATACTCAATTTACCAATGCAATAATATCTTCATGACCACTTGTAGAAGAAGAGCCTCTATGCTCTTCCTTCTCCTAGATGTCTCCTCCTTGACACCCTTCTAACCACTTTGCAGATTTGGCTCTTCAGTAGCAACAATATCAATAGCTCTTTACTTCTTAGCCTATGACTCCTTAAATAGAAGTCTTGGAGTCATTTTTCTACTCGGTTCTTTCATTCTTTAATTTCAATTTGTATGGATTAGGTAGGATTCATTGTATCTAACCCATATTTTGTTTTCTCTAGAAACTTCTTGAATAATCCTTTAGAATTTTCCCAAAAATGGTTTACATAGAATTATGTGCCACCGGCTCATCATCCTTATCTTCCAACTAATTCAAAAAATTCAAGGTAACCACTTTGTCAGCTTAGATTTAGTGAATCTTCGTCATTTAAAATAATGCAGCAACTTGACACAATTGAAATATTGGTGCTTGACACATAATATGTTACTCAACATCAACTATGTTTTTCTTGATGCTCAACACTTGAAGATCACTTGGCACCAACTAAGTTTTTTCTAATGCTCAGCACCTGATCTTCACTTGGCACCTGAAGATCACTTGGCACACATAAGAATTTCCTATTACTTGGCTCCAACTAAGAATTTTGTCAGCTTCAACTAACTTGCTCGGCACCCACTAATGATCTTAGTTTAAGCTTTGCAGTCACCTTTGTTACAACTTCTTCCTCCAATGTTTCTAAGTGTGACCAACCTCTGTATCTTTGAGTATGCTATCAATACATTATTTTAACCATTGTCTTAACCGATCCTTGCACTTCATTTCAACATCATAACTCAACCTTTCCCTTAGGTTCTCTTGTTACATCTTATTGATCAAATCCTCTTCATCAATCAACTAAGAAATAGTACTTGGATCTTATAAGAAAATGTCATTCCTACAAGTGGCAGGTTTGACATCAATGAAAAAACAATGTTTGACAACATTCTTTTAAAAACAATCTTCTTTCTTTGCAACAATATCCCTCTTTGATCTTCAACAATGAGCTTTTCAATCAGATTTCCAATAACCTTGAAATAAGAAAAACTTGATCCAGAGTCTTCTTGGTGTTCTTCATTCATCTTTCATGGTCTCCATTTTGATATCTTCTCTCTGCACATTGTAAATTTGAAACATAGAAAGTATGTAATTTGATGATTTCCTAGGTAATGGATCAATTGTTGAACACTATAAATTTGGCAATGTAAATATAGATTATTGCATAAAATGGAGAATGTGATTGATAGGATTTTCATGAGTTATAAAATTTATCATACCCTCAAGTGTAATGATTTTACATTAGTATCAAAATGAAAACTCCAATAGTTCTTCTAGAAATTATTAGATTTAAAATAATGTAAATGCAAGTTCCTTTTTTGAATATTATGTAATAGGAAGACTTTAAATTTTTGTAATAATATTGCATTAGGAAGATTCCCATTAAGGTTTAATGTTTAATTTCAATTATATTATATGTATTTTGCACATTAGAACACCTAGTGCATTTAATGGTAATGCAATAACAATATCAAATTTAATCCTAGAATACAAATTTTCACCATTGATCATCCCTTAGACCTATAGAATATACTTAAATAATATTATCTAAATGAAGAAATAAGGTCCTTAATACCACCTATCCATTTTAAAAAATTACCCACAAAATCAATTTGAAAAGTTCTCACAAAAAGAAAAGTTTCAAAAAAATTGTCCAAAATAAGCATCTACAGGATGATGGAAAATACATGAGAAAGGATTTAATTCAAAAAAAAAAAAATAGTGATTATTGTATATAGATTCTAATATAAAGTCCTAGTCAAATAATAATAACAACAAAATAACAATAACAATAATAATACAAAATATACCTACTGGAACAAAACTTTACTTTAAGACTCCTCATTTTACTATGTTCCTTGTAGGAGATCTCGCAATTTAAAATATTCATATAAAAAACACAAGAGAGAGGGGAAGATGGGACACCCCATGGGCCCCACCCCCACCTCACCCTTTTTTCTACCCAAGATGAGATGCAAGTCTACACATGAACAAAAAGCAAGTCAAAAAATTTATGATGCAAACATATACTTATGCAAAATAAACTCACATTTTTCTCACCTCGCATTCCATTGCAAACCTCAAGTTATGCATTCAACTAAGTGGGCAGGTGCAAGATGTTTCCTTAGGCAAAAAAATTAGACCTTGGGCAGCATGGGAATTTTTTGGGACTGCCCAAGTCCTTAGGTAATGGGAGGATAGGAGGTAGAGTTAGGTATTAGGATCAGTTAGTAGTTAGTGTTAGGGATTGGTGAGTGTTAAGGGTTTGTCATTTAGGATTTTTTTAATTTTTAATGTTACCTTTTGCAAGTAAATTTTGGGGGGATTGAAATTTTAGGATTTATTTTTATTATTTGCTAGGTGGTGGGGTAGTAATTATTATTTGTAGTTAGTATGTTCTAAGTTTGTTAGTGCTAAGAGTTAGGATATGATTAGGATGGTTGATGGGTATTAGTATTTAATAAGTTTGGTTAGTATTAGTAATTATATTTTCATAAATTCTTTTGTTTTAATTTGAATATTTAAATTAGTGAGGAGAATGGATGTTTTTTAATAAATAGTATTTCTAAATAGGATTTGGTGTGGGTTAGTTTAGTGTTAATTTTGCTAGCATTGTTTATTGTTACTAAGAGATGGTAGATTTAATCTAATCTTATTTCAAGAATTAATTTTTTACATTGTATTTGGAATCAAACCTAATATGTTTATGGGTGAAAGTTATGGGATAGAAATAAATAGTGATAGGGAAGTGTAAGCAACTTATGTTTCTCTATAGGAATGTAGGTTTATATATATATATATATATATATATATATATATATATATATATATATATATATATATATATATATATATATTTATTGTTAGAATGAATGATGATGATACTATATTGGTGGAGTATACTAAGAATTGGAGAGTATTGATGTGTTTCATTCATGACTATATTTGTCACTGATGTCAACATAGGAGTAATTCTGTTAAGACTAGAAGAATAGTAGTTAGTAATCTTATGATGTGTAGAAGTTGAGGAAGTTTTAGACAATGCAAAGTGGAGGACATGTTCCTAAGGTTTTCTTGATGATGTGGTTAAGAGGACTAAGTCTGACTCAATGGTGTATAGAAGTTACACTTGATATACTAGAAGCAGTGTAGAAACAAAGAACTGGAAAATAGAGTTCTGATGATCTATCACTATCTTTCATCTAAGATGTAATGAAGAGATGTGCAATTAAATAGTGATAGAGGATAGTTGTGTGATGATGCTAGTGTGTGCGCAAGATGTGGTTTCACACATGCGAAGATTTGTATAGGCTATAAGCTGACAGTGCTAATTAATTATCTTATTTTAATTAATTGGGAAAGCCTCAAGACAAACTCAAGGAATTATTATGAAGATACGATATAAAGGAAAGTTATTTTACTTGTTTATGATGTATCTTGAGGAATAAGATCAAGTGGAATGCAAATTATTAGTGAGAATTGTGAGAAGGAGTAGAATGCTTGTTAAATTCATGTAAGCAATCCAAGGGATCATTGGATTCATAGTATGAGATTTGGTTACAAGATTTAAAGGACCAGAAGTTTGATTGACAAGAAAGAGATAGAGGAAGGAACTACATTCTATAATTCTACAAGGAATAATATATAGATCATTTGGATAGGAGGTTCTTTGATCTTAACCTTGAAGCTATTTGTATAGTGGGTCCAGCTATCTTCCACAACTCCTAACAGGGTTGGCATAACTGCTAATAGGGTTGGAATCTCCTAACAGGGATTCAAAATCTCCTAAAAGAGGCTCATACATATACTAAATGTTGTAACAGACTCCTAATAGGGTCTATCCTCTAACAAGGAATATTTATATTAGTGCATCATCTTGTGGGTACCATCCCCACCGAGGTTTTCCATCTAATCAAGGGTTTCCCTAGTTAACATATTTGGTGTTAATTATGTATGCACATCTTGTTGTAGTTTCAGTTTACATTACTCATATGGTTAAGATTGTTTAAAGTGAATGATTTTGATAATAATTGGATAACTAATTCATCCCCCTTCTTAGTTATATCAATGGACTATATATTCTAACAATTGGTATCAAAGCATCAAATCCTTGAATATAAGGCTTAACAACTTTGGGAGATCAATGGTGAATATCTTTAGGAAGGATAGTCCAATATTTGATGGGGCCAACTATGATAGTTGGAAGGAAAATATGAAGACTCATCTACTATACATGGGTTCAAGGTATTGGCTTTTGATAAAAGCTAAGAAGGTAATTATTGAAGAATCAAAGTGAAAGGAATACAGTGAGGTAGAAATCGATTTGTTCATGTGTAACATGAGAGCTAGAGAAGCCCTAATATTAGATTTTCTAGAGAATGAATACAATCAAGTAAAGACATTTCAAACTTCTCATGAAATTTGGAAAACATTAGAAGTTACTTTTGAAGGTTATGATCATGCAAAAGGAATGAGATTGAAAAATTGGATTTGTGCATTTCAAGATGCTAAGATGATGGAAGTTGAATCTATAAGAAGTTATGTTGGTATAATATCATAAATTATTGTAGGTATCTGGTCTCTTAGTGGAACTAAAGTAGATGATGAGGTTATATGGAAGGTCTTAAAAATTTTAACACCACCATTCAAGAAAACATCTTAGATGATTCAGCTAGTAATGCCCTACACTAATGATTTCACAAAGGAAACATTGCTTGGAAGAATAGAATTTGTAGCAGCAAAAATGAGACATTCTGGAGAACTTTCTTGAGTTGAGATAGCTTTCAGTGCTTTGAACATTCAACCTAATGTATAAATAAGTGCAAGCATAAGAGGAGACTTTGTGAATAGTAATAGATTTAAATAATATAAGAAGATTGAAGAAGGAATAGTCCTTCTAGTAAGAAGAGAGAAAGATGGTAAGAAAATATTTAAATGTTGGACTTTTGATGAATATGGTCATTATGCATCTAAATTTCCTAAAAGAGAGAAAATGTTTAGAGAAAAATTTAAGGCTAGAAGAGATAAAGATAGAAATTGTTTATATGCTAATGAGGATGAAGAATCTAATAAAAGATGTCAGAGTGAAAGTGATGAGGAATTAGGATTTTTGGCTATCAAGGAAGATGATATTGATAGAGAAATTAGAGAAGAGAGATCTCTAGTTACCCAAGTTGAGAAGAAATCAAATTGGATAATTGATAGTGGATGTTCACATCACATGACTGGTGATATGTACAAATTTTTTAAGTTCAGAAATCATGATGGAGGTATTGTTAGATTTGGTAACAATGCAACCTATCATATTATAGGGATTGGATCTACAACTCTTGATGGTAAAACTAACACTAATGATGTTTACTTTGTTGATGGTTTAAAATATAATTTTTCAAGTGTTGGATAGTTGGAAGACAAGGGATATCTGTTGAAATTTATAGAGAAGACTTGCATTATCAAAGACAAAGATGGTAAACTAATTAGTATTGGAACTAGATCTAGAGGTAATGTATTTTGGTTGAATCCTACTAAAATAACATGTTCGGTTGCAAAGGTTGACAATAGTTGGTTATGGCATAGAAGGTTCTATTATTTAAACTTTGATAATATTGTGAAAGTTAGCAATACATTTGTAGTGAGAGATCTGCCTAAGATTATTAAGCCCACTAATGTTATTTGCAAGGAATGTATTTTGGCTAAGTAGAGAAAAGTATAGTTTCCTAGCAAGAAGTTCTCTACTATAGATAAATTGGATATTGTTCACACAGATCTAAGTGGTCCTACAAGAACCATAGGATTCTATGGTGAAAGGTACTTTATGATTTTTGTTGATGATTTCACTAGGATGACACAGGTAGCATTTCTTTAAGAGAAGTCTGAAGCTTTTGAGAAATTTAAGATATTCAAGAATAGAGTTGAAAATGAATCTAGTGTCAAGATTAAATGTTTGAGATCAGATAGAGGAGGAGAGTTCACCTCTAGAGATTTCAACATGTTCTGTGAAGAGAATGGAATCAAAAGAAAACTATTTTCACCTAGAACACCTAAATAGAATGGGATTGTTGAAAGAAGGAATAAGTCAGTAGCAGAAGTAGTGAGAGTGATGTTATTTGAGAATGATGTCTCAAAGAAATTTTGAAGAGAAGTAGTTAACACTATAGTATGTACTCTGGATAGAGTATAGATCAAAAAAGGTATGAGCATGACACATTTTGAGTTATGGTTTGGCCACTCACCATTAGTCAAGTATTTTAGAATCTTTGGAAGTAAGTGTTGCATAAAGGGAGATGATTATATTGGTAAGTATGATCCTAGAAGCGATGAAGGTATGTTTTTTGGTTACTTATTGAAAGTTAAAGCATATAGATGTTTCAATTATAGAACTAAGACAATAGTTGAGTGTGCAAATGTAAGGATTGATGAAAAGTTTGGTACTAAAGAGAAGATGCTAGATTTTAAGTCTGATGAAGAAGAGGATAATAGTAGACTTGTTAGATAGAATGTCAAAGTTTATTTTTAGACTAACAATAACTTGCAAAATGATGTATCTATTAAGAATAGAGAAGAAAAAAGATCTAAACCTAGAGAAGAGATAAGAGTTGAGATGTCAACTCCTACTTCTAGTAGAAATATGACAAATAATCACCCTCTAGAGAAAATAATTAGGAGCAGGGATAAAGGTGTGATGATAAGGAATAGAGTGAATGAAGAATTATGTCTGATTTCTCAAGTGGAACTTAAGAGCATAGATGAGGCATGTAAGGATGATAAGTAGATGAAAGCAATGAAGAAAGAACTAGATTAGATTGTGAAGAATGAGACATGGGAATTAGTTCCTAAACCTAAAGACAAAAATGTTATAGGAACCAAGAGAGTATTCAAAAATAAGATAAATGAGCAAGGAGAGGTTGTGAGAAACAAGGACATACTTTTTTGAAAAGGTTACTCACAACAAGAATACATAGACTATGAAGAGACATATGCACCTATAGCAATAATGGAAGCAATAAAGATGTTCTTGGCTTATGCAACAAGAAATACTTTCAAGGTTTATTAGATGGATGTCAAGTCATCTTTTTTGAATAGAGATTTTGAAGAAGAAGTCTACATTGAGCAACTTGATGGTTTCCCTTTGATAGAAGAAAAAAAAATTGTATGTAGACTAAAGAAAGCACTATATGGTCTAAAGCAAGCACCTAGAGCCTGGTATGTAAGGTTGGATAGGTATTTGTATAAGCTTGGATTTATTAAAGGTACAATAGATGGTAATTTATATTTGAGGAAAATTGATGATGGTTTATTCATCATTGTAATATTTATGGATGGCATACTATTTGTAGGAAATGATAAAGAAAGTGATAAGTTTGCTAAAGATATGAAAATGAATTTTAAATTAGCAAGATAGGAGAAATGAAGTTTTTTCTAGGAATGTAGATTTTGCAAAGCAGAGATGATATATTTATTTCACAAACCAAGTATCTAAAAGACTTTTTGAAAATATTTGGTTTAGAAAGTTGCAAACCTATTGGTACACCCATCATAACTGGTCACAAGTTATCTAGTAAAGATGAAACACCTAAAGTTGAGAAAAAAAAGTATAGATCTATGATTGGAGGATTGAAATAGTTGACTCACACCGGACCAGATATAGCAAATGCAGTTGGGATAGTAACAAGATTTAAAGTTGATCCTAAAGAGTATCATTATGTAGTAGTAAAGAGGATATTCAAATATTTGAAGGGTACATCTGATTATGGAATTTGGTGTGATAGATTAAGTGACTTTACTTTGAGCACATATATTGATACAAATTGGGTAGGTAGTATGGATGACAAAAAGAGCACCAAGGTGGAGCATTCTTTCTTACAGGAAGATTGGTTACTTGGTTGAGCAAGAAACATGACTGTATATCTCAAAGTATAGCTAAGGTAGATTATGTTGCAACAACAAATAGCTGTCATCAAGTTGTGTGGATGAAAAAAATGTTGAAGGATATTGGGATTGAGTTTGTATAACCTATTATCATTTACTATGATAACACAAGTACGATGTGTATGTCTAAGAATCTAGTATTGGATTCTAAGACAAAGCACATATCCATAAAGTATCATGTTTTGAGAGAGACTCATCTAAAAAGAAAATAAGGTTGGAGTATGTAAGTACTAAAGATTAGATTGCAAATATTTTTACAAAGCCTTTGCCTAAAGATACTTTTGGGTACTTAAGAGGTATGTTAGGGTTATTCCCCTACCTACTTCAAAGTAGATGATGCAAGGAGTGCATCAGTTCAGTTGTACATGCACTATGGTTAGACTATACTTAATGCTAATGCTTCCTATATGGGGAAGTATCTAGTATGAACTGAGTCATTGAAGACTCTTGGTATTTTGGTATTTTGTATTAAATAGTGTCTTTGGACACTTGAGCTGATTGAAAGAGTTGGAAGAAGTATATTATAATAGTTGGTATTTATAAATTGGTATTTTGTACTTGTATTGATCCCTTTGACATTGATGTCAATGGGGGAGAGAATGTGTAGATGAAAAACATTTCCTAGGAAAATGGGGAGAGAAAATATGAGAAAAGCACCTATTGAGTTGTCAATGGGGAAGTGTTGTCTCTTTAGGGAGATCTAGAACTATTCATTAATTACATAGAAGAATATGTAACTATGTAGAAGGATATCTTTATGGGAAGGATATGCAACTAGAAAAAATTTCAAAGTTTTTTACCATAAACAACTCATGATAGCAACCAGAAAATTCCAAATTGATGAAGAGGACTTGAGAAGATGACAACAAAGAAAACAACAGAGTATAGTTTGGCATTCTTGAACTTAGATGTTTTTCATCTATGTTGCCATCAATTCAAAAGGGGGAGATTTTTAGCATGAATGCTAATGATACTACATTGGGGGAGTATACTAAGCAATGGAGAGTATTGATATATTGCATTCATGACTGTATTTTTCATTGATGTCAACATAGTAGTATTTCTATTAAGAATAGAAGAATAGTAGTCAGTAATCTTATGATTTTTAGAAGCTAAGGAAGTTTTAAATGATACACAATGGAGGACATGTTCTTGAGGTTGTCCTGATGATGTGATTAAGAGGACTAAGTTTGAGTTAATGATGTACAAAAGTTACACTTAATTTACTAGAAGCAGTGCAAAAATAGAGCACTAGAAAATAGAGTTCTAATGATCTATCACTATCTTTCATCTAAGATGTAATGAAGATATGCATAGTTATACAATGATAGTGGATAGTCATATGATGATGTCAACATGTGCACAAGACATGGTTTCACACATGTGAAGATTTGTATAGACTATGAGCTGACAATGTTATTGCAATTATGAATTAATTAATTATCTTATTTTAAATAATTGAGAAAGCCTAAAGATCAACTCAAGGAATTATTATGAAGATACAGTATAAAGGAAATTTGTTTTCCTTATTTATGATGTATCATGAGGAAGAAGATCAAGTGGAATGTAAAGTATCAGTGCACAGTACGAGAAGGAGCAAATGCTTGTTGAATGCATGTAAGTGATCCAAGGGATCATTGTATGCATAGTATGAGATCTAGTTACAAGATCTAAAGGAGCAAAAGTTTGGTTGATAGGAAAAAGATAGAGGAAGGAAGTACATTCTATTATTTTCAAGGAATAATACAAAGATCATTTGGATAGTGGGTTCTTTGATCTTAACCTTAAAGTTGTTTGGGTAGTAGGTCCAACTGTCTTCAAAAATTCCTAACATAGTTGGAATCTCCTAACAAGGATTCAAGGTCTCCTAATAGGGACTCATATGTACTAAATGTTGTAACATACTCCTAACAAGGTCTATCCTCTAACAAGGAATATTTATATTAGTACATCATCTTGTGGGTACCATCCCCACTATGGTTTTCCCTCTGATCAAGGTTTCCCTAGTTAACATATTTGGTATTAAGTGTGTATGAATATCTTCTTGTGGTTTCAGTTGGCATTGCTCATATGGTTAAGATTATTTAAAGTGAATAATTGTGATAATGGTTGGATAACTGATTCACCCCCCTCTTAGTTATATTAGTAGACTATATATTCTTACATGTACATACATACATACATACATACATACATACATACATACATACATACATACATATATATATATATATATATAGGGAATTGCTTATGCAGAATTAGATTATCCTTAATAAGTTTTTATTTTATTATAATAATGTATCGCAAGAGGGTGTTTTAGGGTTTAGTAAGTGCTCATGTTGATGTTTGAAGGTGTTATAGGTTAGATCGACTAGATGAGTTAGGTTATGATAGAAGATGAGCTAGATGTTGTAAATAGTTTAATGATAAATATTTTTATGTTTTAATTAGTTTTAAATATCTTATGAAAATATCCAGCATTAGGTATTAGTATGTTATGATAGATTAATCTTTAAGTGCATAGTTATTCCTATTAGCGGATAGACCTAGTAAAGTGTAATAAGTGTTTAGTATTGGATTAAATTTAATATAACTTATGTTATTGATTAGATTACATGATGTGGAAGGTATGATAGTTAAGTAAGGTTTATCAAACCATTAAGTAGGGTTGAAACCCCAAATGTGACAATTATGAGGTGTGTTCCCATCCTCATGATAGGTGGTGAAACTTGTGATCCTAACTCTATTGAAAACTAAACCTATCCAACTTGAATTTAACTCAAGATATTGGAAACCCTAAATGTTTTCTTGAATATGATGTCACACTTGAACTACATTTTGATCAAATGAATTATGTTACCCAAATTAGGTGTACCTATAGCAACATAACCTAAGGTTTTGTCATGGTGCAGTAGGGTTGAGATGTCAACTTTGCATCCTTAGGAATTTCAACTGAAATTCTCTTCTCTCCCATTTAAACCTTATGTAACATATTCAATTTAGTATGTGTTAAACATGGTGTTGTTTGACTTTTAAAAATAAACATTTTAGGTGTTTTTGCCCTAATATTTTGGGCATGACAATTTTGATTGCATAGGACTCATGAAGTATTTAAAGAAAATGATTGCTACAATTAGGATTTTTGTGTAAGTTGGACTTTGAAAATGCTAATATTTTCATCTTATATTTATTTTTTTTCCTTATCCTACTTTATCATTCTCACAAATTAATTTATCTTTATCATTTATTATCCTTTCCTTGTTAGCTATTACTTACTATCTAAATTTTTTTAGTTTTCTTTTTTAGTTAAAAAAATTAGAGATCCTTGAATGTGGCACATTCAACTCTGAAAACTTGAAGAAAATTTGCCCCTTTTATAGTAAGGAGCTATAAAATGAGGTTTCTACAATAATTGGAGAGGACATTTTTTATGATTGGTCTACATTGTTATATGTGACATATTTGATTGCAATACTTTTATCCAATTATATTGATTTCATTCAATCATATTTTCATCTTATTAACCTTACAAATAATTTTGCAAAAGTGGAGTATATCTTTAGTCAATTAATTAATATAATAACATATAACTATAGTTTCTTCCATAAAGAAGGATGAGTTTGGGGATTAGTCTTGATCTATGATTAGGAAGAGGAATTAATTATTTAAATTATTTATGGAGCAATAAAAATATTTTCTATACATAGTCGAATACTTCAAAAATGCTATGGAAATTCATCAAGAATCCCAAGGTAACCAAGCAATTGAGCATCTCTTCAAGGTATTTAGGGCTAGCTGGTATCTTCTACACCACGTCGTTAACCCCTCACATGGTTTATGATTAATAAAAATTGGTGTATGTGTAGTAAGAAACATGAATAGAGATATAAATATAAATATATATGTTATAGTTATATGGACATAGATATTTATATCATATAAACATAAAATATTAAGATAAATGTAGGATGAGACATAAAAATCTATCATCCTAATAAAAGAAGCAAGAATTCAAAGATTACTCTATGTTATGTTATTTGATACTCTTAGAAAAAGGAAAATCTTTAAAGATGGCTTATAATTGACAAGAACAAATGAAAAAGGAGGAAATTCCAATACATAAATTGTGTGACCTATGTGATAGAGATTGCAATAGTTATGAACATATTGATAGTTAATTAGATCTAATATGTTTAAAGAGCTACAAAATTTATTGGAGGAAAACTACCATTTTCCTTTAAATGAAGAATGGTTACATGACCCCTAGGATTATATTGACTCATTATTTTAACATTTCTTTCATAACAATATTGCTAGAGAATATAAAATTAAAAAATAGATCATACTTAACAAATCTACACATAGATGAAAAAATTTAATATTGTTTATAAGAATTAAAAGGAAAGGAAGAAGAAAGAACTTCCTAGGTTATTTCATGAAGAGGTTTGATAGAAAGAAAGAGTTAGAGTGATAAAAAATTTCTTATTAATTAAATCATATTGATTTAATTATTAAGTCAATTATTATCTCTAGTTTACTTAAGCTAAACTTTGGCCATTTAATAATTAGATTTTTATTAATTATTATCATGCAACCTAGGTTTTACCTTTTAAGGTTTTGATCTCCTTTATATGGATTGATCTCTTTCTAATAATTCATTCACTTTTGATTATAGAAATTTCTCTTTTTGCTCATCAAGAATGTCATATCTACGGATCTCAAAATTTCAACCTCCATAGCTTTTGCTTCTCTCTTTTCTTGTGATAGGTGTTTGCATGCAGGTGATAATTGGGTGTTGTGGGGTTGATCTTTCATCAAATTTGACTTCAACTTCACATGGTATCATATCTTCATGCCCTTATTTTATTTGTGATGGATTTGGAATTAGTTTTCAGATCTATATTTCTTCTTTTAGAGAGTTTCACTTTTATAGCTTTTTGTGTTGGATCTAGGGGGTCGCCATTTTTTAGTGCACTTTGAGCCCAAATAGACCACACTATTGAGCTCAGAGTGCCCAAAACCCCTATTTTCATATAAATTTTGTCCAATTTGGACACAATTAGAATCTAAGCCAAAAAAAAATGATTTTCAGAGGAAACAATTTTGTGATTTTCAGTTTGAAAATTGAGATTTTTGGCATAGAAATCATAATTTTTTTATGAAAATTGAGATTTTTTGAAATGGAATCAATATTTTTTGATGCAGAAATCAAGATTTTTGACACAAAAATTAAGATTTTTTGGCACAAAAATTGAGATTTTTAGAATGCAAATTAAGGCACTTTATCATGAAAACTAATGTATTTTGGCATGGTTCCCAATGTAATTTTTTCTACTTTTGGTACATACCTCAAGTCATTAGTTTTAAATCTTGGGCCTTTCCAACTTTCTTTTGACCTACCTATGGTTTTTTGGCCATAACTTATTCATCCAGACTCCACTTCTCACAAATGAGATATTGTCAAAAAATTAATTTTGAGCTCATCATGGTATCATAGTAGTATAATTTATTTCAATTTTTTATTTTGTTTGGTTGCCAATTTATGTAGTCAAAGCCAAAGGTTCTATTTGGCATTCCAAGAGACATATCTTTAGACATTTTATTTTCTAGATTTTGTTCCATGCACATCACATTCATTTTTTTTATTTTGTTTGCATTCATGGGTTGTACTATCTCTCATTTAAAACTTATGTCTCTTTTGATATTTGTTGATATCCTTTTTTAGTATTTTTTGTAAATGCATTGCTCAATAAAGTGTCACTCTATTGCATTTCAAGATCTTGCACATCTTTGTGTTTTGTTGTAGCCACACTACATTATAAAGTGCCTCGCAAGGTTTCATGTTGGCCATATTCACCATATTTTCCATCTTCCTTTTTCAACTAAGTGTTCCTTCCATGACATTAGCCTCATGATGTATCAATGACATTTGCCATTATAGGTGTTTGTACTTCTTTTGCTCTTTGGATGTTTCTAGTTCTTTTTTATACATGATATATTGAATTCAGTTTCAGTGTTCACATCTTACCTCTTAACATTATAGGGGGGTTATTTTGGTTTTATTACTTTCTTGGTTTCATGGAGTGAGCTATGTACTTAGTATTTGATTCTATGTACCAGATGATTGTAGTGGTCAGATACCTATGGATTTCCATGAGATGGATCATTTACCATAGAGACATTTTTTCATTCCCATTTTTGAAGGCCATGAAGATAATTTCCATATTTGATTGATCAGCTCTTCAGACTTAGTCTTCTCTACCTGGTCATATTCTATATAGCAGAGGTTTTTCAGATCAACACTTTGGCAATGTTTGCAAATTCATGCTTCAATGATTTTATTCATGATCATCTTTTGTTCCTATCCTATGGGACATTCCCTAGTTTGAAGGCTTCTTTAGCACTTTACTAGTTCTTTTCAATATTATTTCTATCTCTTTTTGGAGTAGGGTTTTTCCCTTATAGTTTTCTCTATTTCTCCTCTTTTTAGAGATTTTGTTGTGCTTGGGTACCTCATTAGACTTTATTACCAAGATCCAAATTTCCTTTTAGTAGTAGTTTCTAGGTTTTTAGTTTTTAACTTGAGTAGGGGTGTTAGAGTAATAATTTTTTTCTTATTAAATAAATCATATTGATTTAATTATTAAGTTACTTATTATCTCTAGTTTACTCAAGCTAAACTTTGGGTATATAATAATAATTTCTTTTATTAATTATTATCATGCAACCTAGATTTACCTTTTTAGGGTTTTCATCTCCTTTATAAGGATTTATCCCTTTGTAATAATTCATTCACTTTTGATATTGATTTCTTTTTTTTCTCATCAAGAATTTCTCATCTTTGGATCTAGGAATTTCAGCCTCCATAGATTTTTCTTCTCTCTTTCTATGATAGGTGTTTGCATGTAGGTGATTCTTGGGAGCTATGGGGTTGATCATTCATCAAATTCAACATTGTATCAGATCTTCATGTCCCTTTTTTGTTTATGAGATATTTGGCATTAGTTTTCAAATCTATATTTTTTTCTTTCAAGTAGTTTAATTTTTAGAGGTTTGTTTTTTGTATTGTATCTATGGGGGTCACCATTTATTTGTGTAGTGTGAGCTTAAATGGACCTCATCATTGAGCTTAGAGCACACAAAAACCCTTATTTTTATATAAAATTGTCCAATTTGGACACAGTTAGCATCCTAGGCAAAAAAACTATTGCTCCTAGATTAGACACATTTCTCGAGGCAATAATTTTTAATTTTTGGCTAGAAAATAAATGTTTTTCAGCATGCAAATCAAGATTTTTTGAAATGGAAATCAAGATGTTTCAACATAGAAATCAAGATTTTTGGCACAAAATTTGAGACATTTTTTTATCAACATTGAGATTTTTGGTACAAAAATTGAGATTTCTTGGCATAAAAAATGAGATTTTTGGGATGCAAATCGATATTTTGTGGAATGGAAATCAAGATTTTTGGTACATAAATCGAGGCACTTTGGCATGTAAACCAATTTGTGTCTGGTATGAATCCAAAGGTAATTTTTGGTACTTTTTGGCAAGGATCCTGAGGTAGTAATTTTTTATTTTTTCCTTCCAGCTCTTTTTTGATCTACCTATGATTTTTTTGGTCATAACTTGCTCATTAGGACTCCTTTATTCACAAACAAGATATAGTCAAAAACTTGATTCTAAGCCCATCATGATGGTTCTATTTATTTGGATTCTTGATGTTTTTTGGTTGCAAATATATGTAGTCAAAGTCAAAGGTTCTATTTTGTACACTACGAGACATATATTGAGACATTCTATTTTCCATATTTTTCTCTAGGCACATCCCATTCATTTCTTTTTCTTTTTTATATTATGGTGGATATCTTGGTTGTATCAAGTCCAAAGAACAATTTTGTTTCTTCGCATGATTTTTCATGGGTTGTACTATCTCTTGTATTAGCCTTATGTCTCTTTTGATCTTTATTAACATTCATTTTTAGTTTTTTCATAAACACACTGAGATAAAGTGTCACTATATTGCATTTTAGGATCTTGCACATCTTTGTTTTTTTTTGTACTCATGCTACAATATAAAGTGCCTTGGGGGGTTTCATGTTGGCCATATTCTCTATCTTCCTTTGTTGAGGGAGTGTTCCATCCATGACATTAGCCTTATGATGTGTTGATGACACATGCCATTATATGTGTTTGTACTTCTTTTGCACTCTCGATGTTCCTGGTTCTTCTTTCTTTATGAGATATTGAATTTAGTTTCAGTGTTCACATCTTACCTATCAGCATTATAGGGGGTTTATGTTGGTTCTATTTCTTTCCTGGTTCTATGGAGTGAGCTATGTACTTAATATTTGATTCTATGTACTAGGCAACTGTAGTGGCTAAATACCTATGCATTTTGGTGAGATGGATCATTTATCATATAGACATTCTTTCGTTCCTATTTTTGGAAGCCATAAAGATATCTTCCATCTTTGATTAATCAACTCTTCAGACTTAGTCTTCTCTACCTAGTCATGTTCTATACAGTCTAGAGGTTTTTCAAATCAACAGTTTGGCAATGTTTGCAACTTTATGCTTCATTGATGTTATTCATGATCATCTTTTGTTACTATCTTATGGAATATTCCCTTGTTTGAAGGCTTCTTTAGTCCTTCACTAGTTCTTTTCAACATTTTTTCTATATCTTTTTGGAGTAGGGTTTTTCCCATGTGGTTTCCCCTATTTCTCCACATTTTAGAGATTTGGCTATGCTTGAGTACCTCATCAGGCCTTGTTGTCAAGATCCAAATTTCCTTTCTATAGTAGTTTCTATTTTTAGCAACTCCCTAAGTTTATATTAAGGGGAGGTGTTAGAGTAATATAGTTTTTTCTTATTAAATAAATTATGTTGATTTGATTATTAACTCACTTATTATCTCTAGTTTACTTAAGCTAAGCTTTGGGCATATAATAATTAATTCTTTTATTAATTATTATCATGCAACCTAGATTTACTCTTTAGGGTTTTTATCTCATTTATAAGGATTTATCTCTTTGTAATAATTCATTCACTTTTGATTATAGCAATTTCTCTATTTGCTCATGAAGAATGTCTCCTCTGTGGATCTAGGAATTCCAACCTCCATAGCTTTTGCTTCTCTCTTTCTATGAGAGGTGTTTCATGCAGGTGATTCCTACGAGCTATGGGGCTGATCTTTCATCAACTTCAACAAAAACAATAAAAATAATTATAAGGATAATAAAATTTCTTGATTAGCCTATACAATGATGTAATCACATATAGGGATTTTGATTGCATAGGACTCATGAGGTATTTAAAGAGAATGGGTTCTTCTATGAGATTTTTTTTTTTGTTTAAGTTGGACTTTGAAAATGGTAATTTATTTTCATCTCATCTTTCTTCATTTTTCTTATCCCACTTTATCTTCCTCACAAATTTATTTATCTTTATCTCCTTTCCTCATTAGCTATTGTCTACTATCTAAAAAAAAAAATCAGTTTTTTTTTAGTTAAGAAATTGGAGACCTAAATGTGGCATGTGAACTCTAAAAACTCTTGAAATTTTGTCCCCTTGATAGTAAGGAGCTAGAAAATGAGGTTTTCAAAATAATTGGAGAGGATTTTTTTTTAATGATTGACCTAGATTGTTATATTCAACATTTTTGATTGTAGTACATTTATCATATTATATAAATTTGATTCAATAATATTTTCGTCTTGTTAACCTTATAAATAATTTTGCAAAAGTGGAGTATATCTTTAGTCAAGAAATTAATATAATAATGTATAACTATAGTTCATTCCATGGAGAAGGCTGAGTTTGGGGATTAGTCATGGTTTATGATTAGGAAGAGAAATTAATTATATAAACTATTTATAGAGAAACAAAAATATTTTCTATATGTACACATAGTCAAACACTTTTAAAATGCTATGGAAATTCATCACGACTCTCTAGATAACCAAGCAATTGAGTATCTCTTCAAGATGTTCCAGGCTAATTGGTTTCTTCTACACCATGTCCTTAACCCCCCACCCCATTTAGGAGAAATAGGATTAGGTGTATGTGTAGTAAGAAACATGTATGGAGATATCAATATAAACATTTGTTATAGATATATGGACATAGATATTTATATCTTCATATAAACATAAAATATTGAGATAAATTCAAGATAAAACATAAAAATATACCATCCTAATAAAAGAAGAAAGAATTCAAAGTTTACTCTTTGTTATGTTATTTGATAGTTTTTAAGACATGACCTATAATTAACGAGAACAAATGAAAAAGGAGGAAGAATTCTAGTACATAAATTATGTACCTATGAGATAGAGATTGGAAAAGTTATGAACATATTGATGTTTAATTAGATCTAATATGTTGGAAGAGCAAAAACCTTTATCAGAGGAAAACTATCATTTTCCTTTGAATGAAGAATGGTTACATGACCCCCTAAATTATATTGGCTCATTAGTTTAACCTTTATTTTGTCACAATCTTGCTAGAGAATATAAAATTAAAAATTACATCACACTTAACAGATCTACACATAGAGGAAAAAATTGAATATCATTTATAAGAATTAAGAGGACCAGAAGAAGAAAGAACTTGCTAGCTTATTTGATGAAGAGGTTTGATAGAAAGAAACAATAAACACAATGATAAGGAAAGGTAAAATTTGTTATATTGAAGAAGTTTACAAAGAAACGAAGAACATATGGATGAGAAAAGGATATACTAATGTTGTTGGGAACATCATTCATCAAAGACCTATCTCAAAGTATATGAGATTCATTGCATAAGGTTATTTTTCTATGTGATACTAATTTAATCATCAAAAACAAAATCCATTTCTCGATTAGCCTGCACAAGGATGTAATTTCTTATAGAGATTTTGATTGCATAGAACTCATGGGG
Source organism: Cupressus sempervirens (assembly GCA_028749045.1). NCBI lineage: Eukaryota > Viridiplantae > Streptophyta > Pinopsida > Cupressales > Cupressaceae > Cupressus > Cupressus sempervirens. Next base: position 156,415,812 of record CM053788.1, on the reverse strand, counting down.
TATTTAAAGAGAATGATTGCTTTAATTAGGTTTTTTTTGTTTAAGTTGGACTTTGAAAATGATAATATTTTCATCTCATCTTTCCTTGTTTTTCTTATCCCACTTTATCTTTCTCACAAATTAATTTGTCTTTATCTATTATCATTTCCCCATCAACTATTGCCTACTATCTAAAAAAAAATTAGCTTTGTTTTCAGCTAAGAAATTGGAGATCCTTAAATGTGACACATTCAACTCTAAAAACTTGAAATTTTGCCCCCTTGATAGTAAGGAGCTAGAAAATGAGGTTTCCACAATTATTGGGGAAGATTTTTTTGATGACTGGCCTAGATTATTATATCCAACATAGTTGAGTTTAGTACTTTTATCCAACAATTTAGATTTGGTTCAATCATATTTTCATCTTGTTAATCTTACAAATAATTATGCAAAAATGGAGCATATTGTTAGTCAAAAAATTAATATAATAATGTAAAAATATGGTTTGTTTCCATAGAGAAGGTTGAGTTTTGGGATAGGTCATCGTCTATGATTAGGAAGAGGAATTAATTATTTAAACTATTTATGGAGCAATAAAAATATTTTATATACTAACATAATCAAATAGTTAAAAAATGCTATCGAAATTCATTACGACTCCCTTTATAACCAACCAATTGAGTATCTCTTTAAGGTGTTTAGGTCTAATTGGTTTGTTCTACACTATGTCCTTAATCTCCCACCTTGATTAGGAGAAGTAGGAGTGGGTGTATGTATAGTAAGAAACATGTATGGAGATATCAATAAATAAAAAGATATATAAATATGAATACATATATTATAGGTATATGGGAATAGATATTTATATCTTCATATAAACATAAAATATTGAGATAAATGCAAGATGAGACATAAAAATCTAAAATTCTCATAAAAGAAGAAAGAATTCAAAGATTACTCTTTGCTATGTTATTTGATACTTTTACAATAGGGAAATATTCAGAAATGGCCTATAATTGACAACAAATGAAAAAGGAGGAAGAATTCCAATAGATAAATTATGTGACTTATAACATAAATATTGTAATAGTTATGAATATTTTGATATTCAATTAGATCTAATATGTTGGAAGAGCTACAAAGCTTATTATAGGAAAAGGGTGTGTGTACCAAGATTGTGTACAAATTAGTGGACACCACACAAAAAAGCTAAAAAATGTCAATAACCCAATCGGGTTATATGAAATTTCAAAAAGCAGCTAGGGTTGGTTACCAAGCCTAGAAAAAATACATTAAAAACAAAACCCACTTGGGTTTTGAAACCTAATCAGGTTTCTAGGATACAAAATCTATGCAAAACCTAATTGGGTTTTCAAAAAATAGAAATAGGATCCACTCTAGAAGCCACAACTTTAACATCCAGACTCCAATTGACTCTATTCAAAATGCATTGGAAAGATATTGAAGAGATATAAAACATAATGAAAGAATTCTAGTACATAAATTATGTGACCTATGAAATAGAGATTGCAATAGTTATGGACATATTGATATTTAATTAGATCTAATATGTTGGAAGAGTGACAAAATTTATTAGAGGAAAACTATCATTTTCCTTAGAATGAAGAATGGTCACATGACCCCCTAGATTATATCAACTCATTTATTTAACATTTATTTCATCACAATTTTGCTAGAGAATATAAAATTAAAAATTATATCACACTTAACAAATCTACACATGGAGGAAAAACATGAATATTGTTTATAAGAATTAAGAGGAAAGGAAGAAGAAAGAACTTCCTTGGTTATTTGATGAAGAGGTTTGATAGAAAGAAACATACACATAATGATAAGAAAATTTAATTCTTTATATTGAAGAAATTTACAAAGAGATAAAGAACATATGGATGAGAAAAGAATATATGAATGCTATTGGAAGCATCATTCACCAAAGGTCTATCTTAAAGTATATGACATTCATTTCATAAGGTTAGTTTTTTTATGTGATACTAGATTTATCATGGAAGACACAATCCATTTCTTGATTAGTATTCACAAGGATTTAATTTCATATAGAGATTTTGATTGCATAGGACTCATGGGACTTTGAAAGAGAATGATTGCGATAGTTAGGGTTTTTTTTTTTTTGTTTAAGTTGGACTTTGAAAATGGTAACATTTTCATCTCATTTTTTTGGTTTTCCTTATCCTACTTTATCTTTCTCACAAATTAGTTTATCTATATCTATTATATTTTCCTTGTTTACTATTCTCTGTTGTCTAAAAATTCTTAGCTTTGTTTTTCAATTAAGAAATTAGAGATCCTTAAATGTGCCACATCAACTCTGAAAACTTGAAGAAATTTTGCCTCCTTGACAAAGGAGAAAGAAAATGAGGGTTTTAGAATAACTGGAGAGGATTTTTTAGATGATTGTCCTAAGTTGTTATTGATGAAGGGTGCTCCCCTTGATACCATAAACACATAGCAAAAAAAAAGAAACAACAATAATTTGTGAGAACAAAATATGGGATTCTTATTAAATCATTGCAAATGTAGAATTACAAAATTCAAAATTACAATATAACAACCCACATGGGTGCCTTCATTATAGTAATCTACAAGACAAAGCTATGAACTATCACCCAAAGATGTCCTAGACAATGTTTGGACATTTCTTAAATAGGCAATTTTATGCCACCTGGGAAGGTTCTAGACACTCAAATTTAATACCTAGGGTTGGCAGACCCTAACAATACATATAAAGTTGGCCAAATACATTTTTGACATATATTTTAGAAGTTTTGGTCGGTCCAAGTTTGGAAGGCCATAACTTTCAAGTAGCTCTTAGCATTGGTGGATAATAGCATTAGGACATGCGGTCATTTCTTTGATTGGCTATTGTAACCACTTTTTGAAAACCTTAGCTTCTAATCTATAGGCTCAAAAATGCGCAAGTTCCCATATGTCAAGTTTTCAAGCCTCATCTAGGCACTTTTAGGCCTCCAAGAGTTAGCCTAAAGTTTATATACCAAAATTTCAAACCAAAAATCTACAATAAATCCATGAATATGATGATATGGCACTAAAGCTCAATTGATAGGTTGATATATCCAAGATGAGTATCCACCTCTAAAATTATGACATTTTGAGCTTGTATGACTGACTTACTAAGCATAAAGCCTCCATAGACAACAACTCTGCATTAAGACAACTCTTATTCAAACAACTAAAATTAAATATTTTTGGTTGATGCAAGATTGCTCTTACACCCAGGATGCTCTTACAACAGTTATATCTAACATAGTTGATTTTGTTGGTGTAAATAAGTATTTACTATTTACACTTATTTAAGTTTACTTAGGTTAGTTCATTATTTTATTATTTATTTTGTGAGACACTTAGGAGTTTGTGTACCTTTATGAGTTTTCATGTGGACAACACAGAAGTGTGTAACTCTAATTCAGTACATGGTGTCTACAACACTGGAGTATGCATCATTCACTAAGTTGTCATATAGACAACATAGTTATTCACACTCCTAATTTAGCTCATGTTGTCTAAAATATAAATTTGCATGCTACACCATTGTAGGCTTATCCTCTCATCATCACACTTACTTCCATGCTTAATGTAGGATAACCTGTATCTGGTGGACATGTGCCTAGTTGTATGACTTATCATGATGTTAATTCCTAGGCATTCTAGATGCATCTCAGATGCCTTTATATACAAGCACTCCTACTATACTTGTACATTAAATTGAATACTATATAGTTATTCTAATCATACTCTAGTCTATTTTGTGCTTGTGTTTGAGTTCCTTGGTCTTGGATGAATTTTTCTAGGAAAATTCTTACATTGAAACCTTTGGCTACTAGTCTAGCCTTATCTTATTAATGCTTTCATTAGCTCCAAATTTGGTTCGATAGATCAACTTACATTGAACCACCTTTCTTCCCTTAGGAATGGGAACTAAGTCCCAAGTGTTTTTTTCATCAAGAAGTTATATTCTTCCTCCATAGCCTTGTCCCATTTTGGAATACCTAATGCTTCATTAAATGACTATGGATCTAAAACAATGGCCATATATGCATGTGGAAATGACTTGTGTTGTGACCTAGTTCTTCGAGTGTTTGAAGGATTACCCACCAATGAACCTGCTAAATCAAGGGTCTTTTGTGCCCAATGAGGTTTAGTGGAAGAAGAAGGAATGTCCTCAACTGTTTATGGACCCTATGAAGGTGGTGGCCTATGAGTAAAGGTTGAAGGAATCTCATCTTTCAAGTCACAATCATCACTGTGATCATTGTCCATGAAGGAGGAAGAAGGAGTTGAAGAAGCCAAACTTGGACAAGTTTCTTTGAAGTGAACAATCCTCTCATAAAAGATTTCATGAGTCTCTAGGTCTATGAGTTTGTATGCCTTGAGATGGTTAGGATATCCAACAAATGTGCATGGTTTGATTTGAGGTTCTAAGGCCTTTCTCTTTTGTGGATGTATCCTTGCCCATGCTGGAAAACCAAAAACTTTGAAGTGCTTTACACTTGGTTTTCTGCCATACCATGCCTCAAAAGGTGTTACTCCATCTAAGGCCTTATGCAGACTTCTATTTTGGGTGTAGTTGGCACAACACATGGCTTCTGCCCAAAACACTTGATCTAGAGACTTGTGTTGAAGAATACAAGTGGTCATTTCCTTAAGGGTTCTATTCTTTCTTTCAGTGACATTGTTCTATTGTGGAGTGCATGCAATTGAATTTTGAAGATCAATACCCTCATGAGTGCAAAAGTCTATAAGTCTAGAGTTGACATATTCCTTACCATTATCTGTTCATAGAATCTTGATGGCTATCCCTAATTTTTTCTCAACTTGAGCTTTGAAGATGATGAACTTGTCAAATACTTCACTCTTATGAGCTAGGAAAAAGACCAAGTGTATCATGAAAAGTCATCAATAAAAGTTAGAACATAGTGAGCCTTACCAAAATATGGTACTATAAAAGAGCCAGCTACATCACTATGAACCAATTCAAGAACATCAGTTGCCTTCCAAGACTTCCCCTTGTCATATTTCTCTTCGAGATGCTTGCCTACTTCACAACCTATGCATACACCCTTTGAATAATTGACTTGAGGTAGACCAATGACCATATCCTTGTTGTTGAGTTGTTGAAGGTAGTGATAATTGAGATGTCCAAATCTCTCATGCCATAGTTTACTTTGTGTGTTTGAATGAGTCAACAAGGCAAGGGAAGTGGACTTAGGGACAAAATGTGAGAAAGAATAAAGTCTTGTCTCATGATTTTCCTTTCCAACCACCACCATAGAATCATCTTTGAGATTCTTCACCACAACTGTATCAGGGAGGAACTCTAGTTTTTTGCCACATCCATAGTGAGTTATCTGATAGATGGAGAGAAGGTTGGTGCTAAGGTTAGGAACATGTAGAACATCCTTGAAGACCCCATTGTCCAACTCATCATTGCCTTTCCCTTGAACTTCCACTTGAGTATCATGTCCCACATAGATTTAAGGTACATTTGATGTTTTCATAGAGGTAAATTGCTCCCTTGAAGCACTCATATGATGTGTTGCTCCTAAATCAAGAGCCCATTCCTCAACATTGTTTGTACTTGCAACTAAAGCTTGTCGCTTACCTTTTGAAGTGGATGAAGATCCCTTATCCTTATATGCATTTGGCACATCAAGTTTGTGTTTCCTCTTTAAGTTGACCAATTCATCAATCTGATTGTCCTTGCACTCATGTTCATCATGACCATTCCTCTTACAATAGGAACAATTTTTCTTCTCCTTTTTGTTGGAATTGTTCCCCTCTTGGTTATTTTTGGAAGAAGACTTTCCTTGTTGTGAAGAAGATTTTTGAGTGGAAGAAGATTGATTTGAGGAAGATTGTTGTTTCAAGGAGGATTGTTGTGTGTCATCTTGTGGCTTAGCCTTCCACTACTTTTGTTTCTTGTTGGAGTTTTTACCACATGAATTCCCTTCATTTTCTACCAAGGCTTTGGTCTTGGAGGAATAGAGAATTCCCATACCCACTAGATTATCATGTTCTAAGACCAACATTTCTAAAAAAAATTTGAATGAAGGCTTAATGTAGGCACTACCCATCATTAGTTTGTGAGTGTTAAAACTAGAAACAAAAGGAGCATATTTAGGTGGAAGATGAGTCATGATGTGTTTGATCATCTTTCCATCCTTGATGGGTTCACCACAATCCTCAAGTTGTGCCCTATAGTTTTCTACTTGGGTAAGATAGTTTTTGATGGTTTCGAAAGTCCTAGGATCCAACTTGAGAAGTTTATCCTCAATGGTGTAAGCCATGTCTTCATCTAGTACCCCATACAAAGCTTCAAGTTTAGCCCAAACATCTATTGGAGTGGTAAGCTTCCTAATGTGATACTTGACAGGATTTGAGATATGTTTCAAAAAGGTTCCTAGAACCATCTCTTGTTTGGATTCCTAGTCTTCTTTTTGAACTTCATCAGCATCATTAGGAGGTTTCTTTACTGCACCAGTTACATAATGTAGTAAACCTTTTTCTACCAATGGTTCCTTAATGTTTTCTTTCCAAGTAGCATAATTATGTGGAGTTAACTTTGAAAAATAACCCATAATGCAAGAGCACAAGATCAAGGAGACACAATACATAGTGCACACCCCACCTTTTCACTCAATCAAAAAAATCCCCCCCAAAATGAATGATTTTGGCACTTTATATATGTCGTGCATTTACAATAGGCCACTTGTCAAAATGGACAAAGTGGACTTCTAATTTTGCTGATTACAACCTCTATAGAGAATACAAATCTAGAATTTTACAATGTAGCTCAAAGATACAACAATTATGAAGCAATAAAATACAAAACATGACCTATTTATGAAAGTGGTATTTTTTTCCACACAAGCCTACAATCTGATTGCAGATCTGAAAGTAGAAAAAAAAATATACACTTTCAAAAAAAATAGAACCTAAAAAGGAGTTCCGATGAGCCCATATGGTGCATTTGAAGTTGCAAAATGTAGGATTGGATAGGTATAGTCAACAAAAAACATTATTTTTGACATATCCATGCACCAAAACTAGACAATAGCTTACCACTAAAAAGATTAGAAAAATCTACCCAAAATCAAAAAAAATTGCACCTGATTTGGAGTCCAAATGACTGAGTTATGGCCTCTCAAAGTTGGTCTACCAAATCAAAACTACATTTGAAGAGGGGTCTAGAGAGGAAAATATGATGCTCAAACAACTATCATAGTAGTTCAAATTTTCCCTAGAATGATGGTCAGATGGTCATCAATTTTAGCTTAGCAATTTGCTGATGTCAACAAAAATGTAGGCCCCTGCTGACATGGTGATGATATCACCTGTACAGCTGATGATGTCACCAGATACGGTTGTACAAAAATGTATGGAAAAAATGATGTGCACTACTAATTCAATGCTAACTACATTTTTCAGCTACTGACGTGGGATGAGAGGTCAGTCGTACCCTTGCTGATGTGGATGATGACTATATATCCACATAGGCTAATTGGTTTTGTATAGTCAACATTGCTAACTTGGTGGTAGCTCCACATGTCTACATGGTCTATGCTAGAGTAAGATGACACGGGCCTTAGGCATTGTGAGCTAGTACTCTATAGGGTGGACATGTGTGAGTCCACTGTTAGAGGATTTCAGCGAAGTGGGCCACCAGAAAAATTATGTGGCGATGGCTGGAATATAAAAAATGGCTACCAAGGGTTGAAATTTAATCCCACATTCATGGGTTGAGAGTGCTTAGCTCTCTTTAAAAGGAAATTTTCACAAGCTAGAAGTAAATTGGGCCACAGTTGAATAGGCCCAACAATGAGGGAATTTTTCGATGATGTGTCGTCTAGCCGGTGAGGAATATGCCAATATTATTCACCGATAAAATTATAGTGTGCTAGCCAAATTTAAAATATTCACTGGAATGTTGTAGATGAAGCCCACCAAATCAAAAAGAATATTCTACCAAATATTCTCTATAGGGTTGAGATGTGACTGCCTGGTTCTGCAAAAAAAATTTCTTTGCACACCCAACTAGGCTAAAAATCTCAAAAAAAATGAAAAATACAAAGAAAAATCATAGATCTAAAAATTAATTAACCAGATTGAAAAATGACCTTACCAGATTTGCAAATCAGGCCTTTGAGTTTTAGTTTGCAAAAAAAAATTGCCTCAAAATTGACTTTGGCCTAAAATAGGCAAATTTATAGCCAATTTTCACCAAATCATCACTCCAAACATAATGGTGAGGTCTTCTTTGGCTCTAGATGCTCCCAATTGTTGTTGATGTTTTGGATCTAAATCGGGTCCCTTTGAGAGATGAAGAAACAAGGTCTTCAATGGCTATGTGAAAAGAATCTCCCTCAGCTCTGATACCATGTAAGAATTTTCCTTAGGGAAAAATTCACCCAAGACCAAGAAACTCAAACACAAGCACAAAATAGACCAAAGTATGATCAGAATAACTATATAGTATTCAATTCAATGTACAAGTACACTAGGAGTGCCTATATATAAAGGCCTCTAAGAGGCATCTAGAATGCCTAGGAATCAACATCATGATAAGTCATACAACTAGGCACATGTCCACTAGATATGGGTTATCCTCCATTAAGCATGGAAGTAAGTGCAATGATGAGAGTATAAGCCTATAATGGTGTAGCACACAAATTTATGTTGTAGACAACATGTGCTATATTAGGAATATGAATAACTATGTTGTCTACATGAAAAATTAGTGAATGATGCATACTCCAGTGTTGTAGGCACCATGTGCTGAATTAGTGTTGTGCACTTCTATGTTGTCAACATGACAACTCATAAAGGTACACAAACTAAATAAATAATAAAATAATGCACTAACCTAAGTAAACTTAACTAAAGTGTAAATAGTAAATACTTATTTACACCAACAAATTTTAGTACTTTTATCCAAATGTATAGATTTGGTTCAATCATATTTTCATCTTATTAACCTTACAAATAAGATGGAAAAGGAAAGAGATAATAATCTCAACATTCAAGTTGTCCAAAATAAGGGAAGCTATGTTAGAATTTCTTCCTTTTTCATTCTTATGAAGTTTACATCTTGTTAACATTCTAGTCATGTTTGTTATTAGTGACATACATTTATTCAAATTGTGAGTTAATACCAAGCATATTGTACAGTTAACAGTGTTAACCAAACATTTTAGTTGTTACCAAGTTCTACAATTGCTACTAAGTCCTTTGGACAAATTTCAATTTGTACTGAGTAGTTACTACAAAGGTGATGATCAACAATGTAAACTAAGCATCTTAGTGTATGCCAAGTTTACCAGTGCAAACTAAGTTGTGCAATGCTTACCAAGTTTATAGTTGATGTGGTGTGAGTCTAGTGTTAACCAAGCTACTCAGTGTTAACCAAGTGACTCAAATTATACCAAGCTTGAGGTGATAGAATTGACCGAGCTATGCAATAAGAATCAAGTGATTTAGTTTATATGCTAAGTTTTGTAGTATTTGCCAAGTCGCCAGTGCAGACCGAGTTCAAGAATACTTGCAAGTGATTAGTATGGACCAAGCTTCTATGTCTACTGAGTGCATGATGATGTTGAGCATTGATAATGGATGCGAAGTATTAGAACCTCACCAAGTCAATCTTTAGAGCCTGAGTTTCTACATTTTGGCTACTTTGTAATATTTATGTAAACTTGTATTGTGGCCGACTTTGTAATTATGTAATTGGATTGATATATATGTAATGTATTGTATCACATCCAAATGTATGTAAGGAAGTAATGTAATCATCTGAGAAGAGTAGAAGAGTGAATTAAAAAGGATACAATAGTATAAAAAGTAGCAAAGATATACCTATCATAGCAAGGTGATTTGTACACTTAGAGGAATCTCATTTAGAAAACAAAGTTGTAGATCAAAGATCAACCATTGTTTCATCCTAGCATGTGGATCAGTCAAATTCTTTAACAAGGTGGACCTAGCAATCTTATGTAAATATCTTAACCAAGTGCATACTTCATTATATGTATTTAAATCCTTTTGCAAGGTGGACCCAGCAGTCCTTATTGCTCCTAATAGGGTAGATCATTAGAGATGATCATTGTAAGCCTTAACAGGCAAACTTTATATTGCAGTACTAAAGCTTGTGGGTATCATCCCCACCCTAGTTTTACTTTCTATTTGGAAGATTTTTGGGTCACCAAATCTTGTGTTAAAGTGTTATGTATACTTTCATGTTTGTTAATTTTTTATGCATTCAGTTAGATCAAAATTCACATAAAGGAATAATTGATAATTGGGATAAAAGTTTTAGAAGTTACCGATTCAGCCCTCCCCTCTCAGTAACTTAGCCTATCATAATATTTCCAACATGTATACCATATTTTTGCTTGACTTTGATAGATTGGGAAGAATAAGTTTAAATTTATCCAATTCATTTAAGTTTAGGGAAGGTCGGATGTTATGGCCATATAATTTGAGGTAGTTTTCAAACCAATCCAATGAAAAAGTGAGATAGTATAATGAAACAAGAGTTAAAAAATTGGGCTAAAGAAAGGCTAGTGAACCTAATTTTATGCTTTTAAGTGTGAATAGATAACACTAACCACTTATCTTGATCTAGGATTTATGAGCTATTGATATTTCCTTAATGCTTGTCTAGTTTTCATCCAAACCTTAGGTTACTAATTATTCTTTCCATAATTTCACGTATAAATCAAACATTTTAATATCATATTACTAAGTTGATATTAGTATAATCTTCCTAGATTTGATAGAGAACTATTATTTTTGATCAATTTTCAGTTGGATGGATGTTAAAGAGATGACCAAATTTAATATGGCTGATGAGGATGTACAAGATACTATCTATACTACTATATAATTACTTATTAATACTAAATCATATTGGCTAATAATATATGTATCCAAATTGGCTAATTCATCCACCAACTTATTCCATTCTTTATAAATATGTTTGAATTCAATCTCTAAAAATTCGTTTAGAAGATTTAGGCTTTGTTCTAGGAGATAATTCAATTTTCAATTAGGTGTGCTTCTAGTTCTAACTACATTGATGATGATTTAAGAATCACCCTCCATTATAAGTTGTTAGATACCTATACCATTTCTTAATTGGAACCCTTCTAATAAAGTTGTTATTTACACAATATGTTTTGTAGTGTAGTCTATAGGTTTAGCTAGCTTAGTTATAGCTTCACTTTTTTCTACTGTGTGTCACACGCCCAACTCTGACAACCTTGTGATTTCCTCTTGAAGCTCCATCAAAGTTCTACTTGATCCATCCTTCTCTAGGGGGGTCCCATTTGCATTTATGTCTCCCCTTCCTACTAACAATACTCTTTTTCCATATTGGGGAAAAATAATCATGGTCAACCAATCTTTCTAGATAAGTTTATCCCACTAGATGAAGATTCCTTCTATGTGATTGGTATATTTTAATCTATTGTTCATAGTTTCCACTATACCTACTATAGTTAATACATCCTTATCTATCTTTTCTATAATATTCACACTCCTTTTCTTATATATTAATAAGCTACTTTCATACTTATTTTTTCCTTATCTACTTTACCGTCTCATATGGTTCCCAACCCTTAGTACTTTATAATTCTTATGTGATCATAATAGGGAGTTTGGTATCTTCCCTTTATCATTCCAATATTAATATGTTTATTTATAATTAAAGGTAATTTGGAATAAAAATTGGGTAATATATGAACAATAATAAAAAAATGTCTAGACAATGTATAAACACCCCTAGGGTTTTTGTAATTTTGACCTCCCTTTCATCATGGCTTGTCATCTCTTTCCAATCTTTGTAGTCTCTTATCATTATTTTTTTTTTTTTAATGTTTTATATGTTCTCTCTCTTTTTTTGGTCACCTCCTTTCTACTATCCTTATCACCTTCCATATTTTCCTTCCCTTTGTTCAATATGGTATTAAAATGAGACTTCAAAGAATGTGAAATCCCTTCATAGGCAACCCTACTTTTGGTTACTCCTTATCAATATTTATCTCCTACTTCATTTATTTATAGTTCTCCTAAACCTTCCTTTTTTCCTTTGTTTGTCTTTTTTTCATTCAAACTCATTAAGAGGGCACACATTTATGTGTAAGGATACCCAAAATGGGATTTCCATGTCCTTTCATGTGGGTCCTACCTATCAAAAGGGTATCTTTTTAATCAGTATTAGGATATTGCTAGTATTTTATTAATTTTAAATTAATTTACAATCTTTTTATTTTTTTTTCTCATTCAATTTACATATACACAAGGAAAAATAATGAGAAATAAAACCACAATCATCCTCAAGATGCAATAATCCTATCTACTTACAATTGCCTCTTATTTAAAATGAACTTTAAGAAGGCATTCCTTCCCTTATATAAAGTTGATTACATAATAATTTTCATTATTATCTATACATTTATGCAATCCTTGGATTGTATTTTGTACAATGACTCATTTATTTTCCTAAATATGGACACCCCCTTAGACTTGTGAGGAGTACAAGAATGCTTTATAGTTTACATAGTGATTTGTGCTAAATTTGGATTGTATCGACAATTTCATCATGATTTTTTCCTTGACTCATCCTACAATCTTCCTTTAGGTTAGGATCATTGTTAGTTTAATTAAACATAATAAAATTGGAAATTTAAATATATCTTATGTTAACCCTTTTTCAAAATTTTCTCTTTTATAATGGTGCTAGTTATCATACTCAATTTTATCTTGGATGTTTGCTAGCAATATCATCAACTAAATTAAAAATATTCCTCAATAAAATAATTAATAATTTAAGTATATAAAATTACTAATGTTCCCATATACCATAAAAGGTAACTATAGTTGATATTATCATATAATTTAATTAATGTTAGCAATTTGGCTAGGGTAGATAGTATAAAGTTGTTATTTATGGCAACATATACTCAGTATGAAGTGAGAAAAGTATTAAGATACAATTTTGGCAATAAGACTTAGAAAATTGTCCAAGTATCATGAAGATTATCTATCAGCACTGGTATAGTTTTGATTAGCGAGCTTCACAAAAACATTAGTGGCACACACATTCTTGAGGAGGGATAAAATAAAGTATGGAGACTCCACATCTAAGAGGGAGAGGAAATAAAAATAATACAAATAGAGTTATAATAGTTTTACTAGTTGTAGTTATTGTTGATCTCTAAACCTATGTTATTGATCAATGATCAAACACTCTGTCATTCTCGAGTTATTTACTAGGAAAGGTTGCAAAGTCATCACTATGACTGAGTTATCTAGTACATGTCAAGAAAGTATTACTAAGACTGAGTAGAACAATGATTACCAAGCACTCAATTAAGAATGAGAAGATATATGAGCTAAGTAACTTAATGATGATTGAGCATATTGAGAAGTTATCAAGTATTGAACACATAGAGTTATTGATGTCAAGAAACATCATACATGACTAAGCATCAAAACACTTAGGTGTTGAGCAATATAGTTTTGATATGCAAGTTTGTAATGGCACAAACTCATATGTGAATCATTTTGGATGACATTTCTATGAGATTTAATATCTATAGAGCTAGATCAGATTCTAATTATGTGTTATCAGCAAAAGGTTATGACCCCTAGAAAAATAATTCAATCAATCAAAAAAAGAGATAGAAACTACATAATATGATGAAGTTTTAACCATTGTTCAAGATCTAGAAGCTTTATGACAAATCTATTTAAGGAGGATTTTAACCCTAGATTCATAGTGTGTGTGAGAGAGAAAGTGCAAAGAGGAAGACAAAAAATGATTGCAAACATAAGAAGTATGTGCATGTGAAGGAGTAATAGTGGAGTTACATAGATAGATCTATTAGAGAGAGCAATTCGAGAAGTGGATTAAATAGATCTATTAGATTAGGAGAATCATGTCAAAGATTGAGGAAAGAGGAGACCCGAGATCAACTTACAGAGCATACTAAGGGTCATGTACTAAATTAGTTATTTTGTAATTAAGACAGGGAAAATCTCTTAACAAAGTGGTCCTAATAGGCCTATGTAAATTTCCTAATAGAGTCCTTACTTTATTGTAAATGTCAAGCCCTCTAACAAGGCAAGGCGTAACAATCTTTTAGTCTTTAATAGGATAGACCTCTCTCTAGGTAGATCATATCTTATGGTCAAATATTGTAACCTTAATAGGTTAACTTTATTGTTGCAATAGTGAAAATTTGTGGGTTTCATCCCCACCCCAAATTTACCTTCACCTTGAAGTGATTCTGGGTAATCAAATCATTGTGTTATGTGTTGAACTATTATAGATTTATTTTCTATTGCAGCATTATAGTTTAAATGATGAATTGGATATGAATGTATGAATTTGATTTGAAGTGAAAAGTTTAAGATCATGATTCACCCCCCTCTTAATATGTTGTTTTCCACATATATATATTCCAACAATTGGTATCAAAGCATAGTTTGATTGTTAGGAATCTTAAAAGCTTGATATTTCAAGATCATGGAGAGGGAAGTATACAAGTTGTGAAAGATCATTGAAAATTAGATAATTGAAATCCAAATCAGGTTGTGCAACAATTAGTGACAATAAAAGAAGAATTGAGACAATCCCTCAAAAGGAGAAGAGAGATGGCTATACATCTTAATAACACTCAATACACTAAAATTGATACAGAAGGATTGCTAGACAATGGAAAGATTGGTAAGAAAGATGGAGCAATGAAAAAATTTCTAGAGAAGAATAGTTTCCTAGTGAAGGAAGCAAAAGATCTTAAGATAGAACAAGAAATTCAAGCAGTCACACCATTTCAAGCTATTGGACAAAAGAAGAAAGAAATGGAAGATAAGATCATGGATGAAGAAAAGAATAGATAGATAGTTATTAGACTTAAAGAAACATCATTTGAAGCTTAGAAGCTTACCAATACTCAACTTGATATGATAAACCAAATAGTAATTGCATATCAGGAAGCAAAAAGAAAAGATTTGGAGATCACAAATCTAAAGTTACAAAATGAGAAATTGAAGAATGAGTCAAGACATGAAAAGGAACTCATGGAAAGGATGAATGAGGCAAACAAATAAATTGAACATTTTGAATACATGATGAAGTCACCAAGAGAAAAAGACACCTCTAGACCTGGATACAAGAAAAATTCAATCTTTAAAGAAGGAGAATCATCTAAAAGTGGATAACAAAGGAATGAAAAATAAAAAGGTAAATCTACATGTCATTACTATGGAAAGATTGAACATACAAAAAGCATTTATAGAAGCAAAAATGGAAAGAAAACTCCTAGACCAAATCCAAGTGATAATTGTTCCAAATGCAAGAAAGAAGGACATCAAGACTATGAATGCAGGACAAGGAACACAGATTCAACTAGAAAGGTATTTAGATTTCAAGATCACTGCTACAACTATCAAAAGTATGGACATAAGGATTATGAGTGTAGAGTTAAGAATAAATCACACTAGTCACTTGAGAAACAAACTCATGCAACAAAGAAAGGAAATTCATATGAACTGGATTACAACACATGGTATAGTTGTCACTATTGTGGAGAATATATACATTCCATAAAATTGCATAAAGACACATTTCAGAAGAAATTACAAGAAATGGCTTAATGATGATATAGTATGTTTTAGTTATCTTAAAGTGGGACACATTAGTAAGAATTGCAAAACCATGACACTTGCAATAGCACCAAGGAATGAATTTGACAAATCAAAAAAGAAGAAGACATGGATAGAAGTAGTAAGAGATGGACCCAAAAGAGTAGAGGACACTATGGTCACCCAATTCGATAGATTTGGTGATCGCACGACATCTCACTAAAATGGAGAGGTATGTAGGAACTATATACCTGAATGTTATATTTTACATCAGTTCCTAGCATTAAAAGTGAAGAAAAGTTATATTTGAATAATGGGAGATGCATTGAGAAATGTTAGAAATGAAAATTCAGTAAGTGTCAAGTATTGATAGGTACAATTTATATTGACAATGACTTGTAGTATAGACCAAGTGATTAATAAGGATCACATACTAATTGAGTAAATTGATTATGATCAAGTGCATAATGTTGATTAAACTAAAGTTAAGGCCAAGCCTAGCTGTCATACACTATCTGAGTATGAGGATAGTTATTGCAGACATAAATTGAAAAATTGTAGGTATATATCAAATTTGAATGATTATTTTTCTTACCAAGTAATCAAGGAGCTCACAAAAAGATTCAAAGAAATTTTAGTGACAACAAGGAATTATCAAATTTGTGAAAAGAAGTAAGTATTACTCTCATTGTCGAGTAAGGTATTTTGTGAAAAAAAAATTCTTAAAATCCTAGTTCACAATGGTGTCTACAAGTGAAATGTCAAAGGATAACAATTCACAACTTATAAGGAATGATCATTGACCTCCACTAAATTTCAAAAACATAGTTAATAGTCAAACCCATGTTGTTGATGTTGGAGCATTATCTCCTATTCCACCTAGAATCTTGACTATGAAAGACATTAGATCGTGTTATCAAGGTAAGACTGGAGAAATTAGAGATTATGAAATTAGGACAACTTGTCATAAGCTATGTGTAGATGTAATTTCAAAAGATGAATTCAAAATCATTGCAAACAAATGGATAACTTGTGCCCTAGATTTTCCTAAAATTTTCAAGAACGAATGGATAAGGATTGTTCTAAGCCAAGTTTATGACATGAAATTATGGTTGGAAGGTGGACCAATCAAGATCAATAAGGCTCTCATTCAAAGAGTAACTAGGTATCCTACATTGGATCAACCTACAAGCATAAGGAGCGTCACACATAACAAAATTGAAAACCTAACCAAGGTGAAGTGGAATGGTTGTGGAATATCAATAGATAACATTAAGGATCTACTAATTGAATTCATTGTTCATGTAATCACACATAATTTTTAGCAATCTAACAAATTGAACAACGTTACATACATTGCAGTTGATTTGGGATAAAAAATTATAAAGAAAGATCATGAATTTATGATCTTATAAAGCTATAATTACAACAAATTACAGAGAATTCGGAAGCACTAAGAAAAGTTAAGAACACATCATGTAAGTTTGGTTCCCTCTTAGTTTGTATATTTTTCTATGTACAAAATTATTTCCCCACTATTGGAAGGATTACGTGGGACAAAAATAGAACTATTGTAAGTCAACTAAATGAACTAATATAGAGATTGGGAGATAATTTTGAGGCAGTTATGGACAACTATTTTGATGAATCGATAACTAAAATAAAGAATAGGATGAGGATTCCAAAATTAGTTGTGGATAAGTATTATAATGAAGTATGTTTCATTTTGGACACAAATTTGGTGTACATGCAAGAAGTAATACCTAGGGTATCATGGTTGAGACCTATGCCCTATGAAGTAAATGTTGATGATATATCAACAGTTATCATTGCACTATTGATAGAAGATATAGATGCTAGTGCCAAGTAGTTTGGCACATATGAGATAGTTATTGTTGAGATGACTATTGAAGCTGGCACACCTAAGGTAGGAAAGAAAAAGAAAAGAAAGTTTCCAAGGCTAGTCAAATGGAACAAGGAGAAGGGTTAGGAAAAACCTCAAAGTTTGAGGAAGGTAATGGAAAAGTGCTTGTAGTTGTGGAGAAAAAGGTCACAAAGAAAAGGAAGGTTGTGATAATTTCACCAAAGGTAAAGGAAGACTTTTAGCAAGATGTGAGAGAAATGTTGACCACACCAAAACCAAAAGGAAAAATTTTTCACCAAAAGAAGAGCAACACAACTCACTACCAAGATACTATTAGGAAGTCCATCAAAGAAGAGAAAGAAGGTAGGTGAGCAAGAAAAAGAAAAGAAGAAGTTGATAGTTGTAGAGGAGGAGGAAGAAGATGAGCAGATAGAATATGATGAGAAAAACAAAATACAAGTTACAAAGGTACTCCCTCCAAACAACTAATAGAATTAGAAAATATGTTGGCTCTTAAAGATTTACAGTATGACTCTTTGAGCAATGAAGAAAAAGATAAAATTGAAGAAGCTTTAATTGATATGGTGATCAATTTTTCATAAACACCAATGGAAATAGAAACTGGAATTATCGTGGGATTGTATAACAGAATATGTGCCAAATGAAAATGGGCATTGACTATGGTGAAGAAAATAAGAGAAACAACATTGGCACAAGTTATGCCAAATTTGGGTAAGATAGAAATGTCTACAACACTTAGTGAATCTATTAATAAATTTATGCCAAGGGATACAATATACAAGGTTTTAAAGAACAAATATTCTAAAGTTTAAGAGGCCAGTATTAAATTCTGGAAGGAAGAATATGGAGTACTTACCCTAACTATAGAAGTGAGGGAAGGTTAAGATGCTATAGGACCAACAGATGAAGATAAGAAGGAAGTAGTAAAGATAAGAAAAAAAATGAAAGAACTTATCAGTGGTATAAATTTTAATGATGATACTATCATAATTGAAGATGACACTGACTCCCCTCCATCTAACTAAAATGTACTCACTAAAGAAGAAATTCAAGGATTAATGAAGGACTTAAGAAAACTATGTACAAATCCAATTTTGGTACATGAAATCAAATATCCAAACCTTGAAGAGATGAATACTAATGATGCTACATTCACACTAGTTATAGAGGCTACAAGTGTTGAAAAAATTGGAAAGTAATTGATTGTATATTCTTCACCAATGACTTGTATGAAAATTTTGAGAAAGGAAGATAATTCTAAGAATGTTTCAAGCACAAAGTTAGTAGATGGAGGAATTTCACAGAAAGTGAAAGAGGCAACTCAAGCTCTTATTCAAATTTTAAGTGTAAAGGTTTCATAACCAACACAAATGACACCTATACAAGAGGTGATATCTACACCAATGCAGTAACCAAAGTAGAAAACAAGTGAGAAAGGGAAGCAGTTACAACTATCATTGTTGAGTGATACCCCATCAAGATCTCAAGCTATGACTCATAGAGAAAAGGATGATGATGAATTAGTAGACCTTAATGGGGTAATTAGATTACCTTCATAGAACAGATGCAAGAATTGCAAATCTTGTTGAGTTGAAAGGCCAAACAAGAATAGTTGAAGAGAGAACATATGAGAAGAGAGATATTGTGTACTATCAAAGATATGTTTATAAATGCTTTTGGTATTATAGATATAAATCACTAGCATACAATTATGGCTCAACAAGTATATATTATTGATAAAGTTTAGATAGATCAAGACATAGAAACAAATGAGAAATTATTACAATGGATTGAGAGAAGAATGGAGCACAGAGTATTGAAAAAAGTCTCCCATGACCTTGTATAGAGACAAATTGAGATTTAAACAACTATTACACAATTGGAAATAGTTTTGAACATAATAATTCTTTATATCTCAAATTGTATGATATAAATTTCTTTATAGTAGATACACAAAGATCAATAAAATTACTACATGCAAGGATGAAGACTAATGTTCACTCATTAAGAAAAAACATAAGTTCAAGTTCATCTTCATTTGGTGAGCTCATATTTAGTTAGACAAGTTTAGCTAAACTTGTAGCTAAAGATGTAGAAATGCAAACTAAGTTGGCATTAACTCAGCTTCAATTTTTGCCACACATAGATATAGTTTAGAAGGTTATTTCTATTGCCAAGGAAATTTTGAAGAAAGACAAACATTTTGTATATATTGAAGGATTCATTGGTCTAGCTACCAAGCTATAGATTTAGTTTTAAATTTTGGATAAGGTACAAGACAGATGGAACCAAGGCCATGCCAATATTGTGGTAAGTCATCAATTTTTTTTTGGGAAATTCCAACTCACCCCAGCCCCAATTGCCATCAATGAAAAAAAAAGGGGGGGATAAGTGAAACAAGGAAGAAGGGACAAAGTAATAAGTAAGGTGGAGTTAGAGTTGGAGTTAGAGTTGGAGAAGATGATATCTATAATTTTTGGTCTTACGAAGAGAATACATTTTAAAGCAATGATTTCATGACAAAGTGTTTTTGCCACTAATTTCAAAGGGGAAGATTATTGATCTCTAAACCTACATTTCTAATGAGTGACAAAAAACTCAGCTATTCACAAGTTATTTACTAGGTAAGGTTAGAAAGTCATCACTGCAAATAAGTTATCTAGTACAGGTTCAACAAGTAATACTAAGACCAAGAAAAATAGCAATTGTCGAGTATCTAGTTAAGGCCAAGAAAATATATGAGCCAAGGAATATAGTATGATCCAAGTAACTTAATGATGACCAAGCATATTGAGAAGTTATCAAGTGTCAAGCATATAGACTTATTGATGCCGATCAACAACATATATGACTAAGTGTCAAAACACTTAAGTGCCAATAAATATAGTTTTGATATGTGAGTTTGTAATGGCACAAACTCATATGTGAATTATTTTGGCTAACACTTATATGAGATTTAATATCTGTAGAGCCAAATTAGATTCTAATTACATGTCATTAGTAGAAGGTTATGATCCTTAGACAAACAATTCAACCAATGAAAAAAAGGGATAGAAATGATAAAAGATGATGAAGTTTTAACCATTGATGAAAACCTAGAAGCTTCACATGAAATCTATTTAAGGAGAATTCTAATCCTAGAATCATAATGTGTGTGTGTGTGTGTGTGTGTGTGTGTGTGTGTGTGTGTGTGTGTGTGTGTGTGTGTGTGTGTGTGTGTGTGTGTGTGTGTGAGAGAGAGAGAGAGAGAGAGAGAGAGAGAGAGAGCACAAAGAGGAAGATAAAAAAAAGCATAAGTAGTGTGTGCATGTGAAGGAGTAACAATGGAGTTACTAAGACATATCCAGTAGAGAGAGAAATCATAGCAATAAAGGAATAAACATATCTATTAGATGAGGAGAATTAGATTAGAGATTAACGAAAGAGGAGACCTATTAACCATTTTAACACCACCCCCCCCCCCCCCCCCCCCCACCCCCCCCAACATTTCTAAAATGCCAATGTTGCTAGTCTCATGAATATCTGGGGTGATGGACATGTCTACATCGTTTCATTTATTTATATTTGTTATGAAAACATGAAAGGGATACATAAAAACCTTGGTTATACCTTTTATATCCCTAAGTCTTCAAATATGTTATATTGCATGACATATCCTTAAGAGATTTTAGGTCACAAACATGTGTCTACCTTACATCGCCTTATTGCTCCAGTTTATCACTTAACCATCAAATGGGTTGTGAGGATGCAAAATGGTCAAGGTCACAGTTAGCATTGCTTCATAGCTATTTAAGCTAACATTCAAATGTAGGTTGTGAAGGAGAGAAAGATATTGATCACATGATTATGGAGCATTTCTTCCTTAAGAAGTTACAAAGTTGTGATGGAGAGTAGTAGTCACATTAAATGGTTATCATGTTTTTGCATGCAGTCAAGGTCAACCCTAAGTTAAGATAGCGATGATGTGAAATGCTCTATTTTCACTTTTGCAAGGTTAAAAGCTAAACTCCATTTTCAAGTTGCAAGGATGTGATGAGTGAACACATGTCTTAGTGGGTTCGATTCTAATGAGATCTTCATTACATCATCATAGGGATCAAGAGACAACCAATATGATCAGTTTCAAAGGAGTTGTTCATTGAATGAAAATAGATCAATTAAGATTGATATCACTCCATCAAAAAGCTTCAATAATTTAACTTTTAATGGTGTGACAATAAACCTTTGCAATCAAATTAAGGGGCTTCACATCTTTGCATGTGGTTAAGGTTAACTCAAGGTCAACAAGGTGAGGTTTCAAAATGCATTATTCACACCATTATAGCAAGTCAAGAGAAAAACTTGGTCAAGGTTGTGAAGCTATGAATTCCTTTGTTCTCACATTCATAGGGTTACTTATGGGGTTAGTGATCTAGGTTGAGAAGGTGTGATAGCATTTAGTCAGGTAGTTATTATCATTTCACAATAGTCAGTGTAAAGAAGATTCAAGTAGTTGTAATAGTGTGATTGATATTTAGAGGATGTCTTCATAGCTTTGTAGGTCAATTTGATCAATATAGAGATGTAGTTGTGAGGTTGTGATGGCATGAACTAGTTAGTTTTAGTGGTCATTGCATCTTTGTTGAGTGTTAAGAATAACCTGGGGTTAACCATGTGATGCTATAAAACACTTTGTTCACTCATTCATAGGGTTAAGCTCACAGTTAAAAGGATAATTCATAAAGCAATGAAATGGAGATGAGGGTCAACCTAGCCATGTTTTCAATATTGCAAGGTTAAGACATATGTTACATCTGCCAATTTTGATGAAGTGAAAAAAGAAAAAATGGATGGCCTCACATCATCGCATAGTTAGAGGGTTGTTAAGTCCAAACTACTACAAAGGTTTGAGAGACCAATTTTATAATGTTTGCAATGTTTAGAAGGCTAAAGTGATAAAGAGCTACAAAGCAGCAATTTGACATGAAATAAAGACATCGCAGTTTTATAAGACCAAACAGATAATAAAGAAAATAATTTGTCAAGCTATGAACAAACATAGGTAGTCAAGAAGTCAACATAAAGATAGATGCTTGGTGTGGTGGCAGAATGCTTAAATGATAAAGAGCAACACCACCCTTACCAACTCGTAATCATAAACACAATAATACAGAGACAAAGAGAAGATAAAATGCTTCACAAAGCATGCTTTTATTACACTTGAAAAACTTTACAAAATCAGCAAGATGATATCATAGATATGACTTCTTCCAAAAGAAGTTTACAAATGCTTCAACATAATAGAACTGCCAAATAAGAGCTTCCAAATGAAGAGTCTTCACACCAAGAGCTTGTGGGATACAATTGATTAATTGTGTGTTGTCTTCGATATTCACAAATGTCATATTAGTCTATTGTTAGTGCATGTAGAGCTTACTTGGTCAATGAAGATAGTTTTCCTAGTCTACCAAGAATTCCTAAGTTTACTCTGTATAGAAGATAGTATCTACCAAGCTCACTCTAGCGATGAAGGAAGTTATGCAGAAAAGAGTGTTAACCAAGCTCACTCTGTTAATGAAGGGAAAGTTGAACAGAGTTAGTATTAACTGAGTTCACTCAGTTACCAAAGGGATTTTGTAAGTTTACAGTGTTAACTGAGCTTATGTTATTTAACACAGGAAATCGCTTCACAATCAGTTTCTACTAAGCTGGGTCGGCTACCAAATGATTTTCTTATTTTGGCATGTAAAGCTTAATTATTTTACATATTGATTCTAGCTGACTGAGGTGATGAATATTGATTATTCTAATTTTTATTTGAGATGACTTGACAATCTAAAAGGTATAAGTAAAAGGTCAAGTTATGATTTCAAAAAGTGTGATATACAAGTTGAATGAGTTGAAAAGAGATAAGAAGAAAGGATGTGAACTTAAATGATAAGCAGGTATCCTTGTCAAGCAAAAAAGTTTTATTTGATCAAGAAAGATCAAGTATGAACCGAAATAGAGACTTGTAATTTTTGGAATATTCAAATATGGAAAGAGTACTTATGAGAGGGGGGGGGGGGGGGGGGGGGGGTTGGGGTGAATCATAAGTATCACACTTTAGCCAATAAAACTTTTAACTAAAAGTAAATTGCATCCATGTAAATGTTACCACATTTTGTTTGCCCCACAAAATTTCAAAATTTGAATGTTACCCCGCCCAATGGTCACCTCCCTGATTACTAATATTTTAATACCCACGAAGATATCAAAATTAGCTAAGTTCTGAACCTGATGATATTTTTGAGCCTTGCAAGTTCTCTGCCGTTAGATCAAGGCCAATCAATGGTCGTCGCCATCTTGCTATGATGAAGTTGTGCGAGGGTTACGATGACGACATAGCGACAGGGTGCCACGTGTCCTAGTGGGACCATATTTCATGCCGCCAACGCAGTAGGGATTAAATGACTGACGGACCAATAGGGAAGCACCACATGTACCTCGGGCCCAGTGAATTATGAGGGGGGAAGGTCGCAGGAAGGTGGGTCTTCGTGACCGTTAGATTAGAGAAGATCAACGACTGTCGCCATGTCACCATGGTGAAGATGTGTGATCTTTACCATAGTGACATGGAACCCTTTTGCCACGTGTCAGTGGGGCCAAGTCTTGCCAGGGTGCAGTCGCTGAGGTGTTGCCAAGTGTCAGTTGGATATGACAGCAATTGCAGAGGTGGCGCCAAAAATGATGGGCCCGAGGTAAGGACAGCGTGGAGTATGACGAGTCTTCATGATTCTCGGATCTAGGCCGATCGATGGTCATCGCCACCTTGCTATGGGTAAGCCGCTCGAGGTTTATGTTGGTGACACAGTACCTTGTTGACACATGTCTTGCTGGCACGGTTAGGAAAGATGGTCGGTGGCTAGCAGTTAATGTAATCGTCATAGTTAATATTAATATCTACAAGGGTGGCGCAGTTAGTTCGATGATGGAAGGTCAACCATGAAAGACTTCCCCAGATGGCAGAATGAAGAAAGGTGATTGGCTCGCATGACCCAGCTGGCTCGTATAGCCTGTTTGACTTGCTTCAACCCTATTGATTCATGAACCAGGAAGCAAAGATGATCAAGGTTATCTTGCGATCTGATCTTCATGATCAATTCTGACCTACCAGAAATGAATGCAAGGCATAAGGAAACACTCCACCATCTTAGTCGATCCATCTACTGTGTCAGGATCATTCATTGGCACTACTTCTATCTACTCGAGGCATTCCTTTAGTCAAATATCTAATTTTGTACTTCAAAACCATGCTCAAGTGTGATCTTTGATCAGATATTTTGGGGTTCAATGGCAGTAGTTGAGCAGTTAATGTAGAATCATTTTTTCTCAGTTATGCCTGAACTATAAAGGCAATTTTGTAATCTTTTCCAGGGGGTCGACTCTTTCTAATTTCTTTGATAGTGCTTTGCAACTCTCAGTGTAACATTCCCTGTACCTTTGAATTGAATTATTCTTTGTTTTATCTCCTTCAGCCATTAATGTGTATGTGCATCCATTTTGCCTCTCATTGGTGTATTGTCGAGATCTGTAGCCTACATATTGTATCTACTTTTGCCTACTGGATAATATATAAGTGAGATTCCTCTTTCCTTGTGTTATTCTATTTGGTTTCTTGATCTGCATGAGGTTATTAGATCAAAACAAGCCTGTATGTATACATCCTTAGTTTCATTCTAGTTCAATAGTGCATATATGGGCAGAAATGGGTCTGAACACTCTATTTTGGTGCATCACCTCCATAGTTTAGGTAGGGTAGAGTTATTTTCTTGCATCTCCTTCTTCCCCTTTTCCTTTCAAGAGTAGTTAGGTGTGCCCTAATAGTAAGAGGAATCTGACCTTCTCCGGAGACTCAACCTCGCAGTTCAAGTCCCATAGCTTGGAGGTTGTTTCCATGTTTCACTAGGTTGTCCTCACGCATAGGCCCTGGACAAGGGTGCAAACCTAAGTGACAACAGTTTTTGGCACGCCCAGTGGGACAATCCTATTGAAGATTTAAAGTCTATTGGTGTCAAAGAAAGAAGAATTTTAGAGATTAATGCTGAAGAGGTAGTGCTGGCTTTAGTATTCAAGCCTTCAAGAGGCTGGTCCTTCAAAGTACTTGGTGACTCTGAACATCAACAAATCTGGTTCCAGGCCAAAGTTGCAGTGATTCATGCCCAGAGCTGAAACAAGGGCGTCTTCTAGAGGTAAATTTCAATATCAAGAGCTTTCCCTTTCCAATCCTAGAAGAAGGAGGACTAGAATTTCATTATCACCAGTTAGGGGTGAAAAAATAGTTAATATACCTGTAAGGTCCATCTCTACTCCTCCTACTGCTCGAACTTAGCCTAGATTGCCATCAACGCTCATCAATAGAACACTTGTTTACATGGCACAGCCAAGAGTTCATGCTTTTGCCACCTTTAATGGTGGAAGTCCTCTGTTGTTAGCCCAAAGACATGATATACCAGTATCTGCACTAAAAAGCATACCTAATTTTACTGGTGAGACTTCTATCTCCCCTTTAGAGCATATTCAAGAAGTAGCAAATGTCTGTAATATTCATGGTATTATAGAGGATAATGTTGCTGTCAGACTTCTAGCCTCATCTTTAAAAGGAAAAGCATTACAGTGGTATAGAGGCTTAGCTCATGGTTCTATAACTAATTGTGATGAACTAGGAGCAGGATTATGCAAACATTTTGAGGATAAGAGTGACCATTTGTCACTATTAGAGTAGTTGACTACAATAAAAAGAGCCCCCCATGAATGTGTGACTGACTTTAATTATAGATTTCAAAAGACATGGGATAGAATACCTACTGCAGTGAAACCTACCCCCGGTAATGCCTTCTTGCATTACCTTAGAGCTTTTAACAGTGATATTGCCACTACAATCCAAACTATGGGAGGAGATACCTTGCCTAATGCTTATGAGATAGCCATAAAAGCTGAGAAAATCCTAATACAAGGAGGAAAATTGGCTCCAAGGCCTCCTATGCCTTTCTTTCCTAATGTTCCTAATCACCAACTAGCAATGACCCCTCTTCCTACAACGTCTACATCACAAACCCTTACTCCAGTCCCTCGAGCTTCTACATCCTCAAATGGGATAGATGAGCTCAAAGAAATGCTCCAAGGTCTAGTGCTGAATATAGATAAAAGAGAGAAGACCCTGGATAAAAAATTGCAAGAGTAGGGGAGGGAGTTGAAGGACCAGGGGAAGAGATTAGAGGATAGTCTCTCTACGATACAAAAAATGAGTAACAAGGTGGTGGCCTTAGAAAGGCAGCAAGCTTAGAGTGGCAAGCCTCCCCAATTGCAATATCAAGCTCCAAGTGGTGGTAGGCTTCCTAATAAGTGGAATAGTTCCTTTGATTAGGATAGGCAAAATAGTCATGTTTCTGCTTCAAGGTCAAATCTAAATAGAGCTATAGTCCCTCAAAATAACTTGGCCCAAGATCAAGATTTCTGTCCTTCTTGCAACTATTCTTATACCTATTGCATGTGCCAGAAGGAAGAATCTTATATGGCCCTAACCGTCCAAGAACCTACAGAAAAGCAATCATACAAGGAGGATCATCCCAAGGAGGCATCATATATTCAAGGATGTGATGAGTGCTCTTTCATGAATCATCAAGTTGGGGAGCATTGTAATGTAAACCAGGATTTTGTTGCTCATAACACAAGAAGCAGGAAGAGAGCTATGGAACATGCTGCCCCTCCTTCTCCTAAGTAGGCCTCAATTTCGAGTTGTACACCTCATATACAAGCAGCACATGAACAAACGAGTACTTCACAATAGCAAAAGCAAGATCCAAGAAAGAAAGATGCAGGTGATCCTTATGTTGCCCCATCTCAAACTCTTATAAGTGCAGCTTCCAAAGTTTCTACCAAAGTTCCTAATGCACCTTTCAGTGTGGTAGAGCAAATGAAGAAAACCAATGTGAATATATCTATGTGGGATGCTGTTGCTACCATACCAATGCAAAAGAGGATGTTGCAGCAAGAATTAGAGAAGATTGAACTCAAGGATCAGCCATCTATCATGGAGAATGCCACAAGTCTAGTACAACCAGTAGGGGATGTGGAGACAAATAAAAGGGTTAGACCTCCTCCATTCTATGTCTCCCTGATTATAGGAGGCAAATTAGTCCACAATTGCATGATAGATTCAGGGGCTAGTAGCTCAGTAATGCCTAGGTGTGTTGCTGATGCTTTAGGAATGAAATATGAGCCCATTGTTAGGGATGTGTTACAACTAGATGGTAGTATCGTCAAAACCATAGGTACCCTTAGGAATGTGGAGATGGCCCTACATGCATGCCCTAGTTGCACTGTGATTCAAGATATATCTGTTGCTGAAGTCAAGCCCTATTTTGCCATCTGTCTTTCAAGAGACTTTACTGCTCAGATTGGTGGGTTCATATCTACTGATTGGTCATATATGTCATTTAAGACCAGATATGGAGCCAATGCCTCAATTAGAGCAGAACCTCAAGCCCTTCATCACACTGAATCTTACACCCCCAACTTTATCAATATGAATTGCCCTATTCTAGAGATGGATGAAAATGACATAGTAAATGAGCCTGTCACTTCCATAGTAGAGATTCCTGATTTCTTCTTGGATGAGTGGGAAAATGCATATCAGTTTGAGCCTATGTCAGAAACTCTTGAGATAGGCCTTAGTACATATTGCATAATAGAGAAAGAGGCTCAAGTTCCTAATCTTGTTGGGACTAATGATGATATAAATGGAATATGGAGTATGTACTTTGATGGCTCAAGGAATAGAAATGGATCAGGGGCCGGTGTTATGTTGGTCTCTCCTACACAAATAAGATACTACTTCTCCTTTAGGCTCCAATTCAGTTGCACCAATAATGTAGCCGAGTATGAATCCTTGATTCAAGGTCTCCTACTTGCCCAAAAGAGAGGGATTCAAGCCTTGAAAGTATATGGAGATAGTGAGTTGGTAGTCAATCAGGTGAGAGGCCAGAATATCACCAAAAAATGGCCTGCTCAAGTCTTACAAACACAGAGTTTGGGATTTTCTTGAGGGTTTCAATGCATTTAATATTCAGAGCATTCCTAGGAAAGAAAATAAGCATGTCGATAGACTTGCAGCGGTGGGCACAGCTTATGATGTACCAGGGAATCTTGAGGAGGAGAAGAAGCAACAAATTAGGGTGGTAGTGAGGCCTTCCATCCCTGACAACAACACTCATTGGCAAGTGTTTGACTCAAATCGTGAATTTCTTGCAGAATGAGGCAAAATTCTCAGATAGAAACCAGCCAAGGCTGCAAGATCAGTATGGTGATCATATCATTCACCTTAGTTCTAACAAGTTGCCCAAGGGTCTCATTACTTTGGAGAGTGTTTTTAATCCTGATGATCAAACAAGAGGCGAAGGAATGAATCTAGTTGTAGAAAAGGATGATTATGCCCCAGTTATAATTGCTGATGGAAAATCTCTGAATATGGGGAAGGTATGTTCTGAAACTGACCAAGAAAACTTCATTCATCTATGTCAAGAATTTAATGACGTATTTGCTTGGACATATGATGACTTAAAAGGGTTTGACCCTAGTTTGTTTCAGCATACCATAGATCTAGTTGATAAGGCCAAACTAGTAAGGCAAAAATAGAGACCAGTGAATCCTAAGATTGAGCCCCTAATGAGAAAAGAATTATCCAAGTTGATAGAGGCCAATATAATATTTCTTGTCAAACACTCATCATGGGTAGCTAACCTTGTCCTTGTAAGGAAGAAGAATGGGGAAATTAGATTGTGTGTGGACTTTAGGGATCTTAATCAGGCTTCTCTTAAAGATCACCATCCTCTCCCTTCCATGGAGCAAATTCTATCCAAGGTCAGTGGGTCAAGGAGATTCTCTTTTCTTGATGGATTCTCTGGTTACAACCAAGTGCTGGTTAAAGAATTTGATAGACATAAAACAGCATTTACTACTAAATGGGGCACCTATGCTTACTACAAGATGCCATTTGGACTAACAAATGCAGGTGCCACATTTCAGAAAGCAATGGAGATGGCCTTCAAAAAATTAATTGATAAGTTTGTCTTAGTATACCTTGATGATATAACTGTATATTCAAAAGATGTAGAAAATCATTTTGATCATCTAAGGCAGGTATTTCTAAGATGTAGAGAGTTTGGGGTTTCCCTTAACCCAGCCAAGTGTGTCTTTGCTACAAGCCAAGGAAAATTATTGGGACACATTGTATCTGAGGACGGTCTGACCATTGATCCAGAAAGAAAAAAGGAAATACTTGACCTTCCTCTTCCTAAACACAAGAAGGGGCTACAAAGTTTCCTTGGTAGAATAAACTTTGTGAGAAGGTTTATCCCTAATCTTGCTACCATGGTGAAACCTCTTACATCAATGCTTAAGAAAGACATGGTTTTCTCATGGACCAAGGAGGGGAAGGAGAGTTTTGAAGAGATCAAGATAGCTATAGCCTCAACCCCTACTCTCATGAACCCAAATTTTTAGAAAGATTTCATCCTCTACACTTTAGGTGGTGAGTCGAGTATCTCTACTGTCTTGACTCAGACAAATGGCAAGGATGAGGAGCAGCCCATAGCTTTCTTTAGTGAAGGGCTCAAAGAATATGAAGATAAGTATAACTTTGTTGAGAAGAAAGCCCTTGCAGTCATCAGAGCCTTGAAAAAATTCAAGCACCTCTTATCCCACAATAGGATCCATTTGTTGGTGCCCCATGCCAGTGTAAAATATTTTCTGTTAAGCAAGGACATCAATGAAAAGAGAGCTGGATAGATCACTAGGGTAATGGAATATGATGTTGATATTTAGATTACCAAGCTGGTAAGAGGGAGAGGATTGTGCAAAGAAATGTTATCAGGTCAGGATTCTGATGAAGAGGCTGCTATGGTATTAACAGAGTAGCAAGAGGAAGGGAATGTTAATGGCCCAAAGAGTTGGATAAATAATATGAAGAGCTTCTTATTATGGGATGGATACCCTCAGGGATTGGACAGAGCTAAAAGAAGACAATATAGATTGCAGTCCATTCCCTATGTTGTAGTTGATGGTATCCTATTCAGGAGGGATTTTAATGGGACCCTGTTGAGATGCATTGAAGAGGACCAGGCTGAAAGGATGATTAAAGAACTTCATGATGGCCCTGATGGCGGCCATTTCTTTGCAAGAATAACTGCCATGAAGATCATGAGGGCTAGTTATTATTGGCCATCTCTATTCCATGATTGTTATAGGTATGTGAGAAAATGTGAGAAATGTGCTTTCTTTTCAGGCAAACAAAGGCTTGCAGCTCTCCCCCTTCATCCTATTCAGGTGGATCAACCCTTTACCTAGTGGGGGTTGGATTTTATAGGCCCTATTAATCCTCCATCTAGTGCAGGTCATAAATGGATTTTGGCTGCTACTGATTATTTCACTAGGTGGATAGAATTAGTTGCCTTGAGGGATGCCACAGAACCATCAGTTGTTGAATTCCTTGATGGGATTGTGTCTAGGTTTGGTGCTCCTTCTACTATCATCTCAAATAATGCTAAATCTTTTGTTGGAACCTAGATTTGTGCATGGGAAATGAATCACAATATCTACCTAAGCACATCATCAAATTATTATCCCCAAGGCAATGGTTTGGCTGAGTCTTCCAACAAGAATCTGATCAGAATCATGAAGAGGACAATAGAAGACAATCAAAGGGTCTGGCATAAGAAATTAAGAACTGCTCTATGGGCTGATAGGATAACACCCAAGAGATCTATTGGGAATTCACCTTTTGTGCTGGTATATGGTAGGGAGGCTAGACTCCCAATTTCATTGGAATTCCCTTCCTTGGATTTGGCTCATCAGCTGGAATTGATTGAAGATAATGCCATGTCAGTAAGAATGGCAGAGCTGATTGAACTGGAAGAAAAGAGAAACAAGGCCATGCAAGCCCTGGAGATGCATTAGTAGTAGATGAAAAGGAGTTTTGATAAGAAGGGAAGGGCCAGAACCTTTAGAGAAGGAGATTTAGTCCTCAAGTGGGACTCAGACAGAGTGAAACTAGGAAGACATTCTAAGTTTGATGCATTGTGGAGTGGCCCTTACCTAATTGCCAGTTGCAAACAGGCTAATGCATTCCAACTAAGCAGACCCAACAGTGAAGTTATGCCCATCCCAGTCAATGGGATTTATCTTAAAGCTTGCTTCTTATGAAGATTGTGGACCCATGTACATTAGTAGTTTAGTTCTTTCTATTGTTTCCTGCTTTTCACAAAGTGCATGGGCACAACCGTCTCCCTGTGAGGTAGCAGATTTTGAGATGTCTCGAGTTGCAGAGGAAGTTTTGTTTTGTTTCAGTTACAGAGGCAAATCTAGGGTTTTTAATGTTTTGATTTCCTTGCAGAAGGGTTAGGGTTTTGCGGTTCTTATATTTTTACCTTGCAGACCCATTTTTGACTCCATAGCCCAATGGATTGTTTACAGGCACTGGTCATGCATCGAGTAGGCTCATGCCCCCTGTGAGTCGCCAAAATGTTACCTCATTTTGTTTGCCCTATTAAATTTCAAAATTTGAGTGTTACCCTTCCCAATGGCCACCTCCCTGATTACTAATATTTTAATACCCACAAAGATATCAAAATTACCTAAGTTTCAAACCTTATGATATTTTTGCGCCTCGCAAGTTCTCCGCTATCAGATCAAGGCCGATCACTAGTCGTCGCCATTTCACTATGATGAAGTTGTGCGAGGGTTACAATGGCGACATAGTGATAGGGCACCACATGTCCTGGTGGGACCATATTTCATGCCGCCAACACAGTAGGGATTAAATGACCGACGGACCAACAGGGAAGTACCACATGTACCGCAGGCCCAATGAATTACGAGGGGGGAAGGTCACAGGAAGGTGGGTCTTCGTGACCGTTAGATTAGAGAAGATCAACAACTATCGCCATATTGCCATGGTGAAGATGTGTGATCTTTACCATAGTGACATGGCACCCTTTCGCCATGTGTTAGTGGGGCCAAGTCTCTCTAGGGTGTGGTCGCTGAGGTGTTGCTAGGTGTCGGTTGGATACAATAGCAGTTGCAGAGGTGGTGCCAAAAATGATGGGCCCGGGGTAAGGACAGCATGGAGTATGACGAGTCTTCACAATCGTTGGATCTAGGCCGATCGATGGTCGTCGCCACCTCGCTATGGGTAAGCCGCTCGAGGTTTATGTTGGCGACACAGCACCTTGTTGACACGTGTCTCGCTGGCCTGGTCAGGAAAGATGATTGGTGGATGGCAGTTAATGTAATCGTCACAGTTAATATTAATATCTGCAAGGGTGGCGCAGTTAGTTTGATGATGGAAGGTCAACCATGAAAAACTTCCCCAGGTGGCAGAACGAAGAAAGGTGATTGGTCCACATGACCCAGCTGGCTCATATAGCCTGTTTGACTTGCTTCAACCCTGTTGATTCATGAACCAGGAAGCAAAGATGATCAAGGTTATCTTGCAATCTGATCTTCGTGATCAATTCTGACCTACCAGAAATGAATGCAAGGCATAAGGAAACACTCCACCATCTCAGTCGATCCATCTACTGTGTCAGGATCATTCATTGGCACCGCTTCTATCTACTCGAGGCGTTCCTTCAGTCGAATATCTAATTTTGTACTTCATAACCATGCTCAAGTGTGATCTTTGATCAGATATTTTGGGGTTCAATGGCAGTAGTTGAGCAGTTAATGCAGAATCATTTTTCTCAGTTATGCGTGAACTATAAAGGCAATTTTGTAATCTTTTCCAGGGGGTTGACTCTTTCTTATTTCTCTGATAGTGCTTTGCAACTCTCAGTGTAACATTCCCTATGCCTTTGAATTGAATTATTCTCTATTTTATCTCCTTCAGCCATTAATGTGTATGTGCATCCCTTTTGCCTCTCATTGGTGTATTGTCGAGATCTATAGCTTACATACTGTATCTACTTTTGCCTATTGAATAATATATAAGTGAGATTCCTCTTTCCTTGTGTTATTCTGTTTGGTTTCTTGATCTGCATAAGTTTATTAGATCAAAACAAGCCTGTATGTATACATCCTTAGTTTCATTCTGGTTCAATAGTACATATATGGGCAGAAATGGGTCTGAACACTCTATTTTGGTGCATCACCTTCGTAGTTTAGGCAGGGTAGAGTTTTTTTCTTGCATCTCCTTCTTCCCCTTTTCCTTCCAAGAGTAGTTAGGTGTGCCTTGATAGTAAGAGGAAGCTGGCCTTCTCTGGAGACTCAACCTCGCAGTTCAAGTCTCGCAGCTTGGAGGTTGTTTCCATGTTTCACTAGGTTGTCCTCGCGCATAGGCCCTAGACAAGGGTGCAAACCTAAGTGACAATAGTAAATACATCAAGTAAACATGAAACTAAACACATGCATCAACAACTCATAACACTAGAATTTGGTAACCTAGAAACCCTCCAGGAATAAGAAGGTAAAACTGGGGTGGGGATGATACCCACAAAAATTACTGTAGCAATATTGTTCAACCACTTCTAATGGTTTTCCCTGTTAAAGGCTTTACACTGTATCAATAGTGACCTGGTTAGAGGATTTACAAACACTTAACATGAAGTGTGACCATGTTAAAGGATTTAATCACCTATTTAAAGGATCTACAAAATAGCTGTTAAGCTAACCTATCACCATAGGATTTTCATTCTAATACAATTGCTAGAGAGTATTAGGTACAATGAACTTGATAGATTACAATCCTTGATTGTTGAATGCAGGCACCTTTTTCGCTTTCTCTAATCTTGATCCTTTATGATCAGATAACCCTTGCTTCTGAAAATAGATTTTTCTTGTGCACCCTTGTTTGTCCACTCATAAATTTACAATCAAATTTCGTCTTCCTTATAAAGACATTTGAGGATTTAGGGTTAGGTATGGATCTACGATCCATATTCAATCTTCATTTTTTGCTTATTATTTGCACTTCTTCTATTGGTTGCATGCCTTCATCATTTTTCTTATATGCTGCATGTAGATTGCATAGGAAAAATAAAAGATTCAATCTTATCATTAAATCCTTCAAGATTTACCTTATGTTGGTTGTAAAAACTGTTTGCATCATAGTTTGTGCAATTACAAACTCTTATGCTGATATACTGAGTTACTCGGCTCCTAAAGTATTGCTGATACTCGGCACATGTTTTTTCCTGGATAGCTCGGCACCTAAACAAAACTATATCACTCGACACCTTATGTTACTCGGTACTTGTTAACACTCGGCACCTTGTGTTGCTCAGCACTTGTTAACACTTGACACCTTATGTTACTCAACACTTGTTAACACTTCACTCGGTATCTAGTCTTCACTCGGCATCTAAAAACTACTCGGCACATGAAGATCACTCGGCACCTACAGTCTTTCCTAACTCGACATTTGTTGTGGCACAGCATGCATGGTGTACTCAACTCCAATGTGGAATGTGATTAAGTGTGTTGGCAATCAAGTGTCAAAAACCATTATGAGGTTAACAGTAATCGGCAATTCAATTGCATCACAATCAAGTCATTTAATTTTTACTCTCTAACCATTGTAGCAGTGAACTAAAATCTCTTAACAGAGTTGGTTTAATAGCCATTTGTAAATCCTCTAACTAGGTGGCAATTCAATTGAATTGTTTCAAGACCTTTTGCAAGGTCACTCCTAATAGGGTAATTAAATCCTTTTATAGGGTCACACCTAACAATGTGTGTTGTAACCTTTAATAGGGTTGGCTCCTAATAGGGCTCACTTTAGAAAAGTGAAAAACTGTAACTAGTTACATTTGGTGGTTTTTCCCAAATTGGGTTTCCACATTAAATCCTGGTGTCTTATGTGGTCATTTTATTTCTTTCATGCTTGCATGTAAATTACTGATAACATCTTAAGATCTACTAAAGTAATACACACTCTACATTTATCGAGTTATAGCAATTTTTGCATGCTTATCGAGTATCAATAGTAATTAGTTTTATCAGTCTAAATTTTATTTGACATCCAAGGGATCTAGCATTTATTTTAGTAGTAACTGATTCACCCCTCCCCTCTCAATTACTCCTCTTATATTTCCAAAAATTGGTATCAGATCTTTTGGTTCTTACAAAGAAGGTTTCAAGGACCTAACCTAAAGATCAAGATGTCTTACAAGAGAGAGATTCCAAAGCTAAACAACGACAACTTTGCAGCATGACAACAAGGACATATGAGGCTTCATCTAGCTACCATCAATGATTCAAGATGCAAATATCTTGATGAAGAATATAAAACTCCCACTGGAACATTGTTAGATGAAAATATTGTTGAGAAGAAGAACCATAACATCATGATGATTGACATTGCATCTACTCTCAATTATGCTAAATTTGATGAGGTCAAAGACTATAAAACTACTTTTGATATGTGGAACAAACTAAAAGAAATCTATGGGGGAGATGAAAATGTAAAATGAGCAAAAGAAAAAATCCTTAGAGGACAATTTTATCAAATGAGAATGAGAGAAGATGAAAACGTTGCAAAATATGTAGAAAGAATCAAAGCCAGTGTAAGTGCAATCAGAGCATCTAGAGGAGAAATCAAAAAAGAAACTGTTATAAGTAAAATACTTAGAACTTTGCTTCCCATCTATGCAATTAGAGTATATTCTATTCAAGAAAATTTATGTGATCCAAATAACAAGATAGGCTTGGATGCCCTAGTAGGAAGAATGATAGCTTTGTAACTAGACAACTTTGACAACTATGTTCCTACTTCCAAGAATATTGAGTCTACATTTGAAGCTAAACCCTCACTTAAAGAAAAGGTAAGAAAATAAAAGATAATAAATCAAAAAGTGGGGAAGAAACTAAAGAAAGTTCTGATAGTCATCTTGAAATTATTAAATCTCTACTTGCAAAGAAATATTTTAGGAGCAGAGGAAAGTACAAAGGTAAAATCCCTCTAATCTATTTTTCTTGTGAAGAAATTGGTCATATTGTTGCTAGGTGTCCAAACAAAGAAGGAAAGGAAGAGAAGAAAAGCCACAATCACAAAGGCAAAAAGGAATTCAAAGGTCACAAATCCTACAAAGACAAAGGTAAGAAAACATGTTTTATGGCTAAAGATTCTAATAATAGTGAAGATGAAATAGTGTATATTGTTGTAAAAGGTGAATCTAATGATGAAGGAGATAAGATGGCACTTGTCTCTCATGTTAGAAAAAATGATGCATGGATCATAGATAGTGGATGTTCTCGCCATATGATTGGAGACAAAACTAAGTTTGAACATTTTGAACATTATGATGGAGGTAGTGTAAGGTTTGGAAACAATGAGCCTTGTTGCATAAAAGGAAAAGGTTGTATCCCATTAACCAATGAACTTGTATGTGATAATGCCTATTGGGTTGAAGAACTAAAACATAATTTACTAAGTGTGGCACAAGTGAACAACATTGGGTTCAAGGTAGAATTCATGAATGGCAAGGCAAGATTGCTAGATAAGCAAGGAAATCTAATTAGATTAGGCAAGAAAATGAAAGGTAACCTATTTTATCTTGATCTTAGTGATTGCTCATGTTGTATTGCTCAAGTAAAAGAAAGTTGGCTATGGAATAGAAGACTATGTCATGTAAACTTTGATAATATGGTCAAGATAAGAAAACTTAGAAGAGTAAGAGGTCTTCCTAGTTTGAAGAAACCTAATGTTGGACTATGTAAAATTGGTAAAATGGGAAAGACTAGTTTTAAGAGCAAAAACTATTAGTGAAAAGATGTCTTGGAAATTATGCATACTAATTTATGGGGACCCATTGGAATAGAAACTTATAGTGGAGAAAAAATTCTCATTCTTTTTGTTGATGACTATTCTAGAATGATGACTATTATGTATCTAAAAGAAAAAATAGAAGCTTTTGAGAAATTCAAATGGTATCAAGCTAGATTAGAAAAATAAATTGAAAAAAGATTGAAATGCTTAAGATCAGATAGAGGTGGTGAATTCATCTCAAATGAATTCAACAATTTTTGCATTAAAAGAGGAATCAAAAGACAAGTATTAGCCCCTAGTACTCCTAAGTAGAATGGAATAACTGAAAGAAGAAATAGATCCATCATGGATTGTGCAAGGAGACTAATTATTGAGAAGAATGTTGCTATCAAATACTAGAAGGAAGCTATCAACACTATTAAAGAAGGACTCAAACAAAACTCCCTATGAACTATGGTATGGCTACAAACCCAATGTAAGTTACTTGAAAGTATTTGGTAGCAAATGTTATATCTTGAAAGAATCTAATAAAGGAAAATTTTATGTAAAAGGTCGTGAAGGTATATTTCTAGGATATTCTTACAAAAGTAAAGCATACAAATGTCTGAATTTGTCCACTCACAAAATCATAGAAAGTGCAAATGTGAGAATTGATGAGTTTGTAGAAAAGACTAAAGAAGAAAGAAAAAAGGAGCTAGAAGATTATAGAAGATTTTTCTACTATGAACCTATTACATCACCAAACACATTTGTCAAAAGGAGACTTCATCTCCTGAGCTCTCCGAATCTCTATCAGTTACCAAGTTGTAGGAAGTGCAAACCAAGTCACAAGGACTTGAGTCACATTTAGAGGCTACCAAGTTAGTGCATACCAAATCTAAAGAACCCAAGCCATATATAGAAGGACCTGAGTCTGAAGTTGAGATTCAAAATGAAGACAATACAATTCATTCAATAGTTACAGAACTTGTATTAGCTAAATACGTCAAAAGGCATCATGCACTTGATCAGATCATTGGAGATAAATTACATGGAACAATGACAAGAAGCAACTAAAAGGTACATGTTTACTTGCTAAATTTGAACCTAGAAGCATTAAAGATGCACTCAAAAATGAATATTGGATTGAGGCTATGAATGAAGAAATAGAACAAATAGAAAAGAATAAAACTTGGACTCTTATACGAGTATTCAGAAATAAGCTGAAAGAAGATGGAAAAGTGTCAACAAACAAATCAAGGTTGGTATGTAAAGGCTATTTTCAAGAAGAAGGTATTGGTTATGGTGAAACTTTTGCCCCTATTACAAGATTAGAAGGTGTTAGGACTTTACTGGCTTATGTAGCTCACAAAGGATTCATAGTATATGAGATGGATGTTAAATCTACATTCTTAAATGGAACTCTTGATGAGGAAGTCTACATTAAATAGCCAGAAGGTTTTGTTGATCTAGACAAAAGGGACATTGTCTATAAATTACACAAAGCCCTATATGGTCTTAAACAAGCTCCTAGAACCTGGTATGAAAGATTACATAACTATTTGATATAGATTGGTTTTCAAAGAACAAATGATAACAGTAGTCTATAGATCAAGGAAGGACTAGATAAGAAGATTGTGTTGGCAGAAATATTTGTGGATGATATTCTATTCATAGGAAATGATGACTTATGCAAAGCATTTTTAGAACAAATGAATAAAGTGTTTGAAATGTCCATGTTTGGTGAAATAAAATAAAAATTTGGATTGCAAATACAATAGAATGGAAATGGCATCTATATCACTCAATTTAAGTATATCAAAGAGATTCTCAAGAAATTTGGAATGGAAGATTCAAAACCAATTGGAACCCCCATGTGTACTATACTTAAGCTTACCAAAGATGATGACTCCAAAGAAGTAGATTAGACCTTATACAGATCAATGATTGGGAAATTACAATATGTGGTACATACAAGGCTTGATATTGCCTTAGCAGTTGGGATAGTGGCAAGATTCTTAGCTAAACCTAGAGAAAATGACATGATGGCAATAAAAAGAATCTTGAGATATTTGAAAGCTACTAAAGACTATGGCTTATGGTACAAACTTGGAGACAACCTTGACCTAAAAGTATTTACTAATGTTGATTGGGCAAGAAATCTTGATGATAGAAAAAGCACTTGTGGTGGAGCATTCTTTCTTGGTAAAAGGTTGGTATCTTGGACAAGCAAGAAGAAAAATTGCACATCTCAATCCACAGTAGAAGCAAAATATGTAGCAGCAGTAGTAAATTTCTCTAACATTGTTTGGTTCAAATAGTTTTTGGAAGGAATGAAGGTTGAAATCAAAGAGCTAATAGTCATGTATTGTGATTACACTAGTACAATCAACATATCAAAGAATCTAGTGATGCATTCCAAAACAAAGCACATTGCTATAAAATATCACTTTGTATGAGAATTAGTAGAGGACAGAGAAATCAGATTGGAATATGTGCATACAAAAGAATAAATTGTAGATATATTCACCAAGCCATTACCTAAAGATGCATTTTTGTATCTAAGAGGTAAGCTAGGGGTCATTCCCCTATCTGAAGCTCACTAAATAAATTTTAGTGATGCATCAATAGGAACCAAGTTGAAGATCAATTATTTGATGTAGTATTGACAATGACATATTGCAGATGAATTTGTATTCAAGGTCCATTGATACTAATCAAAATGGTCTTTGGCATGTGTTGTCAAAGAGGGAGAAGTTTAACATAATATTTTTTTGAAATTTTGTAGAGGGAGAAGTTAATTAGTTCCTTCACAAAGGGAGAACACTATACGAGAAGTTTTCTACACAAAAAATCAAAGAGGGAGAAACTTTCTGATAGAGGAAGTCTTGTTATCAAAATTTCATTGCACTCTGACATTTTGTGTTACCATCAATGCCAAAGAGGGAGATTATTGGATACAATTGATTAATTATGTGTTATCTTTGATGTTACACAAATGTCATATTAGTTGATAGTTAGTGCATGCCAAGTTCACTCGGTCAATGAAGATAGTTTTCCTAGTCTACCAAGTGTTCCTAAGTTTACTCTATACAGAAGGCAGTATCTACCAACCTCACTTGGGTGTCGGAGGAAGTTATGTAGAAAACAGTGTTAACTAAGCTCACTCAATTAATGAAGAAAATTTTGAATAGAGTCAGTATTAACCAAGTTCACTTAGTTACCAAAGGGATTTTGTAAGTTCACAATGTTAATGGAGCTTCTGTTGGTTAACACAGGGAATCACTTCAGAATCAGTTTCTACCAAGCTGGGTTAGCTATCAAAGGATTGTCTTATTTTGGCATGTAAAGCTTAATTATTTTAACTATTGATTTTAGCCAATTGAGGTGATGAATATTGGTTATTCTAATTTTTATTTAAGACAACTTGACAATTTGAAAGGTATAAGTAAAAGATTAAATTGTGATTTCAAAAAGTGTGATATGCAAGTTGAATGAGTTGAAAAGAGATAAGAAGAAAGAAAGAAAACTTGAAGGATAAGTAGGTATCCTTGTGAAGAAAAAAAGTGTTATTCAATTAGGAAGGATCAAGTATGAACCAAAATAGATAATTGTAATCGGCAATTTAGTTGCATCGCAATCAAGTCATTTCATTGTTACTCTCTAACCATTGTAGCAATGAACTAAAATCTCTTAATAGAGTTGGTTTAATAGCCATTTGTAAATCCTCTAACAAGGTGGCAATTTAATTTAATTTTTTCAAGACCTTTTACAAAGCCACTCCTAACAGGGTGATTAAATCCTTTAACAAGGTCACACCTAACAGTGTCTTTTATAACTTTTAACAAGGTTGGCTCCTAATAGGGCTCACTTTAGAAGAGTGAAAAATAGTAACTAGTTACATTTGATCATTTTTACCAAATTTGGTTTCCACGTTAAATCCTAGTGTCTTATGTGTTCATGTTATTTATTTCATTCTTGCAAGTAAATTACTGATAACATCTTAAGATCTGCTAAAGTAATACACACTCTGCATTTACTGAGTTACAACAATTTCTGCATGCTTACTAAGTATCAACAGTAATCAATTTTATCAGTTTGAATTTTATTTGACATCCAAGGGATCTAGGATTTATTTTATAAGTAACTAATTCACCCCTCCCCTCTTAGTTACTCCTCTTAAATTTTCAACAGGGTTTCACCAAGAGCTCCCACCAAGAGAACTTCCACAAAGAAGAGCTTTAGCAAGAAGAAACTTACTCTCAAGATCTTACACACTAAGATCTTTCACCTCCAAGATTTCTTACAAGATATTACACCATGAGAGCTTGATTACAAATACTCATAAGCCTTTCTTATATAGGCATTTACCACCCAACATAT
The DNA here is from genome assembly GCA_028749045.1 of Cupressus sempervirens. NCBI lineage: Eukaryota > Viridiplantae > Streptophyta > Pinopsida > Cupressales > Cupressaceae > Cupressus > Cupressus sempervirens. Next base: position 156,374,104 of record CM053788.1, on the reverse strand, counting down.
TACAAACACAATGAATGTGGGATAAAAGGTAAATACAACTACCTTAAAAAAAATATTAAATTCCCACCCAAATATAACTAAGCACCACCATGTGGCCAATTAGAAAATTACATTTCCTTCGTAGATCACAACAAATATTAAATGCATGATTTTAGGAACTTGCCACAAACTTCTAAGAGCCACTTGCAAACCTCAATAAATGTAATGACAACTATTTTTTAATTTTTCTATTTACACCACCTATGCACCTTGAAAATAGAAATTCTTTCCCTTCTTTTCCTCTTTTTATTTAATTTTTATTTTTTCCCTAATTTTTGTCACTTTGTCTCTCCTCCACATTTTTTTTTTTTTTTTTAAAAGTTTAACTTTGATCACACTCCCTTTTTGTGATGCAAGATGCTCCTACATTAAACACCCATGGTCGGAATTTTTTTTTGGATATGTATTCACAAAATGAAGCAACTAACAATGACAAAAAAAAATTTCTTCTCTTCCAACACCTCACTGGAACAATTACACATTATTCATATATTTCCTTCTCTCTTCTTTTCCAACACCTAGTTGGAAGAAGTGTCTACTACTAAAAATACTCCTCCGTAATGAACTTTGTCCAAGTATAACTTTCATCCTCCTCCAATCTTGTTGAATTAATACACCTGTAATAAATTGAACAATGTCATAACAATCATCCTTTCCATACCACACATCACTCACAAGATCCTCATATAAACCATTATCATTATCTTTCAAATTCATCTCAAATTCAACATCCCACAATCCATAAAAATTTACCTATTTGTCATATTTATCTTCACTTGCCTCTTTCATGTCATCAACAATGCATGTAATTGCTTCACTTGCTTGATCTCCAACTAAGGCATTATACTCTTCCTCCATTTTTGCAATCTTCAAATCATCTTGATCTACTTCAAATTCACAAATCTTGTCATCTTCATGCTCCTTATCCTCTCTTTCATCTTCTTCAACTTTAGTTTCACAAATATTTTCATCTTCATCCTCTTTCTCTTCTTTTGTATCGCAAGGGCACTTGCCGCTATTCCGAGCCTATCAATCAAGACCTATCATTTTTGAAAAGTGGTTATAATAGCCAATCAAAGCACTGGTTTGAGAGTTATGGCCTTTCAAATTTGAGCTACCTTAAATATCTACAATAATTTTCAAAGATGTATTTGGCCGACTCTATTTGCATTGTTAGGGTCTATTGATCCTAGGTATTAAGTTTGAGCATCTAGAACCTTCCTAGGTAGAATAAAATTTCCTATTTAAAAAAGGCCCAAACATTATCTAGACAACTCTGGGTAGTAGTTCATACCTTAGTCTTGCAAATTATTTTAATGCAAGTTCCCATGTGGGTTAGCATATTGCACTTGTGAATTTTGTAATTCTGCATTTGTGGCACAAATAAGAAGTCCATATTTTGTTCTCATATTTATTATTATTTCTTTTTTTCTATTATGGTTTATGGTATTAAGGGGAGCACCTTTTGGCAAATGGTATCAAAGTTTTCAGACCTCATCCAGGCACTCTAAAGCCTCCAACAGTGAGCCTAAAGATTCTTCTACAAATTTTTCCACCAAAAATTGACAATAACTTGTCCAATACTTAAGCTAGAGCAATGAGATTTTTATGGGAGGCTTATACGTCTAAAATGAACCTTCATGTAGAAAATGAGAACATTTTGAGCTCATATGAAAAACTTACTAAAAATAGCAAGTTCCCATAAATAGTAACTACCCTGTCTACTAGTCCTTATTAAAATAGAAAAAGATTGAAAAGAAAATATTTTTGGGTGATGCAAGATTTCCCTCACACCTAGGTTGCTCTTGCATCATTAAAGAATATAGGGCCATGTGGCATGTTGGATGGTTGAATTTAGTTCACTTGCTAACATGGTTGACCTAGTGTGTTGAAAATGCAAACAAAAGTAGCTTGTTAATGAAAAATCAATTCTTTGACCATTTTTAACCACCTTTTGGTGTTCTCCATGCTTGGTGTATGCAGATTTCCTCCTACTACCACCATGGCTATCCATCTACTAGCCATAGTAGTTATGGCCACCGTTTCTATCTCTTCAAGGCTCAATTTGCATGCAAGATCAGATTTTTTGTATCGAAATGTGCATTTGATCAAATCTTCTCTAATCAATAGTTATTTCTCTCCTCTGTAATCCTAACTCCACCTAGTGAGATTTTGAACTCAATGTAATATTAGATTTATGCTTGAACTCTATAAAAGATAGTTGTAAATATGTTTTAGAGGTTCTTCCCTGTTCTTCTCTAGTTCATGACACTAGCCTATTGCTCTATTATTATAATCTTTTGCCTTTCATGAATATAAAATTTGGCTTCTACCTCATTGTGCTAATACGATATATTGAGCATTTTATGCCTTATATGAATTATTTATTATTTTTCTTTCATATTTTCATATCATGTGTAGTTTGTAGCTGAATTTTGTCTTGTAAGCTTGTTTCCTTGAAACATTTCATTGATTTTACCTTCATGTGAATCTTGAAAGAGCAAATTTTAGCCAAGATCTATGTATTTTGGTGATTTATTCATACTTTTTGTAATTGTAGGAAAAGTTGTAACCATTGTTTCAATCTTGGTGCATCACCCCCTTTCCCTTCAATATTTTACTTTGTTGCATCTCCTTCTCCCTTTTCCTTCAAAGCAGTAGTTAGGTGCATCTTGATTGTAAGGAAGTCGACCTTCTCCAAAGACTCAATCTCATAGTTCAAGTCCCGTAGATTGGAGATTATTTCCATGTTACATAAGGTCACTTGAGGGTCATACCTCAAGCAAAGGTTCAGACTTTTGTGTTAATAGTTTTTAGCATGCCTAGTGGGACAAGAACATTTGGCTACATAAGTCCACTAGTTAGCCAGTTAATCTTTATCCATTAAGAAATTTGGTGTTTTTTCTCATTACCATCAACCTTTGGAGGCATTCCATCAAACACAATGGTGAATATATTACACATCTACTAGTTTCAAGATGACATAATGTTGGTATGTAAAGGTCATTCTTGATCCTTTTGTGATTTTCAAGTTTTCTATGAAAATGCAATTTTTATGAAACTCTAATCATGGGCCCATTTCATAGAAACAACTACTATTCCCCCCATATCATGAAAATGCTACTCCTCAACCTTCATATTATCAATTTCAATCTTAGCCCCAAGGTGGTTATAACCAATATGCTCAAAATTATTACAACCCTCCTACCTACATCCCCCTAAACCCAATAACCCCAAATAATAAAATGAAGACCGCTAATGCTATGGTGGCTAAGATGGGTGAGAAGTTGTTAGAACTCCAAGCACAAACAATGGAGAGAAACATGTGGATGGATTTAAAGCATCAAGAGAAGCATGAGCAGTTGTTGGCCTAGGATAAGTAGCTTGGTGAGATTAGGAGGTAGCAAGAGATTGAGAGATAATAGGATGAGATGACATAACAAGCCTATCTCCATGAACAAGAAGAAGAGAAGGAGAAACAATGAAATTTTGAGGAGAATCTTGCAAGGAAAGTTTCTATAGCAAGAGAGGAGGAAATGAAGCTTCAATTACCTCATTTTCAAACCAAGGTTAACAAGGCAGCCCCTTCTCCAAAATATGTCATCCCAAGCTTCAAGAAGTCCCCTCCATTGGAAAAGCCCACTGCTGTAACTTCTTCACTCCTTATGTGAAAAAGATGGCCTCATGAGCCTTCCATACCTATTACCATTTCACTTTTTGAGGGAGGACTAGTTGTATGGACTCTTGATGGTCCAACTATGGAATTCTAGGAGAGTATAGCAAAGCCTGCAAAGCTTCCATTGGAGGATTTACAACTTATTGAGGAGAACAAAGAGGTAGCGATTAAGAAGAAAGAAGAGGTTCCAATCCTCTCATCTAAAAGAAGAAGAAGAAGAAAAGGTTTTTCCTTTTCTTGAAGAAAAAATCATGGCTTTTGAGCCTTTACAAGAAGATGAGGATATGTTGTAAGCTAAAGAAGAAGAAGATCATTCATTACAATAGATTTTCCTTCATGATATGGAGGATGAAAAAGAGGATCCCAAGGATAGCTCTATCCTTAAGGAGGAACATGCTGATATGCATGAGGTTGTTCCTCTACCTATGTATATTACTATAGTAGAGCAAGAGAATTTTGATGGGGAGACTTTTTTGGATGAGCTGGAGATGTTTTGTTCATCCTTGGACATGAAGCAGCTTGTCCCTCATCATAAGATCATGAGTTATAATAGAAACAAGTGGAGAGTCACACCATATCAGTAGCTCCCAAGGAGATGGTTCATGTGAAGCATGAAGAAGATGTGAAGTCTTCACAAGAAGAGGAGGAGCCACTTCCAAACTAGTAGGATACCATCATTGTAGAGTATATTATAGAGGTCAAGGCTGATTGCTTAGACCAAAAACTGTCAAGAGGTTCCCCATTAGGCATCTAACTCTACAAAAATGTAATTTTTCCCTAGTCATGCTCATTCCAGAGCATGAGGGAGAAAGCCATAAGAAAGAGCAAGCATGTTTTTCTTAAATTAACAATGTCCTCATGTTGGAGAGCTTCATTGCTTTTAGTATTGGGAAGGAGGCATTCCATGAAGTAGTATTTTTTTCATACTTGCTTATCATTTTAGTTGTCCATGTGCATGAAAGAAGAAATCAACTGGTGAGGAAGGGCAACTACTTCAACAAACCAGTCAATGGGTTTGTTTGACCTTTTATCTCTATAAATTTTTGTACATAGTAGATTAGGTATTTTATATTTTTCAAGAAGTGCATGAACATAGGCTATTTCTCTATGAAATAGTATTTTTCAAATTTTACTGGTTGTAGAGGTTGTAGTTTTTCTAGTTATCTGTAGAGCAAGGTTCATTTTTTGTGACTCTCTAGCCCAATGGATTGTTTAAGGTCATTAGTCCATGCTTAGCATAAAAGAATCCCCTCCGAGTCATCAAAAATGTTAACCATTTTAGCCCCCCCTCACCCCGAAAATGCCAATGTTGCAAGTCTCATGAATATCTAGTGTGATGGCCATGTCTACATCCTTTGAATTATTTATATTTTCCATGCAAACATGAAGGGGGTATGTGAAAACCTTGGTTATACATTTTATATCCCAAAGTCTTCAAATCTTTTATATTGTATGACATATTCTTAAGAGATTTTAGGTTGCAATCATGTGACTACCTTACATTGCCTTGTCACTCTAGTTTATCACTTAACCATCAGATGGGTTGCGAGGTTGTGAAATGATCAAGTTCATAGTTAGTGTGGCTTTATAGCTATTTGGGCTAACATTCAAATATAGGTTGTGAAGGAGCAAAAGCTATGGATCACATGATTATGAAGCATTTCTTCCTTAAGAGTTAAATAGTTGTGAAGTTGTGATGAAGAGAAGTAGTTAGGTCAAACGGTTGTCACATCTTTGTATGTAGTCAAGGTCAATAGTGAGTTAAGTTGGCGATGATGCAAAATGCTCTATTCACACTTTTGTAGGGTTAAAAGCTAAACTCTAGTTTGAGGTTGTGAGTATTCAACAAGTAAACACATGTCTTGATGGGCCTAATTCTTATGATATCCTCATCACATTTTTGTAGGGATTAGGAGACAACTAATATGATCAGTTTCAAATGAAATTAGATCAATTGAATTAATACCACTCCATCGAAAAGCTTCAGTGATTTAAGTTATGATGGTGAAATAGTTTGTTGAGAAAGATTATTGAACTAGATTGAACGAGGGAGATTGTTAAAGATGACTATGTGTTTCAATCCTTGTTTTTTCACTAATGTCAAACCTACTATTTACTAGTAAGACAACTACTTATATGATTCAAGTACTATCACTTGTTTGATTGATGAAGAGGATTTGATCAAAAGATGTAACAATAACACCTAGAGGAAAGTTTGAGTTATGATTATGTCATGAACTACAAGGATCATTTAAGATAGTTATGACATGATGTATTGATAATCTACTTAAGGTTACAAAGGCTAGTTATAATAAGAAAGTTTAGAAGAACAAGTTACACAAAGTTTGTCTACCAAGCTTGACCGAGTGGATAGTAGGTGTCAAGAAAAGACAGTGCAAGTTGAGCAAAAAATTAGTTAGAGCCAAGTAAATGTTTATTCTAGTGTATGCCAAGCAGAATAGTAGATGCCGAGTGAAGTTTAGTTCATGCCAAGTAATCTCATAGTGGATTTTGAGAAAAGCAGTATTGGTTGAGTATTACAAGCTTAATAATGTTGAGTTAGTGCATTATTTAAAAGATAGTGGATTTGATGAATTTGAGCCAACAAGTTTATTTTCTTGTATTGTGTGAACTAGGTAGAAGATAAGGTTGATTAGCTGGTGGCATAGAATTCAAGGTAAACCATTTTTAGGCAAATTCAAAGAGGATTCAAGGAAAATTTTCTAGAAGAGATATGGAATAAGTAGTATATTCATTGTATCCTACCTGATCTATCCTCACCCTAAATTGGACGATGGAGAATAAGCATAAAAAAATCTTAATTTCCCATTTATAAGAATGATTAGTCATGAAGTAATGTTGTCATGTGTGAGAACCTAATGGAGATAAGGAGTTAAGGGTTTTGCTTCATCAAGTAACCTAAGAGAAGAGTCTGCAATTGCATGTTAAGAAAGAAGTCTTAAGGAGATGAATGCTTGAAGGGTGAACAAGCTATTAGAGCTGCAAAGTATGAAAGCCAAGCAGAATTGAGGACTGAATAGAGATTTTTAATCTACAAATGAAGTTGCAAGTTTTATTAGATTAAAGCCTTACTATTACTCTCTAACAATTGTATTAGTCTAGGGTAAATTCTTTAGATTAAGGTTGACCTAACAGTCATTTGTAAATCCTTTAATTGGGTGACATTCCAAGTGAATGGTCTAAAGTCCTCTAACAAGGTTTACTACTAATAGGGTGATTGAAATCCTTTAACAAGATCACATTTAATAGTGTCTATTGTAACCTTTAATAGGGTTGTCCTTTCACATGGCATCACTTTTGAAGAGTGAAAAGAGTAGCATGTTACTGGTGGTTTTTCCCAATTTGGGTTTTCACTTAAATCATTGTGTCAAGTGTATTGATGAATCTATTATGTTTCATGCTTTACATTTCTGCAAGTTGATTTGACAATAATCTACAAGTTTTAAGTGATTACATAATCTTATGGATGCATGCATAAGTATAAATGTTTTATGCATTCACTAAGCTATGAAAAGTTTAATTTATACATCTGGACCTTGGATAATTGATTCAACCCCCCCCCCCCCCCCCCCGGTCAATTATTCTAAAGTATTTCAATATAATCAACTACCATAATCAAATTAATGAGCTTTGCATCTTTACACATGGTTGAGGTTAACCCAGGGTCAACATGGTGAGGTTGCTAAATGCATTGTTTGTACTATCATAGAGAGTCAAGAGAAAACCTCCATCAAGGTTGTGAAGCTACAAATTCTTTTGTTAGCTTGTTTGTAGGGTTACTTATGGGGTTAGTGATCTAGATTGTGAAGGTACAATAGTAGTCAGTCAGGATGTTATCATCATTTTGCAAAAATCAATAGAAAGAAGATGCAAACATTCACAATAGTGTGATCAATAGTTAAAGGATATCTTCATAGATTAACAGGTCAATATGGCTAATAAAGAGATGTAGTTGCAAGCTTGTTATGGTATGAAATAGTTAGCTTCATAGGTTATCACATCTTCACTAAGAGTTAAGACTAACTTGGGGTTAACCATGTGATGCTTTGAAACATTTTGTTCACTCATTCACAAGATTAAGGTTATGGGTAAAAGGATAAGTTGTGAAGCTATGAAATGGTGATGAGGATCAGCCTAGCCATGTTTGCAAAAATGCAAGGTTAAAACATGCCTAAAGTCTGGCAGATCTGATGGAGGGACATAAGAAAAAATGGATGGCCTTGCATCATCACGTAGTTAGAGGATTGTTAAGTCCAAACTATTGTGAAGGTGTGATAGGCTAGTTTTATAACGTTTGTAAGGTCATGATAAAGAGCTATGAAGTAATGATTTGATATGAAATAAAGACATTGTGAATTTCTAAGACCAAAATAATTTTTGAAGCCATGAACGAACATAGGCAGCCAATAGGTCAACATAAATATAGATGCTTGGCATGGTGGTAGAATGCTTAAAGAATATAGGGTCATGTGGCATGTTGGATGGTTGAATTCATTTGACTTACTAACATGGCTAACCTAGCATGTTGAGAATGCAATCAAAAGTAACTCATTAATGGAAAATTGATTCTTTGATTGTTTGCAACCACCTTCTAATTTTTTTCCAGGTCTGATAAATTTAGATTTCCTCCTACCACCACCATGGATATCCATCTACTAGCTAGAGAAGTTATGACCACATTTTTTGTCTCTTTAGGACTCAATTTACACGCAAGATCATATTTTTTGTATGGGAATGTGCATCTGATCAAATCTTCTTTAATTAGTAGTTATCATTCTCCTCTACAATCTCAACTCCACCTAGTTGGATTTTGAACTCAATGTAATATTAGTAGTTATGCCTGAACTCTATAAAGGGTAGTTGTGAATATGTTTTAGAGGTTCTTCCTTGTTCTTCTCTAGTTCATGGTAGTAGCCTAATGCTTTATTATTTTAATCTTTTACCTTCCATGAATAGAAAACTTAGCTTCTACCTCATCATGCTAGTTTTCTATATTATGCATTATATGCCTTATAGGGATTATTTCTTGTTTGTTCTTTCATATTTTCATATCATGTTCAGTTTGCTACTTAATGTTGTCTTGTGAGCTCGTTTCCTTGAAACATTTCATTGGTTTTACCTTCAAGTGAATCTTGGAAGAGAATATTTAAGCCAAGATCTATGTATTTAGGTGATTTATTCATGCTTTGTATAGTTGTAGATAGAGTTGTTACCACGGCTTCAATCTTGATGCATCACCCCCTTTCCCTTCAGTAATTTTCTTTCTAACATCTCCTTCTCCCTTTTCATTCAAAGCAATAGTTAGGTACATCCTGATTATAAGGAAGTTGACCTTCTCTAAAGACTCAATCTCATAGCTTGGAGATTGTTTTCATGTTGTACAAGGTCGCTTGAAGGTCATACATTAGGAAAGGGTGTAGAATTTTGTGTCAAAAAGACCCAAGATCAGTTTACAAATCATACCAAGGATCAAGTACTGAATTAGTTATTTTGTAATTGAGATAGGAAAAATCTCTTAATAGAGTGGTCCTAACAGGACTATGTAAATCTCCTAACAAAGTACTTATTTTATTATAAGTGCCAAGCCCTCTAACAAGGAAAAACCTAAGAGTCTTTTAGTCTTTAATAGGAGAGACCTCTCACCAATTAGATCATATTTTATGGTCAAACATTCTAACCTTAACATGTTGACTTTATTGTTGCAACAGTGAAGCTTTCTGGGTTTCATCCCCACCCTAGTTTTACCTTCATCTTGAACTATTTCTAGGTAATCAAATCATAGTGTTATGTGTTGAACTATTATGGATTTATTTTATGTTTCAACATTATAGTTTTAATGATGAATTAGGTATGAATGTATGAATTCGATTTGAACTAAAAAAAATATCGAATGGTATATTTTATGTTAAAAGAATTATTTTGTTTACCAAAAAAATTATTGAACTAATTAGGGATGACATCCTAGACGTTAACCCTAATTGGGAAAAGTATAATTTTGTATTTTGGCACACATGTGGAAGCATGAAAGCTAATAGTGTAGAATATTATTAAATATTAAGGTATAAAGGAAATATTTAGAAATGAAAATTTTTGTAATGTGATGTGTAGTTATTGTGATATCTATACTATTTTTTGTGATGCAAAATTTGTGATAAGAGAAGACTTAGTATATGTGAAGTTGGTACAATAAGCTACACATGTCATATTAGATATTGAAGGTATCATCACTTGTAAAGAGGTTTTTATAGTTGTACTTTTCTAGATTGAATGTCATTTTATATTGCATGTTTGGTAAGTAACCTAATCTTGCATACATTATGTAATTGTAATAATAAATTCTAACAAGATTGAGGCTTCTAATAAGGCCTATTCCTCTAACAAGGACTGAGAAAATATCTAAATGCAACAAAGTCCTAATAGGGTCATTATCTTTCACAAGATACTTTTGATTAGTAGATCATTTTGTGGGCACCATCTTTTGGAACAATTGATTAATTGTGTGTTGTCTTTGATGTTACACAAATGTTATATCATTATTAGTCAATGCATGCCAAGCCCACTCAGGCATTGTAGATAGTTTTCTATGGCTATTGAGTGTTCTAGAGTTTGTTTAGTTCAAAAGGTAGTGTCTACTGAGTTCACTTGGGCGTCAAAGGAAAGTCTATGGAAGATGAGTGTTAACTGAGCTCACTCATTTAAAGAAGGAAATGTTGAATGGAGCCAGTGTTAATCAAGCTCACTTGGTTACCAAAGGAACTTTTTGGGTATACAATGTAGGAAAATCATTTCTGAGTTAGTATCTACCGAGCAAGGTCAGCTAGCAAAGGATTTTCTTGTTTTGGCATATTGAGTTCAATTGATTTATCTATTGGTTCTAGCCAACTGAGTAGATGAATATAATTATTCTAAGTTTTTTTTAGGCCCACTTGACAATATGAAAAATTTAAATAAAAGGTCAAGTTGAGGGTGAGAGGTAGGAGTGCATGGAAGATAATTGAAGATTTGATGATGCTAAGAGGAAGTGAATCAGAAGGATAAGTAGAATCCTTGAGAAGCTGAAAGATATATTTGATCAAGAAGGATCAAGTACAAGCCATAATTGAGATTTATAATCAGCAATTCAATTGCATCCAAATCAGGTCATTTCATTGTCACTCTCTAATCATTATAGCAATGATCTAAATCTCTTAACAGATTTGGCTTAACAGTTATTTGTAAATCCTCTAACAAGGTGGTAGTTCTATTGAATTGTCTAAAGACCTCTAAAAAGGCCACTCCTAATAGGGTGATCAAATTCCCCAACAAGGTGATATCTAATAGTGTGTTTTGCAACCTTTAATAGGGTTGGCTCCTAACAAGGCTCACTTCAGAAGAGTGAAAAATAGTAACTAGTTGCAATTGGTGGTTTTTCCCAAATTAGGTTTCCATGTTAAATCTTGGTGTCAAATGTGTTCATGCTATTTCTTTTATGTATTTTGTATTGACATCTAAGGGATCTAAGATTTATTTTTGTAGTAACTAATTCACCCCTCCTCTCTCATTTACTCCTCTTATATTTCCAACAATTTGTATTAGAGCTTTTGGTGATTGTAGAGAATCTTTCAAGGACCTAAGCTAAAGATTAGGATGTCTTATAGAAGAGGGAATCTCAAGTTGAACTGAGACAACTTTGTAGCATGGCAAGGACTTATGAGATTACATCTAGTGACTATCAATGATTTAGGTTGTAAGTATCTTGATACTAAATAAAAGACTCCTTCTAGAATATTATCAGTTAAAGATATTGTTGAAAAGAATTATCACAATATCATGATGATTGATATTGCATCTACTCTTAGTTATGCTAAATTTGATGAAGTAAAAGACTGCAAAATAGCTCATGAAATGTGGATCAAACTAAAAGTCATTTATGGAGGAGATGACAATGTAAGAAGAGCCAAAGAAGAAAGTCTCAGAGGTCAATTTGATCAGATAAAAATGAGAGAAGATGAAAACATTGCAATATATGTGAAAAAAATCAAAGCAAGTGTGAGTGCAATCAAAGCATTTGGAGGAGACATTGATGAAAAAATAGTTGTAAGAAAGGTTCTTAGAAATCTTCTTCCTATTTATGCAATTAGAGTGTCTACTATTCAATAAATAAGATGAGATCCAAATAATAAAATAACCTTGGATGCTCTAGTTGGAAGATTGACAGTTTTTTGAGTTGGATAACTATGATACCTATGTTCCTAGTTCCAAAGGTATTGAGTCTAGATTTGAAGCCAAACTCTCATGCAAGAAAGAGTAATAAATCAAAGGCCAATAAATTAGGAAGTGAAGAAAAAACTAAAGAAGGTTTTAATAATGATCTTAAAGTTGTTGAAAACCTACTTGCAAAGAAATACTCCAAAGACAAAGGAAAGTAAAAAGGCAAGCTTCCTCTAATCTATTTTTCTTGTGAAAAAATTGGTCACGTTACTACTAGGTGTTCAAATAGAGAAAATAAGGATGAGAAGAAAAGAAATAAGCACAAAGGTAAGAAGGAATTCAAGAACTACAAGGAAAAAGGTAAGAAATCTTGTTTTATGGCTAAAGATTCTAATAATAGTGAAGATGAAATGGTATATATTGTTGTAAAAGATGAATCTAATGATGAAGGAGATAAGATGGCACTTATCTCTCATATTAGAAAAAATGACACTTGGATTATTGATAGTGGTTGCTCACATCATATGACTTGAGCCAAAATGAAATTTGAGCACATGGATTATTATGATGGTGGTAGTGTGAGATTTAGAAACAATGAACCTTGTTGCATAAAAGGAAGAGGATGTATCTCTTTGACTAATGAATTTATATGTGATAATGCTTATTGGGTTGAAAGGCTAAAGCATAATCTAATGAGTGTGGCATAGTTGAATAACATTGAATTCAAGGTAAAATTCATGGATGGAAAGGCCAAACTGCTGGATGGAAAAGGAAATCTATTTGGATCTGGCAAGGAAACAAAAGATAATCTATTTTATCTTGATCTTGGTGAAAGTTCATGTTTTACTACTCAAGTAGAAGAAAGTTGGTTATGGTACAAAAGATTATGTCATGTAAACTTTGATAATTTAGTTAAGATAAGCAAACACAAACAAGTAAGGGGTTTTCCTAGCTTGAAGAAACCTGATAAGGGGTTATGAAAAATTGCTAGATTAGTAAGATGGGAAAGACTAGTTTCAAAAGAAAGAACTATCATTCAAAGAAGTATTAGAGCTTGTGCACACAGACTTATGTGGAACTATTGGAGTAGAGAGTTATAGTGGAGAAATTTTTCTCATTACTTTTGTTGATGACTATTCTAGAATTATGACTGCAATGTATCTAAAAGAAAAATTAGAAGCCTTTCAAAAATTCAAGTGGTATTTGACAAGAATGATATTTAATAGGTATAAAAGGGAATGTATTTGATAGGTATGAATTCTGCATAGAAAAGCGAATTAAAAGACAGGTATTAGCTCTTGGTACACCTTAGTAGAATGGTATAGCTAAAAGAAGGAATAGATCCATCATGGATTGTGCAAGAACATTGATAATAGAAAATTATGTTGCAATCAAATACTAGAAGGAAGCAATCAGAACTATTGTTCATAACTTGAATAGACTATAGCTAAATAAAGACTCAAATCAAACTCCTTATGAACTATGGTATGGTTGCAAACCTAGTATAAGTTACTTGAAAGTATTTGATAGCAAATGTTATATCTTGAAAGACTCTAGGAAAGGAAAATTTGATGTCAAAGGTGATGAAGGCATATTCCTAGGATACTCATGTAGAAGTAAAGCATACAAATGTTTAAAGTTTTCTAATCATAAAATCATAGAAAGTGCACATGTTAGAATTGATGAGTTTGTAGAAAGTGTGAAGAAGAAAGCAATTAAGAGCCTAAGGATTACAAAAGATTTGTTTACTATGAACCTGATACTCTACCAAACCTATTTGAGAGAAAGGAGGCTTCACCTCCTGAGTCCCCAAAATCTCCAATAGCAACCAAGCTGCAAATAGTGCAACCCAAGTCACAACTATGAATGACCCCAGTCACAGTTAGAGGCTATTGAGCTAGACTAGACTAAGTCTAATGAACCTAAGTCATAGACAAGGGGACCTAATCTTAATACTAAAATTCATGATGAAATTAGTTAAACTCATTCCAAATACAAAGAACCTATGTTAGCAAGATATGTCAGAAGGCATCATGCACCTAATCAAATAATTGAAGACAAATTAGATGGAACAATGACAAGAAACAAATTGAAAGGTACATGTTTACTTGATAAATATGAACCTAGAAATGTTAAAGATGTTTTGGATAATGAAAGTTGGATTGAAGCAATGAATGATGAAATAGAACAGATAGAGAAGAATAAAATTTGGACTCTTTTTCTTAGACCCAAGGATAAAAATGTAGTTGGTACAAAGTGGGTGTTCAAAAACAAGCTAAATGAAGATGTAAAAGTTTTCAAAAATAAAGAAAGGTTGGTATGTAAAAGCTATTCTCAAGAAGAAGGTATTGATTATGGTGAAACTTTTTCTCTTGTTTCAAGATTAGAACATGTTAGAACTTTGATGGCATATACAACTTAGAGAGGAGTTGAAGTTTATCAAATGGATGTAAAATCTACATTCTTGAATGGAATTTTACATGAGGAAGTTTACATTGAACAACTAGAAAGTCTTGTAGATCCTAGCAAAAAGGACATGGTCTGCAAATTAAATAAGGCATTATATGGTCTAAAGAAAGCTCCAAAAGCTTGGTATGAAAGACTTCATAATGACTTGATACAGATTGGTTTTCAAAGAACATATGATAATAGTAGTTTGGACATCAAAAAAGGACCAGATAAGCAGATTGTGTGGGCAGAAATATTTGTTGATGATACTTTATTCAGAGGAAATGATGACTTGTGCAAGGCATTTTTAGAAGAAATGAGTAAGGAATTTGAGATGTCTATGTTTGGATAAATAAAAATTTTTGTTGGATCAAAGATTCAGCAAAAGAAAGATGGTATCTATATTACTCATTCTAAATAAATCAAGGAAATACTAAAGAAATTTGGAATGGAAGATTCAAGACCAGTTGGAACCCTTATGTTTACTAGACATAAGGTTTCCAAAAATGATGATTCCAAAGAGGTATATTAGACCACTTACAAATCAATGATTGAAAAATTATAGTATGTAATGCATGCAAGGCCTAATATTGCATTAGTAGTCAGTATGGTAGTAAGATTCTCAACAAATCTCAAAGAAAATCACACGTTGGCATTTAAAAGAATCATGAGATATCTGAAAGGTATTGAAGAATATGGTTTATGGTACAAAATAGGAGGCAATTTGGACTTAGAAGTATTCACAAATGTTGACTAGGTAAGAAGTATTGATGATAGAAAGAGCACTAGTGGTGGAGCATTCTTTCTTGGTAAAAGACTAGTGTCTTGGACAAGCAAAAAACAAAATTGTATCTCTTAGTCCATAGTAGAGGTAGAATATGTGGCAATAGTAGTTAAATATTCTAACATTGTTTAGTTCAAATGACTAATGATAGTTATGAAGATAGAGATCAAGGATCTAATAGTTATGTACTATGATAACACTAGTGCAATCAATATATCAAAAAATCCAATGATGCATACCAAAACAAAGCACATTTCTATAAAATATCATTTCTTAAGAGAATTGAGATTTGTAATGTACAATTTAGTTGCATTCAAATCAGGTCATGTAATTGTTACTCTCTAATCATTGTAGCAGTGATCTAAATCTCTTAACATAGTTGGCATAATGGCTATTTGTAAATCCTCTAACAAGGTGGCAGTTTTATTGAATTGTCTAAAGACCTCTAACAAGGACACTCCTAATAGGATGATTAAATCATCTAATAAGGTCACACCTAACAATGTGTTTTGTAACCTTTAACAAGGTTGGCTCCTAACAGGGCTCAATTCAAAAGAGTGAAAAATAGTAACTAGTTGCAATTGTTGGTTTTTCCCAAATTAGGTTTCCACGTTAAACCTTGGTGTCAAATGTGTTCATGCTATTTATTTTATGTGTTTGAAACTAAGTTAAAGTAATAAGTAATCTCAAATAACATCTTAAGATTTTTATGTTTGCCAAGAAATCTCCATATTTACCAACATTTTTAATGTGTTTAGCAAGCTTTAGCAAAATTCAATTTTCAGAGTTTTATTTTGTACTAAAATCTAAGGGATCTGGGATTTATTTTTGTAGTAACTGATTCACCCCTCCCCTCTCAATTACTCCTCCTATATTTGCAACACAATCCCTAGTAGGGTTTTCCCTTGGCCAAGGTTTCCCTAGTTAACAAAATATGTTATTGTGTGTTTCATTTCTTTATAGTTGTGTTTACTATTCAACTTAATTAGTTTGTTTATTTATGCAAGTTATAAGACCATGAATGATATCCATAGTTTTGCAAAATTTTGTGAAATATTGATTCATGCCCTCATCTCAATATTTCCTATTTCTAACAGTTGGTATCAGAGCATAGTTACTCAGAAGAGGCCTATCAACTTGAGTAAGATCTCTGTGGATATGGATCAGCTACAAAAGAACCTAAAAGAATCTCTTGAGCATCTTGATAGCATAATTACAAAAGAAAGAGACACTATTAAGGATAAGTATGAAGATGAAAAATATTACATTGAGAAGCTAAAGGACAAGATAGAACATATCAAATCCAATAAAGAGACTAAAGATCAGAACAAGAATTACAATGAAGTTTCATGGCTTAAGAAATAAAATGAGATCCTAAAGCATGAGCTAGAAATTACAAATATGTAGTTGAGCCTGAAGGGTGATAAAAAAGAAACTAAATTCAGTATGATATCAAAGATGAAGATTTGAAATCAAAACTTGCAAATATGACAACTTAACTTGAATTATTGAAGTTACAATATATAGAACTTGAGAAGCACAATGTGATTGTGAAAGGAGAACTTTCATAGCCTAAGAAACATCTTGAGAAGTTATATTCAAGTAGTGAAAATCTTGATGAGAAGATCTTTACACAAAGAAATCCTTATCATAAGAATGGTATTGGGTACTTTGGAGGAGAAAAATCTAAGAGATTTGAAGTTACTAAGGAACCAAATATTGTGATCTAATAACCTAAACTAAAAAAAGAAGACCAAAACAAGGTTGGGTCAAGTCACTCTAAAGATGTGCCTAACCAAGTTGAATCATCTAAAGAAGTAAGACGGAAATTTGCTAAAAAATATTATGCATAGAATGAAGTTGGTCATACATAGGATTATGGAGTTAAGTATACTAACCTTATTTCTAGTTATTATTATAAATGTTATTGTTTTGGACATAAATATAGTGATTGTAGGAAACCTGGATGGTTTTGGACATAAAGCTAGTGATTGTAGAAAACTTAGATTTAATAATAACAATAGTAGAATGTTTAGAGGTACTAATCCTACATATAATAGACCTATTGGAGCAACCAATGTTGTAAGAAATGGTATAATTTGTTATAAGTGAAACAACTTTAGACATATTGCTAGAGATAGTAGATTATAGATCAATTAGCTAGGACCTTGATATGGAAACAATGTGATAGAATGTGATATTTGCAAAAACTTGGGACATACAACAAGATTGTGTTGGATGAACAATGTGAGAATGCCAAATAAAATGAGGAACAACATGAGAAACCCAAAATTTAGAAGGAATGTGAAAAATGTTAGAAGGAATGAGAACACCAACATCTATCAAAAAGAAACTATAAAAGAGAATGTAGAATATCTTAATGAAAAAATTGTTAGAGATAAGGATCCAGCAAGGTGACATGTTGTGTTAAAAAATTAGTCAACTAAAACACCTAAGCATAGGATGAAGTTAGTAATTGTTACTAACCAACCCTTATCTATTTGAGCAACCTATTTCATATTCAACCAAAGGAATTACCATTAGAAAATTATGTGTACCCTTAAGAAAGAAGTCAAGACTTATGCAGTGCATATCATATAGAAAAGGATACAATAAAGGTATGATTAATTGCACATAATTCTTTGAGTTCATATGTGAATGCATGAAGAGAAAGAAGTTATGTAATTAATAGAAATAGCTTTCTAATGTATGCGTATATGTGCAATTAATGTAGAAGTTAATTGGAAATGATTTAAGGATTAGATTTGGTTTTATATAAACCATTAGTTCATGTGAAGAGTTAAGGAGAAATTTAAGGTGAATTTAAGAATTAATTGAAGTGGTTTCAAATAAAGTCAAAGGTGAATTCACTAAATCCCTAATTTTGAATTAATCAAAGGTATTTTACAATCTTGTGAAGTTAAATTGAGAAATTATGTTTAGTATTTTAAACTGTAAAACATTCACCACACATCCATCTCACATATTCAATAAGTAAATTGAAATATCATGTAAAGCATGTATATCTAAAGCATGTGAACAAGTAAGCATTGACACATATAACACACCAGATATGATTACCCAAAAACCCTCCAATCAGAAGGTAAAACTAGGGTGTAGATGACACCCACACATCTTCACTACTATAGTAATAAAGTTTATCTAATGAAGATTACAATGTTTGATCATGAAACATGATCTACCCTATGAAAGGTTTGCCCTGTTAAAGACTTACAAATACTATTACGTCTTACCCTGTTAAATGATTTCAACACAATGTTAAAAGTGTTCCTTATTAAAGGACTTCAACTCACAATAAAGTAAGCACCTTGTTAGAGGATTTCAATATAGCCTAGTAGGACTACTCTATTAAGAGATTTAACAGATTCACCAGTTAGAATGTTTAGCATTGATCCTACAGTTAGCACTTTGTTGATTGATGATAGATCACCTCTAAACTAATGTGTTATTGATCCTTCTTAATTAGATGTCTCTCTATTCACTATTTCCTTATTATGTTCTCCTTTAACTAATTTTTTAATCCAATTTTAGATCATAATACCTTGGTCACCATGAATGTCCTAGTTTGCACATACAAAAATCTCCTTGATCATTCATACATTCCCTTTTACAAGCATAACAAGTTTAGGATTTTTCCTCCTTAAGAAGACCTAGGTGACTTAGGGTTAGGTATGAATCAATGGATGTGATTCACCCATTTTTCTTCTTAAACCTTCCCTTTACCTAATTGGATGCATGTAATTCTTAGGGATTCCAACTTAAGATTCATCCTTTTTATCAAAATATTGTAATTCAATCTACAAGTTGGCTCAAAATGGTTTACATAGTAGTTTGTCCCAATACAAACAACTATGACAAAAATGTGTTACTCGGCATCTGAATCCTCTGATGCTCAGCATATACTGATTTCAATACTATGACTCAGCATCTAAATTATTTAGCATTTTTTGCTTGCTCATCTCTTGAATCACTTGGCATATATTGTCTGCTTAGCACTTGAATAACTTAGCACATGAGTGACTTGGCACTCACTATTGACTCGACATGGTCTAACTTATACATGTTGTTCTTGGCATATACTACTTGTTCAGCATGAACTAAGTAAATGACTTAAGTGTATAGACAGTCACTTGTTAAAACCAATCTGAGATCAACCATCTCCCCCTTTGACATAAGTGTCAAAAACATTTGGTCATGCATTAATGCTTTTATTCTTATGAGAATAACATAACTCTTATTTGACTTCTATAAAAAATTTCAAAATATCAAAATTTTGCAACAACTTATACCTCGAAATCTTATAACTACCCCTGAGTTTTTTGATCTAGTTTTGTACTCAAAATGTTACTCCTACTAAGTAGATGTGCCTCAACTGATACTCTTTTTCTCACCCATGTTTGCTCCTTCATGCTCTTACTCCCCCTTAGCTATTTCTATATCTCCCCCTTTTTGACACTAATGTCAATGGGTCATACACTAATAGTGCATTAGTCCAAAAAAGATTTATGAAGCTCAAGAATAATCTTAAGAGTGACATCCCAATTGTCACAAGCTACCTCCAAAGACTTAATTTGGATGGCTAACTTAGTAGTAAGGTGAACTAGGCCATCAAATGAAGAAAGATTGGGATCTTTATTCATAAGAGTTTCTACATAGCCTAACTCCTAGTGCAAAATCTCCATGTGAGGAGTCAATGTAGTCTGGATGCTTATTAGTTTAGCCCTTATGTTGGCTTCATCTATAAATAGTTCTACTAACTGACTTTGGGCTTGCAATAGGGTCCTAAAATGCTTCTTACTTTGAGCTAGCATCATGGGAAATTTTGCACCTGATGAATTCATTTGACTTTTCAAGCTCAAGATGTGATTCCTTATTTCTTGTGTGAAGAGTATAGGATTACATAGTTTGGTGTACAGAGAGAAAAAGTTCTCAAGTACCTTCTTCATAGTGTCTATCTTAGTTGCGAATGTAGCTTGGGTAAGTGCTCTATCACTGGATATCTTCTCATTCACTTTATGTTGAAGCTTCTTTTCAGACTATTCTAACAATTTTGCATTTGTTTCAATATCTGCATCACTTACTTTTTCCTCTATGGTAGTCAATTGGTCAATAAGTGGCTTTGTTTCATCTAGAGTAGGCAGACTGAATGCATCCAAGAAGATGTCTTTAATATCAAGAAAACCTTACTTCTGCCTATGCTCCCTTCTGAGTAGTTCTTGATGTTTCTTTCTAGCTAGGGCTTCTTGAAGTATACCCATCTACTTGATTATTATTGTTGCAAGATCAAATTTAGACAATATAAGTTCTTCATCTAGGCTTACATCTCCATATGTTATTACCTCTTCTACCTTTGATGAACTTGGACTCAGCACTAAGAATTGAAAAGTTGTTGAATCTATTCTTGGCCTTTAAAGAGTCTGACTGGAAGTGTCATGTGCCCTTTTCAAATAATTAAAAATAATAATCTTTGCTAAGGCAAGCAGGCCCAAAAGGGTGAAGTTTCAGAAAAAAGGGATAATCTTTGGAAGCTAATGGACTAATAAATGAAAATTATTATTAAAATATGTTTTATTAACCCCTCTTGGATGTGAGTTAGGGTTATGCCCTCTTTTAAGGGGTTTGGAGGCATTTTGGGCTCATTCCAGAACTTGATTTTTGCTCATTTCTTTGTTATTCTTCAGAGGCTGCCAAACCTGTGGAGAAGGAGACCCAAGAACAGGATTTTTTAGGTTTCTAGGAAGGCTAAGGATGGTAGTTTGAAGCCATTCCATGTGCATGCTCATGTAGAGTTTGCCTTTGTGCTGAACAGTGCAGATTTGTGATTTTTCGGGTGTGTTTTTGTAAGAGTTTGGTGTTTCCGATTGAGTATTTCATATCAGTTTGGGTTGCTGCTGTATTTCAGACTTTTAAATGTTAAAATAGAGCTGAATATATTTATTTGTTCATGATTATACTTCTATGATAGATTATTAGTGTTTTTGTGGTGTTTCCAGGCTATTCTATGTTGTTTTCGGGAGCCCGATGAGCATTGTTTTTATCCTCCGTTTGGGAGCTGTTGTGTAAATGTTATACAGATCTAAAAATTTCATTTTGTAGGCTGTTATGCTACTAAAATTTCTATAATAATATTCACTTTCATATTTACTAATAATATGTGAAGCTGTGAAGTTTTTGGCACTATTTTCGGCATACCCGATTTGGTGTTTATTGAGAAATTGGTGGATCTTTGAAAGATTAGTTATTTGATCTTAAAGATCTGATTAGAGGCTTGAAATATAATATAAAATCAGAGAAAGGGAAATTTTAGTGGTATCAGAGCTATGATCTTGCCAGCCTGAGGGTTTGTAGAAGTTTGCATGTCAGTTTTGACAACTACCCAAATCTTGCATGCCATAATTTATGGTTGCATGTTGCTTCTAATCAGTTGCATGTCAAAATTTATGGTTGAATGCTACTTCTAATCATTTTTATGTTAGTTCTTGGTGAATTTTGTGGTTATATGTTGCTTCTAATCAGTTGCATGTCAAAATCTATGGTTGCATGCTACTTCTAATCATTTGCATGTTAGTTCTTGGTGAATTTGGTGGTTGCATGTTGCTTCTAATCACCTACATGTCAAAATCTATGGTTGCATGCTACTTCTAATAATTTTTATGTTAGTTCTTGGTGTTTAAATAAGTTATAACCTATTGGGGTTACACTCTACTTTATCCAAATGGATAGGTATAGTACAGAGTCTCAGAGGATACGATCTTGGACAATTGATATCCAGAGTCAGAACAGTAGAAAGGATGGTTATTTAGACATTTGAGATAAACTTAGGAAAATAAGCCATGACATGTCTGAACAGTTGGTTGAGCACCACCATATAATGAATGATATGTTGTCCAACCCAACTAAGGTGGATAAGTTGACTAGATTTCTATTTGGAAAATTTTCTCACAGGGCAAATGACACAATTACCAAGAACTTGCATGAGGAGTTTGAGAAACTAGCTTATAGCTAGGCTGAGGTCTCAGATTCTACTCCGCCACAAGAGGTAGTGAGAAAGGATATTAAATAGATTGATAGTAATGGTCAACTTGACACTCAAATTGAGACAATTGTATACAGGTCGTCAAAGGGTGATGTCACAGGTATTCAGGATGGTATAGTTACAACAGGTAGTGACTATAGCGTAGTGGGTTCAGATGATGATTATGAGCATGTTGTTGTGCATGATGGTGAGATACTTGGTAGAGATGAGTAGATATTGAGCATTTATGACATTGCTGAGAAAGAGTACCAAGCACAGTTAGATGCTTCGACACATGAGGTTGAAGCTGGTAGTACTTCACATGATTTGTCCAGCTGGCTGAAAGTGGACAAAGACAGTATTGTAACTTCATTATTTCATCATGACAGGTATGTGGAGTTAGTTGGTATTGGTCATATTACTTAGGTGAGGAGTTTTCTTGAGTTACCAGCTGATTCTAGTTTACAGATATGGACTCAAGATTGTTATATTGGCATTTGGGATTCAGTTGACTGGAGATCTTTAACACTTTTTGTAGCAGTGTTTGTTTGCATGCTATCATGGATTTGATTAGCATATTGCACTGTGTTGTCTTTTCTTGTGCCAATAGCTTGTCCGATGTTGGTATTAGTTTTTATACACCAGTGTTGGGCTTTGTTCATATATCCAGTTGACCATACTTGCTGGAATGTGTTGATGATCTTTCATATTTGGTAGTGTGTACAGATGAGTCCTAGGATCATATTGGCATTGATGACATCTAGGAGGATGCAGTGGGTAGTTTTGAAGACTTAGTTTCCTTGGTAGTTTCTTTTGGTACAGAGGAGTTAGACATCAATGCTACAGTTTTTGATACTCCATATGTTGATATGATCTTTGAAGTTGATTCACAAGATATGGATGGTAATACTCTAGAGACTAGTACCTTTGAGGATACTCCTTTAGATAGTGCATCAGAGGAGGTTTGTGGGAGATAGTCTAGCTAGTGCCATCATGTGTCTAATCAGTTGAGAGTTAGTGAGCAAGACATTGCTATTGCTTCCCAGCATTTTGATGATGCTCGTCAGTTGTTAGCAGTTTATGGATGGGGTTCTCCTACTAGTGATGAGCAGGGAGGCAGTTATCTTTTCTTGACAAAGTTCCACTCTTTATGGGAGGCTATCCAGATTCTGAGATAGGATTATATGCAGTTGGTAGCCAATAGAGATTATCTTATGGAGTGGGGCAGTATAACATATGATGCATTGTTGGCCAAGGAAGATGAGGTGAGTGAGCTTACTCAACAGCTTGAGGTGAATTCTGAGATTCTTGAGAGTACACAGTTGGCTTTCAAGGATTCATAGTTTCATTTGGCTAAGGTGACCATAGAGTTAGAGCAACTATAGTCTTTACTAGATTTTATACAGTCACAAGCTATGGTTTCTGGTGATCCGAGGATGTCCATGGTCAAGATTGTCAAAGACAGTGGAGATGGGGATGCATCCATCCTTGATACTAACATTGGCATATTAGGCTTGTCCCCACTAGAGTCAGGTTTAGTTGAGTTGGGTGCTGCAACAGATTGGTGTGGTATGCCTAACATGGTAGTGACCTCTAGTACTAATGGCACAAAGACTAGAGATGATGTATCAAAGACCATGTGTGATGTTGGTGAGCCGATAGTTGGCATGGTTCCTGCTAGTAATACTACTCCCTTGGTGATGTCTTCAGAGGTAGTAGTCAGTTCCAACTTGGTTAGTGATCAATTGCAGTTAGTTACATCTAGATTGCAGTCTAAGCCACTAACTGAGATTGGTGCATTCTATCGACATTACATTGTGAGGTATGCTCATCAATTCACCTTTGATGACCATGTTGATGAGATGATGATATAGAGATGTACTTTGGTTCCTAGTGCTTATCATCAGTTATGGGATAGTTTGATGTCTCGAGATGAGAGTTGTGATGGGCACGACATGGAAATAGGTACTATAGTTGACAGCTTGATAATACATGACTTAGAGTAGGAGTTTTGGAGTGATACTTCAGCGGGTGTTGTTATTGATTCTACTCCTTTGACTATGACATCTCCTGACTTAGCTAGTGATCAGTCATAGTGGGTTGTATCACTTGTTCATGGTGAGCTGTTAACTGAGGTTGGTTTTTTTATCAACATTATATTGTAGGGTATGTACATCAGTTAGCATTTGATCCTTGTGCTGAGGAGTTGATGGCAGAAAAAATTGGTTTGGGTTCCATTTTTTGTTGTTTATCTTGTGATGGCTTTTCACCATTAGGGGTGCATGGGAGTTATGGTTATGAGACAGTGGCTGGTGATCTGTAGAGTTGTGTTGACTACAAGAGTTGTATAGTGTGTGGATTCTCCATACTTGGTATAGTTTCATTCAGGAGCATTCACCATTGTTGTAGAGTTGGATTGTACATTTTGTATAGGCCAATGGGATGCATTGATGGTATTTACTATGTTGGCAATTTGATTTGTCCACTTTACTTGAGTTTTGATGTTCTAAGAGTTTGTGTCTTGTGGGTTTCTGACTGTGGAAGTTGTGACTTTGGAGTTTGGTTGAGCAGTAATTATCAGTTTGATTATGGATTCCTCTTGGTTATATTGCAGAGGATATTGTAGGATCCTATGTTAATTGACAATAGTATAGTTCATGACTACATTTTGGATCCAGGTGGATTGATGGGTCTATTGTTCAGCCATTTCTTGAGGACAAGCAATATTTGGAAGGGGAGGACTTTTCATGTCCCCTTTTCAAATAATTAAAATAATAATCTTTGCTAAGGTAGGCAGGCCCAAAAGGGTGAAATTTCAGAAAAAGGGGATAATATTTGGAAGCTAATGGACTAATAAATGAAAATTATTATTAAAATATGTTTTATTAACCCCTCTTGGACGTGAGTTAGGGTTATGCCCTCTTTTAAGGGGTTTGGAGGCATTTTGGGCTCATTCCAGAACTTGATTTTTGCTTAGTTCTTTGTTATTCTTCAGAGGCTGCCAAACCTGTGGAGAAGGAGACCCAAGAATGGGAGTTTGTAGGTTTCTAGGAAGGCTAAGGATGGGAGTTTGAAGCCATTCCATGTGCATGCTCATGCAGAGTTTGCCTTTGTGCTGAACAGTGCAGATTTGTGGTTTTTCGGGTGTGTTTTTGTAAGAGTTTGGTGTTTCCGATTGAGTATTTCATATCAGTTTGGGTTGTTGCTGTATTTCAAAATTTTAGATGTTAAAATAGAGCTGAATATATGTATTTGTTCATGATTATACTTCTGTGATAGATTATTAGTTTTTTTGTAGTGTTTTCGGGCTATTCTATGTTGTTTTTGGGAGCTCGATGAGCATTGTTTTTATCCTCCGTTTGGGAGCTGTTGTTTAAATGTTATACAAATCTGAAAATTTCATTTTCTAGGCTGTTATGCTACTGAAATTTCTATAATAATATTCACTTTCAGATTTACTAATAATATGTGAAGCTATGAAGTTTTTGGCACTATTTTCGGCATACCCGATTTGGGGTTTATTGAGAAATTGGTGGATCTTTGGAAGATTGGTTGTTTGATCTTAAAGATCTGATTAGAGGCTTGAAATATCATATAAAATTAGAGAAAGGGAGATTTTAGGAAGGAGTGCCAGATGCTGGTAAATTTACCAGTGCTTGAATTATTGCTTGCTCCTTTGGCTTGGTTGTCAACTCAATCTCTTTAGGCTCGGCCATTTCTACCTCATTGCTTTGAATTGCACCTTGAACTTGTGCTAGAGGTGTAGATGAATCTATTTGACATGTTTGAATCTATTTCTCCAACTTATCTTCTCCAATTGTCTCAACCTTATTTTTTGCTTCCTTGGTTATGATTTTTGAGATTGGAGTGACACTTGTGTGCGTACTAACACTAGTGATTTGAGGGGTGATTATAGGTGGTTCTTATGCTTTCACCTCCTCGCTTGTAGTTTTAGTCACTGATTTCTGAAGTTTATCTACACTCACCAATATAGGGTTACACAATTTAGCATGTAGTGTAGATTGATCAAGTATCTTTTTCAAGTCTTCTTTTGTTAGGGGATTAATGTTCTAAATAGTGAGATCAAGAACATCCTTTACTATGATAGTTTTAGTACATACACTTGTTATTTGTAGAGGGATAACATTCAGCATTTGTGTATCTTGTGCACTTTGTTCTTGTTCTTGCTCTTTCTCAATTGTTGTCTAATCATTTACATTCATTTCAATAGCTCCCTCAATTGTGCCTTTATTATTATCATCATCCTCATCATCTTTAACCTCAATAAGCTCTTGCTCTCCTACTTTGACTATAGCTAGCCCATATGTGATTTGCCACATCTGTGTAGTCTTTCTTACAACATCTTCTTGTTGGAAATATTTAGGTCTAACAATGTTACTGAGAGGGGAGGGGTGAATCAATAAGCTTTAAAATTTAAACCAATTCAGCATAATAACAAATTCACCATTCATTCATCTACTTTACTGAACGCATGAAAAGATTAACACACTGATTTGGTGACCCAGAAACCTTTCAAATTGAAAGTAAAACTGGGGTGGGGATGATGCCCACGAAACTTCAATACTGCAGTATAAAGTTGGCCGGTTAAGGCTTACAGTGATCACTTCTGGTGATCTACCCTGTTAGGAGCAACTAGGACTGCTAGATCCACCTTGTTAGAGGATTTACAAACATACAATGAAGTATGCACTCTATTAGGAGATTTACAAAAGACTGTTAAGTCTACCCTGTTAAAGGATTTACAAAAAATGATTCACCTGTTAGGATGAAGCAGTGGATCTGCTTGCAACTGGTTTGCTGATTAGATCTTATGTACTGATCACTTGATGTGATGGATATATTTTTGCTGCTCCTTGATAACCTTTCTGAATACTTCGTTGCTGATTCTTTTTCAATTCGCTCAGTTACATTCTTACTTCGCTCTTGCTTGACTATTACTCTTCTTCATTATTTTTTCTATATTGCAAATGGCACAATACATTACATATATACCATTCCAATATTTACAACAACAAGGTCGGCCAAACACAAGTGGACAAAACATTACTGAGTCGGCCAGATAGTAGAAAACTCAGGTTCCTTAAACTCACTCGGTGACCTTCTGACACTCAGCATCCACTATATTACACGGCATTGTCATGCACTCGGTAGAGGTAGGAGCTCGGTCCATACTAATCACTCTGAGTAGATTGGAACTTGGTAACCACTGGTGACTCAGTAAACATTATGTCACTTGGTAGAAACTAACTCCTTCGATTCACTTGGTAAGCACTGAATACTTCTTTTAGCTTTCTGTCTTGGTAATCACTGAAACCTTCATTTACCTTCCTGACTCGGTAAATACTAAATCCTTTGCTTACCTTTCTAACTTGGTAAACACTAAATCCTTCGTTTACCTTTCTGACTCGGTAAACACTAAAACCTTTGTTTACCTTTCTGACTCAGTAAACACTAAAACCTTCGTTTACCTTCTTGACTCAGTAAACATTAAAACTTTTGTTTACCTTCTTGACTCGGTAAATATTAAAACTTTTGTTTACCTTCTTGACTCAATAAACACTGCTGAACATACTTGGTAACCAACGAATGCTCGGTATGAATTGTAAACTGAGTGATGAACTCGATAAGCATTCAGAATCAAATAAGTGTTGTAACTAATGACAAATGTATCATTATTCCAACAATCTCCCCCTTTGGCATTAGTGACAAAAACACTTATGAGCCAAAATTTATATACAAGATCTGACAAAACTGATTTGATTCTATTGTGCTGTGTGTTGAATATACATGGGCTACCTTACATATAACTCCCCATACAATATACACAAGGTTTTTACATGAGTTATATGACTTTATTCTTTATTACTTTATTACCTTCTCCCCTTTTGTGTCTGATTTTTTGATTTTCCTCTATATATTGCTTTCTCCCCCTTTTTGACAATAATGCCAAAGAATAAAGAATGTATTTACATGGAGACACCAAAATGTGTGATAAACTCAGAATGTACTTGAAGAATTAGTTGCAGAGTTTTATCCCAATTTTCTTGTAGGATTTTACATGTGGAGAGAGCTACTTGAACTTCTGTAGAAAGTTCAATCACATGGTTTGCAACAGAGAAATTATTGTCATGGATCAATGTTTTTGAATATGCAATGTGCTTCTGCATTGTGTTCATGATAGGAAGGATCATATTATGGATGTCAATCAGAGTAGAACTAATCCTTTCTTCCTCTCTCAGCAATTCTGCCCATTTCTCTAACAAAAATTTGATTCTCAGATGATGGGATGAACTTGCACTGTGGTCAGATTGCAGCATTTGGGCACTGACCTTCATATCCGCATCAATTTTATTCAACTTTTCTTTTACTTCCTTTGTATACTCGGTAACATCACAAAGTTTTGCAAAAAGTGAGGTTACATTATTAAAAGAATTTTCAATGTCAGACAAAATTGAGGTTAATTCAACCTATTTTATTGCTAAGTGCTGAGCAATGTGCTTAAGCACCTTATATTCAAATTTCTTTTCTACTTTCTCTATTAATTTTTCTTGTCCTGAGATATCCTCATTGAATTTATTCACTACTTCTTCTAGTTGTAACAAAATGTGTTGAGATGAATCCACATCAACACCTATAGCCTCAGTTATTATGTTTTTAGCACTCTCAATTATATTGAATTCTCTGTCCCTTTCATTCCTTAGCTGCATTTACTGTGCCTTTTGCTCTAATAGCTGACTGATCATTCTCATTTCGTCAATTGATGCAGTATCTAGATCTATCTTAGGAATGACAATGTCCTTATCCAGATTTACTTCTTCACCTACTGGCTTACTGGAAAACATGTATCTCTTTGGTTTTTCTGCAGTGACTGCACCTTTGCCCTTTGAAATTGAAACAATAGTTGATGATGTTGGACTAGCTGTCAAAACTGGAATGGGACCAACTAAAGGTAAACTAAGAGAAGTGTTGACTGTATCAAAACTTGATGTACTTCCCAAAAATGATGTACTACTCAAAAATGATGTACATACTGGTATATTTACAGTTGGAGAACTGACTGGAGCAAAAATTGGGGCCAATGTGGCTGAGGAAGACAAAATTGGTAAGAAACTAGGAAGACTTACTGTACAAGCTGTAGGTGGGAGAGATATATTCGGTGAAGTAGCTACTGCAGTGGATGACTCGGTGGCTGATGATGTGCTTGGAAGCTTGGTAACTGAAGAAGTGACCGCCAGCTCAGTAGATGAAGTGCTTGGCACTTGTATTGCAGAAACTTGGAGTTGAGAGGAGACTGGAGGAAATTGAGCAATGGATGTCTCTGTTGTGCTCACAATCTTGCTTGAAGATCCTATCTCCATAGTAGATTTTACAGTCTTTGGTGGAGAGTGAGGAAGGGAGGCAATGACATCAGCTGCAATTTTTACTGGATTTTCTTTGTTTTTGTCTTGTTCATCTTCTTCTTCTTCCTCCATTTCTTTTTCAGCTTCTTCTTCCTCAATTTTTTTTCTAGCTTCTTCTTCAACTTCTAACATTATTGAATGGAGATCCCCTAGAATATCTTCAATATCATCATCATCATCATCACTATTGTCAATGTCCTTGATTTCAACAGTATCATCACTGGATTTGTGTAGATGATAGATGTTTTTCCACATGCTTGTTGCATATTTACTACATGCTCAGTGTCTTTGACAAGTATCAAACAAGTGTGGAATCTGATCATCATATTACCTTTGTGATCTTTCAGTGATTTCTTCACTTCAGCATTAGAGAGACTTGGCAGGAGATTCCTCAGGGTCTGCTCATAAATGTCTTTGACAGTCTTGGTTGTAGCTTCCCATCTTGATTGCAACCTCTCCAATAGTTCTTTGGAGATCTGAGAGGCTATTTGATCCAGTGAGTATTTCCATTTACCCATCTTGTTCAGTACTAGTTCCTCAATCTGCATCTTTTCCTGTTCTATCCTAGTTTCAAACTTCAATGCTTTGAAGTTTGTGAAGCTAGCACCTGCTTCTAATTGCTTCAATCTTGCCTCAAATGTGAGTGGAGGCTTAATGAGTACAGGTTCCTTCTTCCCCTATATTGTTCTCTTGGAGAATACTGCAGTGGTTTGCTTTGTAGGTTTGGTGATAGTCACCTTACCTTTCTTTCATTGAGGCTCTTCTTCTTCTTCTTCCTTTTCTTCATCTTCTCCTCTCCCTTCTGTTATCATGAGAGGTCCAGTATCAGCTTTTAGCTTTTCTATCTTTCTCCTGCCTTTAGAGATTGCTTGAGGAAGCTTGATTTCAAGCTCTATTCTAACCTTTGCCTCTTCATAGGTTCCAAATGCAGGCAACTTGGGATCCACTGGTTCATTTACCAGTGCCTCAATGATATCTCTGGCATCATCAATATTTAGCTCATAGGGCAATGGTTTTACCCATGCCACTCGGGGTTTGACTGCCTAGATGTAGACTCTGTCATAGTCAACCATGAAACAGACATCATCCTTATACTCTTCAACAAGTTTTGGAGGTATTCTGAATCTGTTGTTCATCCTTTCCTTGAAATCTTCAAAATAATTATCCATTAACTTATCAAAATTCATACCCATTTCTGCTATGAATTCGTTTACTTGATACAAAATTGGAGTATCTTTCCTCCATACAACTGCACCCTTAGATGGAAAGAATTTTTGTACATAGAAAAATAAACAAACTAGAAAAGAGCCAAATTTACAAGGGTTTGTCTTTGCAGTCCTTATGCTATCCATGTTTTTATTCAATTGTTTTAATAGCACATCAGCTAGGTTAAACTCCATATTTTTCTTTACAATTTTATATGCCAAATCTACAGCCTCACAGGGTACACTATTCAGCCTACTGGAACTATACAGTTTGTATGCAATAACACAAATACCAAATTTCAGTTCTATATCTGAAACATTGTTGAGCTTTAAACCTCTGTCATCCCATTCAGCTTGGGTTAATTTCTGGAGGTCATCTCAACCTAGGGTTTTGGTGGTTTTGGTTTTGGTCAACATTGGTAAGCCCGTGATCTTGTGGATCATCTTCTTTGTTATGAGGATGGGTTGTTCTAACCACAATTGTCCATTATGCACACGGCTTAAGATATACCTCACCCATTTCACTTGGAAACTCCTTGGCAGATGCGGGATATGGGTTAAGCCTTTGGTTTCCAAATGTTTGAACTCAGGTTTTAGGGTTCCATCCACGCATAACTCGGCTAGGGTACTATCCATATCTAGTGTCCCTATTTCTTGCACAGTACACTTGAAATGAGTACAAATATCATTTATTAGAAGTACCTTTGGAGGGATCTACGATTGAGCTCCATGCGGGTCGAGTGATTCAGCGATGGCAGGAACAATTTTGAAATTGGGCGCCTTCCATTTGACTCCCTTCACAAGCATTTAAGAACCTCTCTTCGCCTTGCTACCACTGGTGCTTGCGGATGCCATTGCTACTCGGTGAGAGAACGATTTTGTAACACAATTTCTTTGCTGGAAAATCACTTCAAATCACTTGAACTTGCTTGGATGCACTTGAAAATATATTTTCTCTGTGAACTCTGAATTCGCGGTGAAAAATGAGATCAAATTCTACCTTTTTGATTGAAATCTTGTCATTAATGCTCAGGTACGAAGGTAGCTAAGAATTAGGGTTTTATAAATAGTCACCGACTTACTCGGTAAACCTTGCAACTCGGTGAACACACAAAACCTTTCTTATTTTCCCAACCAAGCTTGGTAAAGTCTGTAAATCAACCTTACTCGGTAGATACGACACTATGAATTATGACTTGTATCTGCAATATTGATTTATCATTTCCACTCCTTCTTTCTAGAACTGCTTAGGATATGGCTTGAAGATGGAGTCCCTTATCCTTCTTGATAAGTCTTAATTAGATATGGTGGAGTCACCCATTTCTAGAGTGACATTTCCATCATTTGAATTTTCTTGCTTGGTAGACTTAGGAATCCACTGTTGTTTCATTTGCTTTCGAATATTATCAGCTCTAGTTTTCTTTTCATCTTCAACCTTTCCTATATTCATGCAATTCTTGGCTATATGACCAAGTTCAGTACAATTATAGCATCTTATGGTTGTATCTTTCTTCCTTAGGTGATGCCTTCTACAGTTTGTTCCTATGTGTCCATATTCTCCACAATAGTGACATCTACACCAAGTATTGTAATCCCAACCAAATATTGCTTTGACAATTTGTTCTGCTGGATTGAGTGATTTTGATCTACATTTAGATGTCTTATGTCCTTGTTTCTTGTATTTGTGACACTTGCCTTCAAACTTTGGTTTCTCCTTGCATTCATTGGCTTTGTGACCATGCTGATTGCAATTGAAACATTTTCCATTGAATTTACCTTTACCATTACTCCAACATTTTTTAGATGTATGACCTATCTTGCCACAATGATTACAAGTGGGTCTTTGATTCTTTTGAGTACCTTGTTCAGAAGATTCACCTTCTTCCTTGTATCCAAGACCAGCTTTACCTTTTTGCTTATAGAAATTCTGCTCATTTTGCTGATTCAATTGATTCATGTCTGCTTGAGATTTCATCATCCTTTCATTGATTTGTTTTTCAATTTTTAGATCATTTTCCAAGCTTTCATTGGTTTGTCTCTCAGTTCTTAAGTCATTCTGTAGACTTTCATTTTGTGCTCTGAGAATCCTAATTTCTTCATTTGCATTGGATAGTTGATCTGCTAGATATTCATGTTCAAGGGATTGATTTTGAGTTTCATGACTTCTATCTTCCAATTCTTCTTGTGCTTTGTTTCTTTGTTCCAAAACTTCACATAGCCTGATTGACTGTATTTCTTGCTCTCTTTTAAGCTTTCTTGCCTCTTCTTGTAGAGATCCATTCTTTTCTAAAAGTTCTTTGATTGCTTTGTCAGCTTCTTCTGAATTACTTGATGGTAACAAATCTTCAATCCTTTCTTCAACATAAAAATGGTCATTTATTTGTCTTGCAAGTTCCTTTCTTCTTTTTAGGGATTGACAAAGATGTTCCTTTGCTTCTTTGAGTTGAACCATGGCCATCTCCAAATCTAGCTTCTCATTCTCAATAGTTTTGTCAAGTCTGAATATCTCCATTGTCCTTGATCTTTGCTCAAGTTGTCAAGCTCTGTCCTGAGAACCACAAAGCTCTAATACCAATTGTTGGAAATATTCAGGTCTAACAATGTTACTGAGAGGGGAGGGGTGAATCAGTAAGATTTAAAATTTAAAACAATTCAGCATAATAACAAATTCACCATTCATTCATCTACTTTACTGAACACATGAAAAGATTAACACACTGATTTGGTGACCCAGAAACCTTTCAAATTGAAAGTAAAACTGGGGTGGAGATGATGCTCACGAAACTAACTAATGACAAATGTATCATTATTCCAACACTTCTATGTTATTTTATAATATGCTAAATGCTCTATATTTAGGAACAAATCTAACAACATATTTATTTATGGCTTTAGCTATATGTGCCTTACTAAGTTTAGGCATAACATGAGCAAGGGATGTCTCCCTAATTTATCTTTCTAAGTTCAAACAATAATGCCATTTTTGCTCAACTCTTTCTTATAAATATTTTGGCATAGAGTTGGAAATCTCTATAGTGGCTTTCTTAAAATTGGCCATCATGGCATATATTGCCTCCTCTACTTGATTCTTTTCAACTTTTCCAATATTTTCAAAATCAATGTGAGAAAAACTTGATAAATCTGTGTTATTTCTAACAATCTCACATAAGTTATCTAGATCTAAGGATGGATTATGAATCACCACTTGGAATTGGTTGTTGTCATCATATTTAATTCTTTCCTCATTAGTTTTAGCCTGAGCAATATTTTTCTCCTTAGTCATTCTTGTGCTCCACCTTTTTGCTCTGTAGGCTTGGCTTTCTCTTTAGCCTTTTGTGCAATGACACATGTGCTAGCCCTTGTAGTAGGTGTTGTAGGTTTTGGTTGGCTTGGTTTAGCAACCTTCTTACATCTTGTCATTGCTTGTGCCTTAGCCTTTCTTTTCTTCTAATCAAAAGGAATAGGTGACTCCTTGGCTTCTTCTTCCTTAGAACCTTTTGCAATATTTTTTTCTTCCTCTTGTTGATCTTCACCTTTTCCTTGTGTCAATGCAAGTGGTGCTTGAATCTAAGTGTCTTCTTCCTCTTCATCTTCTTACTTAGTACCTTCATCAAATTTTTCTTTTAGTTTCTTTATGAATTTATCCTTCTTTTTTATGATAGATGAAGTCTTTAACTCCATCATAGTCTTAGACTTGTCCATCTCATAGTTGCCAAATGTTTTGGCATCTTTGTATACTTCTTCTATAAGTAATGTCATTATTGTTGCAGAGGCCTCATCAATATTAATTTCATAACCTAATGGCCTCAACCATCTTACTCTTGGAATTGTTTCTTGAACAAATATGTAATCAGCATCAAGTAGGAAACAAGCATCATCATAATGTTTTTCCACTAATGAAACAGGAATCATTAATCTCTTTTTCATGGATTGCTTGAAGTCTTTAAAATAACTAGTCATTACTAACTCAAAATTGTCACCTAATTGTTCAATGAACTCTCCTATTTGAACTACAATAGACCTATTTGTCTTCCATGCAATGATACAAAATGTAGGAAATGTGTTTTGAACATAAAATAATATACATATCAAAATAGATCTAAATTTACACTAAGCACTCTTTGTTTTCCTTATTGCTCCTAGGTTTTTAACCAATTGTTCTAGCTATAGCTCGACAAGAGCATATGTATGATCATTCTTCAAAATCTTGTAGCCCATATATACTACAATGTAGGCTACACTATTCAATCTATTTGATTGTTAAAATTTATGTACAATTACCCTTACTAAACAATCTATTAGAGGATCTGTAATGGTATCTATGGTCATTCCTCTCTTGTTCCACACAGCTCCCGTGTGCTTTTCAATAACTTCTTTAGACTCACTTCTCATACTCTTTGGTTGATCTATGGTTGGATACCTTGTTACCCTATGGATTATTCTCTTTGTGATTTTGATTGGCCAATTATCTAACCACACTAAACTATCATGAATTCTACTCAAAACAATCTTTGATCCACTTAGTTTTGAAAATATTAGGGAAATCTAGGGCACGAGTTAACCCTTTATTTTTTACAATCTTGAATTCTTCCCTTAACACACCATTTTCATATAGTTTCCTATATTCTTCTCTAATTTCCATGTCACCAATACTACAAATCTTACAATTATAGCATTTGCTGACATCTTGTAGCACTAAAACTTGTGGTGGTATCATAGATAATGCACCTAAGTAATCTTGTTTGTATGCTATGTCTAAAATGGCCTTGAAAATAGGTTGTTTTACCTTGTTTCTAATCAAATGAACATTTAAAACCTCTTTTCCCTATACACCTTTTGCTTTCAAAGAACTAGATGCCATTTTACAAAACTAGGGTTTACAAAATTAGAAATAGCATAGCTTGGCACACGATAAATAACATGCAAAATATGATGAAATGATGTCAAATATTTGTTCAAATCTCCTACAGATGCTTTGGATAAAATATCTAGATCACCTTTAGCTCTTCTTGCTTTCTCTTAATTTTGAATGATGTTAAATGAGTAGAAATTAATCAAATACCCCTTTTAAATACTGTAATTAATGCTAATTACTTATATAGTTGTAAGCTCAACATCAACTAATTTCTGGCTCACTCGGCATCCACTAGTATTTCCATTCATTCTGTAACCATTACAAGCTTGGTAGTAACATGAAAAGCTTAAATATTTTTCTTTGATTCCTAATAACACCTTGCATCTTTATTCATGCTTATGTAATCTTTTCAGAACTAAATCCTTTGGAATTAATGTATGATATAACTTTTGAATATCACTCCCACATACCTCTTGATTTCTTAGTTTGATGTGGTGTGATCGCCTAATCCATTGGGTGAAGTGATCTGTTCTCCACTTGATGTGTTGCAATCCTCTTTTCTCTTCCATGTCATGTTCATTTCATTTCTGACATTTTCAATATTTACCTTCCCTTACCTTTGCCTTTATTGAATGGACATAGGCAAAGCATGAATAACTAGGGCCAAAGGCTCATCCAACTATCCAAACCACCCTACAAGAGTTAACTCAATGGAAGAAAACATAAGGAAAAACAACCAAAGGAGGAGGAAGAGTGAGATAATTTTATTGATTCATCAAAACATCTTCATACATGCCCAGCTATAAGGCCTTCTGGGTTACGACCAATTACAAATACATTCACATTCAAAATCCTACTGCAAATTTGCACTTTCAATTTTTCTCTCCAATCTTCTCCCCAAAAACTTGCCTAACTCTAAGCCTAAACACTCTATATATACTTGCCAAAATGACTTATAGATTATTCTAGAACATTACATAAGAGGAAGGCTAACCCAACAATAGTCTGGACACATCCTAAGAAAAGATCTCTACATAAATGTCATGATCAAAATAAATCCTACAAGTTAGCTTATAGAAATCACATCCAAATGATGCTGACACTTGGCATACATTGGGTAACTCAGCACATGAAGAGTCACTTGGCATACACTAGGTAACTTGACACATGAAGGAATTACTACAGTAACTTGGCACATGAAAGAATTGCTACAGTAACTCAGCACATGAAAGAATTGCTACAGTAACTTGGCACATGAAGGAATTGCTAGGCACATGAAGGATTAGCTAGGCACCAAGTTGCAGAATGAAAAAAAATGAGCAGGATAACAAGGTTTGTTCTTCCACTTCACCAAATATTCAAAGTAATCTTTTCCTCTTGCGCTCTTGCCAACTCTTTGATCCAATATCTATTCAACTTCTTCAATCTACTTCTTAGGATAATCATCTGATACAACAATTTCATCCTCTGACTCATCATACTTATATTGAATATAGGAGATATATCCATGTCATCAAGTAACTCAAATTCATAAGCATTACCACTCAAACTTCTTCAAGATCTTACAAGGTCCAAATTTCTTCATCTTCAGCTTACTGTATGTTCCAATTGGGAATCTTCCTTTCTTTAAATGAACCATCACCTCATCACCAACTTGAAAATCATGGTGTCTTCTAGATTGATCAGCATTCTCCTTATACTTTTGATTACTTTGTTCCAACCTCAACTTCACTTCTTTATGCAAAGACTCCATAAAATTAGAAAATTCTTCTCTTGTAGTGCTTCTCTTTTCTTCACCAGCAACATCTCTCAAATCTAATATGCCTCTAGGATGCATTCCAGTTACAATCTGAAAAGGTGTCTTCCCTATACTCCTATTCACAGAATTGTTATATACAAATTTAGCTTGTGCCAATACCATTTCCCAATTACTTGGCTTATTCCCAACTAAACATCTCAGCAAATTACCCAAGCTTCTATTCACAAAAAATATGGAAGCATACCCCTTCACTATCTTAGGTAATCCAAGAATAAAATCCATACTGATGTCACTCCAAGGTTTCTCAGGAATAGTAATAGGTGTATACAAACTAGCATTTTGACTTACTCTTGCAACATGAAAAACTCCACAACTCTTTACAAATTTCTAAACATCCTTGTATAGTTGTGGCCAATAATACTTCTCTTTTAGCAAACTCAATGTCTTATCAATTCCAAAATGTCCAGCCAATCCACCACTATGCTTTTCCTTAATCAGGTTCAACCTCATAGAACTTCTAGGAATACACAACTGAATTCCTTTAAACAACATACCTTCTTGAATAAAATACTCATCATACTTACGTATGTGATCTATTAGATTTGGTACTCTACACTCTCTCCATGCCTCTGAAAAATTAGGATCAACATCATACAACTCTTTGATTTCATCAAAACCAAGAACTTCAACCTTCATTTTACTCAACAAAGAACATCTTCTACTCAATGCATTAACAACTTTATTAGTAACTCCACTCTTATTCTTAGTAACAAATGTGAAACTCTGTAAGTACTCAACCCACTTCATATGTCTTTGATTTAATTTATGTTGACTTTCCAAGTATTGTAAAGCTTTATGACCAATATACAACACAAACTCCTTAGGAATCAAATAATGTTTCCACTTCTTCAATGCTTGAACAATAACATAAAACTCTTGATCATGATTACAATATTTCCTTTTAGCATTATTCAACTTTTTGATAAAGAAAGCAACTAGTATACCTTCTTGACTTAATATAGCTTCTATTGCATTACCACTTGCATCACATTCAACTTGAAATACTTTGTTGAAATCAAGCAAAGCCAATATAGGTAATTTAGCAACCTTTTGTTTCAAAGTCTAAAAACTCTTATCAACTCCATGTGTCCACTTGAATTCCTTTTTATCTCCCCTCATTATCTCAGTCATAGCATCACAAATAGCACTGAAATTCTTTATAAACTTGCTGTAAAAACTAGCCAAACCATGAAATGATCTTACCTCACCCACATTCTCAGGTGTAGGCCATTCCAAAATTGCTTTGACCTTTTCAGGATCCATCTTCAATCCATCAACTGAAATCACAAATCCCAAATACACTATCTCCTCTTGCATAAAAGAACACTTATTCAAATTAATCAACAACCTTTCCTCTTGCAACCTCTGTAATACTTGTCTAATATGCTTAAGATGTTGTTTCTTAGCATTACTGAATATCATAATATCATCCAAATAAACAATAAAAAACTTACCCAAAAAAAATTTCAAAACTTCATTCATCAAACTCATGAAAGTACTAGGTGCATTAGTCAAACCAAAAGGCATAACCAACCTGTTGGGACTAAAAATTGCATAGTCAATTTTGAGTACCATTGAGAAATTTAAGCCCTATAAATGCTTTTGGATGAGTTTGTACCCGGCTGTACCTTTGAGTCCCATGAGGTGTTTAATGTTTCTAACACCTTTCATTTAGCCTATCCACTTGTTTCATGAAGCTAAATTGACATTCCAAGCCATTTCGTGAAGTCCCATTTTGAGCAATTGTCAATTCTGCATTTTCACCAAAGTGTCAAACAACGATATGAGGCTATGTTTGCAACTAAATATCTTGCACCCAGAAATGTTTTGTGACTCACCACTTTGGAAATGTTAAGTGTTAATACCTAAGAGCCTGTGTTTCATATTTTGAGTCATTTTGAATCCGTTTCACCAAGTTTTGAATCCCCCAAAGTTGGTCAGTTACTGTTTTCATGCTTTTGCAATTACTTCTAAATTCTTGGAAGCCATGTTTGACCTATTATAATTTTGACCCAATTGATCAAAATGCTAAATTTCCTTTTCTGTTGCATTTTAGAGGTTAGAGAATTGTTATGTTTCAAGTTTTAGCTTATGATTAATCTGTTTGATCAGTTTTTGAATGTGATTCTGAATGCAATTTATATCTTTTTACTGGTGTCAGCATTTGCAGATTTGTCAGAACCCCTGTTCATGATGTTATAACTCAAAAAAAATTATTTCTTAGATTGAATGGATTGTACCAATATGTTGCCCTCTAAAATTAATTTAAGTGTTCCAAGTTTCAAATCTTGATGAATCCGTCTGCACACTTTTCCAAGTCAATTCCATTTGCAAAAAAATGTTTTTTGTCAGTGTTTCCAATTGCAAAATCCAAGTAGCTCACTTTGACCACTCACCATTTGCATCCTATTATTCATCATGAGCCCAAAATAAAAATCCATATTCTCCTTATGACAGTCCACATCCTAGTTTTCAAATCATCAAGTGCTCGTTTTCCTTGTTTTCAAAGCCAAAACCAAATGCAATTTCCAGCTTTCTGACATGTTTATCTGTAGGTGATTTTAAGAAGGCATGTTTGGAGGTTGATATCTTTAGACCCTGATGCCATCATGTAACAAGATTTGGCAAGCTTGTTGAATGTGTCAAAGAGAACATAAGTCCAAAGTTTTAGAGCCCTGCCAGGTGTTTATATTAGTTTTTAAAGCTAGGCAACAGGCCTCCTATCACAAATTTCACAGTGATGTGGAAATGATTTAAATTAAGTTTTCAGTGGAAAGTTTATTCTCAAAATGGATTCTAGTTACTTTCATAAGGTTGGTGGATCAGTCTACAAGGTCAGCTATTTGGAAATGAAATATTTTTAGCCGAACTTTCTCTGGGGTTCGACTGATTCCATCAAATTAATGAGGTGTGTAATTTTCTTTTTATGATATTTCTAAGACTAGGGGTTTGTTTGCAAACACGTGTATCTACCTAAAGAAGTTTTTTACGTCAAGTTTCAAGCATCATTACTCCAACTATATGAGAATAAAATATTGTTCGAGGGTACCATTTTGGACAAAAGGTAAAATAGAAAGGAGTTTTAAAGTCCACCTCTTCATTCATACAAACATTTGAAGTTGCTCCTCCTATGGTGGGCTTTGCTTATAGAGTTTTAGATCATATCTAAGTTGTCTTAATGAAAAAAAATTGCATTGCTCTTTGATAAACATCTTAAAGAAGAAACATTTTCAAGGATCCTCATACTCTTTGGTATGCTTATTAATACCTCTAGTTCTAACACCTTGAAATGAATTTGTGAAAATCATTGGAGGAAAACATCATGGATGGCATCTGACAGCTCCTGCCCACATTTTGTAGCTACCACAACATGAATGAGAGTCCACGCAAGGTGCAGGGAGGAAGAGCTATAGCCTACAAACAAAATAGATGGCAACCCACATCTTTTGGTGCCCATAGTTTCTCCAAGGGTAGTCCCACATTTTTTTATGAGGAGCACATGAGGATTAAGTGTAGGGGTCTGCACACTAAGACTGCCCATGGTATCACAACAAGGTCTCATGCATGTGGAGAAGAAGATAGGAAGCCGACATGCAAAGAAAAATCTCGTGTAGTGACAAAGGTAAATGAAGCCACCTTAAAAAAATAGAACCTACACTTCAAAAGGAGAGCCAGATAGCATTAAAGACTAGAATCCACACTAGGATTGGAGGTCAAGAATGAAAAAGAGCCACACATTCTAAGTAGAGCAACCTATGGCTTCAGTATAACAGAGCAATCCTCGGCTAAGATGGAAAGTAAAACAAAGAGGCAATGATGCAATGATAGGAAAAACCCATGTTATAAAGAGCCCATCCATAGAAAAAAGATGCAACAAACAAAAGAAAACCACCAACAGCCAATGCATTGAGAAAGCAAAGATGATCACGCGAGAGCCAACAAGGCAAGCTTAAAAACAAAGGAAGGCATGGGATCAAGTGAAGCACGCTTAGTGTTAGAAGAAGTCAGCAACATGTTTAAGGAATAGAAGATCACACTAATGAAGAGTATGCCACAATAGATGGGGGACGTCTAGCTCCAAGAAAACACAAAAAAAATGAGAAACTACACAAGAAGTGAAGTTTGAAAGTGTTGACAGCAAGTTGTAAAGCCCAAAAAAGACCAAGCAAAAAGGGGAGCACATCAAACTGGCCGACAATAAAAAAGGCCCCCATGCCAGTAAAAGGAGGGAGCCACTTCAAAATGAAGATGCTAAATAAGACATCCATGGCTAAAAAACATAGACAAGAAGAACAATATCCCACATTGGTTCCATGGGAAGCTTTTTATCAATTTAAATACTCAAACACATGAAGGTCATTGCATCTTAAAGACACACAGCTTTTGAAAGCCATCGATCACAAAGTGGGCCCCATTGCATGTCATATAGATGCTAGCTGGAAGATTTCCTAAGCCAAATTTTGAATTAAAAAGTGAGTATGCTGATGTAGAATCTAAGTGCTAAGATTATGACACATGGATGATTGTGCGGTATTCTCTATGTCGCTAAGCAGAGTTACTCACCAGTTAAGCATAGCGACATAGCGAACGCAGTGAGGTGGCACCTAGTTGGAGATAAGCAAGTGTAGTGATGATGACATGGTGCTAACAGTATAGGTGCTAGACCAATGAGATGATGCCATGTGGCATCCAGGTGGTAGGACCTAATGGTTGTGCAAAAGGGAACAAATCACAATGCGACACATGTCATAGGGTTGGTCAACATATTTAACCTGAGTGTAGGGAAAATTCAAAAGGTTTTAAGTATAAAATTTATTTTTATATCCCTGTTTCACATGCAATCCATATTTTTAAATAAAGTTTGAAACTTTAATATAGTCCAAACTTTATGAAAGTTTAATTTTTTGCAAAATATGTGCAAAGCCATGAGATAGAGTCCTGATCTTCAAAAGGGCATAATAGGGGCTATTTTTATCAAAAATGTGTGCTCCAATATACCACTGGAACTCAAACAAGATGAATTTTTGAATCTAAAGTCAATTTGTGCACAGGTACTCACTAGTTCATGCTATAGGCCAATTTGTAAATTTTAGGGTGTTCTCACTAGAATGGGTGTTTGTCATCATTGAGCATCAGAGTTGGTTAGAGGGTAGATTTAAGGGCTTGTTTAGATTTGAATGTGGAGAAAATTGTCTTTGAACTATTTTCTTGCATTCTAGAGGTTATATTAAAACTAGTTTTTCACTTTTACCGTGAATTCATTTTAACACCAAAATTAGTTACATTCTTTCATC
Organism: Cupressus sempervirens; assembly: GCA_028749045.1. Taxonomy (NCBI): domain Eukaryota; kingdom Viridiplantae; phylum Streptophyta; class Pinopsida; order Cupressales; family Cupressaceae; genus Cupressus; species Cupressus sempervirens. The sequence continues at coordinate 156,331,316 of CM053788.1, read as the reverse complement.
ATCAAGTTTTTGAGATATTTGATGCCTTTGAGAGGCAAAATAAAAGGATTTGATATGTAGTTATATAGAAAGGGTAGAAAGAGGTTTTACATCTTCTTGGGAAGGAATTCTGAGTGGGCACATGTCAGTTATAGTGCAGATCCATGAATTCACCTTCTCCTATATGATTCTTTTTCTTTCTCATTGTAAGGGTTCTAGATTTTTCATTATGAGACCATTGTTGGTTTCAGTTTGTTGGAGAAAAATTGCTCATAGCTATTATATTAGGATTTGGTTCTAGTCTTGATGTATTCCCAACACTGAGACACCATTCTTTCAATATAATTCTCTTGTATGAACAACATTAGGAAGGTTAATACATATAGTTTAGATCTATTAGGTTTTTCTATGTTTTCATTTCATGCATATGAATGTATTATTTCAAGGAAATTAATACAATGAACAATAGGTTGAGTTTCATCTTGAATCCTATCTTCTCTATCAGTGATCTTCAATATTTTATAATCTTTGAACAAAGAGCTTAGGTTGTAGTTGCAGTCCCTTAAGGCTGTATGTTATTTCATTATTGCGTATAACTCAAGGGGTTATCTAAATGCTTCAAGGAAATTAGGAGGGTCGCAAGTTTACTGATGGGGATATCATGTAAGAATGGGATTTAAATTGAAAATGGATGTCTATTTGCAAGGTGACTAGATAGATCGTATATTTGAATATATAAATAAGTATCAGGTATCCATATGTATGCATTTGATTTATGAATTTTCCCAATGGATTAGGCACTGGTCAGCTACATGATCATTAGTTCTTATTGCTGCATATTTGAGGTTTTGCTGAATTCAACATTATTAATCAAACATTCTTTCCCTTTCATGTTGAAGAACCTAAATGTGATGCCCTCACTCAACTTGTGCATTCCGTAGAGTTGTAATTTTCTACTACACTTCTTTGTTACTACATAAGTCATTAGTAGACATAAGGGCTTTTATCTACTTTCAATAGATTCAAGAGTATGTTTTTGCACTAGTACCATATTGATTGAATTTGAGGTCCACCCACCTAGGTTTTTTAGAGCCTGAAGTAGAAAAAGGGTCTAGCCTTATAGTTGGCTCAGTGTCTGAAATGATGTGTTGAAGAAGGGAGTTAGCTGCCCCTAAATGTGTAATATTCTCATTGGGGTAATTGGAAACCTACAATATTTTCAAACACCAACACAACCATTCATACAAACCATATTTTGTCTTGAAAGCAATCTTCCATTCATCACCTTCTCTAATACTGATCTGATGATAGCCACTCTTCAAATCAATCTTGGTAAAATAATTTGCTCCACTCAAACCATCTATTATGTCATCCATCCTTGGCATAGGAAACTTATATTTCATTTTTATCTTGTTAATGGATTTGGAATCAGTATACATTTTCCATTCTCCATTCTTTTTAGGTGATAATATAGTAGGTACAGCACATGGACTTAAGATTTCTCTGATCAAACCTTTCTACAACAACTCATGCACTTGTCTATTAAGTTCTTCATTCTCTATAGGTGTCAATCTATATGGTGCTTTGTTTGGAAAACTAGCTCCAGGAATCAGATCCATACAATGACTTATACTTCTTACTAGAGGTAAACCATTAGGAATATCATCAACAATAATGTCTTTATACTCATTCAACAATTTTGTAATTTCTACTAGTACTCGGCTATCACTATCTGTTGTCACTTGGTCATTACTAGCTTCTATTGCTTAGTCATTACTATTAACACTCGGTCCTCTAGGAACTATGGCAAAATAGACTTGATTCTTTTTCATTTCCTTTTCAAATTGTTTCTCATTAACCTTGCAAATTTTTATAGCAATACAATTAACCTCATCTAGACTTTCAATTAAAGGCAAAAACGTTTGTTTCTTCCCATTTACCCAAAGAGTATATTGATTCAATCTTCCATCATGTACAACATAGCTACCATATTTTCAAGGTCTACCCAATAAAATATGACAATAATCCATGGGCATAATATCACACAAAACTTCATCTAAGTAATGTCCAATCTTGAACTTCACAAGGCATTTCTCACTTACCAATATCTTATGCTCATATTTGATTGATGAAACATGATAAGGTTTGTGATGTTTCAGCCTCTGCAGTTGTAACTTGGTAACCAGCTCTTTTGATGCTAGATTTGTAGAACTTTTTCTATCAATGATCACTTTGCAACATTTTCTAGCCATCTTACTTCTTGTCTTGAAAAGACTTCTCCTTAAAATAGGTTCCTCATCACTTCCCTTATTACATAAGGCTCTTCTCACCAACAAATTTTCTACAACCTTAGGTCCACTTGGTGAACCCTCATCATCTCCTGAAATCAAAATAATCTATTACCTTGCCCACTTTTACAGGATCTACATTCAAAAGATCTATGTCCCTCTTTACCACATCTGAAACAATTACCATGAAATCCACCTCTAGAATAAGAATTACTTCTTCCTCGGTAAGAATTAGTGCCTCCTTAGTAAGAATTACCACTTTTCCAATCAGTATTTCCTTTGTCACCCTCTGCAAGTTATAGGTCAAATCCACAGATCTGCAACCCTACAACCAAATCCAAATTAGGGTTCTACATGATCCAATGTCCACAAGGATGAACCTCAAGCTCTGATACCAACTAACATAGGCAAAGGATGAATAATTAGGGCCAAAGGCTCACCCAACTATCCAAACCACCCTGCAAGAGTTAACACAATGAAAGCAAACACAAGGAACAACAATCAAAGGAGGAAGAAGAGAGATACTTGTATTGATTCATCAAAACATCTTCATACATGCTCAGCTATAAGGCCTTCTAGGTTATGGCCAATTACAAATACATTCACATTCAAAATCCAACTACAAATTTACACTTTCAGCTTTTCTCTCCAATCTGCTCCCCAAAAACTTGCCTAACTCTAAGCCTAAACACTCTATATATACTTGCCAAAATAGCTTGCAGATTATTCTAGAACATTACATAAGAGGAAGGTTGACCCAACAATAGTTTGGACACATCCCAAGAAAAGATCTTAACATAAATGTCATGATCAAAATAAATCCTACAAGTTGGCTCACAGAAATCACATCGAAATGATGCTGACACTCAGCATACACTGGGTAACTCAGCACATGAAGAGTCACTCAGCATACACTAGGTAACTCAGCACATGAAGGAATTGCTAGGCACATGAAGTAATTCCTACAATAACTCAGTACATGAAGAAATTGCTAAGCACATGAAGGAATTGCTAGGCACATGAAGGAATTTCTATAGTAACTTGACACATGAAGGAATTGCTAGGCACATGAAGGATTTGCTAGGCACATGAAGGAATTACTAGGTACATGAAGGATTTGCTATGTGCCAACTTGCAGAATGAACAAAAATGAGCAAGATAACAAGGCAACCCAGGATGCTCCCGCATCATGAACTCACAACTTGGTGCCTTTGACCTTGTTGGACAATATTGACAAAGGTGACCAATCTTCAAACAACTAAAGCATGTGTTTTGACTCAACTACCTTTTGTAATCGCTTTTGAAGTACATTGTAGCACAATTCTTAGGAACATATCCATACTCTTGATAGTACTAACAACTATACCCTATATTATAACCCCAATTATAAAAGTTGTCATTATTTTTTTCCTTTATTTGCCTATTTGGTAACCACATGGGTTTTTATCTACACTCAAAAGCTCTATGTCCATACTTCTAATAGTTATAAAAATATCTTTCAAATCTTTGAGTGTGCATGGTATTAGTTCCACATTCATGTGTTTGATGACCTTATTTGTTGCACTTATAATAGTGACCCTTGCTCTTTTGCTTAACATTTTGGTTTATAGTCTTTCTCCTACATACATTGGTAGTATGCCCTTTCTCATCATAATTATGACAAGTAGGTTTAATATTCTTACCTTTGTTACTCCTTTCTTTAGCATTTTTAGATGATTCTCTTTCTTTAGTACTTGTGTATCCCAATACAAATGTATCATTGTTAGATCTAGGGGATCTCATCAATTGCTCAAAGTATTTGATGGCTTCACTAGGCTTATTGAAAAATTTAGTGATTTCCTTTTCCCTTTTTAGGTCACTGCTCAATTGCTCATTATGAAACTTCAATATTGTTACCTCAATGTCCTTGGCATTCAATTCATGGTTGGCATTCATCATTTGATCCAAAATTTTACAATTGCATGTTAGCAATCCTAGTTACTTCTGATGATTTCTCTTCTAGTTTGCGGGTCAAAACTCTTTTTCCATCTTCAATCATGGCTTTGTCTTCCATAGCTTTCTTTTTCTATTCAGTCACCTCGCAACGTAGTATGGCTTGTGATTCTTGCTCTAACTTGAGATTTTTTATTTCTTCAACTTGGGCTCTATTCTTTTCCATTAGATCTACAATTACTACATCAAATTCATAATGTTGAGGATTGTTGAAATTACAATAGGAAAGGTAAACTTTTGGGGGGAGGAGGGGTGGGGGGGTGAATCAATACTTCAAAATTTGACCCATAAATATTCACCACACATCCATCTCAAATATTCAATAAGTAAATTGAAATATCATGTAAAGCATGTATATCTAAAGCATGTAAACAAGTAAGAATTCACACATATATATGACACTAAATATGATTATCCAGAAACTGTCTAGTGCGAAGGTAAAACTAGGATGGGGATGACACTCATAAATCTTCACTACTATAGTAATAAAGTGTACCAATGAAGGTTACAATGTTTGATCATGAAACATGATCTACCCTATGAAAGGTCTGCCCTGTTAAAGGCTTGCAAAGACTATTAGGTCTTATCTTGTTAAAGGATTTCAACACCCTGTTAAAAGTGTGCCTTGTTAAAGGACTTCAACTCACAATAAAGTAAGCACCTTGTTAGTAGATTTCAATACAACCTATTAGGACTACTCTGTTAAGAGATTTAACTTATTCACCTATTAGAATGTCTCACCGTTGATCCTATGGTTAGCACTTTGTTGTTTGATGATAGATGACCTCTAAACTGATGTATTCTTGATCCTTCTTGATCAAATGTCTCTTTGTTGTTCATTATTTCCTTCTTCTATTCTCCTTTCACTAATTTTGCCATGCAATTTCAGATCATAATGCATTAGTCACCATGAATATCCTATTTTGTGCATGCAAAACTCTCCTTGACCATTCATACATTCCCTTTCGCTCTCATATGAAGTTTATGGTTTGTCTTGCTTAAGAAAGCCTAGGTGACTTAGGGTTAGGTATGAATCAACGATTGTGATTCACCCATTTTTTTGCTCAAACATTCCCCTTATCTAATTGGATGCATATAATTCATACGAATTCCAACTTAAGATTTTTCCTTATCACCAAAATACCATAATTCAACCTATAAGTCAGCTCAAAATGGTTTGCATAGTAGTTTGTGCCAATATAAATAACTATGAAAAAATTGTGTTACTTGCCATCTAAAGTCTTTGATTCTAGGCATATACTAATTTCAATACTATGACTTGGCATCTGAATGACTTAGCATGCACTTCTTTCTCAGCTCCCAAATCACTCGACATATACTATTTTCTTAGAACTTTAATAAATTGACACATGAGTGACTCGCCACTCACTATTGACTTGGCATGATCTAACTTATACATTTTGTGCACAACATATACCACTTGTTTAGGATGAACTAAGTAAATGACTTAAGTGTATAGATTCTTGTCAAAACCAATCTAAGATCAATAGAGGATATCCATAGACCTAAGTTAAAGTTAAACCCTATCCCACCATTGGAAGACAACCCTACAACCATGTTTTCACAAACCCTAGATGAAGTATTATATTTAGAAGACATTGGTAGCTATACAAGGTGAAAACTTGAAATAGTAGGAGAAGGGAACATTTCAAAGGAATTTGACAAAGTTTACAAGAAGTATCTAACATTCAAGGAAAGCTATGAACATTTAGGTCAAAATGACTTAGTGAAATATTTCTTTTACTATGAGTTTAACAAAGAAGAATTGACTAAGATTATCTTGAGAAGAATTAATTATGGAAAGTTTGGAATGGGAGATAATGTGAGTTAAGTTTTAGCTAATCTGATACATGAGGTTACCTTTTTGAGTAATGAAGCCCAATCCTAATGAATTAGAAAAATTCTAATAAAGTTGTTCTTGAGAACACCAAGTCAAAGTATAATGGTAGAGGTGTGGTCTTGAGTGAGATAAAACAAGGTGATGTAATATTTATAAGTAAAACTATGGAAAACAAGATATGTTCTAGTTCTAGAGATGATGACATGGTAGTTGGATTTGTTCATGCAACTTACATGATGTGCATTAGGAAATCAAAGGTTAATTTGTGATAAATTTTGAGAGCTTAGTCGATAAAAAACCTAGGGAGAATCAAGAAAGTTAGGAATGGACAATTTAGGTTTTAGACTTTGATCACCTATATGTTTTTCCGCTTATTAAGAAGACTCCCTTTCATGCCACCTTCTAAATTAAGAAACAATCATAAATATACAATGGTGAAGATCACATATTTGTATGAAAGACACCCAATTGACAAGATTAAAATCAATGCAAAGTTAATTTTTTAAACATTTCAAACTAAGATGTAATAGAGATTTAAAATTCTAGTATCAGTTGTAAGAAAACTATAAGAAAGAGATTTTTTTAATGTTCAATGTAGACTATGCCTATAATGAGGTAGTTGAATAGAAAATGTTGTATGTCAACCCTCTGGGTTGTGAGGTAACTGAAGAGGAAGTTTGATGAAGGGTGCTCCCCTTAATACCATAACCATAATAGAAAATAAAGAAACAATAGAAAATGTGAGAACAAAATATGGACTTCTTATTTGCACCACCAATGCAGAATTACAATATTCACAAGTACAATATGCTAACCCAGATGAGCACCTTCATTATAGTAATATGTAAGAATAGCCACTAAATATCAGCCATAGTTGTCCTAGATAATGTTTGGGCCTTTCTTAAATAGGCAATTTTATGCTACTTGGGGAGGCTCTAGATACTCAAACTTAATACCTAGGGCCAGCAGACTATAACAATAAATATAGAGCCAACTAAATACATCTTTGACAAATTATTTTAGAAATTTTAGTAGCCCAACTTTAAAAGGCCATAACTCTTGAGCTATTACTTCGATTAGCTATTATAACCACTTTTCAAAAATGCTAGCTCTTGATCTACATGCTTGAAACTATGCAAGTACTATCAGAGGATTCACAAAAGCTAGTCTTCTTGAGATAGGTGAATGATAGTTGTCTAGAGGCACTAGACCTAATGGCTAGTGGTGATGTATATCAATCTTCCTAGGATGACCTTAAGAAAATCTATCTTAAATACTCAAGGTCAACTATAAAGAAAGGAAGGGGACACCCGACTACAACTACTAAAGGAATCAATTAGGGTATTTCAAAGCTTAAGATTTCTAATCTACTCTCAAATTTAAAGCAAGATATCATAAATGATTTCACTCCCCTATCATTTTTGGATGACCATGTTTAGCTACAACTAATGCAAATATAAGTTGTAGGTCAAGGAGTATGACCACATCCAACAGATAGGCAACAAAGAAATTTTATCTATATCCTCTAGCACAACCACAACCAGATTCAAGTACATCTATATGGCTAGATTTAGGGGATGGAGAAGAAGAATTAAACTCAATAGCATAGCTTATGAAGTCTTTTCTAAAGCTGCGGGAAGAGGATTCAGTAATTTAGAGTATTCTTAAGAATACTTGTGTGGTAGAAAAAGATGTATCTGATAGTTTTATCTTATAATTAACTGCATATGACGAGTGTAATAAGAGTTATTTTTTGCTTAAGGAGCCAAACATTAGCCATTAGCTCCTACCATGTGAACTAGATACAAGTCCAATCTCTAAAGCTGCTATAGTTGATCATACAACTATTGTTGAGTTGTTAAAAGGTCATAATCTCCTTGTCAATCCCAAATTATCTTCTATAGAAATGAAATAGTTAGTAGAGCTTCTTCAAAAACATGAAAATATTTTTCCATGGGACTATGGGGATATGAAAGGGTTGAGTCCTAGATTATGCACTCATAGAATATACATCAATGAAGGGTTCCTACCACTCTGTCAACCCCAGACAAGGATTAATCTAACCCTCAGAGAAATAGTTGAAACTGAATTGCAGAAATTGCTTGATGTTGGTTTTATATATCCTATATCTAATAGTAGATGGGTTTCTCCTCTAGTCATAGTGCCTAAAAAGGGAGGAAAATGGAAGATTTGTGTAGATTATACAGAATTGAATAATGCAACCAAAAAGGATTACTTTCCTTTACCATTCATTGATCAAGTTCTCGACATTCTCGCTGGTAAGATTTTTTTTTCTTTTCTAGATGGGTACAGCAGTTATAATCAAATAAGTAGAGCTCCTAAAGATCAAGATAAAACCACATTTACATTCCCATGGGGTGCTTTTTCATATTTTCTCTTTCCATTTGGCCTATGTAATGCGCTTGCAACATTTCAAAAAGTAGTGATCAACATTTTTGTTGATATATCGCATAATTGTGTGGAAATATACATGGATGATTTCACAACATTTGGAATCACCTTTGAAGAAGCCTTCATGAATCTTGAAAAGGTTCTTGTCCGATGTAAAGAATATAATCTATCACTCAATAGTGAGAAATGTTTCATGCTCATGTAGGAAGGAGTGACACTTGGTCATTTTATATCAATTGCAGTAATACAAGTGGATATGGCTAAGATAGAGGTAATTCTAACACTGCCCATACCTACAAAACCAAAAGATGTGAGATATTTTTTAGGTGATGTTGGATATTATAGACATTTCATAAAATATTTTAGTAAAATAACTAGTCCTCTGTATACACTATTGACTAAGGAAGTTGAATTTATTTGGACACCTAAATGTAATGAAGCCTTCTTGTAGCTTAATAAACTCCTCACTATGACACCAGTTTTAAAGGGACCTAATTGGTCAATTCCATTTCATATCCATACTGATGCATCAAATAATGCTATAGGAGCTATATTAGGAAAAAATCCTGCTAATATTGAAAATGCCATCTACTATATTAGTATAAGCCTTCATGGACCTGAACTAAATTACACGGTAATTGAAAAAGAACCTTTAGTTGTAGCTATACATTAAACAAATTCAAACATTATGTAACTTGATATCCTAGTTTTGTTCATACCAATCACTCAGCTATAAGATACTTAATGAACAAACTAGCTATAACTAGAAGACTGGCAAGATGGCTCTTGTTGTTACAGAAGTTTTATATTACTATTATTGATAAGTCAAGAAAATCCAACATAGTTGTTGATTATTTGTCTAGATTGACCATTACTAAAGTAGATTCGACTGCAATTGAAGATGCCTTTCCAAATGAACACTTGTTCCATATAGTAACTCATACACCATGGTATGCAGATATAGCTAATTATCTTGTTGCAAATAGAATGCCCCAACATTTCTCTCACAAAGAAGGGAGGGAGCTAGCAGGGAAAAGTTTTCGTTATTCTTGGATAGATAACAATCTCTTCTATGTTGGACCAGATCAGGTTATGAGGAGATGTGTTAGGGAAGATGAGATATATGATATACTACATGCTTGTCATGATGAACCATGTGGAGGCCATTTTGCAGGAAAAAGAATAGCATTGAAAGTACTTACAACTAGATATTATTGGCCAACCTTACATAAGGATGCAGTGACTTATACAACCAATTGTGAAAAATTCCAAAGGATGGGTCGACCAACCAAAACTAACAAAATGCCACTCAATCCATAGATTTTAGTATCACATTTTGACAAGGTGTGGACTTCATAGGTCCAATTGACAAACCATCTAGTGGAAAATCCTACATCTTAGTATGTATAGATTATGTAACCAAATGGGTGGAAGTTAGAGCAATGAAAATGCAAGAGATGAGAAAGTAGCCAAATCTCTATAGGAAGAAATATTCACATGTTATGGAGTCCCTAGAGAACTTGTTACAAATCAAGGAGCCCAATTCACATCAAATCTCATCACTCAAGTTATGAAAGAATACAACATAAAGGCACCATAAATCTAGTCCCTATCACCCTCAAGAAAATGGGCAAGAAGAGGTCACTAATAGAAAAATTGAAGCCATTCTGACTAAGATAGTTCACATAAACAAGAAGGATTGGACTAGTAGATTAACTGAAGATTTTTGGGCATATAGGACCACATGGAAGAGAACAATTGGATTCACTCCATTTGAGCTTGTCTATGGTAAAGTAGCCATTTTGCCTATTGAATTTGAGCATAAACACTACACACTACTTTAGAATTGAACATCAGTCTTCCTATAGCACAAGAAGAGAGACTTCTCCACTTGAACTCACTGGATGAAATAAGCAAGACATCTTTAGAAAGAACAAAACTTATTCAACAATAGTGAAATAAATGTCATGATGCACATATCCATAATAAAAAATTCAAAGTAGGAGATTGGGCTCTCCTATGTGATTCTTGCTTCAAAGAGAATCCAGGGAAGTTACAAACTCAATTGTTAGGACCTTACAAATTTAGTGTGTATTCGACAATGGAGCAATGCAATTGACAACAATTAATCATATCTAGTTCAAGTTACTTGTAAATGGCCATAGGTTGCACCTCTATCATAAACCACAAACAAAAGATGAGTTCCTATAGAAATTCCAACCAACCAATTTATCAACTCCTATGAACATATTTCTTGCAACAAAGGGTAAAAAACTTCTTCTTGCAACCACTCCATGACAAACTTTAATGAAACCCTCATAATAAAAACTCATTTAATATGAGGTCCATTCTTTCATTCACTTTTCTATTTCTTCATATCAACCCATTTCATTTCTCTATCTACCATCCACTCACATTCCATGTCACCTAAAAATTCTATTTTGACTATTTTCAATAAATTATACCATCAACACCTTTTCTATGGTCATCAGACTTTGACACCTCATCAATTTGCATGTAGATGTATACTATCAAATTTTCAAGTATAACAATTTCTTTACTCCTTATTCATTTTTAGTATATAGGTTTTTATATTTATATCTGATACTACATTATATGTATCATAGAAGTCTTAAGCCATTTTCTCTTTCCTATACCAAAATTTTTAAAGCGTGGACACTTGTCAAATTTTAGAGGAGGGTAGAGAAAGTGTATTAATTTCCAAATGGCATCTCCACATTATCCAAAATCATGTCAAAATTATAGGCTATACTTTGGTGGTAGTCTGATATTTTTCATTAATTTTTAAAATCTTTCTATATCTACCATACCTTTTCATTGCGATTTTGGGGAAGAACAAATGTATTTGGCATGATCGAAAGCACTACAAGTTATTACTCAGTTAAACTTTGATGTCCTTCATAATTAATGCATCATTATTTTACATGCCAAACATAATGGAGTCTTGTTAATAGAAGTGGTAATGGTATTTTTCATAAAGATATGTTCAAAATTTAGAGAACAGGGAATTTGCAGAGGTGAAAAGTGAAAAACCTAATCAGAGTGGTGAGAGCAAAGGAAATCAAAGCTAGACATTTTGAGATGGGGGGATGGTTAAAGAGGTATGAATCGATAATTCATAATATTTTACTTGTGGACATTGAAGTAGTTCGGTGATTTCATGCTTGTGGATGGCTTGGCTATTTCTTACAATTAACCGATTACAATGAAAAAGTGGCAATGGAATAAATGAATACATTTGATGAAGGGGAAGTCACAGTATGGGGATTAAGAGTGATTTCCATTAGAGTAATTATTTTGTTTCACTTATTAATTAGATCATCTTGATTTAGTTAATTAAGAGATTTATTACTCTAGTTCTTAAGCTTGCTTTTAGGTGCATATAATTAATATTTTATATTAATTATAATGCGCAAACCTAGTTTTCTTTCCTTTAGGGTTTTTTTCACCTTTAAGGTTGAACCTTTGTACTTTTTTTTTTCAATAACTTAGAATACATTTTTTTCTCTCACATTTTTGAGAACTTCTAAGCTCTGCTTTTTCTATTTTCTGGCTTCTCTTCATTGCAGGATATTTGCATGCAAGTGTTCTTCAGGATCTGTGAAGTTGGTTTTCTCAACTTCTACAATTGCTACTGAGGAGAGGATAGTAGAAGTCATAGGACTAATAGTAGTTGGGGATCATTATCCAAATGAACATAATGATAGGTCCTCACAGGGTTCACTCAGCTAGGTGATCCTCAACTAGACTTTACCAGACAAGGGTGTAAAAGACTTTCTCAGCATGCCCTCATTAAACTTCTAGTTGAAAGATCTCTTAGGGATTCTTCCCCTATATCATAGTCAAAATTTTTTGAATTCAAGACCTTACAACCACAAGCCAACCTTGTTCCTCAAAATTTAGGAAATGAGGAAGAAATCACAAAACTGAGTCAAAATCTAACTGAAATGGATAAAGAACCCTCTCCTAATAAGCCTATTGAACCTATTTTTGAGGATGTTATATCAAGTTCTTCTAAAGATAAGGGCAAGTGTAAGATTGGTAAAGAAATCCCTAATATTGACAAGGAAGCCCAAAAACCCTCTATTAAAGTAATAAAAAGAAGAAGGTATGTTCCTACAACAACCATTCCTACAACATCTACTCCAGTCACACCTAAAACAAAGTGGACCAGAAAAATGGTTGAAGCTAAAGAGATTCCTATACATAGAAGCCCTCGTATGTGAGGTTGAGTGTCCCCAATTTCTATTGAAAATCCAAATGCCCCACTTTCAAAGTCTCACACAAAATTAATAGTTGAAAATATCCTAGATGATTCTCCTATGCAATTAGAACCCCAAAATGTGGAAACACATGAAAATGAGCCTAATAATGAGATACCATAAGAGAATTAGGAAATGTGTAAGTCAAACCCTACTATTATTACAAAAAAATCCACTAGCAATGACCAACCTACCATGCTACTAGTCCCTAAATATTACAATGTTTCTCTTATACCCTATAAATCTTCCTAGTACACTCAATATTTCTAGCAAGTTGCCAAAGAAAAAAAGATGAAATCTAAGGCTCAAGAATTTCTATCATCTACAATTCATTGAATATTGTTTGGTCTATACAATCATTTTATTTTTCAAAAGGCCTTGTGGAGGCAAGAAAGAAACTAAATGTAGAAGGAAATATTTGACAAAGATGAGAAAATTGAATCATTGAAGAAACAACTTGAAAAATAGAAACAACAAATGAATAAAGCTTTAAAGCTAGCTGATCAGGTAATAGCCTGTAGACCACCACCAAGGGTGTATGCTATTTGTTTGAAGGAATAGTTTCTATTATTTTAGTTGATGATCAAAATGAGATATTGATTGTGAATTTAAAAATGCTTGAGGATTTTATAATGTGTATCAGACTTTGCCTTCATGGAAAAAGAATTTTTTGTGTGAGCTCTATTTGCATATTAAGGTATAAAGGAAAAATTTGGAAATGAAAAGTTTTTTAATGTGATGTGTAGCTATTGTGATATCTATACTATTTTTTGTGATGCAAAATTTGTGATAAGAGAAGTAAGACTTAGTATATGTGAAGTTGGTACAATAAGCTACACATATCATATTAGATATTGAAGGTATCATCACTTGTAAAGAGGTTTTTGTACTTGTACTTTCGTAGATTGAATATTATTTATATTGCATATTTGGTAAGTAAGCTAATCTTGCATACCATTTGTAATTGTAATAATAAATTCTAACAAGATTGGCTTCTAACAAGGACTGAGACACTATACAGATGTAATAGACTCCTAATAGGGTCATTATCTTTCACATGATACTTTTAATTAGTAGATCATTTTATGGATAACATCTGTTGGAATAATTGATTAATTGTGTGTTCTCTTTGATGTTACACAAATATCATATCATTATTAGTTAGTGCATCTAAAGCCCACTTGGGCATTGAGCATAGTTTTCTATGGCTACTGAGCATTCTAGAGTTGTTTAGTTCAAAAGGCAATGTCTACTAAGTTCACTCGGGCATCAAAGGAAAGTCTATGGAAGATGAGTGTTAACTGAGCTCACTCATTTAATGAAGGAAATGTTGAATGGATCCAGTGTTAATTGAGCTCACTCAATTACCAAAGGAACTTTGTAGGTATATAGTGTTGACTCAACATGGGAAAATCATTTATGAGTTAGTATCTATTGAGCAAGTCACCTAGTAAAGGATTTTCTTATTTTGGCATATTGAGTTCAATTGATTTATCTATTGGTTCTAGCTGACTAAGTAGATGAATATACTAATTCTAAGTTGCATTTGAGCCAACTTGACAACATGAAATATATCAATAAAATTTCAAGTTGGCAATGACAAGTAGGAATGCATGGAAGATAATTGAAGATTTGATGATGTTAAGAGGAAGCAAATTAGAAGAATAAGTAGATCATCCTTGAGAAGCTAAAAGATATATTTGATTAAGAAGGATCAAGTACAAGCTAGAATTGAGATTTGAAATCAGCAATTCAATTGCATCTAGATCAGGTCATGTCATTTTCACTCTCTAATCATTGTAGCAGTGATCTAAATCTATTAATAGATTTGTCTTAACAGTTATTTGTAAATCCTCTAACTAGGTGGCAGTTATATTGAATTGTCTAAATGCCTCTAACAAGGCCACTCCTAATAGGGTAATTAAATATTCTAACAAGGTCACACCTAACAGTGTGTTTTGTAACCTTTAGTAGGATTTTCTCCTAATAGGGCACACTTTAGAAGAGTGGAAAATAGTAACTAGTTACAATTGGTGGTTTTTCCCAAATTGGAATTCCAAGTTAAATCTTGGTGCTAAATGTGTTCATGCTATTTCTTTTATGTGTTTTCAACTAAGTTTAAGTAATAAGTAATCTCAAATAACATCTTTAGATTTTCATGTTTTCCAAGCAATCTCAATATTTACCAACTTATAGCATTTTTAGTGTGTTTACCGAGCTTCAACAAAATTCAGTTTTTAGAGTTTTTTTTGTACTAACATCTAAGGGATCTAGGATTTATTTTTTTAGTAACTAATTCACCCCTCCCCTCTCAGTTACTCCTCTTATATTTCAAACAATTGGTATCAGAGCTTTTGGTGCTTGTAGAGGTTTCAAGGACCTAACCTAATGATCAGGATGTCTTACAAAAGAGAGAATCCCAAGATGAACTAAGACAACTTTGCAACATGGCAAGGACTTATGAGATTACATCTAGTGACTATTAGTGATTTAGGTTGTAAGTATCTTTATACTGAATACAAGACTCCTTCTAGAACATTATCAGTGAAAGATATTGTTGAAAAGAATAATCACAACTTCTTGTTGATTGATATTGCATGTGCTCTTAGTTATGCTAAATTTGATGAAGTAAAAGACTACAAAATAGCTCATGAAATGTGGATCAAACTAAAAGACATTTATTGAGGAGATGAAAATCTAAGAAGAGTTAAAGGAGAAAGTCTCAAAGGTCAATTTGATTAGATAAAAATAAGAGAAGATGAAAACATTGCAAAATATGTGGAAAGAATCAAAGCAAGTGTGAGTGCAATCAAAGCATTTGGAGGAGACATTGATGACAAAATAGTTGTAAGCAAGGTACTCAGAACTCTTCTTCCTATTTATGTAATTAGAGTCTCTACTATTTAAGAAATGAGATAATATCCAAATAATAAAATAACCTTGGATGCTCTAGTTGGAAGATCGATAGCTTTTTGAGTTGGATAACTATGTTCTTAGTTCCAAAGGTATTCAATCTACTTTTGAAGAATATTTCTCATGCAAGAAAAAGAGTAGTAAATCAAAGGCCAATCAATTAGGAAGTGAAGAAAAACTTGAGAATATTTTGATAGCAATCTTGAAGTTCTTGAAAACCTACTTGCAAAGAAATACTCCAAATGCAGAGGAAAGTACAAAGGTAAGTTTCCTCTAATCTATTTTTCTTGTTAAGAAATTGGTCACATTACTACTAGGTGTTTGAATAGAGAAAACAAGGATGAGAAGAAAAGAACTAAGTACAGAGGTAAGAAAGAATTCGAGAACTACAAGGACAAAGGTAAGCAATCTTGTTTTATGGCTAAAGATTATGATAACAGTGAAGATGAAATGGTATATATTGCTATAAAAGATGAATTTGATGATGAAGGAGATAAGATGGCACTTATATCTCATGCTAGCAAAAATGATACTTAGATTATTGATAGTGGCTACTCACATCATATGACTAGAGACAAAATAAAATTTGAGCACATGGAATATTTTGATGGTGGTAGTGTGAGATTTAGAAATAATTAACCTTGTTGCATAAAAGGAAGAGGATGTATTTATTTGACTAATGAATTTATATGTGATAATGCTTATTGGGTTCAAGGACTAAAGCATAATCTATTGAGTGTGGCATAATTGAATAACATTGGATTCAAGGTAGAATTCATGGATGGAAAGGCCAAACTACTGGATGGAAAAAGTAATCTATTTTATCTTGATCTCAATGAAAGTTCATGTTTTACTACTCTAGTAGAAGAAAGTTGGTTGCACAAATGATTATGTCATGTAAAATTTGATAATCTAGTTAAGATAAGAAAACATAAATAAGGGGTATCCCTATCTTGAAGAAACCTAAAAAGGGGCTATGAAAAAATTGCCAAATTGGTAAGATGGGAAAGACTAGTTTCAAAAGCAAGAACTATCATTCAGAAGAAGTATTAGAGCTTTTATACATAGACTTATGTGGACCTATTGGAGTAGAGAGTTGTAGTGGAGAAAGTCTTTCATTTTTTTTTATGACTATTCTAAAATTATGACTGTATTGTATCTAAAAGAAAAATTAGAAGCCTTTCAAAAATTCAAGTTGTATTTGACAAGAGTTGAAAATAAATTAGAAAGAAGTTAAAATGTTTGAGATCAGATAGAGGTGGTGAATTCATCTCCAATTAATTCAATGAATTCTGCATAGAAAAGGGAATTAAAAGATAGGTATCAACTCCTGACACACCTCAGTAGAATGGTATAGCTAAAAGAAGGAATAAATCCATCATGGATTGTGCAAGAATATTAATAATAGAAAATAATGTTGCAATCAAATACTAGAAGGAAGCAATCAGCACTATAGTTCATGTATTTTACTTTCCTACAACATAGGTGTTGAGATGCTTTAATGAACTTAGTGCACATATCATGCTAACCCATTTCAAGTCCTACATCCCTAGGTTGACAATTCAAGTGTATTTTTCATGATGGAATAGACAGTTCTCAAAAATGGACATAGTACCCTTGAGAGAGCAATAATGGTGTGATTATCTTGATCTATTATGGAAGAGTGCACTAATACTATTAGTACAGCACATGGACTCAAAATCTCTCAAATCAACCCCTTCTAGAACAACTCATGAACTTGGTTGTTCAACTCTTCACTTTCTGCTAATGTCATTCTATGTGCTACCTTGTTTAATAAACTGGCTCCTAGAACCAAATCCATTTGGTGACTGATCTTCCTCATTGGGGCAATCCATCAGGTACATTATCTAATACAATATTAGAAAACTCCCCCAATATATCTGCAACTTCTACAAGTACCTCCTCTATTTCTCTTTTAATATCTTTTGGAGTTATTGAAAAATACATATGCTTTCATTACATACCTTTAAGAAACTCTTTTCAATCAATAAAACATATTTTGGTAGCACTACGTACATTTTCTTCTTTATCCTTCAATGACTTTAACTTATGTTTCACTTTATCCTTGGTTAGAGTGTAGGTATTTGTTCGACCATCATGTATAACATGCCTATCGAACTGCCATGGCCTACCTAACAACATATGACATATGTCCATAGGTATGATATCACATAGTACCTCATCTTGGTAGCTTTCAATCTTGAACTTCACTAAGCACTACACATTGACCATGACCTTGTGGTCATCTTGCACCCATGGTATGGACATGGGTGTTTTTTTCTGTTCAGCTTCAACTTGGTGACCATCATTTTTTACACTAGATTGTTAGTACTTCCACCATCAATGATCATATCACAAAACTTATCTTCACATTTTCATTTTGTGCAAAACAAGCTCCTTCTTTCATCAAGTTCATTCTTACCACTTAGCAGGACTCTTCTGTTAACTAGGACTTCTCCACTTTCAACATCTTTAGAATGTGAGGATCTAGCATGGCTTTTTTTTGTTTGATCTATCCTTCCTTGGTGCTAGGTATATTCAAATGCTTTATACCCTTCTTCTCCATAGTGAAAACATTTTGCATGGAAGCCTCATCTTCTAGATCCTTCTCCTCTACCTCTTCCTCTTTGATCTCTATTATTATGATCATGGAAACATGATTGAAATTGTTTCCCCTCTAGTTTTGACTACTACTTCTAGCCTCATCCTTGTTCTTTTGGTCATCATTACAGCCACCACTAGATCTTTTGCTACAAGCTCTTCCACTATTCTTGTTGTCAAACTTTTTGTTCATTTTCTTCTCAACTCTTAAGGAAAACTAGTATGCCTCCTCAATACTGTTCATTCAAACTAGACTAAACTCATCCTGAATATTTGGCCTTAACCCATTAAGATAATGGGTAACTTTCTACTTATCAGCTTTTGCATGGCCAATTCTATTGAGAACTTGGTAGAATTTTTTGATATACTCTTGAATAGATTTTCCCACTTGCTTCAACCCTTGCATCTTCTTCAATAGATCAAGCTCATAATCCTTGGGAATGAATTTTTTCTTTACTTCAGCTATCATTTGATCCCACTTGGAGATTTAGTCCTTTCCCTCTCTATTTCACTCCAACTAAAACTCCTGCCACCAGATCTTTGCATGTCCCTTCAGTTCTGCCTTCACAAACTTGACCCAATTAGGATCATCAATATCTTCATACTCAAGGTACTCCTCTAGTTCATTGATCCAGTCAATTAGCTCAAACTTAATACCTAGGGATGACAGACCTAACAATACATATAGAGTCAACTAAATACATCTTTGACAAATTATTTTAGAAATTTTGGTAGCCCAACTTTAGAAGGCCATAACTCTTGAATCATTTCTCTAATTGGCTATTATAACCACTTTTTAGAAATGCCAACTCGTGATCTATAGACTCAAAATTGCATAAGTGCCCTTCCATCAAGTTTTCAGACCTCATTTAGGTAGTCTAAGGTCTCCAACGGTGAGCCTAAATATTTTTCAGCAAATTTTTCCACCAAAAATCTGCAATAACTTCTTGGCTTACAACTCTAAAAATGCACCTTCCTATAGAAAATGAGAAAATTTTGAGCTCATAAGAAAAACTTACTAAAAATAGCAAGTTCCCATAAATAGTAACCACCATGTCTACTAGTCGTTATTAAAATAGAAAAGACTGAAAATAAATTTTTTTTTTGGGTAATGCAAGATTTCTCTTACACATAGGATGCTCCCACATCAAATTTGAAGGATATGTGAAGGTTATTCTTAAGCTAGAGAAAGATGAAGAATTTGATAGATTTGAGACATATAAGGGGAAAATGTAGCTGACTTATCAAAAAAAAATTGAGAATTTTGTAAAAATGAAGATAGATAACACAATGAAGAAAGTTATGGAAGTAGCACAAGTGACACCATGGGAGTTTATTGCATTCAAGAAAACTATTTCAAGAATGAAATAGATTGGACAAGAAAGTATCATGTGTTTTCCACCATTGGAAGCACCAAGACCTTCACCATCAACACCATCATTTAGCCAAATGAGTTACAGTTGTTGAACCTCTAGAAAAGGCCCCATATGCAGCAATTACATAAGTGCAACTACACATTATCTCATCTTCACCAATTCAACATAATAGAGAGGAAATAAAGAAATTCATGAAGAGGCAAATAAAGAAATAGAGGAGGAAATAGTAAAATTCATGAAATAATTTTAGAATGCTCCTATTCCTAGCATAGAGGAAAGTATGGGGGAGCAGTCTGTATTCCTACCATAGAAGCCCAAACAATAGAAGTCGTAGTTGATATATAAATGAAGGAAGCAAAGGACAAAAGAGTAGTAAAAGAACCTTCATCAATAACCCCTCAAGTTTTAATTGGTATATACATTATAAATGTAGATAACACAAGCATAACTATAGATACAAATGAAGATACTTTCAAGGATTATGGATCTAATATTGACAATTTGGTAGGGCATACCATCTCTGATGAAGATGAAGTTACCAGGGTGAGTAAACAAGAAGAGAATAAGGAAAAAAGGAAAATATAAGGAAGAGAAAGGAGATGAGGATTTAGATACCCTTGCAAGTGAGCTAAGGAGGATTGATCATAATTTGCAAGTTATGTGCAAAGTGATTATACAAGAAACATCTTTATATGTACCATAGTTGAGACATTCTAAAAATAAGGTTGACCAAGTTGTTTATTATCATCAGGATGATAGTTTATTAGTCACCTGAGTTAGAGATGCAAGTAGGGATGCAACAAGTTTTTCATAGTCACCCCTTGAGACTTTGATTGCACATATGATGAGCTCCACACAAAAAACTCATGTAGAATACCATAAAATAGAGATTCTTGGTAACCTACCAACATTAGCAACTAGAAAAATAATTGAGAACAGAAGAGGGAATAAAGAGATTCAAGAATTTATTAAGAGAATGACAAAGAAAATCAAGAGCCTAATAAGTATTTAGATCAATGAGGACAACCTATAGAGAAAGGCTAATAAAGTTTTGGAATAATTTAATAGCACTTCTAGGATATTGACAAAGGTAGAATACAAAAAGAAAAAGTGGAACAATGTGAAGACATTTGTGCTAAGGTGTGTCCAAATGTCAAAAATGATTTAGCAAATTGTGACACATGCATCAAATAATTGTGAGGTTGCATTCATGAAGGCAAGGAACTTTATGGGAAATGTGCACTAGCAAATGAATATATGAGCAACTTCAAAACACAAATAAAGGAAAATGAAGATGAGCTAATATCTATAACCAATGAGCTAAAATGTACAAATGTTCAAGTGGTCCAATTGGAATAGAGAATCAACATGCTCTATGTTGAAAGAAGAAAACTAGAGAGCAGTAGAGAGAAAACAATGTAGAGATTTTCATTGTTGAGAGAACATTTATCTCTAAAGATTAATACAATACAAAGGCAACTTGAGGATTGTCTAAAGGAAAAGACATCCTATGAACAATTTAGCTACATATATTTTTAGTCAACTAAGTCAATATCTTATGGGTTATGTGCACTTTTAATAGTTTGAGACTTAGTGAAGGCATCATGGAATGGATTAAGAAGCTTGAAGATGAAATTTGCTGACTATATTGAATTTTTACATAATCCATCAGTATGAATAAAACCTAGTAGTAAATTTTTCTTTATTTATAGTTTTTGGCTTGCCTTTGTCATTGATGTCAAATGGGGAGTGAAGAAAGGGAAATTCTAGATATATGTAAGGGGGAGTGTAGTATGTAATATTTAATTAGGAGATATAAGGATGTAAGTTGATTTAAATAGGGAATAATCCATATTTGAATTTTGTAATTCCCATGTGAAGAATTTTCCAAGTTTTGAGATTTTGCATTTTTGGGACTACCAATTTTCCCATATGTTGCCCTCAATGCTAAAGGGGGAGATTGTTGGAAATTTGGATAGGATAGATAGTATAGAGTTGTAATTTATAGAAATATAAACTCAATATGAAGTGAGAAAAGTACAAAGATAAAGTTTTAGTAGTAAGAATTAGAAAATTGTCTAATTATCATGAATATTATCTATTAGCACATGCACAATTTTGATTGGTGAGATTCATAGAAACATTATTGGAATGTGCACACTTGAGAATAGATAGAATAGACTATGAGGATTCTACATTTAACAGTGTGAGGTATTATAGACAGTACAAATAGAGTTATAATAGTTTCACTAATTGGAATTATGAGTTGACCAAACAAGACAAAATTAAGGAATAGTATATTTTACATTAAGGAATTTTTTTTTTTTACCAAAATAATAACTTAACTAATTATGGAAAACATTCTAGATGCTAACTCTAAGTGGGAAAAGTACATGTATTGAAGTGTAAAGGCTAACAATGTAGAATATTATTCAATATTATGGTATAAAGGACAATTTTTGAAATGTGAAGTTGTGTGGTTATTGCAATATCTATGCTATCATTTTTTCATGAAAACTTTATGAGCTAAGAAATAAGAGGTAACATATGTGAACTTGGTACAAAAAGATACAAATAATATATCAGATATTGAAGATATCAATAGTTGTAAAGAGGTTTTTTATTTATAATTTTGTATACTGAATATCATTGTATATTCCATGTTTGGGTAGTGGGCTTATAAAACATACATTATATAATTGTAATAACAACTCCTAACAAGGTTGAAACATCTAACAAGTCGTAGTCCTCTGACAAGGACTGAGACATTATACAAATGTAATGGACTCCTAATAGGGTCAAAATATTTCACAAGACACTTTTGATTGGTGGATCATTTTGTGGGTACTATCCCCACTAGGCTTTTCCCTTAGTCAAGGTTTCCCTCATTAACAAAATATAGTCAATATAGTGTTATGTATTAAAAGATCATGGATTTGATGAGTTTGAGCGAACAAGTTTGTTTTCTTGGATTGTGTGAACTAGGTGGAAGATAAGGTTGATGAGCTGGTGGCACAGAATTCAAGGTAAACCATTTTTAGTTGAATTCAAAGTGGATTCTAGGAGACGTTTATAGAAGAGATATGAGATATGGGGTAGGTACATTATATCCTACCTAATCCATCTAAACCCTAAATTGGACGATGGACAATGAGCGACAAAATATCTTAATTTCCTATTTATAGGAATGACTACTCATGAAGAAAATTTTTCATGTGGGAGAACCTAAGGTAGATAAGTAGTTAAGGGTTTTGCTTCATTAAGTGACCTAAGAGAAGAGTCTACAATGACATGTTAAGAAAGAAGGCTTAAGGAGATGAATGCTCGAAGGGTGTACAAGCTATTAGAGTTGAAAATTATGAAGGCCAAGTAGAATTGAGTACTCAACAGAGATTTATAATCTGCAAATAAAGTTGTAAGTTATATTAGATTAAAGCCTTAGTGTTACTCTCTAACAATTGTATTAGTCTAGGGTAAATCCTTTAGATTAATGTTGACATAACAATCATTTGTAAATCCTTTTAACCAGGTGACATTCCAAGTGAATGGTCTAAAGTCCTCTAAAAGGGCTCACTCCTAATAGGGTGATTGAAATCCTTTAACATGATCACATTTAATAGTGTGTATTGTAACCTTTAATAGGGTTGGCCTTTCACAGGGCATCACTTTAGAAGAGTGAAAAGAGTAGCATGTTACTGGTGGTTTTTCCCAAATTGAGTTTCCACGTAAATAATTGTGTCAAGTGTGTTGATGAATCTATTATGTTTCACACTTAACATTTTTGCAAGTTGATTTGATAGTAATCTACAAGTTTTAAGTGATTTCATAATCTTATGGATGCATGCATGAGTATAAATGTTTTATGGGTTTGCTAAGCTATGAAAGTTTAATTTATACATCTGGACCTTGGATAATTGATTCACCACCCCCCCCCCCCCCCCCTAGTTATTCTAAATTATTCCAACATAGTTGACTGCCACAATCAAATTAAGGGGATTCACATCTTTACACATGGTTGAGGTTAACCTAGGGTCAACATGGTGAGTTTGTAGAATGTATTGTTTGTATTGTCATAGAGTCAAGAGAAAACCTTAGTCAAGGTTGTGAAGCTACAAATTATTTTGTTAGCACATTCATAGGGTTACTTACAGGGTTAGTGATCTAGGTTGCAAAGGTATGATAGCAGTTAGACATGATGTTATCACCATTTTGCTACAGTCAATAGAAAGAAGATGCAAGTAGTCACAATTTTGCAATCAATAGTTAAGGGATATCTTCATAGCTTAACAAGTCAATATGGTCAATAAAGAGATGCAGTTGTGAGCTTGTGATGCTATGAAATAGTTAGCTTCATATGTCATCACATCTTCACTAAGAGTTAATATTAACATACGGTTAACCATGTGATGCTATGAAACACTTTGTTCACTTATTCGTAGGGTTAAGGTCATAGGTAAAAGGATAAGTTGTAAAGTTGTGAAATGGTGATGAGGGTTAGCCTAGCCATGTTTGCAACAATGCAAGGTTATAACATGTATGATATCTGGTAGATATGATGGACAGACATAAAAAAAATGGATGGCCTTGCATCATCACATAGTTAGAGGGTTGTTAAGTCCAAACTATTGTGAAGGTGTGAGAGGCCAATTTTATAATGTTCATAAGGTCACAACATTCAGAAGGCTAAAAATATAAAGAGCTATGAAGTAATGATTTGACATGAAATTAAGACATCGCAGTTTTGCAAGACCAAATAGTTAATAAAAAAAATAAGTTGTGAAGCCATGAACAAACATAGGCAGCCAATAGGTCAACATAAATATAGATGCTTGGCATGGTGGTAGAATGCATAAAAAATATAGGGCCATGTGGCATGTTGGATGGTTGAATTCATTTGACTTGCTAACATGGCTAACCTAGCATGTTGAGAATGCAATCAAAATATCTCATTAATGGAAAATTGATTGTTTGATTGTTTGCAACCACCTTCTAATTTTTTTCCATGTCTAGTAAATGCAGATTTCCTCCTCCCACTGCCATGGATATCCATCTAGTAGCCAGAGAAGTTATGACCACAGTTTTTGTCTCTTTAGGGCTCAATTTGCATGTAAGATCAGATTTTTTTTATGGGAATGTGCATCTAATCAAATCTTCTTTAATTAGTAGTTATAATTCTCCTCTGCAATCTCAAATCCACCTAGTTGGAGTTTGAGTTCAATGTAATATTAGTAGTTATGCCTGAACTCTATAAAAGGTAGTTGTGAATATATTTTAAAGGTTCTTCCTTGTTCTTCTATGGTTCATGGCAATAGCCTAAATGCTTTATTATTGTAATATTTTACCTTCCATGAATAGAAAACTTAGCTTCTACCTCATCATGCTAGTCTAATATATTATGCATTTTATGCCTTGTAGGGATTATTTCTTGTTTGTTCTTTTGTATTTGTATATCATGTGCAGTTTGCTACTAAATGTTGTATTGTGAGCTTGTTTCCTTAAAACATGTCATTGGTTTTACCTTCATGTGAATCTTGAAAGAGAAGATTTGAGCCAAGATCTATGTATTTAGGTGATTTATTCATGCTTTGTACAGTTGTAGGAAGAGTTGTAACCATGGCTTCAATCTTGATGCATCACCCCCTTTCCCTTCAATAATTTACTTTCCAACATCTCCTTCTCCCTTCTCCTTCAAAGTAGTAGTTAGGTGCATCCTGATTATAAGGAAGTTGACCTTCTCCAAACACTCAATCTCATAGTTCAAGTCCCACAGCTTGGAGATTTTTTTTATGTTGCACAAGGTCGCCTAAGGGTCATACATCAAGCAAGGGTCATACATTAAGCTAGAGCAGACTAAGTCTAATGGATCTGAGTCACAGACAATGGGACCTGATATTGATACTAAAATTCATGATGAAATTAGTGAAACTCTTTCCAAATCCAAAGAACCTATGTTAGCAAGATATGTCAAAAGTTATCATGCACCTAATTAAATAATTGAAGACAAATCAGATGGAATAATGACAAGAAGAAAATTGAAAGGTACATGTTTACTTGATGAATTTGAACCTAGAAATATTAAAGATGCTTTGGATAATGAAATTTGGATTGAAATAGAATAGATAAAGAAGAACAAAACCTAGACTCTTGTTCCTAGACCCAAGAATAAAAATGTAATTGGCAGAAAGTGGGTGTTTAGAAATAAGCTGAATGAAGATGGAAAAGTGTTCAGAAACAAAGAAACATTGGTATGTAAAGGCTATTCTCAAAAAGAAGGTATTGATTATGGTGAAACTTTTGCTCTTGTTGCAATATTAGGTGTTAGAACTTTTTTGGCATATGCAGCTTAGAAAGGATTTAAAGTTTATCAAATGGATATAAAATCTACATTCTTGAATGGAATTTTAGATGAGGAAGTCTACATTGAACAACCAAAAGGTTTTGTAGATCCTGGCAAAAAGTGCATGGTTTGCAAGTTACATAAGGCCTTATATGGTCTCAAGCAAGCTTCCAGAGTTTGGTATGAAAGACTTCATAACTACTTGATACGAATTGGTTTTCAAAGAACAAATGATAATAGTAGTTTGGATATCAAAGAAGGACCAAATAAGAAGATTGTGTGGGCAGAAATATTTGTTGATGATACTTTATTCACAAGAAATGATGACTTGTGCAAGGAATTTGAGATGTCTATGTTTGGATAGATAAAATTCTTTGTTGGATTATGGATTTAGCAATAGAAAGATGGTATCTACATTATTCAATCTAAATACATCAAGGAAATACTAAAGAAATTTGGAATGGAAGATTCAAGACCAATTGGAACCCTTGTGTCTATGGGACATGAGCTTTCCTAAAATGATGATTCCAAAGAGGTAGATCAAACCACTTAAAGATCAATGATTGGAAAATTGTAGTATATAATACACACAAGGCCTAATATTGCATTAGTAGTCGATATGGTAGTAAGATTCTCAGCAAAACTCAAAGAAAATCACATGATGGCATTTAAAAGAATCATGAGATATCTGAAAGGTACTAAAGAATATAGTTTATGGTACAAAATAGGAGGCAATTTTGACTTAAAAGTATTCACAGATGCTGACTGGGTAGGAAGTTTTGATGATAGAAAGAGCACTAGTGGTGGAGCATTCTTTCTTGGTAAAAGACTAGTGTCTTGGACAAGAAAGAAAGAAAATTGTATCTCTCAATCCATAGTAGAGTTAGAATATGTGGCAGTAGTAGTTATCTATTCTAACATTGTTTAGTTCAAACAACTAATGACAAGTATGAAGATAGAGATCAAGGATCTAGTTGTTATGTATTGTGATAAGACCAGTGCAATCAATATATCAAAGAATCTAGTGATGCATACAAAAACAAAGAACATTGCTATAAAATATCATTTCTTCAGAGGACTGGTGCAAGATAAAGAAGTCAGATTGGAATATGTAAATACAAAAGAACAAATTGTAGAAGTATTCACCAAGCCATTACTTGAGGATGCATTTTTGTATCTAAGAGGTAAGCTAGGGCTTATTCCCCTATTTGAAGCTCACTAAATAAAGTTTAGTGATGCATTAACTAAAGCATTATCGAACATCAATCAGTTGGTGCAATATTGACAAGGGTATATTGCAAATGAATGAGTATTTGAGGTACATTGATATTAACTAAAAATTGTCTTTAGCATGAGATGTCAAAGAGGGAGAAGTTTACTGTCACATCCCATAGAAATTTTTGTTGAAAAGAGGGAGAAGTTTTCTATCATAGAAAGAATTTTCAAAGAGGGAGAATGAACTTGGCAGAAGATTGAAGGTTTCTAACAGAAGGAGAAATTGGAAAGAGAGTTCATGCTGATATAGGGAGTTCTCATGGATGAGAATCAAAATAAAACTAAGGATATGCTCATTATTTTATTCTTGCTCCAAAATTTTATTGTACTATGACATGTTGTGTTGCCATCAATGCCAAAGAGAAAGATTGTTGGAATAATTGATTAATTATGAATTGTCTTTGATGTTTCACAAATGTCATATCATTATCAGTCAATGCATGTCGAGCCCACTTCAACATTGAAGATAGTTTTCTATGGCTATCGAGCATTCTAGAGTTTGTTTTCTTTAGAAGGTAGTGTCTACCGAGTTCACTCAGGCATCAAAGGAAAGTCTACAAAAGATGAGTGTTAACTAAGTTCACTTAGTTAATGAAATGTTGGATGGAACTAGTGTTAATCAAGCTCACTTGTTTACCAAAGGAACTTTATGAGTATGTAGTATTGACTAAATTCACTTGGTTAACACAAGAAAAAAAATTTGAGATAGTGTCTACCAAGCAAGGTTGGCTAATAAAGGATTTTCGCATTTTTTCATTTTGAGTTCAATTGATTTATCTATTGGTTCTAGCTAACTAAGAAGATGAATATTAATTATTCTAAGTTGTATTTGAGTCGACTTGACAATATGAAAGATATAAATAAAAGGTCAAGTTGAGGGTGAGAAGTAAGAATGCATGGAAGATAATTGAAGATTTGATGATGCTAAGAGTAAGTAAATTAGAAGGATAAGTAGAATATCCTTGAGAAGTTGAAAAGATATATTTGATCAGGAAGGATCAAGTACAAGCCAAAATTGAGATCTGTAATCAACAATTCAATTACATTCAAATCAGTTCATGTCATTGTTACTCTCTAATCATTGTAGCAATGATCTAAATCTCTTAACAAAGTTGGCATAGCAACTATTTGTAAATCCTCTAACAAGGTGGTAGTTCTATTGAATTATGTAGAGACCTCTTACAAGGCCAGTCCTAATAGGGTGATTAAATCCTCTAACACGATCACACCTAATAGTGTGTTTTTTAACCTTTAACAAGGTTGGCTCCTAATAGGGCTCACTTCAAAAAATTGAAAAATAGTAACTAGTTACAATTGGTGGTTTTTCCCAAATTGGGTTTCCATGTTAAACCTTGGTGTCAAATGTGTTCATGCTATTTCTTTTATGTGTTTGCAACTAAGTTAAAGTAATAAGTAATCTCAAATAACATCTAAAGATTTTTATGTTTGCTAAGCAATCTCAATATTTACCAACTTACAACATTTTTAATGTGTTTATCGAGCTTCAACAAAACTCAATTTTTAGAGTTTTATTTTGTAATGAAATCTAAGGGATCTAGGATTTACTTTTGTAGTAACTAATTCACCCCTGGCCTCTCAATTACTCCTCTTATATTCCCAACACCATCTCTACTAGGGTTTTCCCTTGGCCAAGGTTTCCCTAGTTAACAAAATATGTTATTGTGTGTTTCATTTTTTTATAGTTGTGTTTACTATTCAACTTAACCAGTTTGTTTATTTATGCAAGTTATAAGATCATGAATGATATCCATAGTTTTGCAAAATTTTGTGAAATATTGATTCATGCCCCCCTCTCATTATTTCCTATTTCTAACAATTGGTATCACAACATAGTTACTCAAAAGAGGCCTATCAACTTGAGTAAGATCTCTATGGATATGGATCAGCTACAAAAGAACCTAAAAGAATCTCTTGAGCATCTTGATGGCATACTTACAAAAGAAAGAGACACTATTAAGGATAAGTATGAAGATGAAAAATATTACATTGAGAAACTAAAGGACAAGATAGAACATAAAAAATCCAAGAAAGAGACTAAAGATCAGAACAAGGATTACAATGAAGTTTAATATCTTAAGAAATAAAATGAGATCCTAAAGCATGACCTAGATATTACAAATATGTAGTTGAGCCTGAAGGGTGACAAAAAAAAAAGAAACCAAATTTGATATGAGATCAAAGAATGAACATTTGAAATCAAAACTTGCAAATATGACAACTAAACTTGAATTATTGAAGTTACAATCTATAGAACTTGAGAAGCACAATGTGATTGTGAAAGGAGAACTTACATAGTCTAAGAAACATCTTGAGAAGTTATATTCAAGTAGTGAAAATCTTGATGAGAAGATCTTTACATAGAAATAATTATCATAAGAATGGTCTTAGGTACTTTGGAGGAGAACAACCTAAGAGGTCTGAAGTTACTAAGGAACAAGATATTGTGATCTAATAACCTAAACTACAACAAGAAGACCAGAACAAGGTTGGGTCAAGTTAGTCTGAAGATGTACCTAAACAAGTTGAATCATCTAAAGAAGTAAGAAGGAAATTTATTAGAAAATATTACGCATGGAATGAATTTGGTCATAGATAGGTCTATGCAATTAAGTATACTAACCCTATTTCTAGTTATTATTATGAATGTTATGGTTTTGGATATAAAGCTAGTGATTGTAGGAAACCTAGATTTAATAATAACAATAGTAGAATGTTTAGAGGTACTAATCCTACATATAATAGACCTATTGGAGGAACCAATGTTGTAAGAGATGGTATCATGTGTTATAAGTGCAACAATTTTAGACATATTGCTAGAGATAGTAGATTATAGATCAATTAGCTAGGACCTTGATATGGAAACAATGTGATATAATGTTAGATTTGCAAAAACTTGGGACATACAACAAGATTTTTTTGGACAAATAGTGTGAGAATGCCAAATAACATGAGGAACAACATGTGAAACCCAAAATTTAGAAGGAATGTGAAAAATTTTAGAAGGAATGAGAATACCAACATCAATAAAAAAGAAACTATGAAGGAGAATGTAGAAGATCTTAATGAAAAAAATGTTAGAGATAAGGATCCAACAAGGTCACATGTTGTGTTAGAAAATTAGTCAGGTGAAACACCTGAGCATAGGATGAAGTTAGCAATTGTTACTAAACAACCCTTATCTATTTGAGCAACCTATTTCATATTCAACCAAAGGAATTAGAATCAAAAAATTATGTGTACCCTTAAGAAAGAATTTAGAACTTATGTAGTGTATATCATATAGAAAAGGATACAATGAAGGTATGGTTAAGTGCACATAATTCTTTGAGTTCATATGTGAATGCATGAAGAGAAAGAATTTCTTTGGTTAATAGAAATAGCTTTTTGATGTATGTGTATATGTGCAATTAATGTAGAAGTTAATTGGAAATGATTTAAGGATTAGATTTTGTTTTATATGAACCATTTGATCATGTAAAGAGTTAAGGAGGAATTGAAAGTCAATTTAAGTGTTAATTGAAGTGGTTTCAAATAAAGTCAAAGGTGAATTTAGTGAATCCCTAATTTTGCATTAATCAAAGGTATTTTACAATCTTATGAAGTTAAATTGTGAAATTATGTTTAGGATTTAGTTAAAAGATGGAAAGAAAAATGATTCATAATGTAGAGGATTGTTGGAATTACAACAGGAAAGATAAACTTCTGCTGGGAGTGAATCAGTGTTGTAAACTATAAAAAATTCACCACACATCCATCACACATATTCAATAACTAAATTGAAATATCATGTAAAGCATGTATATCTAAAGCATGTAAACAAGTAAGCATTCACACATATATGACACTGGATATGATTACCCAGAAAACCTCCAATGAGAAGGTAAAACTAGGGTGGGGATGACACTCACAAATCTTCACAGTATAGTAATAAAGTGTATCCAACGAAGGTTACAATGTTTGGTCATGAAACATGATCTACCCTGTGAAAGTTTTTTCCTATTAAAGGCTTACAAAGAGTGTTAGGTCTTACCCTATTAATGGATTTCAACACGCTGTTAAAAGTGTGTCTTGTTAAAGGACTTCAACTCGCAATAAAGTAAGCACCATGTTAGAGGATTTCAATATAGCCTGGTAGGACTACTCTATTATGAGATTTAATTGATTCACCAGTTAGAATGTCTCAAAATTGATCCTGTAGTTAGAACGTTGTTGCTTGATGACAAATCACCTCTAAACTAACGTATTCTTGATCCTTCTTGATTAGATGTCTCTCTATTCACTATTTCCTTCTTATGTTCCTTTAACTAATTCTATAATGCAATTTTAGATCATAATACCTTCGTCACCATGAATGTCCTAGTTTGCACATGTAAAACTCTCCTTGATCATTCATACATTCCCTTTTATGCTCATAAGAAGTTTAGGGTTTGTCCTCCTTAAGAAGACCTAAGTGACTTAGGGTTAGGTATGAATCAACGGTTGTGATTCACCCATTTTTCTACTTAAACCTTCCCTTTACCTAATTGGATGCATGTAATTCATAGGGATTCCAACTTAAGATTCATCCTTATCACCAAAATATCATAACTCAACCTATAAGTTGGCTCAAAATGGTTTACATGGTAGTTTGTGCTAATACAAATAACTATGACAAAACTGTGTTACTCAGCATCTAAATTCTCTGATGCTTGGCATATACTAATTTCAATACTATGACTTAGCATCTAAATGACTCAACATGCATTTCTTGCTTGGCTCTTGAATCACTTGGCATACTATCTACTCAGCACATGAGTGACTTGGCACTCACTTTTGACTCGATATGCTCTAACTTATACATGTTGTGCTTGACATATACTACTTGTTTAGCATGAACTAAGTAAATGACTTAAGTTTATAGACACTCACTTGTCAAAACCAATCTGAGATCAGCAATCTCCCCCTTTTTCATGAGTGTCAAAAAAATCTGATCATGCATTAATGCTTTTATTCTTACGAGCATAACATAACTCTTATTTGGCTTCTATACAAAATTTCAAAATATCAAAATTTTACAACAACTTATACCTCAAAATTTTACAACTCCCCCTGAGTTGTTTTATCTAGTTTTGTACTCAAAATGTTACTTCTACTAAGTAGATGTACCTCATTGATAATCTTTTGCTCTCCCATGTTTTCTCCTTCATGCTCTTACTCCCCCTTAGCTCTTTCTATATCTCCCTCTTTTTGACACTAATGCCAATGGTGTCATACACTAGTAGTGTGTTAGTCCAAAAAAGGTTTATGGAGCTCAAGAATAATCTTAAGAGTGACATCCCAATTGTCACAAGCTACCTCCAAAGACTTAATTTGGATGGCTAACTGAGTAACAAGGTGAACTAGGCCATCTAATGTAGAAAGATTGGGGTCTTTCTTTATAAGATTTTTCGCATAGCATAACTCCTTGTGAAAAATCTCCATGTGAGGAGTCAATGTAGTTTGGATGCTTACTAGTTTAGCCCTTATGTTGGCTTAATCTATAGATAGTACTGCTAACTGACTTTGGGCTTGCAATAGGGTCCTAAAATGCTTCTCACTTTGAGCTAGAGTCATGGGAAATTTTGCACCTGATGAATTCATTTGACTTTTCAAGCTTAGGATGTGATTCCTTATTTCTTATGTGAAGAGTGTAGGATTACACAATTTGGTGTACAGAGAGAAAATGTTCTCAAGTACCTTCTTCATACTATCTATCTTAGTTGCAAATACAACTTGTGTAAGTGTTATATCACTGGATATCTTCTCATTCACTTTATGTTGAAGCTTCTTTTCAGACCATTCTAATAATTTTGCATTTGTTTCAATGTCTGCATCACTTACCTTTTCCACTATGGTAGTCAATTGGTCAATAAGTGGCTTTGTTTCATCTAGAGTAGGCAGACTGAATGCATCTAAGAAGTACTGAGAAAAGCTTGCTTCTACCTATGCTCCCTTCTAAGCAGTTCTTGATGTTTCTTTCTAGGAAAGGCTTCTTGAAGTATACCAATCTACTCAATTATTATTGTTGCAAGATCAAATTTAGGCAATATAATTTCTTCATCTAGGCTTACATCTCCATATGTTATTACCTCTTCTACCTTTGATGAACTTGGACTTGGCACTAAGAATTGCAAAGG
Source organism: Cupressus sempervirens (assembly GCA_028749045.1). NCBI lineage: Eukaryota > Viridiplantae > Streptophyta > Pinopsida > Cupressales > Cupressaceae > Cupressus > Cupressus sempervirens. Next base: position 156,297,802 of record CM053788.1, on the reverse strand, counting down.
TGTTGCATCAATGCTTGGGCTTTAAATATTGTGACTGGAAGGAGTGCCAAATGCTGGTAAAATTACTAGTACTTGAATTGTTGCTTGCTCCTTTGGCTTGGTTGTCAACTCAATCTCTTTAGGCTTGTCCATTTCTACCTCATTGCTTTGTATTGCACCTTGAACTTGTGTTGGAGGTGTAGATGAATCTATCTGACTTGTTTGAATTTATGTTTCCACATTATCTTCTCTAACTGTCTCAACCTTATTTGTTGCTTCCCTGGTTACAATTTCTAAGATTGGAGTGATACCTATGTGCGTACTAACACTAGTGACTTGAGGGGTGATTGTATGTTATTCTTGTGCTTTAAACTCCTCCCTCGTAGTTTTAGTCACTAATTTTTTAAGTTCATCTACACTCACAAATATAGGGTTGTTACACAATGTAGCATGTAGTGTAGATTGATCAAGTATCTTTTTCAAGTTTTCCTCTGTTAGGGGATTAACATTCTGAATAGTGAGATCAGGAACATCCTTTACTATGATAGTTTGGGTACTTACACTTATTATTTTTGGAGGGCTAACATTCAGCATTTGTGTATCTTGTGCACTCTATTCTTGTTGTTGATATTTCTTAGTTGTTCTCTGATCATTTGCACTCATTTTAGTAGCTCCCTCAATTGTGTCTTCATTATTATCATCATCTTCGTCATCTTTAACCTCAATAAGCTCTTGCTCTCCTACTTTGACTACAACTAACCCATATATAATTTTCTACATTTGTGTAGTCTTTCTTACAATATCTTCTATGTTATTTTGTAATGTACTAAATGCTCTATATTTAGGAACAAATCTAATAGCATATTTCTTTATGGTTTTACCTATATGTGCCTTACTAAGTTTAGGCATAACTTGAGCAAGAGATGTCTCCCTAATTTTCCTTTCTAAGTTCAAACAATAATGTCATTTTTGCTCAACTCTTTCATATGAACATTTAGGCATAGAGTTGGCAATCTCTAGAGGGGCTTTCTTAAAATTCGCCATCATGGCATATATCGCCTCCTCCACTTGATTCTTTTCAACTTTTCCAAGATTTTCAAAATCAATGTGAGAAAAACTTGATAGATTTGCATTATTTCTAACATTCTCACATAAGTTGTCTAGATCTAAGGATGGATTATGACTCACCAATTGGAATTGGTTGTTGTCATCAAATTTAGTTCTTTCCTCATCAATTTTTGCTTGAGAAATATATTTTCTCCTTGGTCTTTTCTATTCTCAACCTTCCTGCTCTGTAGGCTTGGCTTTCTCTTTAGCCTTTTGTGTAATGACATGTGTGCTGGCCCTTGTAGTATGTATTGTAGGTTTTGGCTAGCTTGGTTTAGCAACCTTCTTAGGTCTTGTCATTGTTGGTGCTTTAGCTTTTTTTTTCTTCTAATTAGTAGGAATAGGTGATTCCTTGGCTTCTTCTTCCTTAGCTCCTTTTGTAATCTTTTTTTCTTTCTTATCTTCTCCCTTTCCTTGTGTCAATACAAGTGGTTCTTGAATCTAAGTGTCTTCTTCCTCTTCATCCTCTTCCTCTTCATCTTCCTACTTGGCACCTTCACTGAATCTTTCTTTTAGTTTCTTTACGAATTTATCCTTCTTTTTTATGACAGAGGTAGTCTTCAACTCCATAGTAATCTTAGACTTGTCCATCTCATAGTTACGAAATGCTTTGACATCTTTGTCTACTTCTTCTATAAGTAATGTCATTATTGTTGTAGAGGCCTCATCAACATTAATTTCATAACCTAATGGCCTCAACCATCTTACTCTTGGAATTATTGCTTGAACAAATGTGTAATCAACATCAAGTAGGAAACAAGCATCATCATAATGTTTTTCCACTAATGAAACTGGAATCCTTAATCTCTTTTTCATGGATTGCTTGAAGTCCTCAAAATAACTAGTCATTACTAACTCAAAATTTTCACCTAATTGTTCAATGAACTCTATTATTTGAATTGCAATAGACCTATTTGTCTTCCATGCAATAGTACCAAATGTAGGAAATGTGTTATAAACATAAAAGAAGATACATATTAAAACAGATCTGAATTGACACTGAGCACTCTTTGTTTTCCTTATTGCTCCTAGGTTTTTAGCCAATTGTTGTAGCTGCGGCTTGGCAAGATCATATGTATGATCCTTCTTCACAATTTTGTGGCCCATATATACTACAATGTAGGGTATACTATTTAATTTTCTTTATTGATAAAATTTATGTGCAATTACCCTTGTTACAAAATCTATTAGAGGATCTATGATGGTGTCTATGGTCATTCCTTTCTTATTCTACATAGCTCTCGTGTTCTTTTCAATGACTTCTTTAGACTCACTTCTCATAATCTTTAGCCGATCTAGGGTTGGATAAATTGTTACCCTATGGATTATTCTCTTTGTGATTTTGATTGGCCCATGATCTAACCACACTAAACTATCATGAATTCTACTCAAAAAAATCTTTGATCCATTTAATTTTTTAAATATTAGGGAAATCTATGGCACGAGTTAACCCTTTCTTTTCTACAATCTTGAATTCTTCCCTTAACACACCATTTTCACATAGGTTTCCATATGCTTCTCTAATTTCCATGTCACCAATACTAATAATCTTACAATTATAAGATTTTATGACATCTTGTATCATTAAAACTTGTCATGGTATCACAGATAATGCACATGAGGAATCTTGTTTGTATGCTATGTCTAGAATGGCCTTGAAAATAGGTTGTTTTACCTTGTTGCTAATCTACTGAACATTTAAAATGTCTTTTCCTTATATACCTTTTTCTTTCGAAGAACTCGATGCCATTTTACAAAACTAGAGTTTACAAAATTAGAAACAGCATAGCTTGGCACATGATAAATACCTTGCTAAATTTGATGAAATGATGTCAAATAGATGTCCAAATCTCCTATAAATGCTTTGTATAAAATATCTAGATCACCTTTAGATCTTCTTGCTCTCTCTCAATTTTGAATGATGTTAAATGAGCATAAATTAATAAATTACCACTTTGAAATATTGTAATTAATGTTAATTGCTTATGTAGTTGTAAGCTCAACATCAACTAAATTTTGGCTTCCTTGACATCCACCAACATTTCCATTCATTCAACAACCATTATGAGCTTGGTAGTAGCATGAAAAACTTAAAGATTTTTCTTTGATTCCTATTAACACCTTGCATCTTTATTCATGCTCATGTAATCTTTTTAGAACTAAATCCTTTGGATCTGATGTATGATATAAGTTTTGAATATCACTCCCACATACCTCTTGATTGCTTAGTTTGATGAGGTGTGATCACCTGATCAATTGGGTGAAGTGATCCCTTCTCCACTTGATGTGTTGCAATCCTTTTTTCTCTTCCAATTATTGTTCATTTCATTTCTAACATTTTCAATATTTTCCTTGCCTTACCTTTTCCTTTATTGAACTCACAACTTGGTGCCTTTTACCTTGTTGGACAATATCAACTAATGTGACCAATCTTCAAATAGCTAAAGCATGTGGTTTGAATCAACCACCTTTTGTTGTCACTTCTTAAGTGTGTTGTAGTACAATTCTTAGGAACATGTCCATTGTCTTGATAGTAGTGACAACTATACCTTATATTATAACCCCAATTATAAAAGGTGTCATTATTCTTTGTCTTTGTTTGCCTGTTTGATGACCACATGGGTTTTGATCTACACTCAAAAGCTCTATGTCCATACTTCTAACAGTTATAACAATATCCTTTAAATCTTTGAGTGTGCATGGTCTTAGTTCTACATTCATGTGTCTAATGACCTTGTTTGTTTCACTTATGACAATGACCCATGCTCTTTTGCTTAACATTTTGGTTTACAGTCTTTCTCCTACATACATTGGTAATATTTCCTTTCTTATCATAATTATGAGAAGTAGGTTTGGAATTCTGACATTTGTTACTCCTTTCTTTAGCACTTTTGGATGATTCTCCTTCTTCAATACTTGTGTATCCCAGTCCAAATGTATCATTATTGGATCTAGAGGATCTCATCAATTGCTCAAAGTATTTGATGGCTTCACTAGGCTTATTAAAAAATTTAGCAAATTTCTTTTCCCTTTTTAGGTCATTTCTCAATTGCTCATTCTACAATATCAATGTTGTTATCTCAATGTCCTTGGCATTCAACTCATGGTTGGCATTCATCATTTGACCCAAAGGTTTCCAATTGAATGTTAGCAATCCTAGTTACTTCTAATGATTTCTCTTCTAGTCTATTGGTCAAAACTCTTTTGTCTTCCATAGCTTTCTTTTTCTGTTCAGTCACCTCTCATAGTAGTATGGCTTGTGATTCTTGCTCTAAATTGAGATTTCTAATTTCTTTAGCTTGGTCTCTATTCTTTTCAATTATATCTACAATTACTACATCAAATTCATAACATTGAGGATTGTTGAAATTACAATAGGAAAGGTAAACTTTTGGAGGGGTGGGAGGTGGGGTGGGTGAATCGATACTTTAAGCTTAGACCCATCAAACATTCACCACACATCCATCTCACATATTCAATAAGTAAATTGAAATATCATGTAAAGCATGTATATCTAAAGCATGTAAACAAGTAAGCCTTCATACATATATATGATACCAAATATGATTACCTAGAAACCCTCTAGTGAGAAGGTAAAACTAGGGTGGGGATGACACACATAAATCTTCACTACTATAGTAATAAAGTGTATCCAATGAAGGTTACAATGTTTGATCATGAAACATGATCTACCCTATGAAAGGTCTACCCTATTAAAGGCTTACAAAAGCTATTAGGTCTTACCCTATTAAAGGATTTCAACACCCTATTAAAAGTGTGCCTTGTTAAAGGACTTCAACTCACAATAAAGTAAGCACCTTGTTAGTAGATTTCAATACAACCTATTAGGACTACTCTGTTAAGAGATTTAACTGATTCACCTATTAGAATGTCTCAACATTGATCTTGTGGTTAGTACTTTGTTGCTTGATGATAGATCACCTCTAAACTGATGTATTCTTGATCTTTCTTGCTCAAATGTCTCTTTGTTGTTCATTATTTCCTTTTTATGTCCTCCTTTCACTAATTCTACAATGCAATGCTAGATCATAATGCCTTGGTCACTATGAATGTCCTAATTTGTGCATGCAAGACTATCCTTGATCATTCACAAATTCCCTTTCACTCTCATAAGAAGTTTATGGTTTTTCCTTAAGAAGGCCTAGGTGACTTAGGGTTAGGTATGAATCAATGACTATGATTCACCCATTTTGCTACTCAAACCTTCCCCTTACCTAATTGGATGCATATAATTCATAGGGATTTCAACTTAATATTTGTTCTTATCACCAAAATATCATAATTCAATCTATAAGTTGGCTCAAAATGGTTTGCATAATAGTTTGTACCAATATAAACAACTATGAAAAAATTGTGTTACCATCTAAAGTTTCTAATGCTTGGCATATACTAATTTCAATACTATGACTTGGCATGTGAATGACTTGGCATGCACTTCTTGCTCAACTCCTAAATTACTCAGCATATATTGTCTACTTGGCACTTGAATAATTTGACACATGAGTGACTCGCCACTCACTGTTGACTTAGTATGCTCTAACTTATACATGTTGTGCTCAACATATACCACTTGTTCAGGATGAACTAAGTAAATGACTTAAGTGTATAGACACTTGCTTGTCAAACCAATATAAGATCAATAGAGGATATCCATAGACCTAAGTTAAAGTTAAACCCTATCCCACCATTGGAAGACAACCCTACAACTGTGTTTTTACAAAACCTAGATGAAGTATTGTATTTAGAAGACATTGGTAGCTATACAAGATGAAAACTTCAAATAGTAGGAGAAGGGAAAATTTCAAAGGAATTTTCCAAAGTTTACAAGAAGTATCAAACATTCAAGAAAAGCTATGAACATTTAGGTCAGAATGACCTAGTAAAATATTTGTTTTACTATGAGTTTGACAAAGAAGAATGGACTGAGATTATCTTGAGAAGAATTAATGATGGAAAGTTTGGGATGGGAGACAATGTGAGTTAATTTTTAGCTAATCTGATACATGAGGTTACATTTTTGAGTAATGAAGGCTCAATCGCAATGAATGAGAAAAATGCTAATAAAGTTATTCTTGAGAACACCAAGTCAAAGTATAATGGTAGAGTCATAGTCTTGAGTCAAATAAAATAAGGTGATGTAAGATTTATAAGTAAAACTATGGAAAACAAGATATATTCTAGTTCTGGAGATGATGAAATGGTAGTTGGATTTGTTCATGCAACTTACATGATGTGTATTAGGAAATCAAAGGTTAATTTGTGTGGAATATTAAGAGCTTAGTCGATAGAAAACTTGGAGAGAATCAAGAAAGTTAGGAATTGACAATTTAGGTTTTGGACTTTGATCACTGATATGTTTTTCCACTTATTAAGAAGGCTCCCTTTCATGCCACCTTCTAAATTAAGAAACAATCATAAATATACAATGGTCAAGATCACATATTTGTATAAAAGACACCCAATTGACAAGATTAAAATCAATGTAGAGTTAATTGTTTAAACATTTCATACTAAGATGTAATAGAGATTTAGAATTTGAGTATCAGTTTTAAGAAAAGTATAAGGAAGAGATTTGTTTCATGGTCAATATAGACTATTCCTATAATGAGGTAGTTGAATAGAGAATGTTGTATGTCAACCCTCTAAGTTATGAGGTAACTGAAGAGGAAGTTTGATGAAGGGTGCTCCCCTTAATACCATAACCATAATAGAAAATAAAGAAACAAAAAAAAATGCGAGAACAAAATATGGACTTCTTATTTGCACCACCAATATAGAATTACAAAATTCACAAGTACAATATGCTAACCTACATGAGCACCTTCATTACAGTAATATGTAAGATAGCCCATGAACTATCACCCAATGTTATCCTAGATAATGTTTGGGCTTTTCTAAAATAGGCAATTTTATGTCACCTAGGGAGGTTCTAGATACTCAAATTTACTACCTAGGGCTGACAGACTATAACAATACATATAGAGTCGCATAAATACATCTTTGGCAAATTATTTTAGAAATTTTAGTAGCCCAACTTTAGAAAGTCATAACTCTTGAACCATTGCTTTGATCGACTGTTATAACCACTTTTCAAAATGCTAGCTCCTAATCTACATGCTTGAAACTATGCAAGCACCCTTCTATCAAATTCTTAGACCTCATCCAAGCAATCTAAGGCCTCCAATAGTGAGCCTGAATATTTTTGTACAAATTTTTCCACCAAAAATTTGCAATAACTTCTTGGATACTTATGCTTGAGCATTGAGATTTTTATAGTAGGCTTAAAACTCTAAAATGAACCTTCCTATAGAAAATGAGAACATTCCGAGCTCATTTGAAAAACTTACTAAAAATTGGAAGTTCCCACAAATAGTAACCACCCTATCTACTAGTCCTTATTAAAATAGAAAAGATTAAAAATAAAATATTTTTATGATAGGCTTACAACTCTAAAATGAACCTTCCTATAGAAAATGAGAACATTCTAAGCTCATATGAAAAACTTACTAAAAATTGTAAGTTCCCATAAATAGTAACTACCCTATCTACCAATCCTTATTAAAATAGAAAAGGCTGAAAATAAAATATTTTTTGGGTAATGCAAGATTTCTCTTACACCTAGGATGCTCCTACATTAGACACCCAAGGTAATTTGAGAAGTGACTTTGTCACATCTCAAGTGGTCAGAGGAAAACCAAGATGATTAACCTCATCCCTTGCTAGCCATGATGAATGCTCTATTAGCCTCCCTTTCCATTTGACCAAGTATTCCTCATAAGTTTTGTTCCTTGTACTTTTGCTAATGCAACTATCTAGTATCTCCTCAATCTACTTTGTAGTCAAACTAGTTGTTGAAATGCTCCACTAATCTTCTACGACTTCATCTCCATCACCTCCTTCATAATACTTAGTCAAATCTAAAATATTAAATACTAGTGAAATATTCAATTTAGTAGCCAACTCCAATTCATACGCATTTCCAAAATCATGCCTTTTCACTATCTTAATGCTCCACTGATCTTCTACGACTTCATCTCCACCTCCTTCATAATACTCAGTCAAATCTAAAATATTAAATACTAGTGAAATATTCAATTTAGTAGCCAACTCCAATTCATAAGAATTTCCCAAATCATGCCTTTTCACTATCTTGCATAGTCCAAACTTCTCCATCTTTAGCTTATTATATGTACCCACTGAAAATCGCTCCTTTCTCAAATGAACCATGACTTCATCTCCAACCTAAAATTCCTTAAACCTCCTTTTCACATCTACCTTAGCCTTGTACTATGTATTTTTCTTTATGATTTGTTTACTCACCTCCTCATGAATATTCTTTAAATGTTCAGCAAATTCTTCTACTTCAACATTACTTATCTCTCCTTTATCCAATTGCCTCAATTTAGAAGCATTTTTGGGACTACTCCCATATACAATCTAGAATGGTGATCTACCAGTACTCCTATTGATAGAATTATTATATGTAGATTCTACCTATGGTAAAATCATATCCCATCCTTTTGGCTTGTCTCCAACTAAACATCTAAGCAAGTTTCCCAAAATGCAATTCACAACTTATGTCTGTCCATCAGTCTATGGATGATGTGATGATTTGAACTTCAAATTTGTCTTCAACTTCTTCCATAATGTACACCAAAAATACCCAAAAAATTTGGTATCTCAATCTGAAATTATACTCTTTAGCAGACCATGTAGTCTCACCACTTCTCTGAAAAATAATTCTACTACATAAACAGCATCACTAGTCTTCTTGGAAGGAATAAAATGTGTCATCTTTGAAAAGTTATCAACCACCACAAAAATAGAATCATGCCCACATTGTGTCCTTGGTTATCCAAGAACAAAATCCATTCTAACATCCTCCATGGCTTCTCTATTATAGGTAGTGGTTGATACAACCCTGTATTCTACTTCACTCCCTTCACCATCTAACATACTTTGCAACTCTGTACAAACTTCTTCACATAATGTTGTGACTATGGCCAATAATAATTCTCAACAATCAAAGCTATGATTTTATCTCTGCTAAAATTTCTAGCCAACCCTCCACTATGCTTCTCTTTAATGAGATTGTCTCTCATTGAACTTTTGGGAATGCACAATTGGCTTCCTTTGAACAACATGCTATCCTAGATCATAAAATCTAGCCACTTTGTCTTGTCAAGTGTAATAGATTTTGTACAAACCCTCTACACTTCACCAAAATTAGGATCATCTAGATACAAAGTACTGAGTTCCTTGAACCCAACCAACTCTATCTACATTTCTATCAACAAATGTTGTCTTCTACTAAGAGCATCTACAACTCTGTTAGACTTCCCACTCCTGTGTTTCAAAATAAATGTATAACTCTGAAAAAACTCAACCCACTTCAAATGCCTTTGGTTTAATTTTTCTTGACTATTCAAATATTACAAAGCTTGATGATCAGTATACAAAATAAACTCCTTAGGAAGAAGATAGTGTCTCCACTTCTTCAATGCTTGAACTATAGAATAAAATTCCTGTTCATAAACATAATATTTTCTTTTTGCATCATTTAATTTCTCACTGAAACAAGAAATAGGTCTACCTTCTTGGCTCATAACAGCTCCTATTACAGTACCACTAGCATTATAGTTTACATGAAACACCTTGTTAAAATCTAAAAGTGCTAAAATAGGCTGCTTTGCTCTCATTGTCCATGAAAACTTCTTATGTTTCAGTCAAGGGCCCACAAATACTACTAAAACTTCTTATGAACCTTTTGTAAAAACTAGCCAGTCCATGAAAAGATCTTACCTTGGTCACACTCCTTGGAGTAAGCCATTCAAGGATAGCCTTCACTTTATCTAGATTCATTTTCAAACCTTTTGCTAAGACTACAATCCAAGGTACACCAACTCCTTTACAAAATTGCATTGCTTTAGGTTTATCAACAACTTTTCTTGACTCAACTTATCAAACACCTTGTGAATATGAATCAAATGCTCCTCCAATGTCTTACTAAAGATCAATATATCATGTAGGTAAACAATGAAAAACTTACCCAAAAACTCATTCACAACCTCATTCATGAGCCTCATGAAAGTTCTTGATGCATTGGTTAGCCCAAAAGGCATGACTAACCACTCATATAGTCCTTCCCTTGTCTTGAAAGCAGTCTTCCACTCATCACCTTCTCTAATACAAATCTAATGGTGTCCACTCTTTAGATCTATCTTTTTGAAATACTCAGCTCCAGTTAAATAGTCCATAATATCATCCATCCCTGGAAATGGAAATCTATACTTGATTGTGATCTTGTTGATAGCAAGAGAATTTGTGTACATCCTCCATTCTCCATTCTTCTTTGGTGTTAATTAACGAGGCATATTAATGTCTCAAATTTGATATATTTTTTATATAGCTTGAACTTACTCTTTGAACCTTGTGAAAAACATTTCCAATAGATTTGTTTTTAATATTTTGTGAACTTATGCCAGGTATGGCTGGAACCTATTAAACTTATGGATAGTTGATATGATATACCTTGCTTAATATTATATATAATGTGCAGTATTTCATACAAATATTTTAAGCTATGTTCTAATATTTGAATAAGAGTAGAAATGGTGTTGTGCATATGTGTTCCGAATGTTTCTAATTTTTTGGAAATGGAGAAGTGGCACAGATAGTGGTGATTACCATATTAAAGGAGAAAGTAACGAAGATTGTTCATGGAAAAAGAAGCACAGATTAGTTATGAATGATAAGCTGCATCTGCAAGGAGAGTAATTGTTCTAGAATAAATAGGAAGACCCAACTTGCTATATTTCCTGTGAGCTACTATTCTATTGCTTAATCAATGTTTTATCTCATGGTTGACATTTTTCCTTTTTTTCTAGTGATGTTTGTTCATAGTTTTTATGTTATGTTTGTAATAAGTATCGAATCCTCTATATATCTAATGAAGAGGGGATCATCTTGAGCGAGAGATGAAAAATTAATGAAACAATACTAGTTTAAGATTAAAAAGTTGCTCTTTTCTATTCTTCATGAATTATTCAGTCATGTAATCAAAGAAGAATTCTAATGAAAGAGTGATGTTGGAATACCCATTGTGTTCTTAGTTAGTTGAAGCCAACCAAGGGGGCCCACTTGGGAGGTTGAATAGATTTATTTAGAGTAGATTCATTTCTTGCAATCTCTTGTTTTAAGATAGATTTATTTTATTAGTCCTATAGCATAGTTATTATGAAAGTTCCTGTAGCACTTGTGGAAAATGATCATTGTGGATGTTTGAATTGTTAACCAGTTTAGAATTCCTTTTCTCAAGTTTTTATAGTTATTTGTTGTTAGTCTAGGTGTGTTTATTGTTCTGTATTAGTAGTATAGATCCCTTTCATTCATTTTACTTTCCTACAGCTTAGGTGTTGAGACACTTTAAGGAACTTAGTGCACATATCGTGCTAACCCATTTCAAGTCCTACGTCCCTAGGTTAACAATTCAAGTGTATTTTTCATGATGGAATAGATAGTTCTCAAAAATTGACATAGTACCCTTGAGAGAGGAATAATGGTGTGATTATCTTGATCTATTATGGAAGTGTGAATTTTTGGTTCCATTGTTGAGGATGGTGTCAAGCTAGGAACCTTCATGAGCCCTTTATTTTCAAATTAGCATGCTAGTTAGAAACCACAAAACTATGGACTTGATTAATAAGTCACCAATTCAATTGCATGCATCCAAGAGGGAGACAATGAGATGAATATGGGAGATTTCTTCCATGGGAGTTTGTTAATCTGAGTGAAGAAATTGAAGAAGTTGAGTTGCCTTTTTTGAACATAAGCCCTATTTTTCCTATAGAATCATCCTCAAGAGTAGAACCTCTAGATATAAGTTGTCTTCAACCTTTTGCTGAAATTTTGGCTAGCTTCCTTGACAATGCTACTCCAAATCCACCAGTTGTTAACAATCCAATACCCAATGCTTGTTTTCAGCAACAACCCCATAATCAAATGCCTCCAGTAATGGCACAACCTACTTTTCCATTTCATCTCCCAAGCCTTGTAACCAATGCTAATCTCAAAAATATACCTCCAAATGCTCTTCCAAAGTTTTATGACCTTGCAAGTGAAGATCCTAATACTTTCTTGTTTGAGTTTGACATACTCTATCATAGCTTTGAGAACAACACTAATTCCCATAAGCTCAAGTTGTTTCTAGCAACATTGAAAGAATTAGCTTTACGATGGTTCATGGGCTTAGGAGCTAGTGCAACAGGTACTTGGGATGAAATGCAAACTTTTTTTATGGAAAAATACAAAGAGTATTACAAATCAAATGATTCTAAAGGAGATGATATCTTTAGAATATCACAAAAGGAGGATGAAACATTGGAAGACTATGTCTCACATTTCTTATATACACTACATAAGAACCCTCAGCATGTACTGTCAGAGGATTCACAAAAGCTAGTCTTCTTGAGAGGGGTGAATGATAATTGTCTAGTGGCACTAGACTTGATGGCTGGTGGTGATGTATATCAATCTTCCTGGGATGACCTTAAGAAAATTTGTCTTAAGTACTCAAGGCCAACTATGAAGAAAGGAATTGGACACCCGACTGCAGCTACTAAAGGAATCAGTCAGGGTATTTCAAAGCTTGAGATATCTAATCTACTCTCAAATTTTAAGCAAGATATTATAAATGATGTCACTACACATCTCGACACAATAACTACAAAGAAGAAGCATGCAAAAGCTAGGGTGCAATTAGTTGAGTACTACCCACACTGCCAGAAGTAGAAGAAAGATTGCCAATGCAAATTGCTCACTAATGTGGAAAACCAACATCTTCCAAATGAGTACATCAAGATAGATGGAGAGGATGAGAAATTATTCTTCATTGCTCAATGCTGGCCATGGGCCCAACACCAAGGTATACCTTAAGACCCTTTACATAATTTAAACCTATATGGTAATCAATGGAAAAAATGTAGTACCCAAGGTCCTCCACAATATAATCAACCTTATTGGAATAATGTCGAACAAAATAATCCACAATAGCCTCAATGGCCCCAATATTCCCAACCTTTCTAGCCAACCTAGCCAAATAATCAATGGCAACCGCCCCAAGTAAATTGGTAGTCTATAAACCAATGGAGAGGACCTTAGTAATGGCCTAACCAAAATACTAGTAATCAAAAATTACCATCTCTAGTCCAAAAACCAACATAAATGTGACCACCTACAAGTTTTGGACCTCAAAAGAAAACTTAGTTACCTACACAACCTCAACCAAATCCAAATAGCTAGTAGTTGCAACAACCTGTTGGTCAGCAATATCTTGCTTATACTCTAAATGTTGCAAATATACATTTGAGATTTGCTACAACCCTACCAATGCCTAAACTACCTCTCAAAACTAAAATACCAGATACTTCCATAGCATCAAAACTTACAACTTCTAAGCTACAAGTGGTTCACCCAACCAATGTAACTAGCTCAACTCAAACTCAAACAGTAGTTGAACCTCATTTTCTAGAAAAGCTCATACAAAGTAAACCTACACAAATAAAGGAACAATCCTTTGACATCATTAATTAGTTAAAGAACATGCATGTCCAAATACCCTTATTCCAAGCTATTAAAAATGTTCCTATTTATAGAAAAGATATTAGAGAAGCTTGTCTAAAAAAGACTACAAGGAAGAAAAAGGATCCAACTACAGTCCATGTTGTAGGACAATTGGCTGACATCACCTAAGGAAAATTGATCATCCCTAAATATTCTGATCCAAGGAGTCTAGTTGTGAATGTCATTATAAACAAATAGTCTAATAAAAATGCTTTAATAGATCTTGGTGTTGCTATAAATATCATGACTAAAGATATTATTAAAAATTTGAATAAAGAATTATTGAGGGCTACCCAAACAATTCGCAACTTGTGGATAGTTCTACTGTCACTCCTAATAGAATGATAAAAGATATAGTAGTAACCCTAGACTCTCTATAGTACCCTATAGAATTCATGATCCTATCCCAAAAAATCAATTAATCTGTTTACCTTGTCATTCTAGGATGACCATGGTTAGCTACAGCTAATACAAATATAAGTTGTAGGTTAGGAAGTATGACCATATCCAATGGATAAGCAACAAAGAAATTTGACCTATATCCTCTAGCACAACCACAACTAGATTTAAGTATATCTATATGGCCAAATTAAGGGGATGGAGATGAAGAAATAAAATCTATAGCACAGCTTATGATGTTACATAGATAGTCTTTTCTAAAGTTCCAGGAAGAGGATTCAGTAATTTAGAGTATTCTTAACAATATTTATGTGGTAGAAAGATGTATCTGACAGTTCTATCTTAGAATTAACTACATATGAGGAGTGTAATGAGAGTTGTTTTCTGCTCAAGGACCCAAACATTATCCATCAACTCTTACCATGTGAACTAGATACAATTCTAATCTTTAAAGCTACTATAGTTGATCTTACAACTACTATTGAGTTGTCAAAAGGTTATAGTTTGCATGTCAATCCCAAATTGTCTTCTACACAAATGAAATAGTTAATAGAGCTTCTTCAAAAACATGAAAAGGCTTTTGCATGAGACTATGGGGATATGAAAGGGTTGAGTCATACATTATGCACTCATAGAATATACATTAATGAAGGGTGCCTACCACTCCATCAACCCCAAAGAAGGATTAATCCAGCCCTCAGAGAAAAAGTTAAAATTGAATTACATAAATTGCTTGATGCTAATTTTATATATCCTATATCTTATAGTAGATGAGTTTTACCTTTGGTCATAGTGCCTAAAAGGGGAGGAAAATGGTGGATTTGTGTAGATTATAGAGAATTGAATAAAGGAACCAAAAAGGATCACATTCCTTTACCATTCATTGATATAGTTCAGGACACTCTAGCTAGTAAGATATATTTTTCTTTTCTAGATGGGTATAGTGGTTATAATCAAATAAGTATAGCTCCTGAAGATCAAGATAAAACCACATTTACATGCCCATGGGGTACTTTTGCATATTTTTTCTTGCCATTTGGCCTATGTAATGCCCCTACAACATTTCAACAAGCAGTGATCAGCATTTTTGCTAATATATCGTATGATTGCATGGAAATATACATCGACGATTTCACAACATTTGGAGTCATCTTTGAAGAAGCCTTTATGAATCTTGAAAAGGTTCTTGTCTAATGCAAAGAACATAATCTATCACTCAACAGTGAGAAATGTGTCATGCTCATGTAGGAAGGAGTGGTGCTTGGTCATTTTATATCAACTATAAGAATACAAGTGGATATAGCTAAGATAGAGGTAATTCTGACACTGCCCATACCTACAAAACCAAAAGATGTAAGATCGTTTTGAGGTCATGTTGGATATTATAGACATTTCATAATAGATTTTAGTAAAATAACTAGTCCTCTATATACACTATTAACTAAGGAAGTTGAATTCATTTGGACACTTGAATGTAATGAAGCCTTCCTATAGCTTAAGAAACTCCTCACTATGTCACCAGTTTTAAAGGGACCTAATTGGTCAATTCCATTTCATATATCTACTAATGCATCAGATTATGCTATAGGAGCTATAATAGGACAAAAGCCTACTAATCTTGAAAATGCCATCTACTATATTAGTAAAAGCCTTTATGGACCTGAACTAAATTACACAATAATTGAAAAAGAACTTTTAGCTATAGTTTATACATTGAACAAATTCAAACATTATGTAACTGGATATCCTAGTTTTGTTCATACCAATCACTCAACTATAAGGTACTTAATGAACAAACTAGTTATAACTAGTATACTAGCAAGATGGCTCTTGTTGTTACAGGAGTTGGATATTACCATTATTGATAAGTCAGACAAATCCAACATAGTTGTTGATTATTTTTCTAGATTGACCAATACTAAAGTAGTTTTGACTCTAATTGAAGATGCCTTTCCATATGAACACTTGTTCCATATAGCAACTCATACACCATGGTATGCAGACATATCTAATTATCTTGTTGCAAATAGAATGCCCCAACATTTCTCTCACAAAGAAAGGAGGAAGCTAGCAGAGAAAAGTTTTCATTATTCTTGGATAGATAGCAATCTCTTTTATGTTGGACCAGATCAGGTTATGAGGAGATGTTTCAAGGAAGATCAGACATATGATATAATGCATCCTTGTCATGATGAACCATGTGGAGGCCATTTTGTAGGAAAATTGAAAGTACTTACAACTAGATATTATTGGCCAACCCTACATAAGGATGTAGTGACTTATACAACCAATTGCAAAAAATGCTAGAGGATGTGCCAACCAACCAAAACTAATGAAATACCACTCAATCCATAGATTGTAGTAACACCTTTTGACAAGTGGGTATGGACTTCTTTGGTCCAATTGACCCACCATCTAGTGGAAAATCATACATCTTAGTATGTATGGATTATGTAACCAAATGGGTGGAAGTTAGAGCAATGAAAAATGCAAGAGATGAGAAAGTAGCCAATTTCTATATGAAGAAATATTCACCCATTATAGAGTCCCTAGAGAACTTGTTACAAATCAAGGAGCCCAATTCACATCAAACCTAATCACTGAGGTTATGAAAGAATACAACATAAAGGCACCATAAATCTATTCCTATCACCCTCAAGCCCATGGGCAAGCAGAGGTCATCAATAGAGAAATTGAATTCATTCTGACTAAGACAGTGCACATACACAGGAAGGATTGGGCCAACAGATTAACTAAAGCTATTTGGGCATCTAGGACCACATGGAAGACAACAACTAGATTCACTCCATTTGAGATTGTCTATGGTAAAGCAGTCATGTTGCCTATTGAGTTTGAGCATAAACACTACACACTGCTTTAGAGTTGAACATCAGTCTTCCTGCAGCACAATAAGAGATACTTCTCCACTTGAATTTGCTGAATGAAATAAGAAAGATAGCTTTGGAAAGAACAAAACTTATTCAAAAATAGTGAAAGAAATGGCATGATGCACATATCCATAATAAACAATTCAAAGTAGGAGATTGGGCTCTCCTATACGATTCTCACTTCAAAGAGAATTCAGGGAAGTTGCAGACTCAATGGTTAGGACCTTATGAAATTTAGTATGTATTCGACAATGGAGCAGTGAAACTAACAACAATTAATCCTATCTAGTTCAAGTTACTTGTAAATGGCCATAGGTTGTTCCTCTATCATAAACCACAAACCAGAAATGAGTTCCTATAGTAGTTCCAACCAACTAGTTTACTAGCTCCTACAAACATAGTTCTTGTAGTAGAGGGTGAAAACCTTCTTCCTATAACCATTCCATGACAAACTCTAATGAAACCCTCATAATAAAACTTCATTTAATATGAGGTCTATTCTTTCATTCACTTTTCTCTTTCTTCATATCAACCAATCTCATTTCTCTATCTATTGTCTACTCACACTCCATGTCATCTACAAATTCTATTTTGACTATTTTCAATAAATTATACCATCAACACCTTTTCTATGGTTATCAAACTTCGTCACCTCATTAATCTGAATGCTAACATATACTCTCAAATTTTCAAGTATAAAAATTTCTTTATTCTTTATACATTTTTAGTATATAGGTTTTGATATTTATATCTAATACTACATTATAGGTATCATATAAGTCTTAAGCCAGTTTCTCATTCCTATACCAAAAATTTTTAATTGTGGGCACTTGCCAAATTTTAGTGCCCAAGGGGTGAGAAAGTGTATTAATTTCCAAATGTCATCTCAACATTATCCTAAGTCATGTCCATGTTATAGGATGTACTTTGGTGGTAGTCTAATATTTTTCATTAATTTTTAAAATCTTTCTATATCTACCATACCTTTTCATTGTGATTTTGGGGAAGATCACCTATATTAGGCATTATTGAAAGGACTAAGAGTTATTAATTACTTAAACTTTGATGTCCTTCATAATTAATGCATCATTATTTTACATGCCAAACATAATGGAGTCTTGTTAAGAGAACTGGTAATGATGTTTTTCATAAAGATCAGTTCAAAATTCAAAGAAGAGGGAATTTGTACAGGTGAAAAGTGAAAAACCTTATCAGAGTGGTGAGAGTAGAGGAAATCAAAGCTAGACATTTTGAGATGGAGGGATAGTTAAAGAGGTATGAATTGGTCATTCATAATATTTTACTTTTGGACATTGAAGTAGTTTGACAATTTCATGCTTGTGGATGGCTTGGCTATTTCTTATAGTTAACCGAGTACAATGAAGAAGTGGCAATGGAATTTATGACTACATTTGATTAAGGGGAAGCCATAGTATTGGGACTAAGAATGATTGCTACAGAGGAGAGGATAGAAAAATTCATAGGACTACTAGTAGTTGGGGAGCATTATCCAAATAAACATGATGCCAGGTCCTCACGGGTATAGTTCACTCAGCCAAGTGACCCTCAACTAGACATTACAAAACAAGGGTGTAAAAGACTTTCTCTTCCAGCTTCATATCCAAAATTGGTAACCCACATTATCAAGTATTTAACCTATGAAGGTAGGTTCTCAAACTTGCATGCTCATCATTTCAAATTGCTTGATTTCATAAGACATAACATGCAAGTTAATGTCCCTAATTTTCTTTATAACATGTTATGTATTAGTGCTAAAGAAACTCAAAAAAGGAAAGGCAAATTATGTTTCCCATCATGCCCTCATTACACCTCTAGTTGAAAGATCTCTTAGGGATTCTTCCCTTATATCATTGTCAAAATTTTTTGAATTCAAGACCTTACAGCCACAAGTCAACCCTATTCCTAAAAATTTAGGAAATGAGGAAGAAATCAAAGAGCAGAGTCAAAATCTGACTGAAATGGATAAAGAACCCTCTCCTGATAAGCCTATCGAACCTATTTAAGAGGATGTTATATCAAGTTCTTCTATAGATAAGGGCAAGTGTAAGATTGGTAAAGAAACCCCTAATCTTGAAAAGGAAGCCCAAAACCCCTCTGTCAAAGTAACAAAAAGAAAAAGATTTGTTCCTGCAGCAACCATTCCTTCAAAATCTACTCCAATCACACCTAAACCAAAGCGGACCCACAAAATAGTCAAAGCTAAAGAGAATCTTGTGCATAGAAGCTCGTGTATGCAAGGTTGAGCATCCCTAGTTTCCATTGAAAATCCAAATGCCCCAATTTCAAAGTCTCACACAAAATTAGTATTTGAATATATCCCAGATGATTCTCCTATGCAATTAGAACCCCAAAATGTGGAAACACATGAAAATGAACCTAATAATGAGATACCATAAGAGAATTAGGAAATTTGTAAATCAAACCCTACTACTATTCTAGAAAAATCCCCTAGCAATGATCAACCTACCATGCTACCAGTCCCTAAATATTACAATGCTTCTCTTATACCCTATATATCTTCCTGGTACACTCAATATTTCTAGCAAGTTGCCAAAGAACAAAAGATGAAATCTAAGGCTAAAGAATTTTTGTCATCTACAATTCAGTTGATATTGTTTGGTCTATACAATTATTTTATTTTTCAAAAGGCCTTGTGGAGGCAAGAAAGAAACCAAATGAAAAAGGTAATATTTGACAGAGATGAGAAAATTGAATCATTGAAGAAACAACTTGAAAAATAGAAACAACAGATGAATAAAGCTTTAAAGCTAGCTGATTAGGTAATGGCTTGTAGACTACCCCCAAGGTTGTATGCTATTTGTTTGAAGGAACAATTTATGTTATTTTCGTTGATGATGACAATAAGATATTGATTGTGAACTTAAAAATGCTTGAGATTTTTATAATGTGTATCAGACTTTGCCTTCATGGAAAAAGAATATTTTGTGTAAGCTCTATTTTCATAATTTCATAATTCCACATGACATAGAGTGGAATCCTCTACTTTATATAGGGGATGTTCACCTAAGAGCTCTAATGTCCTGGATGTGCAATGAAACAAATTATGATAGGTAGTTGGATACTTATAGAGATCTTGAAAAGTCTGAATCATTACCACTCCTGACTAAATCCCATAAACCTTATGACCTTTTGAGAGATTGGTTTAGATTAAGTTATGGGAGACCAAAACTAGAAATTAGAGAGAAAGTGTTTGAAGAAAGAGAAAAAGTTAATAGAGAATACCAAACCCTTCCAAATTTCACACAACAAAGATCAATTGCAAGGCTTAGAAATTGATGGAGTCGACTACTAGAACCTTTCATAAAGGTTGAACCACATAGCCCTATCAATTTTGAGGCAGCAAATAATAGAGTGGCTAAATATATGCAATTGGGAAGACAAATCTAAAAAGAGCTATGGATGCCTCTAACTTTTTAGCCCTACCCTTCTCTAATAGATTAGACCCATTGGTTGAAGAACACTTGGGTGAGCATTGGATACAAACCAAAGGATATTTCTACACCTTCAAAAGTGGGAAACATGGGAAGACTATAGTGGGAGAATTCAAAGCCATGGCAAAGAAGTATAATACTTGAGGATAAGCATTTGCATAGTGGGGGGCAGATGATGAGGAATATTAATCTCTCAAATTTTATATAGTTTTTATATAGTTTGAACTTACTCTTTGAGCCTTGTGGAAAACATTTCCAATAGATTTGTTTTAAATATCTTTTGAACTTATGTTGGCTGCAGTTGGAACCTATTAAACTTATGGATAGTGGATATCATATACCTTTCTTAATATTATACACAACGTGTAGTATTTCAAAAAAATATTTTAGGCTATGTTCTAATATTTGAATAAGAGTAGAAATGTTGTTGTGCATATGTGTTCTGAATGTTTCTAATTTTCAAGAAATGAAGAAGTGGCACAAAGAGTGTTTATTATTATATTAAAGGAAGAAGTAATAACAATTATAATTATTCCAAATGATAAGTCATGTATGCAAGGAGAGTAATTGTTCTGGAAAAACCAGGAAGACCTGACTTGCTATATTTCCCACGAGCTACTATTATGTTGCTTAATCAATGTTTTATGTCATGGTTAAGATTTTGCCTTCTTTTCTAGTGATATTTGTTTGCAGCTTTTATGTTATGTTTGTAATAAGTATCAAGTCCTCTATATATAATGAAGAGGGGATCATCTTGAGGGAGAGATGAAAACTTAATGAAACAATACTAGTTTAAGATTTGAAAGTTACTCTTTTCTATTCTTCATGAATTATTCAGTCATGTAATCAAAGAAGAATTCTAATGAGAGAGTGATTTTGGAATAGTTGTTGTGTTCTTAGTTAGTTAAAGCCAACCAAGGGGACCCACTTGGGAGGTGAAATAGATTTAGGTACAGTAGATGCATTTCTTGTAATCTCCTATTTTAAGATAGATTTATTGTATTAGTCTTGTAGCATAGTTACTATGCAAGTTCCTACAGCACTTGTGGAAAATGATCATAGTGGATGTTTGAATTGTTAACTAGTTTAGAATTCCTTTTCTAAAGTTTTTACAGTAATCTATTCTTAGTCTAGGTGTGTTTACTATTCTATATCTATAGTATAGATCCCTTTCATGCATTTTACCTTCCTATGGCATAGGTGTTGAGATTCTTTAAGGAAATTAGTGCACATATCGTGCTGACCCATTTCAAGTCCTACATCTCTGGGTTGACAATTCAAGTGTATTTTTCATGATGGAATAGATAGTTCTAAAAAATGGACATAGTACCCTTGAGAGAGGAATAATGGTGTGATTATCTTGATCTATTATGGAAGTGTGCACTAATACTATTGGTACAACACATGCACTCAACCCCTTCTACAACAACTCATGAACTTTCTTGTTCAACTGTTCACTTTCTACTGGTGTCATTCTATGTGTTGCCTTGGTTAGAAAACTTGCTTCTGGAACCAAATCCATTTGGTGACTGATCTTCCTCATTGGGGCAATACATTAGGTACATTATCTGATACAATATTAGAAAACTCCCCCAATATATCTGCTACTTCTACAAGTACCTCCTCTATTTCTTTTTTACTATCTTTTGGAATTATAGCAAAACACATATGCTTGTGCTACATACCTTTAAGAAACTATTTTCAATCAACAAAACATATTTTGGCAGCACTACATACATTTTCTTCTTTATCCTTCAATGGCTTTAAATTATGTTTCACTTCATCCTTGGTTAGAGTGTAGGTATTTTCTCACCCATCATGTACAACATGCCTTTCAAATTGCCATGGCATTCCCAACAACATATGACATATGTCCATAGGTATGATATCACATAGTACCTCATCTTGGTAGCTTCCAATCTTGAACTTCACTAAGCACTACATATTGACCATAAGCTTGTGGTCATCTTGCACCCAAGCAATATGGTATGGAGACAGGTTTTTTTGTCTCTTCAACTTCAACTTGATGACCATCATTTTTTACACTAGATTGTTAGTACTTCCACCATCAATGATCATATCACAACACTTATCTTCACATTTGCATCTTGTGCAAAACAAGCTCCTTCTTTGATCAAGTTCATTCTCACCACTTAGTAGGACTCTTCTACTAACTAGGACTTCTCCTCCTTTAGCATCTTTAGAATGTGAGGATCTAGCATCTTCATCAACATGTGCAACTCTAGCCTGGCATTTTGTTCTTTGATCTATCATTCCTTGGCACTGGGTACATTCAAATGCTCTATACCCTTCTTCTCCATAGTGAAAACATTTCCCATGGAAGCCTCATCTTCTAGATCCTTGTCCTCTTCCTTTTCCTCCTTGATCTCTATTGATATAATTATGGAAATGATTGGAATTGTTTCCCCTCTAGTTTTGACTACTACTTCTAGCCTCATCCTTGTTCTCCTAGTCATCATTATAACCACTGCCAGATCTTTTGCTATAAGCTCTTCCACTATTATTTTTGTCAAACTAGTATGCCTCCTCTATAGTATTCATTCAAACCAAGCTCAACTCAATCTGAATATTTGGCCTTAACCCATTAAGATAATGGGTAACTTTCTCGTTATCAACTTCTACATAGTTAGTTCTAATGAGAACTTGGTATAACTCTTCAGTATACTCTTGAATAGATTTTCCCACTTGCTTCAACCCTTGCATCTTCTTTAATAGATAAAGCTCATAAACCTTGGGAATGAATTATCACTTTAGTTTAGCTATCATCTGATGCCACCTGGTGATTTAGTTCTTCCCATTTCTATTTCACTCCAAGTGAAACTCTTGCCATCGAATCTTCAGATGTCCCTTCTATTTTGCCTTTGCAAACATGACCCTATTAGGATCATCAATATCTTCATACTCAAAGTACTCCTCTAGTTCACTGATCCAATCGATTAGCTCAAACTTAATACCTAGGGCCAACAAACCCTAGCAATACATATAGAGTCAGCTAAATACATCTTTGACAAATTATTTTAGAAATTTTGTAAGCCCAACTTTGGAAGGCCATAAATCTTGAATCATTGCTCTAATTGGCTATTATAACAACTTTTATTAAATGCTAGCTCCTGATCTACATAGTTAGAATTACATAAGCGCCCTTCCATCAATTTTTCAAACCTCATTTGGGCACTCTAAGGCCTCCAATAGTGAACCTGAATATTTTTTCTGCAAATTTATTCACTCAAAATCTATAATAACTTCTTGGATACTTATGATTGAGCAATGAGATTTTTATGGTATGCTTACAACTCTAAAATGAACCTTCCTATAGAAAATGAGAACATTTTGAGCTCATATGAAAACTTACTAAAAATAGCAAGTTCCCATAAATAATAACCACCATGTCTACTAGTCCTTATTAAAGTAGAAAAGATTGAAAATAAAATATTTTTTGGGTGATGCAAGATTTCTCTTATAGCCAGGATGCTCCCGCATCAAAGTTGAAGGATATGTGTAGGTTATTCCTAAGTTAGAGAAAGATGAAGAATTTGACAGATTTGAGACATATAAGGGAAAAATGCAGTTGACTTATCAAAAAAATATTTAGAAGTTTGTAAAAATAAAGATAGATAACACAATGGAGAAAGTTATGGAAGTAGCGCAAATGACACCATGGGAATTTATTGCATTCAAGCAAACTATTTCAAGAATGAAATAGATTGGATAAGAAAGTATCATGTATTTTCCACCATTGGAAGCACCAAGACCTTTACCATCAACACCATCATTCAACCAAATGAGTTACAGTTGTTGAACCTCTAGAAAAGGCCCCATATGCAGTAGTTACACAAGTGCAACCACACATTATCTCATCTTCACCAATTCAACATAATAGAGAGGAACAGGAAGATGTAAGAATTATTGAATTCAAATCATCTAAAGGCACTAGGAAGTCTGGGAGATTGGTAGATGTTAACAAAGAACTAGTTGAGGCCACAAAGTACAAGAGATTGAAGTAATTTTCCACTAAACCTAGAAAAAGAGAAAGGAAAATAATGGGTAAGTAGAGAATGAAGACTCAAGTAGTTGAATTAGAATCAAAATTAGAGAAAATAGATGGAGAGGAAATAGAGGTAGAAAAGGGGAAAAAAAAAGAGAAAGAAAAGAAGAAAATTGAGGCAATAAGAAAATAAATAAAATGATGAAAGACCAAGGTTGAGAAGAAAAGTTGTGTAATTATTGATGATGGAAATTTTGCACAATTCAACAAGTTGTATGGTCTATATAGAAACTCTGATAAGTTTTAGTTAGAGAATGCATTGATTAGACACATGATTTTGAATACTAAGAAGTTTACAAATATACAACGACTTGTATGAAATACTTGCAAACATTAAGAAGTGAGTGATAGAGGGTAAGGACATAAGAGAAAGACTAGTTAGTGTTAGTGTAGTTTTTTATTTTTCCTATTTTGCTAGGTTTTTCCTACACTTTTAATAATCTCGCTTAGGTTAATAAAGCATGTCTTATTAGGTGAATGGTTGTGAGGTGTCACCTTCCTACATGTGAGCATCCATTAGCTATCTTGGGAAGATACTTTTCTATCTTTAGTCTGATAGATGGTTGCTCCTCATTGGTTGGTTTTGCCACCTCCTCCCTCTTCCTAGCCTATATAAGCATGCTACCTGGCTTGTATTTGCATCTCTTGTTTTTGCGTCCTCTTAATGCTATTTTGCTTCCAGCATTTGCATTACTCTCTTGGAGACTAACTCTATGATGCTATTTTGATTTTGTATCATTTGCATTCATAGTTTAGATATTTACTCCTCTTTGCACTAGTTTAGATATTTAGATGGGCATTCTTAAGTCCTTTAAGTCACATGCCTTGGCTGCTAACCAAGGCACAAAAGAACAACAAGGACAAAGTAGTAACAACAATAGTAAGGACAAGAAACAAAAGAATAGCGAGGAGAAGAAGGATCAGATGCCGATTTCTTCAAAAGCAACTATTGATACACCATCTTCCAAGGGTGATAAGCCTAAGAAAGAAAAGGTCAAATGTGACTATTGTAAAAGACCTGGTCATGATGAACATAAATGTTTGCAGAAACAACTTGATCACTTGACATACATTCTTGAGAAGAATAATATCAGTGTTCCTGAGTCTATCAAACAAAGTTCTAATGAAGGGTCTAACAAAGAAAAAGAAAATAGCAAGGGGAAAGGAAAGGGCAAGGCCCTTTTTGTAGTTGCTTCCTCACCATCCACTTGGGTTCTTGATTCAGGTGCTTCACACCACATGGCTTCATCTAAGGAAGAAATTGCATCCTTGGAGCAATGTACTATGCCTTCTATGTTGATGGGTGACAACACTCCTATTGAGGTGTGTGGGAGAGGGTCTGTTGATGTGGGGGATGGCACATTCCATGATGTTCCTTATGTACCCTCATTGTCAACTAATCTCCTATCGGTACACCAGATCACTCACACAGGTTTAGGCAAGCAGGTTGAGTTCACTCCTGATTTAGTGGAGATACGTGAGTTGCACAATGATTCTACAATTGCAGTTGGGAGAGCAGATCATCAGTCAAGACTCTATATGTTTTCTTACCTTGTTCCTGATCCTCCTTTGACTATTTTTCTCACTCACTCTAATGATGTGAGCAGATTATGGCATGAGCAGTTTGGCCATCTTAACTTCCACTACTTGCATCAGCTTAACCAGCAGAGCATGGTCACAGGGTTGCCTTCTACTTTGACATTGGAGTCACTTGGAATACATGATAGATCTTCTGATGGGTCAGATTCACTTGAGCAGTCTTCTACCTCCACTTTTGATGCAGAAAGTGATTCAGAGGACTCACCTCCTTCCTCTCCTATTCATCATTCACAGGTTGATGATTCTCCTCTAGATTCTCCATCTTCTGGTCCACTTTGGGCTAGACAGACCTTGCAGTTTGCAGGTGATTGGGTTGGGGATCCATCAGACACCAAGCAGACTCGTTCACAATTCCAGGATGCTCTACATATCTTCATTGCTACTGCCTCAAATCCATAGTCCTTTCATGAGGCTTCTGGTATTTTTGAGTGGGATACAGCTATGCAGGAAGAGTATAGTTCCTTGATGAGGAACCACACTTGGGATCTTGTCCTTTTTCCTAAGGGAAGAAAACTTGTTCGATGCAAGTGGATCTACCGGACAAAATTTGCAAGCTTTGCTGGAGGTGCGGGATGCTACATCTTTTGGGGGGGCCTCTTCCTCTCACTTGGAGTCCTAATTTTCTTTGGGTAGTCTCTTTTCTCTCTCTTTTGGGGGAATTTTATGTACATGGGTACCTCATCAGGCTTGACTTACCGGGACCCATTTCTACATCCACCTAAGCTTCGCTTATGGGGGGGTGTTAGTGTAGTTTTTTATTTTTCCTATTTTGCTAGGTTTTTCCTACACTTTTAATAATCTCGCTTAGGTTAATAAAGCATGTCTTATTAGGTGAATGGTTGTGAGGTTTCACCTTCCTACATGTGAGCATCCATTAGCTATCTTGGGAAGATACTTTTCTATCTTTAGTCTGATAGATGGTTGCTCCTCATTGGTTGGTTTTGCCACCTCCTCCCTCTTCCTAGCCTATATAAGCATGCTACCTGGCTTGTATTTGCATCTCTTGTTTTTGTGTCCTCTTAATGCTATTTTGCTTCCAGCATTTGCATTACTCTCTTGGAGACTAACTCTATGATGCTATTTTGATTTTGTATCATTTGCATTCATAGTTTAGATATTTACTCTTTGCACTAGTTTTCTGGGTTATTAATCTTTTCAGATTCTAACAGTTAGAAAACTTTGTGTAATAGAAAGTAAAGAACATTTTTAGAAGAAATTGAAGAGTCTTGAGCCTCTTTTAAGGAACAAGATGAACCATTTTTATCATGGGGGGCTACTATGAAGAGGCAAATAAAGAAATAGAGGAGGAAATAGTAAAATTCATGAAATAATTTTAGAATGCTCCTATTCCTAGCATAGAGGAAAGTATGGGGGAGCAGTCTGTATTCCTACCATAGAAGCCCAAACAATAGAAGTCATAGTTGATATATAAATGAAGGAAGCAAAGGACAAAAGAGTAGCAAAAGAACCTTCATGAATAACCCCTCAAGTTTTAATTGGTACAGACATTATAAATGTAGATAACACAAGCATAACTATAGATACAAATGAAGATACTTTCAAGGATTATGGACCTAATATTGAAAATTTGGTAGGGCATGCCATCTCTGATGAAGATGAAGTTACTAGGGTGAGTAAAAAAGAAGAGAATAACGAAAAAAGGAAAATATAAGGAAGAGAAAGGAGATGAAGATTTAGATACCCTTACAAGTGAGCTAAGGAGGATTGATCATAATTTGCAAGTTATGTGCAAAGTGATTATACAAGAAACATCTTTATATGTACCATAGTTGAGAAATTCTAAAAATAAGGTTGACAAAGTTGTTTATTATCATCAAGATGATAGTTTATTAGTCACCTGAGTTAGAGATGCAAGTAGGGATGCAACAAGTTCTTCATAGTCACCCCTTGAGACTTTGATTGCACATATGATGAGCTCCACACAAAAAACTCATGTAGAAGACCCTAAAATAGAGATTCTTGGTAAGCTACCAACATTAGAAACTAGAAAAATAATTGAGAAGAGAAGAGGGAATAAAGAGACTCAAGAATTTTTTAAGAGAATGATAAAGAAAACGGAGAGCCTAATAAATATTTAGATCAATGAGGACAGCCTATAGAGAAAGGCTACTAAAGTTCTAGAATAATTTAATAGCACTTTCAGGATATTGACGAAGGTAGAATACAAAAAGAAAAAGTGGAACAATGTGAAGACATTTTTGCTAAGGTATGTCAAAATGTCAAAAATGATTTAGCAAATTGTGAGACATGCATCAAATAATTATGAGGCTGCATTCATGAAGGCAAGGAAATTTATGGGAAATGTGCACTATAAAATGAATATATAAGCACCTTCAAAATACAAATAAAGGAAAATGAAGATGAGCTAATGTGTGTAACCAATGAGCTAAAAAGTATAGATGTTCAAGTGGTCCAATTGGAATAGAGAATCAACAAGCTCTATGTTGAAAGAAGAATACTAGAGAGCAGTAGAGAGGAAACAATGTAGAGATTTTCATTGTTGAGAGAACATTTATCTCTGAAGATTAATACAATACAAAGGAAACTTGAGAATTGTCAAAAAGAAAAGACATCCTGTGAACACTTTAGCTACATAGATTTTTAGTGAACTAAGTGAGTATCTTATGGGTCATGTGCACTTTTAATAATTTGAGACTTAGTGAAGGAATCATGGAATGGATTAAGAAGCTTGAAGATAAAAAATTTTGATTATATTGAATTGCTACATAATCCATCAGTGTAAATAAAAGGTAGTAGTAAATTTTTTCTTTATATATAGTTTTTGGCTCACCTTTGTCATTGATGTCAAATGTGGACTGAAGGAAGGGAAATTGTATGTATATGTAAGGGGGAGTGTAGTACGTAATATTTAATTAGGAGATATAAGGATGTAAGTTGATTTAAATAGGGAATAATCCACATTTGAATTTTGTAATTCCCATGTGAAGAGTTTCCCAAGTTTTGAGATTTTGCATTTTTAGAATGGCCAATTTTCCCATATGTTGCCATCAATGCCAGAGGGGGAGATTGTTGGAAATTTGGATAGGGTAGATAGTATAGAGTTTTCATTTATAGAAATATATACTCAGTATGAAGTGAGAAAATTACAAAGATAAAGTTTTAGTAGTAAGACTTATAAAATTGTCTAAGTATCATGAATATTATCTATGAGCACATGCACAATTTTGATTGGTAAGATTCATAGAAACATTATTGGAATGTGCACACTTGAGAATAGATAGAATAGACTACAAGGATTCTACATTTAACAGTGTGAGGTATTATAGATAGTACAAATAGATTTATAATAGGTTTACTAGTTACAATTATGAGTCAACTGAACAAGACAAAATTAAGGAATACTATATTTTATGTTAAGAAATTATTTTTTTAACCAAAATAATAACTTAACTAATTATGCAAAACATTCTAGATGCTAACTCTAAGTGGGAAAAGTACAAGTATTGAAGCGTAAAGGCTAACAATGCAAAATATTATTAAATATTAAGGTATAAAGGACAATTTTTGAAATGTGAAGTTGTGTAATGTCGTGTGTGGTTACTGCAATATCTATGCTATCATTTTTTCATGAAAACTTTATGATCAAAGAAATAAGAGGTAACATATGCAAAGTTGGTACAACAAGATTCATATAACATATCAGATATTGAAGATATCAATAGTTGTAAATAGGTTTTTTGTATTTGTAATTTTGTATACTGAATATCATTGTATATTCCATGTTTGGGTAGTGGCCTAATATTGCATACATTATATAATTGTAATAACAACTCCAAACAAGGTTGACACATCTAACAAGTCCTAGTCCTCTAACAAGGACTGAGACATTATACAAATGTAATGGACTCCTAATAGGGTCAAAATATTTCACAAGATACTTTTGATTGGTGGATCATTTTGTGGGTACTATCCCCACCAGGCTTTTCCCTTAGTCAAGGTTTCCCTCATTAACGAAATATAGTTAATATAGTGTTATGTGTTATACTACTTTATTGTTGTGTTTACGATTTAACTTAACCAATTTATTTATTTATGTGAGTTATAAGATTGTGAATGATATCCATAGTTGGGGAAAAGTTTGTAAGATCTTGATTATACCCCCCCCCCCCCCTAGTATTTCTTATTTCTAACAATTATTACATTAACTTGTTTATGATCCAATCTTCTATATAAAGGAGATTATATTAATAACACATTTATAATCCTTTTGTTTTAAATATGTAAACATGATTTTAAACCCAAATATAAATCAATTACTAAATTATCTTGGGTAAGGGAAATTTACAAAAATCTAATTTGAAAAATAAAAACCTAAAAGTCTGATCATGTTCTTTTCTTTTCCTTCTAAACATGTATCTCTTTATATTTCCCTCAGCAGGTGATTAGAGAAGCTTCTCTTTATGTATATGTGTATAGATACATACATACACACACATGTGTGTGTCTATGTATGTATGTATCTATACATTGATCTATATGTATATATGTATATACATACATACAAACATACATATACAGAGATCACAAGGGCATGACAACGAGATGTAGAGATACATATATGCATACATATATATCTATACATAAATACATACATACATACATACATACACACATACATCTGCATTTGCAATTTTATCACCCTGGAAAACTATATTTGATCTTTACTCAATCACCAAAAGATAATATAATTTGAAAGTACAAATTTATGCATACATAGTTTGGTATGAATAGTTTTGATTGAATTTTTCTAAGGAGAGTGAGTCTACTCATGATGATAATGGCTCCATGTATAGGGTCTTTAGAGGAGAGAGGCTTACAAAAGATTAGATGTTGTTTATAGAAATGGGATGATTTGTTTGTGATGCCAATATATCCTCCTCCATATTGAGTTTCTATATCATCAATTTGTAGATACAAATCACTAGACTTGGTCTTCTGAAATGGTGGGACTAGGATATAAACTTTAAACAAGGGTTGCATGCTATGGTGAGATAGGAGGAAGATGGTTGTGTTAATGGCTAATTAAGCAAGTTGCAAAAAACCAGGGTGTCAGTTGCAAGTAGTTTCATTAATTTAATAAGGGAATGGGCTTTGAAAGTGGGATGATCAAAATTGGCATGTCTATCCTTATGATAGATATCTCTATCTCATAATAGAAAATTACCTCAAAAGACAAGTGATAAATTATTAAATAAATGGAAAATTAGAAGAACATTCACCTATAATATTTTTGAAGGAAAAAAATATAATTTGGTGAAAAAAGTCATGAGCTATGTGGCTCCACATTGTGCCTATTCCACTATCTAGTAGTGGAAAATCTTCACGTTAAATATGAAGATCTTGAAATTAAAAAAGATAACTATCAGAGATCTATGTTTGTGTTTTAATGATAACAAATATACAGTCTAATTTTAACAAAAGTAATAGTCTTAAATGTATATGATAAAATAAAATAAACAAGAGTACTAGTTGTAGCTGTATAATTCTAGTATTACTGATTATGTTAAACAAAATGTTCAATAAAACAAGTATGAAGTAACATAAATGGATCATTTTCTCAATCCTATTATGACTTAATGTGAATGCATCGAATCATTACTTAGATGATATTATGCATGAGATCTTTACTCAATCACCAAGAGATAATATAATGTCTAAGTACAAATTTCTACATACTTAGTTTGGTATGAATAAATTTGATTGAATGCAAGGAAAATTGCGTTTATGAATTCAAGACATGAATGATTAATTTAATTTAGCACAAGTACTATGCAAGTGTGTATGTATGCAACTATTACTGATTATGTTAAACAAAATGTTCAATAAAACAAGTATGAAGTAACATAAATGGATCATTTTCTCAATCCTTTATTGACTTAACATGAATGCATATAATAATTTCTTGGACAATATTATGCACAAGATCTTTACTCAATCACCAAGAGATAATATAATCTGCAAGTACAAATTTATATATACTTAGTTTGGTATGAATAAATTCAATTGAATGCAAGGATAATTGCTTGTATGAATTTAAGACATGAATCATTAATTTAATTTAGCATAAGTACTATGCAAGTGTGTATGTATTCAAGTAAAGCAGTTCACATAGTGAATTGATTTACATACATACATGCACATATGCATACAATCATCATAATCAGTTATCCTTGAATCTGACTAGAGCTATTATATATGAACAAGAGATACATGTTTAGAAGTAAAAGAAAAGAACATTTACATAGGTAGCTCTTCTCCCCTTGAATAAAATCCTAGAGAAAGGACATAGAGATCGCAAGGAAACGAAAAAAAATCCTAGATCTCCATTGATCTCCACCAACATTTAGAGCTCTCCACCCTCATTTAGAGCTTTCCATCCTCTTTCACGCACAACTCTCCACAATCAATCAAAACAAATAGGGAATGATTAATGTCATGTTTTCTTTTCTTTTTTTGTTTATAATCCATAATCCACAATCCACAAGATCTCTCTACATAAATACACACATACATCTGTATGTACATACATATACATACATATATACATACATACATATACATACATACATACATACATACATACATACATACATATACATACATACATACATGAAAATAACAATGCACTTTCTAAGAGTTTACAATTGTTCAAGAAAATTAATGTTTTACAAGAAAATGTATCTAAAGAACTATTAGCTCAAAAGAAAGAACATGGTGTTGAAGCATTACATAAGTGCTTGACATGAGAGATCCACAAGTGAGGGTGTTGATCAATCTTGAAAACTTGAATGCTAAAATGAAAGCTATTGATGATCAAACACCTATGCCAGAGTTACAACACACCATGAAGTTGATTTTAGATAAGGTAGAAGTAGATATTTAGAAGTTTGATAATCAAAATTTAAGGCATG
Organism: Cupressus sempervirens; assembly: GCA_028749045.1. Classification (NCBI taxonomy): domain Eukaryota; kingdom Viridiplantae; phylum Streptophyta; class Pinopsida; order Cupressales; family Cupressaceae; genus Cupressus; species Cupressus sempervirens. The sequence continues at coordinate 156,264,696 of CM053788.1, read as the reverse complement.
AGAGTGAAGAAGAAGGAGTGACTTTAGAAAGAGAATGAGAAGGATACGCTTTAGAAAGAGATTGCACTATAGAAACAATAGCTAGACTGTTACAAGCTAGAGTTGTCATTGCACCAAAGGATCAACCTATTAATGTCTGACACAACCACTAGACTTATAGAACATAGGAGGTAGTTAATCCATGTCACAAATACCTAAGGGGAAGGTTGGTGGTTAGTCCAATAATTCCCCCCCAGCATTACCTTAGGGGATTTGAACCTATGACCAAGCTCTAATACCTTTTGTTGCAAGCTAGAGTTTTTGTTGCACCAAAAGATTGACCTATTAATGTCTGATACAACCACTAGACTTATAGAACATAGGAGGCAGTTAAGCCATGTCATGAATCCCAAAGGGGAAGGTTGGTGGTTAGTCCAACATAGACAACATAGAGGACATTATGGGAGCCACTAGATGGAATCTAGGAAAGTGTTGTGGTAGGTACTATGACGTTCGAATTAATTACATTTATCATTGAGAATTTATAGTCCAAATATCTAATTCTTATTAGAGTGTTTCAAGTATTGGCATAGTCTCACTGCAATGATCCCAAGTATCAAATGCTTATAAGAGTGTTTCAAGGTTGGGAACCACTTCAACATCCTTTGCATGGTTTAGAGATAATGTCAATATGGTAGAGGCATACACAAGAGAATGAGCCTCATGATTATGGCATTTACATAGAAGTAGAACTTGCTTCTTCAACTCCTTACACTAAAATATGAAGTTATTCTTCAATTCCTCGCATATGCAATTTTATCACCTTAGAAAATTGTATTTGATCCTACTAGCTGGGAACAACTGATTGTTCATTTTATTGTACCTAATCTAATGATAGTTCTATAGGAATTTGTAATCAGCCCAACTAATCAACAACTAGATCCATTTAACTAGTTATGGCTAGTTTCTTTCTAAAAATATCTGCTATGATATGTTTTTGTAAAATTTCTTGTGAACTCTGCCCATTTTTCCTAGTTTGCATGATTGTTGTGGAGGATCTTAAGATAAGTCACTTAGCACAGGTTGAGTGAGTTTTTTTTTATTATTATTTGGATTCTAGAATATGTATGTAGCTAGATCAATTTTTTTGTTGTGTAGCTAAGATGTAATAAGCACCTTAACAAAGATCTCTAAATATACATGTTCAAAAAGAGATACAAAGAGATACTTGTTTAGATGCTATGCCCTTAATATTGGTGTATATAGGGTTTTGAATAGTCAACTTGTGGGTAACTTAATCCTTAATTAAGTCATGTTATCATTATTATATTATTATTTAGGTAGGTAAGTCAACCTAGGTGTTATGTAGGGTTGTGTCTATTCAACCTAAGCACAATTAGGTATATACAGGAGGTTGTGAGTCTTATTTCAACATCATATTGTGAAGTGTGTTCTCATTGGAGATATTTGGAGGTTGCCTGCTTGAAGTGGCATATTACTCCAAGTTATTATCAAGTATTTATATAATATTTCATATTATTTCTTCTATTTTGCAATTTATTTCATTACAAGTGGTATTAGAGCATGACCTTTGCACCATAGAGGCAAGATTTTTTTCTCAACATTGGGGCAATTTTGGGAAGAGCATAACTTTCATATTTTAGTGAATTTTTCAAATATTTTTAAAGGGTTTTTGAAGATCATATTAAAGAAGTTATACTCTAAAATTTAGAGGAATTGAAGAAAATTTGAAAAAATTATTGCAGAATTGCTATTTCTACATAATTTATTGAGATCTTCATATCTCTCACATCCTTCCAAATTGGAGTATAACTTGTATTGGATTTTTGAATACATAATAGAGGAGCCTAAATTTTAAAGCTTGCAGAAATATCAGGAAAAAAAAAAAAAGCAAGATATTGCAAAATTAGGAAAATTCTCTCTCAAGGCAACAAATTTGCTAATTTTTTTGAGATTTTTTCTGAGTAAAGGTATCTTGGCCCTAGTAAGTTACAATAAAAAAATAAATTAAAAAATCAGAGAATTTAGATTTCATTTTGTGTAATTTATTTCAAAAATATTGGTTTCCATCATGATAAGGCCTTCATCAAGAGGCAAAAAGAATGCTACCATATTGGGGAAATCCTCTGATCAAGATTGGGAAGCAATAGAGGATAGTCCAACAATACATATAAAGTTGCAAAAATACATTTTTGATATTTATTTGGATGTTTTGGTCAGTCCAGCTTTAGAAGACCATAACTCTCGAACCAGTTCTCCAACTGACTATTATAACTACTTTTTGGAAACCCTAGCTTCTAATCAATAAGATCGAATTAACATAAGCACCCATCTATCAAGTTTTCAAACCTCACCCAGGTACTTTAAGGCATCCAACGATGAGCTTGAAGTTTATATACCAAAATTGCAAACCAAAAATCCATAATAAATCCATGAATACGCATGATTACACATTGAACTTCAATAGGTAGGCTAATATATCCAAGATGAATATCCACCTCTGAAATTGGGACATTCCAAGCTCGTATGACAAACTTACTAAAAAAAAGTAAGTTCCTAGAAATAGTAACCCCCCTATCTACTAGTCCTATTTAAAATAGAAAATAAAAATAACAATATTTTTGGATGATGCAAGATTGCTCTCACACCTAGGATTCTCTTGCATCACTTGAAAGACTTCAATGCAACCAACTATGGGTCGTAGGAGTCCCACCTAGTTCAAATCTTCATCCAATTTCACCAATTCTTTAGAAATAGGCCTAAAAGGCTACTAGCCCCAATTAGGTATCCTACTCTAAGAAAATAGGGATTTTCCCCTAATCCTTCCAAAGAAACCCTAGAACTTTTCTTTGGATTCTTGAATCATCTTCCAAACCCTAAAAAAATTTTAAGCTATTTGGGTCACCACCTTTCGTACAAGTACCCTAACTCAAATTGAGTGAAATTAAGGGTTGTTTGGGCTCTCACTAGCTCCTCTACAAGTTGGAAAGTTTTAGACTAGTAAATAGATTGGTGTGAGCACTCCCTCTTTACTAAAGCTTGGAAAGACTCGTATCTTCAAATTCCTAAAGGAATTTTGGCTTTGTCTATTCACCTTTGCAAGTTATGTTGTCTACAACATAGTCTTTCCTCGACGGGCTCACTACATGCTTGCCTAGGGAAAGATACTAAAAATAGCTCCTCTACATTTGATTTCCCAAGCTTTTTCATAATATATGTACATAGAGTATACTCACTATTCACAAGAGGCCATTTAGAATGGACTATGGGAAACTGAGTTAAAACCCCATCTTTTCAAACTGCCTATATAGAACCAGTGATAGTGCCAAAAAAAAATTATTTGCAAAAGGAAAGAAAATATACACAAAATTCTTAAGTAATACCACACAAAATCAATAAAACATCTAAACTACTTCAAAAAATTTTGATAGTGCTAGCTTCAATCCTCTAACTACCTACTATTATGGAAATACATAGAAATTGCACCCACAATCACTTGAAATTTTTAATATTGAAAACTTCTCTATATACAATGGATGTCCAACCTTATACTTAGGTCAGGGCATGTCTTATTTAGGGTGGTTAGGTAGTTACTTACCCTTGAGGGCTCTTTTTTAGCAAGTTGCCACATCTAGACAATGTTGTCCAAGCAACATTACAAAATTGTAAAGTTACAAAAATGCAACTTTTACATCTTTTTGACAATTTCTTGTAAAACTAACTAAATTAGTTCTAGTGCTCTATAAAACCTTACCAAATACCTTAGCCATCATTGAGACATGATAACTCATCCTAGACCCTAGTGACTTCATGTTGACATCATCATCTACTTTGTTCAAATCAGGAGGCTTTACAACTCGTTCATCCCTAATTGCACCTACAAGTGTCCTAAGACCCTTCAAACAAAAACTCTATTGCATAGAATGGTCCACATGACCTTAAAAAAACTACTCCCAAAATACCCTAAAGGAACACACACAATCAAAAAGCAAAACTTTAATTGACTAAGCAATCGTTAGGTGCTCCTGCACCACTTAAATAACTTTAATGTGTTGAAATAGAAATTAGTTTTAATTTGGATCTATTTTTATGAATTTTCATGAGGAAATAAGTGTGATGTACATTTTCTCTCATTATAGATACGTAACCCATGAAAATGAGATTTTGGGCTTGAGTTTATGATGCATCCTCTTCCAAGTAGATAATGCCATTGGATTGTGAAAAATTATGCACATTGAAAGACTCAAAATCTTGTCAAAAAGATATGAAAGATTTCTTAATGTATTTTGTTAATTGGTCTTGAGGGAGACTAGTGAAGGGAGACACCCACCATTTCAACTCATAACCAAATACATAAAAATATGGAGATAAAGGGAAGACAAAATTATTCACAAGCATGCATTCATAAAACTTAAAAATTCTTGCAAAATCAACAACATGGTATCATTTCTATAAATTCTCAACGATTGCATGTCTCAAAAAAGATTCAAATAAGAGAGCTTGCTAATTTCAAAATATCACTATAAGTGTTTATTTTACTTGAAAAACTTGACTTTTTCATCTTACCAAACTGATATTCTTTGCACATAGCATTCTTAGGTTTATGCAATTTTGATAACCATCTATCTCTTTTATTTCTACTAACCTTCACCATATATCAAAACTTACATGACATGACATCTTATGCTGCAACCATAGATCTTGAACCTTCACAAATAAACATGTATCAACAATAGGGTCAAGATAAAATAGATTACCTTTTGTTTGCACTCCAATTCCAATCTAATTTCCTTGATCATAATAGATCTTAATTTTTATGTTCTGAAGCTCTAGCCTATGACCTATATTTTTCAACTAAGCAACACTCAATAGATTATATTTTAGTTCTTGTACCCATTTTGCATCATCACATTTGACTTGATCATTCAATATCAATGATCCTCTACCTTTCACTACACATGGAATATTATTTCCTAATGTAATAGTTCCAACATCATCAATTTTTTCAAGTTTTTCAAACTTACTTATGTCACTAGTCATGTGATGTGAACATTTACTATCCCTGATCCATGTATCATTCTCACTAACATGTGAAATAAGGTATTTTTTATTCTCATACCTTTCATCATTAAGGTCTTCCTTTACTATAACATACACCATTTCTTTATCAATGTAGCATGTTTTCCTTTCATTATCCTTGTAGTCCTTATTCTTTCTATACTTATGATCCTTCTTATCATTTTTTTCACTCTTACACTTGTTAGGAAATTTAGCTACATAAATGCCTTACTTGATTGCATTTAAAACATATAAAGGGTAATTTACCTTTGCATCTTGATAACCTCCTTTCAAACAATGCTTCAATGTCATCCATATCATCTTCATATATTCAAATTCACTTCCATCTTTATTGCTATTTTCTTTCTTTGAACTTCCAATAGTTAGTGAAGAATTCAAGTAATTTACCTTTGCCTCTCAATAACCTCCTTTCAAACAATGCTTCAATGTCATCCATATCATCTTCATACTCAAATTCACTTCCATCTTTATTTCTCTTTTCTTTCTTTGAACTACCAATAGTTAGTGAAGACTACAATCATTTCCAAGTGTAACCACTTTATTATCAAAATTACTCGACTCGAATATAGTCAATTGACCAACTAAACCATCAAGTGTCAGATCATTACCATGCATAGCTATAACTTCTTAAATTGTAGAAACTTTTATAGCATAAATAGGTAAGAGTGTTCTAAGAACTTTACTTATAACTTCAATATCACTTATAATACCTCTAGTAGATTTGATTGCACTTGCAACTTCCTTGATTTGTTTACATACTACATAGAATTCTCACCTTCCTTTATTCTCATGTCATCATAATTTTCTCTAGGACCATCTGATTTAGCTCTTAATGCATTTTGATCTCCATGATGTACAAGTGTCATTTTTTACCATATTTCCTTAGTATTATTATAGTTCATGACATAACCAAACTTTGCATCCTTAAGGGTGGATGCAATCTCAATCATCAAACTATTATGTTCTTCTTTCTCATCTATTTGTTCAATAGTCATAGGAAGGGAAAGAGTAGTGTGTGTGCATGGTCTAACTAGTGTGTAGCATTATCTCCAACTCCATATAGTTGTATTCTTATCATATTTTTCCATAAGGAGAAATTCTCTTTATTCATCTTTAGTACCTCTCTCTTGTACATCTTTGAATATTTATCTCAAGTTCCTTCAAACTTCTTCCTCCAAACAAGTACCTCTAATACCAATTGTTAGATAACTAAGATGGGGCAGGGAGGGGTGAATCAATTATGTCCAATTATCCTACCAGCCTTTCAAACACTTTAGTACCAATTCAATCTTCATAAACTTTCTAAACAATAACTCAGTGATCACATTCAACTTCTTAATTGATAGGTGTAATCAAATTGCAACAAATTGTTATCTTATTGTTCATTACTTTATCAAGTATTGAAGATTTCACTTAGCTTCTATGAAGTTATAGTAAGAAGCATTTAGCATGAAAATAAACTTGAAACACAAGAATCACACATTTGACACAAAGATTTCAACATGTAAACCTTATAAAAAGAAAGACCACCTGGGAGTCAAAAATCCAAATAATTATACTCTTACGAAGAGAGCTCTACTAGAAGCCAACATAGTTAAAGGCTACATGCAAATTTTTAGTGTGACCTAGTTAGAGGATTTTAACCAAAGATCTTCTAGACCTTATCACTCCATTATGTTATCTAAGAAGTGGCCTACTCTAAAGGAATTACAAACATTACTAAGCAATGTTACCATATAGGATTTCAAAGACTTGTTAGGTCCGCTTAGTTAAGATTTTTTTTGCTACAATGGTGATAATGAAATAGTCAAATGATCTATTAGATTTAGCAATAACTTTCTCAATCAAATCGATTTGTTTCTCTATCTCTTCCTTCTAATCTCCTTCTAGCTAATTCACACACTCACACTTTCACTTTGTGCTTTCCTTTTCTTGATATTCTCTCCTATGTTATGCTTGGTTCACCTTGCTTCTTTTTCTTATTCTTCACCTTTAATAATTTTCATCTATTAGCAATAAGAACTTTCTTATTCATCCCCTTAAATAGTAATCTTCCACCTTCCATATTCTTCCAAATTTTGTTGCTTAATCATGATCGTAGATCTTAGATTTAGTGAACTTAGATACTCAAAAAATAGAACTTCCTAAAAATTTGTTCTCATCTTCATCTTCCTTGAATCTCCTTCATCAGTCTTCATTTTATTTTTTCAATTGTAGATCCTACAAAAAAAATTAACATTATACTTTTAACTTCTTCAACATTCCTTATTTCCATCATAAGTTTGATGCAAGAAAAGGATGAATAACTAGGACCAAAGGGTCACCTAGCTATCCAAACCACCTTGCAAGTGTTAACACAACATAAGCAAACACAAAGAATAGCAACCAAAAGTGAAATACTTTTATTGATTCATCAAAATATCTTCATACATGCCCAACTATAAGGCCTTTTGGGTTATGGCCAAATACAAATACATTCACATTCAAAGATCCAACAACAAACTTGCACTTTCCAGTTCTGCTCTCCAATCCCCTTCCAAACTTTCCTAACTCTAAGCCTAAACACTCTATATATACTTGTCAAAATAGCTTATAGATCATTCTAGAAAAATACATAAGAGGAAGGCTGACCCAACAATGGTCTGGACACATCACAAAAAAATATCTAAACATAAATTTCATGATTGAAATAAATCCCACAAGTCAGCTCACAGAAATCATGTCCAAATGCTAACACTCAACATAAGCAAGAAAACTCGGCACATGAAGGGTCACTCAACATACACTGGGTAACTTGACACATGAAGAGTCACTTGGCATACATTGGGTAACTCGACACATGAAGGAATTGCTACAGTAACTCGGCACATGAAGGAATTGCTATAGTAACTCGGCATATGAAGGAATTTCTACAATAACTAGGCACATAAAGGAATTGCTATAGTAACTAGGCACATGACGGAATTGCTATAGTAACTTGGCACCAACTTGCAGAATGAACAAAAAAATGAGCAGGATAACAAGGCAACCCAGGATGCTCCTATATTAGACAACTAGGGTTGAAAGAAATGATTCTCCTAAACCATTAAGATGTCACAACTTGAGCTAAATCCAACTCAAATTGAGAAATCCATGAAGCATCTTCAATAGGTCTATTCTTCCACTTCACCAAATATTCATAGTAATATTTTCCTCGTGTGCTCTTGCCAACTCTTTGATCTAATATCTATTCAACTTCTTCAATATATTTCTTAGGATAATCATCTAATACAAAAACTTCATTATCTAACTCATGATACTTATAAAAATCAAAAATATTGAATATAGGAGATATATCCATGTCATCAAGTAACTCAACTTCATAAGCATTACCACTGTCAAACTTCTTCAAGATCTTACAAGGTCCAAATTTCTTCATCTTCAACTTACTATATGTTCCAATAGGAAATCTTCCTTTCTTTAAATGAACCATCACCTCATCATGAACTTCAAAATCATGATGTCTTATAGACTTATCAGCATGCTCCTTATACTTCTGATTACTTTGTTACAACCTCAAATTCACTTCCTTATGCAAAGACTCCATAAAATCAACAAATTCTTCTCCTGTAGTGCTTCCCTTTTCTTCACCAGCAACATCTCTCAAATATGATACTCCTCTATACTTCATTCCAGTAACAATCTCAAGAGGTATCTTCCCTATACTCCTATTCACAGAATTATTATATATAAATTTAGCTTGTCCCAATACCATCTCCCAATTACTTGGCTTATTCACAACTAAACATCTCAACAAATTACCTAAGCTTCTATTCACAACCTCTATTTGTCAATCTATTTGTAGATGGAACGTAGAACTAAACTTTAATTTAGTAACCATCTTATTCCACAAAGTCTTCCAAAAATAACCAACAAACTTATTATCTTTGTCAGAAATAATGCTTCTTGGTAATCCATGCAATCTCACAATCTCTTTAAAGAAAATTTTAGCAACATGATAAGCATCTGATGTCTTCTTACATGGTATGAAATGGGCAATCTTAGAAAATTTGTCCACTACAACAAATATGGAATCATACCCCTTCATTGTCTTACGTAATCCAAGAACAAAATCTATACTAATGTCAGTCCAAGGTTTCTTAGGAACAGTAATAGGTGTATACAAATTAGTATTTTGACTTACTCCTTTCACAATTTGACAAACTCCACAACTCTTTACAAATTTTTGAACATCCTTATACATTTGAGGCCAATAATACTTCTCTTTCAACAAACTCTATGTCTTATCAATTCCAAAATGTCCAACCAATCCACCACTATGCTTTTCCTTAATCAAATTCAACCTCATAGAAATTTTAGGAATACACAATTGAATGCCTTTGAAAAACATACTTTCTTGAATGAAATACTCATCATACTTACTTATGTGATCTATTAGATTTGGTGCTCTACACTCTCTCCACACCTCAAAAAAATCAGGATCAACATCATGCAACTCTTTCATTTCATCAAAACCAAGAACTTCAACCTTCATTTCAGTCAACAAAGAACATCTTCTACTCAATGTATCAACAACACTATTAGTGACTCCACTCTTATGTGTAATAAAAAATGTGAAACTCTAAAAGTACTCAACCCACTTCATATGTCTCTATTTTAATTTATGTTGACTTCCCAAGTATTGTAAAGCTTTATGATCAGTATACAATATGAGCTCCTTAGGAATCAAATAATGTCTCCACTTCTTCAATGCTTGAACAATAGCATAAAACTCTTGATCATACGTAGAATACTTCCTTTTAGCATCATTCAAATTTTCACTAAAGAAAGGAACATGTTTACCTTCTTAACTTAATATAGCTCCTATTGCATTACCACTTGCATCACATTCAACTTGAAATACTTTTTTGAAATCAGACAAAGCCAATATAGGTAATTCAGCAACCTTTTGTTTCAAAGTCTCAAAACTCTTATCAGCTCCATGTATCCACTTGAATTCCTTTTTATCTCCCCTCATTGTCTTAGTCATGGCATTGCAAATAGAACTAAAATTCCTTATAAACTTCTTGTAAAAACTAGCCAAACCATGAAATGATCATACCTCACTCATATTCTCAAGTGTAGGCCACTCCAAAATTGCTTTAACCTTCTCAGGATCCATCTTCAATCCATTAGCTGAAATCACAAATCCCAAATACACAATCTCCTCTTGCATAAAAGAACACTTTTTTCAAATTAATCGACAACTTTTCCTCTTTCAACCTATGCAATACTTATCTAATATGCTCAAGATGTTCATCCTTAGTCTTACTAAATATTAAAATATCATCCAAATAAACAATCACAAAATTACCCAAAAATCTTTTTAGAACTTCATTTATCAACCTTATTAAAGTACTAGGTGCATTATTCAAACCAAAGGGCATAACCAACTATTCATACAAACCATTTTTTGTCTTGAAACCAGTCTTCCATTCATCACCTTCTCTAATTCTGATCTGATGATAGCCACTCTTCAAATCAATCTTGGTAAAATACTTTCCTCCACTCAAACAATCCATGATGTCATCTGTCCTCGACATAGGAAACCTATATTTCACCATGATTTTGTTAATAGCTCTAAAATTAGTACACATTCTCCATTCTCCATTCTTTTTAGGTGCTAATATAGTAGGTACAATACATGGACTCAAGATTTCTCTTATCAAACCTTTTTACAACAACTCATGCACTTGTCTATTAAGTTATTCATTCTCTGTAGGTGTCAATCTATATGGTGCTTTGTGCTTTGTTCAAAAAACTAGCTCCAAGAATTAGATCTATACAATGACTTATACTTCTCATTAGTGGTAAACCATTAGGAATATCCTCAGCAACAATATCCTTATACTCATTTAGCAATTCTATAATTTCTACTAGTACTCAACTATCACTATCTATTGTCACTCAGTCATTACCAGCTTCTACTACTCAGTCATTACTACCAACACTCGGTTCTCTATGAACTATTGCAAAACAAACTTGATTCTTCTTTACTTCCTTTTCAAATTGCTTTTCATTAACCATGAAAACTTTTATTACAATACAAGTGACCTCATTTGGACTTTCAATCAAAGGCAACAATATTTGTTTCTTCCCATTCACCCAAAGAGTATTTTGATTCAATCTTCCATCATGTACAACATATCTATCATATTGCCAAGGTCTACTGAATAGAATATGACAACAATCCATAGGCATAATATCACACAAAACTTCATCAAATTAATGTCCAATCTTGAACTTCACAAGGCATTTCTCACTTACCAATGTCTTATGCTCATCTTTGATCCATGAAACATGATAGGGTTTAGGATGCTTCAGCCTTTCCAATTGCAACTTTGTAACCAGCTCTTCTAATGCCAAATTTGTAAAACTTTCACTATCAATGATCACTTTACAGCATTTTCCAGCCATTTTACATCTTGTCTTGAAAAGACTTCTCCTTAAAACAGGTTCCTCATTACTTCACTTATTACATAAGGTTCTTCTCACCATCAAATTTTCTCTAGCCTCAGGTCCACTTGGTGAACCCTCATCGTCTCCTTGAATCGTAGCATTTTTATTACCTTGTCCACTTTTAGAGGATTTACATTCAAAAGATCTATGTCCATCTTTACCACATCTGAAACAATTACCATGAAATCCACCTCTAGAATAAGAATTACCTCTTCCTCAGTAAGAATTAGTACCTCCTCGGTAAGAATTACCACTTTTCTATTCTATGTTGCCTTTGTCATCATTCTTCCATTTAGATTTTCCTTTATCCTACACAAAACTTTTAGAGCTGCCACCTTCACCATAAGATCTACCTTTGCCTCTCTGAAATCTACCACCTCTACCTCTTTATCTTTGTTCATGCTTCTTTGTCAAGATCTCCTCAGCTTTCAAGGCATATTGATATGCTTCTTCAACACTTTCCAACTTCACAAAATTTATTTCATCTTGAATTTTGGATCTCAATCCATTTATGTACCTTGCAATTTTCTCAACATCATCATCCACATGTCTAGATCTAATGTCCAATCTATAGAATTCCTTCGTATACTCTTTTGTCCTTTTGTTTCAAATTTTGCATCTTTCTCAACAAGTTAGCTTGGTAATCAGCAAGAAAAAATTTGTTCTTTACCTTGTTCACCATCTTTGGCTAAGTTCTAATCTTCTCCTTTCATTGCCTTTATCTATCAGTTTGCAAGTGCTCCCACCATAGTGATGCGTGAGCTTTCAACCTAGTGACTGCAATCATCACCTTTCTATTATCAGGAGTGTTTTCATACTCAAAGAACTTCTCCATATTAGAGGTCCAATCCAACATAGCATTGGTATCCATTTTTCCATCATACAGAACAACTTCTACAGCAGGCTTTGAATTTTCCCTAGAGAACACTCGCAACAATATTTCCTCATCTTGATCTTCTTCAAGTTCTAGATTATGGTTTGGTGTTACTACTTCATCATCACTTACATCATCAAGATGTGCTTCTCTCCTCTGGGTTGTCTCCACAACATCTAATCTAGCTATAATTTGTCTCAATTGATCCAATATAGTATTATCAACATTATTTCCTCTACCACGAACCATCTTTACGAATTAGGTTCCTACAAGATCATAACCCTCTACAAGTTATAGGTCAAATTTGCAGATTTGCAACTCTACAACCAAATCTGAATCATGGTTCTACCTGATCCTGTGAGGCCTCGCCCCGGCCCATCCTAGCACCGATGATACATTGTTATTTTGATACTCATGCTCGTCATGTCAGAACATTATTGGATACATTGAACATTGTTAAGCTATTTTTATGATGTGTGATGTTTAATTTAGTTATTTGATTTTGTCATTTAATGCTTATGTATATGCATAACGATGAAGAAAATGTATGCAACACTAACACATTTGGTTATGCAAGTCGAAAGCTTAGAAATATGAGTAGAATTAGATAAACAACTATTTATTAAGAAATGGATGTTTTATTCATATAATTCATCTAATATGTAATTCACATTATGCATGTGGTTTTGGACCTACTGATGTCTACAATGAGTGTGCAAGAAAATTAGCCGAGACAACTCAACGGAAAAGCGGAGCTAAACTACTTGTTAATTTTGTGCTAACTTTATATTGTAATTCTTTAAAGGTTGTAATTTGATCTTACTATTCTCCTAACCTTTAATTGTTCCAAATAAGCCTTTAAAGGCTTAGAAACATTAAATTTAAGTACCCCTATGGGTAAGGGTATGGGTAGGGGTACTTTCCAACCCTTTAACCTCCTAGGTTGACTCTTAGGGTCTCTTAAAAACCCTATTATAGGTTGATTTCGAAAATGGGTTGCTCTTTACTTGGGTTAGTGAAACCAAATCCCCATCTTGAGTTACTTGATGCTTAGTGGAGTTAAGGACCATACTTAGAGGCATTTTTGGGGGAGTTTAGTTTTGTCACCCAATCCTCTAGTTTTGGAGAAAGTCTTGAAGATTGAAGGAAGAAAGGGAAGCTCTTCTCAAACCACCATTGCCATAACTCTTTTATGAAGGTAGGAGTTCTTCACTCCATGAATGGTTCTTTATGTGTGTTCATGTTTTGAATCTTGCTTGAATCATGTTGGAGACATTGTGTAGTATGCATTTCTTGCTTGTGTGTTGGGGGTGGATTTGGGAGGGATTTTATCTTGTTTTCGATGGATGTTATTCTTAGGCCTTCTTGATGTTTGTTTGTTTTTGAGAAGTTTTCATTGGGATGTTTTTGGAAACACTCACCCTTGGATAGGGAAGAAGTGGCCATGTTGGGGAAAGGGCCTTAGTTGGACCTCAATGGTGTAGAGTCTCCTCTCATGGTGAGAGGAGGGAGAAATGGTAGGGTGTATGGGCCCCTACTTGTCATCCCATACCTTCTTGTTATTGAGAATTCTTGAATGTGGAATAGAATGAAAATCCTTGTGGATATAGCCTCGAAAGGGCCTTGTGAAAGAATGGAAGTTCTTGAAGTTTTATCCCTGAAAGGGCTAAGTGAAGGTATGGTGATTGACTTCTCCTATTGAGAAAATCCACCTTTCCCCTATATTGGTCCATTGTTGGACTTATTGTGCAACCGGGTGGGAATGCATGTTCAATTTGCTTATCTCCTTGTGTTGTTATCTCCATGTTGGTTCTTGTCTCTTCCATGTTTACCCTTGATTCAATGTAGACATTTGATAAAAGTTCTCTTGTGGAATCCTTGAAGAAATCTCATTGAATTGTAATATTTTGTAAGTTGTACTTGATTTTGATGTAGTGGCAAAGACATCGGGTTTTCTTACTGGTTATTTCCCGATGGAGCCTTGAACCAGGATGAATAATAAAGGAAAGAAAAAGATTATGAATTCCTTCTTGCAATGCACTCATGTATTTCCAAACTTTGGCATACGTATGTGAGAAATTAGAATGATAGTAAATGTCTTGAATTGGGAAATTCTGAGTTTCAATTATGATAATGAAAGGCAAATGGATGTATTGAAGTTTCAATTCAATGTTTTGAACATTAACATGTTATAATATCAATCCTATATTGTGATCACCAAGCTAGCACTTTCATTGTTAAGTTACAATAGTTATGCAATTAAAATTGATAAGTATTAATTCATCACCTTTTTGAATTCTGAATATAAGATCATAATTCCTTGCTAAGCTTCATAAAGAAGAAAAATCAATTTGATTAAGAGGATTATATTCCCTTGCATGCTTGTGTGTCAATTTGATTTAGAAGTTTATGACTCCATATTGCCTCTAGGAATTTTAACTCATCTTGTTTATCAAAGAATTTTAACAAGGAAACATGTCAACACTTAGCCAAAATTGGCCTCTTAGAAAAAATGTGCACCTCTAGGCCAAAAAGGCTCTCTAGAAAATGTATGAAGAAGTCTTAAAATTCTCCATGTTACAAAGAATATTCCTTGAAACATTCCTCTTTACATTGCAATTTAAAATCATTGTTAATTCATTTAACGATACAACTTTAATTGGATGGAATATAAAGCATTTATATATATATATATATATTTTTTAATGCTTTTAAAATTACATCCCTCAACTATAAAACTTTATGCATTAACTAACACAATCACACCCCCTCCTTGCCACTTGCGTGCAGTACAGTGGTCATGTTAGTATGGAGTGTAGGGAGGAAAAAAATTAACACCAATCCCTGCCTAAATATTAATCCACCCACCCACATTCCCTTACCCTGCGTTGGCATCGGTCTATTCTATCCTCATGCATAACGGGCGTACGGACATCCTCCACTCATGTCAAAGAGGCAATGGAAATCCGTTCCATGTCATGCAAGGAAAGTTTAAACAAGGGGGAAATTAGCATTTTTAAGTGGGGCATAATCCCCTTAATACCTCCACCTTTTTCCCCTAGCGCTGACTCCCCAACCTCCATGCATTGTGTGGGACGAGGGCAGACCTATGCTGACAGTCCTATGTCAGCGAGTAGGTCCATTGGGCAGCGCATCGTACTATGGGGCAAGCCCACTTGAAGTGGGTCATGGGAGGGAGGGTAAGCCTATGGCTAGGGGTAATTGTTGACTTGTTGATGTGGGTTAGTTAGAGTGATGATAGGTTGAGTCTAGGATAGGATAGGGATTATTTCATTGATATTAGATTGTTGGTTGTTTAGTTAGTATGTTAATTTTGCTTAGATGTTAGGTCATTAATATATTATTAGTATTTGGTTTTGTTTATTTTTGTTTACTAGTTATAGATATTATTTGAGATTAGATTAAGTTTGTTTCAATCTTAAGTTTAGTTAGGATAGTATTATTTAAAAATTGAATTTTAATTTAGTTTATATATCTGTAGCTTAATATTTAATTAGGATAGCTTAAAATTTAATTTAAGTTAATTTAATCTTAGAAATCAAGGTTTGTTCTAGTTAATATTTTATGTTTTGTTAGTTGGAGGTGTATGTTAATATAAATGTGGGTTAGTTGTTATTATTATTTGGATCAGTAGTATTCCATCTTAGTGCATTAGATGTTTAGTTAAGTCATAGACTGTTATATTCTAAATCAAGGATGGCATTAATCGATAAACTAGATTTGAAATTTGATGGCATTAGGAAGTAATGTGTTGTGTTAAGAAATGATGTTAATATTAAAGTAATTATTTTAAAGGTTTTAACTTGGGAATTTGAATATCTTAATTAGAATAATTTAAATGTTTAATAATTAGTTTTATAGATTGCAAGAAGAGTTAGATGGAACCCTACACTGGCACTTAAAAGTTGAACCTAAAATTTTAGTAGTTTTAAATAACGTTTAGTTTGACTCTTAGACCTAATTGAATTAACCCTAGTCTTCAATCTTAATTGTAATGATAGATTAATGTAAGTTGGATTGTTATGAGTATGTAGGAGCTAACTTTCTAATAAACTTAGGATTAGTGTTAAGTGGTTAGTAAAGGTTTACTTAATTAGCCTAACTCTAGTGCTCATTGGTAAGGAAAGTTAATGGATACGTTAAATATTAATTGTCATATTACGCTTAGTTTAGATTTCTTCATTCAAATTTAACTTAAAATTATCTCTCAGGTAGTTGTACTAATTCATTTTATGATTGAGGATTGTTGAAATTGTAAGTTAGCTCAAGATCATCTTTGATGAAAGTTAAATTAATGTTAAATTCCACGCGTGAAGATTATAAAACTTAGATGAAGTGTACAGAACCTTTGCTTATATTATGAGCACAAGCATATCAATCTTATAATAGTTTTAAGTTTTAATGCAAGAAAAAAATTTTGTGTGTGTTTTTATCCTTACTTTTGGGCATGATAGATCCAATCTCTACAAGGATGAACCTCAAGCTCTAGTACCAACTGACATAGGAAAAGGATGAATAATTAGGGCCAAAGGCTCACCCAGCTATCCAAACCACCCTGCAAGAGTTAACACAATGGAAGCAAACACAAAGAACAACAACCAAAAGTGAAATAGTTTTATTGATTCATCAAAATATCTTCATACATGCCTAGCTATAAGGCATTCTAGAAGGCCTTCTAGGTTATGGAAAAATACATTTACATTTACATTTACATTCAAAGATCCAACAGCAAATCCATACTTTCTAGTTCTGCTCTCCAATCCCCTTCCAAACTTTCCTAACTCTAAGCCTAAGCACTCTATATATACTTTCCAAAATGGCTTACAGATCATTCTAGAACAATAAATGAGAGGAAAGCTGACCCAACAATGGTCAAGACACATCCCAAGAAAAGATCTTAACATAAATGTCATGAATGAAATAAATCTTGCAAGTCAGCTCACATAAATCACGTCCAAATGCTAACACTCAGCATAAGTAGGAAAACTTAGCACATGAATGGTGACTTGGCATACACTAGGTAACTCGGCACATGAAGAGTCACTTGGCATACACTGGGTAACTCAACACATGAAGGAATTTCTACAATAACTGGACACATGAAGGAATTACTATAGTAACTCGGCACATGAAGGAATTGCTACAATAACTAGGCACATGAAGGAATTTCTATAGTAACTAGGCACATGAAGCAATTGCTAAGCACATGAAGGAATTGCTATAGTAACTTGGTAGATGAAGGATTTTTTAGGCACATGAAGGAATTTCTATAGTAACTCAGAACCAACTTGCACAATGAACAAAAAAATGAGTAGGATAACAAGGCAACCAAGGATGCTCCTGCATCAAAGCTAGCCTTAGATTCAATATTTCTTAAATTGTTCTTCCAGCTTATATTTGGTGAATATTACATCGTTACTTAGGCAATACATCACTTGGTTAACACAAGAAATAATCAATTAATATTGAACTTCAACTTCTCTTTGTCATTTTCTCAGGGACAACTATAGTTAGTCAATATTATATTACTTCTTTTATCTTGTTGTTTTACTTGATGCAACCATGATAGATTGATGAATACATGAACTTTATTAATACATTACAAGATTGTAAAATAATCAAATTAACATTACACTATCATAGTCCAACTCATTCAAGTGCCCATTGAATGCCATACTTATCAATACTATAGCTCAACATCACACTTTCTTCAAATCTTTTCCATCAATCAAATGATATGGTACTCTATTGAATTAGCATAGTGTTTAACCAACTAATACTTGACAAAATAATATATAACAACTGATGTGACTCTTTCACATACATTATCAACATTATCGATTAGGGCTTACAATCTCCCCCATTGGCATTGATGAAAACATGTAAACACAAGATTCTACATTATAAAACATTACATATAAGTTAATCAAATGTATGCATTGACAACAATATAACTTTATTTAGGTTCTCTATAATAGATTTTGAATCAGGTGTACTCATTTTATATCTTCAATGGCTTCATCTTTGACAATTCTCCCCCTTTGGATATTCATCTCTTTTTATTTAGAAAGAACTTCATTCTCCTCCTTAACATTATATTGGTTCCCCCTTTGGTACTTCATCACTTCACTTTTTGATTCTCTCTTTTCTTACTCATCTTCTCTTATTCATTCTCTTTACTTAGTAGCTCATTCATCTTCTCCTAGATATTGTTGGATTATTTAGGAAATATAGGGTGTCAAAGTTGAATCAATATCCTCAAAAAATGTATCCCTTAAACAAAATTTGTGATGGCCTTGTCCTTTTTACAACTCGGTAAACATTTAAAATTATCCATAATACTTGTAAATCATAACAACCTGTCTTTTCTAGCTTGTATGAATTATGAAAAAATAAATCATAAAATCATCATACATAACACAAGTATTTGGTCATGCAAAATCCCTTGGTTAGAGTGAAAACTATGGTGGGGATGATACCCACAAACCCATCACCATTGCAGTAAGAGGATGCCTTTTTAAGGCTATAATGAGGTATCATATCTAGTGACTTACTCTTCTAGGAGTACTACAAAAAGATCTATTAGGATCTATCATTTTCAACAATTTTACAACACTATACTAGTGTGTACTCAGTTAAGAGATTTATATCAAGATTGTTAAGTCTACCTTGTAAAAGGATTTACTCTACTACACTAGTAACAGAAAAGAAGTTATTTGATCTGTACAATGAAACTCACTTTTCCAATCAAATCCCTCTTCTACTCACTAATATATCACCTCAAGTGATTAATGTACTAAATCTTGCCTTATGCTGCTTCAATCTATGCTCTTTCTTTTACTTTAATTCCTTCTCAACATAACACTAACAATAGTAGAAAATCTCATCTCAACAATTTTAAATTTTCTCTTGTAGGTCCTTGAATAATTTTATATTTTTCTTTTGCAATCTCTAGCCTAATTAGGCTTTAGGAAACTTCTAGAATGTATTATTGATCATAACCAACTATCTAGAATAGTCCTTGTCACATACTTTACCTCTCTATCATTATATTAGCCTTCTTTGCCTTGGAATCATAAATAGTAAATTTACACTTATGACTAAATATTTCCATATCTTTTTCTTGATATGTATAAACTATATTTCCCACTTAGTGTGATAATTCTACATTAGATTATGTGCCAATTCAAACTTGTATGTTCCCTTTGTATAACTCATTATGCACTCTATCTCTGCTAGGTAAATATGTTGTCACTAAGTGTCCTATAAATTTGTTGTGCTTGCAATTTCTTGATGAGTTATGTACTTGGTTTATATTGATGTACTTGGTGTATACCATGCTCAATAATAACTAGCCACTTTATACTTTTCTCTTTCCTTGTACTTAGCCAATGTAGTGTAACTCAGTGATAGTACTCATTGAATAATGTTTTCTTCCTTCACCATTAATTGTTTGACACTAATGGTAGTATGAATATGTCTTAGGAGTAATATTCTTTGCCTTGAAATTAGTGGCAAAAATATTATGCTCATAAATAACTTAAAATTTTTACAGCTCTCCTACATA
This sequence comes from Cupressus sempervirens, assembly GCA_028749045.1. Classification (NCBI taxonomy): domain Eukaryota; kingdom Viridiplantae; phylum Streptophyta; class Pinopsida; order Cupressales; family Cupressaceae; genus Cupressus; species Cupressus sempervirens. Next base: position 156,244,657 of record CM053788.1, on the reverse strand, counting down.
TATACTTCCTCAATATAACATGTTTTTTTTTAAACTCTTTTTTTTGTTCCATCCTTCATATCTCCTCCTTATAACTCCTTAACCTTATAAGTCCTTATATTTATATACACATATAAACATATATAAATACACATACACACCTATACTCATATATCACCTATCTCAATAATCATATATCCCCCTTTTTTGACACTTATATCAAATAATAACAAGAATAGAAATACTTACTTTGGATGTAATCCAAAGTGATCAAGAAAAGATTTATGATTCTTAAACATAATGGCCATGGTCTTGTTCCAATTTGTCTTAATCAACTCAATTGTTTTCTTCTTTATTTACAACTTGGCTTCCATATCAATCATATGACCTACAATTGATAGACTCGGGTCAACTATTACTTGGAAATCTATAAATGTTTCTACATGACCTCAAGATGAGGTAGCAAAAATGCATGAACTTCATTTATCTCCTCTCTCAATCTACTCTCTTATTTTAACAATTCATTTTTAAATCTAATTAAGAATCTTACTTGAGATTAATGCAATGACAATGTACTAGGATCAGCCTTAAGAGCATTTGCACTTTCTTTCATGCCTGCACTTACTTTCTACAGTTTTTTTTTTACTTTACTTGTGAGGAATGGAATATCACATAATTTATTCAAGAATATTTTAAAAAATTGTACAATTGTCTCTAACTTTGTAATAGTAATGGACAAACCCAATTGTTGAATTGTAATCTCACTGGAAATCTTTTCTACCACTTTTCTCACTTACTTATTTTTAGCTCTCTCAATCAATTTAGACTATCTATCAATATTAGGTTTATTGAGCTTCTCAACAATTTGCACCAGTTGCTCCAAGATTGGAGTCTTCTCATTTGAATAAATATCTTGCACAACTTCCAATAGAATATCTTTCACATAATGAAGGACTTTCATTTTCTTGTGTTCTTTCTTCAATCTTTCTTGCTTGGATTTTTTGGCATACAATTCACTATATATAGACATGGCATCTGCATCCAAATTATTTGGGTTCCAATCAAGTATAATTATTATTTCATCTAATATTACTAGATTGGAAATGATATCTAGTGTAGTATCCTTCTTCATTCTCTTCAACTTCCTTCCTTTTGAATCAACTATACTAGTACTTGACGATACTTGGGGTGGCATCCAAGCTTTAGTCTCATCATTGTTAACCCACTTGTAGAATTGTAATCTTACTGGTAATCTTTTCTAGCACTTTATTCACATACTTGTTTTTAGCTCTCTCAATAAATTTGGACTGTGTATCAATATTAGGTCTGAGCTTCTCCATAATTTGCACTAGTTGCTCCAAGATTTGAGTCTTCTCATTCAAAAGAATATCTTTAATGACTTCCAATAGAATATCTTTCACATCATGAAGCACTTTCTTTTTCTTGTGCTCTTTCTTCAATCTTTCTTGCTTGACTTTTCTAGCATTCAATTCAATATGTAACACCATGCCATTGGCACCTAAACTATTTAGGTTCCAATTAGGTATAATTATTAGTTCATCTAATATTATTAGATTGGACCTAATGTTAATTATATTTTCCTTCTTTCTCTTCAAGTTCCTTCCTTTTGAATCAAATCTACTAGTACTAGGGGATACTTGGGGTGGCACTCAAGCTTTAGTCTCCTAATTTGTCTATTTAGTTTCATGATTATTCTTTGTCTTATCTTTCTTTCAACTTTTATCAATACCTATAACTAACATGATTTGCAATGGTAGCATTGTGGTGGGGACACAACCCAAGCATAGAATGGACACAACAAAAAAGGGGAAATTATATTAACTGAGAAAATAAGCTATTACAAATAGTACAGAGAAAATAAACTTCAAAACATACCCTAAGGGCTTACAATAGCATAAATGTGGAGATGATTTCTCTTTTCAGTACCTCCTCTCAAACTCCACTCCGAACTGCCTTTTACAATGCCAAAAATCTCCTTAAATAGACCCCGGAGGGTTAAGGACTAGGAGTACATTCTAGAAAGTGCTAGTAGGCATCCACCGACCAACTAGAAGGTTCCAAAAGCTATGTTAGAAGTCGACGCAAATCTAGAAGAATCCAAAAATGGTAACCAAACTTTCGGGAGGAATAACTTTTGAACCGTAGCTCCGATTGATGAACTGTTTACATTTTTGGAAAGCTCTCAAAGTGCTCTATAGACCTATGGACAAGCTCCACTCATCTCCCATTTTTTGGCCCTTTTGAGGTCATTTAATGCCCCTTACCTAACTTTGAAGCATTCTTAGGAGGTCTCCACAATCTAAAAAACTGCAATAACTTTCAAACCGTGGGGCCTTTTGACTTGATTCTTTTTCTGGAATGCTCTAAATTACAATTAAATTCATCTAGCCAATTTACACCTCTTAGTTCACCAAAATGATGGCTCAATTACATACTCCTATTTTTTTGGGATTTACACGAACACTGATAGTGGAATTGTGAGAGTTGGAACCTTTATTTGACCCAAATGGGTATCCAAAAATAAAAACACATGAAACAGAAACTAAGTCTAAGTATTTTTTTTGGGTGACACAGGATTGCCCTTATACCTCTGGATGCTCCAGCATAAAACACCCAGGGTAGATTGAAAAGTGACCCTGTCACTTTATGAATAGTAGAGGAAATCTCAAATGGGAAACCTTAGCTGCTAAAATCCAAGTTGAGTCCTCGATTGGTCATCCTTTCCATTTGACCAAATACTCTTCGTATTGCCTGTTTCTGGTACTCCTACCCACACGATGATCTAGAATGTCTTCTATCTCCTCCTTCTTAGAAGTAGGAATTGGACATTTCTCTAACACCAGCTCCTCATCTGCACCATCATCATGATACTTTGTTAAGTCTGCAATGTTGAAAATAGGAGAAATGTGAACACCATCTAGTAGCTCCACCTCATATGCATTTCCTGAGTCATGTTTCCTCAAAATTTTGCAAGGGCCAAATTTCTTCATTTTCAGCTTATTGTAAGTACCGGCTGGAAATCTTTCTTTTCGTAAGTGCACCATGACTAAATCTCCTACTTGGAATTCCTTATGTCTTCTCCTTTGATCAGCCCTAGCTTTATACTCTTGATTCATCTTGGTAATGTGTGCCTAAACCTCCTCATGTAGATGCTTGATATGTTCAGCAAATTCTTCTGCTTTAGCACTTGTCCTCTCCCCTTGCTCTATCTTCCTCAATTCTAGTGTAGTCCTTGGGCTATTCCCATATACAATTTGGAATGGTGATTTTCTAGTACTCCTATTTATAGAGTTATTGTAAGAAAACTTTGCTTGTGGTAGAATCAAATCCCATCCTTTGGGCTTATCCCCAACTAAACATCTCAGCAAATTGCCCAAACTTCTATTTACCACTTTTGTTTGGCCGTCAATTTGTGGGTGATGCATGGAACTGAATTTCAAGTTTGTTCTCAACTTTTTCCACAATGTCCTCCAGAAATACCCCACAAATTTAGTATCTCTGTCAAAAACTATACTCCTTGGAAGACCATGTAGTCTTACCACCTCTTTGAAAAACAAGTCTACAATATGGATAGCATCATGAGTTTTGTGGCATGGAATGAAATGTGCCATTTTGGAGAACCTATCAACCACCACGAATACTAAGTCATTACCCCTTTGTGTCCTTGGCAATCCAAGAACAAAATCTATACTTATGTCCTCCCATGGCCTTGATGGAACAGGCAATGGCTGATATAGGCTAGTATTGTGACTAAACCCCTTGGTAACTTGACAAACCTAGAACCTCTGTACAAACTTCTTCACATCCTGTGAAATTTGAGGCCAAAAATAATGTTCCCTAAGAATGGCAATGGTCTTATCTCGACCAAAATGTCCTGCCATCCCTCCACTGTGTTTCTCCTTAATCAGATTTTCCCTCATGGAACTCCTTGGAATGCACAATTGACTACCCTTGAACAACATGCCATCCTGAATCAGATAGTCTAACCACTTGGTTCTATCTACAGCAACAGGCTCTTTACAAGCTTTCCATGCTTTAGAAAAATCAAGATCCTTAGGGTACAAATTCTTGAGTTCATCAAACCCAACTACTTCAACCTACATTATTGTAAGTAACAACTATCTCCTACTTAGTGTATCTACAACCCTGTTAGATTTTCCACTTCTATGCTTCAACACAAATGTATAGCTCTGCAAGAACTCTACCCACTTCATATGCCTCTGATTCAATTTACCTTGGCTATTTAGGTACTGTAATACCTGATGATCAGTATACAAAAAAAATTCCTTTGGCAATAAATAATGCCTCCATTTCTTTAAGGCCTGAACTATTGCATAGAACTCTTGATCATAAACAGAATACTTCTTCTTTGCATCATTCAATTTTTCACTAAAATATACAATAGGCTTACCTTCTTAGCTTAATATAGCCCCAATAGTGCTACCACTAGCATCACAATCCACCTGGAACACTTTTCTAAAATTTGGAAGTGCCAACATAGGCTATTCTGTCACCTTCTTCTTTAGTAATTCAAAACTTCTTGTAGCTTCTGCAGTCCATTTGAACTCTTTTCTATCCCCTCTTATTGTATCAGTTAGGGGTGCACATATGCCACTGAAATTCTTAATAAACTTCTTGTAAAAACTAACCAAACCATGAAATGATCTTACCTCAGTAGCAGGCCTTGGAGTAGGCCATTCCAAGATGGCTTTTACCTTCTCTGGATCCATTTTGAGACCTTTAGGCGATATAACAAACCCCAAATAGACTAACTCCCTTTTTGCAAAGATACACTTCTTTAGATTAATTAACAGTTTCTCTTCCCTTAGCCTTTCAAGGACACTACAAATATGCAATAAATGTTCTTCCAAAGTCTTGCTGAAAATTAAAATATCATCCAGATAAACAATAACAAATTTTCCCAAGAACTTCTTAAGTACCTCATTCATGAGCCGCATAAAGGTGCTTGGGGCGTTCGTCAATCCAAAGGGCATGACTAACCACTCATAAAGACCCTCCTTGGTCTTGAAGGTTGTTTTCCACTCATCTCCTTCTTGAATCTGTATGTGGTGATAACCACTCTTCAGATCTATCTTTGTGAAGTACTAAGCTCCACTCAAGCAGTCCATAAGATCATCCATCCTTGGCAAAGGAAACCAGTACTTGATGGTTAGCCTATTTATAGCTCGAGAATCTATACACATCCTCCACTCTCCATCCTTCTTTGGTGTGAGTACTGCAGGTACTACACATGGACTTAGGCTCTCCCAAATCAAGCCCTTCCTCAACAGCTCCTGAACTTGTCTGTTTAGCTCCTCTGTTTCAGTAGGACTCATCCTGTGAGCAGCCTTGTTAGGCAAACTAGCTCCTGGAATCAGATCTATCTGATGACTAATTTTCCTTTTTGGTGGCAATCCATCTGGAACATTATCAGAGATAATATCTCTAAATTCCCCTAGTAAATTTGAAATGTTAAGTGGTATTTCACTACTACCTTCTTTATCTTTCCTAGGAATCAAAGCATAGCACATATACTGATGTTTCATGCCATCTAAAAACATGCTTCTATCAACAAGACAAATCCTAGCACTGCTACATACCTTTTCACCTTCCTTTTTCATGGGCTTCAATTTGTGGTGAACTCCATCCTTTGTCAGAGAGTATGTGTTTGCATGCCCATCATGTACTGCATGTCTATCAAACTTCCATCGTCTACCCAATAATAGATGGCAAACATCCATCAGAATAACATCACAGAGAACTTCATCATGGTAACTCCCAATTTTGAATTTCACTAAACATTGTTCACTTACCAGGACCTTATGATCATCTTTTACCCAGGCAATCTGATAGGGCTGGGGATGTTTCTCCCTCTTGAGCTTTAGCTTAGAGACCATCTCTTATGATATTAGGTTATCAGTGCTACCACCATCAATGATCACGTCACAACATTTATCCTCACACTTGCATGTGGTACAAAACAAACTCCTCCATTGTCTTGGTTCAATCTCACCACTTAGTAGGACTCTTTCATTTACCAAGGTCTCTCCTCTATCTGCATCCTCTAAATGTGATGATTGTGCATCCTCATCCACATGAGCAACCCTAGCTTGGCCCTCAGCTCTCCTATCTGTCCTTCCTTGTCATTGAGGGCATTCAAAGGCACGATGACCTTCTTCATTGCAATGGAAATAGGTACCATGGAAGCCTCCTCTTCCTTTTCCACATCCTCTACCTCTTCCTCTCTAATTTCCAAAGTCTTGATCATGGGAGCGGTTGAAACCCTCATTCCTCTGGTTCCTGCTAGTACCCATATCTTCATTTTTCTTTTGGGCTTCATTGCGGCCTCTAGATGATCTATCACTTCCCCTTCCTCCTTGACCACACCCTCTTTGTCTTCCTTCAAACCTTTTATTCAGCTTCTCTTCAACTCATAGGGCAAACTGGTATGCCTCTTCAACGCTGGTCATTCTTACCAGACTTAATTCCTCCTGGATGCTAGGTTGCAACCCACTGATATAATGAGAAACCTTCTCCTTATTTTCTTCTGCATGCCTTGCTCTAATCAAGAGTCGGTAAAATTCCTCTGTATATTCTTGGACTGATCTTCTTGCTTGCTTTAACCTATACATCTTCTTAAACAAATCAATTTGTCCACCATGCAATCCCACCTTGTGATCTTCTCCTTTCCTCTTCTATTTCTTTCCAATTGGACCTCTTGCCATAGATTTTGGCATGGCCCTTTAGTTTGGCCTTTGCAAACTTAACCCTATCTGGGTCCCTAATATCCTCATACTCAAAGTATTCTTCCAGTTCATTGATCCAATCGATCAACTCATCTGGTTTCAAATTTCTTGAAAATACACCCACTTCAATTGTAGGTCTTTTTCCAAACTTAGTAATGGCCCTAAAAAGCCTTTCCTCTGCATGATTTAGAACTTCCCTGTCAAATTCCCCTTCTAGTCCCATTTCTTCTTCTTCATTGTCATCCTCACTATCATCGCCTGCAGCAACATTTGCTCCTCTACGGAGCTCCTCTTGCAATGCTTGTACCTGCCTTTGGAGGGCTCTAACCTCATCAGGATTAATAGCTCTAGCCCTTTTGTCATGCTCTCTTCGTCGAGGCATCTTCTAACTCGAACCCACAACCACACAGTCCTGGTACAAACTGCCTCAAAGTCGGTGCTCTGTCTACACACTCAGGAAAACTAGCTCTGATACCACTTGATGGGGACACAACCCAAGCATAGAATGGACACAACAGAAAAGGGGAAATTATATTAACTGACAAAATAAGCTAGTACAAATAGTACAGAGAAAATAAACTTCAAAACATGCCCTAAGGGCTTACAATAGCATAAATGTAGAGATGATTTCTCCTTTTAGTACCTCCTCTCAAACTCCACTCCGAACTGCCTTTTACAATGCCAAAAATCTCCTTAAATAGACCTCAAAGGGTTAAGGACTAGGAGTACATTCTAGAAAGTGCTAGTAGGCATCCACCAACCAACTAGAAGGTTCCAGAAGCTACGTTACAAGTCAACGCAAATCTAGAAGAATCCAAAAATGGTAACCGAACTTTCAGGAGGCATAACTTTTGAACCGTAGCTCCGATTGATGAATCGTTTACATTTTCAAAAAGATCTCAAAGTGCTCTATAGCCCTATGGACCAGCTTCACTCATCCCCCATTTTTTGGCCCTTTTTGAGGTCATTTAATGCTCCTAACCTAACTTTGAAGCATTCTTAGGAGGTCTCCACAACTCAAAAAACTGCAATAACTTTCAAATCGTGGGGCCTTTTGACTTGATTCTTTTTCTGGAATGCTCTAAATTACAATTACATTCATCTAGCCAATTTACACCTCCTAGTTCACCAAAATGATGGCTCAATTACATACTCCTATTTTTTTGGGATTTACACGAACACTAATAGTAGAACTGTGAGAGTTGGAACCTTTATTTGACCCAAATGGGTATCCAAAAATGAAAACACATGAAACAAAAACTAAGTCTAAGTATACTTTTTTGGGTGACACAGGATTTCCCTTATACCTCTGGATGCTTCTGCATCACACTGGAGGTGTATCCTCTAATTGATTCAGTGTAGAATCTATTTGTTCACTATCTTTCTGTTTCTCTTCTTTTGACTTCCCTCCTTGACTAGTGATAGATGTAACCATTGATTCATATGGAATATGCTTTGGTTGTGTAACCCCTAACTATGATAAATCCTCTTTCTTCTTTTCATTTTTATACTTTTGTTGTTCTTGCCCAATATTTTCCTCACTTGGACGTTCGTGGACTGGTGCCCTTCTTCCTATACTAGAATCATATGCTTTGTGTTTAGTTGTTTCCTTTTTTGTTTGTATGATCTCATCATTAACATAATCATCTATCTTCTATTTGGTGTCAGTGTTATCTCCTTTATCTCTCTCTTGTATATCCTGAGCTTCTTGCTTGGTATCTATGCATTTTTATCTATATTAATGTCCATGGGAATACTATCTTCTAAAGAATATAATGAACCAATAGGAATATTTTGTGACTCGCCATGTTTAGTATATTCTTTTATTTGTTCAATGAGTGGTGTGTAACCTAGTAGATGAGTATATGACATTGACTCAGTAGATATTGGTCATTCTTCTCTATGCTCAATGTCAGTCATGACATTTTCATCTTTCTTTATGCCTTATGTAGGATCTTCATCAGGTAGATCTTTGATAGTTACTCTGTTTGCAATTCCAAATATATCATTAACCCTTTTTTGTAATTTGTAGAAAAATCATGTGGTCTAATAGTATCAAATTCATCATCTCCATTATCAAGTTCTATGTGCTTAGTGTTCTCTTCTTTAGTTTCCTCCTCTACACTTTTGATATTATAAATTTATTTCTAGATCATTTGTGCATCTTCATCTACATATTATAATTTTCTAGATAGAACATATAAATCTCTTTTCTTTTGATCAAATCTTTGATTGTGCTTCTTGATGGCTTCACTAGTTTTATTTACATCAAACTCGGGCATTATGGTGGTAAGTGATCTTTCTCCCATTTTCTCCTTGGTATTCAAAGAATATTTCTATCTAGTATCAATTTTATCATCCAATTAATTAGGAATTATATACCTTGTCTCTATGGGTGTAAGTTTGAAATTTCTCATCATAGTAATTAGTACATCTTTAATCCTTAATTTGTCAACAACATTCATAGTATCATACTTAAATAATTTGAAAGAAGATAAACATGCATGGTCTTTAAGAGTTTTTGTTATCTCATCAACTATTTTGGGATTTTTATGTACTACAATTCTTAAATGACTTGCTTCATCTTGTTCTTTCATTGTCCTTAATATCCTCGTCATCTTTAAGAATTAATTTTCTTCTTCTTCTTTCTGTTAGTTTTCTAGATGCAGGAACTTATTTTATCTTCTAATATGTTTTCACTTGTGACTGTGCAAGTTTAGTTATTCTTACAGTACATTTCTTCAATGGTGGTGTTGATTCTTGAAAAACTTGGTCTCTAGACCTTGTGTTCTTGTGACTAGTAGGCATAGTCAATGGCTTCTTCTTACATTTCTTCTTCTCAGGTTCTTTCACAGACATCACTTTTCCCTTATCTTCTTTTTTAGCAACATCTTCTCCTTTACCTTTGATTATCATCAGAGATTGATTTTCCTCTTTTTCTTTGAGTGCACTTTCAAATGTATCAATCATTTTTTTGGATTTCCTCTCAATTTTAGGTGCAACAATATCCTTTATGAACCTCTCCTTGGTGTGTTTTTAAGTGTCAAATGGTTTGAGAAACTTGTTTATGAGTTCATTAAGTGATTTTTTTATTTCCTTGGTAGTCTAAACAATATTAATCTCATATTCCATGAGTTCAAGCCATACAACCCTTCAATTCTGAGCTTGTGCATGTGTGGTGTCAATATCAATAAGAAAATATATGTCATCATGTTATTTTTCTACTAACTATGGTAGAATTCTATACCTTTGACTTATTATTTCCTTAAAATCATCAAAGTATGTAGTCATAACACTTCCAAATTTATCACCTAACCTTTGGATATACTCATTAATCTAGTAAATGGAATGTGCTTTTATTTCCCAATTCACATGACCAATCAAAGGGAAATAGTTTTGCACATAAAAGAAGATCCATAGCAATAGTGAACCAAATTAGCAGGTGTTTTACCTTGTAACCTAGATAGTTTTCATGTTCTCATCTAGTTGCTTTAGTTGTAACTCAACTAAGCCATATTTGTATCCCTTCTTCACAATTTTATATGCCAAATCAACTGCTACACACAACACACTATTGGGCCTCCTAGATTGAAAGATCTTATATGCAATAACATATAATCATGATTTTGTCTCCAAATTAGTTATAGTAGAAACCCTTAAGCCTCCTCCATCCCATATGGATTTAGTATTATTTTCAATTTTTTTCTTTGATGTCCTTTGGATGATTTTTACATTATTGATAATAGAATAAATTCTGACCATATGAATCAGATCTTGAGTGATCTTAATTGGCTCATCTAACCACATTTTCATATTATTGACTTTTCTCAACACAATTTGAATCCATTCCATCTTAAATGCTTTAGGGAAATATAGAAAAGTTTCTCATCAATGCATAATTTAGCATATAACTTATGCAATTCATAGTCTCTAATTTCACTAATTTTGCAATGATAAAATAAATGGATGTCTTTTTATCAATTTTCATAGCCATTTAATGATGTAGTTTGAATTTTCTTTCTTCACAATTCTTGTTTCATATTAATCTAACAATGTATATTGTGTTATTTATCTTTGTCCTTATAGAACTTGATGTCATTGATGCAAGTCATGGTTTTAAAAAAGATATCAAGTACACTCAAATAGCTTGAATTTGCTCAATTTTCTCTTCAAACTCAAAAATATAGGGCGACCAAATAAATTGTAGAAGCTCCAAATTATACAATAAATAGGTGAGGGCACAACCCAAGAAATACTAAATACAATAGGAATGGAGACTTTTATTATAAAAAATGATATGCTATTACATTAATTACAACAAAAATATACTCAAAAATATGCCCTATGCACTTACAACATAATCAAATTCTAGAGAAAAATCCTTCTCACAATACCTTCTTCCAAACTCTGCCAAAATTGCATTTATATCACATGAATATACCTTAAGTAACCCAATTTAGGTTTAGGACTAGGAATACATCTTATATTATGCCATTTGATAGCCACTGCCAAAATAGAAAGTCCTAGAAAGCATGTTAGAAGTTAGTGCAAAATTAGAAGATTCTAAAAATTGTAGTCCAACTTTTAGGAGGCATAACTTTTGATCTAGAACTCTAATTGATGAATTGTTTAGATTGTTAGAAACAACAGTCCACCAAGATAACTAAGAGGGTAGGGGAAGGGGTGAATCAATTATCCAATAATTAAAATATTTCTTAACCTTAAACAATCTTATCCATTCAACCAAAGTAAATAGAAACTATAACAAGATGCACATAGACAATTACACTAGATATGTTAACTAGGAAAACCATTGATCAAAGGAGCAACCTCAATGGGAATGATGCCCACAAGATGATGTACTAATATAAATATTCCTTGGTAGAGCATGGACCTTGTTAGGAGTCCATTACAATATTTAGTACATAGAGGACTGAAAGGGAGGAGCAGGAGCAGGGTTATGGGGAATTCGAAACTAGCATATATAGATACTCGATTATGGGAAAGGTTAGGAATGTGGTGTGGTGGAATTTCGACACAATTTTTGTTAAAATTGGGATCAATCAAGAGTTGATTATAACTCTGGTAAAAGAGAATAAATAGGGTAAAATCCAAATGGAAGAGTGTGGTGGACAGCTTCCACACCACCAAGTGAATTTTTCATGAAATCCAAGAGTTCAAATATACAGTGAGTATCTTGGAAAGGGATAACTAGATCTTGAAGAATGGGATAATGGAGGAAGAAAAGAGCATGGACAACAGAGTGGAGGAGGTCAAGAATTGGGTCCAAATGATGGAGAGCTCAATGCAGATTATAGTGGAACATAGCTATAATATTCTCAAAGAGGCCAATAGGAATATTAAGTGGCTCATTAAAAAAATAGAGGAGCAAAGAATCAATAAGAAGGAGGACCCTAACCCCCATAGCATAAAGGACAGGACCCTAGATGATAGCTCGAGGAAGTGTACTAGATCTAGCATGAGGAAGAAAGACACCCTAGAACCTAACTACGAACTCTCAGACATGAAGGAGGTGGTCGGTAGATTGTCAAAGATAGAAATCGGTGCAGCAAAAATATTGAGAGATATCTCCTAAGCACCCTCACTTTTCTTGGCTTGTCCTAGTTTTTTGTCTTGACTCCTTGGCTTTTGATTGGTTTTATCCTTTAATGTGGGGAGTTGTTTCAGCTGGTTTCTTTTAGCTTCTTTTGATACTTTCAGCATTCTTTTTCTATCAAATCTATGTATTGTATGGGTTTTAAGGCCCTTTTTTCATTGATCAAAAACATTTAATACATAGAGTCCTTGTTAGGAGTCTTTGAATCCATGTTAAGAGATTCCAACCCTATTAAGAGTTGTAGTATAATGTATGCAAGATGAGCCCTCTACCTAAACATGCAATTTCAATTACAAGAAGAGCTCATTGCCCAAACAAGTAATTTAATATTAAGTTCATCTTTCCTCTATTTTTTCAATCAAACCATTCACTCTCAAACCTTGTAGACTAGGTCATAGACCTTGGATCCAAATATCAAACCTCAAATTCCACAATAAAACCTTGGCAATGAAGTTTCCTTCACTTTTACTCTACTTTTCTCAACTTCACATTCTACTCTCTCATGCTACTTACAATCACTTCTCCATGTCATCCATGATAAAGGAAAATGTCTCTCCTTTATACCAAATCCATAAAACAATTCCCTGAGTTAGTTGTTAGACCTTCTTAATTAATTATTATAGGACCACATTAAGAACACATTACACTTAGTGATAACATTAATCTTCCACATTGCAACTTGAATAACTTTCTGTATACACAATATTATGACTAGTGAGCTTAACTACATCATCATCAACATGTCTTCTTCATATGATCAACCTTGATTCTTGGAATAACAATTTTCCTAAGAGATGTAACAAGTTTACTAGAACATGCCTCTATAAACTCTATCTCACAAAAGACATCACCAAAACTTACATAACTTCTTCTAGACTTAACATTTCTTCACCCAACATTAACTACATATACTAGATACTTAGAAGTATCTCCCATAACCTTGGATAGTGAGAATAATCAACTAGTCATTCATACCAACTTGATCTTTCATTGTTCTTCTGTTAGATACCACAAAAAACTACTATGTTGACATCAATCACAAACATAGTCATGAATGTAACATATCATCATCTGTAATACTTCCCCATAGGAATATCATTAACATTCATTTTTCCATCAATCTCCCCCTTTGGCATTGATGGCAACATAGATGAAAAACATTTAGTTCCAAGAATACCAACTGCAAAATACTGTTAACCTTTCTTTTCAAATCCTCTTCATCAATCATTGTCCCCAATTGTTTTCTTCTCCCAAAAGTGTTGTACTTGTTCTTGCTTATTTGTACTTCTCCCCAATGATATTTTTTCTCATGATGTTTCTCATGCAGTACTTCTCCCCCATTGGCATCAATGTCAAAGGTTTCAGCAACCATCAAACTTTGCACCAATTGATTCTTACTAACTCAAGTGTCCAAAGACATTGTTAAAAAACAACATCCAACAAGAGTCGTAAATGAGTCTGTCCATCATAGATATTCCCCAATATAGGAAGCATCAGCATTTAGTCTAGACAAACAATGGTGCTCTATTACACTAGACTAATGCATCCTTATATCTTCTACTCTGATGTAGGAAGGGGAATAACCCCTATCATACCTCGTAAATACTCAAAAGTCTCTTTGGGAAGAGGCTTAGTGAATATATCTATAATCTTCTCTTTAGTGCTCACATACTCCAACCTATTTTTTTTTTTGAAACTTTCTCTCTCAATGTTTGATACTTGATAGAAATGTGCTTGGTCTTCAAATGTAACACTGGATTCTTAGACATATTTATTGTGCTTGTGTTGTCACAATTTATGACAATAGATTCATTGAATTCTATCCTTATATCCTTTAGCATCTACTTTATCCAAACAACTTGGCTACAATTGTTTACTACTGCAACATATTCTAATTTTGTTGTACTTTGTGAGGTATAATCCTACTTCTTGCTTAGCCAAGAAAGCAATCTTCCTCCAAGAAAGAAGGCTCCACCACTGGTGCTCTTTCTGTCATCCATACTACCTACCCCAATCAGCATCAATATAAGCACTTAGAGTAAAATCATTCGATCTATCATACCATAATCTAAACTTTGATGTTCTTTTTAGATATCTAAATATCCTTTTAACTACTACATAATGTGCTTCTCTAGGATTAGCTTGGAATATTGCAACAATTCCAACTGTATTTGTTATATCCGGCCTTGTGTGAGTTAGATATTGCAAACCTTTGATCATAGATTTATTCTTCTTTTGTTCAACAGTAGGTGTCTCATCCTTTGTAGATAACGTGTGTCTAGTTGCCATAGGTGTTCCAATAGGTTTACATATTTTCAAACCAAACCTTTTCAATAAATCTTTCAAGTACTTAGTTTGAGAAATTAAGATTCCTTCTTTATCTTATACAATCTGCAATCTTAGAAAATCTTTCATCTCTCCTATCATACTCATTACAAATTCCTTCTTCATTTCTTTTGCAAACTTGTCACTTTCTTCATCATTTCCTCCAAATATGATATCATCAAAAAAATTACCAAAATCATTAATCCATCATCAATTTCTTTCCAATACAGATTGTTATCTGTCATACCTTTGTTATATCCAAGGTTTGTCAAATGCTTGTCTAACCTTGCATACCAGGTTCTAGGTGCTTGCTTCAAGCCATACAATGCTTTCTTCAATTTGCATACTATGTCCTTATCATCTGAAAAAGGACAACCTTCAAGCTCTTCAATGTATACCTCTTCTTCAAGTTCTCCATTCAGAAATGTTGACTTGAGATCCATCTGATATACCTTGAATTTCTTATATGTTGTGTATGCTAAGAATAATCTTACTGCTTCAATTCTAGCCACAAGAGCATAGGTCTCATCATAGTCTATTCCTTCTTGCTATGAGTAACCTTTACATACCAATCTTGCTTTTTTTGTTACAACTTTTCCTTGTTCATTGATCTTATTTCTGAATACCCATTTAGTTCCTATCACATTCTTATTTGTTGGTTTGGGAAAAAATTCCAATATCGCATTCTTTACATTTGATTCAATTCCTCTTTCATAACTTGCTTCCAATAGTCATATTTACATCCTTCATCTACATTCTTAAGTTCAACCTAAGATATCAAACATAGTTCTTCAGTGACTCTACTTCTTGTCATCACAACTTTATCTCTACTTCTGATGATCTACTCGGGTGGATGATTCTTTGTCATATTATTACCTGAAGTAGGAGTTGTTATCTCAAATCTTGGATCTACTAAAGGTTTCAAGCTTTGTTCTTGGCTTAGCTCTGCTTCATCCTTCAAATCATTATTAGTCTCAAGAAATACTTCATCATTCTTTGGTTTAGTAACAACATCATCATTTGAATGTAATCAACTACTCTTTCTTATATCCTGAATTTCTCATCAACTCTCACATTTTCACTTTCCATAATAGTCTTACTTCTTTGATTATAACATCTATAAGCCTTACTTTTGAATGAATAACCAAGAAACATACCTTCATCACTTCTAGCATCAAACTTACCAATATCATCATCTCTTTTGATATAACACTTATTGCTAAAAATTCTAAAATATTTAACTATAGGTGAGTGACTAAACCATAGTTCATAAGGAGTCTTGTTTTTGTCTTTCCTAACCTATACTCTATTCAAAGTGTAGACTATTGTGTTTACAACTTCTCTCCAAAACATCTTGGATACTTCATTCTCAGCTAACATAGCTACTGATATGTTTCTTCTTTCAACAATACCATTCTATTTAGGAGTCTTCACTAAAGGATGGTGATAGAATTTTGGACATGGGTATGGGATAGAATTATGTTAGAAGGCTCAATCCCTTATGACATGATTCTCATTTTTCCTTTTATTATTTGAAAATTACTAGTAAAGAAGCCTATTAATTCATTCACTATCTCTAGGCCTTTCTTTATTGTGATGATCTTATTTGGTAAATCTGGCTTCTTTACCATCAACATGATTCACCTCTCTAAGAATTGTGTATATGGCCCCTATTTACTAAAATTGGGTGATAGACATGCAAGTCCATTGAAAACATGCTTGACATCTTGTAAAAAAATATAAAGAGCATGAGCCTATTGAGAAATTTTTTCAGAGTTTCTACTTTGTGGCCTATCATGCTTTTCAGGATAGTTGTCCTTACCTCATTAGCTTGTTTTGGAGATGGAGCATCAATATTCATCCTTCTAGGCTTTGCTTCTTCTTTCTCTATCTCTACAATTTGAGTGGACATTTCCATTGTGACCATGGGTGGTTGTTCCTAGATGCCCTATACTCTATTTTTCTTTGCATTAGCTAGTTGCTCTCTGAAAGATGGAACTTCTACTTTTAGCCCTTGAACTTTGGCCTCTAGTTCCTCTATCTTTTATTTGTAGACATGGATCTTCCTGAACTCTTCTTGTTAGATTTTCTTAACATCTATATAATCATGGAATGCTCTAGCCAATCTTGACTCTATTCCTTCCACTTTAGACTCATTCATGAATGAGAAGTGTTTCATTGCCTTGGAAATTTCTATACCTGAGGTACCTTGCATAGTCCAAACTATCATGTTTCCTTGGTCAGTACTTTGTACATCCATTAACTTGGGCTTATTTGGTGTAGGAGCCATGCTCCATACTACTAAAGACTTGGAATCAATATTGAATCATGATCCCCTCTGAAGTCTATCAACTCCATATGCTTCATAAGATAAAGCATTTTCTTGACTTCTTATCTATTCAAGCATGAAAGCCAGGCACTAGAAGCATACCACTTCTTTGTACTAGGTCTCTAGCCTCTGTAGGAGTCATCACCTCACTCTTTGGGTCATTCACATTAAGCTTTTCAACCAATTCTTGTTTAGATTCTCCTAGTTTAAGTTTCAAGACCAGTTCACTTTGCTTCCTTTGTAGAGAAATTTTTTTAGCTTAGTAGATTTTATGAACTCATTATCCTCTATAAATTGCCAAGCTTGAATGATCCTATCATCCAATCTTGTTGTTGCCAGCTCTAGATAATTCAGAGAATTCTTTGTTGCATTCACTCTATCTTATATGTAACTCTGCCTTAGATCAACAAAATACTGATTTCTTCTAGGAATGATCTAAAGTGTCCTTTGTTTTACCTTTTTAGTATATGGAATACTTTCTACCTTTTATTACCCAATGGTGGTGAAGGAAAGAATGAATTTGGTCCAAGGATTCTTTTCGAATTGAAAAGTCTCCTAGTTTAAAACACCTACAAAGAAATGCTCCTTTATGCACCTTAGGACCTAAGTATTCCTTATTTACCAAAAATAATAGCCACATGAATTTAATGATGGCCAATCTAGGAGGGATATATTTGTGCAATATGTGGAGTGGCTAAGGACAACCATATACTCTCATGAGTGAAAAACTTGGAAACAAGAAAATGTCTTCCTGATTATGATCTAGCCTTGGGTAAAAGTATAAAGTTGTGTCACCTTTCAAGCTGACTTATCAAAATGAATGAATTTGAGTATTTCTATCTAAAAATCAATTTTTTCCAAACATATGATCTAGATAAATTCTATGGTCTCACACTTTTCCAATTGAAAATTTCTATTAAATGCATTTTTTATACTAGTTTGTATCCAATTACTAAAGAAATACAATTATTTTAAGAAAAGTGGAATTTCAATAACTCTTACCATTTTTTATTATATTTTTTTAATAACATATAAACAAGATTTTATAGAGCTCAAAGTCAAGAATATTCTCATATAGAGTTTATAGTGTTTTAATTAGATATAGTATAATATAATTAAAATTACTACAAGCACATATTTTAACACTCAAAAGGATGTCAATTTTGAGAAAGAAAAAAATATTAAATCATATCAAAAAAATTTAAAAATTATACAGTGTTCTACAGGAGAGTATCCTCTTTTAGAATATATAATTTTTCTCCTAGTTAGAATAGATTTGTTTTGAAAAATGTGGTGGGAGATGAAAACTATCAATTTCAAGTGAGTTAAAAATTGAATCATTATAAAAGAGAAAATATAGGTCTAAAGTTGAATTTTATTTTTGATTGTTCTAGCTATATATGTTATCTATAACATAGTCTGAGATCAAAGAGAAATAAGTTTATTTACATCTAGTTTTGTGGTGGGAACTAGACCCCTAATTTTTAGCATTTTTCAGCAAATAAAAAATTATCTATAAAAATTAGGAAAATATATCAATTCTTATTCCAAATAATTATTAAAAATTATTATCCTAAACTTTATCCATTTCTACACATTTAATTAGTTTACTTCATTTTCAAATTCAAAATAATAATACCACTTTTATGTCATTGAATGTGAACAGTTATACTTTTGTTAGCCTTTTCCTTTACAAAAGGGTAACACGGGTTTGTGCTTTAAACCCCTTTTACTTTCAGGTAGAAGGGTTGGTCTCAATAAGCTTTTCAAGATCCTAGGAACCCTAAAGAAACTAGGGTCTAGCATTCTCATAATCATAGAACTAAAATTATTGAAAAAAGAAACACAATCAAAGTAGTAATAGAATCTATCACATACCATGTCCATAATTGTACTAGTAGCTCTCCATTGGCATCTTATGTTTGATTGATGAAATCTAGGTTGATATACCCCACATTCTTATATAGAATCAAATGAATAAGTAATGAGTAATAGTTGAATCTAAAATTTCCTCATTTTTCATTTCCATTCCAGCTCAATATTACCTTTAATTTTCTTCAAGATAAAATCTACATAATCATATTTCACATTATGGTATGCATCCTAGACATCTCTAGCCACAATGTATATTGATCCATATACCATATCAGAACCATCTTTGCCTACTACTTTGTAGACACCATACACAATCTTGACAAAGTAATTCTTGAATTTGTCCAAGGGTGTCATCTTATCTACCTTCTTTGGATAATCCCCAACCTTCTTGAGGTCCATTGGGATTTTTTGCATCATAGATTTTCTAGTGTAGGCTTTTGTATTTCTCTCAAAGTTCATTTAAGTCCAGTGGTTCACCCATTGCACCATCTAACCCAAAAGCTTCAATGAAAGAAGCATGATCTAGTGTGCATAGAATAGTCTCATCATGCCTATGAAAAAATTAGTGGTTGGGTTGTGAGATCTAATTAGGGCCTTTACAAGAACAACATCTACAAATACCTCCAGGAAAATGAGCTTAACCAAATTCTTCTTCCATGGATTACACATGGGAATCTTATCAAATCTCTTGTCATGATCAAATCTCTAAAATTATGGTCATGAGTGTAAGACTAATTGGGTTGGATGCTTGGAAAATGGCTTTGATGTTGTGGAAGTGAGGGGTGAAGGAATCCATTGAAGCTTGAGTGTTGGGGTGTTCCAAATAGGAGCACCACCATGTAGCTGAGCAGTTATTTTGATATATGAATATTGGAGACATGCCAAGGTTATGAAGAACATCAAGACCTTTGTCCAATATTAAACTAGACTAACTCAAAAAAAGCATTCAAGGATTTCCCCAACATCACACATGAATCCTAGAGGAATAAGAGTGGAAATGAGACTAGATAACCCACAAGAAAATGATATTTCCCAAGTGCATCATGGAACCACAAGTGATAACATGTTTGGACTATGCAAGAGTCACATCTTACTAACTCACAAGCAAAAAAGAGAAAAGATGAAAGCTATTCAAGACCTTGTTCTTAAATTGCCCGATTCACAACACACCATGATATAAAAGACCATGGTGACTTTGAGGATGGAACAACCAAATTTCTTGGAAAAGATACTTGTAAGAAATAACTCTTTGAAATTCAAAAAATAAAAAGATATCAAAAGAAAGAGTAAATCCATATAAACAAAAGCGTAACTTTTTTCTAAAGAGGGTGGTAAGAGTGGATACTGATAGACCCAAATCAAACATGAGGAAGGATGCATCCTACAAGGACTTAATGATAATATATGGGACTATGACAAGCTTGGAAAACATAACCTTTTTAGGATAACTCTTTGATGACAAGTAATCTTGTCAAAGGGCTAAAAATGGTACCTTCTAAAAAAAACTATGGTGTGTGACCAGATAGAAATTGACTCAAAAGAAAAATTGGGATATGTACAAGGGGATAAAGCAAAAGAAAGGATTTTAAACAAAACAAACAAGGTATTTAAAAGGATCACTCTACAAAAGTTTAGTGTGATGAGTCATATAGCACAAGAGGTTGGTGGTTGTATTTATAATGGAAAAATCTTAGGATGAGGAGATAGTGGAAGAAGGTATAATACATTGGATGATAGGATAGGAGGGGGGTATGATACATAGATATGATACAAGAATATAATACATGTTTCATTAGGATACAAGGATATAATACAAGGGATATGTTTTCATGGGAGATGGTAATGGTATACTACAACATATCAATTTAGATTGCCAAGTTTGGGGATTGGAATAGTGATAGTGATAGTGTGGTGATGTGATTTTGGGAACACCGTGGGAAGATGGAGAGATGGATGTCTAGTTGTGGTGAGACACATGAAGGGAGATGGGGGTGTTTTTTTAATAGATAATGAGAAGGCCAAGTACACATGATGCTTATTGCTAGGTTTTCACCAAGGTAACTATCCAAGGTGCTTGAATTGCCAAGTTTTCACCATTGGACGCTTATTTTTTCCTTACTATTTTTGTGCTTTTTTCAAGTTTTAGTAGGACACACTAAGGGGTTTATGCATAGATTTTCTTGCGGTGATTGATGTTGTGGGATCATTCAGTATTTTACCTTCAAGACTTAATAGTTGATATGCTCCTAAGCGAAAAGATGTGGTGACAACATATGGACCAAGACATGTGGGCTCAAACTTGACCTTCTTTTCTCACTCCACCTAGACTTTCATGTTTTCCTTGAGGACCATTCAACCTACTTGAAATTATTGTGGGTGGACCTTTTTGTTGAAGTTTCACTTAAGGAAATTTAGATAAACTGTGAGGTGGTCATAGACCTATTGTCATCTTTCACCTAGTAGGTCTAGCTATGTGAGTTTGGAAACTCTATAGTACTCATGTAATATTTGGCGATATAGAGATACGTTCAACCTCAATAGGAAAGAATACCTCAACACCATAGACTAGGGGGTATGGAGTTGTGCATGTGGATGTACAAAAGGAAGTGGGGCAAGCCCATAAGGCTGGGTTGATTTGCAGATGTCAATCATGGCCAGAATCATTGACAACTTTCTTGAGGATTTTGAGTAGGGTATTTTTAGCTGCCTCAGCCTAATTGTTACCTTGTGGAAAGTATGGGCTGAAGAAAAGGTTATGAATGTGGAGGGAGGTGCACAACTCTTCCATATTGAGGTTTTCAAAGTTACCTCCATGTTCTATGAAAATAGTAGCAAGAATACCAAAGTGGCATATAATGTGATAGGAAAAATTTAGACACTTGAACTTCTATGGTAGTGATAAGAGGAACTGCCTCCACCCACTTGGTGAAATAATTTGTAGTAGTGATGATCCATTTGTGGAATTTTGATGATAGGGATGCAATAAATACAACAAGGTCAAATCCCTAGCATGAAAATGGCCATGGTGGCGTAATAGATTGGACATCTTGAGCTAGAGCTCTGATCAAATTTGCATGTTTCTTGTAGGATAGACACTTTCTGAAAAATTCAAAAGCATCATGTTTAATAGTAGGCCAATAGTATCTAGTTCTAAGTATTTTCCTAACTAAGACTATACTGCTCATGTGAGCACCACAAAGTTTAGTGTGTACCTCTTTGAGTGTCATTGTGGCCTCATTTTGGTCTAAACACCTAGATAGAGTATCATGATAACCTTGACAATATAGGGTGTTGGCTCTGATAGTGTAGGGGGATACAAATGAGGTTTTGGCATTGGGTTCATGTTGTGTGCTAAAATATTGTCACACTTCTATGAATCATTACATGTAAGAAAACTCAAGAATGAGCCCTCACAAATTGATCCATAGCTCTCTACTCATAGAGTGCAAGGGTTTGAAATGGAAGCCCTCAATTTGACCTATTTTTGTGCCCATGCAAGTACACCATGAGATGAGAGATTCAAAGAGGAAAAGCAAGAATGCTAGTCTCCATGATCTTCAAATATGCATGAAAATAAGATCTAATCTATGAAAGCAAAATCTAATCTATAAATGCAAGATCTAAGCTAAAAGCCCATGATGGGTGCAAGAGAGAAAAAGAAAAGAAAATAGAAGTTCTCCACAAAAAGCTTTTGTATTCAAACTCTTTCAAAAATTGGTCTTCAAACCTGCAGCATAACGATAGCATAATCATGGGTGTCTAGCATGAGGAGAGGGCTCTCCCTTATAAAGGAAATTATGGAGGTGAGAGGCTTCTCACAACCAATATGGGATAATAGAGCTTGATCCATGTGAGACAAAATTCCACCAATGAGAAAAGAGGAGTGGTTGAGAAGAAAGTGGTGATCCATGTGAGACAAGATTCCACCAATTAGAAAAGAGGAGTGGTTGAGGAGAAAGTGGAAAGATAAATCCCACTTAGATCACATTTTTAAGTGTAGAGAAATTAAATAAAAAGAATTTATTTTATTTCCTTTTTTCATCAAAAGAGATATTTAAGTGGGATTTTTATTTAATTAAAAGGGAGCAAGTCCTTTTTAATTAAATAGAAGATATTTAATTAAATTAAAAGAGAGTTTTTTCTCTTAATTAATTAAATGTGGATGAACTGTTTAATTAAAAGAGAGGTTTTCTTTTAATTAAATGGGGATTTTATTTTATTTAATTAAAAGAGAAGATTTTCTTTTAATTAAATAAGACTTGGAATAAAATGATCAATCTTAGAAATGAAATAAATCGAATTTGATCAAGGAAATTGATTTGAATTGATTTAATAAAATATTACAAACCATTGATTCAGAAAATTTGATAAATTGATAAATTGAATAATGGGGGCCCATAGTCTAGGCGACCATTTTTGGGTGCATACACATGTGAGATGAGATATGATATCATTTTTTAGATAAGCATGAATTTATTGGTACCACAGGGATTGGGGACCAACCAAGATGCATACCCATGTTGACTCATTGTTCTCATATGTGGGCTCATGTAGCTTCTCAACTAATAATTCATACTATGTAGCTTCTTGAGGTATTTCCAAGAGTGAACTAATAATGGACATGGCATCTAGATCATTTTTTGCAACCTTGGCACTTGCATGAATTGGATCCGAGTGAAATATTTCTTTAACTAATCAACCAATTCTTTGTAAGGTTGGAGTTTGTCATCCTTTTTTTAGTATTCATCAAGGACTTGCTTCACAATTAGCTATAAGTCTCCAAAGACTTGTAGCTCTATTATGTTCCATTCAACTATGAGTTTGAGGCATAGAATGAGAGCCCCATACTTTGATATGTTGTTTGTTCATTGGAATTGTGGTTTGAAAGATTTGGGAATATAGTCATTGTGAGGGGTAACCAAGAATATTCCTACTTTGAAATGATGGGAGGTATAAGATCCATCAACATATATCTTCCATGATGGTTATTCTTTGATCATGCAAAGATGTTCATCTGGAAACTCCATAACCAAAGGGTAATCATTGACTAAGGGTGTTGGGCCCACTTGCCGTTGCACCAAAAGCCATGACTGTTAGTGAACATAGAACACCACATAATTAACCACCTGTGGGCAGGGGAGCGCGTCGCATCACCCAACAATCTCCCCCTCGACGCGCATACCAGGTGCTTACGCGGGTCGGGAAGGCACCGGGGAGATTTGAACCCATGACCAAGCCAAAACTAGGCTCTGATACCAATTGTTGGGCCCACTTGCCGTTGCACCAAAAGCCATGACTGTTAGTGAACATGGAACACCACATAATTAACCACCTGTGGGCAGGGGAGCGCGTCGCATCACCCAACAAAGGGTGCATTAGCCAAATGATCTATTATAGCTTGTCCCTTGATTACCATTCTATCAATATATTGGATCTAAAATTCACTAAGAAGTATGACCCATTCTTTTGTATGGCTTGTGAGTGTTGTGTGTAATAACATGTATTTAAAAGGATCAATCTTGAAGATGAGTTGCACAAGATGACTCAACATGTAATGGTAGAGATTCTAAGTGGAAAAAACCACACCAAACAAGGTTTTTCCATAGGAGTGTAATTAAACTCATACCAACTAGACTATGATTCATGTATTAGATGGCTCTTTCTTTCCCTTTATTATCAAGTTGTACTAGAAGTGCACATAATCTTGTTGGGGTAGTTGTTATGTACAATATCAATGGTCTCCTAGTAATTGGTAGAATCAAGATGGATGGGTTGGCCAAGTATTACTTGATCTGCTTGAAGTTGAACTAACATATAGACCCCATTTGAAACTATGATCCTTCTTGAGAAAATGTGTAAATGTTTGGTATTTATCTACTAGATGTAAGATGACTCATCTTGTTGATTATAACTTGCCTTGGAGAGAACAACATTGTCACAATGTTTTGGGAGGATGCATATTCGTGATGGCTTTGACCTTTTTGGGGTCAATCTCAATGTCACAACTTAATACAATTAAACCTAGGATCTTGCCAAATGTGATGCCAAAAATACATTTCCTAGGGTTAAGCATGAGGTGGTACTTTGCTAATTGATCAAACACTTCTTCAAGGTGAGATAGGTGATTGAGGGCATTAATATATTTGACCAAGATATCATCTACATAATCTTCATGGGTTATATGGATGAGGTCATGGAAGATGACCATCATATCATGCTAGTAGATTTCCCCTACATTCTTTAACCCAAATAGCATCATGTTGTAGAAAAAGGTCCCTCAAGGGGTGTTGAATGTTGTTTTATGTTGATCCTCTTTTGCTATTTGTATCTAATTATATCCTAAGAATTCATGCATGAGGGATAATAGCTCATGGCTTGCTATGAGATCCATAATCATGTTGATATTTAGTAAAGGGAAGTCATCTTTGGGACAAGCCTTATTGAGGTCCCTGAAATCTATACAAATTTTGATATCACCAAAGGGCTTGGTGACAAGTACCTTGTTGGAGATCCAGTCTGAATAATCAATTGGGTGGATGATCTTTATGTCTAGCATCTTTTCTAACTCTTCTTTGACTAGTAGAGCAACCTTGGGATATATCTTTCAGAGTTTCTTCATAACTAGTTTGACCTTTGGATCTACTACCAAATAGTGTACCACTAATTTAGGATCTAGTCCTGGTATATCTTGGTAAGACCATGAAATCAACAAATGTTTTCCTAGAGTACTTCAATGAGAAGTTTTTTTGTGATCTAATAGTAAGGATGTTACAATATATGTAATCCTTGGTGTTTATGTTAGACTAATGTTGATTGGCCTAGTGTCCTTAGTTAGGATTGATGGTACTGCAGGCCTATGATCTTGTGGGGGAAGGATGAAATCTCCATCTTCAAGTGCCTTAGAGAGGTTTTCACTATAAGATACCTCCTTTTTTTTCTGAATGATCTAATACCTTTTTTTTTTTCTTTTTTTCTTTTTTTTTTTGTTTATTGTGATCATTTTTGCAACTACTGATCTCATCCTCCCCAAAGTAACCATTTGGGTCCAATTTGTAGACATAATTTGATCACAACAGTGGCTTTTTGTGTGGTATTTCAGCTCTATAGAAAACTTGTCAACTTCTACGATGTTGTTCTAGATGTTTAAAAAGGTATGATTATCTTTAGTAGTGTCTCGAATTACAAGGAGTCCATAGCCTAGACCTTTCTTCTTCTCATATTTGTATGCTTCTACTAATTATCTAACACTTGTCTCTTCACATCCTAGGCCACCTCCTTGATAATCCCATTGTTTAGTAGCAAGTTGGTGTGAGTGTAGATATTTGTAGATATTTCTATTTAAAGTAGTCAAAGAGTTGTTTACCTTTTAGAGGTGGGTCTTTACATACCCATGTACTATTGTCAGGGATTGTTTCTTCTCCATTGGCAATAAATGTGGTGGGCCCAAGTTGTTTGAGCTTAGGATTTGTGTCTTACTTTGGCCCCTAATAGGTCGAACACCCTTGGGTATATGGATCAAGAGTTAAAGCACCAACAATAAAGGCATCTAAGAGACTATATTCACCAGAGTCGTTGTAGTTGATCTTATTGGTGGAGAGTGTAGAGGCAAAGATGGTGTCAAGATCATGGCATGTGTTAGAAGAGCTAGTCATAGTGGTGCTAATCTCTATTCTGGTGCAATGGTTATCATAAGATGCCTCTATAGCATTGCAATATATAAAGGGTTTAGGATTAGCATGGATGGCGATAAGTGGAAGGGACGACCTTCATAGCATGAATCCATGGTCGACCGAGGAGGATATTTAAGGGTAGGTTAAGATCAACTACATGGAAAACTATTTCTTGAGTAGTCAGGCCAACTTTGGTAGGCAGCAAGATGGTTCCTTCGGTGGTTGATCCAAGTTGTCATAGGCCTTAATAGTGATGACTTTATTTATGATGTTTGCCTCATTATATTCTACTTTTTTGATGAAATTCAATTTACATAGGTTTAAGGTTGATCCATTATCTATCATGACCCTCTTGATGATGAAGTTAGAAACCATGATGGTTATGTAGAGTGGAAGGATGTGATATGGCTCAATGACTGGAATATCAAAAGGTTTGAAGCATAATGTGCATGATTCTCCTAGATGGCCTACCAAGTTTCAAAATTTGGTAGCATTAATATCAGTAGGGATGTGAGATTCATGAAGTTTTCTATCAAGGATTTCTCTATAAAGTGGACTAGTGCATAGGAGATCTAGGATAGAGATTTGGGTTGGCATGTTCCCAAGGTGTTCTAGGATATTGTATTATGGTCATGATGAGGTAGGCACAGATGGCCTGGTGATGTTGAGTCTAGTTTTTCATGTAGTGACTACACATTGATTATCAAGGCCTTTGATATTAATTACATTAACATGAGTTTCCACCTAGGATATATAGCCAATCAATTTTTTCTAGTCTAGGTATGTGAAAGTGTAATCATGTGATCTACTAGTTTTGTCACCATGCTTGGTTTGGGTATTGTTAGTTCGATTGGTGGTGTCAGTATTATTGCTTTATATAGGTGCTTTATCTATATTTTTACTATTATGTGGTAGAAATACATTTTGATAAATCAATAATTCTACATTGGTAGATGCATGTGCTCCTACTATAATCTGTTTTTGGTCAATTATATCTTGTACATAATCCTTGAGCTCCATGCATTTGAGGGTTGTGTTTGTGGGTGGCAAATAAGATTGTCTTTAGCCAATTTTTCAAAAATAAAATTGATCAGTTCTTCCAAAGGGACATAATCCTTGAGCTCCATGCATTTGAGGGTTGTGTTTGTGGGTGGCAAATAAGATTGTCTTTAGCCAATTTTTCAAAAATAAAATTGATCAGTTCTTCCAAAGGGGTGTATCCTCAAGGTTGTCTTTAGAACTATAGTTTTCGTCCAACTACAATAGTGATAGCATTAGTTCAATTTACTAGTACTTGGTGACAAGGTATTTGAGTGGTGGGTTGATATTGTTGTGGTGGAAGTTGTTAGTAGATTTTTTGATAGTAGATGCTCTATAGGTATGACAACTATTGTTATTTCTATGTTGGTGGGTAAGAAGGGTTTGATTTGTTAGATGTTGTACTGACCTCCTAGATATGTTGGCTATCTATAGCCCCATTTGTGATGGTATTCTTATTTTGTTCTAGTGTCTTGGTTTGTCATTGTATTGCCCTCACTCTTGGGTGTTTTCCTTATAAATTTTGATGGTGCCATCTTTAATGAGTCCTTTCTCAAGGTGCATACCCTTTTCTTTGATGTCTTCTTATGTGTGTAAGCAATTCATAACCATGTGGTGTGCAAGGTTGGGATGTGTGTTGTTAATGAACATCTCGACCAGGTGGCATTCAAGTATAGTGCATGAGATCTGAGTTATGAGATTGTTCCATTGTTATAAGTAATCAATGAGGCTTTCCCCTCCTTTTTGTCTAGTGTGGGCTAGATCTATTAGAGATAACTTAGATTCGACTAGGTGAGTATACTAGGCCACAAAAGCTTCTGAAATATCAGCAAGGGTGTTAACCGTGCCCTAGGGTATTTGATAGAACCATTTGAGAGTGTGGCCTCCCCAACTTTTAGGAAAGTGACACATGAGGAATATGTCATTGTAGGCCACCCTTTGACATGAGTAATCAAATCTCCTTTCCCCCTAAATTTATCAAATTTGGGGATTTCAAAGTGTTTAGCAAAGGGATATGGATATTCACTTTTGAACTTGAAGGTTTTCGATTTAGTTTTATTTATGAGTGCTTTTAGGGCTCTATTTATTTCTTCCCACTTTGGGTTAATAGGTATCGTTACTGGTGTCCCTAATCCTCATGTCTTGATGAAGGGTATGTATCAGATGGACTAGGTGAATATGGATGGATTTGGCTCGTATAATGCAATGGGTGAATTGTGGATGTACTACTATTGCGATGAAATTTTTGACTCATTAGGGTGGTGGCTAGGAATTTATGGATATAGCGAGGTTACATGTTGGGATTATACACTTGGTTAAGGTGTGAATTAGGAGTTTAATGGAAACAAATAGTTGGTGTAAGGAAATGCTCCTATTACTAGAAATGATGGTTGTGGTATTGTTTGGTTACTTCCTAGGGGTAGCATGGCAAAATAATTCATGATGGTAGGTGCAGGGTTGACTAAGAATAGTGGTGGTTGAGGAGTGGTCACAAATGGATTATTGGTGAAATGATTTGTAGTTGGTCCTTATGGCTACAGAAAAATCCAAGGACCCAATGGAAATGTGATGGCAATATTGGAAGGGATAAAAGGTGGATTCCTAGATCCTAGTGGAGGCATCCCTATGGTGTACTAAAGTTGTAATTAGATTTTCTACTAGAAAGCATTGGATGTAGTGCTAGTAGATGCATATGAGGTAGAAGTGGTAACTTCAGGAAGGAAAGACATAGTACTACTAAATGGGAGAGAAGTAGATTGTAAAATTGGAGTGGTGATGATGGAGGTGTTTGTAGATGTGGATGATGTAGTAGTAGTATGTTGGGATGTTGTGTTGACTAATAATTGTGACATGGTGGGTTCATTACTTTGTGGGATGGGAGCACTAAGTTGAGTTGATGGTATAGTCAGATCCATGACTTCTGGTGGTACTAGTTGATGTACTCTTTCTAGTATGAAAAAGGGATCATTAGGATCAGATAAAACAATGGGTGGTGGTAGCCTTCCAAATAAGGGGTGGGCGAGATTTGATATATCCAAAGGTGGTGGTCTTCCAAAGTGAAAGGCATCGACATTGTCTCTCAAGAAGTTTTCCATGATGGTTTCTTTATTTCTATCTATGATAGCATTGGCAATGGTTGCATGTTTTGGTTGATTCATAAAAGCATCTAGTCTAGTAAGGGTCCTAAATCATCTAGATTTTGTCATGGTAGGTCATGTGTGGTTATAAACAGCATTAGGTCTAGTTGTGTGCTAGTCAAGCCACTACCAGTACTAGAATCCATGTTTCTATTTTTGCCAAAATGTGTGGTAGGTGGAACGAAATGACAATATTCCTAATGATGAGATATAAAATGGTATGATAATGGATGAAAGTATATGTGGTGTGATGTTTTGCTAAACTTTCTAAAGATATGACAACTATAATGTAAGGATTTTCTAGGATGTAGATATGTATGATAGATGCAAGGGGAGATGATGGGGAATCTTACTTAAAATGATATGATAACTAGGAGGCACATAGGATTAGTGATTTGATGTCAAAGAAAAGGGGATGTGGTCCTATGTAAAAAACTAAAGATATGATAATAATGCTAATGCTAGGATGGACTTGTGACCTTTCGGAAGAAAATGATGATCAAGTGTGGAGCCCAACCTTTAGGTCAAGGTAATGAGGGACAAAAATGACAAAGAGAGACTACCCTAGACAATGCATAATCATAAGGGATAATCATGATAGGATAATGGGTGTAGGTTGTAGGATAGACAACTCTAAAAAAGTGACATGAAATGTTCAAGGATGATGGGGATGATGGAAGATTTTGATCTATGATTTTGGATGAGGATGGATTTCTAACGCATGCTCTAAGAATGATAGATCTAAAAAATCCTAGGGGGGATGATAACCTATATTATAACCCTAAGGGACAAATCTATGATGTGATAAGTGCAAAAGTGTGTGTGGAAGAAGAGGAACCTAATCAAAGTGGGTATAGCTATTGTAGTTGATGAGGCTTTGATTGACTGCACGTTGTAAGATTATGTTTTGAATCTTACGGTCTTGCTTAGTTTATAGAGAAACTTCAATACCTTCTCTCAATTTGGTGTAGTTTGGCAAGTCTTGGATTAGGTGTGTGTTTCTTGCATTCTTCTATCTCTCTATATACTCCTAGTTGCTTAAGTTTGACCATTTTACACTTGGGTTTTGGTTGATCCAACATGAAGTTTTTACTAAGTTTATCTCAACTTTAGGTCAAGGTAGTTGTGAATAGACTTTCTAATAACTATTTTGAGACAACAAGAACAAGACTCTTTTGATAATAGATATGGTGTTTTGTGAGAAAACAATCTCTCAAAGGAAAAAGCAACTTTGAGAGAGATAGACAAGTGATCTCTTTAGCAAAAGAATTTGATAGTAACCAATGTGTATGTTTAAAAAAAATTTCACAAGGTCATTTTACAAATAAAACAATCCAAGCACACTTTATCCCTATGGTCAATTTGGTTTCAATGTGTTACTCATTAGACCTATCAAGAGGTGCTCATCATGATGTTTTATGGATCTAATATGATATTCCCCTCTAATCAAAGAGGTAAATTGATACAAGAGTTGATCAACAAACTTCCACTATAATGATCATTCAAGGTATGACAAATAGAAGCCCCCTTTTGCAAGGACAGTGACTCTTGGGGATGAAATCTAAGTAGCCTTATGCCTCTACCATGGAAACATATGTCAAGTAACTCTAGAAACACACCAAGGATAAAAGGGTAGCGAGATGGAGAGCCAACATGCAAGGATGGATGAAGGGTTAGGGAAGGCTAGGATTGAAAGAGAGGGAAGCACTGTCAATTTGTGGTGACTGATCAGGAAAGTACTATACATACTTCATAAATTCTTTTTTAAAAAATTGGTACTATTCATAGATTCACCTAAAGTAATGGCTAATATTTGCCAATTTATGGCCGACATGTAGTAACCCTAAAGTGGTTTAATACTTGTCTAACTCTCAAAATGTGTCCAACTTAGCATAAAATAGTCAACCACAATCCTCCACCATGACAATCCAACAACATCTCATCCCTTCTACATGAAGAAAAAATCAGCAAATCATGTGACTTAGGGCATAGACAACCCAAATCCAAGCCACCAATCTAAATATGCATCAATAATGAAATATCAATGGGCAAAGACAATCCATAACCAAGTTATAAATGCAACCTATAATTATAGACTGCTTACAACACTAAACAGCTTGTAGATTCAACAAGTCATCATACATATCTAAACCAAATACTAATAACCATATCATTATGAGACCAATCTAAATATTGAACTAAGTATACAATGACATCAAATATTAAATCTCTAATGCCATAAACTCACAATGTTACCATAGTCAAAATATATCTATAAATTGTTCAGATCAATATATCACCAAATAAACCATGCCAAACCTACACTAAATCTAAACCAATGTGTAGAGCTCTCCAAGAGTTTTTATTGACTACTCGAAGTCCAAAATCTAACTCCATATGTCTAAGTTATGCTCTAATTTGTGTTCAAAATAAATAACATTTGATTTTAGGGCTCTTAAAACTAGAAAAAAATGTCAAAATCATAGAACCAAAACTACACCACGTTGTAGTACTCTAAATTAGGTTTCCAATGCTTGTAAGAAGTCTAAAATGTGATATCCTGAGAGAAAGTTATGGTTGTTTTACTATGATA
Source organism: Cupressus sempervirens (assembly GCA_028749045.1). NCBI lineage: Eukaryota > Viridiplantae > Streptophyta > Pinopsida > Cupressales > Cupressaceae > Cupressus > Cupressus sempervirens. The sequence goes on along the minus strand of CM053788.1, from coordinate 156,212,326 downwards.
GTCTTTTTACCATTTTCATTGCAATTTTTTTTATTTTTTTGTGATGAAAATTTTGACAGATTAAATTTGATAGCCATCATGGGCTGAAACTAAAAAACTCTTTCATTTCTTCTGAACAAGGCCAAACTAGGGCATATTATATATCAAAATTTATGAAAATGTCGACCCGAATCCAATGGTGAAGTTTGTTTTTACCCAGGAGGTTATTTCTACAAGCTACCCCTAAAACCCTCATTTAAATGAAACATTCAAAAAACTCTTTTGTCCAACAATTTCACATGCCCAAATCTTTTAACATCCCATCATAATAGCAAACCCAAAACCTTCAAATCTACAATAAAAACTCATATATCTTGCCCTTTCTTTTATCCTCTCATGCATTCTCATGGATTCAATCTAGGGTTACAATAATAAAACCATTGTCTACTTTAAGAGGTTGGATGATGATAGCTACATTATTTTATGTTTATATGTTGATGATATGCTTGTGGCTGGGTCAAACATGGATCACATTAAGGGGATAAAATGCCAATTGGCACATGCATTTTCTATGAAGGATTTGGGGGTAGCAAAATAAATCCTTAGTGTGAAGATTTGTTGAGATAGGAAGAACAAAACATTGACGCTCTCTCAAGCTAATTATGTTGAGAAGGTGTTGCAATATTTCTCTATGGAGAATGCTAAAGCTATTAGCACACCTTTACCTAGTCATTTGAAGTAGACTAAGGATATGTGTCTTAAGACACAAGAAGAGGAGGATCAGATGTCCAAGGTACCCTATTCTTTAGCTATAGGAAGTTTGATGTATGCTATGGTATGTACTAGGCTAGTTATTGCACATGCAGTGAGAGTCATTAGCAGGCATATGTGTCATCCAAGAATTGAGCATTGGAATGCTGTGAAATGGATTCTCAAATATTTGAGAGGAACAACCAATAAGTGTTTACACTTTAGGGGCTCTACTACTGATTTGCAGGGCTATGTTGACTTAGATTTGGCAAGGGATATTGATACCAGGTAGAGTATTACAGGTTATCTCTTTACTATTGGTGGGATAGCTGTGAGCTAGGTTTCTAGGTTATAGAAGGTTAATGCTTTATCTACTACAGAGGTAAAGTATGTAGCTACTACAGAGGCAGCCAAGGAGATGATATGGCTTTAGTTCTTCTTGGAAGAATTGGGACATCCTCAGAAGCATAATTATTTGTTCACAAATAGTCAGAGTGCCATTCATCTTGCAAAGAATTTAGCTCTACATTCAAAGACCAAACACATATAGTTGTGGTACCATTTGATTTAGTCAGTTTTGGAGGATGAACAATTAAAGCTAGAGAAGATACATACAAATGATAATCTAATAGATATGTTGACAAAGGTAGTAACAAGGGAGAAGCTAAACTCCTCTTCAGCTTTGGTTGGTCTTCTAGACTGAACATGAATAAAAGAACAGTAGATTCTAGGGTCGTTTGATCCAGTGGGAGCCTCATGGAGTAGCGACATCGCTACAAGATCAGTCTCCAAGTGGAAGATTGTTGTTTAGTGTGTGGAGCCTGATCAATCCCCAAGTGGGAGATTGTTAGTTTATGGTGACTGATCAGGAAAGTACTATACATATTTCATATATTTCTTGTGGTGACTGATCAGGAAAGTGGTTTAATACTTGTATAAAAGGGCTTAGGGTTAGGGTTGTTTTATAGTTGTGATGCAAAATTAGTTCTTGTGGTGGTATTGAGCTGTAAAGAATTATGGATTGTAATTAGATTGTAATCACTGGATTGTAATAATATCGGACTTGCTGTTACATAGCCCAAGGATTGGGTGAACCACATTAAATCTTGGTGTCTTGTGTTCTTTTCTATGTGATATATTATTTTTTGTTATTGGTTATATTTACATGTAATTGTTATTTTATGTTCATGGCTTAATCCTAACAAGCACATGGATTGTGCTTTCTCAATTCCATTTGGATAAGAGAAGAAGGTCAAAATGGGTGGTCAAAGGGAGTTATGAGGGAGAAGGATTGTAGAAGAGGGATGTAAGAGACCTTAAAGAGTCATTAATGCATGTAAGAGTGTTAAAGTCTTTTGGATGGGAATGTAAGAGGGATAGGATAGAAGTTTGACTTTATTTTGGTTTAGGATTTCTTAACCCTTGGTTAAAGTTGTGCACATGCTTAGGGAAGGGATTATACTTAGCTTAGGAGGGAATTAGGATACAAGTGGCATGTTAGAGGGATGCAAGTAGGCTAGCACTTATGAGGTGGGTTAATTAGTTGGCTAAGAAAGGTTAGCATGGTTGAATGGGTTGGATTTAGCTAATGATAGGGATTTAGGAATAGTTAGAGGTTGGGAATTTGATTCAAATGATTTATTAAATCAAAGGAATTTTTAGGATTAAATTAAATAGAATACTAAAAATGTATGCTATTAGATTTAGTGTATGCTATTAGGGAGTGGTTGTAGGAACATTATGGGTTTTAACTTTGTTTGTAGGTTTACAAATGTCAATCCAGACAACACATTCCCAACCACCTCGCCATTTTTTACATAGAAAAACCTCAAAAAGTTATTTTTTCTCAATCCTGTAGTTGTGAGTTTAAGGGAAACTAATTTCAAGAGTGCAAATTCATGAAGGTAAGATCACTTTTTATATCTTATTCTCTCTATCACATGGCCATTTCTCTTGTTTGTGTCCTCTTGTTTTGTTCTCATCCTCACTCTATTCAAAAGATTGCTTGTATGTGCTTGTAGGTTTGCATATACTACTTGCAAGATTGCTTTGTATTAAAAACCTAGAGACAATAATTGTAACCTATTTCCTCTCCTCAAACTCATGATTAAACTCTTCGGTAGAAATGTTTATTATATTTGTAGGGCTGCTAGTTGGTGGGTTTTTTCTATAAATAGTTCATTTGTGGCTCATTTTTATTATTTTTCTTGTCAATTTTTAGACAACATTCCTACCAATTTGACTATATTCTCCCATTGCGAGATCACCTAGTGACTAATTAGTATCATTGTCTCTTAGACTTATCTATTTTGAGACTATTTTGTAGGTGTTATCTGCAGGTTTCTCATAATTAAGTTATGCTTTAGGAATTAAACTTTCATGTTATAATCATTGTCTCACTAAATCACACTTATATTTTGGGTCTAAAATAAATCTCATCAAATCTTGAATGTTAAAAGGCCAATAAACTAATGCTATGCTTCACACCTCAAATTTGGAACTAAAATGCATCTAGCTTCCAAAATGTAGTTTTAGATCTATTGGGCATGCTAAAAACCAAAAATTAAATATGAAAGGAGAAAATATTTTAGCCTATTGATTAGTTTGGTGTTCATCATGCTTATACACATTATATCATGTCTGCCTAATGTGTTGGTCATCCTTGTGCAGCCATCATGTCTGCTCACCCAAAGCTCACAAATTGTAATATGTCACTATGAATATGAGTTGTTACTCATTTTTGCCCTCCTAGACCCTCTTATAGTCCCTGCATGGCACCCTACTTCCCCATCCTCCACCTCCAGTAATCCCTTTTACCCTAGCCCTATTAAGTTCTGCAATTTTACTCATAATTTTAACCATTTTTTCTCCTATCCACCTTTTTCTTCTCACCCTAGCTTGTTGTACCTTTTTCAAGAAGAGCTTAACAAGAATTGTTATTACAAAGTGAGCTCCCAGCTTGATACCAAATCCCTCCAAGAACAAGAAGTCCAAAACAACTAAGTGCAAAGACAAGGTCTTGAACTCCTTTTCTTGGCACTGCTCCTCGCTCTGAAGACTCCAAAGTTCACTCCTCAAGTGACCTCCAAAATCTTTGCCCATCCATGATGAATGAGCAATGCATAAGGCCTCCTTAAATAGTAGAGCACCTTGGGTGAAGTTTCAAGATTTGAGCATTGGTAAGATAGGTCCTATCCTATCTTGTTGCAAACTCCAATGTAAGCAAGCATGATTAACGGCTAAGGGGTACATCCTATACCAAACCCATTATGAAATAGAGGCCAACTATGAGACTAATGTATTTTGGCAATAGCTCGCATGGCTCAAGTGGTTACAACATTGCCCGATAAAACTTAAAACACCCAACCCAATGCATTCTCCAAGGTGCAACAACTTGCACTAAGCTACCTTAGCAAAGTGATCAAGTTGTCGATATAAAGAAGAATAATGAAATGTCTAGTTAGCTAGTTCTAAAAAAGACAAATAAGGGGCCAAGTCAGCCTAGATTGTAGGTCTATTATATCCTCCCCCACTCAACTAGTGGTGACATCCCAAAGCCTATGTCGCTTGCTTGCACTAGGAGGTTCAGTTTGTTGTGAATCAGTTTTGTCAGTTGGGGTTCCTCTCCTAAGGAAGCCTATCTCCATTTCTAAAAGCATGACAAAAAATTGTCCCATCTTCTCTTGGCCTCATCAATGTTGAAGGTTCCAATTCTTTCAAAAGTTTTCCTACCAATTGACTTTCTTGATTGTCCAAGTTAGGGATGAATCCTCTCACTGATCTCTACTAGGAATAGATTCGAGTGAAACTTCTATCTCAGATCCTATTTCATCTAACTATTGTGCCACTCTATGAATTACCAATGCTAGATATGCCAATCTATTACATAGGCAATTGTTTGATGCTTTCTCCAAGTCCTCTCAAGTCCATTCATCGAGTGCCAAAGAACACTATCTAAAAATACTTGAAACATTTGTCCCTTCTCTAGGGTACACTACATCAATGTTGTCACCAAGATAGAATAGATCATTGTAAGAGATTTCTTGTCTAAATTCCCAATTGTCCAAAATTTTGTCCATATGAAAGGGTTCTCCTAGATCACAAAATTCTAAGACCTCGATGATGTCAAACTTAAGCTTTTTTATATTGCCTCCATGAAGTTAAAACATGATAAGGATAAGGTAAGGGTCCACAGGGATGATGCCTTGAGATGTGCCATGGAGTGAATCCCTTACCACTATCTCATTGTACTCCTTTGTTCCTTCTTCATAATCCTCATTTTCATCCCTCAATAGCCTTATAAAATTTAGTTCCATCCTTGGCCTAATTGGAGATAAACTTGTTTCCACAGGTATTTTATTCGAAATCATTTCTTCACTATCTAGGTGAGTCTCATGATGCTCGGTCGAATCTACCCAAATTTAACTAGCTATAGTTTTGTGATAAGGTAGAGCTACCATGTTAAAGAGTCTATTGTACATTAAGTCTATTCTCTCTTATCCCTTCCAAGAAATCATTAAATGGTTGTGCCATAGTACTACTACCTAAATATTGTCTCAATCTTGCAAATCTGCCCCATAAGATTTCACTCACTCCAATGATGAGATCTGTCTAATCTCCTCCCATTCTTTAAATATGGCTTTTTTCCATGCAATGTTAACTAGGTTGGCTATAGAGTGATGAATTCAGATGTCAATACCTCCTTTTTGAGTCAAGCCAACACTTGTATATCTGCCAATGCAATTGTCAAGATGTTCTCCCCAAAGACTTGTGGTCTATCCAATTCTATTAAACCTATGTAACATTCGACCTATTGTCTCCATTTTGTTGATTTCTCTCAACTCTAACATTGTTTTTGCTTCTGGCTCCTCAAATATGACTCTTATCTACAAAGAGTCATTTAGATCAGCTATGTACCATTTCCTTGGGTCGTCAAATTGTTTAAGTGTGTAACTATAGTCAAAGTGTTCCAACCTCTACCCAAGTGATTCCTCATCAATAATACTCATTCTTTTAGAGTGTATATCCCATGATTTTTTGATCCTTGGCATAGACTCAACCTATTTCTTAGCTAATGTCTTTTCGAATGGTTTCCAAGCTTTATTAACCTTCAACTTTCTCAATTTTGACCCAATCTCTTTATGTAAAACAATCTATCTTGAGAGTGGCAATTCCTCCTCCCATGCAAACAAACACTTTTCCTTCTTGACATATAAGTCGTACAACTTCAATAACCTAAACACCTCCCTTAGATGTTCTGTGTGTTACACTATGTTCCTGTTGTACACTAAGATATCATCCAAGTAGACAACCACGCATTGATCCAAAACTAATTGAAACACATCATTCATCAAAGTGTTGAACATCAATGGGCTATTTGTTAAACTAAAGGGCATCACCATAAACTCATAGCTTCCATACCAAGTAGTTATAGCCATCTTCTCCTTGTTGCGCAATGCAATCCTAATTTGGTAATAACCCTATCACAAATCTAACTTGCTAAACTCCCTTGGATCCACTAAGTCGTTGAAACTATTTGTGATGAGAGGGAGTGGATATTTGATCTTGATTGTCAACTTGTTCGACCCTCTATAGTCCATGCAAAGCTTGAGTGTCATTTCCTTCTTGCGCTAAAAAAAGATCGATGTAGCATAGGGTGATCTAGATAGTAGAAGATAGCAAGCCACAACAAGTTCTGTCAACTACTTCTTGAACTCAATCATCTCAGGTCTAGAGAGGTGATATAGAGCTTTTGCAAGTGGCCTAGCTCCTTCCTTTAGTTCAATCCTATGATCCACATGTCTTTTTGCTTGTAACATAGATGGTAATTTGTCCAACATGAGCTCAGCATACTCTGGTAGAACATCTTAGACTGCTGATTCATTGGAAGTCCCAAATGGCTCATCTTTGTCCCAGCCTCTAAGCAATGTGCCTAAGTATAGCTCATCTTGATCAACCTTGCTTATCTTTTTTGCACTTAGCACACTTAGGACTTGTTCACAAACACTATTTTCCACCATAGGTATCAAACATGATTGTGTCAGATCAAGTACTAAGATAAAACTCAAATGCAGCACCACTGCTACTGATGTCATCCTTAGCAACTTCTATCCTAAGATAAGATCGACTCACTCATATCAATGGTAATGATGTCAACCATCCCCTACCAAGGTCCCACTTGAATGATCTCCTTCTATATTTCACCATCTATCTTCCTTGTTGATGCTATGATTGCCTTTTAGTGAGTAGTGGTTTCTTCCATCTTGAGGCCCAACTCTTTGCCTACCTCACCAATATGTAATTGTGTGTTGCCCCTAAGTCTACCATGGCTATTACCTTCTTCCCTCCAAAGAAGACCTCTAAGTAGCATAACTCATATTTATCGATATGGGATGCACTAGATGGGTCATGCATTGAGCTGAGGAGTTGGAAGGTGCTCATTCTAGGCATCTTCACTTCCTCACTTAAGATAGTGTTGATCCTACTCATGTTCAAACATTCCTTCACCCAGTGGTCAGTCTTGTTGCAAATGAAGCAACCAAATTTTTTATTTTTTTCTTTTCCAAGGTTGTCTCCTTTTTCTTGGTGTTGCCATTCCCATTTCCCTTATTAGCTTTCTTCTTGCCTTTGTGATCATCATAATGGTTTGGAGTAGATTCCTTATCCTTATCATGTCAATAGAACTTCTTCCCATTGTTCTCTTGTGCTCCTCCAAAGCCTTTGGCCACATCTCCCTTATAGTCAAGTAATCCATCATCCACCATGATCACTTCAGCAAGTGTTTAAACCTTTTGACATCGAATTTCCTCTTGTGCCCAAGGTTGCAAACCCCTAGTGAATAGGAACAATTGCTAAAAATTGTTCAATTTAGTGCATTCTAAGTCCAAAATCTAAAATGATTTGACATAGTCTTAGATTGTGCCAAAATGCTTCAAATTCTCCATATGAGTTTAGATGATCCAATCCAAGTTGCTTGGACAAAAGTTATCATGCAAAGCCTATTTTAGATCAGTCCATGCCTTAATCTCCTTCATAAGTTTTCTAGCACACTTGTTGGACTAATGTGTATGCCACCATAACTTAGCACTCCTAGTCAAATGAGCCACAACCTCTTTGACTTGAGCCCCAGGGCTTAAGTTAGGTGTTCTTGCTAGATATTCTTCCACATCCCAAAAGAAGTTATCCAGGATAGTGTCATCATGATCTCCATTGTACTCTCCAATCGAGGAAGCCTTAGATGCTTGTCCACCACCCTGAACAAGTGAGTGGTAGATCTTCTGAATTTTCTGCAATGAATGGACATTCTCTTTCAAAGTTTTGATCTACTCAACAAGAGTAGACAACTCTACATTTAGTCTTTTTTCCATCCTTTCCTCAATGTTGAATGCCTCCAATGCATCCAATCTCTGATCATGAAGTTAAAGCTAGTCCTTATGCTTAAGGATCCTACTTCAGTTATCCTGGGCCTAAACCTATTCTTATTTAACCTAGTTGTTAGCATCTTCCATGCTTCTGTAAGACCAGATCTACCTTCTATGATCTAATCTCTCCAAGAGCATACTCACTTTGATACTAGCTATCATAGACCTTTGGGAAGTTCCTATATGGCACTGGCTATTCTATGTAGAAAGGTTGAGAAAAAGAGCTCAAATAAAATACCAGACTATGCCTCCCCCTATGCACAAGTGTAGAATGCTTGCAATGTTTCAAATCTGGGTCTCCCAAAGATAAAGTATGCAAATAGATGAAAGAGTCATGGCATCTACAAAGATGCCTTATGAGAGATAATATGGACCAAATATGTATGGTGGGGTGAGCCACCCAAATATCCAATAAGATCAATGTAAACTAGATTACAAGGCAATACTAGATAGGATGTTATGTTTAAAAACACAAATTGCCCCCAAGTATAGCTATGCAAAGAAGAGTTTGACAAGACTCCTAGCTCAATACCAAATGCCTCCAAGAACAAGAAGTCCAAAAACACCAACTGCCAAGACAAGATCTTGCACTCCATTGCTTGGTGTCGCTCCTCACTCCGAAGACTCCAAAGTTCGCTCCTCAAGTGTTTCCAAAATCCTTATCCATAAATGAGAAATACATAAGGCCTTCTTAAATAGTAGAGTGCCTCGGGTGAAGTTCCAAGATCTAACTGTTGGTAAGATAGGTCATGCCCTATCTTGTTGCAAACTCCAATGTAAGCAAGCATAATTAATGGCTAAGGGGTCCTTCCTATACTAAACTCATTATGAAATAGGGCCCAAGTATGAGACCAATGCATTTTGGTAATAGCCTGCATGGCTCAAGTAGTTACAACATTGCCCAATGAAACTTTAAACACCCAACCTAATGCATTCTCCAAGATGCAATGACCTACACTAAGCTACCTTAGCAAAATGATCAAAAGATCAAGTCACTGAGATTAAGAAGGACAATGAAATGTCCAATTAGCCAATTTTAAACAAGACAAATAAGGGGCCAAGGTTTCCTAGACTACAGTTCTATTACATCCTCCCCCACTCAACTAGTGGTGGTGTCCCTATGCCTGCATTGCCTAATCGCACTAGGAGGTTCAATTTTTAGTGAATTAGTTATGTTGATTGGGGTTCCTCTCCTAAAGGAACTCTATAAATATCTCTTTATCTCACCACAAAGTCTCACTATGTTCCTACGCTACAATTTCTTGACCCTATCCATCGAATACGACCAAGAATTCTATGATTCCACATTTTCCTCCACCTCAGACTTTCATAGCAAGTACTTATGTCAGTCATTGATTTGGATTGTCCAACACATTGGTAGGTCCCTTGCTCAAAATGTTTCTCACTAAGTCTTCTTCCTCTAGGTAGTGAGGTTTTAGATAAGAAACATGAAAGACTAGATGTACCTTCATGTGTAGGGGTAAGTTGATATTGTACGCTACATGACTGAGTTTTTGAACCACCTCAAAGGGGCTATCCCAATGTCTCACCATTGATGCACTCAATCCTTTTAGAGCTTTGAATTGATTATGATCTATCTATAACATAACTTTGTCCCCAACTTTGAATTCAACTTTTTGCCTATGTTTGTCAACAATTTTCTTCATTCTATTGGAAGCTTGTGTTTAATGATAATGCACCAGATCAACTCTTTCATTCCAACTTGAAAGGAGTTATGTTGCTTCCTTATGTAGACCTTGATATCCTAGTAAGATAGTGTGGGGCATAATTGGTTGTTGCCCTAATGGTAACTCGAATGGACTGTATTGGGAAGATTCACTTTTTTGTAGATTGTAAGAGAACTGTGCTACATCTAGTAGTCTGGGCCAATTTCTTTGATCCAATGCCATGAAGTGCCTTAAGTAATCTTCAAGGATACCATTTATCCTCTCTTTTGTCCATTAGTTTGGGGATGAAAGCTTGAGCTCATCAATAACTAGGTACCAATGATTTCAAATAATTTCTACCAGAATGTTGAAGTGAACCATGGATCTTTGTCACTCACTATGTTTAATGGTATGCCCCAATATTTAATCACATGTTTGAAAAATAGCTTTGTCACATCCTTATTTGAACAAGGGGTCTTGCATGCTATGAAAGTAGCATATTTACTAAATCTATCCACTACAACCATGATACTTGAATAATAGTCAACATTGGGTAACTATGTAATGAAGTCCATACTTATACTTTCCCAAGGACAGATAGGTACTAGTAGTGATCTAAGTAGTCCTTCTAGTTCTCTCCTAATAGCTTTATCTTGCTGACAAATAAGACATGTCTGAGCATACTTCTCAACATCATCTCACTCTCTCAAGCAACACCATTGTTCACTTTTGTCCAGGGTGTCCTACCCATACTGAGTCATGGCACTCCTTGAGCACTTCCTTATGAACTTCTCCCAACTTGGTAATATAGACTTTAGTAGAGGAGTAATAAAGAATTCCATCACAATTTGTAAATTTTTAGGTTCATCCTGCCTAAACTTGTAACACAATCTGCCATGCCTGGGAGTCATTCTCCAATCCTTCTTTGATCTTCTCAATCAATTCATCGAATAAAGTTACCTAACTCTATCCCATCACCTCTAAAGTGCTAAGCTAGGCTTTTTTGCTAAGAGCATCTGCAACCACATTGTGATAGCCCAAGTTGTACACCATTTTGAAATCAAACTCTACTAAGAATTCCTACCACCTTGCCATCTTTGGGGTAAGTTTAGACTAGGCCTTGAAGTGTGTTAAGTTGATATTGTGTATTTTGACCACAAATGATACCCCTAACAAATAATGCCTCCAAGTTCTTAAATAGTATACAATCGTGGTCATTTATTTTTCATGTGTTGGGTAATTTTGTTCCCAATCATTGAGCTTCTTAGATTCAAAAGCAATAGGATGCCCATCCTGCATTAGAACACCACCCAGAGCAAAATCCAATGCATCGGTCTAAACTTCAAATGGATGTCCATATCGTGGTAAAGCTAGAACTAGCTCCTCAGTTAACTTTGCATTTAACAAGTCAAATAAAGCTTGTTAATTTTCACACATATCCAATTTGTGTCTTTCTTTAATAGGTTGGATAATGGAGCATCAATTTTTGAATAGCCCTCAACAAATTTCCTATAATAATTTGCTAGACCAAGAAATTTCCTTACTTTGTGGATATTGTGGAGTGATTTCCAACCATGAATAGTTGATAACTTCTCTAGATCTGGTCTAATATGTCCATGTTCAACAATGTGTCCTAGAAATGGAACCTCCTCCTATGCAAACAAGCACTTTTCCTTCTTCATATATAAATTGTGCAACTTCAACAACCTTAACACTTCCCTTAGATGTTCTTTGTATTTTTCTATGTTCCTTTTGTACACTAAGATATCATCCAAATAGACAACCACACATCGATCCAAAAGTGATTGGAACACATCATTCATCAAACTGTTGAACATCGCAGGGGTGTTTGTTAAACCAAAGGGAATCACCATAAACTTGTAGCTTCCATACCAAGTAGTTATAGCCATCTTCTCCTCGTTGCCCCACACAATATTGATTTGGTAATAACCCTGTCACAAATCCAACTTGCTAAACACCCTTGCATCTGCTAAGTGGTAAAAACTATCTGCAATGAGGGAGATTAGATATTTTATCTTGATTGTCAACTTTTTTAATGCTCTATAGTCCACACAAAGCCTAAGTGTCCCTTCCTTCTTGCACTGAAACAAGATTGGTGTAGCATAGGGTGATCTAGATGGTCAAAGATAGCCAACCCCAACAAGTTATATCAATTGCTTCTTTAACCCGATCATCTCAGGTCTAGAGAGGTGATATGAAACTTTTGGAGTTGGCCTAGCTCCTTCCTCTAGTTCAATGCTATGATCCACATGTCTTTGTGGTGGTAACATGAATGGAAATTTGTCAGGCATGAGCTCTACATACTTTAGTAAAACATCTTGGACCACTGATTCATTGGAAGTCCTAGGTGACTCCTCTTTGTCCCAACCTCCAAGCAATGTAGTTAAGTATAGCTCATCCTGATCAACCTTGCCTATTTGTTTTGCATTTACCACACTTAGGACTTGTTCACAAACCCTGACCATAGGTATCAAACACTGTCATGTTAGATCAAGCACTAAGATACAACTCAAGTGCAGCACCACTGCTACTAATGCCATCCTTAGGAACTCTTTTCCTAGGATAAGATCGAACTCAGTCATATCAATAGCAACCATGTCAACTATCCCTTGCCAAGGACTCACTTGAATGATCTCCTTTCAGATTTCACCATCTACCTTCCCTGCTAGTGTTATGATTTCCTTATAGTGAGTCATCATTTCTTCCATCTTGAGGCCTAACTTCTTTTCTTGCTTTATAGATATGTAGTTATGTGTTGCCCCAAAGTCTACCATGGCCAATACCTTCTTCCCTCCAAAGAAGACCTCTAAGTAGCATAACTCATGTTTATTGGTATGGGATGTACTAGATGGGTTGTGCATCAAGCTAAGGAGTTACAAGGTGCTCGTTTTGGGCATCTTCACTTCCTCACTTAAGATAGCACTGATCCTACTTCTATCTAGACATTCCTTTGTCCAATGATCAATCTTGTTACAAATGAAGCAACCCAAGTTTTTGGTTCTGTTTCTTTTTTGGGGTTGTCTCCTTTTTCTTGGTGTTGACCTTCCCATTTGGTTTATTAGCTTTCTTCTTGCCTTTGTGATCGCCATCATGGTTTGGAGTAGATTCCTTCTTCTTATCATGTCATCAGAACTTCTTCCCATTGTTCTCACATGCTCCTCCAAAGCCTTTGGTCATGTCTCCCTTATAGTCAAGTAATTTGTTAGCCACCATGATCACTTTAGCAAGTGTTTGAACCTTTTGATGCCAAATTTCCTCTTGTGCCCAAGGTCACAAACCCCTAGTGAATAGGAACAATAGCTCAAAATCATTTAGTGCACTCCAAGTCTAAAATCTTAAATACTTTGACATAGTCTCAGATTGTGCAAGAATGCTTCAAATTCTCCATGTGAGTTCAGATGATCCAATCTGAGTTGTCTGGATGGAATTGAGAATGCAAAGCCTATTTTAGATCAGCCCATGCCTTAATCTACTTCATAGGTTTTCCAGCATGCTCATCGGCCTAATGTGTACACTACCATAACTTAGCACACCCAGTCAAATGAGCTGCAACCTCCTTGACTTGAGCCTTAGGGCTTAAGTTAGGTGTTCCTACTAGATATTCTTCCACATCCCAAAAGAAGTTATCCAATATAGTTTCATCATGATCTCCATCATACACTCCAATTTGGGAAGCCTTAGATGCTTGTCTCCCATCCTAAATAAGTGAATGGTAGATCTTCTAACTTTCCTACAATAAATAGACATTCTCTTTCAAAGAGTCAATCTACTCAACAAGAGTAGACATCTCCGTGTTGAGTCTTTTGTCCATCCTTTCCTCAAGGTCAAATTCCTCTAATGCATCCAATCTTCGATCATGAAGTTGAAGCCAGTCCTTATGCTTAAGGCTCCTACTTTAGTTATCTTGGGTCTAAACCTATTCTAATTTAGCCTAACTATCAGCATCTTCCATGCTTTTGCTTGAACAAATCTACCTTCTACTATCCAATCTCTCCAAGATCAGACTCACTCTAGTACCAACTATCAAGGACCTTTGGGAAGTGCCCATGTGGCACTAGTTATTCTATGTGGAATGGTTGAACAAAAGAGCTCAAATAGAAAACTAGACTATGCCTCCCCTTATGCACAAGTGTAGAATGCTTGCAATGTTATAGATCTAGGTCTCCCAAAAGATAAAGTATGCAAAGAGATCAAACAAACATGGCATATGCAATGATGTCTTATGCAAGATAACATGGACCAAATATGTATGGTGGGGTGAACTCCCCAAATATCCAATAAGATCAATGTAAACTAGATTACAAGGCAATACTGGATAGGATGCTATGAATAAAAACATAGATTGCCCCCAAGTATGGATATGCCAAGAAGAGCTTAAAAAGAACCATTATTATAAAGTGAGCTCCCAACTCGATATTAAATGCCTCTAAGAACAAGAAGTCCAAAACAACTAAGTGCCAAGATAAGATCATGCACTCCTTTGCTTGGCACTGTTCCTCACTCCAAAGACTCCAAATTTTGTTCCTCAAGTGATCTCTAAAATCCTTGTACATTCATGATGAATGAGCAATGCATAAGGCCTCCATAAATAGTAGAGCACCTCAAGTGAAGTTCCAAGATCTGACCATTGGTAAGATAGGTCCTTCCCTATCCTATTGCAAACTCCAATGTAAGCAAGCATGAGTAATGGCTAAGGGGTATGTCCTATACTAAACACATTATGAAATAGGGCCCAACTATGAGAACAATGATTTTCAGTAATAGCCTGCATGGCTCAAGTGGTTACAACATTTCCTAATGAAACTTAAAACACCCAACCCAATGCATTTCCCAAGGTACAATGACTTGCACTAAATTTCCTTAACAAAGTGATCAAGTCCCTCAGATAAAGAAGAACAATGAAATGTCCAGTTAGCCAATTCTAAATAAGACAAATAAGGGGCCAAGTCAGCCTAGACTACAAGTCTGGGTTTAATCAGCCTACTCAACTAGTGGCAGTATCTCGATGTCTATGTTGCCTGCTCACACGAGGAGGTTCAGTGTTTTTTGTGAATTAGTTATGCCAGTTGGGGTTCCTCTCCTAAAGAAGCCTATCTCCATCCCTGAAAGCATTACCAAATGTTGTCTCATATTCTCTTGGCCTCATCAATGCTAAAGGTTCCAATTCATCCCAAAGTTATACTACCTATTGACACCTTTCTAATGTGTCATGCATCCAAACATAGAGATTGTCTAACATAGTATCATTTTCTAAGAGTTGAGGTTGCATAGAAGTGTGTTCACCCCAAGTGTCCACAATTTGATTTTGATGCCAACCTTCACCAAAATTGATATAGTTGGGATAATATTCTCCTTCTTGGTGAACTAAATCATAATTAGTTAGGAGGTGTCTAGGTACTATAGATCTTAAAGGTGGAGAATGTCAAACAATATCATCAAGTGCTATTGTATCAGCTTGCTCGGTTGTCCAAGTTAGGGATGAATCCTCCTGCCGATCTCTACTAGGACTAGATCCTAGTGAAACCTATGTCTCAAATCTTGTTTTGTCTAACCATTGTGCTGCTCCAAAAATTACCAATATTAGATACATGAATCTCTTATGTAGGTAATCATTCAGTGCTTCCTCCAAGTCCTCCCAAGTCCATCCGTTGAGTGCCAAAGAACACTGTTTGAAAATAATTGAAACATCTATCCCTTCTCTAGGGTACACTACATCAATTTTGTCACCAAGATAGAATAGATCATAGTAAAATATTTCTCCTCTAAATTCCCAATTGTCCATAATTTTGTCCATATTGAAGGGTTCTCCTAGTTCACAAAATTATGGACCTTAATGATCTCAAACTTAAGCTCTGTTATATCATCTCCATGATGTCAGAACATGATAGGGATAAGATAAGGGTCCACAAGGATGATGCTTTGAGATGTGCCACAAAATGAATTGCTTACCACTATCTCATCATACTCCTTTATTCCTTCTTCATAATCTTCATTTTCATCCCTTAATAGCCTTATAAAATTATGTTCCAACTTTGGCCTAATTGGAGATAAACTTGGTTCCACAAGTATTTCATCTAGAATTATTTATTTATTATCCAAGTGAGTCTTATGATGCTCGGTAGCTCTACCCAAAGTTGACTAGCTATGGTTCTATGATAAGGTAGAACTGCCATGTTAGAGAGCTTGTTGCTCATTGAGTCCATTCTCTCTCATTCCTTCCAAGAAATTGTTAAATGGCTTTGTCGTAGTACTACTTGAATACATTCCCAATCTCATGAATCCATACCATAAGATTTCACTCACTTCAATGATGAGATCTATCTTATCTCCTCACATTCTTTAAATATGGCTCTTCTCTATTGAGTGTTAACTAAGTTGGCTATAGAGTGATGAATTTGGGTATCAATACTTCCTTTTTAAGTCAAGGTGACACTTGTATATCTGCCAATGCAACTATTGAGTTGTTCTCCCCAAAGACTTATGGCCTATCTAATTCTATTTTAACCTGTGTAACATTGGACCTATTGTCTCCATTTTGCCAATTTCTCTCAACTCTAACACTATTTTTGCTTTTGACTCGTCAAATATGACTCTTATCTACAAAGAGTCATTTAGAGTAGCTATGTACTATTTCCTTGGGTCATTGAACTATTTAAGTGTATAATTATAGTCAAAGTGTTCCAATCTCTACCCAGGTGACTCCTCATCAATAATACTCATTCTTTCAAAGTGTATATCCCATGATCCTATGATCCTTGGTGTAGACTCAACCTCTTTCTTAGTTAATGTCTTGTTGAATGATTTTTGAGCTTTATTAACCTTCAACTTTCTCATCTTTAACCTTATCTCTTTATGTCCAACAATCTATCTTGAGAGTAGTAATTCTTCCTATGCAAACAAGCATTGTTCCTTCTTGACATATAAGTTGTGCACAACTTCAATAGCCTGAACACCTCCCTTAGATGTTCCTTGTGTTTCACTATGTTCCTTTTTATACACTAGGATATCATCCAAATAGACAACCATGCATCAATCCAAAAGTGGTCGAAACACATCATTCATCAAAGTGTTGAACATTGCAGGGGTGTTTGTTAAACCAAAGGGCATCACCATAAACTCGTAGCTTCCATACCAAGTAGTTAGAGCCATCTTCTCCTTGTCGCTCGACGCAATCATAATCTGTAATAACCCTATCACAAATCCAACTTACTAAACACCCTTGCATCCACTAAGTGATCAAAACTATCTGTGATCAGGGGGAGTTGATATTTGTTTTTTATCGTCAACTTGTTCAATGTTCTATAGTCCACACAAAGCCTGAGTGTCCCTTCCTTCTTGCGTTGAAACAAGACTAGTATGGCATAGGGTGATCTAGATGGTTGAAGATAGCTAGCCTCAACAAGTTATATCAACTATTTCTTTAACACGATCATCTTAGGTCCAGAGATACAGTACAAAACTTTTGTAGGTGGCCTAGCTCCTTCTTCTAGTTCAATCCTATGATCCACATGTCTTTGTGGTGGTAACACAGATGGTAATTTTTCAGGAAAGAGCTTGGCATACTCTAGTAGAAATATTAGACTATTGATTCATTGGAAGTCCCAAGTGACTCCTCTTCATCCTAGCCTCTAAGCAATATGGCTAAGTATAGCTCATCTTGATCAAACTTGCTTATCTTTTTTGAGCTTAGCGCACTTAGCACTTGTTCACAAACCTATTTTTCATCATAGGTATCAAACTTGGTCATTGCAGATCAAGCCCTAATATACAACTCAAGTGTGGCACCACTGTTGCTAACACCGTCCCTAGGAACTCCTATCCTAGGATAAGATTGACTTACTCATATCGATGGCAACCATGTCAACTGTCCCCTGCCAAGGTCCCACTCAAATGATCTCCTTCCAGATTTCACCATCTATATTCCTTGTTGGTATTGTAACTGCCTTGTAGTGAGTCATCATTTCTTCCATCTTGAGGCCTAATTTATTTGCCTACCTCACCGATATGTAATTGTGTGTTGCCCCCCAAGTCTACCATGGCCATTCCATTCTTCCCTCAAAAGAAGATGTCCAAGTAGCATAACTCATGTTTATCAGTACAAGATGCACTAGATAGGTCATGTATTGAGCTAAGGAGTTGCAAGGTGCTCATTCTGGGCATCTTCACTTCCTTACTTAAGATAGCACAAATCTTGCTCCTATCTAGACATTCCTTTGCATAGTGATCAATTTTGTTACAAATGAAGCAACCCAAGTTTTGGTTCTTTTTCTTTTCTGGGGCAATCTCCTTTTTCTTGGTGTTGTCCTTCTCATTTGTCTTATTAGCTTTCTTCTTTCCTTTGTGATCATCATCATGGTTTGTACTAGATTCCTTCTTCTTATCATGTTAGTGGAACTTCTTCCCATTATTCTCACAGGCTCCTCCAAAGCCTTTGGCCACATCTCCCTTATAGTCGAGTAGTCCATCAACCACTATGATCACTTTGGAAAGTGATTGAACCTTTTTATGCCAAATTTCCTCTTGTGCCCAAGGTTGCAAACCCCTAGTGAATAGGAACAATTGCTCAAAATTTTTCAACTCGGTGCATTCCTTGTACAAAATCAAAAATGTTTTGACATAGTCTTGGATTGTGCCAGAATGCTTCAAATTCTCCATACAAGTTTGAATGATCTAATATGAGTTGCCTGGAGAGAATTGATCATCTGAAGCCTACTTTAGATTAGCCCATGCCTTAATCTCCTTCACAGGTTTTCTAGCATGCTCATTGACCTTATGTGTATGCCACCATAACTTAGCACTCCCAATCAAATGAGCTGCAACCTCCTTGAATTGAGCCTCAAGGCTTAAGTTAGGTGTTCCCGCTAGATATTCTTCCACATCCCAAAAGAAGTTATCTAGTGTAGTGTCATCACAATCTCCATTAAACTCTCCAATCTAGGAAGCCTTAGACACTTGTCTGCCACCCTGAATAAGTGAATGGTAGATCGTCTAACTTTCCTACAATGAATGGACATTCTCTTTCAAAGTGTCAATCTGCTCAACAAAAGTAGACAACTCTACATTAAGCCTTTTTTCCATCCTTTCCTCAAGGTCAAATGCCTCTAATGCATCCAATCTCCCATCATGAAGTTAAAGGTAGTCCTTATGCTTAAGGCTTCTACTTTGGTTATCCTAGGCCTGTACCTATTGCAATTTGGCCTGACTGTCAACATCTTCCATGCTTCTGCTTGACCAGATCTACCTTTTATGATCTAATCTCTCCAAGATCATACTTGTTCTGATACCAACTATCATGGACCTTTGGGAAGTGTAGAATGGTTGAGCAAAAGAGCTCAAATAGAATATCAGACTATGTCTCCCCTTATGCACAAGTGTGGAATGCTTGCAATGTTATAGATCTGGGTCTCCCAAAGATAAAGTATGCAAACGGATCAAATAGTCATGGCATATGCAATGATGCCTTATGCAAGATAACACAGACAAATATGTATGGTGAGGTGAACTCCCCAAATATCCAATAAGATCAATGTAAACCAAATTACAAGGCAATACTCAAAAGGACACTATGTTTAAAAGCATAGATCACCCCCAAGTATGGCTATGCCAAGAAGAGCTTGACAAGAACCATTATTACAAAGTGACCTCCCAACTTGATACCAAATGCCTCCAAGAACAAGAAGTCCAACAACTAAGTATCAAGACAAGATCTTGTACTCCTTTGCTTGGCACCGGTCCTCACTTTGAAGACTCCAAAGTTTTCTCCTCAAGTGATCTCTAAAATCCTTGTCCATCCATGATGAATGAGAAATGTGTAAGGCCTCTTTAAATAGTAGAGCACCTCGGGTGAAGTTCCAAGATTTGACCATTGGTAAGATAGGTCCTACCCTATCCTATTGCAAACTCCAATGTAAGCAAGCATGATTAATAGCTAAGAGGTCCATCCTATACTAATCCCATTATGAAATAGGGCCCAACTATGAGACCAATGCATTTTAGCAATAGTCTGCATGGCTCAAGTGATTACAGCATTGCCTGATGAAACTTAAAACACTACAACCTAAAGCATTCTCCAAGGTGCAATAGCTTGCACTAAACTATCTTAGCAAAGTGATCAAGTTGCTAAGATAAAGAAAAACAATGACAAATAAGGGGCCAAATTGGCCTAGACTACAGGTTTGTTACATCTCCCCCCCCCCCACATAATTAGTGGCAGTGTCTTGATGCCTGTACTACTTGCTTGCACTATGAGGTTCAATTTTTTGTGAATCAGTTATGCCAGTTGGGGTTCCTCTCTTGAGGAAGTCTGTCTCCATCCCTAAAAGTGTCACTAACCTCATTTGTTGTTGTGTCATTCCTAACCCCTTACTTTTTGAGATTACTCTTGTTTACTTGTGTAGAGATGACCATCTTGATAGAACTTCCAACCGTCGAGCTTTCTAAGATTTATCCATGATGGAATTCAACCCCTTCATAAACATCTTCAGATGCAACCTACTCGTGTCTATCATTAAATCTAGTAAAATCTAAATACTAGGATACCGAGTCTATCTCATACCCCATAAGTTCATTTCTAGACATGGAGGGATTATTGTTGGAAATGGAAGTCACTCTCCCTTGGTTTGTAGCACTCGATGACCCAGTATTGTTGTGATATTTAAATACCAATTTGTCCCTCATAGGTAAATATGGTGTCAACTCTTGATCAAACCAAATAGAGCCACTTAATCCTCTCGAGCACTGATCAAGTATATCTAAGATGATTGGGAAAATAACATTGTTCACATCATCTTCCTAATCTCCAAGGTAAAACAAATCTCCAAAGTGAATCATTACCACCTATTCCAAAGTTCTTAGGATTCTTGCTTGTCAATCTTGTTCTGGATGTTCTGTGGTGTAACTAACACTACCAAGTGTAAGATTTACTGTGTTATCAGGGAGTCATAAAAAGGTAATCGACACCATATTCAGATTGAATGGAGCACAGCTTGTCTCTATGCCATGAGGTGCTTTTTTTTGCTATTGGGTCCTCTTGTGCTCCATTTGGATCATTTTCCTACTAACATTGTTCACATCATCTTCCTCATCTCCAATGTAAAAAAAATCTCCAAAGTGAATCATGGCCTCTTGATCCTAAGTTCTTGGGATTCTTTCTTGTTGATCTTGTTCTGGATGTTCTGCGGTGTAATTGACACTACCAAGTGTAAGACTTACTGTGTCATTAGGGAGTCATAAAAAGGTGATCGACACCATATTTCAACTAAATGAAGCATGGCTTCTCTGTGCCATGAGGTGCTTCTTCCACTACTGGATCCTCTTGTGCTCCATTTGGATCATATTCCTATTTAGTGATATGTAAGGCACCTAGTTTGCAAGTGTCTCATTCTACTGGTTGTACTTCTATAAGTATTTTACCAAAGATAATTATTATGTCCTCTAAGATTGCATTATCATGTTCTCCCATTGAAAGTTCTGGCCATACCCAACTAGACTTAGACAAGAACCCACATGATAACACTTCTAGATACACGAGTTGATCATTCAAAGGGTTGAGATTCTCTTGTTCATCCCAATTCCACTGAAAAAGAATTTCTTTACAGTCATTTAGCAATTCAACCACATTGGTGCATTCCCCAATTTGCACATTCTCTTCACTACATAGGATCATCAGATCTCTTAATGAGATGGAATTTGTTTCCTTCCATTGATTTGATATGTAGTTAGTTTGGTAGATGTTGGCAAGCTCGGATGTCAGTTGGACGATCCTAAAACCTATGCATAGATGAGTTGATCCCCCTCTTTTCTGCCTAAAGATGTAACTAGTTGTATAGATTTTTTATTTTCCATTAGTTGGATCCATTACAAAATTGGGTTCTTTGAATTATTTATCAAGCAATGTCATTGTTGAAGCAGAGTCCTAAACTAGTGAGATCATTTTGCCAACTCTTCCTAATTTTGACATTGTTGTAAGACTGCAATCTTCTACCTTCTTAGTTCCAAAGGCTACAAGATGTCCATCCTATATTAGAACACTACCAAGAGAGAAATTTGATGCATCAATCTAAACTTCAAATGGATATCCATATTGTGGTAAAGCTAGAACTAGTTCCTCGATTAACTTCATTTTCAACAAGTCAAATGAAGCTTGCCACTTGTCACCCCATTTCTAATTTTTGTCTTTCTTCAATAGGTAGGTAATGGAGTAGAAATTTTTGAATAGCCCTCAACAAATTTCTTGTAATAATTTGCCAGACCAAGGATTTTCCTTACTTCATGGACATTGTGGAGTGGTTCCCAGCTATGAATAGCCAATAACTTCACTGGATCTGGTCTAATCTATCCATGTAGAATAATGTGTCCTAGAAATGGCACCTCCTCCTATGCAAACAAGCATGTTTCCTTCTTGACATATAAGTCATGCAACTTCAATAACCTGAACACCTCCCTTAGATGTTCTTTGTGTTCCACTATGTTCCTATTGTACACTAGGATATCATCCAAATACACAACCACACATCAATCCAAAAGTGATTGAAACACATCATTCATCAAAGTGTTAAATATTGCAAGGGCATTTTTTAAACCAAAGAGCATCACCATAAACTCATAGCTTCCATACCAAGTAGTTATACCCATCTTCTCCTCATCGCCCGGTGCAATCTTGATTTGGTAATAACCTTGTTGCAAATCCAACATGCTAAACACACTTGCATTCACTAAGCGGTCGAAACTATTCGTGATGAGGGGGAGTGGATATTTGTTCTTGATTATCAATTTGTTCACACAAATGCTCTATAGTCCATACAAAGCCTAAGTGTCCCTTCCTTCTTGCACTGAAACAAAACCGGTGCAACATAGGGTGATCTAGACAGTTGAAGATAGCTAGCCCCAACAAGTTCTATCAACTACTTCTTTAACTCAATCATTTCGGGTCTAGAGAGGTGGTACAAATCTTTTGCGGGTGCCCTAGCTCCTTCTTCTAGTTCAATCCTATGAATCCACATGTCTTTGTGGTGGTAACACAGATGGCAATTTGTTTGGCATGAGCTCAGCATACTCTAGTAGAACATCTTGGACCGCTGATTCATTGGAAGTCCCAATTGACTCCTCTTCATCCCAACCTCCAAGCAATGTGGCTAAGTATAGCTCATCCTAATCAACCTTTCTTATTTTTTTTGCACATAGCACACTTAGGACTTGTTCACAAACCTTGTTTTTCACTATAGGTATCAAACATGGTCATGTTGGATCAAGCATTAAGATACAACTCAAGTGGGGCACCACTACTACTAATGTCATCCTTAGTAATTCCTATCTTAGGATAAGATTGAACTCACTCATATCAATGGCAACCATGTCAACTGTCCCTTGCCAAGGTCCCACTCAAATGATCTCCTTTTAGATTTTACCATCTACCTTCCTTGTTGGTGTTGTGGTTGTCTTGTAGTGATTTGTTGTTTCTTCTATCTTAAGGCTCAACTTCTTTGCCTACCTCACCGATATGTAATTGTGCATAGACCCTGAGTCTACCATGGCCATTACCTTCTTCCCTCCAAATAAGACCTCTAAGTAGCATAACTCATGTTATTCGGTACAAGATGCACTAGATAGATCATGCATCAAGCTAAGGAGTTGCAAGGTGCTCATTCCGGGCATCTTCACTTCCTCACTTAAGATAGCACTGATCTTGCTCCTATTTGGACATTCCTTCCTCCAATGATTAGTCTTGTTGCAAATGAAGCAACCCAAGTTTTGGTTCTTTTTCTTGGTGTTGTCCTTCCCATTTGCCTCATTAGCTTTCTTCTTGTCTTTGTGATCGTTGTCATGGTTTGGAGCAGATTCCTTCTTCTTATCATGTCAATGAGACTTCTTCCCATTGTTCTCACATGATCCTCCAAAACCTTTGGTCGTGTCTTCCTTATAGTTGAGTAATCCATCATCCACCATGATCACTTTGGCAAGTGTTTGAACATTTTGGCATCAAATTTCCTCTTGTGCCCAAGGTTCCAAACCCCTAGTGAATAGGAACAATCACTCAAAATTGTTCAACTTAGTGCACTCCAAGTCCAAAATCTAAAATTCTTTGGCATAGTCTCAGATTGTATCAAAATGTTTCAAATTCTCCGTGCAAGTTTGGATGATCCAATCCAAGTTGCCTTGATGGAATTGATCATGCAAAGCCTATTTTAGATGAGCCCATGCCTTAATCTCCTTCACAAGTTTTCCAGCATGCTTGTCAATCTAATGTGTACACCACCATAACTTAGCACTCTGAGTCAAATGAGTAGCAACCTCCTTCACTTGAGCCCTGAGGCTCAAGTGAGGCATTCCCGTTAGATATTCTTCCACATCCCAAAAGAAGTTATCTAGTATAGTGTCATCATGATCTCCATCATACTCTCCAATCTAGGAAGCCTTAGATGCTTGTCTACCACCCTCAATAAGTGAATGGTAGATCTTCTGACTTTCTTGCAATGAACAGATGTTCTCTTTCAAAGTGGCAATGTGTTCAAACAAGAGTAGACAACTCCATGTTTAATCTTTCATCCATCATGTCCTCAAGGTCGAATGCCTCCAATGCATCCAAATCTTCAGTCATGAAGTTGAAGCCAGTCCCTATTCTTAAGACTCCTACTTTAGTTATCTTAGGCCTGAACCTATTCTAATTCAGCTTAACTATCACAATCTCCCATGTTTTTGGTTGACTATATCTGCCTTCCATGATCCAATCTCTCTAAGATTAGACAAAAATTGGAAATGGGGTGACAAGCAGCAAGCTTCATTTGACATTTTAAAAGAAAAGTTAACTAAGGAATAGACTCTAGCTTTACCATGATATGGACAGTCATTTGAAGTTTAGACTGATGTGTTAAATTTTGCTCTAGGTAGTGTTCCAATGTAGGATGGGCATCCTATTGCTTTTTAATCTAGGAAGCTCAAAGATCAGGAATGAAATTACCCAGCGCATGAAAAAGAAATGACCATGTTTGTAAACTATCTAAGAACTTGGAGGCATTATTTGTTGGGGGTACCGTTTATGGTCAAAACAAACAATATCAGCTCAACATACTTTAAGACCCAGTCTAAACTTACCCTAAAGATGGCAAGATGGTAGGAATTCTTAGCGGAGTTCAATTTTGAAATGGTGTACAACTCAAGCTGTCACAATGTGGTTGCAAATGCTCTTAGCAAAAAAGCCCAACTTAGTGCTTTAGAGGTGATGGGACAAAGTCAGGTAACTTTATCTAAAAAATTGATTAAGAAGATCAAAGAAGGACTAGAGAATGACTCCCAAGCATGGTAGATTGTGTTACAAGTTTAGGTAGGATGAATTAGAAAATTTACAATTTGTGACAGAATTCTTTATTACTCCTCTACTCGAGTCTATATTCCCAAGTGGGAAGAAGTTCGTAAGAAAGTGCTCAAGGAGTGCCACGACTCAATATGGCATCCCAGACAAAAGTGAATAATGGCATTTCTTTAGAGAGGATTTTACAAACCTTTGAGAAGTGCCTGTCTGGCATTGGCTATTCTATGTGGAATGGTTGAGCAAAAGAGCTCAAATAGAATACCAGACTACATCTCCCCTTATGCACAAGTGTAGAATGCTTACAATGTTACAGATCTAGGTCTCCCAAAGATAAAGTAAGAAAATGGATCAAACAACCATGGTATGTGCAATGATGCCTTACGCAAGATAACATGAACCAAATATCTATGGTGGGGTGAGCTCCCCAAATATCTAATAAGATCAATGTAAACCAGATTATAAGGCAATACTAGATAAGATGTTATGTTTAAAAACATAGACCACCCCCAAGTATAGCTATGCCAATAAGAGCTTGACAAGAACTATTGCTACAAAGTGTGCTCCAACCTCGATACCAAATACCTCCAAGAATAAAAAGTCCATAACAACTAAGTGCCAAGACAAGATCTTGCACTCCTTTGCTTGGTGTTGCTCCTTACTTTTAAGACTCCAAAGTTTGCTCCTCAAGTGATCTTTGAAATCCTTGTCCATCCATGATGAATGAGCAATGCATAAGGGCTCCTTAAATAGTAGAGCACCTTGGATAAAGTTCCAAGATCTGACCATTGGTAAGATAGGTCCTATTTTATCCTATTGCAAACACCAATGTAAGCAAGCATGATTAATGGCTAAGGTGTCCATCCTATACTAAACCCATTATGAAATAGGGCCCAACTATGAGACCAATGCATTTTGATAATAGCCTACATGGATCAAGTGGTTACAACATTTCCCAATGAGACTTAAAACACCCAACCCAATGCATTCTCCAAGGTGCAACGACTTGCACTAAGTTGCCTTAGCAAAGTGATCAAGTCACTGAGATAAAGAAGAACAATGAAATGT
This sequence comes from Cupressus sempervirens, assembly GCA_028749045.1. Classification (NCBI taxonomy): domain Eukaryota; kingdom Viridiplantae; phylum Streptophyta; class Pinopsida; order Cupressales; family Cupressaceae; genus Cupressus; species Cupressus sempervirens. The sequence goes on along the minus strand of CM053788.1, from coordinate 156,186,116 downwards.
CTAGTTATCTAGTTCTACACAAGACAAACAAGGGGCCAAGTCAACCTAGATTGTAAGTCTATTAAATCCTTCCCCACTCAACTAGTGGTGGCATCCCAACGCTTGTGTTTCCTACTCGCACTAGGAGGTTCAATTTTTTGTGAATTAGTTTTGCTAGTTGGGGTTCCTCTCCTAAAGGAACTCCATAATGATCTCTTTGTCTCACCACAAAGTCTCACTGCATTCCCACGTTGTAGTTTCTCAACCATGTCTATCGAATATGACCAAGAATTTTGTGATTCCACATTTTCCTTCGCCTCAGACTTTCATAGTAAGTACTTGTGTCACTCACAAGTTTTAGTTGTCCAACACATTGGTAGGTCCCCTACTTAAAATATTTTTCACTAAGTCTTCCTCATCTGGGTAGTGAGGTTTTAGCTGAGAAGCATGAAAGACTAGATGTACCTTCATGTGTAGGGGTAAGCTGATCTTGTATACTTCATGACTAAGTTTTTGAACCACCTCAAAGGGGCTATCCCAACATCTCACCATTGACATGCTCAATCCTTTTGATGCTTTGAATTGATTTTGGTCTATCTATAACATAACTTTGTTCCCAACTTTGAATTCAACTTTCTGCCTATGTCTATTAGCAAATTTCTTCATTCTATTGGAAGCTTGTGTTAAATTATAATGCACCAGATCAATTCTTTCATTCCAACTTGAAAGGAGTTATGTCACTTCCTTATTTAGACCCTCATATCTTGGTAAGACAATGTTGCCTTGTTGCTAGCTCGAATGGACTATATTAGGAAGATTCACTTTTTTATAGATTGTAAGAGAATTGTGCTACATCCAACAGTCTTAGCTAGTTTCTTTGATCCAATGCCACGAAGTGCCTTAAGTAATATTTAGGGATACCATTTATCCTCTCTATTTGTCCATTTGTTTGGGGATGAAAGCTTGAGCTCATCAACAATTGGATACCCATGATTTTAAACAATTCCTACTAGAATGTTGAAGTGAATTGTAGATGTTTGTCACTCACTATGTTTAATGGTATGCCCCAATATTTAACCACATGTTTGAAAAATAGCTCAACCACATCCTCGACTGAATAAGGGGTCTTACAGGTTATGAAAGTAGCATACTTGTTGAATCTATCCACTATGACCATGATACTTGAAGAATCATTGGGTAACTATGTAATGAAGTCCATACCTACACTTTCCCAAGGATAGATAGGTACTAGTAGTGGTTGAAGTAGTCCTTCTATTTCTCTCTTAATAGCTTTGTCTTGCTGACAAATAAGACAAGTTTTAACATACTTCTCAACATCATCTCGCATGCAAGGCTAGTAAAATCCTCTCTCAAGCAACACCATTGTTCACTTTTTTTTCAGGGTGTCCTGCCCATACTAAGTCATGGCACTCCTTGAGCACTTCCTTGTGAAATTCTCCCCACTTGGGAATATAGACTCAAGTAGAGGAGTAATAAAGAATTTTTCACAAATTATAATTTTTTTGGTTTGTCCTGCCCAAACTTGTAACACAATCTGCCATGCCTGGGAGTCATTCTCCAGCCCTTCTTTGATCTTCTCAATCAATTCATTGGATAAAGTTACCTAACTCTATCCCATCACCTCTAAAGCACCAAGCTAGGCTTTTCTGCTAAGAGCCTCTACAACCATATTATGATGGCTTGGGTTGTACACAATTTCAAAATTAAACTCTGCTAAGAATTCATGCCATCTTATCATCTTCGGGGTAAGTTTAGACTGGGTATTGAAGTATGTTGAGCTAATATTATCCATTTTGACCATAAATGGTACCCCCAGCAAATAATACCTCAAAGTTCTTAGATAATGTACAACTATAGTCATTTCTTTTTCATGTGCTAGGTAATTTTGTTCCCAATCATTAAAGTTCCCAGATTCAAAAGCAACAGGATGCCCATCCTAGATTAGAGTGCCACACAGAGAAAAAGCTAATTCATCGATCTAAAATTCAAGTGGTCATCCATATTGTGGTAAAGCTCGAACTAGTTCCTTAGTTAACTTCACTTTTAACAAGTCAAATGAAGCTTGCTACTTGTCACCCCATTTCTAATTTCTATCTTTCTTCAACAGGTTAGTTAACGAAGTAGCAATTTTTAAATAGCCCTCAGCAAATTTCTAGTAATAATTTTCTAGACCAATGAATTGCCTTACTTCATGGACATTGTGGAGTGGTTCTCAACCATGAATAGCCTATAACTTCTCTAGATCTAGTCTAATTTTTCCATGTCCAACAATGTGTCCTAGAAATGGCACCTACTCCTATGCAAACAAGCACTTTTCCTTCTTGAGATATAAGTCATGCAACTTCAATAACTTGAACACCTCCCTTAGATGTTCTTTGTGTTTCATTATGTTCTTATTATACACTAGGATATCATCCAAATAGACAACCACACATCGATCCATAAGTGATCAAAACACATCATTCATCAAAGTACTGAATGTAACAGGGGTGTTTGTTAAACTAAAGGGCATCACCATAAATTCATAGCTTTCATACTGAGTAGTTATAGCAATCTTCTCCTCATCACCTGGTGTAATCCTCATTTGGTAATAACCCTGTCAAAAATCCAACTTGCTGAACACCCTTGCATCCACTAAACAGTTGAAACTATCTGCAATAAGGGGGAGTGGATATTTGTTCTTAATTGTCAATGTGTTCAATGCTTTATAGTTCCACACAAACCCTGAGTGTCTCTTCCTTCTTGCACTAAAACAAAACTGGTGTGGCATAGGATGATCTAGATGGTTGAAGATAGCTAGCCTCAACAAGTTTTGTCAACTGCATCTTTAACTTGATCATCTTGGGTCTAGAGAGGTGGTATGGAGCTTTTGTGGATGGCCTAACTCCTTCCTCTAGTTCAATCCTATTATCCACATGTCTTTGTGGTGGTAACATGGATGGAAACTTTTCAAGCATGAGCTCGGCATACTCTAGTAGAACATCTTGGACCGCTGATTCATTGGAAATTCCAAGTCACTCCTCTTTGTCCTAGCCTCCAAGAAATGTGGCTAAGTATAGCTCATCCCAATCAACCTTGCTCCTCTGTTTTGCACTTATCGCACTTAGGAGTTGTTCAAAAACCCTGTTCTTCATTATAGGTAAATGTTCTTCACAAGCATAGCCATGTTGGATCAAGCACTAAGATACAACTCAAGCACGGCACCACTTCTATTGATGTCATCCTTAGGAACTCCTATCCTAAGATAAGATCAAACTCACTCATATTAATTAAATATTAATCATCTCCTAGTTAATTAATCCATTTAATTAACTATAGCCCAATTGATTAAATCAAATGACCAACTCAAAGTCTAACTATTGATTAAATCCCTATTCTCCTATTAAATTAAATAAATACATAATATATATTTAATTTAATCCTAAAAATCCCCTTTGATTTAATAAATCAATTTAAATCAAAACCCCAACTTCTACCTATTCCTAAATCCCTATCATTAGCTAAATCTAACCCATTCACCCATGCTAACCCCACTTAGCCAAGTAATTAACCCACCTCATAAATGTTAACCCACTTGCATCCCTCTAACATGCCACTTGCATCTTAATTCCCTCCTAAGCTAAGCCTACTCCCTTCCTTAAGCATGTGCACAACTTTAGTCAAGGGTTAAAAAATTCTAAACCAAACCAAAGTCAAACATCTATCCTATCCCTCTTGCAGTCCTATCCAAAAGACTTTAAGGCTCTTACATGCATTAATGGCTCTTTAAGGCCTCATGCATCCCTCTCTCACACTCCTCCCTCATAACTCCCATTGACTAGCCATTTTGACGCTCCTCTCTCATCCAATCCACTTGACACAAGACTACGTATTTGAGAAACACAATACATGTCTTCCCTCTCCTTCAATCCTACCCTTCCCTCACCCTTCATTCCTCCATCTCATTATCCCTTAGCCTATAAATTGGACCCTTTCCCTCTCACAAATAATCCACTTTTCATACAAACTTACAATGTTCCATTAACTACCAAATGTAACCATTGCATGCTTACATGTCAAAATCCATTTACACCTCTATTTTTGAATTATTCATCCATCTCCATGCTTGATCACAATCCATAATTTGAAGCTTGAGTACAATTGAACACACATGACATTATTTTGACATATCTAAGTATCCAAGTCAAAGTTGGGGAGCCCACCATACTTGGTTTGCATTTTTCTTTTTTGTTCCATTTATTGTTTCATATGTTGTTATTGATTTATGTTTGTGAATGTTAAGTTTATGTTGATGCTCTTTGCACACTAAATCTAATAGTATACACTCCTAACTACCCATTTATGGCATACCTCTCATCAATCTTCTACAAGAATCTGAATTTTAGTTGTTTCAAGAACATTAGCAACTTCCTCAAATTTATCTTTGGTCTCAAGGTTTCTCCTAACCCTAATTAATATATTTTGAATCATAGTCCTTATCTCATTTTTAAATTCTTCAATCATTTTCCCTATCCTTCTAGGTGACATGTTTACAATGTCAATCTTTAATTTATGCAAGTTTAGTGGTCTAATCACAAGTGTTTATTCCTCTACCTAATCTAGCAATTGGTCAATACCAATAATTTACCTCAAGCAATCATTTTTCGTAGTCCTAGAAGCATCTATTTTCACTCAACTAATTCACCAATTTTCCCTTATGGAACCCTCTATTTGTAGGTTAAATCTATCTTCTGACACCCCACAACCAATATTTCTAAGGTTTACAATCTCCAAAACATGATCTCAATATCCTTATTGCTGTCACACTCTTAGTTATACCAATTATTAATGAATATTATTTCTAACTTCCTTCCACGGGCCACTAGTTGATGTAGCCCAGATCCTCAACTATGTCACCCCACAAGAAATAACAATTTCAAAGCTAAGGAAAGTGAATCTGCAAACCAAGAATCTCAACTATGATCTTGCACCACTAGATGTAATCAAGGTTAGAGAACCACAAAAGTATTACCAATATAAACCCTAGACCCTAAACCCCAATCTTACAACCAAACACATCAAAACAAAAATACCAATATAAAGCAATAACAACACCAGCCAATAAGAAAATAGGAGCATCAATTATCATCAACTTGGCCTACAAGAATAGATTATAAATAAAAAAATCAGAAGTGTGGATTCTAACTATCTTAAAATAAGGACTATTATCCTTATGTGATCAACAATCTCCTAAGTATGGGATAGATTCTATCACTACTTTGATTGCTAAATAGAATTCTATCACTACTCTAATTGTGTTTATGAATACTTTATCCAATGTCACAATGTCACATATACTAAGGTATACTTTTTTAATCATCTTCAATGTTAGCATACCATTATTATTAATTATATTAACAATACATATTTGTTGTTGTAAGTTGATAGATGAGTTTTTGTTACCACCATTAAATATTCTACCTCATTTGTATTGAGAATTATCTACCATTATGAATCAAACTAGAATGAAGTATCAGACAACACATGCATGCCCCAATGATTACATGTTATATCATAAACAAAATGAATTTGCAACAGAATGTCCTAATTGTCATTTTAGCAAATATCAGTCAGATCAAATAATAAAAAAAGTGTCTGACAAAGTTCTTTGATACATTCTCATTATTGCATGTCTTGAATGATTATTCAAGTGCACTAGTTTGGCACAATTTATAAATTACTATGCATGAAATAGAAGTCAAAATGACATTATACAAATAATTATGAATGGTCATGTATTTAAAGAGATAGAAAAAAATATGACCACGCTTTTAAAAAGAACCTCACAATCTCGAGCTTTCATTAGCAGCAAACGGTGTCAATCTATTTCAAAATATAAGATCTATTTACTCAGTGTGGCCTATTTTTGTTATTAAAATAACATTCTTTCTCAGATGTTCAAAAAGAGATAGCACATAATATTATTAATGATTGTACTAGGTTTCTTTCATTTAATAGTTATCTAAATTAATTTATAAATAATGCATGAAAATAATCATGATGATTATGTAAAATTTTCGTTCATTCAATTACTAGGTAAATACTAAGTTAAAGATATGAATTTGTATATTGAGTCAATTATCGATGAGTTGTTGAAGTTATGGAATGGGGTCACTATGTATGAAATTTTTAGACTAATAGGATAGGCAGTTTCAATTCTATGCAATATTTGTATGGATAATACATGATGCCCCTAGGCTAACTCGTTTTTGTAGTATGTTATATTGTTAAGGTCACATATTTTTAGTTTATTCTAGTGTTTACACATTATTATTGTACAGTTAAGTTGTGCATGATAATTGTACATGATCTAATTATACATAATTTTTTAGGTCTTTAGAAAAAAAAATTAAATGTTTAGTTTGCGATCTAAAGATAAAATCTCATCATTCAAAAAGTGTAGGAAAATAGGTGTTTTATGAGTTTAGGCACTTTCTCCACAATAATCATAAGTATCAAATTACTAAAAAATATCTTTTTAATAAGAAAGAAGAGACAACATCAAGGTCGTGAAGAGTGACACATCATCTATAAAAATTGAAATACAATCAACAAAATTGCCTAACTAATGTCCAATTTGTGGTCCAAAGTTTAAAATTTATATTTGATATTATCTTTTATTTAGTAATGATGTAATTGACACTAATGAAAGTCATTAAGGCATCAATAACCAACTTCTTAGCGGAATAAAAGGTTATCCTACTCAATTTAGTAGATTACTATACTACAAGGATCTTTCAATCATGCATTTATTTGATGCTACGCATATTGGAAAGAATATAACAAAAACACTGTAAAAAATATTGACTAGAAGGCATGAGAGAGAAAATTGTCAAAATTAATAATGATATTCATGAATCTAATGATGCACTAAAAGATTTTATTGAATTAAATAGCAATGGAGACCACATAAATATGAGTGTCATTTGGTTATTAACGAAGCAACGAATTGATACATTAAAAAAAATATTAAAAAATAAAAAAATTTATTAGATTTGCTACAAATATAAGTAGTCTTATATCAAAGAAAGATAATTTTGAGCTAGGGTTAAAAACATATAATTGACATACTTTCATCAATGTAAGTCATGTTCTCTATTTATAATATATTTATAAAATTTTATGTAGTACCTATTGTATTATTTTATAATATATTGAAAAGATCATTTTTTAATAATTGTAATATGTCTTACCTCTATCCCTCCCACATCAATTTGACAACAGTATTAAAGAAGTTATATATGATTTTAGAAAATACACAAGGTTACAAGTGTTATTTTTTAAATTTTTTATACATATATTCTATTTATGATTTGCTTTACTTTTTATATAATCTATTATATATTTTTATCTGAAATTTTATTTATATATTCTTACATATTGAATCTTTTTTAGGTGGTTATTATCTTAATTAATTAATTTTAAAAAGATATAAAATATTAAGAAAAAAAATTCTACAACTTATGTGTCTACCTTCAACTTTTTTCAATGCTCAAGAATACTACATCATATATTAAGTTGATGAGATTGAATTATGTGAATTTATACAAATTAGATCAATGTGGATAGTTGAGAGACACTTGAAATTTATGAAGAGTTTAGTTTGACAAAGAGCACGTCTTGAAGGTTCTATGGTAGAGGAATATATGGTATACCAGATTATCTTGTACATTAGTGAATATCTTCTGAAGTTTACAATAAATATCTATGTAAATCGCATTTGAGATCCCAACTCTATTAACAAACTCGAATGGGAGTATTTGATGGAGAAAGGTAGACTGAGGAAAGTGAGAGGTGATTATAAGATGTTAATGTAGTTAATTAATTTTTATCCATCATTAATATAAATTGTTTCTAACTAGTCTAAATTTTTTTATAGTTGGTCATGAGTAAGATGCACTACATTTGTATATTGTAAATAATCTTTGATTGGATAACGGTATGGATTCAATAGTCTCAATTAAATGGTCATTTATTAACATGGGATGGTATTATATCATTGGTTAAAAAAGCTCATCATAATAGAGATCTTAGTATTATGCCAATAGTACTTGATCTAGTATTTAACTTAAGAGATAAAAATATATATAAAAGATTACTAATCATGACCCATAAGTTTAATATAAACTCAAAAATTGATACGAGTAATCTTGACATGTTTGAATAATTGCAGATCAAACATCACAAATCTATGTACTACCATGACTATAAATTTTGCATTAAAAAATTAGATAAAATGAAAAAAATTTATGATTTTGGGATAAGTGAGGTATTTGAGGTCACCAATATTTCATCTAGAAATGATATACATCTTTAATAATTTAAAAATTAATACTATGACATTTTGGATGATATACTTGAGTGCAACTTTAATTCATTGAAATTAATTGTATTTGTCATCAAATGGTACTACAAGCTATGACTAAATCAAAATGATTATGATATGACTATTATTGAACGTGATAGTGGATTCATAATGATTAATACAAAGTCATTTGAGTTAGTTGGAGATGAGCTCTATATTCTTCTTAGCTAATCTAAGTAAATATTTTACTTTAGTGTTCCACATAAACTGAGTTGGTCATTTGTATGATACATGTGCTAGAAAAAAAGAGTGAAAGCATTACGAAAATTAGCTATGAATTCTCAAATGGTAATGCTAGTTCTCATAATATTTTTTATCTTTTTTTTTGGCAAATTTGTCGTGCAAATAACTAACCTAATTTATGTTGAATGCCAAAGTAAAACACTTACTTACATTGGCTTGGAAGAACATAAGACTCATCTCCAACTGACTCAAATGACTTTGTATTAATCATTGTAAATCTACTATTATCTTCAATAGCAGTCTTATCAAGATTATTTTGATTCAGCTATAGTCTGTACCATTTGATGATAAATAGTACTAATTTAAATTAATTAAAGTTGCACTCTATCATTCAAAATTTTATAAAATTGATTTTTAGATTATTGAGGATGTATGCTATTTCTAGACAAAATATTGGTGACCTTGAAAACTACACTTATCTCAAAAGCATAGATTATCTTTGTTTCATCTTTTTTTTTTATGCAAAATTTATGATCATAGTAGTTCATAGCTTTGTGGTGTTTGATCTACAATTATTCAAATATGTCAAGATTATTTGCATTGATCTGTAAGTTGATATTAAACTTATGAGTCATGATTAATAATCTTCTATGTACATTTTTATCTCTTAAGTTATATGCTAGATCAAGCATCTTTGGTGTAACATTGAGATCTTCATTACAATGAGCTTCTTTAACCAACGATGTAACAGTCTCATATTAATAAATGACTATTTTTTTGAAATTGTTTTGAATCCATATTGTTATCTAATCAAGATTGTTTGCAATATACAAATGTAGTGCATCCTACTCATGACCAACTATAAAAAAAACTAGATGAATTAGAAATAACTTATATTGATGATAGATAAGAATTAATTAACTACAATAACATGTTATAATTACCTCTCACTCTCTTTCAAATTTGTTAATAAAGTTAAGATTTTAAATGCGATATATATGAATATTTATTGTAAACTTCAGAAAATTTTCACTAATGTACACCATAGTCTAGTATACCATATATCCAGGCTCTACCATAGAACCCTCAGGACATGTTCTTTATCAAACTGTGTCGTTTATAAATTTTAAGTATCTCTCAACTATCCATATTGACCTAGTTCATACAAGTCCACACAATTGAATCTTTTCAATTTGATGTATGAGATGGTGTTCTTAAACATTGAAAAAAATTGAAGGTAAACACTTTTACATTTCATACAAAAGTTGTAAAAAAATTCTCTTCCAATATTTTTTATATTTTTTATAAAAAAATTTAAATGATAACCGCTTAAAAGAGATTCAATGTGCAATAACATATAAACAAAATTTTAGACAAAAATAAATAATAAATTACATAAAAAGTAAATAAAATCATAAATATAATATATGTACAACAAATTTAAGAAATAACACTTATAACCTCATGTATTTTTCAAAATCATATATAACTTGTTTACTACTATTGTTAAACTAGCATGAGAGAGATAGAGATAGGACATACTACAATCATTAAAAAATAATCTTTTCAATATATTATGAAATTATACAATTAGTACATACAATTTTACAAATATATTATAAATAAAGAACATGACTTACTTAAAGAAAGTATGGCAATCATGTGTTTTCAACCCTGTTCAAAATTATCTTTCTTTGATACAAAATTATTTATATTTGCAGCAAATCTTATGAAATTTTTGTATAAGTATTTTATGAATTTTTTAATGCATCACTTTGTTGCTCCGTTAATAACCAACGAAGGCCACTCGTATTTATGCGATTTTCATTACTATTTGATTCAATAAAATCTTTTAGTGCATGATTGTATTCATGAATGTCATTACAAATTTTGATATTTTTCTCTACCATACCTTCCATATAATATTGTTTATAATGTATATATTATATTTTTTCCAATATGCATAGCATTAAAGAAATGCATGATTGAAATATCATTGTAGTACGATAACCTAATAAATTGAGTATGATAATTTTTTATTTCTTTAAGAAGTTAGTCATTGATGTCTTGATCACCTTCACAATGATTAATTACATCATTACTAAATAAAAGGCAATATCAAAATATAAATTTCAAACTTTGTACTACAAACTAAATATTACTTCAACAATTTCGTTGATTGTATTCTAAATTTTATAAATGAGGTGTCATTCTTCATGACCTTGATGTTGTCTCTTTTTTCTATTAAAAAATTTTTTTTTAGTAATTTGATACTTATGATTATTGTGGAGAAAGTGTCTTCTTAAACTTTTTGAATGACGAGATTTCATCTTCGGACCACAAACTAGACATGCAAATTTTTTCTTTCTCTAAAGACCTAAAAGATCATGTACAATTATCATGTATAACTTAAGCATATAATAATAATATGTAAACACTATAACAAACCAAAAATATTTGACCTTAACAATATAACATACTACAAAAATGAGTTAGTTTAAGGGCATCATGTATTGTCCATACAAACATTGCATGGAATTGAAATTATCTTTATCCTATTAGTCTAGAGATGTGATACAAAGTGACATCGTTTTATAACTTCAACAACTCGTCAATAAGGAACTCAATTGATACATTCATATCTTTAACTTAGTACTTACTTAGTAATTGAATGAATAGAAATATTACATAATTATTATGACAATTTTAATGTATTATTTATAAATTAATTTAGATAACTATTAAATAAAAAAATACTTAGTACAATTATTGACAATATTATATGCTCCATCTTTATGGACATCCAAGAAAGAATGTTTTGTTAATAACAAAATTAGGTCACACTAAGTAAACAAATCTCATATCTCCAAATGGATTAACACCATCTGCTACCAATTAAAATTCAAGATTTTGAAGTTCTTTAAAGTGTAGCCATATTTTTTTATCTCTTTAAATACAAAACCATCCATAGACATTTGCATAATGTTATCTTGACTTCTATTGCATGCATGATAATCTATAAATTGTGTCAAACTAGTGCACCTGAACAATCATTCAAGATGTAAAATAATAAGAATGTACCAAAGAATCTTGTGAGACACATATTTTGTTATATAATCTAACTGATATCTATTAACAATGGCCAAATCGAAATTGCCAGGTGGGTGCACCATATACATCTCAGGAAGAGGAATCTTGAGCTTCTCATCAATGATTTTAATGACTTCTTCCAAGCCCACACACCAAACTGGGTTGAAAATATTGATGTAGAGTCTTATCATTGCCCACTTGTCTATCTTAGCTCTGGCCAAACATCCAATGAATGTCCCTCTTATATCATTGCTAGTTTCCAGGAAAAATCATAGTTGAAAGTACCTTCTCTAATGGCATGGCTCACCGCAATCCTTGTCATATTATCCACTGGTTTTAGCAAACAGTTCCACCTTTCAGGTTTTACATTTCCTCAAAATGCCATGGTTCGCACCTCCAAAGCATGGAAAAGGCTAATGTTGGAATCCATCTTAGGGTTTACATTGGCTTGGATTGATAGAGATGGGGAAAAGACTAAAAAATAGAAAAAAAGACTCCAAGAAAAGATTCTAGAGAAACCTAGATGTCTAACGTCACTAACAAAAGCCATCACATGATGTCGTGTCTTAATCAAGTTTCCTAGAACTGGTGACCTAATATGATGGAAAAAAAAGGGGGGACGATTTAAAGGAGAACTAAAAGGGTGGTAGGATATCGTCATGCCTAGAAATGATTGGTGCCAACAAAATACTTGGCTAGACTTTGCCTAATATTGCTTATAATAGAACATAAAACCTATTGTCTAGAAAGACATATAGCATTTATTAAGAATTCCTACAAAATTCTAATATTAGACTATGTTTTGAATTCTATTTGAATTGAGAACCTAACAGCTAATACACGGATCCCCCCTATGTTACTATGTTGATGGAGATTGCATGCTAATACAAAGAGAAGACTAAAAATGAAATGATTAAAAGCTTTGATAAGACTAGGCGAAGGGGATAAAACTATCAAAATAGAAGGAATATATATGAGACCTAAAGACCAGACTTGTGCTACTAGGCTTAATTGGTAGAGGAGACCAGCTATATAAGGAATTATCAGTCTTCGGTTATATTAATTAAGATTAAGTATTAAGATTTAGCTTAATATACCTTGTGTACATATGATCTATTAATTATTAAAGATTAAAAAATTTTTGCCCTTAGCACCCATATTGGTCAATTGATCTGCCTTTTGGTCGCCTTCCTGAAAAATATGGTAGATTTGAGTGTTTGGGAAACTATCTAGAATATTAAGAACTTCTTCTAGTCTTGAATTTAGGACCTATTTTGGCATAGATCTTTTCCTAATGGCATTGAGGACAATCTGAGAGTCACCTTCAATAATAATCTTTGATAATCCTAAATATGAGCAAATTTGGAGGCCTTCTTGAAGGGCTTCTAGTTCTGCTAGGTTGTTAGTTGTAGGCTCTAAGGGTTTAGCCCTTCTAGCTATCCATTTTCCTAATGCATTATTAATGATACAACTAATTACAACAATGTCGAGATTGTGTCTTGAGGCCCCATCAAAATTTAGCTTGTTCCACCTAAATGGAGGGGGGGACCATCTACAATTCTTCCTAGCTTCTTTATTCTTCTTTTTATATATAAGTGGTAGGTTGATTAGGTTTTTCCAATTATTTTTCATTAATCCATCCCAACCCAAGAAAGATCCTTCTTCTTTTTGGGTTTTCCTTAGATGAGAGTTTAATATCTCAACTATACATGCTTTGATTTTTTTAAGAATCTCATTTGAATACATATCTTGATTATCGAAGATTCTCCTATTCCTTTCTTTCCCAGTCTCCCACATAAGGATGGCTGGATAGATATTCCATAGTTTACTATATATCCCTTTACTCCTCTCTGTGGGCCATCCCTTCAAGAATTCACTAAGGGATACTAGTGAGGGAGCAATCCAACCCAACATTCGTCTGAGCCATTCCCAATAGATTTGTGCATATGAGCATTTACATAGGATGTGATTAGCATCTTCACTATCTTGCTTACAAAGTACACATCTCGATGGGTCCTCAACACCTAGCTTACATAGTCTGTCTGTTGTTAGGATCCTATTATGAGAAGCTAGCCATAAAAATAATCTTGCCTTTGGCAGACAAGCCAAGTCCTAGTATAGATTAAGAGGAATGTCTACTTCTTCCCATTCTTGAGAATGCGTGATAGCTTTATAACCATTTTTGACACTATACCTACCATCTCATGATCCAGCCTAGATGAGTTTGTCTTTTTTGTCTAGTTGCTTAATTTTCCTATTTCTAATTAGATTTTCGAATACCTTTTTATCAGTTGGGTCTATGTCTATATTTTCGACCAATTTCCATTCCCATCTTGTGATACCATCAATACATATTTTGTTTTTATAATCACCTACCTCGCACCCCCAGATTTTGACTAATTGCTCTTTAACCTTATCTGTGATCCCCATACTATCTACTGGGGGGAACCCATCCCATGAATCTTCCCAAAATAAAGCTTCATCTCCTGATCCAATATCCCATGTTAGGCATTTACTAATGAGGGCTTCGCTTTTAACCATAAAGTTCCAGCTTTCAGATCCTTTAGGGAGGGACCTCATTCTAAGAATGGAATAGGGGTTAGCTTCATTCAAATATTTTTTATACAATATTTTGGCCCATTTATGTTCTCTTTCTACAAAAAGATGCCAGGTAAGTTTAGCTCCAAGTGCCTCATTTTGCCAACTTAAGTTTTTAATACCTAAGCCTCATAGTTCCTTAGATCTACAAATATTATCCCATTTTATTAGGGCCAACTTTGTAGAGTCATTCGACTCATTCCAAAGAAAATTTCTAATTTAGCCTCAAATTTCTTATTTGTATGTTTAGCTAATGAGAGGCAGGAGAGAGGATAAGTTGGGAGGGTAGACAACATTGCTTTAATCTTAGTAACTTTACCTACTTTAGTTAGCCATTTGTCTTTCTAGCCTCCTATCCACACATCTAATTTCTCAAGAGTATTGAACCATGCCTTATTAGATTTACTACCTTTTTCTAATTCTATTCCCAAGTATTTGCATGGAAATGTGTCTTTTTTGTAGCTCATGATATTACAAATCTGTGTTTCCTTTTCAGGCTTGGTGTTGATGAAACTTTTTTCAGATTTTGCAGCATTCACTTTTTTATTAGAAGCTACCATATACTACTGGATGATAGGTTTGATATTTTGGACCTCATTTGTTGAGCTAACACTTGGCAAGATGGTGTCATCTGCATAGTGTTGATGGGTGATGTTAGGAACCTTTTTAGTTACTATGATACTGTATATTTTTCCTTCTATATGGGCTTTGGTCAATACTCTTCCAAAAGCTTCTGCCATAATGATATATAAGAATGGAGATAATGGATCTCCTTGCCTTATTCCTCTTGAAGTATCAAAGAAACCTTCAGGGGTTTCATTAATAAGGATTGAGACCTTGGTAGTGGATATACATTGGTAGATGAAGTTAATCTATTGGAGAGAGAATCCAAAGGCTTCTAAGACTTTGCATAAAAATATCTAGTCAACCATGTCATAGGCTTTTTGAATGTCCAATTTCATGAACATGCTTTCCAATTTATTCTTATTGGTTGAGCGTAGCATTTCTTGTATTACGAGTATACCATCTAGGATTGATCTACCTGGAACAAAGTTAGTTTGTTCTTCTGATATAATTTTGGGGAGAACTGGTTTAAGACGGTTCACTAGAATTTTAGACATGATTTTATAAATGGTGTTACAAAGGGCTATAGGTCTAAAGTCTCCTAGGGTTGGAAGAGCTTCTTTTGTGGGGATTAGGGTGAGAAAGGTGTTATTGATTTCAAATAAGATTGAATCACCATTCCTGGATGCTTTGATGGCTTTCCACAAGTTAGAACCAATAATATGCCAACACTTTTGGTAGAAGAATGCTTGGAATCGATCTGGACTTGGAGATTTTTTTGGGTTCATAATGAATACTACAAGTCTAACTTCTTCCAGGGAAATAGGGCTATTTAATGCTTTATTGTCTTCTAGTGAGATTACTCTAGATATGGCTTTAAGCATTTTTGTTTGTGCTGCCATGTTCAAGCAATCATGATTATTTATAAAATAATTTCTTTGATTTTAATTATTTTGTTATTGGCTCTGTTATGGAGGGTGCTATTATGAAATTTTTGTGTGTTTCGATCTCCATATTCTAGCCATTTTTTCCCTTGATTTTTGTCTCCAAAAGACTTCTTCCTTGGCCAGGATGAATTCTTGCTTTACAAGTAATTCTTTCTCTAGATTATAGCTGTCATTATTCATCCCATTTTAAATTACTTCTAAGTTCAATTCTTTTAGTCTTTCTTCAATATCTATTTTTTCTTTAAATGTATTATTAAAATGTTCGTTGTTCCATTTAAGTATCTTTTCTTTAATCATTTTCATTTTTGAGACAAAAATATGCATTTTAGAGCCGTTAAAATCACCTTGGGACCACCATTCTTTAATAAGTTCCAAAAAGTTTTAATCTAAAAACTACATCTTTTCACACTTGAAAGGATTTCTTACTGGTTTATAAGGTTTAGAGAATTTGATACAAACAGGATAGTGGTTTGATCCTGCTATTGGAAGAATTGAAGAGTGGATATCGAATTTAAATTTGCTCATTTCTCCCTTGAGAAAAAATCTATCTAACCTTTTAGCTATATAAGAAAAATCTTTCCTTTTATTTTTCCATGTATACTTTCCATTGATAAACGAGATATCTATCAAGTTGTTAAGATTTGACTAGTTCTGGAATTCCTTAGTGGCTTGAGAAATTTGTTGAATGCCACCAAATTTCTCATCTATATTTAAAATAGTATTAAAGTCACCTCTGATAAGAATGAGTTCATTGTTGTGATTATTCATAAATATATTGATTTCATCCCATAATATTTTTTTTATCTATATTAGAAGTTGGACCATAAATGTTTATTAAGATGAATTGTAGGTTAGTTTTAATACTGTTGACTCTATTGCTCACCCATGAGATATTTGAACTTAAAATATTTAAAGAAACTTTCCTAGTGTTCCAAATCATACCTAAATCGCCAAAGGATCCTCTAGATTCATGTAGGTAACAGTTCCAACTACCCAATTTCTTTTCTAGCCTATTTCCTTTGTCTTTATTCAATTTTGTTTCTTGTAATATGATAATTTCATATTCAAATTGTTTTAGATTATTTTTAAATAGGTGTTTCTTGCTAGGGGCATTTAGGCCAATAGCATTCCAAGTAGTGATCTTCATGCTACCTTGGGAAGGATCTTCCCCTTCCCCAGATAAAGTAACTGATTGATCTTTTGCTGTTCTTTTGCCTGCCCATTAGCTTCTCTGAGCTCCTTAAGAGATTTCCTTCCTCTTTTAGCTTTAACTTTACCATAATTGGGAGAGTTTATTCCTTCTTGGTTCATCAGGATACCCAATTGATCCATATTTTCACATGCATTTAAAGGAGTTTTAGATTATTTATTTTCTGTATCATCTTTGTCTTCATTAACCAGCTCTTGCATTATCTGTTCTACTGTGATTGTCTGATCATTTAAAAACCTGTCATCTATCAAATAATCCTTTCTATGGCTATCTTCATCAGGACCATCACCTTGTGCTATAAGTAATTTATGTCCTTGTCGTTGGATGAATCTACTGTTCTTTTCTTCATCCTCAATTAATAGCAAGTCTTTTTTTAGATCTTCAAAAGTATAGTTGTCTCCACCTAGTTTTAATACTCACTGCATAAGATCCTCTTTCTATGATTCATTGCTCTTATCTAAATTCTCATAATCAAATACTTCGATCAATTCTTGAGATAAGAGTTCCAAGTTTTCCTTCTTAGTCTCATTTAGCATAACCATTTATTGGTCTTCAATCCATCCCATATCCTTGTTTAAAAAGTTTTGAAGTTCTTGAGTTATTGTTCCTTTTGCCTTACTTTGTTCATTTTCCTTTGCCTTGTGCTCACTTAGGTTATGCTTTAGAGATTCTTTCCTTGTAGAAGGAGTCTGCCAAAATTTGGTGAACATGTTTATTACCTTGTTGTCAGAGATTATAGTTTCCTTCATATTTTCTTCTGGCTATTTTTGCGAGGTCTCCAAAATTCATTCCATATGTTTGGTCTTTTCATAATTCTGAGTTTTAGTAGAAAATAATAGGCTATTTTCAATCTCTTCTATGCTATTGATCATGCTGCCGAGGGACTTTTTCTCTAGGCTCCTTGGCTCAATCTCTAATAATTTCCTTTCTCCATTGAGACCTTTTAAATTCTCACCCTTCTTCATATTCTTTGATCTTGTTTTAAACTTTTTATTGCTGAATACTATCTTCTAACTTCTTATATTGACCATATCTTGATTAGTTCCATTTATTCCTTTGCTGAGATCTTTGCAATTTATGTCATCTATCTTAGGCTAGATTTCCATATTAGGACTGATACCTTTTGATTCCTTCAAATCGAACATATCAATGGATCCTTTATTCTTAACTGATATTGGAAGATTTTCTGATTCTATGTTTTGATATTCTCCTTTTTTGCCCTCTTGTGGTAGCTTAAGTGTTTTTTTAATCTTTCTTGGCAGTGTGTCGAGGTTTACTATTTTTCTTAGTAGAAGGGTTGGACTTAGCTAGCTTGCCTTTTTCTACTACTCCAATCTCTATTTCTGAGCCTACTTGCTCTGTTACATGTCCTAAGGAATCTTCACCTTGCCTTTTTCAAATTTCTTTTGATCTAATCTTTGACTTCTAATATTCATCATGGGGAAGATAGCGGGAAGATCTATAGTAGGTTGCATCTTTTTGAAGGTTATTTTCCTCTCATCATTTAGTCTAATAATTTATGAGATTTTAACTTCATATCTCTGGAAGTTAAGTTTATAGAGAGATTTTTTGGTTATTAATTTAATGAGATTGAATTCTGAGTTGTTTACCTTACATTTAATCAAAAGTTTAATGTTATTGCAAAATTTAAAAGAGACATCCAAACCAATCAAGTCTCCAATTGAAAGACCTATTTTCTTGATTATTTCTATTTGCATTAATTCTGGTGAAATGGAATGAAGGGTGATCTAGGTGGGTATAAAGAAATCTAAACTCTCTTCCTTACAATCTGGAAACCGCTCAAAGAATTTAACCGTGTATCCTTTAAAGAAACAATCAGAAACATAGAGGAATTTTTTTTTAACATACTCATCACTATAGTGAATGTAAAATAGTTTATCAGAATGGTGAGAGATACTTACCTGGTTTTTGCAAAAATCTTCAAGCCAAGTAATAAGATTGAACATTTGTGATCCAGGGGACCGTTCCAGAGTGCAAATTTACCAACATTTATACACTCCTGCCATCAATTTTCATTGTCCTAATTGCTAATAATAAGGACCTTTTCTTTAGATTTGAAAGGGTTAGGGGTGATAAGCAAAAGGGGCGAAATAACATGATGAGAAAGGAGGTTGGAGTCCAAATTCCTTCAGTGTGGTGGGATGTAAGTTTTAGGAGTGGAAGGGGAAGGATTGATACTTGAGTTCTCAATCTTCCAAGGATGACATTTGTGTAGGGAAATGGGATCCATAGGGGAATCCATTAAGAAACCTATCTGTTGAGCATACAGGGTATTTTTGTTATAATTTGCATATTTGGTTAGATTGAAAAAATGAATTTTTCTGTCAATACTAAATGTAGAGAGGATGAGCGGGTGGGGATCCCTATCCACAATATGGGATATAGCCATATGTTTACTTGAATTAATATTAGTATGGGGAAGAGGAGCTAAAGAAACCTGATAAGGACACCATTTGATTCCGCTGCCAAAATTACCATTTGATATTTCCAAAATTTGATCCCCTGTTCTTTCATCATTATTTGTTAGGTTCATTACTAAGGTAGACTCCAATTTGAGAATGTTTCGCTACTTATCTTATATTTCTAGCCCATATGATTTATCTAAGATGGCGAATGGATTTGATTTTTTAACAAGAAAATTGAGTTTTGTAGGGTTTTTATTGGTGGATGGGTAGAGATAAAAGGCTTTCCTTGCCTTATCCTGTCTATCGCTAGGGTTTTTGCTTGTTCGAACTGGTGGTGTTATGCGTTTCACTGATAACCCTATATTATTTGGTTGCCACCTTCGATTACTTTGTTGAGTATTTTTTTTTTCGCAATGGTCGTGTTTCTCACTTTTTTGCAATCTACACTACTTGCCATTTCACTCTCTTAAAATAATAGTTCCTTATACAACCGAGGGAAAACTTTTTGGACATTGATCTTGTTGCTCTATTATTTTTAAATATTGATGCTTTATTTCTCCTTTGTCTAAGGTAAAACATTATATTGTGATTTTTCTATATTTTATGGCTCTATTCTACACTCCTCTAGATTTTCTATCATATTATCGTTGATCGCAACCCATTAAATTGAATTGGTTGTCCCTTCAACAACATTTGACTTACACATTTTGTCTTTATATGTTGCTTACCCTTTTCAATTCCATCATTTTCTTTATTACCCTAAGATAGACATTAATTAGATGTCTCACATCCAAACATTTTTTATAGAATAATGCATAAATTTTATATTACATGTGTTGAACCCATAGTTCAAGTTTAAATCCAAACATTTTTTTATAGAATAATGCATAAATTTTATATTACATGGGTTGAACCCATAGTTCAAGTTTAAATCCAAAAAATGGACTTTGGGAGGATGTTGCTCACCCCAACATTTGGCAAAGACCAATCTAATTCTATTCTTTCAAAAATCATCAATAGTCAATAAATGCCTAAATTAGACTTCTATGTTTGCAAAAAAAATCTTCTTGCTAATTCTTTGAACGGAGGCCATGGGAGTACATCTAGGTTGAAGCAATTGAAAGAAATCCTTCTTTTGGATCAAAACTTCAATTCCATTTCCAAAGTGAAAGACTATACATTTTTAACGAATCAAGTATTACTGACTAGAGTTTGCGTAAAATCCATTATAAATGAAAAAGAAAATAGAAATAGTTCTACTCATGTCTAAATTTTCTTTCACATTTCATTTAAAAATTGTCCATCTATAAACAAGTTCAGTGTTAGGCCATCCCAAAAAAACTTGCCTAAATGTTAGCACTCCTTAGTTTTATCAACAATCATTAATAAAATCCTTTCCTATAAAGCGAATGAAAGGAACCGTATCCTCATTTGAATCTTATGAACTTAACAACTTAAACAGATTTATATAAGAATTTAAACCTATTCTCCTAAAAAAAAACATTTCTTGATTAGACCTAAAATTGATGGGAGTGACACATCACATCTTAATCAACCATACAAACATTCTATAGAAGTTGGGTTTTCCCACATGAACTTTGATTTCTCACATCAATACTAATAACACTTTTATATTGAGTATTCTAGTAATAATAGACTGCATTAGCTTAAGAATTAATAATTTCAAAATTGAACTAGATAGTACATTATTTTAGTTTCAAAATTGAACTAGATAGTACATTATTTTAGCCTATGTGGAATCTTCCTTTTTGTTGACCATAGAGATGATTTTAAAAATGAACACAGCAATCATCTTAATCTTGAGGCGATTGTAGAAGATGACACATATGGATGCCAAAATTCGCATTGTTTGTAAAAATAAGAAACAATAATGCAATTGTCGATTCAAATTCTTGATGCTCCCACCAGCACGGCTTCGGCCTTCATTCGCCCGATTTATCTGCACAAATGGAGCGGGTGGGCACATGGACGCCATACGACCAGGGCCTATGTTCCTCCAAAACTATTACTACCGGCTATCAGGCGCTCTGCATTCCCTGGCAAGTTGCTGTTGAAGAGAATGCCTGGGATCCGAAACCAGGCGGAGAACGTTCCTCAGCGTAAAAACTCAGGTAAGACCATTAAACTTGTTCTGTTACGTTCTTAAGGTTTCGGCCATTTTGAATGCGACATTTTGTCTAATTCCACAACCTTGTGGTGTCACCTGGCTACTTGATCCAAAAGCTTCATTATGTTTATATTTCCTGCAATATATTTTGAATTATTTTTAAAGGCTGTACCTAATGTCTAAGTGAAATTTTCGAAAGACCGCAAAAAATTTAAAGAATATTTAATAGAATATATGTTTATTCCTCGAATTACCCAAAATTCTGGAAGACCGCAAAAGCTCAGAAGTATGTTTAATATAATATATATTTATTCTTTGAATGCTTGTTTAATATAATATATACTTATTCTTTGAATACTTGTTTAATATAATATATATTTATTCTTTGAATGTTTTCTAAAACTCTGAAAGATTGAAAAAGTTAAGCAAGTTTAATACAATATATATAAGGGAAATCATCCAATACCTCAGCGCGTTCTAATGACTGTATTGTTGATTTAATATCAACACTTGTTGATTAAATACCTACACTTGTAGATTTACTGTCTTAAGTTTTTGGTTAATATTGCACCAATAGTTGGGACTTCAAAGCTATGTTCCATGATGTTTTGGGTATGGGGATGGGACAGCAGGGGATACATTTCAGGGATGTTTCCCGAAGAGGCAAAAATAGGGGGCAGGGGATGACAATACACAAGTTTTCAAAATATATGTGTGCGGGAATTTTTAAAAATATGTTAAGATATTATAGATAGAGAGAGGGTAAAAGAGGTATACATCGATAATTGATAGCAACAAGATAATATGCAAATAAATCACTGATTTACAAGTTATAACAGTAGTATAACAACATAAATGATAATAGCAGCAGTATAAATTAAAATTAATTTGATAGCATTGTAACAATAGCCTAAAAAAATCAAAACTATGGTACAAATATAAGTAAAAATAAATATCCAAATCAAAATGTCTCAAACATGTATCTGAAAATCTCAAATATCATGGTATAACAGGCTATAGGAACAACATATGAAACTAAGCTTCATTCTAGCTACCAATATCTAGAGGATTAGAAGCATCTGAGACACTATCTTCCTCTGGCGAAAGTGGATCATCTAATGATAGTTCGGCCAGTATAGATTGTGTTTACTCTTGTGGGGTAACATAAACTAATTGCGTACAGAAGGTTAAGTGTTCAACATCGAATGCAAAGGGAAGTAATAATTAATGCCGATAGGCATTCTACAATGGCAGAATGGGGGAGTGGGATGGTGTGATCGTGTTAATGTTAACTTTTACCCTTGTAGGTTAAATTTGACAACCATCTATATGTCAAAAATTTAAATCTTATTATAAATACAATATACTTTTAAAAATAATTTAATAAATACCACATAAAATATCCGTTTAAATTATAATATTTGGACTATAAATCATACATTTTTTAAGAAATTAAAATAAAAACTTAGTTAGTAAAAAACTAAATAAATAGAGATAAAGGAAATATAAATATTTTTAGATGTATTAAATTAAATTATAATTTTTTTGTAGTGGATATCTATCGGCATTTCTTTAGATAGATCTATTTAAGATATCTATACTAGTATTATATTCATTCATTGATTACGGTCGTAGTTATGGGACTTGGACTCGTCTTTGACTCAGAAAGTCAAAATCCAACTCGGACTCGGCAAGGACTCGGAAAATTGAAAGACCCATGAAATTCAAAGATTTTTAAGGATTTTAAGATTTTTTCATGCATCTTTTAATCAATTAACATCAAATACACAATAATTGAGATAAATAGAAGCTACTTAATACACACACACAATTTTGCATAGATCACATAAGTATAAAAGCGAATTTCTGAAGGAAAAAAACTGAATACAATTCCTGCTTATGTTCCTGTCTGTGCACATGTATATTCATATGTTTCAACATAAATCTGCAAAAATATTCTTAAAAACATGTATATTACTGAATTAGGGGTACCAACTTCCTTCATATAGAGATCAAATTTAAAGTTCAGTACATATTATAGGTCAAAAACCAGGTACAATATATATCAACATGTTATGTTACTGTATTTTCAAATGGACAAAAAACTGATTTTTTGGAGAGCTGACCTGGTTGTTGAGGGCAGAATTAGGATGGGTCAGAACAGATTATGAGCAAAAGTGCCATCAATACATGTAAAATCTCTGTTATTTGGTTCCAATTACCTTTACAGGAGGTAACTACTAACAACAGAATAAAGACAGTTCAACAGAATTAGCAAAATAAACGTAGTTATTTCAATCTTATATGTCCATACAGAGGTATCTTCCACCACAAAATGACAGGAATAACTTTCAAAGAGTAGAAAACCCAATTTGGGGACTAGTAGCATGAATTTAATAAATTTAGATAGCATACGATGTCTATTGTTATGGTTGATAGTTTATTTATTTATGTTAAATTGGTTTGTAAACTTATCACAACAAAATATCAAAGTCGAGGTGAAAGCATCATCAATTTAACTCTATCAAGATAATCATATATCTATCTATGCCTTTTTATGAGGATGTTTATTTACAAGATAATTCTAAGGTAGAAAATGACTTTTTCCATTGGGATGAACCATTTGAAAATGGTGACATAATAGTATGCGAGGCCACACATTTAGAGGAGGAAAATACTCTAATAAATTTGAAAATAATGCAATAGATAATGGAATTTCTTCTAACCAAGGGGCTGTTCAAAATTGTAAATACGAGCTAAACCACGAGGATGACAACATAGGGGCTGAATTTAATGATCAATCCAAAAAAATTGCACTTTATGGCCTTAGCCGCTGGCGAGAGTCCTGGTCTTGGGACTTGGCAGGTCTGGCGAGTCTTTGGACTCGGTGAGTCCACATGGACTCTGCCAAGACCCCGCCAAGTCAGAGTCCAGAGGCCATTTGCCTTGGAAAGGCTGCCTCTGCCTCGGACTCGCAGAGTCCTATTTAAACTCGTAGAGTCTTGAAACATTGAATACGGTACACAAATGTACTCCATACCAACATGTCTCAAATAAGGAAATAATGCATACATATAGTGTCCGAGGGGTCACGAGGTGAACTGTTGTGACCGTGTAACTCCCTCAGATGGGCCAACCGCCTAACTACCCAATAACTCAACAACATCATCCCCCCCCAAAAGAAAAGTCGTCTCCTGGCGACTCACAATTGACAAAATGGGAGACAACTATCTAAATACATCAAGAAAAATAGAGACTAAGGGGGAGGTTGTGTCCTTGGAGTGTTCAACAACTAACGCAACTCATAGACTTGATCCGTGCGGATGTGAAAGTCCTTCTGTGTCCTTGTGTTGACCTCCACAACCTTCTTCAGTAAGAGTGCTGCCTCCATGGCTTGTGCTTCCTTTTGTGCATAGGCTGCTTTAGCCTCTTCCAGCTCCTTT
The DNA here is from genome assembly GCA_028749045.1 of Cupressus sempervirens. Classification (NCBI taxonomy): domain Eukaryota; kingdom Viridiplantae; phylum Streptophyta; class Pinopsida; order Cupressales; family Cupressaceae; genus Cupressus; species Cupressus sempervirens. The sequence goes on along the minus strand of CM053788.1, from coordinate 156,161,123 downwards.
TTCGCCTGTTCCTTATCTCATAAGAGTGCTACTCGCTCTGCCGCCCAAGCTACCTGCTGGCTAGCCAAGTGAGTAGCTAGCTCCTCTTGAGCCTTCAACTTGACCTCTCTGGACCTCTTAGTCACCACTCTATCTGGCTCCGGATGCTGCTGAGCATAGTAGGCATCTTTATATGCCACTACTATCTCATGTGCAAGCCTCTCCTTGGTGCTAGTGATTGGTCCCAATTTAGGTTCTGTAGCCCAGTCTGCCAGCATCTCTAGCATCTCTACTGTTGGTCATCCTCTTACCTCAAAGCAAGAGTGGAACCACTCAGGGCATGTTCGCCTTATGTAAGCCTAGACCAGTTGCAGTTCCTATGTTCTGGTCAAGGCATGATGTCCAATCACCCTATCTCTTTCGAGCACATTCTACAGAGCTCTGATTTATGCCCTGGATCTCTCCTCATTCGACCCCTAGGAAAATTTATCCTCATCCTCTTGCCCAATATGCTGATTTGAATCAACCTCCATACCTCCCGTGGGAACGAATTCCACTTCCGGTGCAACCTCCTCATCTGGCACATCCTCGGACAATGGACTCTCTTTCTCCTGGGGTGGTGCTATTGCCAGTGCTCTACTCAAACCCCCTTCTCGTTGTGGGGACTGATTGGAGGGTCTGACGTCTGTAGGAGTGAGTTAGAACTGTTGTCTCAAGAACATACTGGCCTGGTCCATTGCTTGGACATTCGCTATCTATGGTTGGGCCGACTGCGTCAAGCTTAATGGTTCGGCCAACAAGGCAGAAGCAATGGTCACGACTGCCTTCATGCTAATGACCTCTAATTTGACTTGGGCTCAGGAGAACTACTCTCGTCTGCCTCTGCGTGGTGTATTTCCATCGTCCCTTTTGCTAAAACTACATCCACTACATCTGAGCTAGTCTAATTCGGGGCAACTTCGGCTATCTAACTCTTGGCGGTCATCTCTAGAAAGACTACTTCCCTTTCCCTTCTCTCCTGCTCATTTACCACTACTGTGGTCTTGGCCAACGTCGGGGGTGCTGTCATAACAATTGGTGGTCTGCTTTGGCTAAATGGTGGGATTGAAGTAGTAGAAGTGGTAGGTACCAAGTGTGCCAAGGTGGGTAATAGAGGCAGTGCGAAGAGTGACCTAGGTGGAGATGCTGCCTGGGTCATGTTTGCCTCGTCTTCTGCCTGAGAACTGTCGCTTTTCAAAGCAGTCTCATCACTCTCTGAAGTGTCTTCTCAGCCACTATCAGTGTCACCCATGCTCAATTCCTGCATCACTCTCTTTTGGCCTGCCACTATCAGTGTCACCAAGCTTAATTCCTGCATCACTCTCTTCTGGCCAGCCATTGTGCCACCTATGTCTAAGTGTCGCCAATAAAATACAGGGGGTTCTCCCTGTGCCATCTTGCCTTTCGACGGTACCTCAAATACATCAGCTGGAATTTGATGAAGTGCAGCCTCTAAAAATAACCCGATGGTGTGGTGGGGCATGTAAAATGTGCGGTGCTACAAAGTCATAAACTCCCCCATTGTATTGGCTAGTACAAATGCTCAATCATACACCATCCCGTTCATAATTCCATTCATGAAAACAATTTGTGGTAAGGCAATATCGGAAGCCCTACCTGCCCCTATTAGTCGGCTCTTCATGACATCCATGATAACACCACCAAGGTCCTTCCCTAACAAAGTCACATCTCAGCACTCTACTCCTGGTGCCCTTTATGACAGAATCAAATTTGTCAGCTGTAAGTTCTTGACTTACCAGCTTGATCCAATATTCCTTCTGGTCCTGTGGAGGTTTGTGATTTTTGGTTACCACTTTGCGGCCTCCCTATCTTGGAATACCGAGAACTCTGGTAAAATCATGGGCTTTGAACGAAATAGTCATAGGATGTTTTTTGTATTCGAATGAACTTGTCTTGCTATGTCTGTCATACAATTCAATCATGATTCTCAATACTTGCTCAAACAGTCGGATGGAAAATATTGGCATTTGGATAGCCCAATGCACTTGCGCGTGCACTAGTATTTGCTCGACAAGGTCGGTATCTAGTGTCTCTTGCCACCAGTGCCTACATTCACTACCATTCAAACCTTCAAATTGAACTGTACAATGGGAAATGTCTTCCTTCTTAGATGCTTGTTGTACCTTGGAACAAACTCGCTATTTTTTCCTGCTGGAGGTGGCTCAATGGCAAACACCTGAAGCCAAAACTCTTGCATTCTTGTCCATGTTGGAACTGTCTTCTTTCAACTAGTCCTTCCATTGTTGCCTGTTACCTGCTGATTGCATACTTTACTGATAACTATTTCATGTTTTGTCGTGTTGCAACAAAAATGGTTAGGGTTGCCTTACAGATGCTTTCCGTGGACGATGCTCACCGCGACCCTCACACCTTGTCTGAACTACCACAGACGAGCTCATCGCAACCCTCACCCTTTTCTTGTCCTCCCATCTTCCTATCGTTGGGATGTGGTGCCCACAATCTCTTCGCTTTGTGTTTGGTTTCTTTTGCCTTGGAGAACGGAGAATAGATTGAATTTGCTTTCACTTGGTGCCTCTTTCTGTGCCTATCTGCTTTAAATTCCTTTTCGTGATTGTTTGTTGTATTCGCTCCACCTTTGTATAAGTCCACTCCTTTGATCTGCGGCAAGCCTTTTTGGCACTTTGTGTTGGGGTGCAGTGGCTTCGACTTCCCTCGGGTTTTCCTTTCTCTACATTGGCTGGTTGCTCCATTGCGGACGGCTAACAATCTCTCTCTGCTACTTTCACAGGATGTCATATTTTTGTTCGCCTCTCTCTGTTTTTCTCCCCCTTTCAGCCTCTTCGTTTTCTCCTACAGCTGTGCAATGTCTGTTTCTTGTGGTTTGATTGTTTTCTCACAGAATGTATTTTTTGCGGCAAATGTTTTATAACCCGACAACAGATTGCACCTCTTCTATTTGAATTTTATTATCCACGGACACGAGTTTTAACTTTGTGGGCTCCCCCACATTGCCGCTTTGGCAAAACAAATTTTAAAGAGTGTATTTTTTTCCATTTTTTAGTGCCAAAATCATACAAATGTGTAGTTTTAAGGATGGATCAGGGACATTTTGGACATTCCCTAGGCATTTCGGTGACGACTAGCCATCCCCAAATGTCAAGGATGTTTGTTGTCATTTCTTGTGGTTTTTTAAAACTGGGGATAGTTGGGGGACGCCCCCTTTTTGTCCTACTGTCATTGAAATGTTTTCGGGATAGAAACAAGTATCCTAGGGAGAGGAAACTTGTCCCTATGTAACATTTCTTTGAAGTTGTTATTTGCTATGATGATCACCCATAATTGAATGAAATGTACCCTTAGTTGTAAAAAACAACCAACAATGTGATGTCACATCAGATGCTCAAGTATGGGTATCACTTTAGCAGGACAATTGGTCACGTTATTTTTTAGGCTGCTTTGGACACCTTGGCAAAAAACATACTGATGGACATTATATTTGATGAGGTGGCCTTAAAACCTGAGTTCTAAGGGGGATTTGTCAAGCAAGCTCCTATAAAAAAATTGAGAGTGATTTGAAATTTCCATGTAGGATTTTGAGAATCATGAAGTTAGGGTGGTCAATTGATGGATCCTCTCCCCTATTTATTCTTTGAATATTCAATAGAATATATATATGTTTATTCTCTGAATTTCCCAAAATTTTAAAGATTACAAAAAGCTCTATAGTATTTTTAATCTAATATATATTTGTTCTTGAAATTCCTCTATGTGGCTTTGAGCTACCCTAGCATCTGAAGATTAGTGTTGAATAGAAAACTGCAATGAAAATGATGGCTGAAATCCAATAGTTGAAAATTGGAAAACAAGAACAGAATAAAATAGAGCATAAAAGAGTTGCAAACTATTCAATTAATTAATTCATAAGTTACAATTTTATACGTGTAGAAGAATTAATAATTTCCTTGTAAAATAGCTAAAACATTTTGACAGCAAACTAAAGACAATGGACTAGGACTCAATCACAGATCTACTTATCCTTATTGAAACTTGTTCTAATATGCAACAGCTATGTTGGAGCTTATATTCCAACATCCCTTCTTAATGCTACAACATTAAATTGACTAGCAACATAAAACAGTACATTATGGAGAAGCTGTTCTTTTGAAAACATTGCTTGGATCAGTAAGACTTCTTCAAGCTGCTCCCCAACTGTAGGTATAATCTTCATGTTATCATCCAAGTTCCCAACATCATTTGCACGTGAAGTGTCTCATCACCCTCGTGCAAGTTTGACATGAACTTCTAAATTTCAGATCTCCCGCTAAACTATTGGACACCAATCCTCACATGTATGTTTCATAACCCCAATGAGGTATAATTTCTTTGCTCACAAGCACATCAGACTATTAGGCATCTATCTAGCTTCTATTCCATCAATCCCTATCTTTAACATGTTGGCCTCTTTAAAATAGGACAAGTGCCTCATTTATTAATGAAGTCATCACCACTATCAATATCTGTTGGTTCTTCAACTATAGTTGGCATTCTCTTAGCTCAAACAATTTGTATGCCCCATCAAGGAACCTTTGAGGATAAGAGCTAACATACATAAAATAGCATTTTTTTTGAAATATTCAAGTCAATTACACGCAACATGCGAAGTTTTAAAGCTCAAACTCAAGATTAGGTCAACTTGTTGATATGCGACACTACACAAGCGAAAGACTTAAAACCATGAACCACTAATTGAGCAAGGGTAAATGTCTCCAAATGCATTAGACAGGGTTCCTAAGGTGATTAGAGTCGCATGCAACTTTCTTTAAAGTTTCAAAACCCAACTCAGAAAATTGGACCTTTTCCTAGGTAATAGGTGTCATGGATGGGCTTTGGGCAAGCACCAACTCGCACACAAACACCATCAACACCACTTGTAAACACTCTAGACAAACTTAAAACCCAGAGTATCCTTTGACACCTCGAGCTCCGATTGACATTTTCATTGGGTTCAAATTGATTTCTTGGAACCTTGAAAACCTTTTTGGACTTAACCAAAAGACATAGGCACCTACAATGGACACAAACACCTCAAAAAGACATAGGCATGCCAAGAGGACTATGGCGTGGTGTGTTTGAGTCCCTTGGACTTGCTAGTATCCAAAATCTATTTAGCGTCCTCTAATAACTAGTGTTTGCGCAATCATCCTCTAGATGTGCAAGCATCCAAGGTAGTGAGCTTATCCACTTCACTATTAGACCTCTAGAAATATTGGCATATTGGTGAGGACCAAACAAATTGATGACACCTGAATTGGAAGAAATTATCCAAAAGGTTTTGGAGACCAAGTGTACAAAATTATTCTTCGATCATTGGGTGGCACCTACAAGGATGACAAGTTCATGTCAACTCAAAACACATCAATCCACTTTAAACTTCTTGAATTCGATTTCAGCACACTCAAACAAGTCCCAATTACCATTATACTACATTGGGACACTATGCAAGGTTTCCTAGATTTTCCAAAATGGATCTGGATTGATTTAAGCACACTCAATTCCTATTGAAATTCCTTTGAATTCACATAACAAGGCTGAGTGTGGAATAAGACACCCTTGAGACACCACTTGACACCATCTAGGTTCATTTTATGCACCAAATGAAGTGTTCCTATGAACAAAATGTAATGTTCCTGACGACATACTTGAGAGTAAGTACTTGATGGAAACTACTCGAGGGAAAAGTGCCTGAGGGAAACCACTCGAGGGAAACTGCACGAGGGAAAGTATCTGAGGGAAAACAACCTGAGGGAGCCACGCTGGAGGTAGTCGAGGTCGCACTGAAGGGAGCCCGAGGCCGCGTCGGAGGGAGCCGAGGCCACATCGGAGGGAGCCTGGTGCTGTGCTTGATGCTGTGCCAGAGGGGGCTTGATGCCGCGCTGGAGGAAACTTGATGCCGTGTGAGAGGAATTCAAAGGCTACAAAAAGGGAGGTGTAGACCACGGGGAAAGAAGATATTAATGTGAGATTCAACTAATTTAAGACAACTATGAATCACTTAATACCAGATATTCACCAGATACCAAAAGTAAGCCACATACATAGATGTAATAAATTGTAAACAATTCTCAATATTATATTGTAGACAAAGATGGCACTCGGACTTGCCAGATCCAAACAAGTAGTATAGAGGACAGAGTAGGGTGGGGTTGAATCCCACTGAAACTGTAAAAGCCAAATAAGGAAGATCTCTCACTTTTGAAATGGAAAATAACACAAAACTCCAATAGGAATTCATATAATAAAAGAATCCAAATTGCGTGCCTAAAGCAACCTGCAAGATGGCCTTATAAAGGGCTTCCGGGAAGCTTCCCAAAGGATTACAAAAATGCCGACAGGCCATCAAGTTACAACAAAAATAAAATAAAGAGTGCACCCCTTTATTAATTAAATCAATTAATTAAATAAGTCCTTGTGATATTATTTGATTTTTAGGACCATCTATTTAATTAACCTAATTAAATGTTTTATAAAAAATTGGGGACATTACACAAAACCAAGATAGTTCATTTGCTTATAGAGAAAGATTATGCAACATTCATGCCTGATATGAACACTGATACATGTAAATCAATATCAATCCATTTCAGTATAATTAAATTACATCAATCTCCACACGGAGTGTTCAGTATTACACTTACAACATTACATAGCTTTTGAATCACATACACTACTTGCATCTTTACAAGATATGAAAAAAAAAGTACTTGAGAAGAAGAATAGATGTATACTCTTGATGGCTATCTTCAATCCAAGTCCACTAGTCCCCTATGCAAGGTTGTAATGCCACCTGACCATGTGAAACTTGTAGGTCCACTCCATTGTGTTGTAGAGATAGTCACATGGCCCAAACACTCAAATAATGAAGGCATATAGGGTTAATGCTTACACAAATTGCCAAACACAAAGCATATAATTAAAAGCATGAATAACATATATCAACATGAATAACACTTGCCATATGGTGCAGGAGCACCTAGGTAGGCTAAGTGTGAAACCTAGGTATTTCCTTATTTTTGGCTTTTAGTGATGCTAGCCACATCACTAGTCTAATAATAGGTCCTATGTGGTCCTCAGGTGTGTTTAGGAGACTTGGCAAGACCCAAAGTGACCAAGTTGCTAGAAGTTGCCGAATATTGTCAACTAGGTGACTTAGGTCCTATAAAGGCTAAAATGGTCTAGAAAGGTTCCAATGGCTTTGAATAGTTTATTTGAAGTCATTTTATTCATATTATATGTCTACTTGGTCTTTGTGCCAAATTTGGAGGTCTAACTCCATGTAGAACAAAAGTTGCTAAAATGTTGTCATGACAACATTTTCTTGCAAAAAAGCAACTTTTTGCATTTTTTGAGTTTGCAACATCCTAACTGTTTAGAACAGTTATAGAACTGATGGAGGAGCCTTTAAAAACGTGAGGACAACCATTTTCATGGGTTGGTTAAGTTGGTTTTGCATTAGTACGGATTGTGCAAGTGTTTTGTTGCCGGTTTTATGCATTTGAAGGCATTTTTAATAAAGGAGGATTGTATGGTCTGATTTTTGTGTTGGAAAAGTTCTGAAATATTGTTTTTAATCTTGTTGTAGTGTTGGTTTGATCATTTCAATTCGTTTGCATTAGTTTAGAAAATCTTTTTGTTCTTACCAGGTTGCTGGTCTGAACAGGGCTGCACTTAGAAAATGGGATCTTAGGGCCACTTCCCATCATTGAAAACTTCTGGTATTTTGGGATTTGGAACTAAGGTCCATGTACATTATGTACTAGGAAGGAGGGCCCTTGGAAGCATCAGCAAGCATTTTTAAAGTGATGCCCTAGGCAAGCCAAATGCAACTTGGCTAGGAATCATAGTTGGAAAAATGAGCTATTGAAGAGATTGAGCGTGCAAATACCTCAATCTGGCTCCACAGGGAGTAAGGAGAAGGTCTAACCTTGCTTCAGTCCAAAGGAGAGGTCTCGGAATGTTTTCTAAGGTGGTGTTCCATCACAACAGCGATAAAGCACTTGAAACCCTCATTTTTGGCCTAAAATTGTACTTTGGTTGTACGGATAGTTTGGGGGTTGAACAATCACAAAATCTTGAAGTACTTCAAAAAGGGTATCCATAAATGCAATTTGTTTGCACGGTTGTTAAGAAGTTTTCCAAGAAATCTTGTTGCTAGCTATTTAGGAGGGCTAATTCCTAGTAGCCTTTTTGGAGCGATTTGGTGTATTTTCCCTAGTAGATTGAATGCACCTATGAAATCAGCATTGTTTAGGGTCATGGATGTTAGAAGGAGTCTAAACAAACCCTGGATGAAGAATTAGCACCCTTGGAGCTATAGATGGACTTGAGGGTTAGTAGTGGATTGGAGTCAACTAGTAAGAAATTTGATGTTACTTTGTTGGTGTGCCCCCAACTGAAGGATTAGGATCTCTTGAGCAAGGTCCTAGTAAGAATAGGGTGTGAAGAAGCCCTAGTGGGGCTAGTGAATGACCTAAGGTAGCCCTAAGAGAGCTTGGGGTTTTGGAAGCAAGATTGGGGAGTTACATCACCATACTTGGTCATAAAGAAATATTAAGGTATAAAGGTGCCAGATCAACAATAAGCCAATATCAAATGAAATTAGGAACATCCATAATTAGCAACACTAAATGAGAAGTAGGCACCATCGTGGAGCAACACCAAATTTTCCATACGGCATAATATCGCAACAAAATAATTGCAAAGATCAAGCAACAATAAACCTCTCGGTTGCTTTTCAGCTACCAAAACATAGATTCTAAAGCGCTAAGGGTAGAAGTGTTGTCATGTGTGCTTGTGAGGATGCACCACACGAAACTGAACATTCCCTTATATGGAAAAGGACGACGATCATGCATGTAATTGTGTTCTTTGTGCAAGTATACCTCTCCTATGTAAGATCCAATGCCCTACTTGTAGGCATACCTTCCCAAACATCCTTGGCCTTATACTAGTAGTCAAGGCATGTTTAGGGTACCAAATTATCTTATTAATATTTTAATCCACCCCAGTTTCCACATGATAGTGAGAATCTCCAAATGTGATTGAGAATGTATTACAGGTCAGGGACACGAGTGGAAGCCACTCCCTAGACAGACTCTAGTACCTAATCCTAGGCTCATCCCATTCACAACGAATAAAGAAGCAAAATGAAACACATTTCCAATTTTCAATTCTTACTTTTCACATATTCACAATTCCACTCTCAAGCCACAATTGGCTAATATGCCATCACTATTCACAATTTGCAAGGACAACATTTATAACTTCGTAAGGATTTCAACAAATTTCAAAAAATATTAAACTAAAATCAATCAAATATGTTTTCTTACTTGACTGCAAAGCAACTTTTTTATGAATGCATGTAGATGAAAATGATCTCCTCAACCCTTAATAGATCTATAATTCATTCTATATGACATCTTTAGGGTTCTTATTAGGAGCCAACCTCTCATTATATGTTTCAAGGCCAAGAATAATTTCATCATCTGATCAAAATGAATAGGAGAGAAAAACACAAGTGTCTAATAGTAGATAGCAACTTTAATATGTTGGTGAAGTTCCTAGTTCCATGTCTGATCAACATACAACAATTGGGTTTATATTTGGTTCTACTTGACTAATACTAATGTTTAATTTCGTTTTTGGTTCCATCCATGGCCTCAAATAGATAACCCATGTGGTTTTTATTGCCATCCAATATGTATAGACCCCTAACCAATGGTTTGGATATCTAAAACATGGGAGTGAATGGAAATGAAAATAAAAATAAATAAAACTAAGATGTTAGAAAAAAAACAATAAATTAAAATACTATAATTTTACAATTTTTCTTAACATTATAAAAATTTAAAGAAATGGAAGAAGTGTTGATAAAATACTTACATTGATGAGCTCCTCGATGCTCATGGTAAATGTATCATAAAAAATGGTTTTCATGAGATTGAATCTCATGTGTGGTTGTAGATACATTGGGGGATCTTCTTGCATCTTCCATCACATTCTTCATCTGACTTAGTTTCCCTATGTCTTTAGGCAGAAGATCAAAGCAATAGGTTGTACAAGGGCTCCAAAATAATGTAGGGTGTCTTGCCTCTAGAGGTATACCATTTACTACATATTTATATGTTAATGTCCTCTTTGGGATATTCTTTACAATGATAATATATATTCATTCAAATATGACAAAAGTTTTATCAATGATTGTTATATATGTATATATATTAGGCCAATACATCGTAATACAATACCCAAAGTTGATCAAACTTAAATTCTTTGGAAATACTTTGCTAATTTATTTAATTTAAGGACCCCATCACTAACTCAACAGTGACAATACCAATGGCCCCATTCTTAACATGTCAAAAGTAGCAAAAAGATTTCGTCACCCCAAACCTTAGCTTATCTCGTAAGCCCTGATCCAATCCAATTTGTAAGGACTACCTAGAATTGAAATTGATCACTTGATGTAATTGCTAGGCTATTGTTAAATGACTAGTTTAAATTAGAAGTTGTGAATTGATTGTAAGTTGATGTTTGAATGATGGATGTTTGTATAAATTGATTGATTGCTGGTTTATTTGCTTGATTCTTTTCATCCCAATTGATAATTGATCGATGATTGAATTATTTGCTTTAATGGAATTATGAATGATGATTGAATGAATGTTGATTTGATGTATTGGTGAGTGATGAATGATTGATAAATGATGATTGAATCCTTGAAATTTTGTTATGTCCTCTATTTGGGTTTAGTCTTAGATGTTACCTAAACACAGATTTGGTATTTATGTCTCAAGCTAAGGGATATAAGGCATTTGAAGTTAAAAGAACTATTCATTTATTCAATCACAGTAAGTTATTTGTATATTCCTTAACACTCATACCCAACCTTATGACTATTCCAGCTCAAAGATGGAAGGAGTAGACGTTATCCAAGGTACTTAGACACCAATTGCAATGGGTTCCCTCAAAGTTTACAGATCCAAGCCCTTAGCCTATCTTAGGACTATGCCTGCTAGCTGCTCATGTTCACTGATCCTACCCTATCTTGGGATAGATAGCCATTGCTTGGATTTATACAAGCTCCCCTTGGACATATCTCTTTCCCTTATTCTCCAAGCGCTAAATAGTAATAAGTCTATAGATATTTTCATTTTATTATTATTAATAATTATATAAACTATTAGTATAGATGTTTACACATTTATGACCTTAATACACACACACACACACACAAAGTCACAGGGTTCGCCGAATTTTCGGCTTCAGGTTTGAAATTCAGCAAACCCATAAAAAAAGAAAAGCATTCACTTAAATTCAAGATGAAATTCGTCCACCAGTTTCTGTTGTTGTCATTTTCTAGGAAACATATTTCAGTACGCCATATTTAGGGTTTTCATTTTCTGGTGTTGTAACCCATCGTCTATTTGGGACACTTTCCACTCGGTAATGAGAAGTTTTGCATGCCACAACGATGCTACAACGACAACGATCAATCTTCCGCATGTACAATGACCAATCTTTTGCGTCAGAGGAAACAATGATCTCCCAACGGCAACGGCAATTACCTCGTCTTGACGAACATTCCAAACATTTTCGTTCTCTTTTTAGGTTTTAAATAGCTATAACTTTATTATAAAGTGTAATGTATGTAATTTATATAACAGTTCGATAAACTTAATTATAAATTATAATGTATGTAAAAATTATTTCTTTATTAATAGTAAAACATTTTTATGTATATATTTTTATAAGAGAAACTTTAATGTTTAATGTATATTTTATTTACAAAATATTAGTAGTTTGTATGTTTATCTATTATTAGTTATTTATTAATTACATTATATATATATATATATATATATATATATATATATATATATATATATATATAATCTGTAAGGTATCTGAGTAGATACTGATTTAGGGAATGTTATGTATACAAGTTGTTCAAGATAAAGAGCCATCATATGATCTTTATATATATATATATATATATATATATATATATAAGGCTGTAAGGTATCTGAGTAGATACTGATTTAGGGAATGTTATGTATACAAGTTGTTCAAGATAAAGAGCCATCATATGATCTTTGATCATATGATGGCTCTTTATCTTGAACAACTTGTATACATAACATTCCCTAAATCAGTATCTACTCAGATACCTTACAGATATATGTAGACTCTTTATCTTGAACAACTTGTATACATGACATTCCCTAAATCAGTATCTACTCAGATACCTTACAGATATATATATTAAGATCATATGATGGCTCTTTGTCTTGAATAACTTATGTACATAACATTCCCTAAATCAGTATCTACTTAGATACCTTACAGCCTTATTTTTTGTCACACAAAACTAGTGAGCAGTGCAAAGGATGCATTTCCTTTTTTATCTCTTCTTTGTGAAGAGTACAAATATATTTTATATTCCTCAATTCCATCCTAATTTTTATGAACAATAATCAGTATATATTTTTTATGATCTGTATTCCCCACTTGCTCACAATGGTTTAAAAATTCATTATATATCTTACAAACACAACAGTTGTCTCTTTTGAATACCCATAAGATTGTCACTTCCAAAATGCACTTCTAATCTTTGCTTAAAAAATATCTTTTAATGATAAGTAGTAATTGCTGTTTTAACATATGTTAACTGCTGCCTTGGTTATTATAAGACGTGCCTGTCTAACACTTACTAAACTTATCATTTCCTTGGTATTTATCAATAAATTGCATGCTTTCATCTTGATATCCAGATTGGTTTTTAGCACCCAATCATTATGAAGACTGGTTACTCTCCTCTACTAATTAGTTTCCTTAATTGATTGCTGTTATTTATCTTCCTTATCACAAGGCAAATTGCGATCTTGAGGATGCACCTTTGATATATAATTGTTCTTTAGTAATTGTTTAATGGAGGACTAACATCTGCTATGCCTTTAAGTAGCTGTTATCAACATGGCCAGTAGTCACTGTGATTATTATTAATCTTCTTGCTTTCCACTAATATCGTATCTATGATTGTAGTTATATCTGTCATATCACTGTTTCCGTGGTTGGCTGTTGCTTAATCTTACCTTCATGATGGAGCAACATTATTGTTCCTTTCCTCAACCACGGTGATGATATAAATGGCTTACTGTCATTCCTTATAAACAATCAATCTGCTGACCTATCAAACATTATCTCTGCTTGCTGATCTTGTATCTGCTGTCTTGTGAAATATACGAATATTAATATTTACAAAGTCACTGCTTATTCATTATTGTTCCATCTATGGCTCATTAAAATTGCAATTATATTATATCATTTATTTTTATTATAAAAGATACTCATCAATAGTATTATACGTATATTGGTCAATGATATTAATAACACATTGACTAATATTTTTATTCATATCAATAATGCTCTTAGAGACTTTTCAAAATTTTGTTATTTATAGTTTATGATTATTTATTATTATTAAGTCTTATTTCATATTGGAGATATCACAAATGATTTCTCCTTTATATTTTATTGGTGAAAGATTTACCACCTTTCACAAGAATTGAGTCACCACCCTTCACTGCTACCTTTTAAGAATAATAAATTATTTCCCAATCAATCTCTTTGACGCAGTGATTTATTCCATGTCCTCTGTGATGAGCAAAACCTAGCTGCCCGACTAGCTTGTTTGAAGTGGTGTTTTACAACACCCACTATTTGTTTTGCCAAGTTTTTCTTTAAAATAAGCAATAAATAGTTAATTAAATATTAAACTTAAGTTTGGAATAGATGTTAATAATTAAATAAATTTAAATAAAGCTTGGACTGACTGAGTACAGACTGTTTGTGAGTCGGTTTACTCTTCCTGGCCGACCTGTGCGAAACAGGTACTGTTATGAGTTCAGCTTGCCTGCTCAGGCACTAATCTGGGTGGTAGGATGGTACCCCTACCAGCCTTACTATTCAGTTTTGACTTTATTATTATTATCATTGCTCAATTAGTGAGATATCACAGCTACCACTCTTCTTGACCACACCACTTAAGGGAGTCTGATGCAGGAGCATCTTGCATGGGAAAATTAAATTATTAGAAAAAAAAAAAAAAAAAAAAGAGGAAGAGAAAAAAAAAAAAAAAAAAAAAAAAAATTATGGAGGAGAGAGAAAGTGACGAAAATGGAAGGAAAATAATAAAAAATAGAAAAAAAAAGGAGAAAAGAGGAATTTCTATTTTCAAGGTGCATGGGTGGCATAAATAGAAAATAATAAAAATAGTTGTCATTCCATTAATCGAGGTGTGTAGGTGGCATCTTAGAAGTTTGTGGAGAGTTCCTTAAATCATGCATTTAATATTTGTTGGGTGCTTAGTTGTATTTGGGTGGGAATTTAATATTTATTTAAAGGTAGTTGTATTTACCTTTTATCCCACATTGCTTGTGTTTGTAATGTCTTGGGTTAGAAGTACCTATTTAAGCAAGGCTTATAATCATTTGTAATCAAGTTCAAGAAATGGAAGCTCTTCTAAAGGAAGTTCGAGAAATAGAAGCTTTTCAAGTAGAAGCTCTTCGGATGTAATTTTTTGTAGAAGCTCTTAGTGAGTAATCTCTCTTATATTGTAAGAATGTGGGGTTTTTTTCATTTGGAGGATATTATAATGAATTTCAAGTATTAATGGAATTTTTATGAAGCATTTTGTCATCTCTCTCTAGCTCCATATTGTTGCATTTTGGGTTGTTAGCTGGTACAGGTGGTGTGGCCCGTCATCAGTGGTATCAGAGCAGGAGTTCCTGAGAGTGCGGACAGATCGCCGAACGTGAGGCAGTTTGCACCAGGACCTTGAGTTGGTTGAAGTTTGTCAAGAAGTTCTTGATTGTGTAGATAGATCGCCGACTGTGAGGCAGTTTGCACAAGGTTCTTGTGTTGCATGAGATTTGTCTTCTAAAGACTTGATTATGGAGAAGAGAAAGAAGAAGATGACTTTTGTTATTGGATGGATTCTGAGGATTCCTAGACTTGAGAGATTTAGAAGGAGAATGCAAGAAGAAATATTTTTGGATTTGAAGAAGCAAGTGAATGAATTAGAAGTTGAGTTGCAGAAGAGAAGAGCACATTACCAGAAAAGAGACGTTGATAATTATTTGGATGTAGAAAAGAAAGATGATCAAGTGGAAGAGCAAGCGAATGAAGAGGAAATCATTTGCGAACCAAAAGTTGAAGAAGATGAACGAGAAGAGGAAGAGCATAAAGATGGAAAGATTTATGAACCTGAAATAAATGATTTGAAGATTGCAGCAATGGAGGAAAAGTATAGTGCCTTCGTTGGAGATCAAGCAAGCGGAGTTACATGCATTGTTGACAACATGAAAGAGGCAAGCAAAGATGACTATGTCAAAGAGGTAAATTCTTATGAATTATATGATGCTGAATTTAAGATGATTTTGAAAGATATTGGTTTGCATGAGAATTTTGTTAGTCATGTATGGTATGCAAAGAAAGATTGGTATGGTGTTCTTGGGTTGCTTACAGGTGTGATTAATTCAACTAGATTGGATGAGGATGAGAGTTATACTTGGATAGAGTTCATTGCAAAGGAGAAATTTCAGCATCGGATACTTGTTCCAGCTATGTGTTGGAGGAAAAGGAAAAAAATTATGTCAACAATGGCTACTTCATTTTGTGACTCCATACTCACAAAATTTTTCCTACCATGGGAGTCGGATGCAGGAGCATCATGCATCAGGAAAAAAAAAAAAAAAAAGAAGAAATGTGGAAGCCTTTAGTGAAGATGAAGATGGATGTATATCTTTCTTTTGGCATCAAAGTGTGGGACACACTTTTCTATCTACCAAGGGAGTCTGATGCAGGAGCATCTTGCATGGGAAAATTAAATTATTAGAAAAAAAAAAAAAAAAAAAAGAGGAAGAGAAAAAAATTAAAATTAAAAAAAAAAAAAAAAAAAAAAAATATTATGGAGGAGAGAGAAAGTGACGAAAATGGAAGGAAAATAATAAAAAATAGAAAAAAAAAAGGAGAAAAGAGGAATTTCTATTTTCAAGGTGCATGGGTGGCATAAATAGAAAATAATAAAAATAGTTGTCATTCCATTAATCGAGGTGTGTAGGTGGCATCTTAGAAGTTTGTGGAAAGTTCCTTAAATCATGCATTTAATATTTGTTGGGTGCTTAGTTGTATTTGGGTGGGAATTTAATATTTATTTAAAGGTAGTTGTATTTACCTTTTATCCCACATTGCTTGTGTTTGTAATGTCTTGGGTTAGAAGTACCTATTTAAGCAAGGCTTATAATCATTTGTAATCAAGTTCAAGAAATGGAAGCTCTTCTAAAGGAAGTTCGAGAAATAGAAGCTCTTCAAGTAGAAGCTCTTCGGATGTAATTTTTTGTAGAAGCTCTTAGTGAGTAATCTCTCTTATATTGTAAGAATGTGGGGTTTTTTTCATTTGGAGGATATTATAATGAATTTCAAGTATTAATGGAATTTTTATGAAGCATTTTGTCATCTCTCTCTAGCTCCATATTGTTGCATTTTGGGTTGTGAGTTGGTACGGGTGGTGTGGCCCGTCATCACCACTGTAACAGGTTCAAGGCATCTAGAATAGGCTACAAGAGAGAGTTCAGAATTTTTCAGTTCATAAGGAGATCTGCAAGACATTCTAGGTGGGCTTGAGTTTGTTATTGATTGTGAACTCAGAGGCAATTCAAGACATCGTAGATGTTAGTAAACAGATTGTCCTTCAAAGAAATAACAAAATAAACTGACTCTTAAATGCCCAGAGAGAAGAACAAACAGAACTAACAGCTGGATGAGTTATCATAGGCTGGTAACCCTCCACTGAATTGACAGGTACAGCTCCCTCGTTGAAAGATTTACAATGAATTGAATAGTAAGATATATCTTTAACCTGAAGATACCAAGGGTTTCTGACATTCATTCATAAACATGAATGAATGCGATTGCTAGATTTAGATTAGAATAAAGAGAGAAAGATCAGCAAATAGCCACACAACCATTCATCCAATCCTTCTTTACATTGCAGAAGAAACAAAAGAAAACATTGTTTATTCTACAATTTACAAATAACCACAGGATTGCTTTTAAAACATGAAAGATGTGACCACACGATCAGCATCAATCCAAGAAAGATATATTCAGACATAACAATCTGCTCAACATAACTTCCTCTTCATTTTAGACACAAAACAAAAGAAAACACACAATTTCTCTGTCCCTTTGAATACAATCAACTTGCAGAAAAACAAACTATTCTCTCTTTATTTCTCTATTACAAACAGAACATATAACCCCCCTCCTAGCAACCACCCGACATGCAGATAAAGGAGAGCCCCTGACATCTCTTTCTCTTCCTTATTTATCTTTTCTCTCTGCCCAATAAGTCTTCCTCTTCAGTTATTAAAACCGATTCTTGGCAATCTCCTCATTTTCTCTTCTTTTCGATGATTATATTCTTGATGAGCCTAAATACCTTTTTCACATTAAAAATTGAAATCCATTGACAAAATGTTCCCCCTGGCCCTTCATATTATTTTTACAATATATGCATATATTGGAGAACCCAGTACCTGCTAATGAAAGCCAAATTTGGTGTTTATCTTATGGCAATCAGTATAACTCCTCATGCTGTGTCAGGTCTGCATACTAGGCATGTGCCCTTCATATGTTGTTACCAAGATTATATGGAATTTTTTCAGAACTGACCAATACATATGGCCTCAATACCTTCATATTTGGCCTTTTAAAATTCCATAGACAAGCTAAAAGTGGGCATTTATTACACGTGGAAGACATTGACATTCTGTCAAATATTTCATGTGCATTGTCTGTGTTCACACCCTGGCATTCCTTAAAGTATTAATCTTCTTTCCTTATACTTTGAGCTTAGGCATTTGATCCAACACTCTACCATGAAATCCTTCAAATGAACCTACCTTCTATGGTCGCTTAGTGAAATCTCAGAGCGATGGCTTTATGCAGACCAATATTCCTCAACATGGTGTCTGACTTCATATAATCATTTTGATGGTTGCTATAGGAAGTTTAGTTTGGGATTCAACTTTGAGTATATCTCCTTCGAAGAAAGTTCACATTTAGGCTATTATATTGAAGAAACGGGTGTGAATTCATCCACATTGCCCGCATCTTGTCCGTAATCTATCTTCAACTACTCGAGTGACTTCCTCCCGCACTTGCTCTGTTGCGAGCAAAGTTGATTGGTACGGATATGACCATTTTTTAAGATCCTTAATATGGATACGGTTGGATACGACATCAATAAATATCGCATACACATTTAACACAATTTTCTAAGTTATTAGACGAGTTTTTCATTAGCTTAGAAACAATATGGACATAGAAATGCTACATAAATATTTATAAGTTATTTTTACACTTTACAATATGCAGAAATAGTAGAGTTGCATTAGAAGATAACCCAACAAATCGGGTTGCTGAATAGAACAACATTTTAGTTGTCTTTCTCATTTGGTGTGGGTTTTGTTTATACCATTTTTTAAAACAATTGTATTATTATTATTTTTACATTAAATTTGGGAGGATTTACGCCTAATCTTAAAAAACATCAAATTATTTAGTATTTGGCGCGGTTGGAAATCAACTTTTTTTTAGGCTGACATGGGTGCAATATTCAACGTGTATCCAGGGAGTATTTGATACATTTCCAAATTGGATACAGGGATACGTGTTCCCAAGGAGGGACAAAGGAGTTTCCGACAACTCTGGTTGCGAGTTCCTGACGAAAGGGCACGGGGTCTCTCATCAACCTTTGATCATAATCCACATTTTATGTGCACTTTCGCATGTATACATCTGTCAGTTTGAATAATTCAATGCCATTGTTTTCTCATAACTCTCATGAAATAGGGCCTGAAACTTGTCAAGACAATGATTTTTCCCTATGAATCGGGCATTCTGTCAAACTGTTCATGTCCGCTGCCTGTGCTTCAAAATTGGATCCTTTAGCGATATGGAGGGGAATGGAGATTCAAACAACTAATTTGTGCTTACACCTGCAAGTTTGAAGTTGACAATAATGGGAAATCATAAACCTCTAGCACACAATTAGGGAATTCAATGGTTTTTTGGTTAATTAATTTTTCCCACCTTCCCAGGGCATATAAATTATGTGTGACATTCTGTCAAACAGTCTAAACACTATTGTTTACCGTACTGGGTAAAGAAATTAATGCATATAGATAATAGATGAGAACAGTAGAACTTCTTCCTTTATTCGCATATGCCAGAACATTACATTATGCTTGATGATGATTACAATGCTTCCCGAAGGGGGTATATATACTCACCGAAGGGCCTTTCAGAAGGTTCTCGAAGGAACCTGTCGGGCACAAGTCGGCTACAATACTATCCTACCCGTCAGCTCATTTGCAATTATTTACCGACTACATCATCTCCCCCAAAAAGAATAGTTGTCTTCGAATGACAATACAACAAAATTGTGCAACTAATGACCAAGATACTATGCAGGGGGACGGGTCCGTGCTCTCAGATCGCTCAGCTCAACCTGAAGCTTGTAGACCTGTTCCTTCTGAACCTTCAACTCTGCCTTTGCTTCCATCTGAAGCTCAAGTGTTGGCTGCATCATTGCTCCAGCTTCTCCCATCTCTTTCTCCTTTTCTGCTGCTGCCTGCACCTTCTCTGCTACCAACTGCTCCTTCTCTGTTGCCAATTGCTCCTTCTTTGCTGCCAACTGCCTTTGTCTGACTAACAGGGCTTCCCTCTCGGATTGCCAAGCCGCCCTCTCAGATTCCCAGGCTACCCTCTCTGAAGCCAACCTGGTAACTGACTCCTCCCGAGCTCTCTCAGCTACTACCTGATTCGCCTGACCCCTCCGAAAAGTGTAGTATACCTCCTTGTACAACTTGATTATCTCCTGGAGCAGAACCTCAACCCGACTGTCCACACCAAAATTTGCTGTGGTGGCCCAGTCCCGACGCATCTCATCAGTCTCTACACTTGGCCATCTTTGCTCCTTGAAACAAACCATGAAGGCAGCTGGGCATCTTAGTCGCATAAACGAGATGACTCCCTCTAGCTCCTTCACAATCGAATCCAATGCCTGAGCCTTCGTCGAATCCAACACTTGATGAGCCCGGGGTGCTAGAGCGGTGAAGTCGGCAAGAAATGCCTCCTTTATTCCTGTTCCACGCTCTAATGGATGTTCTTGCATACCCATAGCCATCTCCACGGCATCTGCCATACGCTCAACAGTACTGTGCGGCGGTCTGGAACTGGCCCTGCTACCTGAGGCTGTGTCTACCTTGGAATTATCATCTCGCGTAGGAGTCTGCAAATAGGCTATCTAGGGAGCCGGAGCACGGTGGAATCGTGTGCTAAAGAAAGTATTGACCTCCTGAAGTCGACTCTCCCTATCCCGCCCTCCCTATCCCGCTTAGGTGATGCCAACAGTGCTACATCCACTGTCACCACTGCATCAGATCCTACGACATCCAAGTGTACGCTCGACGTACTCTGTCTCTCTGCTGTCTCCGGTACTGGAGGTCAGGTACCTCCAAGGTCGTCTCCTCTCCTCTGTCTGGCATGCTCTCTACTGTAGGTGCCTCAACTCCTGCTGGCTGAGCCATGACAACTTCCACTTCCATTGCTGGCTGTGCTTCAGCAACTCCTCTTGCTGGCTATGCTATGACAATTCCTCCTGCTGGCTATGCTACGACAGTGAAATATCCCCGACAGGATATTTGCCTCTTAAACACCAAAATACTTAAAACTTCAAGGGTTTGGCAGACATTTCGTCAAACAATTAACAATCGAGCTCTAATGCCACTAAAATCCGTAAAAACACTTATTTGGAAACTATAAGACAATGCTCTACAAATTTACCAAACTACAATGATTAAATGATTAAGGAAATAATGACTCAATCGTTTTGCCAGATGTAATGGTAATACAACCTGAATCTCCGTGACCGAGAGCAATGATCCAACGGGTGCCTGAAATGCCCGACCCGTAGCACTTGTAAAGTGGCAAGTTACTTATTCTTTATTCAATGTAGTGTCTTGCAGGAAATAGAGAAATATGACTCTGCCAGACAGGAGAGGTTCTGATTCATCTTCCTCCACTATCGAGTGGGCCCTGTCAGCTCTAATACAACACCCCGATATTCTGTGCAAAGCCCAACAAGAGATCGATTCGGACGGAACCGACTGATGGAGGAATCCGACCTACCAAAGCTATTACACCAATCCTTCTTCTGCAGATTTCTTCTATACACTGACCTGCTTGTTGCCACCACACCACTCCAGATAAGTCGTTACTGCATTATCAAATATCGCCCACTCTTAGCCGGCGCATGTGCCAAACTATGGCGCAGGTTCATCTTGCTTGCTATTACGAAGTCTATCAACGGTGATAACAGCGTTATGTTGGTACAGGCAACGCAAGTAGGACAATCTATTCTGAACTTAAACAAAATATATATATCAGAGTAACAGAAGCTTTTCTTCGAGTTTAATCAGGTCGACGGCGGAAGCGTCGGCGGCGAGCATCCCGCATGGGAGGAGCGAGGCCATCTCTGAACTTTTGACCTACCACTGCAGCTGAAGCTTGTCCTTCCTCTCGCACATGGATGATCTGCCCTATGTCCGCGGTCTTAACAGCGTGCTGTCGTTGTACGATTTGTATGACTCCACAATTGCCGGTAGATCCAGTAGCGAGGCAGGAAACCTTTTGTTTCCGATCACAAGGCTGCCATTTCTTCCGTCGTTTGAGAAGCTGATATCGAGGAAGTTGTCGTGCGCCAAAGACGGATTTTCGTCCAGTACTCTGTTAATTCTCTCGGCTACCAAACAATGACGGAATAGAAGGGTCGTCTAAACCAGACGGCCCGAAACTTGCTTGCTGGAGATGTATCACGGCTTGTAATCCCTTTCAAAATTCGAACCCTCTGCCCTGATGATCAAATCCTTGCTTTACGTTAATTGAATCCACCCTCACTGATCCTTGCAAGAACCGCAACTTTGGCTTTAAGCCACAAATATTCACCCTGATGAAATGACTACAGTGTCACCTCCAATCTGCGATAATTCGGATGATATCTCACACCCTCAAAATCGCGTACCAATTGAGAGTTATCGTTCTCAATGGCCAACTGTGACAATTGTAGAAACCCTAGGTTTCACAATGCACCCGTGATTGAATCACAATCTGAAAACAAAGAGAGATAATCAACTGCCTGATTCGAATGGAGCCCCGGGGTGCCTATTTATTCTTTTTCTCCATCCTCTCCAGAGACTTCTAGAATCTTTTTGATCTTATCCCTCAAGTGACTTTATTAAATACTCCAAGTAACTTTATTAAATACTAAAGTCACTTTATTAAATACAAGGTCATCTTTTAATATTTATTTATTTAATTAAAATAACTAATTAGTCGTCCTTGGACAACCATTAATTAAATTAATTAAATCGAACTGTCACCAAAAATTTGGGGACATGACAGACAGGTGCCATAGGTGTTGCTACCGGAAGTGCTTCAGCAAGAGTTGGCAAAGTCTCTCGGCTGACGGGTGCTATTGCCCATGCAAACCCAACTCTCGGCTGGATAGGAGAAGGCCTTACCCCGTGTTGCCATGGTGCTGCTATTGTAACTGCCTGCTGGGGTGCACCGGTCATCAGTACTAGCCGCCTTGTCTGTCCAAACCCTGGAATGTGAGCCATGTGTAGACCCGCTGGCACCAAACAAGGAGTAGCGGTTAGTGAAGTGCGTGGAAACAACAAGTGGGTAGCTGTGACAATCTGAACCTCTTCATCATCTTCTTCCCCTTGTTCGTCCCCCACACTGTTTTCCTCAGAAGATGTCTCCTAACAACCGCTGTCCGTATCACCTCCCGTGTCCACCCGAGATCTCTTCTGACCTGCAGAACCCTTCTGCCCAGTGGCTGTATCCAAGTGCTTCCACCGCATGATAGGAAGTTCCCTGGGAGCAAGTGGTCTAGGTTTTACCTTTAACTTGCCCTCTGGGATCATCCGTGCTGCCGCATCGAGAAAAAGACCAATGGTGTAGAGTGGCATATAGGTCTTATGCTGGAGAGTCATGAACTTATGCATACGCTCAGCCAACACAGACGCCCAATCGTACACCTTTCCATTCATTATTCCATTCATCATAGACACCTGCGGAAATGAGATATCGGATGCCCTAGATGATCCCGTAAGCTTGCTCTTGACCAAGTCCATCAGGCATTGCCATGGTCCTTCCTGAATGTTGGTTTTCTTTACTAGTATGGTAAACATTTGGCGCCGTTGCCGGGGATTAGAAAAGTAACACTTATGTAGCATATGATCCAACTGCCATGTTGATGTCAAAACATTAGACCTCAGTCCTAAACCTAACAACCAAACCATGAAAATATCTTGGGTTTCCTTGTGATCAGCAAGGTGACACTACTCTAGCAATATTGTGCTTCCTTTATTGACTGTAAATTTAAGCTTGTTCAAGCAACTCATTTGCTTCTTCCATCCATGCCTCCCAAGCAGGTGCTTCAAAGAGAACAAAATGAACCTCATTTAAATCTTTTGATGAGTCTCTCACTGTAGTCAACGCTACTTCCGCAACCTCTTTGTAAGGATATCCATATATGCCACATGATATAGCAGGAAAAGCAATGTACTTTATTTGATTTTCTCTAGCCAAATCAAGAGAGCTCCGATATGCCTCAGAAAGCTTACTTTCTGATCTTCCTCCACGATCATATATGGGTCCAACTGTATGAATAATATGTGATACAGGGAATCGGAAACCTCTTTTAATCTTTGCACTTCCCACAGGACATCGAATACCAAGTTGAATCACTGGAATCTTTTTGCATGCTTTGAAAAGGTAAGCTCCAGCAGCATTGTGTATAGCTCCATCCACCCTAGTGCCTCCAAGCACAACCTCTCATTAGCTGCATTCACAATAGCATCAAATTGACCATCGACAAACCGCTTGGTGATGTCTCCTCTATGCAGAAGCAGTAGGCATGTTTCGGTTAATTTGAAGGTAACAGTTTGTTGGGCTTGATAGTGCAATGGAACAATTGTAGGAGCAGGAGCAGGGGCAAGGGTAGAAGGAGAAAGGGGAGGGGATGCAAGAGGAGGAGGAGGAGGAGGAGGAGGAGGAGGAGAGGATGGAGGAGGAAGGTCTTGAGTGGAGTCTTGTTGGGTATTAACTATATTTTCTGCAACAGTCACTTCCAATGAAGCAACAGTAGGAGTAGGAGGAGGAGGAGGAGTTGGAGGAGGGGTGAGGTCTTCGTGAGAGTGATTTTGTATTTCGCTCACCTTTATTCTACAATTCGTGTCCAACTGCGTCGGCTCATTTACAATTATTTACCGACTACAACTGTTGTCCTCCATGAAGCCCGTTGCATCTTTATTATCAATTGTAACTCCTTTCGATGTGCTTGCGATTCTTTCTACGCATTAGTTGCCCTTCATCCAATCTGGTGTTGATGTCATCCTTTCTATTGTGAAAGCATATTCATTTTGAACTTCTATTCATTATCTCCATAACGCTTCCAATCCAAAACTTTCTCCGACTATACCATCTTACTTGATGTGATATTGTGTGCGAGACTTTCAAATCGGGTTGGGTTCCATCATTTAGTCAACATTTGCATGTTAATGTCTTTTGATAGAGATTAATATGCGCCGAGGCATATGAGAGCCCGCTCTTTTGTATGATTACTAAAACTCAATGATCATGCCTCTGTCTCCTCATTACCACATTGCTAATTACTGACCTCTATTAATCTTTCAAAACTCCATTTTGATTTATAGAGTTCCTCCTATAATGGTTCGGCTATTTGAAGTCTGCACTTTCCAGAATATGTAGTCCTCACATCACTAGCACCTTTCGAGCTATGACACTTAACTTGAATCTGAAACCTGAATTCAGTTTTGAACCCCGAGCTTGAACTGATAATTGGCATGACGAATCTGCATGTCAAAATCTCAAATTTGAAGCTTGAAGTTTGGAACGACTCTCGAAACAACGAATCTGAATCTTACACTTTGTACCCCAAATATTGAGCTTGTAATTGTGTGCCTCTAGGTTCTCCAACTTAACCTTTGAATCCATCTTCTTGAATTGTAGATGTCAGATCTTCAAACTTTGAACATCTGAACTTGAACTATAGGACCTTCTTGAACCATTACTTCTGCATTGAACCTCTGAACTGGCAAATTCTGAACTTCGAACTTGAACCTCTGAAGTTCGAGGTTCAAAGTTCAAGTTCAATATAAATTCAAAACACCACCTTCTTTACAGATCGAGATTTACAACAGCATCATTAGCATAAAAATCACTGGAAATTTTTCCTATGGGGAAAATTTGAAGTTTAAAATTTAGGTGCGAACGCATGCTAACAATAGATGCCAGCGAAGATTAGAATAACCATTTCCAAAGAAGATAAGGAGTTCAGACTAAGGCCATTGCTTGTGCTTCTAAACACAAGCATATTGGCAAAACTTCTAGACTGGTACTTGGTGCATAGGAATCAAGGATGCCATTTACAAGAGGATGCAAAGTGTTCAAAATACAATCGTGAGGAGATCGAAGGGTAGCTGTAGTTGTTGGAGAAAGTTTACAGTCAAGACTGGAAACTTATCTTGTGTCGGAAAAAAGATTAGAACACTAAAATAGTGACTCCTATTTACATCAGCAATGGGAATCAGGAATCCTACCTTGTTTTTATCCGATGACACACAAAGCACGTTGTCTTTAAGGAAGGAGAAAGTACATAACGGACTCTAGCGTTTATGTAAACCATTCTGACTCATGGACTGTAGCTAGCCATAATCAGGTTATATATAAATTTTAGTTCTTATAATATTCTGTGAAGTCCATTGTATTGCCAGACTTGATTAATGCATCATCATTATTGGGTTTTGGATATTATGATCTCCCACTTGTGTTTTAAGTTTTAACCTCTGTTTCTATAGTTTTGATAAATTTCTGCTGTAAAGTTTCCTATAACTAGGAATATAAACTGGAAGATTGAGAAAGAATATTTCAGTGGTATGAGATCCTTTCAACCTGCCAGCTAGTGGCTACTTTATGAGTGACAAGTAACAGCACTATCAGCTACATGAGAAGATGACGGGAGCTGCCGTGAGGGACAGAGAAGAAGAATGTCCCCAGGAATTTATAGAGACTAAAGAAATGGTGACTGACTTAAAAGGTACTACGGGGGAAATGGTCCAACTATAAATGGGATTGAACCAGCATCTGAGTTCAAGTAGGCCTACACATAATGGAGCAGAAGGGAGCAACTCAGGTGGTGAGTAAGCCCTAGCAACTACAAAGACCTTCAGGGATTTTTTTTTGGAAAGTAAGTAATCGTAAGTACTGGGTAAGAACAACCCGACTTGAAGGAGGGAATGACAATATCGCATGATGCATACTGTGCCTTAAGCCCTGCCATTTGTAGAGCTGTCTTTCAAAGAGTTTTGAAGATAAGGAAAACAATGGGGCATTGGAAGTGAAGGTATAAAGAGAGAAAGGACATTTATCACTGTTTGGGAAAAATCACTATCCCAACTTTTGATGGATCTAGTAGCTCATTAGCAAGGCTGGTTGCAAATATTAGACACTTATTTCTCTTTGAATTGAATGCTTCAAGAAGAGGCCATCAAATTTGTCACCTTGCATCTTGAGAGGATGGCTCACGAATGATTGTAACATGGCATGATAACTCAAGGGCATGACTCAATAACCTCTCTGGAAGTTTTCGACGAAAAACTGATAGAGAGATTTGACAGAAGTGAGTAAAAAATTAATTTCAGGGAACAGCTGAAGCAAGGAAGGTGGAACACTTTGTAGCAGAATTTCAAAGACTTGCAGCAATGGCTCAGACATAAATAAAAGAAGACTCATTCTATTTGAAGAAGGCTTAGCTCAACCTCTCATATGTTTAGTAAGGGCATTTGACCCACATATGCTGCAACTAGCCATCACGAGAGCCCTTGATTTGGAGGATTTAGTATCCAAGGTCACATTTCATTCCAAGAAAGAGTCTCCTATTCTGCCCAAGAACTTTTTTAGAAAAATATACCACTTCTTGGCTTCACTTCCAAGCCAAGTCAAGAAGAGTTGTCCAAGAATGGGCAACAAAGGAAAAACCTACATTTTACATGTTGAGAGCCTCAGTAACCAGGGCATAGGTGTTTGGGTAAAGGGAAAATACATTACATAGAGGTAGCCTTTGATGAAGACATTGAAATTCATGAGGCTAAAGGAGGTAGAGGAGATGGAGTATAAGCACCTAGGAGGAGAGCATTTAGGACGTACACTTGCATCCCACGATATAATTCTTTCCATGCTAGAGGAGCCTTGAAAGGACAAAAGATAACAAATCTTATTGATAGAGGGGATACTCATAATTACATTGATGAAGAATCAGTGAATAGGTTGGGATTAAAGATGAAGGATTTTAAAGGGTTTGAATTTAAAAGTTGCCATTGGGTTAATTCTTCCTTGTATTAAGAAGATTCCTAATGGGGGATACAAAAGTGGTTCTAGGAGTTCAATGGTTCTACTCATTTGATAAATATGAATAGAGTTATTGAACAATAGAATGGAAAAAAGATAGTTCTACATGGTTTATCTGATAGTGGACCTATGGCTGTTTTAGCCAAGAGAATGGAGTGAGCTTTTTGCAAAGAGCAAAGGGCATGGGAAGCTAAATGTTTAATTATAGACATATGTCCTTGAAAGGAAGGTAAATCCTACAATGTGCAATTTTAATCTACTTTGGACAAGCATGGAAAGGTTTTCGAAGACATGCCCGTTGGACAACCACTAGATAGAGGTTTTAGCATATAATTGCTTTGGAGGAAGGGGCAAAACCAGCCATGAATGTTGAACATACTGTAGATGTCGGAGGGTAGGTGAATCAACATAAATTAAAATCATACAAGAGTAAACAACTAACTTCAATATTTACCTCATGAACAGTGAGCAAGTAATGAACAAAACCAATAAACAAAACCCAAACTGAGAAAAACTACGATGAGCACTTGCCTACAAAGATAATTCACTGGTGTATATATTCTGATTAGAAAAGATTGTATGAGCTCAATGCCAATACAACAATGAATGCAAATAAGAGCTCACTGCTCCAGACTTGCAATTGAGGCTCATTGCCAAATTAGAAAGATACCGCAAAGAACTTGTACACTCAAGACTTACTATCCTAGGGACAAGGTACATACAACTCTTTACAATAGATAAAGAGAGAATTTTTTTATAATGCAGTTGATTTGCATAACTCTATCACACTATCTTTTCCTTTTCTAACATTTGCTCTTCCAATATTTTGCTTGTAGATCTTCAATGGCTTGCCCACAATTGCTTCAGACTTCCTTTTTGCCAACGAACAAATTGTACTTATATGCAGGATAGGTCACTGGAGTTTACTATAAGTTTGGCCATGCCAAAGAATACTACAATTTAAGTTATAAGTCGACCATGGCTATAGCAAAAAGTGATAAGGTCCCATGCCAAAATCATCTGGATCAAAACAAAGAATGGACCAATTGGATAAGAGATAAGCACTAAACGCATAGGTTACACATAGCATGAACTCATTAGGATAAGAGATAATCATTAAATGTATGACGCGATCAACAATTAACAATTACAAGAACAACTTCCATAGCCATCTCAAACATGTAGACACTAACCAAATAACCACTTAACTTGCCAATATATCTGGACCACCATGCGCCATGGTGAGATCCTCACCCCATGTTACGAACAATACCACTGCCAACAATCCAAGTCAGAAGCCATTACAACACATTTCCTAATCAGCCCACTAACTGATTATGACTGCAACACTTGAAAACACTATTTTTCAGAACTCTAGAATCAAAAGCCGGAACACTAGGAAACACCATAACCAAGACCAAAATCTGAAAATGATATGGAACTCATCTGTGTTAGTTTATAGGATCTTTGATAGAAAGAATATCAGATTATATCAGACTTTACTTACTTCTTCTTGTTTGTGCACAGCAGGTGTGTATCTTCAGTTGGTCTTCAGTGCTTCAATATCCTTCATCTTGAATACCAAGCGCTGATGAGAAAGTATTAATAATCTGCAATATGTAACTATGCCTAGACTAGGACTGCAAGTATGTTATGTATTGATATTGCCTTGTCCACTGATGAGAGTTTATTATTTATACAAAGTGAAGGGTCATGTCCTCGTAGGGGCATGACTAAAGGCCACATAGGGTCAATACCCTATGTGGTTATGTCCGTCGGTAAACATAACCAACCAATGATTATATCCCAAGCCAATCATGCTCGATAAGACATGTTCGACATTAATTTGAACAACACTTAATGTATATCGAAGGAAATACAATTTGGAGCCTGATCCTTGATTGGTGATAACATAGATGTTATAATATCAATATTCAATTAACTCGATATGAATCGGTGATAGTAGTAAGGGAGGCCCGATTTGAATCATGAATGAATGAGTTCAAGTATTGCTTTTGATTTATGAATGCTCTTGGGGAAGGATTGCTTGATATTTTTACCTAGGGCACATCCTTTACAAACACCTAAGTGATCTAATTTTAGATTAGGTAATCCTTTTACAATTTTTCCTATAGATGACAATGCTCAAAAATGTAGGTGACCTAATCTCCCATGCTAGATTTTTGTAGACTTTGAAATTTCATGACTTAGTGCAAAAGTTTGTTGATTACAAAGTTTATAGAAACTTCCATCTCTAACTCCAATAGAGATAGCTTTCTTGATGTTACCATTTTTAGGTCAAGACAAAACTGTCTTCTTGAAAAGCGATTTTGCATCCTTGATCAGAAAGGGCAGATATAGGGACTAGATTCCTTTTAATTCCAGGTACATATAAAACATTGTTAAGTTGAAGAGTAATACCTGAATTTAGATGAATGGAGCAAGACCCAATACCATTAATTGGATGAATGGAGTTTTCCCCAATGGCTACTTCTTTTGAGGTGTGTTCTAAGAAGCTTTCGAATTTGTCTCTACAACCTGTTATATGTCGAGATGCTCCACTGTCTATGATCCAAGTGTTTTTGTTTGAGTTTAACTCACTGGAGAGTGCTAGATAGATGCATGATTTTCTTCTACTTCCTCCTTTTCTTCTTTTATTTCTGCTAGTGCAGCTTGAATTCTTTTCCGTTCAGGATAGACATTATGAGAGTGACCAATTTTGTCGCATTTAAAACATCTCACTTTTGAACAATCTCTTTTCTTATATCCACTTCCGACCCTTCTGCTGCTGTTGCTGGACATTCCTTTCTCTCTGATCAACTAGGTATCTTCGATATTACCTTGGATAGATGTTGGTTTGTTATGGGAGACACCCTTTTCATCAGATTCTTCTTTTTCAGATAGGCTTCGTGCCCTTAGAGCGAAGAGAAAGTTGTTTTCTCTCCCCTCTAAAATTTATCTAGATGAAGATCTTACTAAGGCACAAGTTATAAAACTCAAACATGCTCGGGGAATTGTGGTAGATGCTAGGCATGCTAGGAAATGGGTTGTTATTTGGAATCTTAGAGCTGTGGTTCGTGATTCTTCTCCTACTGGTTGGGTAGAGAGGAAAACCTCCAAACTGACATGATGGTTCCGATAGCAGTTTGGCAAAAGGAAGCCCCCTTCTCTTCTTGTCAATTGCTGGAATGGTAATGGCTCTTTATGGTCATTACCCGATCTTTTTCATGATGCTGTGGGGTCCTCAAATATTTTGGCCGTTACTGAGACTCACAAGAGCCTCATGCGCCTTCTTCCAGGATATCCTGGTTATCAGTGGCTATCAGTTTGCAAAGATGAGGTCTGGACTTCTGGTGGGGTCCGTGGGTCTAGGGGTGTGGCTTGCTTGATACATGATGCTATTTTCGGTTTCACTTCAGTTGTTCACTTTGACGCCTTTGCCAGATTTATGTGGATTCGGATTGGTCGGCGGAAATACCAACAGAGAGATATTTTTATCGTTGTTTGTTATTTTCCACCGACCTCTCCATATGCCATTCATGACCCGGAGAATGGAGATCCTTTCTGTGATCTTTAGGAGAGCATTTCATAGTTTGCGGCTTTGGGTGATATTATTATTCTTGGAGACTTCAACACTCGAACCAGGGATCTTCAGACTCCTTTGCATGATCGTGGTTCTAATTCGAATTGCACTTCTTAGTTAGACCCGACTAGTATGGGACTTCAACGCACCTTGGAGGATGTTCTTGGACCACTCTCAGGTTATGGACGTTACCTCCTCCAGCTCTGTGAGTCTTCTAGGTTGTTGATTTTGAATGATTTATCCTTCTTGGATCGGACCTCTTTACCTGTTGGCCACACTGTGGTGGTGCGAGTGTTGTTGACTATGTCATTTCCTCTCTTTCATTTCTTTCATTCACAGTTTCGCCATTTCACGTCTCCCCTTGGCTGATCATGCTCTTCTTAGCATTTCTACTTGCGTTTCATGCCAACCGTCACACTCTTTCCGGTCTTCTTATTGCCCGGTTCATACCGTCTCCTTTCCTACTCGCTTTCATTACCTCGAGAGTGATGGTGAGCTCTTTACTTTCCACCTTAGGAGACTTCTGACACCTGCTAGTTTTAGTGAGTCGCTTGCGGCCTCTGACATGTTTGATTCACTTCTCTCTACCATCTTGGATTCTGCTCTTCTTTCTATTCCTCACCGTTCCCCTCCCTCTCTCAGAGCAAAGCATCAGAATACTTGTCCTATGAATAAATGGTTTGATACTGATTGCAAAGCTTTCCATCGCTCTATTCGCGCCTCCTTTGAGACTCAATCTCCTGCTTTTACCCATTTGCACCTTTTGTACCTCCGTTTTCTTCGCCACAAGAAACATTCTTTTGCCTCTTTTCAGTGTAGAACCCTTTCCTCCACGCTTATTCAGAATCCTTAGATCTTTTGGTGTACCCTTTTCCCTTGGTGCTCCCCCCCGTCCTCCACTCTAGACTATCACTCTCTGACCTCCCATATCATTACACTTTACGACATTCTAGGGCAGCCACCTCTTCACTCCACTCGACCTCCATATTGCCATTTGTTCACCTACTCCAGTATTATTGAGGCCATCAGATCTTTGAGATGCAGTAGAGCAATGGATGAAGATGGTTTCTAGGCAGAACTTTTCAAGCTTAGTGCTTTGGTTTTCGGATCTTACCTTCCTACACTCTTTAATAGAGTGGTTTGCTCTGGGTTTCTTGAGTCTTGGTCTAGACATATGGTTTACCCTATTCATAAGTCTGGGCTTGCTTCCGATTCGGGTAACTACAGGACTATTATGATCGGACATACTTTTGCCAAATTTTATGCCACTCCTTTGAACACCATGTTATTTAGTGAGCTTGATAGAAGAGGCTGTAGAGTTAAAGGGTAGGCTGGTTTTCAGGCAAACTATTAGACTATGGATCATGTATTCATGATGCGGGCTATCATTGAGGAGGCTAAGCACCACTCTCAGAAGGTCTATTATTGTTTTGTGGACTTCCGTAAGGCTTTTGATTCTGTTCCTAGGTTGGACTTATTTCAGAGACTTCGTGAGATTGGGATCTCAGATATGTTGCGGACTGTTATTATGAGGTTTTATGAGAGGGTTACTGGTAGGCTCAGGACTCTGGAAGGCTTTTCTGTTCCGATTCAAAGCACCATTGGGGTGAAACAGGGCTGTCCTCTTTCTCCTACTCTATTTGGTTTATATATTGATGAGTTGGAGGATGTCCTTGTGAATTCCTCTCAACCGGGTGATGGGTGCTATTTGCATCAGGTTTTGATCTCCATTCTCTTTTTTGCTGATGATGTGGTTCTCTTGGTGTAATAAGCTTTGCTAATTCTAATCACAGAGTTCTGATCTATAACTGGGGTAATTTGTCAAACAGTTATCAAACAATCTCTATTTCCTTCAATAGATATACTTTCAGAACAATCTATACCACTTTTTATTGATTCATATACTAGGAACTGATGAGATTAACCAATAATATTTCAAAATTCCATCAAGAAAAATCAGTCTGAACTTAACATTCAATATTCATAACAACTCAATAACAGTAAATCAATAAACCTCTAACTGTATTCAGAATATAAATAACAATGTTATAGCCTAGGAAGTTTTAACAATGTGCAGGGAGGCAATAAGAATGACAGACCCGTAATATTGGTGTGTCGATTAGGGAGGCATTTGTTTGCATTAATGTATAACTGCCACCAATGTCGAAGATTTCCACTGGCTACCTTCTGCTCTACTCACGATTGCCGCCTTGATTGAGGAAAGGGAGTGAGCTAACCTGTGGAGGAGAGAAATGTCAAAACGTAGCCAAACTGCAAATGCCATGAGACCTTGTTATTGGATGGAGTCTAACCTGCCGTGATCTCCTTGCCGGATGGGAGTCCAAATGCTTTTCTACTAGTGAGATGTGCTTCCAGTGACCTCTATAGGAACCCATGGTTTCCAGAATAAGGCTAGTCACTGACCCGACATGATAACCTTCATACTGGCGTTTCAACACTGTCGATAATGCAACAATATGCTGGTGGGAGCAACGCTAATGGCTCAGTGGTTGATTGGAGTGTTGTCTCTTCCTATTTGTAAAACTTCCTCCAAATGCTATGATGGTGCTTACGAAATACGAGGAAAGAGTCTCATTTACTCCCTTCACCAAACACTCTCCCTTGTGGCCAGAATAAAAGTCTCATTACTTTGTACCAATCACCCTGAAGTATACCATCCATAATCTAACATACGTGAGTATTTTTAGAATACTCCACTAACAGTTGGGATCTGCAATCTGCTGAAATTTTGGAAATGGCACAACACTCTATCACTGGGGGTCTTCGGGAAAGTGCATCAGCAACTATATTATTTCTCCCTTTGACATATTCAATGCGAAATCGTATGCTTGGACCTTGCTGATCCATTTTTGCTGTCTTTCGTTTAGCTCTTTTTGTTCCAGAAAGTAACATAAACTGTTATGATCAGTCTTTACTGTAAATTTACTTCCCACCAAATATTGTCTAAACTTGGCTAAGGCATGCATTATGGCCAGCATCTTTTTATCATATGTAGAATATAGTAACTCGCTGCCCCTAAGTTTCCTGCTTTCAAAAGCTATGGAATGACGATCCTACATCAAAACTGCCCCGATTCCACTTCCCAAAGCATCACACACCAAAACAAAGGGTCTAGAAAAATCAAGACGTGCTAGTACTGGACATGTGCTCATCACCTGTTTCAATCTATCAAAGACTGCCTTTGAATCCTGTGTCCATCTAAATGCCCCTTTCCGTGTTAGATTAGTAAGGGGTGCCGCTACTGGGGAAAAACCTTTGGCGAATCGCCTATAATAAGAACAAAGGCCAAGGAAGCCCTGCAACTCAGATACATCTTTCGGTGGTGGCCAATCCAGGATTGCCTATATCTTCTCCTAATGTACCTTAACTCCCTCTGCACCAATCACGTGACCCAGATAGAGGATCTTAGTTAACCCAAATTCGCACTTAGACTCTTTCGCGAATAAAAAGTTTTCTTCCATGAGGCTAAGGATCTCATCTAGGTGCTGCAAATGTTCTTCCCAAGTCTTGCTAAAGATTAATATGTCATCAAAGAAAACCAACACACTCTTTCTTAGTTGCTTTTTGAAGATATGGTTCATGCATGACTGAAAAGTGGCTGGTGCATTAGTGAGCTCAAATGGTATCACCAAAAACTCGTAGTGTCCATAGTGGCATCTAAAAGCTGTCTTATGCACATCCTCCTCTTGGACTTGTATCTGATGGTAGCCCGATCGAAGATCTATCTTTGAGAAATAAACAACTCCATGAAGCTCATCTAGTAACTCATCAATGCGGGGAATTGGATACCTATTTTTAATGGTTCTCTTATTAAGGGCGCAGTAATCAATACACATCCGAAGGGTGCCATCCTTCTCTTAACCAACACCACTAAAGAGGCAAAAGGGTTGGAACTGGGCTTGATATGTCCCATATCTAGAAGTTCCTTAATCGTCTTCTCTATTTCTTCCTTGTAATGCCTGGAGTGACGATAAGGAGTGGTAATGACGGGTTTGGCACCCTCCTCTAGCTCAATGGTATGCTTAAACCCTCTATCCGGTGGAATACCTGGGGGTAAATCCTCAAATACCCTCCTGTGCTTGCCTAGCACCGTCTGGATGTCACAATGGTACTGCTGTCCTATATCTTGTGTCTCCTTAGAAGAGATGAAACACTCTGTCGCCCATT
Organism: Cupressus sempervirens; assembly: GCA_028749045.1. Lineage (NCBI taxonomy): Eukaryota > Viridiplantae > Streptophyta > Pinopsida > Cupressales > Cupressaceae > Cupressus > Cupressus sempervirens. The sequence continues at coordinate 156,125,731 of CM053788.1, read as the reverse complement.
TGATATCATCGTGCCTCAAAATGGCTTCCATCTTGTGAGCTGTTATCAACCTGGATCCACTATTTGGTATGGCTTTTAGGACTACCAACCAATCACCCTGTGAGAATTCCAATTGCATGGTCTCGTGATCAAATTTGTACCTGCGGATAGTCCTTAGCCACTGTTTACCCAGAAGGGCATCCAACCCATCTAAATCAACAACATAGAAATCAATCTCTAAAGATAATCATCAAATTGTATCTGAAGACTGGATACTTTCTCAATGCAACTCAAAACCTCACCACCTGCTACCCTCACTTCGAATTTGGGTACGCTGACTGTCTGCAATCCTCTCTTAGATACCATCCGTGTGCTAATGAAATTATGGGATGCTCCTATGTCCAAAAGACAAACAATGCGCTGTCCCCTAACAACACCCTTCAGTCTAAATGGATGACATGCTGGATCACTAGAAAGAGTGGCTATAACAGGAGGCTGTTCCGTAGTGATCTTCGAGAGATTACCCTGCAGTCTTTTATTCCTCAGGGGCATACTTCAGATCAACTCATTACTGCCTTTTTCTCTCCCTTGTCTCCTTCACGGGGTTTGAAAAGGCCTTGCACTACTTCTCATTCCAGATTAGTCAGACATTGTACTAGTCTCTCCAGGCAATGACAGTCCTATAGCGGTTCTTCACGGCATTCTAAGGCTATGGATAGTTCACGGGTGTACCTCTCTATTACTGATTTCTTTGTGGCCAGGAAGAACCCTTAGTCCTTACCTTGTCTTCTTTATTGTTTGTCTCTTGCTTTTGTTTCTTCTTAGTCACCATTTGGTGCTTCTGCTTTGGCCAGCTCTTCTATTGTATACTCAGTCCCATAAACCATTTTGGTTTTTCGTGGACATTAATATTATTATCTTATCTTTTTATCTTTAAGGGGCTGCTCTTCAACTTCTTCCTCCTCACTGTCCTCAACCTCATTACCTTCCTGTTGCTCCCCTTTATCCTTGGAAAGAACCTCAACATAGTGAATCTTGCCTTTACCAAGGCATCTATGATCGGGGGTCCAAGGTTCCCTGCAAGTGAAGCACAATTTCTTCCTCCTGAGTTCATTACGTGTCTCAAAATCCAATCTAGGGGGATTTGGTTTTTGCTGGTTTTTGTTCCCTTGGGACGATGTAGACCCTCTATAGGGTTTCTTCGGAGGCTGCAATAGCGAAGAAGGTGAATCGAAGTCATGGGCGATCTTAATTGCATCATCGAAGGTGTTTGGTTTAAGGACCTTAACCAAACCCCTAAATTTGTTCTATAACCCCTTTGTGAACAACATCACCTTGCGTTGCTCTGTCATATGTGGCACCATCATTGATATACGTTGAAACTCATCAATGAAGTTATCCAAAGACCCACTCTGTCGTAACTGAGCGAAATCCCTGTAATAGACTTCAATCTTTCCTGTCAAAATGAGTAATCAGCTTGGAGCTGAAAATCTTGTATGAAGTTATGAGGCCATGATCCTGGGTGACTAAACCGTGATGCCACCAATGATATGCTGCTCCCTCGAGGTGCATTGTGGAAAATCTGATGGCTTTCGCTTCTGCCATGGGTTTAAGTGTCAAATAGGTATCAAGCTTGTGGATATAAGCTCTAAGGGGTGTCTGACTGCTGCCATCAAAGGTAGGGAGAGTTAACTTGTTCATAGCATGTTTTAGGTCCCTATTTGGTGCTCTCGGTCTCCTATCCTGTTGTTGTCTATCAGCCTCCCTTTTCTGATTTAGGTACTAGACAAAGGTCAGATTTTGTTTAATAGGGTCGGGAAACAAATCCCATTCATCAAACATTGCCATAACATTGTCCAATAGTAAATTTGGTGGTGGTGGTGGTATTGCTTCTTTTGTATTAAACATTGGCATTAAAGGCCTGTCAGTGTTACGTGTGAGATCTCTAACAGCTCGGGGGGATCCAGCTACACTACCACCTCCACTGTGATGGCTCGGAGATCTTCTATGGGCCAGGGCCAACTGTTGCATAGTACCTGCTAGTTGCTAAAGAGCATTAGCAATATTGTTCTGTCCATCTGTAATAGCCCGCAATGTTTCCCTTACTTCACGTTCTTGTTCCGTCTCATTATGTGCCATTTGAACGTTGTTTTCCTGTGTAATCTGAGTAAACTGTTCAACTTGTTCACCTGTTCCAAAAATTAATTCCTCATCCACTGTATAATTATCTTCAATCTCAATATGTTTTGAAGAATCAGCTTGTTCCAACTGTAGATGACTGAATTTATATTGTCTTTTACTCATTCCTGGCTGACATTTTTGGATAAAATTTAGTTTGCAAATATTCTATTTTCCCACAAGATGGTAGGTCTTGTGGCTCTAATACCACTGTAATAAGCTTTGCTAGTTCTAATCACAGAGTCTTGATATGTAACTAGGGTAATTTGTCAAACAGTTATCAAACAATCTCTATTTCCTTCAATAGATATGCTTTCAGAACAATCTATACCACTGTTTATTGATTCATACACTAGGAATTGATAAGATTAACCAATAATATTTCAAAATTCCATCAAGAAAAATTAGTTTGAACTTAACATTCAATATTCATAACAACTCAATAATAGTAAATCAATAAACCTCCAACTGTATTTAGAATATAAATAACAGTGTCATAGCCTGGGAAGTTATAACAATGTCCAGGGAGGCAATAAGAATGAAAGACCCGTAATATTGGCGTGTTGATTAGGGAGGCGTTTGACTGCATTAATGTATAACTGTCACCAATGTCGAAGATTTCCACTGACTACCTTCTGCTCTACTCATGATTGTCGTCTTGACTGAGGAAAGGGAGTCAGCTAACCCGTGGAGGAGAGAAATGTCAAAACGTAACCAAACTGCAAATGCCGTGAGACCTTGTTATTGGATGGAGTCTAACCTGCCGTGATCTCCTTGTCGAATGGGAGTCCAGACGCCTTTCTACTGGTGAAATGTGCTTTCCGTGACCTCTGTAGCAACCCGTGGTTTCCAGAATAAGGCTAGACACTGATCCAGCGTGATAACCTTCATACTGGCATTTCAACATCGCCAATAATGCAACAACATGTTGGTGGGAGCAACGCTAATGGCTCAGTGGATGATTGGAGTGCCATGTCTCTTCCTATTTGTAAAATGTCCTCCAAATGTTATGATAGTGCTCACGAAATAAGAGGAAAAAGTCTCATTTACTCCCTTCACCAAACACTCTCCCTTGCGGCCAGAATAACAATTCTTCCAAATGTGAATCAAAAAATGTATTCAAAACATACACAGCTAGGTGTTTCATTGTACACACCTCCAACTGATCCAGCTATGATCATATTCAACCTTGCCGATTTCTGCTTGTATTGTGCATTAATTTCAAGAGGAAAAGATTGGGGGAACATCCAACCTCCTCGGAATACTAAACTTGAGGGATTTCATGCCGAGAGTTTCTGACCAGTCACATTAAAGCAACCAGAACATGTCAATGTATTGATTTCATAAATTCTTGTGTGTTCAAATCCCAAGGCGAAGTCCCTTATTTATAACCTCAAAGTGAGGGAAAAACATTGGAATAAGAGATGTGGGATAAAACAAAAATTTCGTCCTGTAGTCACTTAAGTCACTTTATAAAGTAAATGACTTTATAAACATAAAGTAACTTTATCAAAGAACTTTTACTTTAATAAATGATGCACTTAAAATAAATCTCCTGTGTGATTGGTAAGCATCCTGATTGATGATGTCGTTAATCGATCCGGATGTGGAGATAGATTAACCCGGTGCCGTAACACTAGTGTGAAGAAGGGGACATGGCATTTGGCTTCTTCTCCCGACAGCTTGCAGAAACTCCTTGATGGTCTGGCTTCTTTTTGTGATTAGCGGTAGCTTGTGGTCAATTTTTCTAAGACTCAGGTTATGGTCTTTAACTGTTTAAAAACCTCTCATCTTCATTTCTTCTTTTAGGGTCAGGAAGTTGAGATTACCCCCTCTTATATGTATCTTGGTGGGAAGTTCTCGGGGCCGCGCTTCAGTTTGAGACAAGCTATTCAGTCTAGAGTTAGTAAGGGCATGGGTTCCCTGGCTTTGCTGGAAAGACAATGCTTCAGGCATCATTTCCAGGATATTTCGTCCAAGTTGTCCCTTTTGGACTCCTTGGTTCGTCCGACAATTCTCTATGGCTCGGTTGTTTGGGGGCCTTCTCTTATTGCTTCTGATTGAGCGTCTATTGAGCAAGTTCAGACATTGATGTTACGGCATATCATAAGATGTCACAGGCTCACCTCTCACAACATTGTCTTAGCTGAGTTTGGAGCTCGTCGTCTCAAACTTGCCACCATTTTTGACTTGATTTGGTTTCTTCATCGGCTTCATGGTTTTATGGAGTTGGGTGTTGACTGATACAGATACTCTCATCTGGCATACTGTTCTTCTGTTGAGATTATGAGATTCGACACTTCTACTAGGTCTTGTTGTCGGTATGCCCAGGCCACCGCTTTGTTGGGTTTGATTGGTATTGAGATAGATCGTCTTCCTCCTTACTAGTTTTCACTTGATGCTCCTGCTCATCTTCTCCCTTCACATCAGGAGTTGAATGAGCATGTCAAACTAGATATTTATAGACAATACATTACCACCACCTGGAGTAATCCCCGAGGAGGTCTACAACCTAAGATGGCCTTCTATGTTGAGCATTTTCTTGAGATTCAGGATGGTATTATTGTTTGCCCTGCTTATCTCTATTGGTGCTGGAATCATGCCTTACGGTTTTCTTTAGGCTCTTTTAGAGTTGGTTCTCATTGCCTCAGGGCTTGAATCGATCACCATATGGATCGGGCTGGTCGGATATGTTAGTTGTGTACTTTGGTAGAGGTTGAGACTGAGATCCACTTCATTTTATGATGTCCTCTCTACTATGAGATCAGAGAGAGATTTTACTGCCTTTTCAGAGACTGTTCTCTTTCAATGTTCTTTAACTATATTGATCAGCCATATCTTGCACTTTATCTTCAAGAGGCCACCCACCTTCGAAAGATTACCCTGCATCTTTTATACCTCAGGGGCGTACTTCAGACCAGCTCATTATTGCCTTTTGCTCTCCCTTGTCTTCTCCACAGGGTTTGGAAAGGCCTTCCAATACTTCTCATTCTAGATCGGTTAGACATTGCACCAGTCTCTCCAAGCAGCGACAGTCCTATAGCGGTTCTACATGGCATTCTAAGACTATGGATCATTCATGGGTTTACCCCTCTATTATTGATTTATTTTGTGACAAGGAAGGACCCTTAGTCTTTACCTTGTCTTCTCTCCTGTTTTGTTTCTTGCTTTTGTTTCTTCTCAATCACCGTTTGGTGCTTTTGCTTTGGCCGGCTCTTCTGTTTGTTTGCTCAGTCCCATAAACCTTGTTGGTTTCTCATGGACATTAATATTATTATCTTATCTTATCTTATCTTATGGCTTGTTAGATTGTCTCTTATTTTGATTGAATTTTCCTTTCTTGTTGGAGCTTACTTGAAGTACCTGAATGTCTCCCTCTTGATTTAAGCTTATCCCTTTTGAGACTAATTTTGATTCCTCTTGAGTGCATTCATTCTTGAGTAATTCAAATTTAGGAAGCTCAGGTCAAGAGCTTAGTCCTCGAATAAAAGTTTCCCAAGATAGTGGGAATCCCCTTAGTGCAATCATGGTAAGTTCTTTTTCATCAATTGGACTTCCACTAGTAGCAAGGTGATCTTTTAGTTCAGAGATTCTTAGAAATAGGAAGTGATAGATTCCCCATTGTTCATTTTTATGTATAGTAAATCCTGCTTTAAGGTTAGCAACCTGCTAGTATTATTAATTTCAAAGGTGTTCTTGATAGTGGAGAACATTTCAAATGCTGTAGAAAGGCTAGAAATAGAAGGGAGAATATGATCCTTAATGGAGTCTATAATTATTTTCATGACTTTATTGTTGTGCCTTTTCCACATTGTTTTCTCTGGATCATTTTTTGGAATAGTTTAATTTGATTCTACATAATCTTCTACTTCCATTTCTTTTAGAACTATCATGACAAAAATTTTACATGAAGAAAAGTTTGATGCCCCCTCCAATCTATCCTCTAACCTTACGTGGTTGACTATTTTAATTATGAAAAATGAAATTCAAAGAATGGTAAAGTCTGAAGTTTTATATACGAGTTATGAATAAAATTTCTTATCAAAATGGCTTTGATACCATGTTAGTTTATAGGATCTCTGATAGAAAGAATATTAGATTATATCAGACTTTACTTCTTCTTGTTTCTGCACAGCAGGTATGTATCTTCAGTTGGTCTTCAATGCTTCAATATCCTTCGTCTTGAATACCAAGTGCTGATGAAAGTATTAATAATCTGCAATATGTAACTCTGCTGAGACTGGGACTGCAAGTATGTTATGTATTGATATTGCCTTGTCTACAGATGAGAGTTTATCATTTATACAAAGTGAAGGGTCATGTCCCTGTAGGGGCATGACTCTACGTGGCCAAAGGCCACCTAGGGTCATGACCCTACGTGGTCATGCCCGTTGGTAAACATAACCAACTGGTGATTATATCCCAAACCAATCATGCTCAATAAGACATGTTCGACATTAATTTGAACAACACTTAATGTATATCGAAAGCAATACAGTTTGGAGCCCGAGCCCTGACTGGTGGTAACACAGATGTTATAATATCAATATTCAATCAACCCGATATGAATTAGTGACAGTAGTAAGAGAGGCCCGATCTGAATCATGAACATGTAACTTGTATATATATATATATATATATCAGTTTATATACAGCATATTAGATTCAGATACTCAGTATTACTTTGACCGATGCTAAACTTCAATAGTCTGCATATCTTCATCCTTGATTTCCAAAACAAAATCACTCCGGAAAGCACAATTGCAGCTCTGTCAACCACTCTGTTTATTGAACAGCTAACATCCACACAGAACTAGAGACTTTCAGACCTAGGAAGATCACTCTGAAATACTGAGTACAATCTCCACAATACATCCTCATCTTCCACTGTTCAGTAGCATTGAATACATACCTGTCTTCTAGTGAATACATACTTGTCTTCCACTGTTCTGTAATACTGCATACATGCTTTTCTACTGATCTTCACTAATACAAACAGGCCCAACACACAATCTTCTCCAAATATAGCAGACCTCTAGATCATATTGTTTGGGCGAACACAAACACCTTTTGGGCACAATGTCTGATATCAATGACAACAGACAAACAAACGTATATTTTGAACAATGACTACTTCATATTGTCATCCTAGAGTGTACAAGAAGGAAACTGAGAAGACAACTAAGGACCTATTGGATATAGGGGTTATAATGCCTAGCTCTAGCCCATTCAGATCACCTATAGTTTTGGTCAAGAAGAAGGATGGGACATTGAGGATGTGTATCGAGAATCCTACGACATTACTAGGATTGATGAGTTTATTGATGAGCTTCATTGAGCTAAGTATTTCTTCAAGATTGTGTTTAGGATATCACCAAATAATGGTGAGGGATGAATATGTGCATAAAACAACGTTTTGGTGCCATTGTGGCATTATGAGTTCTTGGTTATGCCATTTGGCCTTACTAGTGCACCTGCAAATTTTCAATTATGCATCAATCAAGTATTTATTCTATAGTTGAAAATTTGCTTTGGTTTTCTTTGATGCCATTTTGATTTATGGTAAGACATGGGAGGATCATTTGAAGCATTTAGATGAGGTGCTTGGCATACATGGGCACCATTCCTTCTATACCGAAGCCTACAAATTTGAGTTTGGGTTGACTAGAATTCTACATTTGGGATTCAAGATTGGTGTACAAGGGGTTAATGTGGATGAGGATGTAATAACCCTGCCTGGTTATAGCTTAGACAAACACCATATTTCTTAGCATTTAACAGGCTTCACTATTACCACTGCAAATATGATATTCTAAATTTTGCCAAACTAGAGAATACAATTAAGTGCCTACAACATTCAAATCAATTTGGTTCTAGGATTGTGGATAGATGAATGCAAAATATTGATATCCAATACTCCTTTATGAATATTGCACAATAATTAACTTTGGAATGACAAATGATTCACACCAAACTACTAAGTTTATTCATTAGCCACTTTGCTTCAAACAGTATACAGTTTACTAATTTATTAAATAACAAGAAACCTGGAAATGCAACTTCATCTCCACCATTGAAATATAGGCTGCTGTGGTTCCCTTCAAATGAAAACGCTAAACTCTTGTGCAAAGACCAACTGCAGACACCAGAATGAAATCGCAGGCTCCAAGATGTTGTGACAGGCCTTAGGAAGAAAATGCAGGCCTCTAAATCTCAGACACAGGCCCTAAACAAGTAAACACAGGCCTCATGAAATGAATCGCAGGCCTTTGTAGTTAGACACAGGCCCTCCAAAGTCATTTGCAGGCCACTGAAAGTTTATCACAGGCCTGTAGAAACTCCAAACGCTGCCCTATAAGGAACGGCAACCTCAGTAATGCTTTCCAATTTGCTAACCAATAAATCACAGCCCTCAGCACAATTCAAAACCACTCTTCAAATCCCAGGTGTATGCTAACGTTTGATATAATTCTTGAACAATTCACCATATGCAGAAATCCTCTTTTCCCAGATACAGGAAAACACAGTAGGGAAATAACCTTCAATTGGTTATACTTCAGCAACCAATCTAAACACCAATCAGAGATACTTTCAGAATTCCCAGCTTACTCACAAACCCGCAGCACTGAAGTCTTCTTTCAAAGCAATAGGAAATACAGACATGGAAGATAATTTATCTAGAATAATTCTCATTCTTAACCAGAATACCTCACCTGTGGAAAGCACAATCAGCTTCAAACCCTTATACTTCAGCAAGGGCATAAAAATAAACCTTTGAAAACTCTTCACAATCAACAAAACCAAATAGACAATCAGATAATTAGATGCTTTTCTCATCAAATGGGCTCATATTTATGATCTCCTAATGACACAAGTTTCGCAAATGAAACTTCACTTAAGAAGCTTGCTCAACACATCATTTTATAACAGCCCATATAATATAATTTTTTAATATCTTTTGGCTTCCAAAAACGGCCCTTTCAACCATGTCATGAAATTCTTACACACGAGGCCATTGTTTCGTGTGCTCTAGATTTAAAACTTTTAAACCCGGTTCCAATGAGCTATGACACTTAGGTGGCCAATAAACAATACCAACAAACATAGCAACCTCAACATATTTAGATGAATAATGATAATAATTCACCCATCTTGAGAAAATGATTGAAGAAGTATTATTCCATATAACAACACCAGTGTACTTTTGATGAAGAAAGACCATGAATAAATTGGATGGGTTGACTTACTATAAATAGACGCTCCCTCCAAGATTCTTGGAGCCCAAACTAGAAGCCCAAAATAAAAACTGAGAGCATCACTCAACTGTTCTTAACTCAATTGAGCTCATTAGAACTAATTGGCGACTTACTATAAATGGAAAGTCTCTCAAACATAGCCAAAACACACTACAGGCTGCTGGAAAGCCTATAACCCCACAACTGAGACCCTCAAATTCCACCGTCAACTCACTACGGTTGCGATGGTGAAATGACCAAGCCAACTGCAGGAACCTGCTAAAAATAGGGACATTACAGAGGAGAAGATTAAGGGAATTCATGAGTGGCCTAAGCCAAAGAGTTTGATACATCTAAGAGGACTTGTGGGCCTTTGCAACTATCATAGAAGTTTTGTGAAAGGTTTCCCACAACTTGCAGCCCCTTGAACAAAATTGACGTAGGAAGGAGCATTCTTTTAAATTTTGACAGCTGAATAAGCTTTTGACAAACTTAAAGGGGTAATGAGTTCACATCCCGTTTTGATAATTCAAAATTTCTCACTTCCTTTTGCCCTAGAATGTGATGCTCCAGGAGAAGGCTAGGGGTTGTCTTCATGCAAAGTTAAATATTAGAGCAAAAAAGTCAAGGATTGTAAATGATATTTCTTTGCTTATGACAAAGGGGTGTTGGCTATAATGCACGTCCTAGATAAATTTCAATAATGCTTCGTTTGTGTGGAATTGTAGTCAAAATTGATTATAGTTGTCTGAAATTTTGCCTCAACCAAAGGGATTTGAATGGTGGGCAACAAAAATGGGTAAGTAAAATTTAAGCCTATGACTTTAATATTGAGCATGTAAAAGGGAATAATAATGTGGTGACTGATGCACTCTCTTGGAAGCCTTATCTTCATTTTATAGCTAATATATCTCCTGATTGGAAGTCCTTAAATAATTGTTGACTATGCTCAAGGACTCATTTTCTAATGATATTTTGGAAGGGAAATTGCAAGTTGACACTTTCAAGGTAATTGATGTAGGAGCATCGTGGGTGCAAGGGCAATCTTGCATCACCCAAAAATATTTTTGGTTTGTCTTTTCAAGAGGGGCTATCTCAATGTAGAGGTTCTATTTGTGAAAGCTTGCTATTTTTAGTAAGTTGGTTGTTAGAGCTCAAAATGATCTAATTTCTTTCATGGAGGTTCACTTTGTCTATATTAGCCTGCTAGTAAAGCTTCATTGCAAGATTGAGTTTATATTTGATGATATTAAAAAAATTCGGTATGGGCAGTAGGGTATAAAAACTTTGAAGTTAGTTTTGAAGGCTTTAGAGGCTCCGAAAAGGGGTCATACCTGAATTGATTATGGCTTGCACTTGTTAAGAATTGTAGAGCAGTTCATGATATTTATGAAATGGGGTTATAATAGCCAATCAAAACAACTGACAATGAGTTGTGGTCTCCATAAGTTGTGCTACTTGGAATTGAAGAAAATGAAATCCCTTCAAAATTTCTTTTGAGTTCCAAAAGTTATTGAGGCCTACTCTAATGCAATAAAACATAAATAATAATATCTTACAGTTGGTCGGCCTCAAAGTTTAGGGTTAAAATTTTGAGAACCTTTTTGGGCGGTGGAAAATTGTCTATATAATAAAGGTTTGTAGGGTTGCCTGGGATAGTTCTGGGGGATGTATATAGTGGCTCTGGTTTACAAAATATTGTAAGGAAAATGCTCATGTGGCTTTGCATATTATATAGCTTAATATTGTAATTCCATTTTTGTGGAGATAAGGAGAAGCCAATTTTCCGTTCTTGCAATTTGTTTATATTTCTCTATTCAGCCGTATGTGTTTGTGTTAATAAGGGGTGTACCCTTCATTAGTAATGGATGAGTTTATTCTATTTAAAGACGGTGTGTGTTTCATACCTAAGATGGAGTGGATTTTGAGGGCATGTCATGAGAAGCCACTTGTTAGTCATCTGGGCTTCTACAAGAGATACAAGTGAGGGAACATTTTCATGGGAAGGACTTAATAATGATGAGTTGCTGCATGTAAAAGTGTACGAAATGCTTATGTATATGTGTTCTTCATATTGAGATATATGGTCATTGTTATATGTATATAAGATCAAATTTATTAATAATAATAATTATGTGATTAATGAATAGACATGTCCCGTGAAGGGGCATGTATATTCATGGCCTACTCTCTCTCTCTCTCTCTCTTTATATATAAATATAAGGATGTTGCATTTGGAACACACATACCAAATACAATGGCAGTGTTTAGTACTTTTGCAGTGATTCCAAGGAAAAAACAATGAGAATCAAGGATGCTATTCACAACAAGACGCATAATTCAAAACAAAATTGTGAGGAGATTGAAGGGTAGCTGTAACTTCTAGAAAAGCTGTTCATTTGAGACTGGAAACTTAGCTTGTGCCAGAACAAAGGTTACAATGCTAAAGTAAAGATTTCCTATCATAGTGACACTGGGAATCCTACTTTGCTGTTGTCTAATGACATAGAAAAGCTGGTTGTCTTTAGTGAAGGAGAAAGTACATAGCGAATTTGGTTCCACTACAACATACATAATTGAATATTGAGTATTCTAGGATGAAGCACCAAACCTCCTACCCTCTCTTGAATAAGAATGCTCATTTGCTAAACAATATATTTGGATAGTGCAATCAAATGAGACAACCTCAAGGTTCCTTCTTGTTCATGGACTTTCACTTAGTTTAATGATGTGATATGTGGATATCATAAAGGGACTTAGACTATTTATTCAGTGGATATCAACTACTTTAACTTCTTCAATCACTTCCGACCAAATAACATTCAAAGGGAAATTAAATCTATCTAACTCTAAGAATGGAAGACAATGTTGATGAGCCAGTGAGCTTCAAACTAGTCCTTGCTTTGCTGCATCAACTAGGCATTGGAGGGTGCTAGCTTCTAAGGATGCAAGAATGATCTTCACCATTTTAATATTAATCCAAATACCCTATGAAGCCACAATCTAAATGAACATCTCAAATAGAAATTACACACTTGCAATTTTAGGCCTAGATCAACCTTGCATTGTTACTTACAATCAACAAGTACCAAAAAGTATGGACACTAGGTCTACCATAAATCACCATTCGAAATATCTTCCATTCATCTACTTCTACTTCTACTTAACATGAAATAAAATTCTAAATGTGGAATTGAAGAATACTCCAAAGCAACACAAGTAATCCACCATGAAGACCAGCAATGAATCAACAATTACTTTGACAGCATTTTGACAACAATTTTAACAAGTCAAACTAATCTAATTCCTCTCTAATGAGTCTAAAATTTCAACTTTTTACAAATGACGAGCCCTCGACCTTTTATAGTTGCTCAATTACAATGAAGGGCCAAGATTAATTCAAGATCAAGGGCCAAGATTAACCTATTACAACCCCTAATTAGGGCTGCTACACTATTGTCCAATTACATTAAGACACCACCTTTTAGGCCAATAAGAAAGTTACATTGCTTTTGAGAGCCGATGATAAATTTCTACATTTGGCATAATATGATTGAGTGTGCTTGAACACGTGTGGCTGAGATTTCTGGTTGGTAGAAGACAAGTGTGTGCCACCAAAACATTCTTATCCTATAGACTATCAATCTCTTGGTGATGAGAAAATATCTCTTGGTACTCAACATTATCAAGCGTTCAATTGTGATGGCATATTCCCAAATTGCTTCATCTTCTCAAATTTTATCCATCTTTGTTCTTGGAAATTTTCTCATTGCCATGATTTGAAGTTGATATCTCTTTTGATTTCTTAACCTAGAACTTATTGAAGTGATGAAGTCTTCATGCACTTGGGTCCTTCAAAATGAACTTGGATTTGTAAAGGAAATTCAAGTTGATGATAATTTGTTCCACTTTAAAATTCTGATTTTCCCTTCTCTTTGTTCTTTGCTTTCTTGAACTCCATCTTGATCTTGCCTTGAATCTGCACTTTGATAATCTGATTTTGGATCTTCTCATTTGAAGTCCTTGAGCTTGATCTTGCCATCATCTTTGTCTTTTGCTGTCCAAGCCTCTCCTTGCTCCACATTTACCTTGCAAAATAAAGGAGAAAAACACATTAAGTTCATGAAATACTGAAATGAAGTAGATCTGAAAGCTTTCATGAAATAAAATTGCATCATGATTTGCTTTGAATCCACTTCTTTCCAAATCAGGAAGCGAGTTTGAATTTTATCATGGATTCTCTCTAGTTTAAGACCAAAGTTCTTCTTGAAAATCCCTAGTTTTGATTTTATTGATAAAATGATCTTACTCTTGCAACTTGAAGTGGGTTCACGTAAAATCTGGAAAATAAGTTTGTTTTTGCGATTTATAGCATGCTTAGATTTAATTTCCTTTACCACCTTTATCTCTGATTTTTTGTAACAACCCCTTTTTCCGGGTCTTAGCTAACAACTAATATAACATCAAAATGCAGATACTACATAATCATGAGAAGGCAGTTGTATTGATACGAGAGAGATTAACGGTTACAATCAGTTTAACTGAAATATCATGGCTAACAAAGGCATCATCAATAAATCTAGATAGAGGATTTAAGTTTTCCATAACTTGAATTCTGAACCTAGAATCTGCCTAGGGCAGCATATGCAAAAACCATGTTAGTCCACATATACCACTTAGGGCACAAATAGTTATACCACTGTATTGTAATGACCAATACCATTTAGGGCATCAAATACCACTATATCATTATGACAAATACCATTTAGGGCATCAAATACCACTATATCATCCCTTTTCTTTCCTACTGCTAACTATGGCAATAACATATAGTTAAAGCCAGATACATTTCATACTCAATTGGAAAATCTTTAACTGTTTTTTGAATACATTAAAGAAGAACTGATTTTCTAAGCATTGAAGGGAATAACTGATTAAACGAAACTAATCGATTTAACATATCCTCAACTTGTAATTTTAAATTCAAGAAAATAAAATACCTGTTACTAGTAAATTTTTGAATGCACATCTTATCCCAGTCTTGTGCATTTCTTGGCATCTGATGGAGAGGAGAAGCATTGCCAAAGGCTTAACCTCCCAACCGCGGATCCTTGAGTATCCCCACATAATCTCAATCGAGAAATGCCCTCCCTATCCGGAAAATAGACTGCGACCTCCTGTCCAGCCACTGAGCATCCTGGTATTTAGAGTATCAATCCATCCCTCAGCTAGACAACAAGATCTAAACATTGGACCACCATGAGCTGATTTAGTTATTAGACATGATAATTTGATACTAATTTATGTTTACTTCATTTTGCAGGAGTATTCCCATTCTCACCCTTCATCTTGGCCTTGTTGGTCCTCATGGATGAATACCTGGGTGGTTTCATAAGTGGAATTTGATTATTGATTATAAAATGCTTCTATCTCAATTATGCCTAGTTTTGGCCTATGCCATATTTGATGTGAAATGTTGTTCTTTCCAAAAGATTTATTATCATGTGGTTGTCGTACTTGTCTCAGAGGTATATTGGCAATACGTCTGACTCTGTACATGTCGGCAATTTTGAGAAGATTAAAATTACTCATGCATACTTGCAAGAAATAAGAAAGATATGAGCAAGACTGCAAAATCATTTCCTTCATTCGATCGAATGTAACTGAAACACTATGCTCGAATTCGAAGAAGCATGAGAAAGTGTATATATATATATATATATATATATATATATATATATATATATATATATATATATATATATATATATATATATCTAATATAATACATGACCTGAAAGTGGTAAAACTTGGTCAAGCACAAATCTGGATTAGTCAAGCCGAATATGCTACCAGCAATCCCGTGCAAGAAGAATGGCCCCCGTCCTGGTATTGGACATTGGAAGTATAAAAATAATCACTCTAATTATTGCTAATGAAAAAGAACAGGTTTCAGCTTCGAATAAAATAGTAGCTTTGTATTATGTGCTTCAATATTTGACAAGGAAATATGTTATCGGGGGGGTCCTATGTGATGGACTCACTACATATATGCTTGCTTCCTCCCCGTGCTTGGTTAAGGAAAGAACAAGAAAAGGGGTGGTGGAGAGAGTTACAGAGGAAAACAAAGAGGCATCGGCTTAAGTGGTAAACATATAATGCTAAAATTTGGCCACCGTGGCAACATAAGGCCTGATGAGATAATTAACAAAATGGCCGCTCATGAAAAATAAATAATCCTTGGCCAAGGATGAAAGAAATAAAAGGTATAGTCTTAATATATAACATCATGGTATCTATGAATACCTATATATGTATGTACAAATATACATGTACATGCGTAAACCCCAAACTTATATTTCTTAAATATACGTCAAATATCAAGTATGTGTATACATTCTTATATATCTTAATTGGTTTGCGCAGATACCTATATACATGTATGTTCATGTATAGATATTTAGGTATCATGGTGTCGATATGTTAGGACATGCTTTAAAGTTTAAACACCAAGAGGCTCCAACCAAATAATACAAATGATAAAGGTAACAACTTGTTCGGCTCAATTTATGCTTAGTGATTTTTATTATTAAATGATATATAATTTAGCTCATGGTTGTCCAATGCACACTCTTGCTTGTCTAGCCATTTTCCCTTAGCCATAGTGGTTCACAACTTGTACCTATTTTCCCAGTGAAGGTGGTGCTCGCCCGTGCCGAATTCCTTTTTGGCAATGCTTCCCCCCTTCAACCTGCTCCTACAAAAAAAGATCCTCCACCATTATATCATATCCTCAATATAGTCATAATTACCATAATAAGTTATTGTTCATAAACCATCATAATGGCTAACCACCATTTCATTTCCCATGATGAATAACCCACGTTCCAAGATTTCAAGATAACAATATAATAGCATCAAAACGATTAACCAACATATCATCTTCATATGGAATTATAACGATTAAACATCTTACCATTTCACATGATCATAACTAATTTTACCTATCAACTGAGTTCACATGAAACCTCAACGGCTATATGAACATCAACATTTTAAAAGGAAATATACCTTTGATGTCTAAAATTAGTCTCTTGAACCACCAAAAATGAGCTTCCTGCCCTCGCAAGACTATATATCCCCTTTTCTAGATATTCGCTGTTTTGCAGGAGATAGTTCACTGTCCTATTTAAAGGAGGTCGTTATCAATAGTAGAGGAAAATTTGCTTCTTGATGTTGAAATGATTTCTTTTCCCCTCCTCAAATATGCAATTTAGTGTCTTGAAGGGGTGCGCTCTAATAGAGGCCGACTTAGTCATTTTAGTTGATTAAACCATTTTAATCAGTAATACTTTTCTCTTATCCCAGCCAACTTGATCTAGGGGGATCAAAGGCATTTTTTCCTTTATTAATCCTTAATCAAATTGCACCTCCCATCCCTCCATTGGTCTTTTCTCATTTTCTAAGTAGAATTGAGGCATGTTGGAGGATAATGTATCTTTTGGGGATGGAGGAATCCACCATATGTCAAGGGATTTCCTTGATTTCTGTTAATTCAAATCTACTGTATTTCAAATCGATTTCGGCCCAAAACTGATTTCCATTGTTGCTTCGATATTCCCATTCTTTGTTCTCTCTCCATTGTGCAATCTAGAGAGCTTAATTCGTGCTTCCGTCCACATGAAAACAGTGCAGAAATCAAGGTAGGCAGATGGTTTTTTAATCCTCCACTTCATTTCCAACTTGGCTTCAATCCTATATCTCTTAATCCTTCCACTTTTGTTGTTTGTTATGCAAATTTGGAGGACTTGATACATGTTCCAATCAACATCCATGCAAGGTGGAATTGGGGGAGTCTAGAGGAATCTGAATCCTTCGGGGATGGAGGAATCCGCCACTCCGCAAGGATTTTCTTTAGTTTTTCATTTCAAACTTAGCTTCCATCCTTTTTTCATTTGATCAAATACTGATTTTTACCCTCTATATATCCCCATTCGCCTCTTTGAAGGCTCAATTGTATCTCCATGCCTTTGATCTGCATTTTGTGTAAGTCTAGAAGCTTTCACCATGTCCTCGCCATTCTTATGTCAGTTCGGAATTTGAGGGGAAGAGAGGATTATGGAATCCTCAAAGATGAGCAGATTCCACCATGCCTAGAGGATTCTCTCTTTTGCATTCATCCTCTTCTTTATTTCATCTTGCAACTTCAAATTTCTCCACTTCACTTCTCCGACAATTTGAAGGGGCTTAATACATGTTTCATCTCTCATGATTACAAGGTGGAATTGAGAGGGCTTTGAGGATAGTGATTCCTTGGACCCTTCAAGGATTTTCCTTGATTTCCATTTTTCACACTCAAACTTTTCAGCCTTTAAAATTTTATCGCTTCACCTTCATTTGATCTTATTTTGGCTAGGATTGATGGCATACTTCGTCTTTTGCTCACCACATCGAGTTATGTCTCAGATTGTTCATGAATTGGCCACCCTTCAAGGATTTTCCTTGTTTTCCATTTTTCACACTCAAACTATTCAGCCTTTAAATTCCTATCACTTTGCCTTTGTTTGATCTTTTTTGGGCTAGGATTAATGGCTTACCTCATCTTTTGCTCACCACATTGAATTATGGCTCGGATTGTTTATGATTTGGGGGCAGAAATCTCACCCCTTATAGGATTTACTTCACTTCTTCATCAATTTTGAATGAGTCCCTATGTTTGCCTCATGTTTCAAACTTGCTCACCTTGCCAAAATGAAAGAGGGAATTAATTAGCTTTTTGTTATTACATCAAGTGTTTTCTCATCTTGCTCATGCTCATGTGCATAAATCTTACTCTTTCGAGGCTTAAAATCCTGGGAGAGTGGTGGATTCTACCACATCCTAAGGATTATTTCTTTTCCTTGAAATTTCACCCCATGTCAAATTTGAAACCAATCCATTTCTCCTCTAATGCAATCAAGCCTCAATTTTGTTTCTAATGTGTGTTTGTATTCAATCCAATCTGATTTGGGCTTAATTAAGTCTGATTTTGTGCTCTGATTTTCTCGTTTCCCCTTGATCTCTGACTTCTAAAGTATGCCAATTTACTCATTTAATCACCTCAAGAGCTAGCTCTTGGGTGGAATTTGAGGGTAGTACAAGATGACAAGCCATAGAGAGAGCGGAATTTTGGGGGACAAAGGATTTTGGAATCCTCAAGGGCAGGCCAATTCTGCCATGTCTAGAGGATTCCCTTTTGTCTAGTTTTCTGTCCATACTTAACCGTTTTGCCCTTCCAATGTCTCTTCAAATGTGGGGAATTCTCTTGGACTTGTTTTTGCATTTTGCGTTTTTGTGTTCCCATACTTGGTCAATTTTGGCTTCTCCATGTTAATATTTAGCGTCAGAAGAAGCAAAACATGAATCACCTTTGTTACCACTGTTTGCTATGCACCACAGAGATATAAGCATACGTACATTTATGCATATTGATATATGTATACATATACGTATACTTACACCTCTGTCATGCATCAGAATTATTGATAGTGAAGAGAGCATATTATTGACCAACTTTATAATGGTTGGGCTTCATATTATCAGCGACTTTAATATCTTGCTTGTATCGGGTTTCATACCCTTGTGCTTTGCTTCTATCAAGTGTTGTTCATTATTGGGCCCTTGATTTATTATCGGGCGGTGGTTTATGATTTAGTTTGGTAGTTATCTTAACTAACATGCCTCCGAAGAGGCATGTCCCTACGTGTCTCTTGGGCCACGTAGAGACATGACTCTTCAAAGTCATGTCTTTACACTGCCTATATATACTTGCAAACTGCCGCAAGGAAAAGCATCAATATAAGGCATCCGAGTACCTACAGAGAAACATCAGTATTGTGAAATATTATTGTTATCATCACCATCTCTTTTGTTATACATCGATCTAGTGCTTTGACTATTGCTGAAGGAGGAAGACAATCAAATATTTTGCTGCAAGTCACAGTTAGAGATAAGTACTTATATTCTGCATAATTCAAATTAGAACTTATCTGCAAGCATTCTTTTGTAATTGTTTATCTATTAGAGATCCACTATATTTAACATGGTATCAGAGCTGTACTGATAAGAAAAATCTTACAAAATACTCATTCTAAACTGATTCAAAAGTTAAAGGAAGGAAAGTTTTAAAACAAAGTATTAAAATGGTGAATCATGTAAGAATAGAAGACAAGCTAGATGGAGCATTAAACTTCTCATCTTGGAAAGCCAGATTATTAATAGTACTAAGAGAGATGGAATTAGAAAATTACATTGAATCAAATTTACCCATGCCTGAAAATGAATTCGAGAAAGTAACATGGAAAATGCATAATAATAAAGCGATGAAAATCATCATAGATTCAGTAAAGGATCATATACTTCCATCTATAGCTAATCTTAAAACTGCATTTGAAATGTTCTCCTCCATTCAAAATACATTTGAAATTAACAATACAAGTAGATTATTAACTCTAAAACAAGATCTACTTTACATAAAAATGAAAAATGGAGAATCCATAACCTCTTACTTCCTAAGAATCACTGAATTAAAAGATCAACTTGCAACTATGCAAAGCCAAGTGGATGATAAGGAATTAAGCATGATTGCTCTTAGAGGTCTTCCTCTATCATGGAAAACTTTCATACGAGGTTTAAGTTCTTGCCCTAAACTTCCAAAATTTGATCAACTAAAAAATGAATGCACTCAAGAGGAGTCTAGACTAGCTTCCGAAGGTCTAAGTTCAAATCAAGAAGGTGACATCCACGCATTAAATACCAAATCAAATAAGAAAAGAAAGTTTAAGAATAACAAGAAGGATTTCAACAAAAATCACAAATCTCACAAACAACGTGACTGGTCCAAAGTAAGATGCTTTAAATGTGATAAACTTGGTCACTCCTATTATGTATGTCTAGAAAAGCAGAAAATCCAAGCAGCTTTAGCAGAAGTTAAGAAGAAAATAATGAGAAAATAGATAAAGAAAATTATGCATTTCTAGTAGCTCTCTCAAGCGAATTAAGTACTAATCACAACCCCTGGATCATAGATAGTGGAGCTTCTCGTTATATCATTGGATTTAAGGATAAGTTTGAAACCTTTTCAAAACATGAATCAGAAGAAGTAACTATTGGAGATAATTCCTCTCACCCTATTAAAGGAATTGGTACTTGTTCTATTCAATTGAATTTTGGAATCACACTTCAACTCAAGAATGTCCTATATGTACCAGAGATCAAAAGAAATCTTGTCTCCATCTTTGGACTTGTTGATCAAGGGTACAAAATTGCATTTCAAGAAGATAGAATTCTATCTTGGACTAAGAACTTATCTATTAAGAAAGCCATCTCCATTGGAGTCAAGGATGGAAGTCTTTATAAGCTTTGTAATAATCAAAATCCAAAGTTAAATTTAACCTTTAGCAATGATAAGTCAAATTCCATTGAAATCTGGCATAGAAAACTAGGTCATCTTAACTTTCGAGCCTTATCATCTATAGGTAAAATTGTAAAAGGCCTACCAAATCTAAAAACAGATCATTCAAGTATTTGTAAAGGGTGTGCTTTAGGTAAAAATACTAAACATTCCTTTTCCAAAAGTGATCATAAATCTAAATTCATTCTTGAATTGATTCATACAGATCTTTGTGGTCCTATGTCAGTCCCCTCTCTTAATGGATGTCTTTTCTATATAATTTTCATTGATGATTACTCTAGGAGAATCTGGATTTATTTTTTGAAACAAAAGGAGTCATCTGAGGTCTTATCCAAGTTTAAAGAGTTTAAAGCCTTAGTTGAAAATCAATCAGGTCAAAAGATCAAAACCCTAAGGTCTGACAATGGGGGTGAGTTCACATCTGATATCTTTAAAAACTTCTATATTTCTGTTGGGATTAAGAGGGAGTTTTCTGTACCTTATAATCCTCAACATAATGGAATAGCTGAAAGGAAAAATAGATCTATTGTTGAATCAGCCAGAGCCATGTCACATGATCAAAATCTTCATTACTCTTTTTGGGTTGAAGCATCCAATACTGCTATCTACATTCAAAATCGTTGCCCTCACTCCATATTAGAAAATACCACTCTAGAAGAAGTATTTACAGGCATTAAACTAGATTTAAGCCACCTGAGAATATTCGGATGTCCAGTCTATATTCACATACCAAAAGAAAAAAGAACCAAATTGGAGCCTTTCGGGAAAAAGGGAATATTCATTGGATATAGTGAAACTACAAAAGGGTACAAGATCTACATTCATGGGAAAAGGACAATTGAAATTAGCAGAGATGTAATATTTGTAGAAGATACAACCTTTAAAATTTTTAGTAATAGTGATGAATCCATTTCAGAAGAAGATCAACCTACAGAAATTGAGAGGGAGGATAATTCTGACATCTCTTCCATGTCTAATCATACAGAACCTGAAAACATCAATCATATCAATAAGAAGAGACCTTTTCGGGCTAGAAAATGTTAGCAGAAAATCATGTTGAACCAGATGAAGTAATTCAAGAAAGAAAAAGGACCAGAAATTAATATTGTTATGTTGCATTACTCTTTGAACTTATAAAATCTGAACCTACTAATGTTGAAGAAGCACTTTCACATCAATCTTGGAAGGAAGCTATGATTGAGGAATATAACTCTATATTAAAAAATGATGTATGAGACATTGTACCAAGACTTAAGAACAAATTAGTTGTTTCTTCCAAATGGTTGTTCAAGATTAAACATGTTGCCGACGGTAGTATCGAAAAATACAAGGCAAGATTTGTAGCCTGAGGTTTCTCTCAGAACGAAGGTATTGATTATGAAGAAACCTTTGCCCCTGTTGCTAGGTATACTTTAGTTAGAACAATCATCCAAAGGATGGAAAGTACATCAGATGGATGTCAAAACAACGTTTCTCAATGGTAATATTGAAGAAGAAGTTTATAGTGAACAACCAGAAGGGTTCAATACCTATGACTGCAAGACTCATGTTTGTAAATTAAAGAAAGCACTTTATGGTCTTAAACAGGCTCCTAGAGTCTGGTATGAAAGAATAGATAATCACCTATTGAAATTGGGATATGCCAAAAATGAAGTTGACCCAAATCTATACTTCAAAACTGAAGGTGACGATATGGTTATCCTTGTATTATATGTTGATGATTTGCTAATTACAGGTGATAAACATCTCATAAGGAAATGTAAGCAAGATCTCATTGTAGAATTTGAAATGAAGGACCTAGGGTTACTTCACTACTTTTTAGGATTAGAAATCTGGCAGTAAGACAACTGTATTATACTAAAACAGGGAAAATATACAATTGATATATTAACCAAGTTTGGAATGATGGAATGTAAACCGACTGCTACCCCTATGGAAATAAATCTACACAAACTAAAAGTTGATATGAATGAATCTGAGGCTGCAGATCCTACTTACTACAGACAAATTATTGGATCCTTGATGTATTTGGTTAATACTCATCCAGACATATGCTATGCAACTCACACCTTGAGTCAGTTTATGTGTGCTCCTAAGAAGATACATTTGCATGCAGCTAAATACATATTGAGGTATCTAAAAGGTTCTATTGGAATGAGAATCAAATATGACAAAGTCAACCTTAAACTAATTGGATATTCAGATTCTGATTGTGCTGGAAGTTCCATTGAGCGAAAGAGCACTTCAGGATATTGTTTCAGTCTTGGATCTGGTATGATTTCCTGGTCTAGTCGAAAACAAACTTCAGTAGCATTAAGTTCTACTGAAGCCGAGTACATTGCGTCTTCCTTGGGTGCCAGAGAAGCAGTATGGCTATGAAAGTTGCTTTCAGATCTCTTCAAAAGACTTTTGAAGCCCACAATGATTTATTGTGATAATCAAAGTTGTAGTAAGCTTTCTTCTAATCTTGTGTTTCACAATTCCTCCAAACATATTGAAATTCCATTTCATTACATCAGAGATATGGTTAATCGAGGAGTCATTCAATTGGAATATATATGTACAAATGATCAAACGGCTAATATCCTTACCAAGCCTCTTGCTAAAGTGAAACTGAAATACTTCAGAGAAAAACTTGGTATGATTAATTGTAATAACAATTTTTTGAAATAAAAGGTTTATTTCATTTCAGATTATGTCTTCATTGATTACTTAATAGTATTAGATATATAATGAAAGGTGACGATCTTTCATGAACATATTCATTTGTAGAAAATTATTTACAAGGTGACGATCTTGTAAATAATAAATCTATTTTTGAGCTTCTTTAGACATTGCTTAAGTGCAAGTAGAGATTATTTCTGGGCTTCTCTAGACATTGCTTAAGTGCAAGTAGAGATTATTTTTGGGCTTCTCTAGACATTGCTTAAGTGCAAGTAGAGATTATATGAGCTATCTCTAGACATTGCTTAAGTGCAAGTAGAGATTTTATATACTATCTCTAGACATTGCTTAAGTGCAAGTAGAGATCGTTTACTGTTCATATTGTGTTGCTTATATGATGATTCTGATTTAATTAATGTTTTACTTCTCCCTAGCTAAAGAGGGAGCGTTAATGTTTAGCGTCAGAAGAAGCAAAACATGAATCACTTATGTTAGCACTGTTTCTTATGCACCACAGAGATATAAGCATACGTACATATATACATATTGATATATGCATACATATATGTATACTTACACCTCTGTCATGCATCAGAATTATTGACAGTAAAGAGAGCATATTATTGACCAACTTTATAATGGTCGGGCTTCATATTATCAGCGACTTTAATATCTTGCTTGTATCGGGTTTCATACCCTCGTGCTTTGCTTCTATCAAGTGTTGATCATTATTGGGCCCTTGATTTATTATCGGGCGGTGGCTTATGATTTAGTTTGGTAGTTATCTTAATTAACATGCCTCCGAAGAGGCATGTCCCTACATGGCTCTTGGGCCACGTAGAGACATGACTCTTCGGAGTCATGTCTTTACACTGCCTATATATACTTGCAAACTGCCGTAGGGAAAAGCATCAATATAAGGCATTCGAGTACCTGTAGAGAAACATCAGTATTGTGAAATATTACTGTTATCATCACCATCTCTTTTGTTATACAACGATCTAATGCTTTGACTATTGCTGAAGGAGGAAGACAATCAAATATTTTGCTGCAAGTCACAGTTAGAGATAAGTACTTATATTCTGCATAATTCAAAATAGAACTTATCTGCAAGCAT
Source organism: Cupressus sempervirens (assembly GCA_028749045.1). NCBI lineage: Eukaryota > Viridiplantae > Streptophyta > Pinopsida > Cupressales > Cupressaceae > Cupressus > Cupressus sempervirens. The sequence continues at coordinate 156,101,106 of CM053788.1, read as the reverse complement.
TCTTTTGTAATTGTTTATCTATCAGAGATCCACTATATTTAACACTGCAATCCTCCTCAAGGTGAAATTACAAGGGGTGTCTCATTTATTCGGAGCACTTGGTCTAGCTGAGCACTAACATTACTTATCCATGCTTAAACTCAATCGCAATAACATGATTGATTTCCCCCTTGTCTTGATTAAACTTTTCATAAGGTTTGGAGATGGGGAAATTATCACTAATACTACCTATGACCACCACCACTACTGCCAGAGCAAAAAGAGAGGGTCCCCATTTGCAATGGGGCGAGGGTGTGAAAACCTCACAATAGTACATAAACCATTTTGACCTAGAGACTACGACTTTGCAATCAGATCATATATAAATTGAGTTCTCAAAATATCTGATTTTGTACATGCAATGTCCCCTTTTTGAAATGGGATTTAATAATAAATAATAATAATAAAATAAAAATAAATAAATATATTAAATTCATAAACTAACTAAATTAAATGAAAGGTCAAGAGATATGTAATGGCGCATTGTGATTCCCTCAAAATAAGATAAAAGAGGGAGGAGAGTGTATTTGAAAAGGAGAGGAAGGAAGAGAGAAGAGGAGAGCATATAAGTTAAAGAAGGACTAATGGAAGAAGAAAGGACTGTGAAGGAAATAAGGAAGTGACTCTTGCAAAAGGCAATAATGGTGAAGTGTTGTAACTCTTTCAAAGGGTTGTAATTATGAAGGGTCACAACTCTTGCCAAAAGGCAAACATGATTAAGTGGTGTGAACTTTCCTCTTTTGGGAATATATACAATGGAGAAGTATTCATTTGAATTTGGGATTCAAAAAGGATAAAGGAAATTGTTACATCCCAATGTTAAACGCTCCTTTATAGTGTTCGTTAAAACTTCAAAAATTCATCAAGGATGATGAACTACAAGGGGGAGGGTATGTTACATCGCAATTTTGGAGCCATTGAAATGTTTATATAGCCGTTGAGGTTTCATGTGAAGTCAATTGACAGGTAAAATTAGTTACAATCACGTGAAATGGTAAGATGGTTAATCGTTATAATTTCATATAAAGTTGGCATGCTAGTTAACCGTTATGATGCTATTCTAATGCTATTTTGGAAAGTTGGTTATTCATCATGAATTCATGGGAATTGAAAAGGCGGTTAGCCGTTATGATAGTTTATGATTAATAACTTGGTAATTGTTATTATATTGAGGAATATGATATAATTGTGGAAAAATTCCTTGCAGGAGTGTGTCAAGGGGTGGAAGCATTTTCAGAAAAGAATTGAGCATAGGGGCACCACCATTATTGGGCAAATAGGTACGAGTTTTGAACCACCATGGCTAAGGGTAAACGACTAGGCAAGCAAGAGTGTATGTTGGACAATACCATGAGCTACTTCAACAATTTTTATAACAAGAGAAATATTAAACATTAAATATCATAGGAAGAACTATTACCTCTCTTTTTTCGAGACCATGGAAGTGATCAACATTATAAACTTCACACACACACACACACACACACACACACACACACACACACACACACACACACACATATATATAAATAAATAAATAAATAAATAAATAAATATATGATGCCACCATGATACTTTGATGATATCTATGAATTGTACTTATATGTGTGTATATATATATATATATGCGTGCATAGCTAGAGAGAATATAATGATAGAAATAAATTATACGTACTCTCAAAATTACACATGCGTATAGATATATGAATATAGGTAGAATTAAATAGCATGATGGCATAATATATATATATATATATATATATTTGTTTTGAACCTAGGAAAAATATAATCTTTATGTTTAATTAGAACTTCATATCGATGAACGGTGGCTACCTCCATATTGGCATCCATCTTTTAATTTTTGAATTTATGAAGCTATTCTTGTAACCAATGTCTTCCTTTGTAATTGAGCACGGGAGGCCATATATTCCCCCGTGGTTGTAGGAAGAATGCAAACACCACTCACCTTGAAGATATGCGATAGCACAATCACCTTGATAAGGAGCGATATCTTTGAAACAAGAGTTTAGTAATTTCCTTTCTATCTTTCTCTTTATCAGCGTCTTGGACTGAGCATAAAGCTACACAGGTGAAGATGTACCTCAAGGAACTATTTCCACAAGCAGATTGATATTGTCTATAGGTCATGGATCATTCATGTTCATTTCTTTTTCCACACCATGTTTTTTTTCTATGCAAATAAGTATCTATTGCTATCGGGTAGAGGATAGTCATGTTGTAGTCTACAACACAAAATAAATCGCAACCATGGTTCAGCATAGTAATGACTCTGATAAGTACTAGGCTTTGTTGCTTTGATTATATCCAGTTATCCGCTCTCTTCATACTGATTTCATAACCAAAGGGACGAAACATAGTCCTCTTAAACATGCTCATTGATGTATTACGTATGAAGTATTCTATGTATAAAAACTGATTCCATTTCTATGAAATTCTAACTTAATCACTGGAATTTGTTATATACCAGTTGTAGTAAGAATTAGTAAGGTATTCAAGGAAACCATATGTTAAAGATCTCATTATTAACAACAATCTCCTGGGATGCACCCAAGGCTAGTTAATCATGTGAATGGGCGAGGAGGAGAGGATTCTGCAAGGGAAAAACAAACTATGATCAGATTCTCAACTGCATTAGCATCTAAAAAAGAAATTGTTAAAATCCAAGTCAGCTCATGATTGTCCCAAGTATACTCAGTTGTCAAGTTGAGAGGTGGAAGTAAGTACCAGGATGCTCAGTGGTTGGATAAGGTGTTCCATGTCTATTCCAGGTAGGGAGGGCCTTTCCTAGATGAGAATATGTAGGGATATTTTAAGGGTCCATGGTTGGGAAGTTAAGGTCTTGACAATGTTTTCCCTCTCCACAAGATGCCAGGACATGCACTAGACAAAGATAAGTTATGCATTCAAACATTTGTTGGTAACAGGTATTTTACTTTTATGATGTTTTTACAAGTAGAAGATATGATGGATTGATTTATATCATTGATTCGGTTATTTCCTTTAATGAAAGAAACTTTTCTCGTCAATGTAATTGGTAACCAGTTAGATCGGTTGATCTTCCAACTGAACACGAAATATATCTATATGCAAGAGATAGGTTTATCTGATGGATTGTTATTTCAGTCTTTCATTTATGTGAATAATGAATATGAGTGTATCTTCCAACTGCATGTTATTGCCATAGTTAGCAATAGAAAGAAAAGGGATGATACAATGGTATTTGATGCCCTAAATGATACAGTGATATTTGATGCCCTAGATGATATAGTGGTATTTGATGGTATTTTTAATTTTGATAAAGTGGTATAGCTATTTGTTCCCTAAGTAGTATATATGGACTTACCTGGGTTTTGCAGAAGCATCCCTAGACGAATTGTGGTTTTAAATTCTACGGTATGTAGATTTTAAATTCTTTGTTAAATTCACTGATGATGTCTTCTATAGTTAGTTATGATATGCATTTAAATTGGACCGTTGATCTTTTTCACATGAACATAACTGTTATAACTGCCTTCTCATAAATATAAATTAGTAACTGTATTTATAAGATGTGCTAACTGTTAGTTAAGATCCGGAAAAAGTGGATGCTACAGAAATGAAAAGGGAATAAGTGTTTGTTCTATAATCAGAAAAGGAGGAATCAAAAGTCCAGATCTGATTTAAATAAGAAGTACAAATTTGATTGTGAAAGGTGCAGGAATAATAAAGAGTTGCACTGCTACAAGGGTGCTAATGGTGAAGGGTTGTATCTCTTGCCAAAGTGCATTTATGAGGAAAATGTGTGACCTTTCCCTCATATTGAGAGATATGGAGGGAGGAAGGTTCATTTGAAAAAGAGGAAAGAGGGGATTAAATAAGAAATGAAATATACATTTCATTCAAATACCCACATTATGATCTTTGAATATGCTCATAATACTGGAATCCAGAGTTATATGACAGTCACGCTTAATTCAACTTATATGGATATACATTTGTAATACATGAAAGACCAATATAATTAATGACGTAGTCCTTAGTCTTTTGATAATGCCTTCATAAGATAGGTGGTTTCTGCAGGGAGAGGCAGAGTAAATCCTCACAATGTAGGTGAATCCCAATATGGGATATGGATAGGCTCTTGAAGCCTTGAGGAAGCCTACTTGTAGATTGGTTTCCAAAATTCCTAGCAAAGATTTTCCATCATCCTATGTTAGGGTTAGGGAAGTAGTCTAATATATATGTTGTAGCATTTATATCTTTTAGTAATAGTGAACACATAACCATATTACTAATATTTTATTTGTAACTTATGAGCTATTAGTATACTCAGCCTATCCTTAGTCACTCACTATAGTTTCTTAAGAGGATATGTTGGTGTTGTGTAGGGAGTGGGGAATAAATCCTCACAATGTAGGTGAATGCCAAGACAAGATATGGACATGCTCTTCAAGCCTCGAGGGAACCTACTTGTAGATTGGTCTCAAGCACCCTTCAACAAGTAAATCCCCATCCTCCTTAGGGTTGATTTCAAGAGAAAAGTAAGGAAATGGGGATTAAGTATGTTACCTACCAAATATATTATGAATAATTCATTGTTTCTTAAGTTGATCCAATTTAAATGCATAGTGATGTATGCTAATCACTGGGAATCGACAACCTCCTTGTAGGGGATATTAAAGTTTAGTCCATTGGACCACTAGATTCGAGTAATACATCAATATTATAGGGTTTTGGATATTATGATCCCCCCCTTGTGATTTAATATCTCCTTTTATAGTTTTGATAAATTTTTGTGACAAAGTTTACTATAATTGTAAATATAAAATGGAAGATTGAGAATGAACTTTTCATTCTCAAATGAAATGTTTTCCCTTTTTAATCTTCCAAGGTGAGGGAGTCATGGCTCTTCATAATGATTCTCTTGCAGAGTTGCAACTTCTCAGATTCAATCATTGCTTTAATACCCTCGGGCCTTGCCTATGCTGCAATCTGATTATGGTAAAGGCCATTATTAGATGGTCATAAAGACTGCTGTCTATCTTGATTGGAGCATGACGAGATGTTTTGTTTCTCAATATCTAGATAATATTTTTGTAACATACCATTTTTACTACGCTGAAAGTAAAGAACATATTCTAAAATTATAACCGAGTATCATAACAAAATGATATGAAGTAGTTTAGAAACAATACGTCATATAGAAATGGAACTAATCCTGAATTGATTATACAAGCTATAAAATCAAATTTAAATAACGACTATATCCATTTCATATGTAAGACAACCAATTTAACTTTCATAACCGACTTCAATGGTTACTTTTGAAAGGAACAAATAAATTTAACCATATTTACATCTATACATTTTAAAATGAAACAAAAGTACGTACAAGTAAAAGATTTAAAATTCATACATGAACTGAAATAACTGTTGATGTGTTGTGCAAGTCTCGACATCTGGTGAAGAGGAGAAGTATTGACATAGGCTTAACCTTCCAACCGAGGACCTTAATATATCCCCACACAATCTCTTACAAGAAAGACCCTTCCTACACCGAGTTAGGCTTGGGACACTATAGTCCTGCCATCCTGAGCTTACCAGTGTCAGAGTATTAGCTAAGCAATAGACAAGGCTGAGAAATTCCTTTGTCAACCTTCCCTTTGTTAGCTAGCACTCCCAACCTCTAGTGATCATTTCTGGCAAGTGTGCCTCTAATCTACCTTTGCCAAGGATTCAGGTGGACATTGAACAACTCGATCGCCATCGCTCGACTTGACAACCGATTATATCTTGGACAACCATGAGCTGACTTGGACTAAAGCAATTTTCTTCTTTAAATGTTCATATAATTAAGACATTGAATAATAGTTTTCCTTTCTTGTGGGAATACCTCTCCTCTTCAGCCATTTACACTTGGCTCTACTGGCCTTGGGTGCATCTTAGGAGACTGCTGGTAATCATGAGATTCTTATCAATTAGATTTGTTTGTGAGTACCATTCTAAATTTAACCACAACTGGTATCTATCAAGTACTAGAGAAATCAGAAGATGCTTCAAGCAAAAGATGTAGCAGACCTTATACAACATAAAAGTATTATGCATTAAGAAATAGTTTCAATGTTTTTTTCTCGAAAAAAAATTGTATAGGGTTTTCGTAGTTGAGAAAAATACTTCTGTTAAAACGTTGGTTGCATCTAGGTTTTTTGGCTCAGTGAATGCAAAATTACAGCATCAAAGGCATAAAATTGAGCCCATTTTGCATGTGATCTTGGTTTGCACGCGATCTGATCTCAATCTCCATGAACACGTTGAGTCTGCTCATGCTCAGATCCCAGAAATTGCGATTTTTTGTGATGTTTTTTAAAAACAAAAAAATGGGTTTGTCATTTTCTTGCTTCTAAATTTGCATTTTCAATCTTGGTGGGTCTTTCAATAGCTCAACTAGGTTGTTGTTAGATTTTTTAGGGTGCCTCAATTTTTGTGCCTCAATTTTCGAGCTAGTAGATCCAGAAAACGACACCATATTCCTTCTAGGTTTTTCAAGCTCTCTTTTGGGTCACTCTTTGATTTTTCTGGGTCTTCCGTTTTTTTGCCTCAAAGAACATGCCTTCAAAGATTTTCATAGTTTTTCATTGAAAAACGTGCCATGACATCTTTGACAAACATTCTACTCGAACACAACTCCAAATTCAATGGTCGAAATTATGGCACTTGGAAGCAGCGGGTCATCGCAATTTTTGAATATCTCAACACCGATCAACTTGTACTGCGTGTTATGAAGCGTTCGACTGCTTCTGGCCCTGATTATGATACATGGGGTCTGAATAATTGGGAGGCAATGATACTTCTCAAATCATCCATGGCTGATGATCAGCTTTCTCATATTCCATCCAGTAAGACAATTGCTGAGATCTGGACGCATCTCAAAGGTCTTCATGAGACTTTTGACAAAAGCAAAGCTTTCTTTCTAAAGAACACTCTCTTTTCTATTGTCATAGATGAGCGCACTTTGCTCTAGGCACACCTGAATTGGATTCAGGAAATCCATGATCAGTTATTTGCCATCGGATGCAAGATGGAGGAAGAGGATATTGTGGTTATCAGTCTTCGGAGTTTACCAAAGTCCTATGAGCATATAATCAAGAACCTCAACATCACATCTTCTCGTGTTGATTTGAAGTTCATTGATCTCTGAACACTACTACTTCAGCAAGATCGATGGAAACAATAGTTCGGTAGAAGCTTCAGTTCCACCTCTACAGAGCAAGCCTTTGTTTTGAAATCCTTTCAGAAGGATAAAGGCAAGTTTCAGCAACCATCTCAGTAGAAGTCTTTTGCTCAGCATCAGATGGTTCCCAAAAAAAAAAAAATTCAATGCAACTATTGCCACAAGTTTGGACACATGAAGGTTGAATGTTAGAAACGCTTAGCTGCACAATCTAAGCAATTAGGTTCGCAGCCCAAAGCGAACAGTACAGAGCACACTGAGCAAATGGAGTCTGCCTTTTACGCCTTCATGGCTAAACGACCTGCTAATCATGTGAAGTCGTCTGCCTGGTACATTGATTCAGGTGCCTCTCGTCATTTCACTCACCGTAGAGATTGGTTTATTGACTACCAACCTTATTCATACTCTGTTATTTTTGGTGGCAGAGAAGAGTACACAGTTGTTGGCAAAGACAACATTCTGATTCAGTTTGCTGGGAGGAATCTCATATTCCTTGATGTGTACTACATTCCAGGGATGGAACTAAATCTACTCTCAGTCAGTTAGTTGCTACGACATTCCCCACACTTGGATGTCACCTTCAGTTCACATTAGTGCACCATCACTGATTAGGTGACTCAGTCTACTGTTGCAGTGGGTCTTGAGGATCATGGTCTTTCCAGACTTACTGATTCTGGTGATTATTGGAACTTAACTATGGCTGCTTGGTGGTCTTTTGTCAGCACACTTTGGCATCAACGATATGGACACTTAAATATGCATCATCTCTTATAGCTTGCTCGAGATGAGCTTGTTCTTGGATTGCCAGAGATTTGGACTCAACAACTTGGAGTCTGTGATGCATGTTAGGCTAGGAAGCAACATCTTACACCTTTCACCAGTGGCGATTCATGGTGAGCTTCTCAGGTACTTTAGCTTGTTCATGTCAATATCTGCAGCCCTATGGCCACTCCTTATGTTCTTGGGTCCAAGAATTTTCTGTTGTTTGTTGATGATTTCAGTAGAAAAATGTAGGTGTGTTTCCTTAAAAAGAAACCAGATGCATTTCCTATATTTCAAAAGTTTAAACCTTTAGTTGAAAAAGGGTCTAGGAAATCTATTAATACTCTTAGATCAGACAATGGGGGGAATTTTGTTCTAATGTTTTCTCTATCTTCTTGGATACACATGACATCAAATGCCAGTTAACCACACCCCACACGCCACAATAGAACAGTATAGTTGAATGTCGGAACCAGACAATTACCGAGATGGCTCGATCCACGCTCGAACATAGACATGTTTTGAAGAAGTTTTGGGCAGAAGCAGTCAACATTGTAGTTTATTTGTTGAACCGGTCACATACAGTGGCAGTCAAAGGTAAAACTCCAGAAGAGGCTTGGTCAGGTCGCAAGCCTAGAATCAGTCACTTGAAGGTTTTTGGCTCCCTTGCTATTGTTTGGATCGCTGATGCGTCACACACCAAGTTGGATGCCAAGAGTCAAAAACTTATGCTTGTTGGATGCAGTAGTCTTCATAAAGCCTATTGCCTGATCGTTGTTGAGACATTTTGTCTCATCTACAGTCATGATATAGTCCATTCATGCCTGTTTCTCCTATTCCTGATCCAGCAGACCAGCCTATGAAGGCTCATGATTTGGGAGTTCGGCTTCCATTAGGTCCACCTGATGGAAGGGCTCCAGTAGTTCCTGCAGCTCCAATCATACCAGTGATCCCTGTACAGACACCTCTGGCTTCTCCTGCAGGATCACCTCGACTTGTAGATGCTTCGCCTGAGTTTGATCTAGATTCTTTTGATGAGGTACCTCATCACCAAGCATCTCCTGATACTGTTGGTCATTCTCCTCTCCGGTCTAAGTGGTGGGCTAAGACACTTGCTGATTTTCGTGATGATGAGCTCATTGATGGGAGAACTGTTGGGAAAAAGAGCAAACATATAGAGTCTGTTAACTTTTCTCTCATGGCCAACATTCACAGTGTGTTTGAACCTCAAACATATTCCGAGGCTAAAGGAATTCCAGAGTGGGAATAGGCAATGACATCTGAACACCAGAGCCTGCTGAAGAACAACACCTGGGTCCTTTCTGATCTTCCACTAGGGAAGAAATCCATTGGCTGCAAATGGGTTTACAAAATCAAATACAAATCAAATGGTACTTTGGATAAGTACGAAGCTCGTTTAGTGGCGAAGGGCTTTTCTCAACGTCAGGGCATTGATTATGAGACCTTTGCTCCTACTGCAAAGATGAGCACCATCAGATTAGTCCTAGCCATGGCAGCATAGTTTGGTTGGAAGGTCCACTAGGTGGATGTCAAGAGTGCTTTCCTGAATGGCGATCTCCATGAAGGGGTCTACATGACGCAGCGTCCTGGTTTCAAGGCTGCTGGTAAAGACCATCAAGTTATCAGATTGGTATAAGCTCTCTATGGCTTGAAGTAGGCCCCTCGGGCATGGTACATAAAAATTGATAAATACCTCAGTGATCAAGGCTTCAAGAGTTCTTTAGACTCAAATCTGTACATCAAGACTACTGACAGTGACAACATCCTTTTGGTTATTTATGTTGATGATTTGATCATCACTGGTAGTTCGACATCTTTGATTCAAGGAATCAAACAAAATTTATACCAGTCTTTTGATATGACTGACCTTGGGCTCCTACATTATTGCCTAGGTGTTGAAGTTTGGCAACTGTCTTCTGTTATATTCATCTCTCAGTCCAAATATGCTAGGGCCTTGTTAGACAAATTTCGAAGAAAATAAGGTGTTGGAATATTCTATGCGCTTATTCTAGTGCATATCTTATAAAATAAGCATTGCATGCCACTGCTTGTGAGTTGGCACCTTTAATGCTGGTCCTTAATAACAATTCAACATACGCACAGTCAACACTACTCATATGGAGAACGCAAGCCCCTTACGTAATGAATCAAACATATCGCCACACTATAATGTCAAGCAATTCAATTTTATATAGGAGAAAAAGGATTGGAAGTGTTTTTCTATAGTCTATAATATTCGTTAGGATGATTAGAACAATATAGAATAAATTTTGATACTTGATTAGAAAATAAGGTGTTGGAATATTCTATGCGCTTATTCTAGTGCATATCTTATAAAATAAGCATTGGATACCATTGCTTGTGAGTTGGCACCTTTAATGCTTGTCCTTAATAACAATTCACCATACGCACAGTCAACACTACTCTTATGGAGAACGCAAGCCCTTACGTAATGAATCAAACATATCGCCACACTATAATGATGCAGGATTGCAAACCTGCATCTACACGTATGGAGAAAGGTCTCAAGTTATCCACAAAGTTTGATTCTCTTTCCGTTGATGATACTACATACAGGCAACTAGTAGGCAACTTTATCTACCTCTCTGCTATTAGGCCTGACATCAGCTTTGCAGTCAGCTATATCTCATGCTTTATGATAGCTCCTAAGGCTGATCATTGGATGGCAACAAAGCGTGTGCTTCGTTATGTGAAGGGCACTTCTGATTATGGACTTCTGTAATCTCAAAGTTCTAATCCTAAACTCAGTGGGTTCATAGATTTAGATTGGGCAGGCTTTGTTGATTATAAAAAGTCAACTTCTAGATATGTGTTCAGTTTGGGATTTGGTGCAGTTACATGGACCAGTAAGAAGTAGTAGGTAGTTTCTCTCTCCTCTACAAAGGGAGTGTTAAGGCAAGATGTGAAGCTATTTGGCTTCGTCGGGTGCTTGGGGATATGTAGATTTCACCAGTAGGACTGACTACTCTGTTTGTTGATAAAGAAGGCATTATCAAGTTAGCATGGAATCCAGTCTTCCATGAATGAACCAAGCATGTGGATGTTCACTATCATTACATACGACAGCTGGTTGAAGATGAGACTATAGATTTGCAGTATGTTCCTACCACAGATCAGACTGCAGAAATTCTCACCAAGCCTCTTGGTCCTGATAAGTTTGTCAAATTTAGAGGACAGTTTGGTGTTCTAGATATATTAACCATTAAGGGAGGGTATTATGATAATAGATAATTGTCTATTATTAGGTAATGGAAATTTGTTGTAAATATCTAGTTAGATTTAGTTAGCTTTTGCTTTTTTAGCTTTCTTTGTTAGAATAAAATGTTTCTATTCTTTACGATCGTTTCCTAAGGAAACATCATTTTATTCTTTTGTATATATAGACCTTTCGGTCTCTGTTAATAACAAGAAAGTATTTTACCAATTACTTCGTAATACTGACAAGTCATTTACACATGAATCAATTTGGTTAATCATAACTTCCATTTCACAAGATAATGATATACAAGATCCTAGAGTACCTAACCGTCCATTACAATGGCTATAATACTGTTTTTAAAGATAACAAATTTGGGATGTAACAATTTTCCACTCTTATCTCCATCACCACCTCATCCAACAAGTTAGACAAGGTCTTGACATTTTTTCTTTCACCAAAGACAACTACTATTTCAAAAAGACATCCTCTTAAAGCTACTAAAAAGTTAATGAGTTGTGCTTGTTCTTTTACTAGCTTATATATGTTTTGGACCTCATCCTACAATAATGGGCCCATCAAATTATGAGTGCTTGGGGCCTTCATCCCCAACCAATCGCTCCTAATAAGGCCATTGAAGCAATATTTAGCAAAACGCTGTTGTCGTGCCAAAATTTGGCAAATGCCAAGTTGGCCTTATGATGCAATTCTCTCCACCACATAGTATCTTCTTAAAAAGGTGGAACTCTAGGAGTGTTACAAGATTAAAAATGAGAACTGTAGCTGCCCACACTGTCTAATCATGTTATCTTGGCCAATTGGAAGAACAAGAGCCATTCTTGTCTCCACAAATGTCCGATTTTGTAGAATTAAAAAATGGGGTTAGGGCTTCCAATCTCTCTTGCATCATATATATTTCTCTGTTTTCTTTTGACCAGATGCTGAAAGGAGAGCTTTCTCCACATTATTAATATTATCCATAAAACAGGAACTAAGATCTTAATTGACATGATGCAGGAGCATCCAGAGGTATAAGGGCAATCCTGTGTCATCCAAAAAATGTACTTAGACCTGGTTTTTGTTTCATGTGTTTTCATTTCTAGATACCCATTTGGGCCAAATAAAGGTTCCAACTCTCACAATTCCACTATCAGTGTTCTAGGATAGAGTATTTGAACACCTTGGGATACGTGTAAATGTCGGAAAAATAGAAGTATGTAATTGAGCCATCATTTTGGTGAACTAGAAGGTGTAAATTGGTCCGATGATTGTCATTGTAATTTAAAGCATTCCAGAAAAAGAATCAGGTCAAAAGGCCCCATGGTTTGAAAGTTATTGCAGTTTTTTGGTTTCTGGAGACATCCTAAGAATGCTTCAAAGTCAGGTTAGGGGCATTTAGTGACCTCGACCAGGGCCAAAAAATGGGGGACGAGTGAAGCTGATCCATAGGGCTATAGAGTGCTTCGAGAGCTTTCCAGAAATGTAAACGGTTCGTCAATCGGAGCTACAGTTCAAAAGTTATGCCTCCCGAAAGTTCGGTTACCATTTCTGGATTCTTCTAAATTTGTGCCGACTTCTGGAGCCTTCTATTTGGTCGGTGGATGCCAACTAGCACTTTCTAGAATGTATTCCTAATCCTTAACCCTCCGAGGTCTATTTAAGAACATTTCTAGCATTGTAAAAGGCAGTTCGGAGTGGAGTTTGAGAGGAGGTACTGAAAGGAGAAATCATCTCCAGATTTATGCTATTGTAAGCCCATAGGGCATGTTTTGAAGTCTATTTTCTTTGTATTGAATGTATTAGCATATTTACATAGTTAATTAAATTTTCTCCTTTCCTGTTGTGTCCTTGGGTTGTGTCCCCATCATGACAAAACTGAGATGTTTCATTGGTTAAAAAGTTTATTCTTTCATGTAGTGAATAATAAATTGGCATGAACCGTAATGCTAAATAATAGATAATAACTTTAGGATATAAACTAATATGATATATTCCTAGTCTAATGATATAATATATTGCTAATGTAACAATAATATATTATTTACTAATGCATATACAAATATATCATCTTATTCTCATATGTATAGTTGCATTGACTAATTATTTAATTAGGCTTATTTATGAATATTTAATAATCATTAATTAAATAATATATAAGTCAATCCATGAAATATTAATTACTAACATTATTATAATACTCATTTAATCACATATTTAACATCAACTTTAAATTAATTAATATTCAATTAAATAAAGAAACTACTGATATTTAATTAATTATAATCACTAATTTAATATCAATTACAATTGATAATCACTAATCCCTAAAGCATTATAAATTATAAATCAATAATCAATTATAATTATTAAATAATAATATTAGTCATTCAGCTAATTGACCGATGAGACATGACCTTTCTTTTCCTCTTGCCACGTATAAATAAAAAATAGGGAGTCCACGGTAAAACATAATGAGAAAAGATAACAAAAAAAAACACGATATCTTAAAAGGCAATGAAAAAAAAGTATTGAATAAAGAAAAAGGACATTACTCATGAATATGACAGGGAAGGAAGTACAATAAAAAATAGTTGACAAAAAGTAATAAGGGAAAAAAAAGCATAATACGTGGAAAAATTAATAAGAGTAAGGAATCAATTCTATTAAAAGTCATTTTCCTTTTTGAATTAGTAAGGACAATATATTAAATTGGGATATGAAACAACTTATCAAATTTGATAATAAAAGAAGAAACATGCAACAATTATCTAAGTAGCCTTTGTCATATAGAATGTATTTTGCATAAATATTATTTAGTTTGAAAAAATATATATTGTTTATGAAATAAATTATATATATATAAGAAAGATATAATAAATTTGAGGTAAGTATCTAATAAAGAGTATATTATTGAGATGATTACTAACTTATTTTATGAAATAAATATATGTATATCTAATATATATAATAATAAGAATAATAATTATATATGTTTATACCAGATGTATACAAAACAAATATGTATGTATAAGAAATAAGCGACTCTTATATTATATGTTAATAAATAAATGAAATTGGAATAATATAAATGTATTGAGAGATAATCAAACACTAATATAAGAATATGAGGAATAATGTTATATATTAAATAAATAAATAAATAATATATAAATAAGATATCTTGATTGTTGATCATAAGAATCTATCTCTTATCACTCACTAAAGCTTCCTAGGGTAGAGAGTTTGTGGAAGGGAGAGGCGGAGTTATTTCGGGCACATGATGGATTATCCCAACACTAGGGTTAGGCCTTGAGGGACGCCTCTTGTAGTTTGTTTCACGCAACCTTCACACAATAATTCTACCATCTTTGGAATAACCTTAGCCTATGGGGAAAGCGATGGAATTTCATGAAATATATATAACCAAGATCTATTGAAACATTACGAATAATGATCACCAAGTATGATTGAAACCCTAAAATGGGAATTCTAGAACAAATCAAGAAAGGTCCTAAAAGGGATCATTACAAGTGGTATAAGAGTATAATTTCACCATCCTATATGGGAGGTGCATATAAAAGAAAGGAAATAAAAACTATGAGGAATTGATAGTTAGCCAAGATTGAACATATATAAGTTGACCAAGGTTAAACATTCAACCACCATGTGTGGAGATCTTCCTAACTCTAAGATTTATAGTGAATAGGGAGTTTGTGAAGGGAGAGGGAAGTAATTTGGTCATTTGAGGAAAAAATCCCAAAACCGTCTTTGTTCATGACGATACCTCACATAGATTGTTTCCATGCCCGAGCACAATAATTCTACCATTCACTATAGGAACAGGACAATGTAGGTGAATAGAAAATACATTATTGTTTCTAAGTCCTATTAACATAAGTATCTGCCTACCTTGAAGACTTAATAGTGAATAAGGATTTTGTGAAGGGAGAGGGGAGTAATTCGGTTATGTTGAGGTAGAGATTCCCAAAATAGGCTTTGTTCATGAGGGAGCTTCAAGTAGACTGTTTCCATGCCCAAGCACAGTAATCCGGCCACTCACTATAGGAACATGCCCATGTAGATAATTGATCATATCAAAGAGATAAATAGTAAATATTTGAGTATGTTGTTTTCCTCTCCGCATTCATGTCTAAATTTTATATACTCGAAGATGTCATGTAAGAAATATAAAATTGCTTGAGGGAAAGTAATATGGGGAAGTGCAGACTTGTCATGAACCCTAATAATGATAAATAATGGATAGTACCTATAGGGTAAAAACTAATATGATATATTCTTAGTCTAATGTTATATATTACTATAATAAAAATAATATATTATTCACTAATGTATGTACAAATATATCATCTCATTCTTCTATATAGTTACATTGACTAATTATTTAATTAGGCTTACTTATGAATAATTAAATAATATATAAGTCAATCCATGAATTAATAATTACTAACATTATCATAATACTCATTCAATCACATATTTAACATCAACTTTAAATTAATTAACATCCAATTAAACATAGAAATTAATTATAATCACTAATTGAATAATATCAATTACAAACTGATAATAACTAATCCCTCAAGTATTATAAATTAATAAATCAATTATCAATTATAATTATTAAATTAATAATATCGGTCATTCAGCTATTTGACCGATGGGACATGACCTTTGCTTTCCCCTTGCCATGTATAAATAGAAAACGGGGACTCCATGGTAAAACATAATGAGAAGATATATAAAAGAAACACACATGCTATTTTAAAAGGCATTGAAAAAGGAGAAGTATTGAATAAAGAAAAATAATGTTATAGACACCATGTACTTAATTAAGAGTGCAAATAACTGTGTTGTCTACATGATATCTCAGTTAATTACGCAAACTTTAGTGTTGTAGACACTATGTGCTGAATTAGAGTTGCTTACTTTTGTGTTGTCAACATGACAACTCATAAAAGTATGCAAACTCCTAAGTGTCAACCTAATAAATAATAAAATAATGCATTGACCTAAGTAAACTTAAGTAAAGTGTAAATAGTGAATAATTATTTACACCAACACCCCCCCCTTAAGTGCAACTTAGGGGAATGCACTTAAGCTCACAAATGCATGATGGGTCTCGGCTATGAGGCCATTTTAGCTACCCATGTACAAAAGCAATGCTCTACATACAATGTGATGCAATGCAATCTCTCATAAAGCGGAGAAAGAGGGAAAACCTCATGGGAAAAACCCTCCTCCAAAAAGATAAAGAAGTACAATAAAGAAGATGAGAGAGAAGAAGACCTCAGATGTGGAAAAGATTCCTCCCAGAAGAAAGAAGAGAGAAGTCGAGGGACTCCCCTTTCTGCAACATCTTGCAGAAATCTCGCAAATGAATATACTTGACCTTAGTGAAGGGTTTGGTGAAGATATCTGTGACCTGCTCTGTTGTAGGACAATACTGTAATGCAATGATCTACTCATGTATCAGCTCTCTGATGTAGCACATATGAACCTCAATGTGTTTGGTCCGCTAATGCTGAACTGGATGTTTAGAGATCTCAATAGCACTTTGATTGTCACAATGTATGACTGTAGGTTTAGGTAGATCAAATCCAAACTCCTCCAAGATGTGCTGTAACCAAAGAGCCTCTGTAGCTGCATTGACAACTCCTCGATACTCAGCCTTAGTTGAAGAAAGAGCAACGTTATTTTGCTTCTTACTCTGCCAACAAATAGGGCCAGAACCAAGGTGAAACATGTAACCTGAAGTAGACTTGCGAGAATCAAGGTCCCCTGCATAGTCGAAGTCTGTATATCCAACCAGCTGAAGTCCTCTACTTGCTGCATAGTGTATCCCATGTGTATGTGTACCCTGTATGTAGTGCAAGATGCGCTTGGCGGCCTTCCAATGAAGCTCATGTCACTCTTGCATGAAGCGAGAAACCATGCCAACTGCAAAAGCTATATCAGGGTGTGTATGTGTCAAGTAGATGAGACTCCCAACCAACTGTGTGTATAATGTAGCATTAACAAGTGGAGTGATACACTTGGCCTCTAACTTGACACTTGAAAGAAAGGGAGTAGGAGTAGGCTTGCAGTCACTCATGTGAAATTGACAAAGCAAGTTAAGAGCATACTTGGGTTGAGAAAGTGTGATCCCTGCTGAAGACTGTGTGATCTCAATACCAAGGAAATAATGCAGTAAACCCAAGTTTGTCATAGCAAATCTGTCTTGCAAAGAGGTCTTGACACTGGCAATGATGGATGAAGTACTTCCTGTAATGATCAAGTCATCTACATAAAGCACGAGTATCAAGTGTGAGTCATTCTTCTGAAGAATGTAGACATTCCTATCAGAATGACACCTAGTGAATCCTGTTGAGAGTAGGAAGGAATCCATCTTGGCATACCACGCTTGAGGAGCTTGCTTAAGACCATAGATAGACTTCTTCAATCTGCAAACCATAGTAGAATCCTGTATGAACCCCTGTGGCTGCTTCACATAAATCTCCTCGTGAAGATCACCATTCAAAAAGGCACCCTTTACATCCATCTGATGTACAACCCAACCATGAGCTACAGCAATAGCTAGTGTTAAGCGAATGGAGTTCATCTTGGCGACTATTGCAAAAGTTTCTGTATAGTCAATACCTAGAACCTATGAGAAACCTTTGGCAACTAGTTTGGCCTTATGCTTATCCACACTTCCATCCGCTACAAATTTGGTTCGATAGATCCACTTACATCGAACCAACTTTCTTCCCTTAGGAAGGGGAACTAATTCGCAAGTGTTGTTTTTAATCAAAGAGTTATATTCTTCCTCTATAGCCTTGTCCCATTATGGATCCCTGATGCTTCCTTAAATGATTGTAGATCTGAAGCAATGGCAATATAAGCATGTAGAAATGATTTGTGTTGTGACCTTGTCCTCTGAGTGTCTGGAGGATTCCCCGCCAATGAACCTGCTGAATCAAGGGTTTGCTGTGCCCAACGAGGTTTAGTGGAAGAAGAAGGAATATCCTCAATTGTTTGTGGACCCTATGAAGGTGTTGTCCTGCGAGTCAAAGTTGAAGGAATCTCATCTTCCGAGTCACTATCATCACTATGATCACTTTCCATGAAGGAGGAAGAAGGAGGAGTTGAAGAAGCCAAACTTGGACAAGTTTCTTCAAAGTGAACACTCCTCTCAAAAAAGATTTCATGCATCTCTGGATCCATGAGTTTGTATGCCTTAAGATGGTCAGGATATCCAACAAATATACAAGGTTTGCTTTGAGGTTCTAATGCCTTTCGCTTTTGTGGAGGTATCCTTGCCCATGCTAGACAACCAAAAACTTTAAAGTGCTTTACACTTGGTTTTCTGCCACACCAAGCCTCAAGTGGTGTAATTCCATCTAAGGCCTTATGGGGACTTCTGTTTTGGATGTAATTGGCACAACACATGGCTTCTGCCCAAAACACTTGATCTAGAGACTTATGTTGAAGCATACAAGTGGTCATCTCCTTAAGGGTTCTATTCTTCCTTTCAGCAACACCGTTCTACTGTGGGGTGTAGGCAACTAAATGTTGAAGATCAATACCCTCATGAGTGCAAAAGTCTATAAGCCTAGAGTTGACATATTCCCTACCATTATTTGTTCATAGAATCTTGATGGCTTTCCCTGATTGCTTCTCAATTTGAGCTTTGAAGGTGATAAACTTATCAAATACTTCACTCTTATGAGCAAGAAAAAAGACCCAAGTGTAGCGTGAAAAGTCATCAATAAAGGTGAGAACATAGCGAGCCTCACCAAAAGATGGTATTGGAAATGGGCCAGCTACATCACTATGAACCAATTCAAGAACAACAGTAGCCTTCCAAGACTTCCCCCTTGTCATATTTCTCTTCGGGATGCTTGCCTACTTCACAACCTGGACATACACCCTCTGAATACTTGACTTGAGCTAGACTAATGACCATATCTTGGCTGCTAAGTTGTTGAAGGTAGCGATAGTTGAGATGTCCAAATCTCTCATGCCATAGTTTACCTTGTGAATTTGGATGAGTCAACAAGCCAAGGGAAGTGGACTTAGGCAAAAAATGAGAAAAAGAGTAAATTCTTGTCTCATGATTAGCCTTTCCAACTGCCACCATAGAATCATCCTTGAGATTTTTCACCACAACTGTATCAGGAAGGAACTCCACTTTGTTGCCACATCCATAATGATTTATTTGGTAGATGGAAAGAAGGTTGGTGCTAAGGTTAGGAACATGTAGAACATCCTTGAAGACGCCATTGTCCAACTCAACTTTCCCTTTCCCTTCAACTTCCACTTGAGTGTCATTGCCCACATAGATGTAAGGTACATTTGATGGTTTCAAAGAGGAAAAATGCTCCCTTGAAGCACCCATATGATGTGTAGCTCTTGAATCAAGAACCCATTCCTTAGCATTGTTTGTACTTGCTACCAAAGCTTGTCCCTTACCCTTTGAAGTGGTTGAAGATCCCTTATCCTTATAGGCATTTGGTACATCAATTTTGTGTTTCCTCATTAGGTTTACCAATTCATCAATCTGCTTATCCTTGCACTCATGTTCATCATGACCATTCTTCTTACAATAGGCACAAATTTTCTTTTCCCTTTTGTTGGAGTTGTTCCCTTTCTCATTATTTTTGGAAGAAAACTTACCTTGTTGTGAAGAAGATTGTTGAGTGGAAGAAGATTGATGGGAGGAACATTGTTGTTTAGAGGAGGATTGTTGTGTGTCATCTTGTGGCTTAGCCTTCCACTGCTTCTACTTCTTGTTGGAGTTTTTGCCACTTGAATTACCTTCATTAGCTACCAAGGCTTTGGTTTTGGAAGACTAGAGAATTCCCATACTCACTAAATTGTCATGTTCTAAGACCAACATTTCTGAAAATTTCTCGAATGAAGGTTTAGTGTAGGTAGTACCTATTGTTAATTTGTGAGTATTATAACTGGAAACAAAAGTAGCATATTCAGGTGGAAGATGATGTAAGATTTTGTACCTGTGATGCATTCTTAAACCAATGTACAACCCTAAGCTGTGGCTGTACAGTGCTGAAAGAGTGATAGTATGGTGAGCAAGAGAGGGGGGCGTACTTGGGATGGCCATACGGTGGCTGAAGCAGTCCGTACGGGTGGGGGAAGATGGCCTATGAGGGAAATGTACTAAGTCGTACGGTGAGGACAGATTAGGCCATACGGTGTGGTAGGGTAACCATTGGAGGGCTGTATAGAATGGCTGTACGGGTATGTGACACCAACTGGGAAGGGTGTGAGGAGTGTATGGTGGGTATGGGTCTACGCCTAGAAGGCCGTACGGTCAAGAGACCATGCCATAGGTTGGCCATACAGTTAGCTAAAATGTGCAACAGATGAAGGTTAAGGATGCCATACAGTTAGATTGATGAGGTCCGTACGGTTGAGGAATGAGTAGCACGGGAGAACACACAGTTAGGTATCTGAGACCGATACGAAACACAATCTTGTTCATACACAAACACAAAAAATGTTGATAAAATCCACACAATAATAGAAACTTGAATCCGAATAATAATTGCCAGAAGATAATGCTCCGATTTGCCAAATCCGAGCAAATTAATATATGCAACAACGGAATAGGGTGAAGGTTGAATCCCACCGAAATTGCACGAGCCAAATAGGGAAGATCTTTCACTTCCGAAATGGCGAATAACAGAGAACTCCAATAGGAATTCGCATTACATGAAAAATAATCCAAAAAACATACCGACTACAACCTACAAGCCGTGCTTAGATACTTGTCAGGAGACTTTTTGAGAGTACAGAGATAGCCAACAGCGACACAAACTACGGAAACAAAAATAAAAATGGGTGCGAGATATATTAAATCAATTGGCCCATTACAAAAGTTTGATTTATTATTTATTTTATAACGGGAACATTACAGTCCTCCTGTCCCAAATTTTTCTTGTCCGTAGCAAATGCAATGCCGGGTGTTGGAGAATGTGTTCGCCCTCCCACATCGCGTCGTCCAACGGCAAGTGTTGCCAGCGTACCAAGTATTCCTACATAGTGTGGTTCCATAGTGCCTTCTCACGTACTTCGAGGATCTCATCAGGTTCCAAAATGAGCTTTCCTTCTTCATTGAGTGGCGGAAGGTCGGTAGCAACTGTGGTGTTTTGCCCTACGACTTTCTTCAGACAAGAGACATGGAAGACATTATGAATACGGCTACCCTCTGGAAGTTCTAGCTCATAGGCAACTTCACCAATGCAGCAAGTTACACGATAGGGGCCATAGAATTGAGGTTTCAGTTTCTCGTTTCCCTTTTCCTTCAATGAGGATTGTCGATATGGCTGGAGCCGGAGATGGACCAAATCTCCCACTTTGAAACTTATCTCTATTTTATGTCTGTCGGTGTATATCTTCTGTTGATTTTGTGCCCTCTGTAGATTTTCCTTCAAGCATCTCAGAATGTCTTGTCCCTCTTGAAGCCAGTCCCTTGCCCTTGGCGCGCGACTGTCACCCAACACTGTGTCGATGAAGGAAAAGGGTTCGTATCTATACAAAGCTTTGAAGGGTGCCATTTCGATGGACATGTGGTACGTGGCATTATAGCAATATTCTCCCAGAGGGATCCATTTTACCCATGCTTGCTGTTGTGTCGAAACATAGTTCTGAAGGTAGCCTTCGAGCCATTTGTTCACAATCTCTATCTGTCTGTCTGTTTGCGGGTGGTAACTTGTACTTGGTGATAGTTCTATCCTTGCCATCCGAAACAGTTCTATCTAGAAGATACTGATGAATCGTCCCTCCCGATCACTGACGATGTTTCGGGGTAACCCGTGCAGACAAAAGACTTCTCTAAAGAATAGATCGGCAACTTGTGCGGCCTGAAGGTCGGAGGGGATGGTGAAGAAATGTGCGTACTTTGTCAATCTGTCAACCACCACAAAAATACAATCCTTTCTGTTCACCTTGGTAAGCCCTGTTATGAAATCCATTGATATACTTTCCCACTTACGTTCAGGAATTGGCAAAGGTTGTAGCAGCCCGACAGGTAGAGTATGTTCGGACTTGTTCTGCTGGCAGACTGTATACTCTCTTACATACCGTGACACGTCCCCTTTAAGTCCTTTCCATGAAAACCTCTCCCGAAGACTTTTGTAAGTTTTGAGGAAACCCGAGTGTCCAACTAGGGGTGAGTCATGTACTTCCTTCAAGATTTTCTTTTTTAGTTTGGATTATGGCACCAAATATATCCGGTGTTTATAGTAGATGATGTCATGCACCACTCTGTACCGATCATCGTGGGTGTGGCCATCCATTATTTCACAGGAAAATGTATTTTTGGAATATTCCACTAACAGATGTGCCTTCTAGTCTGCTGAAATCTGGTCTAGTGAGCAGATGGTGGTTTCCGGGACAAGGCATCTGCAACCATGTTGTTTTTCCCTTTCACATATTCAATGTCAAAATCAAAAGCTTGAACCTTGCTTACCCATTTTTGTTGCCGTTCGTTTAAGTCCTGTTGCTCCAGAAAATATCTCAGACTGTTGTGATCCGTACAGACGACAAACTTGGCACCCACTAGATATTCTCGAAACTTGGTTAATGCATGAACGATGGCCAACATTTCTTTGTCGTAGATGGAATATAGGCGTTTTGTTGGCGTAAGCTTCCTACTCTCATAAGCGATGGTGTGTCTATCTTGCATCAGTACCGCTCCAATGCCTTCCTCGGATGCATCACACTCCAAAATGAATAGTCAAGTGAAATCAGGTAGTGCAAGTACGGGACAAGTGCTCATGGCCTCCTTCAGCTTATCAAAGGTGAGTTGTGCCTTTTCATTCCA
Organism: Cupressus sempervirens; assembly: GCA_028749045.1. NCBI lineage: Eukaryota > Viridiplantae > Streptophyta > Pinopsida > Cupressales > Cupressaceae > Cupressus > Cupressus sempervirens. The sequence goes on along the minus strand of CM053788.1, from coordinate 156,077,988 downwards.
CTGGAAAGACCCCTTCTTTATGAGATCCGTTAAGGGTGCGCTGAGTTGAGAGAGTCCTTTAACGAACCTCCTGTAGTAACTACATAGTCCGAAAAATCCTTGCAAATCCATGAGTGATTTTGGAGGAGGCCAGTCAAGGATAGCTTGAATCTTCTCCTGATGGACTTGAACTCCCTATTTACTGACATGCCCCAAGTACAATATTTTGTCATACCAAATTCACATTTGGACTGCTTGGCGAATAGGGACTATTCCTCCATGATACTTAGAACTTCATTCAGATGCTTCAGGTGCTCCTCCCATGTCTTGCTATAAATAAGAAGATCATCAAAGAACACCAGTAAACACTTACGCAATTGTTTGTTGAAGATGTGGTTCATGCATGATTGAAATGTAGTAGGTGCATTGGTCAATCCGAACGACATGACCAGAAACTCATAATGTCGGTAGTGACAATGGAAAGTTATCTTCTCCACATCTTCTTCCCTCATGTGGATCTGATGGTATCTGGAACGGAGATCTATTTTTGAAAAATAGACTGCGCCATGCAATTCATCCAGCAGCTCATCTATCCTTGGAATGGGATATCTATTCTTTATTGTTTTTTTGTTCAACACGTGGTAGTCCACTCACATGCACATCATCCCGTCCTTCTTTTTGACCAATACCACAGATGATGCGAATGGGCTAGAACTGAGACGGATCCATCCTTTATCTAGCAATTCCTGAATCGTCCTTTCGATCTCATCTTTGAATTTCTTGGGGTGGTAGTACGGTGTGGTTATGACTAGCTTTGCTCCTGATTCTAACTCAATAGTGTGTTCAAACCCCCGATGAGGTGGTATGCCAGGAGGAATATCCATGAAAACTTTATCATGTCTACTTAAAATATCCTGAAGTTCATCATCCTGTGGAGGTGTTTGACGCCCCTTTATAGGTTCTGTCGAGATAAAACAATGCGCAACCCACGCAACGTCATCGTGCCGAAAAATTGCGTTCATCCGATGTGTAGACACTTCCTTCGGCCTTCATTTGCCATTCCTTGGAGGACAACCTTCTTTCTGTCAACAACAAAAGTGAAGTCCATCTGTTTGAAACTCTGAGTGTATTCACAAGGGTCTCCATCCACTGGATGCCAAGAATAACTTCCATGTTAGCTAGGTCTACTATGAAGAAGTCCTTATTCACTGTGTGATTCGCCATTGTGATACTTAGCTAAGGAACAAGGTGTGTGCAGGGCAGGAAAGTCCCTCCGGCGACCTTGACCTGAAAGCCTACGTGCGCCTCCATAGGTAGACTTCTTCGTTTGACCAAGGATGAGTTTATGAAATTTAGAGTAGCTCCGCTATCCAACATCACCTTAACCCTTTGTCCTTGAAGGGTACCTCGTACACGAAAAACTGTGCACCTTGGGCTACCGGCCAAGGCAATGGTTCCTCCGCGTTGTACCAAAGCGGTAATTCTTTTCGTACGGTTTAAATTGATGTCGGTGTCATTGTGGGGTTGGTTATCTTCGGGCTCCCGAATATCTCATTCTCAGATCCACATAATCTTTGTAGGATATATCTTCTTCAAGGTTTGCATTCTTCTAGTCTTCTCTTAGTTGTTCTTGCATCTCTTCGAAGGTTGGTTGTCTCCCTCCGTGTTGTGTCTCCGTCCATGGTGGAAAAGTCGGCATGGAAGGTCGAGAGCCTGTTGGCTGAGGGTTTGATTTACCTGACACCGAGTCCACGCTGTGACTATTTTGTTCTCCGGATATTTTGTTGTCTGCCAACTTCTTGAGAGTTTCTTCCATGAGCAGCTGCGTATCAGTGATCTGTACCTAATTTCTGGCAAGTTCCCTTAGTAGTGCCATGAGTTCGACAGCTATTGGTTCCGGTTCGGCAACCATTCGATCAATGGAATGTGTCCTTTTCCGGCTATATACTCTCATTCATTGTCCATAGGCTGGCAGGATTGAAGCACTCTGATACAATTGTAAGATTCCGTACCTGTGATGCACCCTTAAACCAATGTCCAACCCTAAGCTATGGCTGTATGGTGTTGAAAGAGTGATAGTACGGTGAGCAAGAGAGGGGGGGCCATACTTGGGATGGCCATACAGTGGTAGAAACAGTCCCTATGGGTGAGGGAAGATGGCCCGTGGGGGAAATGTACTAAGTTGTATGGTGAGGACAGATTAGGCCGTACAGTGTGGCAGGCTAACCATTGGAGGGCTGTACGGAATGGTTGTACGGGTATGTGACACCAACTGGGAAGTGTGTGAGGAGTGTATGGTGGATGTGGGTCTACGCTTAGAAGGCCGTACGGTCAAGAGACCATGCCACAAGTTGGCTGTACGGTCAGCTAAAATGTGCAACAAAGGAAGGTTAAGGATGCCGTACAGTTGGATTGATGATGGCTGTACGGTTGAGGAATGAGCAGCATGGGAGAATACACAATTAGGTATCTGAGACCGATACGAAACACAATCTTGTTCATACACAAATACAGAAAATGTTGATGAAATCCACACAATAATAGAGACTTGAATGTGAATAATAATTGCCTGAAGATAATGCTCCGATTTGCCAAATTCGAGCGAAGTAATATATGCAACAACGGAATAGGGTGAGGGTTGAATCCCATCGAAACCGCACGAGCCAAATAGGGAAGATATTTCACTTCCGAAATGGAAAATAACAGAGAACTCCAACAAGAATTCGTAGTACATGAAAATTAATCCAAAAAACATACCAACTACAACCTACAAGCCGTGCTTAAATACCTGTCGGAAAACTTTCCAAGGGTGTACAAAGATAGCCGACGGCAACACAAACTACAGAAACAAAAATAAAAATGGGTTCGAGATATATTAAATCAATCGGCCTATTACAAAAGTTTAATTTATTATTTATTTTATAACAGGAACATTATAGATGAGTCATTATATGTTTGATCATCTTTCCATCCTTGATGGGTTCACCACAATCCTTAAGTTGTGCCCTATACATGTCTACTTGGGTAAGATAATCTTTGATGGTGTCAAAATTCCGAGGATCCAACTTGAGAAGTTTGTCCTCAATGGTCTAGGCCATATCTTCATCTACAGTCCCATACAATGCTTCAAGTTTAGCCCAGAGTTATATTGAATTGGTAAGTTTCCTAACATGATATTTGACAGGGTTTGAGATATTCTTGAGCAAGGTTTTTAGGGCCATTTCTTGTTTGGATTCCCAATCTTCTTTTCGAGCTTCATCAGCATCAGCCAGAGGTTTCTTTGCTGCACCAGTTACATAGCGCAACAAACCTTTTTCAACCAATAGTTGCTTTATGTTTTCTTTCCAAGTAGCATAATTATGTGGAGTTAACTTTGAAAAAGAACCCATAATGCAAGAGCACAATATCAAGGAGACACAAGAACACAATACACCCCCCCCCCCCCCCTTTTCACTCAATAAAAAAAAAAAACCCCCAAATGAAAGATTTTGGCACTTTATATATAGTGCGTTTACAATAGCCCACTTGTCAAAATGGACAAAGTGGGCTTTTGATTTTGCTGTTTACAACCTCCTCTTAGAGTACAAATCTGGACCTTTACAATGTACAACAATTTTGAAGCAATACAATGCAAAGGACCTATTTTTGAAAGTGGTATTTCTATCCACACAAGCCTATAATTTGATTGCAGATCTGAAAAGTAGACAAAAAAAATGCACTTTACAAAAAAACGGAACTTGATTTAGAGTCCAGATGAGCTTGTACTAAGCATTTGAAGTTGCAAAAATCGGGATTTGCGATTTGTAGAAAAATTCAGGAACAAAGAGCTCAAACATCTTGCATCAATGTGGGATCACAAAATTCTACCCCAAAACAAAAAAAATTGCTCATAAAAAGGAGTCTGTATGAGGGAGATTGTAACACCCCGTCAAGGGATCCAAAAGAATTAACCTAAAGTTTTACTAAGTTTGCCAAACATTTTTTTTTTATAGAAACTTTCTATTTTTAGTAGGTTTTTATTTTTAGATAGTCACTATTTTTAGTAGGTTTCTATTTTTAGAAAGTCTCTATTTTTCGCAAGTTTCTAGTTTTAGAAAGTTTCTATTTTTACCAGGTTTCTATCTTTTAGAAAGTTTCTATTTTTAGCAGGTTTTTATTTTTAGAAAGTCTATTTTTTAGTAGGTTTCTATTTTTAAAAAGTCTCTATTTTTAACAGGTTTCTATTTTTACAAAGTCTCTTTTTTAGCAGGTTTCTTTTTTGGAAATTTTATGTTTTTAGTAAGTTTCAATTTTGGAAAGTTTCTATTTTTAGTGGGCTTCTATTTTTGGAAGTTTCTATTTTTAGTAGGTTTCCTTTTTTCCAAAGTTTTTCCAAAGTTTAATCAATTTAAAATTATTATGGTAATAATTGATAATTATTATTATTAATAATTTTAATAAGTATTATTAAAATTTGAAATTTAATTATTTGAAAATTTTATTTATTACTTTATTATTTAAATATAATTCTAAAGTAAATTAAAAATCAAAGAAATTTATTTGGGAGAATTAATGTTTTCTTTTATAAACTTGGATGTGTTTATATGGTTCAGATATATGAAAATGGTTTGTAATACTAAGGAAATTTTATTATTCGAAAATCTTAGTAATTATAATACTTTGAGAAAATGAAAATTGAAACCTTACTATTAACTCAACAATGTGTTTTCAAATCAAATCAAACTATGAAACCTACACTTTGTTATCTGTATGTTGTCTATGTTTTGGGTTTGGGTTGACTAGAGTGTGGACCAATCTTAGGTTGTTACCAGAGGCTCAGGGGTTATGTGGTTGTGATGTCATGCTGATGTTTTGATCTCAATCTTTTTTAAAACCCAACCATGGTAATGTGATGGTATGCTTTATGATATGTTTGTATTTACTGTTTGTTATTGCTTCCCAGTGTTCTTGTGTGAAGCTGAGATGATTGTTATGAGATATTTGACTTAACCATTTTGAGTCTTCGATCAGTATTTTTGGGATGCTTTCCAGTTGCTCGTAGAGAACTGATGTGATTATTGTTAATTATCTTTTGATGCTTTCCAGTGACTTGTATAGAACTGAGGTGATTTTTATATGATTATTGATTTGTTCTTTTATAAGCTTAGGGTAGGTAATCTATATGTAATGTGGGGAAGTGGCTTGCAATGGAGGTTGGGGTCCTAAGTGGCTGCTAGGGTAACCCATTGTATTATTTAAATGAACTTTGGACTTTTAATTATTCTTTCATGTGGATGTGGTATTTGTTAGACTTAGTATTAATTAAATATAAATGTGACTCAATGTCATGGGATCCTTAAGGAATGTAACCTGTTATGTATGCTTATGGATGATTGTATGTTATTGCTTCCGCTACTTTATGTTTGATGTGTATGTTATTCTTTCTTATTAAAAAAAAAATGTTTGGCAAACTTAGTAAAACTTTAGGTTAATTCTTTTGGATCCCTTGGCGGGGCATTATAGAGATATCGCTGTTTGAAAATCATATCTGTAATTATTTTTCCTGAATTGCTGCCGTTGTGCCTCCAAAAATCAGATTACTCTAGATTTCACCTCAGATGTCTGATTTTGGTGAAACAAAAATCGATATGGGGGTTTTTTGACCTTTTGAATATGATGACAATATCTGATTTGCACTAGCAAACACCAATCTTGTCCTACAAAAAGTCTCTCCTACTGGCCTGATGGCCAAATTTTTTTGGAAAAAAATACAGATCCAAAAAATAATGCAGAGAAATTGCAGAGACTGAAAATTAAATATGTAGATCTGAAAATTAAATTCAGAGATCTAAAATGATCATACCAATTTTGCAAATTAGGCCTTCGGGTGCCAGTTCGCAAAAGAAATTTGCCTCAAATTCGACTATAGCCTAGGGCAAGCGAATTTATAGTCAAATTTCACCAAATCAATGCTCCAGATGCAATGGCAAGATCCACTTTGACTTTAGACACTTCCAATGACTGTAGATGCTTCAAATTTGAATTGGGTCCCTTCAAGAGATGAAACAAAACGGTCTCCAATGGCTATGTGAAGAGAATCTCCCTCAGCTCTGATACCATGTAAGAATTTGCCTTAGGGAAAAATTCACCCAAGATCAAGGAACTCAAGCACAAGTACAGAATAGACTAGTGTATGATTAGAATAACAATATCATATTCAATTCAATGTACAAGTACATTGGGAGTGCCTGTATATAAAGGCCTCTGGAATGCTTCTAGAATGTCTATGAGTCAGCATACTGATAAGTCTTACAACCAAGCACATGTTCACCAGAAGTGGGTTATCCTCCATTAAGCACAGGAGTAAGTGCGATGATGAGAGAATAAGCTTACAAAGGTGTAGCACGAAAAATAATGTTGTAGACACCATGTGCTTAATTAAGAGTGCAAATAACTGTGTTGTCTACATGACAACTCAGTTAATTATGCAAACTCCAGTGTTGTAAACACCGTGTGTTTAATTAGAGTTGCTTACTTATGTGTTGTCAATATGACAACTCATAAAAGTACACAAACTCCTAAGTGTTAACCTAATAAATAATAAAATAATGCATTGACCTAAGTAAACTTAAGTAAAGTGTAAATAGTGAATACTTATTTACACCAACATATAAGAACTTAACTAAAATTACAAAAAGGATGCTTCTCTTGATCAATTCCTCTTTTTTGAGGAATGATTTGCATACAACTCTAACTTTCCAACTAAAAAAAAAGTGCCTTATTGATATGATAATACTGGTGACCTTGGAAATGATGTAAGAGTAACACCAAGGGCAATAGTTTAATTTTTTATATTTTGTGAAACAAAAACAGGAATCCAAAGTCTCTTGCATTTGTCTCAAATAAAGGATTCAAGTAGAATAAACAGTAAGGTACAAAGTTTCTTACTGGATACTCTCAAATTTAATAAAAACACTTGTAACTGAAGCCCAAAGTCTTCAACTCTATGTAATCAACCACTACTATTTATTACAATTTGTCCTCCTGCAACACAAAGTCTTCAAAAGTTCAAATTTACTCTGAATGCAATAGGCAGCTCAAAGTCTACACGATTAAATTCAAATCCCTCTTGATGGATATTGCAGTGTGATCCGAAACGTTGATGATAAAAAAACACACAATCGAATCCAGAAAACACTATTTTACAAATGGATTGTGGAAATCTACTATTGTTAAAATCCCTCTTGATCAAAGCTCCAAAGCTCACAATCAATATTCAGAAAATGTCGTCACATAACACCTTGAATCAGCACAAAGTTTGAAAACAAGTTGCCTCGTTTATTGATAGCAATTTAGATTTACATCCAAGCACAAAGTCTTAGAGTGGATATACAAATTGATAGAATTTTCTTGCCTTGCCAATGTTAATGTATGGTAGCTTCAATTGGATAAACCTACGAGTTATAGTTATATATGTGTTTATTATTATATGAGATAAGTTAATATAATAATATATATAACTATGGTTATATATTAATTATAAATTAATATAATAATAATAAATAACAATGGTTATATTTATTATAATATTAATTATTAATTAACAAATAGACATGTCCCTTTAAGGGACATGTCTATTCATTTCTTAATCTTATTTATTTGAGAAAAGATGCCTTTGGAAAACACATACCGAATATAACGGAAGTGTTAATAAATTTGCAATGATCTCTAAAACTTAACATGGTATCAGAGCACGTTCAGTCTTAGGGATCTTTATGACATCTGTGTGTTGAGTTGCAGAATACTGTGATGTTGATTCTGTGTATAGAATATCGACCATGTTGAATCTGGTCTCTCACCATGTTTGAAAGATAGTAATCATGTTAAACATTGAAATGTGACTGATTCACATTTAGAGTGGAGACGTGATCTTCATCATGACAGGAAGGTGGACGTTACGAGAGATAGGAGAACAATCAATGTATAATAGCGACTAGGTTGATCTGTGCCAGTTAGCGAATAAGGGAAGATAACCTACAAAGAATTCCTTACTCAACATATGATTATAGTCTCAAGTGAATCAATTCTAATGCTTCTAGAAGTCTTTGATTGTATGGAAAATTGAACTCCAGGAAAGTATTTGATAGGAAAAATAAAAGATCCAACACCAGGGTTTTGTCCTGAGCATTCATGACTTAACCAACATTCAGGATTTGGAAGGAGTGACAGGAGGCTCACATTGAAATGTACAATCATATTGAGGGATGTCGTGAGTTATTTCCTTGGCTAGAGATCATCGTGAGTGAAAACCAACGAATAATGAGATCAGCTTGAGTTATTTACTCACCAAACCGAGCACAAATATTGGATGGGGATGTGACTATCAAAGACCCCCTATATATTATTATGTCAGTGAGTATACAAGCATAACACAAAACAAGAGAGATACAACATTGAACTCAAATCGGGAAACATGAGCAAGAAGGATTGAACAACTTACCATTGTGGCATATTGGATTCGACATCAAAAGCAAGGAGGGACATTCATACACTATGAAAAATGTAGATGTACTAAGAATTGTTGACTATTTATGATTAGAGGTCTCTCTCTCTCTATATACACAGTCGCAGGTTAGTCACAATATATGTCTGAAAGAATCAACAAATGAATGTATAGGTGATCACCTCTGACGACATTATCCTTGTGATGATAATAGTAGAAAAACTTTTGATTTTCTGGTTGTTCGACATGCATACAAAATAAAGAGAAATGGGGAACGAATTGCAAAGAGATGAAACATGAATAAGGAGGGAGGCGGGCTCTTCATTGAATTAACTATTATGATAGTGAGCAATAATGACAAATTCAAAACAAAGCAAATGACAACCCACCACATCCATCAGACCCCTTTCTCCTAAGTGCATGCAAAGGCGATGTGGATTGCTAAATATAAGTGGGGATATTAGTCATTGTGAAGGACCCATCGTCTTTCTAACTATAAAAGGTAACCTTGGCATCTTGGGTGATGTGGGCACATAACTATTAAGTCTTAAGAAGAGAATTGATGGGGCCCACATCATCCTAAGGAAAAGGTAAGTACGCTTGCCATTTGAGATATGCGTAGCTATAAGAGTTATACTAATTTAAATTTACTTTTCACATTATTGTGTATGAGATACATTACTTGAACATAGTAAGTATATATAGATGTTGAAGTTAGGTTAATGATAACATTAATAATATTACATATTAGATAATATGCTTAAGTATAGATTAATATATATTCAGGATTGAATATATGCATATATGTCCATAGCATATATTTGAATTGGATATTATCTATATTTTATTGGAATGATTATATCATTATGTGAAATTATTTTTTGTATTTCAATACATAATATAAGAGTTACGTGCTTTGATCTTTTCCTTTGAGTATGTTATTACAGGAAGAGGGAGATTGAGATTGAGAGGGAGTCTGAAATTTTATTATAGGCAACCTTGAAAGAGAGGGAGCAGAAAGAGGATATAGTTTAGTTAACCTTTAGTGATATCTATCTTATTGATTCAGATGGAGTAAACCATGTTGAGATGGATTCTCCAATGATCAATAAATTGTAACAGTCAAGAGGGATGTGATTCATGAATATTCCTCATGACCTTGTGATTTTTAATAGGCCTAACCCTTGTGTACATCACGAGCAGGTGACAACTTCCAAATGATGTCACTTGTATTTGCAGAAGTTATTGTAAGGTGATGATCTTACAATAGCTTGTATTATGAGATCAAACAAATTGAGTATATGTTGAATGTCTTGCATCTCAAGATTCCGGGAGGCCGTTACTCTAAGAGTACTTGGTGAATATCTTTGATATTTTGGGAGGCCAATACTCTTGATATCAAATGTGATATCAAACCTTATTGAGTATTTGGTGAATATCTTTGATATTTTGGAAGGCCAATACTCTTGCTATCAAATGTGATATCGAACCTTATTGAGTATTTGGTGAATATCGTTGATATTTTGAGAGGCCAATACTCTTGATATCATCTGTGATATCAAACTTTTTAGTACTTGGTGGATATTGAATGTCAATATTCTGGGAGATCAAGACTCGTGATATCTAAATATTGAATATCTTCTGATCAAAGATATTTTTATATTGTGGTGATATATGATCCTGTGTTTATCCTCCCTAGCTAAGAGGGAGTGTTAATGTATGGTAGCTTCGATTGGATAAACCTATGAGTTATAGTTATATATGTGTTTATTATTATATGAAATAAATTAATATAATAATAATATATATAACTATGGTTATATATTAATTATAAATTAATATTATACTAATAAATAACAATGGTTATATTTATTATAATATTAATTATTAATTAACAAATAGACATGTCCCTTAAAGGGACATGTCTACTCATGTCTTATTCTTATTTATTTGAGAAAAGATGGCTTTGGAAAACATATACCGAATATAACGGGATTGTTAATACATTTGCAATGATCTCTAAAACTTAACAGCCAAATGATGATTATTTACAATGAGCTCCTTCCTTTATATAAGAAAATAGGAGAGAGAAAAGTGGAGGAAAAAGAGGAAATCTTCAACCACCTTGGCTTATCTCTAACTAACTATTTTTCCTTTATTCAAAATTGCACACCTAATGCAGTTGCAACTTGACTACATGAGTTGATTGTACAAGGACACGTTATCCTGTACTTACAACATAATTGCTCTTTACGTGTAAACTTTCTACTGCTATTTACTTAAAGCATGTGAAAATCTGATTTGAAGTATTCACTGGTATCAACTAGCTCTTCAAACTTCCACAGGGGACTCACATACAATTGCAACATACAATTGCACCATCTGGTTCACTGGTGTGTTGCGAGATCATTGTAACCTACCTGAGTATGTTTGCTGCTCCTAATATGTCTTTGTTACAAATCTCCATTTGATTTTGTAGATTCTTCAATGAATACTTCCAGCTTGCAAATATATCCAGCACGTTGATGTTGAAGTCATCCACTTCAAGCTGTAAGTGGACGGCCTTTGCAAACTCTATGAGAGCATCTTCTTGATTCGAGTTTGTTATATTCAATGATCATTTTGCATGATAGCCTTTTGAATGCCTCGTTGATCATGCTTTCTTGGTTAATTATCCTGGCTATTGCTGCCTTTGCATCTTTTACAAGTCCTTGTAGAACTTTCTCTTTGTTTGTCATCACATGTGCGTTATCATGGTACATTTCAATAGAGGTGATGAATTGTACTCACACAAGACATCCAAATCAATCTCTGTCATGTTGTTACAAGCACCAAGATTCCGTTTAGCAACTCGAGTTGATGATTGACTTGAGAATGTCATTCAATCCAGCACTAGTCTCTTTCCTTTTTTCTGGTGTAACTTCTCTTGACATTGTAAAATGGTGTGCCTGCACAATTGTCACATGAAAGTTCCATAGTGTATAAACATCGTCATATGAAGGGTCCTTAGCAAACTTGGGTACTCTATACCCTATGGGAATGCCGTACGGTAGTGTGGAAGTAGGCTAAACACATAAGAGAGGCCGTATGGTAGTGTATGGAGCAGGGCAGTACGATAGTAGAACAAAGCTATAAAGTAGTGCAGCAAGGCCGTACGGATTGGAGGAGGGGGCCATATGGTGTTTGGGGAGGGAACTGTATGGTGCTTACAGAGTATTGTATGGTATCAAGGCACCGAGTAGATGATGGAGGAAGGCCGTACGACGAGGATGGAAAAGGTGTGTGGAGTTGAGAGATCCGAAGGGGGTGATAGCTACGGGGAGGAAGAGTGACAGAACAAATGCTAATGGGAGTTAAATACAAAATCCAACATAAGCAATTGTACTTCAAATGGAGAGTATGAATATTTGCTAATAAGAATATTGATTAGATTTGCTAGATCCAATCAAAGAAACACAGACAGAATAGGGTGAGGGTTGAAGCCCATCGAAACTAGAGAAAGCCAATTAGGGAAGATCTTTCACTTCTGAAATGACAAATAATACTGAACTCCAACAAGAATCTGCAGTACAAAGAAATAATTCAAATCGTATAGTAACTACTACCTACATGTTGTGCTTAAATACTTGTTAGGGAAACCTTTCCGATGGTGTACAAAGATAGCTGACAACTAGACCTATCTAGGGAAATAATTAAATAAAAATGGGTCCGAGATATACTAAATCCATCGACCCATTAACAAAAGTTTGATTAATTATTTATTTTATGACGGGAACATTACATTATATAGTTAAGTTGTCTCATGTAATTATATTTAATATTTAACTATAGTTTTTAATAAAGTAACATGAAAAGTAGTCTTGAAAAAGGCTATTTTCATAAAACATAAAAAACTATGGTCAAATCAACTCAGAATGAGCTGAAATTTTAAAATGGACCACAAAATCCACTTTAAATATCAAATATAACTTTATATCATGTTATTGTCAATAAAAAATTCACTTTGATGAGGATTTTAATAAAAATATGCTGTTGACCTGAAAAACCCCACTTTTTCCCTTATAACTTGAGCTAGACAGCTCCGATTTTGACCTAAGTTAGCTCAAAACGAGTGGAATTCCAGGGCCTATTATCCTAAGGCAAAAACAAGACCAAAGACTATTTACAATACAAAGAAAAACAAAGGAAAGATGTTAAATTTTACCAAAAATTGAGCATTTGTAATGCAAGGAAAACTCTTACCTACAAACAATTGGGGATAATCTCAATTGAAAACTTTCAAAAGAACACATAAATAAGACTACACAAAGAACAATTCAAAGATAATGAATTGTTTTCATGATGGCTCGTCAATTTGTTAAAACAAAGAGGATGCACCTACGAATCCATGAGAAAATTCCGTAGGGTTGCCTCAATTTTGTGATGTCAAAATCGAGGACAATAGCATTTCACCCAACTCTTGGGATGCAAATCTCATCATTCTCCAAATGATAATCTATTGGAATTTCTAGATGCTCATGTCTACCTAGAAGACAAAATGATGCTTATGGAGCCTTACTCTATGGACCCCTCTTTTTCTTTGCAACCACACAAATCCCCTGGTCTTGATGGGATGACAGTAGAATTATTCCAAAATTGATGGGACTTCATGGATACAGATATCTGGGAACTCATGGAAGATTTCAGAAAACACAAGAAATTTGTTGAAGAGATCAACCATACTTTGATTGTTCTAATTGCTAAGAAACAAGCATGTGAATCTATGAATGACTTTCAGCCCATTGGCCTCTGCAACACCATTTACAAGATCATCTCCAAAGCCTTGTCCAACAGATTAAATAAGATTCTCCCAAACTCATCTTTGAGCATCAAAACGGCTTCACTCTAGGAAGATAATTTTTAAATAGTATTATTTTCATCTTAGAGATAATACACACAATGAAAAAGGAACACATAAAAGGTACGACAATCAAACTCAATGTCTCTAAAGTATTTGATAGAGTAATTTGGAGTTTTCTTGTTCAGGTACTCAAAAGATATGGCTTTAGTAACAATTGGATAGAAGGTATGTCTTATTGTTTTTCCTTTGTAAGTTTTTCCATCCTTGTCTATGGCTCTGTTTGTGGCTTTTCTGATGCATGTAATGGTCTGTGACAAGGAGACCCTCTCTCTTCCTCTATTTTTTTCTAGATGGCAAAGGTACTGGTCAAGTCAATTAATCAATAATGTAGGATTGGTCTCTGGAAAGGAATTGCAATCCACCTGAGTGTCAAACTTGCCTCACTATCTCAATTTTTTGATGACACTTTTGTTTTTTGGGAGGCCACTCTGAGAGAAGCTTCTATTACAAAAAAGATTTTGGAAGATTACTCCCTAGCCTCATGACAAATCATGAACAAGGACAAGTCTCAAATCTACTTTTTCAGCACCAACAGAGCTACACAGATCAAAATTGCCAATCCGCTGGGCTTCAACATTGGTTCTCTCCTACTCAAATTTCTCGGGGTTCAAATCAACACAGACTTCAAAAAAATCTAGATTTGGGATGATATTATATAATATAAACAAATGCCACTCCAAAGCAGAACAATGGAAAAACAAATTGCTTTCCTAGGCAGGCAGAATTATGATGATCAAAGACATCCTCTCACCTATCCCAATCTAAAGTATGTCTTGTTCTAGAAAATTGTAATAACCCCGACCGGTTACGATCGGAATAATTCTAATTTTCTTCGCTATTTAGTCATTTGACATTATGTCAAACACTTGGCAAGCAAACTTATTACCACTGGAAATGCTGATAGATTTCAGATTTCATACATCTTTTTGCTTGTTTATACTTTGGATTTTCGCATACATAAATATAAGAAAGAAATGATAGTGCTGGAAATATGTTAACAATCAGATCCAATGTGTTCAATATATAAATGATCATCAATTTTTGCCAACTATATTATGACAATTCTGCACATAGAGTAAATAGCAGCAGGTTCTGAAATGAATTTCAAGTGCAATCTTATTCATATGATTTTAATAACCTTACACAAGAGTCTTAACGAGTAATACGAAACCTGAAATTCCCAACTTTAGTCAATTGCAGCAATAATTCCAATGCCAGTCTCACAAATCCAATTTCAAACTCTATCAATTTCTACAGCAGTTCACAAAATCCCTCTTCCATAGATCCACAGGTTACCTCCAGCAAACACAATCTCCCTAGACACAACAAGTACAGTAGGAGAGAAATGTAATCCAAATCACACAATTCACAATTCTTCAACAACAAAGCTCTCCTTAGCTACAGTAAAACAGTAGGAGATATGCAAAATGCTATACAACAGCAACAAATTGCAAGCCAACCTTCAACTAATTCTCAGATTCGAATCTACAATACTTCAGCTGTAGATCCAATGGAACAACTTAGAATTCAGACCCTTATACTTCAGCAAGGGCACCAAAATTAGAACTCAGAAAAAACCACAAAGGCAACAAAAACAAATAAATTATCCAAGCATGCTTTTCTCAACAAATGGGCTTGTATTTATAACCTCCAAATTCCCTTTTGTTGCCAAAATATAACTTCACTCAAGAAGCTTCACCATACAACATTAATTAGAGGCTTCGTCTAAATTCTCTCACTTGACTTGGTTTAACTAATTAATAAATGACACTTTCCAATAATAACTCAATTCCCAACTTAAGTGAAATTATAAAGTTAAATTAAAACTTTATAATAAGCCATTTAATAATTAAAAATAATTTGGCCACAAAATATAATAACTCCCAAAATACTCATCATTTAAATATGCCGTCTGAAATAGGAGTCATACCTATTAGTTCTCCATGTGACCAAATGCACTTTCCAAAAATAGAAAGGGTTCATCTCGATCAACACCAACTTACCACAAATAATAAGTACACAAAACTAAGCCCAAATGAAGTTCGATTTGAGCCAAACGAGGGCCAACCTGGAGCTTACTGAAATGTGGAGAAGATAAGACTCTCCTAAGCCAAGTCTTTGGCACAAAAGACCTTCTGTCCACACTAATTAGCCTACAAGGATCACAATAATAGGCTAATCCCTGAAACTCTAATGCTGACAAAAATGGGGACATTATAGTCCTCCCTCCCGAAGATTGCTTGTCCTCAAGCAATCCGGCAACACAGTGAACTCCAACCTCCACTTGGATCCCAAATGAAGAAGTATGTCGTATACCTTTCAACATAGAACCAACTGCAAGCCAATATCATCAAGTCCATCAACATCGCCTGCAATATAGCACCCAACACCTGTGTTGATGATGTGAAAGTCGGGGCATCACCAAAAGATAACTCTATAGGAGATCTTAGCATACTCTTCTTCCCCGTAACCATTCATATAATATATTGGACTAGAATCGTGATCATCACCAATAATCCTAGAAAATGACATAGCTACAAGAGAACCATATGCACTCATGGCAATTGTACCGGTAACTACATCCTCATCAAAATCTGTGGCTACAAAAATATCACTAATTGTGGCTATAGGAAATTGAATCGTGTTTACGGATGGTGAAAACTGAGTCCAACTCCACTTAAGTGAATGATCAACATCAATCTCAAAAAGGGGATTGTCATAAGACAATGCTGAATCCATGTCGAACATAGGATTGTCCACGAACTGAGTATCAACACTATGTTGATAAGTAGTATAACCAAACTTTGTCTCTACATCACTCACCTCATCATCAATAACGTGTACTGTCATCAGAGCACACATCTACAACTGCATGCATACCACTAAACTCCTGGCTAGATGACTCAACTAACATAGAAGTGGTTTTTGATATGACAGTATCCCTGCATGCTCGTACTCCCACTACCGTTGCATCACCATCAAATACATGATCCTAGGAACTCATGCCAACAACTGCATCATCTAACTCAACCTGACATGAATTCTCATCACATTCCTCCTCTATTGTTCCCAACTCATGCGGTGTCCCATTAGAAATGTCCTTTGTAGCTGCAATTCTATCATTACATTTTGCCCTTCGAAAAAGCGATATGATGCTCTGCTCAAATCTCGGATTCAAAATCAGTTGGGTCATCCTTTTATGATTTTGATTCAGCTCATTCACTAGCTCATCCAACTGTTTAACCTCGTAGCTCAGATTCTCCATCCCTAGGTGGAGAAGTACGCCCTTTGCGGGTATAATGGATACCAAACCTCCTATCACCATCCATAATGCTGAAAATCGAATCTCCAAAACAATGTACCAATCAAACTGAGCCAAATTGCTGTAGGCTAGCAAGAAACCGCTCTGATACCATTGTAATAACCCCAGCCAGTTATGACCAGAATAATTCTAATTTTCTTCGTTATTTACTCATTTGACATTATGTCAAACACTTGGCAAGCAAACTTATTACCATTGGATATGTTGATAGATTTCAGATTTCATACATCTTTTTGCTTGTTTATACTTTGGAATTTTGCATACATAAATATAAGAAAGAAATGATAGCGTTGAAAATATGTTAGCAATTAGATCCAATGTGCTCAATACATAAATGATCATCAATTTTTGCCAACTATATTATGTCAATTCTGCATATAGAGTAAATAGCAACCAGTTCTGAAATGAATTTCAAGTGCAATCTTATTCATACGATTTTAATAACCTTACACAAGAGTCTTAACAAGTAATATGAAACCTGAAATTCCCAGCTGTAGTCAACTTGCAGCAATAATTCCAATGCTAGTCTCACAGATCCAATTTTGAACTCTATCAATTTCTACATCAGTGCACAAAATCCCTCTTCCATAGATCCACAGGTTACCTCCAGCAAACACAATCTCCTTAGACACAACAAGTACAGTAGGAGAGAAATATAATCCAAATCACACAATTCACAATTCTTCAACAACAAAGCTCTCCTTAGCCACAGTAAAACAGTAGGAGATATGCAAAATGCTATACAACAGCAGCAAATTGCAAGCCAACCTTAAACCAAAATTCAGATTCGAATCTGCAGTACTTCAGCTCTAGATCCAATGGAACAACTCAGAATTCAGACCCTTATACTTTATAGCAAGGGCACCAAAATTAGAATTCAGAAAAAACCACAAAAGGCAACAAAAGTAAATAAATTATCCAAGCATGTTTTTCTCAACAAATGGGCTTATATTTATAACCTCCAAATTCCCTTTTGTTGCCAAAATATAACTTCACTCAAGAAGCGTCACCATACAACATTAATTAGAAGCTTCATCTAAATTCTCTCACTTGACCTAGCTTAACTAATTAATAAATGGCACTTTCCAATGATAACTCAACTCCCAACTTAAGTGAAATTATAAAGTTAAATTATAACTTTATAATAAGCCATTAAATAATAAATAATAATTTGGCCACTAAAAATATAATAACTCCCAAAATACTCATCATTTAAATATGCCGTCTGAAATAGGAGTCATACCTATTATTTCTCCATGTGACCAAATGCACTTTCCAAAAATAGAAAGGGTCTATCTCGATCAACACCAACTTACCATAAATAGTAAGTACACAAAACTAAGCCCAAACGAAGTCCGATCTGAGCTAAACGAAGGCCATCCTATAGCTTATTGAAATGTGAAGATAAAGACCCTCCCAAGCCAAGTCTCTGCCACAGAAGACCCTCTATCCACACTAATTAGCCTACAAGGATCACAATAATAGGCTGATCCCTGAAACTCTGATGCTGACAAAATTGGAGACATTACAAAAATCATACTCAGGGGGATAAAAATTTGATGACCTAAATTTTTTATTTGGGAAGGCACTAAAAACATCAGAAAAATCCCATTGATTAACTGGGATGCAATATGTTTGTTAAAGAAAGGAGGTGCTGGCCTTAGGAAGATGGACCTACAAAATCTTGCCCTTGGAGTCAAACTAGCAGGGAAGATATATATGCAGCTGGATAGACTTTGATGCAAAATTTTTAGAGCCAAATATCTGGACTCAGAAGATCTAGACATAATTCTCACCATTGCAAATGCAGCAAAGGGTTCAGCCCCTTGGAACTTCTTGTGGGAAAGTAGAAGCCTTCTAACAGAATGTCTGTCCTGTTACATAGGTAATGGACTAAAAGCCAAGTTTTGGGACGATTCTTGGGAAGGAGAGAAACCTATAAGAGAATCTTTTGAAGACCAAGAATGGGTAAATTCAATTGAATTTACAATAGGAGATGAAGTTGCACACCACTTTGAGGGAAACTTTGAAATAGAAAAAAAGAATATGGAAGAAAATGTTGATAGGAGATGAGTTAAATTGTAATAAATTAGAGGATATTTTGAGAAGCAGAATAATGATTAGCTCAGAGAAGGTTGATAGTATCTTTTGCTGTGCATCTAAAACAAGGGTATACAATGCTAAACTTGGAAATGAAGTACAAAGGCACAAAACTCTTAACTCAAAATGGCCTTGTAATTTATGTTGGAATAACATGATCCATCCGAAAGCTGGACTGCTCTTCACGAAGGAATTCTGACAGGTAACAGATTGGAAACTATAGGTATCACAGTTCCTAACTGGTGTGTTATGTGTAGGCAGGATGAGGAGACAACAAACCATTTGCTTCTCCCTTGTTCAATAGCTGGTCAGTGAAATGGTTAACTTCATCACAACAAGGAATGAAAATCTCTAACTTCATTTTAACCTGGCCAAAAAAGACATACAGTAAATGGGGACACTTATGGCAAGTGGGTCCATCAATGATTGTTTGGCATCTTTGGAAAGAGAGAAACAAAAGAATCTTCAAAGAAACCAGCCTCACTACAGACACATTTATATCCAAAATCAAGACAGCCATGAGGAAGTGACAAATGGAAAAACTTAAAAACTAATCAAATACTACAATGATTGGGATAAGAACATGGAAACACAATGGTCCTTTAAAAATTTGGGAAGCATAGTGCCACATAACAAAAAAGAGGAAAGAAAAAATGTCCATTGCATGGCTCCTCCTAAAGACTGGGTCAAACCCAACTTTGATGGGGCCACCAAAGGCAATCCAGGTAAAACAGGCTTTGGAGCTATTGTGAGAGATAAAAATGAAGGTTTCATCTCTGCACATATGGAGGGCTTGGGGATTCGACAAATAATGAAGTAGAAATAAGAGCATTGGAAGAAGGGATCACTCTCTTCATTGAAAGAAAGCTACACAAAGTAGCGATCGAAGGGGATTCACAAATCATTATCAATGGAATCATTCTCTCCTGATTTCAAAATTGGAAATTAAACAAATGGATTCCTAGAATCAAGTTCCAACTTAATCAATTGCATACATACAATCTGCATCATATTTACAGAGAGGGCAATAGAGCGGCAGATGGTTTAGCAAACCTCGGGGTCAATTCTGGAGAGGGCACATTTCACATTGGGCAAGACAATCGTAATTCAGAGGATATAACAAACATCATCTGATTTGATGCCTATCACAAGCCTCATGAAGGCATTGGTTAATAGGACAGTCTTTTCACTGCCACTGGTATCCTATGCATGTCAGGATAAGATTGCAAAGTGATAGATTGGGATGTGTTGGCATATGCACATTAAATCAAATAGCTTGGGTCAGGGGAAAATAGCAACTCAAATCATACTCTTTTGAAATTGGAGATTTGATGAACATTTGCAATGATTAGAACTACTTGGCTTTGACGCTTTGAGAACTTCTTGCTCTTCTATATATTCATCTCCCCAAAATCTGCTCTGTATATAAGTTTTGTTCTCAGAAGAAATGGTGCTGTTTGTAGGTCTAAGCTGCATGCACTGTGAGGAGCCTTTAGAGCGGCAGATTATAGATATGTTCTTTACAGAAGATGAGGAGGCTACAATGGGGCTGATTGACATCTCGCTCAACCTTGATGAGCATTGGTGTGATGGCCAGGCATATGAGGCAGTTCTTCCTTTGATAGTGGACGTCTTGGAATCGAGAGAGAGATGTGTGGAATTAATGAATGGTTTTGTCAAAACAGTCAATGAAAATGTCATAGCTAGGGCGGTCTTCAAATTGCCTTCAGAGCAGAAGAACAACTTGCTTAGATGGTATTTTGACCCCACATGCTTTTCTCCACTGGATGAGGGGGAATCAGAATATAGCACTAATGATGATGAAGACATAGAAGCTGATTCTGGCAGGGATCAATGTTTCTCCTCATTTGGGGCTCAAGGAACTACCAACTACATGGGAAATCAAAGAAGAGGGCAAAAACGGGTCGGAGGAGAGAAAAGCAGAGCTGAAACAAAAGCGCAAATTCATCCGTAAATCCTAGGCAATTTTCAAAGGTTTATTGGAGAGTGATCTTTCCGATTCCCTGGACTTGCAGCATTTGGATGATTAGTGGCTTCCGGAATGATCTATGAAAATCCTCTTCAATATGGGAGACCTTAACTCCCAAGTCCTTCACTACCTGCTATACAAATGATGCTGGGTGTTTCTCATCTGTTTATCTTAGCAGGATTTCAGAGTTCATTTTCTATTGCTAGTTTAGACATCTTCTCTTCATTTTGTTTTCTGAAGTAGAGAATCCAAGATAATTACATGTGCAGTAGTATGATTTTGGAAGTTGATAGATCTTGAGTATTTACTAAACCTATGTAGCTATCGAGCATTTTATATTATGCAATAAATGGCACTATCGCCATACTGATAGCACTTAACCTTGAAAAAAATAACCCCCAAGGGGCACCAATGTTTCCAGGCTTCCTTGGTTTCCATTCTCTGCATCTCCTTTATTTGAACCATATACACCTATGTACAGTTACATACTATTAACTCTTAAAGTAATGGTCTATTAGAATCAATTGGAATAATTGTACTGTTTTGATAAACTCATTGATATTTAGATAATACTAGAAATCAATTATTTCTAATTCTTGCAAATTTACATTGTTGCTTATTTTAAAAGCCTGAAGCATAGTTACACTGGATTCATAAGACATTAGAGGTTTTCTTAGGCATAAATTTTGTAAAAAACTATTTCATCAAATGGGAATACAATGCAAAGCATTTATAACAAATACATGTCTAAGAGTAAGAACCAAATATATGATTTTCATAATCATTCAAATTCATATGATGTCAGTTTTCGTGTCATCATCTAGGTAGCTTATTTTTATATTCAAGTTCATTATTGTGAATAATAACGACCCCCAAGGGGCACCAACATTTCCAGGCTCTCTTAGTTTCCACTCTCTGCATATCCTTTATGTTATCTGTATAAGCCCTTTTACAGTTACATACTAATAACTCTTAAAGTAATGGTCTATTACAAATCAATTGGAATTATTATATTAATTTCATAAATTCATTGATATCTAGATAATACTAGAAATCAATTATTTCTAATTCTTGCAAATATACATTGTTGCTTATTTAAAAAGCCTGAAGCAGAGTTACACTGGATTCATAAGACATTAGAGTTTTTCTTTGGCACAAATTTCGTAATTTAAAGAAGGTTTCATCGAATGGGAATACAGTGCAAAGCATTCATAAAAAATACATGTCTAAGAATCAAATCTATGATTTCATAATCATTCAAATTCATATTAAGTTATTTTTCTTGCCATCATCTAGGTAGTTTATTTTTATATTTGAGTTCAGTATTGTGTTTTGCCCAGCTAATACAACATTGTCAGACATGATGTCACAGTTGGAACTTGAAAAATCAAGTGTCTCTCTTAACAGTCGGAGACCGGTTAGTGGAGTATTTTGGATTCTGCTTCTGAACATTGGTCTATATGTGGCAGATCATTGGCTTAAGGTAAGATCAACTAATGGTTGTGGGCTGGGAATAAGTTTTGTCAGTTTGTCTTTCAAACTTGCTATGATTTTTAGTATTGGTCTTCTTTTAGCACATGATCTTGAATGCCAAGTGGTTATTTTTTGGAACAGTTTGAGCCAATCAAATTGCTTTATCTTTATCATGACTGGCCACGCTGGTACCAGTTCATTACATCAACATTTTGTCACATGAATTGGTAAGGATTTGAATTACTTTGTACCCACTAGAGTTGCCTTTTGGCTTCTATTCTTCTAGGTCTTTCTTTGAAATTTTCAAATGCAGCCAATATTCGGGATTTTTTTTGAGTTGCTTACCAGCATCGAAAATGCCATGATTATTAGGACCTTTTTAATCTTGTTTGGGTTATATTACTTTCAATAATATATGCTGAGATGTGTTTCAAACTTTTTTGCAGGAACCATCTTTCAAGCAACTTGTTTTTCTTGTATATTTTTGGTAATCCTTTCTTTTTCTCACCTTAGCTGTGCGATAAAATGAGTCATTTGCACTATTCTGAGAGATTGTAGTTTCGCATATTTTTCCCAAGTCAGCAGTTATAATATGCTATTATAAGTTTAAGCTGTAAATTTTAAGCCATTTTTGCAGGCAAACTTGTTGAAGAGGAGGAAGGAGGTTTTGCACTTTGGCTTTCTTACTTGGTCACAGGAGCTGGAGCAAACATTGTTTCATGGCTAATCCTTCCCAAAACAGTAGTTTCTGTTGGAGCATCTGGTGCTGTCTTTGGACTATTTGCTATTAGTGTGCTTGTGAAGGTATGCTGTTTCAGATAAATGTTGTAACCAAAAGTCTCCACTTTGCTAATATTGTGGAGTTGAGTTCTCAATGTGAAAATGATTAGTTTTCTGTCATGGAGCTTGATAAATTTTTATTCCTCTGCAGATTAGTTGGGATTGGCGAAAGATTCTAGAAGTACTTGTCCTTGGACAGTTTGTTATTGAAAAGGTAATGGCAATTGCAACGATTTATTTTTGACAGTTAAGATGGTGGGTACTACTGCAAATTTATTCACACCGTTGCCCAATTGCAAATGGGAGCTCCCTCTTTTTGCTTGTTAGTCTTAAGGTTGTAGCAGTAGAAGTGTCAGGTTGTAGCTTAAAAGTTGGTATTGTGGTGATCTTTTCACACCATCACGCCATTGCAAATGTGGACTCTTTTTTGTTTGTTTGCTAGTCTTAGGGTTGTGGCAGTAGAAGTGTCAGGTTGTAGCTTAAAAGTTGGTATTGCGGTGATCTTTTCACACCATCGTGCCATTGCAAATGGGGACTCTTTTTTGTTTGTTTCCTAGTCTTAGGGTTGTGGCAGTAGAAGTGTCAGTTGGAGCTTAAAAGGTTGCAAAGTGGTCAAATGTTCAAGCCACCAAGGCTACAAGCATGGACAGGTTTTAAGAGATCAAAGGTATTAGGGAAAAAATGCAAAAAAATCGTCAAGCCCTAAAGGAGAATCCAGTGTTGGGGTGTTTTGGTTAGTTAACTGGCCTTCAGAATGTATTAATGCCATATTTTACTTGTGAATCTAGAGTAAAATGATAAAACCTTAAAAGGATTGAATTTCCATCAAGTTGACCAAAAGTACTTATGGAAATCGATTTTCCACAAGTCTTGATGATTATTCCCTATGGAGGTCAGTTTTCCACTACTGGGAAGCAAGAACAAGTAAAAATCAAGTAAAAAAGGCCATAAGTCCCTATAGAGGTCGATTTTCCACCCTAGTACAAGTATCTCAGGGTCAAAATGCTATAAGTCCCTATGGACATGGATTTTGCATGAATACCTATGTAATTTCTCCTATTGGGACCTTAATTTATCCTAAATTTCTCAATTAGGGTTTGGATTGTAATGTCTCCTAATAGGTTAGACATAGATTTTACATATCTAATTAAAACTCTACATTGCATGTCCTAAATACAATAATTCAAGCTAGGATACATATTAAATTATAATAATTAGCTCATTTTATCATGTCAATTTATCTATATGTAACATCAACACCTTAATATCCAATCTCATTACTATTTATATTATTGATGGAAGGAGGTGCTAACCAAGTTGCCTAGAAACCAACTGCTATAGATTCCCTCAAAGTTTATAGGTCCAAGTCCGAATCCCATCTTGGGTTTTCCCCTCAAGGCTCTTTTGGAATGGTGACCCCTTGGGACAGATATCCATTGCTTGCACTTATACAAGCCCCTCCTTGGTGACATTACAACTTCCCTTCTATAAGTCAAATAGTAATAGGACTTGGATATATATATGTGTGTGTGTTTGTGTGTGTGTGTGTGTACAAACACATATATAGATGTGTATATGTATACACATATATATCTGTATATATATCTACACACACATTTATACATATAATGTCTATGCATATTTCAAAGTCATTAATATATATATATATATATTATAATTTATATATATTTCAGATTGTATCATAGTAATGAGCGTGTATAATATATAGTATATCCATCTTAAACCAAGTTTTAATCCTTTATACATTCCAAACTCATTTGTTCGAATACATTATATTTCTTCTCTCCATTATGGTTCAGTGTTACTTATGTCTAATCCATGTCAGAGATTTAAGACTTACATACACGTAGTAGTAAATATATATATGTTACATCTTGGGTTGTCTTTTGATTTGTACGAAGTGTATTAGGATCCTATGAATGGCCCTGGAACCTGCTCATTGAACCAAGTATATCGCATATAGCCACTTGTCATTCTTTATTTCTTCTTATGTTTCTTTCCTATGACATTCTCCCTAATCATTTCATCTCATAACCAATGGTGAGCACTGATTAACTTGTATTAATCATTGTCTCTCTTAATGACCAGGTGCCCTCTTAATGAGCAGCCAGTTATACTTTCTTTGTTAATATCATAATTACTGGCATAGATCTTATTGCTACTCAAGTGACAGAGCTGTACTAATCTCTATTGTCCCTCACTACAATACTTCACAGCCAGTTACAGTCATTCCTAGTGATATCTATCCAACATTTTTATTTAGTCTGCCCTTCCCATGCCTCTTTGCTACCCATGATCTTCCCTGCTTGTGTTCGCTTGCTATCTTACTCCTTGCAAGATTGAGCGAACTGCCTATTGTATTACATCTTTCAATCCTTTGTTATTTTTTAGCTATGTTCTCCTTCCCTTTCCTGTGGTGATAGAGTATTTGTCCACCCTACTAATACAACCTTTTAGCTTATTGTTGTGACTATTGGATAGTTTGGATGGTTTGTTTAGAAATAGGACATTATTAGTAATCAACTTCTTTAATCAATATTAGTTTGTAAATACTAAGGATGTTTATTAATCTATAGATACGGTATAGTTATTATAAGTAATATTGTAATACTCAATAATTAACATTATTGATAATATAATAATGATAGATTTAGTATTTACTTAAATAATATTGTTGGTGTAATTAAGTATTTACCAATTACACTATTTAAGTTTACTTAGGATAATGCATTTTCTTATTAATTGTCATTTGAGACACCTAGGAGTTTTCATTCTATTTTAGCACATGGTGTAGGAGAAATCCATGTGCACTTAGTTGTTGCCTTCCACTTTGTTGTTTGTGAGCTCCACCTTTGTGTTCTTATCAGATTATCATCCTCTCATTGTTGTGCATGTTGCACATACTTTATTGCACAATGTAGGATGATCCACCTTTAGTGGACATGTGATCACACCTTTTCTAGTTGAAAGGTTATAACTCCTAGCTAGCATGCATTGCCTTAATATCTAGGCACATCTATATTGTACACATTTGAATATTAGGCATCCCATTATCCCGTTATTATTTTGATTATTCATCTCATGAATCAAGTCAATTGAGGATCATATCATTTGTCTCTCTTATTGTGCTATCAATTGAGCTTCTAGATCTTGGCATTTTCATTTTTTGCCTTAGGCAAATTCTTAGATGGTATTGGAGCTTGAGGCAAATTCATACATGGTATAAGAGCTAAAAGAGTCTTCATTGTGGAGCATTTTGCTTCACCTTTTGGAGGGCTACGATTTAGATCCGGGATCAGCATTTTTGTGGGAGTGTTTAGAGCAAGATCGGACCTCACAATTGCATGCGGGTGGCCGTTTCGGTGAACATTGACTATAAATTTGCCTACCTTAGGCAAAAGTCAAATTTGAGGCAATTTTTTTTGCAAATTAGGCTTGGATAGGCCAATCTGCAATTTGATAGTACGATCTGAATTTTTATTAAAAAAAATTATTTGCAATTATTTTTGTCAGATCTGCTGCAATATTTTCCGTCATTTTTTTATTGGTAATTGGGGCAAAATATTGTGTTTTTGGTCAAATTCGGCCTCTAGAGTTGTCTGTCAATTGCAGGCAATAGAGCCTCTTAACAAAGTATTCTAAGAGGGCCGGGTAGCCACACCCACCATCTTATCAGGTCAATCTTCTGACGCAGTGTATACAAAATTACAAATCTTAGCCAAGGGCTCAACATTGAGCCAAATCCCCCACTTTTCATTCCCCATTCGTAATACATTGTATTTAAAGTGCCTAATATCCTTTGTGTGGTCAATGTGGGATTTTAGCCCACCTACCTCCACCTCCAATGCATAGTACTCGATCGGTTACAAATCACAGATCCTAGGGATTTCCATTGTGTGAGACTTTGGTGGCATATTCTACACATTCGACATTTGATTGTTCGAAGTGCATCAAGATTGCGGAGGTAAGCTCTGAAAGATCCCTGATGGATCTCTTCCGCTGATCTGCTGTAATTTTATATTTTTAAATTTGTTTTCCCTGTTTATTAAAATTTTCTTGCAAAGCTAGACAGAAGTTGCAGAAGGGTTTGATAGTTTTATATTTTTGATGATTTTTTAATAAGTAATAACAGAAGTACAATAACATGAACTAGTTTTGAGAATGTATTCCAAATACATTTAAAGCAAAGCCGCTTCAAGCAGAGTTTTTTTGAATATACGCCTAAGATATAACCAGATGAAGATTTACAATAATATCCAGATGATTACAACCAAGAATAAAGCCAACCTGAAGGTGTGAAGGTGAAATATGATCCTAGAAGGAAGCTACGGCCAAAATCCAGCTCTCAAATGTTGTACGTGGAGAAGTAGATGGCTGCTAGGCACGGCCGTACAACTGCACAGTGCCCACACGTGGGTAAAATACCCGAACCCCAGCTAAAACTCTGACTCAGTATTGCATTCCCTAGAAGAAGCAATTCGCAATCTCCAAGATGCTTCTGACTACAAGAATCCAGACCAATGTTTTGGGCGCTACGTCCCAATCAGGCAAAGCAAGTCGGTTTGGCGTCCCAAATGTTGAAAGCTCAATCAAAGCCCAAAACACAAATCCAAGATGTAATATGTCAATAATGCCTTCGAACTTTGTCTTTACCTCTTTATAACCCACCAAACTTAGCTCGAACCCTAAAAGTGTCCCCATGTGGCGTTGGGTTATAAAATAATATATTTCTCATTTTTAAAGTGGTCAAGTATCCAAAAAATGACCTTTTTCCCAATAGAAAGAAATCTGTTCACCGAAATGCTCTGAGTCAAAAGAGAAATATTTAGAAAAGTTCAAGACCTTTCCAACAAGCTATTACACCAAGGCATATTCACCCAGATGAGGCCAAAAAACTCCTTATTACTCCAAAATGGCTATAACTTAGCCTTATTAAAATTATTAAAATGCTAACTTAGGAGAATATTTAAATATATTAAAATATTTCCCAAATAGCAAACTGATAGCCAAAACACCTCTACAAGGTGAAACTGAACTCGTCACCTCCTGTGACTGATGCTGGATAATTTGAAATAACTGACAGTCTCATCCCTCAAAATTAGGGATACTCCTAAAAAATAGGAACGTCTCTGAATCTCCTGAAACTGAAACCATAGAATGATCTTGTAGAGACTCAAGACTATAACCCATCTCCACCTCCTAAAATGTAGGAAACTCCTACAATTAAGGAATTGCTCTCAACTGCCCTCCTACTGTTTGAAACTCCAGATCCGAACACTATATACCTTGACTGATGCTCTAAACACCACTGCTAGCCTATGAGACTCCCTGATAGGCTAACTCTATCGTCTCTGATGTCCACTCTAGAAAGGGGACATGACAAGCTCATTGTGCAACAAGCTCTTCAAGGGAACTTGAGCTTGTTTGTACAAAAGCCCCAAGCTATTCTCTTCATTGTGCCCTCACACTGCCCATCCGTTATGGCTGACCTCCATATCTCAGTACCTGAGCTTGACAAAGCACATTAAGAAGTTGGGCTCCACTATAGAGAGACAACGACATCCGAGTGGGGGGCCTGTAAGTAGAGCTCACCCCTATTAAGGCACAATGCAAATTCAGTGGTTTTGGTAAGCGATCTCAGCATTTTGAGAAGTACTCAGATATGTTCATATTTTTTCTGCACCATAGAGGGGTTGTGTTCACTCCCATCCACTTCTCTCATCCGAGCATCGAGCGTTACGCGGGATTCAACTCAGCCTTGGTATTTTTTTCTCATTGACTTGGAGCATACCCTCGAGCTTGATCCATGATGTTCATTGTGATTTGCATCCAAATCGCACGGGACTTCCCCTCTAGCTCGACATCTCATCCAAACCAACCCCTATATACACCACGGGAGTCGCAGTCTGCAGACATGAGCCGGACAATGATGATCCGAGCTCACATTCAATCTGGCATAAACATCACTGATCGGGCTTGCCCCTTATTTGGGTCGATCTCAAGACAAGATTTCCACCATTGCAGTCACTACAAACGCCCTTGCAGATATTGTGGGAGTTGGAATTCCAATGTGAATTTTCCCGCATTGCACACGAGCTCACAAGATCAACATTCAACATGGGTATCATACCTTCTAGCAGAGCCATATGATCCAACCTCCATTGTAGCCTGCAGTGTTCTGTCTCGAACACATTCTCATACCACCCAACAAGTGATCACATTCCAATTTGACCCGGTCATGATAGTCCACCCCTCCCAAATTTGCTTGTCATTTTGTTCTTGTTATTTGATACTCGAATTTGGCAACAAGTTTTCTTTCATCTTTTAGAGAAATGATCTTATAGACTATCTTATAGTAGTGCCAAATGATTTTACAAAAATCATGTTTGTATAATAACATGCCTCAATTTTGTCTCTCTATAGTTATTCTTATTGTTCTAGATCAACCAAATAAAATATACACGAAAACATAGGCATGAATATGTGAAGACACAAAGTATACGCAAGGTATACAAGCTAATGCATGAAGATACAAAGCATGCATGAATTATACACATTGATGCATGAAGACACAAATTATACACGTTGATGATTGAAGATACCCTATGACTGTAGAACTCCACTTTGTCCTTGTCGAGCCAAACTTTTCACTTGATGAGTTAAGGACCAAATTTTCCCCTATGAATAAGGAATTTCCATTGTCCCCAGACACATAGAATTTCCATTGTCCCCAGACACATAGAATTTCCACTTGTCCTTATTAGGGTTGAATTTATCTCTAATGAGTAAATGTACAAGCAAAGAGAGTGTCCCTGTAAGGGTTGATTTTCCACTTCCCCCAAGATGATCAAGCAAAATGAGGATCACATGGGGACTAGTTTGTCTCTATAGCGGTCAAATTTCCATGAGCAATGGCGAATGGAAATTGTGTGGATTTGTTCCTATAGACATAGAATTTCCCCTTTGGGGACTTGATGAATATTCAAGACAAGTCCAAATGCAAGTGAGATAAGATAAGATAATATAAATTTATTAATGTCTAACAAAAGACCACAAAGCCAAGAAGGAGTTCCTATACAATTCAGTTTTCACTAAGGCTGGGTGTGGTATGAGAAAGACAAAGACATTATAATAATTTGTTCACACTGCTATTGAATTTCCACTTGAAAGGATTGAGGAACGTTTCAAAGCCAAGTCTTAAAACAAACATGATGAAATTCAAAGCATCCCTATTAGTAATTGTAATGTTCCCTTTTCGGATCAGCTAGCATTGTTACTTAATCTATCATAATGGTCACAATAGTCATTTCAATAATCAAATGATATTATTATTTTGTGAATTTTGGATGAAGGATATAGATGTTATCCAAGTTTCCTAGACACCATCTATGAACTCCCTCAAAGTTTACAGGTCCAAGTCCATTTCATGAAGATTTACAAAATGCTGACCTCTACCCTCTATTGAGATAAAATCCATTAGATTGGACTTATACAAGCCTTTCCTTGGTAACACTATACATCCTTCTCCATGACTCATATAGTAGTAGGATTGAAATGTAGATATGTATTTCTGATTCTACTATTATAGTTGATATTACAATCTCATTATTGTGCATGATATTAATACTACAATAGTTATACTTATCGATATGTGATCAATATGCATATATATAAATATGTATATCATCTAGATATAATATATCATAGAATCATATAAGATTATTTATTTCCTCCTCCTTTTGAAGAAATCTTATTGTAATTATATTTTTCTTTATAATCATAATCCATTTTAGAAGTCACACCCCTTCATAATTACAATTCACGTGAAAAGTCAAACCCTTCATAGTTTCAATCCTTTCGAGAAGTCACAATCTTTCATAATCATAATCCTTTAAAAAAGTCACAATAATTTATAATTACAATATTTTTGAAGAGTCACAATCATTCATAATTGTAACCCTTTTGAAGAGTCCTTTCAATATCATTGATACCTTTTGAGAAAGGCACTTCCTTATTTTCTTCACATTACTTTCCTCTATCATTATTCCTTCTTTTAATCCTATCTTTTCCTCCTTTTTTTTCTTTTTGAGATGAACTTTCCTCTCTTTTATATCTTATTTTGAAGGATCTGTGTCTATTTATTACATATCTCTTGACTTTTCATTAGATTTAGTTGATTTGTATTATTTTATATTATATTAATTATTTACTTTCTACAATATTATCTCTTGTAGTCAATTTTATTTATTTATTCATCCATTTTAATTTTATTATTGTTTAATTTATTTTATTTTTAGATCTTATTTTATTAGTAATAGATTATATTATTATTTATTTTAATATATTACAATAATATTTTATTACCATTTCTTATTCTTTATATATTAATAGTAGTTGTAATATATGATTTTATTATCATTACTTATTTAATAATATTATCTTATTTAATTATTTATAAAATTAAATCTAAAATTGGGGACATGGCAGTAACGATTTTCCACTAAAGCAGTAGTAAAGGAAACTTAAGGAAAAAGAACTATCTTGTCCTCATGAAATGCAATTTCCTACTTCAGGGGACTTAATGAAATTTTAAAAAGGAAAAGGAAGAATGAAGCAAGTCCTTATGTAGGTTAATCCTCCACCACAACATGGAACAAAAAAAACTTAAAAGAAATTTAAAGAAATCAAGTTGCACGACCCATCCTTCAAGAGGCAATTTTTTTTCCACATTTGCAGGTGTTCACAAAGGCAGAAGCACTTAAAAAGGCCATCAAACAGCAAAGGTGAAGAACCATGCAAGAAAGCAACATAAGCTTGATGACCAAGGATGCCATTAAAAGAGAATATGGCGAGGACAAATTCAGAAGAAGGCATTGAATTTCTGAATACAATGAATATCGGAAAAAGGAAAATTGAAAAACTCTTTATAGATGTGAATTGTGTTTGAGGCTCAAATCTGGTTGAATTTCCATCAAGTAATGCCGTGAACTTGAAAGAGAAAGTTTGAAGTACAAAAAATCAGAGGCACAGGGCTGCAAACTTTATAAGTTTCAAACGACAGTCTGGAAATCCTGCCCAGCAGAGGTGGTGATTTGTAGGGACAGAATCAGGGATGGGAAAAATTGAGTATATGGATAGGACTGTCGACTTGGTTCGAAAGACTCATGTTGATGTTATTGTAGCTATGGTCAGATGCCTTAAGCCGACATAGATAATATAAAGGTCATGATAATATAATTATTAGATTAACAATAATTATATCATATATTTAATATGAGATTGAAAATATAATTATTATATAAATAACAATTATATTATATAATAATATAATAATTACTCTATTATGTTAAACTGATAATATAATCATTAATAGGCAAGAGCCTACAACACAATAGTAACTTGTGAGCCTCTCATGTTGGAGGTCTTGGGTTCGAGACTACTTGAGCTTAACACTTAATAATAATTAATTTCAACACATAATAATAATTAATCTAGGCCTCGGCCGTTTATCAATAAAAAATAATAATTCTTATTAATAATATAATATAAATTAATATATTATGTTATATGGTTATAATTTATAACCTAATGAAAGGTGGTGTCCCTTGATTATGGGATACCACTATCATATACATAGAAGATTGAGTCTTCCTCTAAGGATGAAGAAAATAATTACACATTAAATTTTTAACATGGTATCAGAGCAGATTCAATCTTCTGGGAATTTCAATAGTTTGATTTTTGATAAAATTGCATAAGCCATGGATGGCTGAAAGTTTTCTTTCACGGCTCGGCCAAATGCCATTTCTGAAACAGCTATGGATGGCTGAAAGTCTATGTGAGGGTAGTATAAAAATAAGTTACACCATTTATGATACCATATGTTGGCCATAGTTTCTCAGTGAAAGGATTATGGTTTGATGGTATATATATGCCCAAAATAGAACGAGTAATGTATATGTCAAAAAGATCAATATTACTGGCAGATCGAGCAGCACTATGCACTATATTAAATAGAAATTCCGAGTGGTATATAACAAATATTGACACCCAATGTGCGTAGAATCTATGATGTAGTGTATCTTTAAAAATGTCAATTGTAGCAGTGAATGATGATCTAGAAGCTTGATGGTTGTAATGCAGTGGACTTTTTCTCCAATTCACAGACCAGTTGATTAATACGTGTTTGATTTAATGCTAATGCATAATTTAGCGTGTGCATTTGATGTCTGTAAGCCGCAGACCCATGGGCCATGATAATACAGTCATCAGTCTGGTGGAATGCCACAGATATAATAATCATTGTATTTGGCTACCAGTGTACCATCAAACCTGCATTATGGACATCAATGTAGACAAAGCCTATTCCATAAAGATGCTGCAGATCGACATGCGCTAATAGCAGAATAAATAATAATGTCAACTTATTGTTATTAAGTGAAATAGACAGTGTTTCTTTGCTGGAAATTACTAGTGATACTGAATAAAACAAACATCCAAACATGGGAGAATATACCATGCAAAAGAACAATTTTATACAAAGCTGACTGATTTAAAATCATTGCAGGATATGCACAAAATATACATCGCTAAAAGGTTTTGAAGACATCAATCAAATATGGGCAGGTTTAATTAAATTATCGAACATGTGCTTGTGAGCAGAGAAGGGAAATTCAGAACAATCTAGCTGCGAAGTATATGGGATAATGTAATGTAAGGTCCCCTGGATTTCAATACGAGAATATTGGAAACATTTAGGAAAATATAAGCTACAGGAATCAAACATGAATTCTCTGCGTATCACTCTGCTTGGAGGATACAATGTGAATACTTTTTTTTCAAGTTGGGAATGAGCTTACCCCACAAAGAAGCCCTCTCCCATAGTATGATGCTTTTGAAATAGATTTGCTGAAACCATTTTGAAAGCTTCCAAGCAAATGCAATTGGCTGGTGCAAAGCCATGATCTGCAGTTGTTGCATGGTATCTATGAAGAATTTTTTTTTTGAAGGAATAAAGGCATGATTGTTGTTGACAAAGGTGGATTTTTTTGAGAAAATCAATTGAGATATAAGAGGCATTATTGGGCAGTTGCAGATATTTTTATTGGCCATGTAATGTAATATACAACTAAACTTCAGTGGATGCTATTGAATACTATTAATGTAATTGGGCCGGGGCTTTCATCTATTTAGACATTTGTGTCGTGAAAGAATTTAGTAATCACAGACCACATTGGCATCTGTTCTACATGCTTGTGAGTGTCGAATTAGACAACAATCAAGTCCCATCATTTGAAAGCAAACTCAGAGTATGGCTTGACTGCAGGAATGCACCAAACAGATATGCTGGAAAGGTTTTAGAAATTCCAAAGATGAATGCACATGTCTTAGCAAGCGTTTAACCAAATTCAGCGCCCTTGTTGCCTTGCCTTTGCCAGTATTCTCCCTGGCGATTCAGTGTAAAAGTTTGTTATTGATTTAAATACCCAAAGAAGTACTTAGGGAGATTTTTGTTTCAGATTATGTAGTTCAAACTACTTTGGTAACATATGTTTGAAAATATGGAGTCCTCAAACAAGCACAAGAACCACTGAAAAAGGCCCATGAAAGCATGGTGTAATGTCTGCAAATGTATGCACCGAATGGATCAGTGAGAAGGGTTAGAAACTTTCACCTAAATGCAAGTGGTTGTACTCATGCCCGCATAAATCGGGCGTATTGTTGTATCTCGTGGAAAAAACTTTGCACTGGAGATAAAGACAACTTAGCATCCTCCTTGATATTTGAAATGGGTGAACACATCATTATTCAATTTCAATGGCTCTTCATTCTGGAGTGATGTGTTGGTATTAGTTGAAAGTCGCGAGACTTGGATATATTTCCTTCATGATTGGTAACTCCAAACTCCAAATCTTCTATTAATATTCCTCAAAGATCTCAAAAGTTTTCAAAACAAGGTACTTGTTGAGCTTATTCTGCAAACCTCTGTGCTGCTACAAATCATCTCTGATTGCTGTTGCTTTGAAATCTCTACTATTTAGAGCTGTGAACACTCAAGGATTGTATGCAGGACCTTTTTTGTATGGGTTAAAGTTACAGATCAAAAAGAATACATATTTTCATTTCCATTTGAATTTGTCAGTATTATTATTTCAGATGGTGGAGATATCACTATAGAAGTTAAGGATGGACTTCCTCATCTTTCCATGGTTGGTAAAAATGTCAATTTTTAATTTAATATATTTTGTAATTGAATTTATAAAAGAAATATGTTTCTTTAAGAAATTTTAATTTTTAGTTCTTTCTAAGTTGCGAAATTGGAAATTTGGACTTATCGAGTACTCTCTGAGTCCGAGTCCAAATCTGTAAACAATGGTTATGGGAAACAGGCTGTGAAACTTATAACTATAAGCTTCAGACTTAAGTCTGAGAACCTCCTCCAAAGGATGGCTATTTTAAAGCAAAAAACAGAAACAATCCAAGGTCTGCCCTCATCCAAATTCGATCTAGGGCCAGAAGACAAGGGCAGTTTACTTGCAAAGAATATCTGAAATCTTTAAGAGGACAACCAAATAAGGATTTGACAATTGTCCACAGAAATTAGACCCTTGTACTATATTGAAAAGTCTGATTTTAATCTTCAGATTTTTCAAATATTCTCCCTGTGCCATGCCTTTGTAAGTTTGTAATCTTATTTTCTGAGGGGGAAACCAGATTTTGTTTCTCAATCGATGTGTCTTCAGAATTATAGCTTCATGTTTATATTTTCAGCCTTCTTTTTTTGGGACTTCATTGTTTATCATCTTAATTGCTCTGATTTTTGTAGTCACAAAGGTTTGAAATCATTAACAAAGGCAGGGATTAGTATGTCTGAAAATCGTTTTCTCAAGTTGATTTCCTTGTAGGGATACTAACTTTGAGCTTCGTACATGATAATGGTTGAGGCTAAAGGAGTTGTTGCCAGGAAGACACAAATGAATACAATCATGGAAGTCTATAATCCAGAGTTTCAAATTTCTTCCAAATGGTTAAAGCGAAGGATATTTGGAACCCAAGATTAGATGCCTTCACCAATGGCTATTAACATCATGTAAAGTGTAATATACCATGCAATGTACCTCCCGCCAGCTATCCAATGCAGTAAACTCATGGTGGAGTGTGCAAGGCATGATGATCCATAATCAAGGATATTCAACACTTCTAAAGAAGCATTGCTTGCATTTCCCAGAGAGGAAGCAAAAGGGAAACACTTGGAATTCCTTGTCATCCAACGATACAAATGAGAACAAAGGAGGAAGCTCAGTCCATGTTTGAAAAGAGACCAGATGTGTGTATGTATATTATAAACAAAGGATGGATCAATGAACCTAGGAGGCATCACTATAAGTTGTCAAAGAAATTCATAAATATGGACTTCATGGATGAATACAGTGACATAATCTTCATTCTTAACAGATTTGTGGGAATCCTTTTCAATCTACTTCATAGAGCAGGTCTCAGCTAAGATAGTGATGATCAATTAGGTAAAAGTGATAAGTGACAACTTGGACATCCAGTTGAGGAATTTAGAGATATGATCTATTTGTTATCAAGAAATATCAAATACATAGGTTTGATATGCAAGGGCAAGGTATGGAACAGGAAGGGATAGATCAAGATATAAGATTATCATCCTCAACTTCAACTTCATGAAAAGAGACATTGCATGAGGGTAAATGATACATCTGCTATGTATATCACTCGTGCTACGATAAATATTGCAGAAGAGGTTATTTGTGACGAGCCCTACCAGCTCATTCTACTGCAGTGCTGGATGTTGCTATCTTGCTCAGGAACTAAGCTTGAAATCTTAAGGATCTTCTGAGTATGTGGTCTCTAAATGGATAAATATGTACAAGTAAATGCAATGCCAGCATACGGATAATTTTCCAACTGA
Source organism: Cupressus sempervirens (assembly GCA_028749045.1). Classification (NCBI taxonomy): domain Eukaryota; kingdom Viridiplantae; phylum Streptophyta; class Pinopsida; order Cupressales; family Cupressaceae; genus Cupressus; species Cupressus sempervirens. Next base: position 156,041,005 of record CM053788.1, on the reverse strand, counting down.
TAACAATTATAAACTCTGCATTCACAACTCAATTGAAGATGATATCAAAATAACAATAAACAATTAAATTAGAGATTCCCAAGTACTGAAGATATAGAGCAATTGCAATTTACCATTTAATCAGGACAATGCTGCAATCATACGTATTAAATCATGAATGTGTGTGTGAAACCCGGAATGTCAAGCACAATGGGAAACGCTTATATGCAATGACTTCATTTGCCCAATGATGCTGAAGATAAACAATACCCAGCAGCAGGGAAGAAATACACTTGAATGAAAAATTTTACTCACTCTAAACCACTCCAGCAATTCAAACATTCAATGCCCAATCTCAGAGATAATAGATGACGCCCAAAGTGTAGCCAATGTGATGGCAAACAAGATTCCTTGCGAGTCTAGGGTACATGTAAATTAACGACCTTGTACAGATTTATTTTGCAGCAACAACAGTGATCTCACTTACCAGTATTTCCCTTAGAGTATGAACGTCTTTAGACCAATAGGAAGCGCGCCAGCTAACAGAGTTCTCAGACGATCTATAGCAGAAGTAACAACCACCAAAATTCCTTCCCAAGCCACATGCCATCATACAGTCTTCAAATTGCAGGAGTTTGCATGCCCAAGACAGGAATATTCAGGTGCCCAAACAGTTAGAATTTGGAGTGTCCAATAAGCATTACTAGCTGTGTAGTTGTAGCTTTATGAAGACACTCAATAGCATTAATAACAATGCCACAGCAGAGAATCGCGTTTGAAATAACTTAGGATATAAACACCCAAATAACAGATACAAACATCCAATGGCACCTGTCTTGCAATTAAGGGAAACAACAGAGATATTTGATTTCCAGTTCCCTCCAGTAAAACCGCCTCAATGCCACAGGATGAACCCAAATGTGCTGAATGAAAATCCATGCCAATTTGCCTTCCCAACCACAGCAAACGATAGGGAAGTAACTTAATTTTTAGAACATCAACACCAAATTCTCCAATCAATAATTGCTCCTCAGCCACAGTTGTTGCAGAAAGAGGAAGCACCAATTTCAGACTTTCAGATCTAACCCTTTTACCTCGGCAAGGGAATTAAAATCACCAACTCGGAAAACCTCACAAAGACAAATGAAATCAAATAGACAATTGGATGCTTTTCTCACCAAATGGGCTCATTTTTATAACACAATTTAGCCCTTAGCTTCTTCATCACACATTTCACTTAAGAAGTTTCATCTACACAACTCCATTTTATAATACTAAATAATAATAAAGTGCATTAATAATAATGAATCCTCAATAATTAATTAATAAATATGGACCCATCCATTAAATACCTCCTACCCATCCAATGCAGATGATGACCAATTGCCAATGCCACCAATTGCACTGCCAAATATGGCAACTGTCCAAAATAGACTTACTAAAAATAGCAAGTCCACAACTGAGACACTCAAATCTCACTATCAACTCATGAAGGTCGCGATGATGAACTGACTTGGCCAACTGTAGAGACTTGCCAAAAATGGGCACATTACATTGTCCAAGGAGGCAAAGACATTGGTGGAGATATATAGATCCTAGTTTATTCGATTCCCAACATTCACCTACATAATGATCCAAGGTTCACCTCCTAGCCTTGTAAGATTCCAAAGTATCCTACAAACAAGTTGTTATTACTTGAGGTGGTGAGAGTTATAGTTTGACCATATTTAGTGGAGAAGCATAGGGAAGGTATGACCTTTCCTATTGAGTTCCATTTTTACCAACTTGGAACTTAAAGGCAAGGGAGCACTTTGATCTATTTTAGAAGATCCTTATATCTAAAGGAAAAAAGTACAAGCACAAGATTGATATAGAAGACTATTGGTCGAATCTCACATATGAGTATGAAGTCAAGAGAAAAATGTGGTCCAAGATGTCTATGGATTTCATGAGAAAATGCAACACCTTGCCTATTCTTGATTAAGTCAAAGACATTGGCAATCATATGCACCCTCAACATGAGAAAGAGAAGGATAATTCAATCAAATCACATGATTGGTCAGAAGTGAAGGAGCTAACAAATTCGAACACTTTGATGATGGACGTGATGGATAGATCAAGGAATTGGATTTAAAAGCAAATCAACAAATTGGGGAAACAAGGAGTTACCTTGAAATATGCAAGAACACAAAAAAAGAGTCCTCGTCCAGGATGATTTGCAATTCAAGATTGAATAACAATGAGGAAGGACAAAACTGAAGAAAAGGGAAGGGATAGATGAAATCTCACCAATAAAGGATAAGAAAGTTACTAGTTAAGTCTAGGCATAGAAACACAAGCCTACTATAGTTTAATCCACCACAAGTTCCTCATTTGTGTTGATGCGAGTTTTGTATCACTTACATAACATATTAGTAATTGAATATCCAATACGGAGTATCAAACATACAATTCCCCTCTTGAAAAGTTAATGCTCATGAGACATGAGAATAACTCCAATGTTCCTTACTCTTGTGGATACTTGCTTAGTTTTATCGATGTGATTTGCTGGTAATCACGTAGGTGGCCTTACGCAAATTGTTGAGGATGACTTGGACTTTGGTGGTATGATGGAGATGGTGGTTCGGTGTGAATGCTAGATGATGTTGATGGAAAGTGATGGTGGAGGGTGAATGGTTCTTACGACTGGTGTTTTCTAACTTTCTTCTCCTAAATTCTAAGTCCTAAATTACTTACTATCCTACTTCTACTCCTATGGATGGAAGACTAGCAAATGGATTGGGATCGAACCTAATGAAAGTTAACCAACGGCCTCACTTCCACAAGTGCAATGATTCAAAGGAAAAGTAAACTAGTTTGCCACACAAGGCTTCCCAACAATCAAACACCTACTACTGCTACCATATAGCTATCCATCTACTTTACTCCTACTTAGCAACTTGAAATGAAATTTTCTTCAACAACTTGAAAAGAAATCTACTCTAACTTTTGGAAGTAGAAACCATGCAATAATACCAAAGGCCCTTAATCACTATGCAAGTCACAACAATGAGAAAGAAATAGTGAATTTTGGTATTATCTTATGCAATAATTTTCTCCGACCCTTACAAATGAGAGCAAATGGCCTTTTATAGAGGCCAAAATTACAACCGATGGTAGAGATCAAAAGCAAAATTGATAATCCAAATTAAATCCTAGAAACCCTAATTAGGGTTGCCACCCCATCGGCCAATGAGAAGATGCCACCTCGTTAATGGACCAATGAAAAAAGTGTAAAATGGGCAACCAATGAGAAGGCACCAAAATGGCGGCCAATCAGAAAATGACACTTGTCCTACCCTAGAAGAAAGAGAAATTGCCACTTGGGCTTCCATTAAATGATTTTCTAATACAAATCTCCCTTTTTCTTTCATTCTTTTATCTAAGGCAATGAACTTAGCTAGCCTTTCATTGACTTCCTCTATAGGAGGACAAGGTGTATGTTTTATCTTGAGCTCAGCCGATTTCATCATGCTGCTTGCTACCTATAATGTCTTCTCATGGTCCTCATACTCTTTTGCAAATCCAATGAAAGCGCTTAGGGAGGAAAGAGTGTTCAATTGTTTCTTCTTGATAGCAACCTTTCCTAGCTCATCCAATCTCGATCCAAGTCTTGCCTCATTGATATCCTCTTCTCTGATGTCTTCAAAATCAAGTGCTGCTCTGATGTCGCTCATCATGGTTGTAATGGAAGTGTCGACGCCTGGGCTGTGATGTGCAATCGCTTTCTGTATATCTCCTTTGTCAAGGGGGATTGTCCTTCCTTTAGTCTATCCTTTACCTGTATTGTGTTTACTGTATCGACATTGGTATCGGTTATTAGCCTCATTTTCGAGAAGAAAGTTGTTTTGGGCATCATATCCTCTTTTTCTTTCTTAGTATTTGTTCCCTTAGTATTCTTGCTTGTACTAACATCCTCCATCTCGTCACCCTATTAGGGGATGGTAAAGTGGTGGACAATTAGACTAGCAAAACCAAAGGAGGCAATCCTTAGACTAGAATGAAAGAAGGAAGTCGGCTTAAGGACCCCTTTCAACTCTAAATGATTTGAAGTTACCTTTAGTTGCATCATGTCTACTGTACTGACATTGGTATCGGTTATTCGCCTCATTTTCGAGAAGAAAGGTTTTTTGGGCATCATATCCTCTTTGTCTTTCTTAGTGTTTGTTCCCTTAGAGTTCTTGCTTGCACTAACATCTACCAACTCGTCGCCCTATTATGGGAGGGTAAAGTGGTGGACAATGAATGCAAGAAGAACCAAGGAAGACAATCCATAGACAAGAACGAAAGAAGAAAGTCAGCTTAAGGACCCCTTTCAACTCTAAATGATTTGAAGTCACCTCCACCAATAGCCGGATCTTTCTTTTGGAATTTAGGATCAGACTTGAGAATTTCATATTTACCCTTTTGCAAATCAGAATTTCAAACTCTTGAAACTTGAAAAAATTGCCAAACATAGAAGAAGTTACAGATCTGCCCCTTAGAAAATTCGCCAAATATGGAAATTCTGCCCAAGCATGGAAAAATCGCCAAAAATAATGCCAATCTGCCCTCTCAAAAATTGCCCAAGGAGGAAGAAAAACTGCCCTTGCAAGAAAAAAGAATCGCCCAAGGTCTGAAAATCTGCTTCCTTAGAAAATTTGCCAAGCAAGAGAAGAAAGCATGCTCCAAAAAAAAAATCGCCAAGCAAGAGAAGGCTGTGAGGAATGAAGAAAATGGGAGAGGGAGGAGCCCTCTTATACCATTTTCCCTCCACTCCTCCAAGCTGGCGAACTGGGGCCCTAGGAGCAAAAATAAATTAATTAGAACACAAGGCATGGCCCCCAATTAAATGCTTAGCCCAAAATTAACTTTGCCAAGATGAAATTTACTTTTTAAAATTGCCAATTAGTTCCAAATTGCAAAAAGAAATTAAATAATGCCTTGGAGGTGTTAAATACTCCCATTTAATGAGGATTTAGTAATTAATATGTCATTAAAACCCGATTTTGGCTAACCAAAAGCCATTTTTCAATATTAAATTACCAATTTCATTAAAGGCTTAAATTTTTTCAAGGCAATTTTAATCCATTAAAGCCAATTTTTGCAATTTTTATCCAAATCGATTTTGCTATGCCATTTAATTTTTTTTGACAAAAACAAAATCATTTCTAGGGTCTAAAACAATTTTGCAATTTGACTTCATCTCCACAAAATTAATTTTTTTCACTAAAGAAAAATTTAAGATTTTCCAAAACTCAAATCTAACAAAATTTCATTTTTTGGAAATTATCTAAGTTCACACAGTTATATCCAAATTTTCAAAAGAAATCGATTAAGTACAAGTTTACAATTTTATCCTGCCAAGCGTTGCCTCTTGAAATTTTGTCCGACCTAAGGATGAAATTGGTTGTTTTGGAAAATCAAGTTGAAACTAGGTGAAAATAAACCTAGCCCTCTCCCCATTTGGCTTGATGGTGTCCAAGACTCAAAACTCTCAAAAAAATCAAAATTGTTGGACAATCCAAAAATTTGCCAAGGCGATTAAAAAAAAGGAGGGTCTCCAAGATTTGGGGCGATGGTGTGAAAACCTCACAACAATCTGTTACGAAGATTGATATGCATGATAAGTAAGAGGAATCAAGACAAGATGGTAACATGGATATACTACCTTGAGTGGATCAAGATGAGTCATCCTCACAATCTCACAACAAGAGATTGAAGAACATCAATTAGAGTCTCCTACCAAAGAGTTAGAGGGTGGTTTGAGGGAAGAATGAGAAACCCTAGTCCCAATGAACAAGAGATTGATGGGGAGATTATTTCAGCTTTGAGGGGACTCGATGAGGAAAATCGGCTTAAGGATGAAATGGAGTTGTTTGTAGTCACTAATTGGTTGAAGGAGAGCATGCAGATGAAGGTAGAAGATGTACAACCAATTGAGGACATTGATGCATTCCTAGGTTGAATTGGTAAGGAAAAAAAACCAAAGCTCGCTCAAAAGTTCACTTAAATTATTAGAGATGGTTTAGGAGCTCATACTCTACATGTGGCTATCCCAATGGTTAATAAAACTAGAGGAAAGATCACTCCTATGGATTATCAGATTGCAACTTTTGATCTTAGCCCATCAACAAAGAGGCAATAATTTCAATAACTAAAAGATATTCTTGTTGCAATTGAAGAAGGGATGGATAGGATTGAAGAAAAGTTGTTAGAGTTGAAAAACAAAAGATTGAAAGAGTACATACAAAGACGTATGAGTCCTATAGGGCAAGAAAGTACTACATTTTCTCCACCTATCACTATTCCTCTAGAATCCTTTGACACTTATAAAGCAATGAAGAACACACATCAAGATGTGAAGAAATAAATTTAAAATATTTTAAGATAGGTAGGGATTTCCTTACCAAGAAGGTTCAAGCTCTTGAAAGGACTATGTCGCTCATGAACAAGGTCCAAAGTTTAGAGGAGTTATGGAAAGAGTTTCAACCAATCTAAGACAAGATGATCCATCACCTCAAGGCATTAAGGAAAATCTCGACATCAACACTATTCTGAGAGAGAATAATTGAAGAAGTGCATATGCCCTCAATCATTAGTATCGTTCCTTGTTCATGAGGAAATACACATTAAATCATATGTAAGATGATTATCTTGGGACTGAAGGACCTATCCTTGACATACATTCAGATATCCTCATTTCAATCAAGGAGTTATTGGGTTGGGATATTGATGTTCGCAGTGTGCTAAACTTGGAAGAATTGAACGAAGACTTAAAATCAGTTTACTTTCAAGGGATTGAATCCATCAAGAAAATTCAATTGGATAGTCTTCCCTCTAATGATTTCCATCAATGATTTGTAGAGGCATACAACATATATGGAGACAATATTCTTGCTTACACATTGATATGCATCCTTTGATGTTGTTGGTGTTAGTAATGATTTGAACATCTATCATTTACCTTAGAAGATTGTACTGGCTTGGTGGAAGTTGATGACTAAGCAAAGCCTAGTAGAGTTCACAAATACATTCATAGTCTCTTGCATCTTAGGACTAGAATAGGTTCTAAACACTTACCCTTTGCAATTTTTTCCAAAGTTTGTTAGAAGTAGGATCAAGCATTACATTTTGAAATCACTTGCAAAGTTGTTTGATTTAGAATAAATAGTGTCAATACCCTTTAATAATCAACATACATCAAGCCAAATGAGCTCGTATGCACAGTAAAGTCACAAAATGCGATTGGAACCTTGGAGCTGCCTTTATTATTTTCTCTACAATCTTATTATACATGGTGTCTTTGTTCAAGAGAGGGTTGAGTGTCCTTTGGTACTTTATTCTACTTTGGTGTGGTCATAAAACACTATCAACACAATCGGTGCTAGAAGGAGGGCCTTGTTTGAATTCACTCAAGAAGTTATTAACAAGTCAAGATGATGTGAAATGGAGTTGCTTTCTTGTAATACCATTCTAGTAGTACAACCAAATCTAAATCTTGCAAAAACTCAAGATATTATTTCAAATTTAGGTCTTGTAGCTTGGAGAGAAAAAAGAAGTGACCAAGGATATGTACAAGATCAAGCTATATTGGACAAAGAAGAAAAAATAACTCAAATAGATTTCAAAGAAGACTTAGATGAGAAAGAGAAATTCAAAGGAGAATCAAGCATGAAAGAGAAGCTAAAAGGTTAGCCCAAAGATCATAAGTTCGTGCAAGTCAAAATCAAAACTAGGCTTAAGCTGGATAAGAGAATAAACTCCTTTTCACTAGAGAAGTTTGAGAAGCTAGAGTTGGAGAAAAATTAAAGAGTCTTGAGGCCATCTCCAAAGTAGGAAAAAGACTTGATAGATCTATAGTTCTACAGGCAAAGGAGTTATTGAAATACTGATCCAAGTGAGCCAAGTTCTTCAAGCCAATTATTGGATCTTCAACAAGAAGTCAGCCAATCAACTCCAGCTCAATCAGCTCCAACCGTAGTTCAAGAAGTTTCATTTCAAGCAGTTCAAGTCCAATCGACAATAGTACAACCAGGTCAACCAACAATGACTCAAGGGGCTCCCAATGGTGTAACTTGGTGGCTTAATAATCCCTCGCTATTTATTCTCAACAATTATCATGAAATGCTAAAGAATCCAGAATATTTTTGTTCAAAGTTCAACATGAATGATTTTAATCAGACAATTGAAGAACGTGTTAAGATCTTTGAAGATGCATCAAGCGCAATAAGATGATCGAAAATGATGATGTAGTATGTGAACTCTTTCCTCACTTTTTGGGAGAAGAATCTTTCTAGTGGTCTGTTCATTTGTTAGTCTCCTCATAAGCACATGGGAAGAATTGAAGGCAACATTCACTGGAATGTTTGGGATCTCAATCATGCCATTTGAACTTTTTAGACAATTTGTTGATGTTAAGTGTTGATTTTAGGAGAATAATTGCAAATGTAATATCATTGCCTGTTAAATTGTGTGTTTTCCAAAGGCAGTGATCTCTTGTATTTATATTGAGAATGAGCCAAGAAGAGACATGTCCTTTCATGGGACATGTCTATTCATTATTATATAATTAATATAATGACAATTATAATTATATATATATATATATATATATATATATATAAGTAATTTCCATGAATCATTATTTTATTAATTTCTCTCAATATATATATATTATTTATTATATATCATAGTATATATATATAAAAGATATTCACTAGTTTAGACTCAGGTTTATCTGACTAAAGCTACCAAAAACAATAATACTCCCTCTTAGCTAGGGAGGATAAACACATAAATTTGATATTACCTCAGCGTAATATCAAGGATGACATGTTTAAGAATATCTTTGATCAAAAGATTCTCACCATTAGATATCATCTCACGATATCAGTAGTGGCCCCAGAATATCAAGTTGCATGATATTCACTAAGTAGTCTGAGCAATGGCCCTTGAATATCAAGTTACATGATATTCATCAAATATGTAATATCCCAAACCGGATATTTACTAAACTTTTCTGTTTGACAATATATTCAGAAATAAAACATTGCAGAGGTATCCCGGCACAATAGAGAACTAGTAGAAATCTCAATAGATATTTACCCAACTTCTTACATATAATATTCAAACTCAACATAGATAGATATAATACGATGTAACAATAAAACCAGCAGATTCTCCACAAGAAAATAACCGTCTTTCCAAGATACTATTCAGGATTTGAACATATGAAAGTACATCATAAATCAGTAATATAAAACCAGCAATGTAAACCATAGGAAATAATCCAAGTGATAGATATCTGGTTGTTTCCTCAAACTGATATTTAGCACTCGAATACAGGTAGACGTATTATGAAACACAATAGAAAATCAAAAGATTTACCATAAGATATTAACTCGTTCTTCTCATAATAGTATTCAAGATTCAAGCATATAAAATGAGTTACAAACCAGTAATATAAAAGACCAGCAAACTCTTATACAACTCTTTAGAACACGTTATTGCATTATACAACAGCAATACAATAACCGACTTCCAACATCCAATCCTAAATATAGCTTAACAGTCAGATTGGAAGAACTTAAGAAAAGAACTTGGTAAGCACATGTGAAACACCTGAATTGATGTATCCCTAGACAATGGGTTTGCGTCCACTGTCTACCGATACGAGGGGCTACGTCCTCGTACTAGCTAAAAGCTGAAGCTTTCCAAACAATCTCGCAAGAGAGAAACTGAAATTTGATATAATAAATCAAGCATGCCCAACAATGAGCCTCTTTCCTATTTTAATACACAAACTAAGACTCTTCGACTTCTCTCTGATAATTCGTCTTATTCCTCCTTGACCTTTTGTCCTCTGTGTAACATTAAATTGACCTTTTAATATTTTGAGTCTATGTCTTAGAGTCAATTTTAACATTAGATAAAATAAGACTTCAATATTTCTTGTGTCCCAAAAAGGGAACATTACAAAGGTTAATATCTTATGGTAAATCTTCTGATTTTCTATTGTGTTTCGTAATATTAGTTTGAGGAAACAACCAAATATCTATTAGTTGGATTATTTCCTATGGTTTACATTGCTGGTTTTATATTACTGATTTGTGACGTACTTTCATATGTTCAAATCCTGAATAGTATCTTGGAAAGACAGTTATTTTCTTACAGAGAATCTGCTGGTTTTATTGTTACATTGTATTATATCTGTCTATGTTGAGTTTGAATATTATATGTAAGAAGAAGTTGGGTAAATATCTATTGAGATTTCTACTAGTTATCTGTTGTGCCGAGATACCTCTGCAATGTTTTATTTTTGAATGTTGTTGAAAAGGAAAGTTTAGTAAATATCCAGTTGGGTATATTACAAAATATCTGAATAATGGCTTCCTGAACGTCGAGTTGCAAGATGTTCATCAAGTACTCTGAGGAATGGCCTCCTGAACATCAAGTCGTATGATATTCACCAAGTACTCTTGAGTAATGGCCTCCTAAACATCAAGTTGTATGAGATTCACCAAGTACTCAAAAATGTTCATAAGGTATGTGCACATGTATCCTCAATGATACTTACCATAGGAACATTCATGGTCTGTTTAAGGACTGTAGAAGATATAATCTATCATAATCTACTTAGATATCATAAGATATCCATTATAATAGAAGATTAAGTTATTGTGAGATCGTCACCTTTCAATAACTTATACAAATACAAGTGATAACCATTTTGAAGTTGTCACTTCCTCATGATGTACACAGGGGGCAGGCCCATTAAATCATGCAGTCACATACACGACATAAAAAATTTACATGAAGTCAAACTCCCTTTGAATTTGATAACAATCTTCTTCTTCCTGTAAGAGCATCTCCGGAGAGAAAAATAAAATCAAGGAAAATAGCTCTTATAGTACACATAAAAATGCCAATAAGAGATTAACTAGAAAAATATAAATAAAGGTAGTTCTCAAGATATAATAATTAGAAAATACTCATCTCTTATAGTTAAAGGGTGATGCCAGAATGATGAATTCCCTTAGGATTTGGGACTGATTTTAGTGTAAGAGAGTTCCTCCTCATCAAGACTCTACTTCACATACTTTTATATTCTGCTATCTTCCACTCACTTGTTCTCATTTTCTCATCAGCAATATTGAGGCTTCTACAACCCCAAGGTCAAATGACCTCATGCTTGAAAAGTGAAACCATTTCTGTTTGGATTTTCCACTCTAAGAAATCTCCTTATGTTTCTCATGGAGAAGCTTCAAACTTTCAATGAAGAATTGTCATCGAGCTCCACGTGATTTCTAATATTTACCTTGATCAGAGAAAATGAGGAAGCTGACTAATCACATAAGACAACTCTATAATATAGAGCGTCGATCTCTCAACAAATATGCTTGTAGTTTACAGCCACAAAGTTGTGTTGATATATGAGTTTGACCAAATGATATGATTCCACGTGTATGTTTAAAGCTTCCACTTTTGCACACGTAGGGAGAACGGTAACAAAGGTTGCAAAGTTCAGCTTCCACCTGCAAATTTCTTTTGCTTGAAAAATTTGTAAACCATTCTTAATAAATCGATTTTATGTAATATCTGCTGTTATAGCATCAATGCTGCTGCATCCATCTTAAATAACATTTTTAAGTTAGTTACAATAACTAACTAATTTATCTACAGCAGGTATAATGTTCACCAAGCACTCAATGAATGCAATAAAAGTTGGCAAGAAGTCTGCAATGATCCACCTTTGCTCAATAAATTGACCATGACGCTAAGGAATAAAATTATGAGCCATTATTCTTGCAATCTTATGTTGCCAATGAAGGTGAGGAGACTGCAATTTCCCTTATTGGGTCGATTTTCACAATGTAATCACAGAAATAATCGCCCATGATTGGCCGAAGACAAGTATTGTTTTTTGAGTTTATGTAGAATGCAATATTAAATCTTTTAAACTTACAAATGGTATAATAAACACCAAATAGCATTGGTGGTCCATATCAATGAATGTCTTGATATAATTAATAAACAGATCAGAAACTTCTATGCTATCAAACTATAGCATTCCCTAACACACCAATGCCTTAGAATTATATTCCACCAGAAATAGGTTAAATCTCACACCTAAGCATAATAGCCACTCCAATTAAAAAATGTTTGCCTCAACTATCAAACTTATAAAAGATTTCTATTCCTCCTCATGGATGTTTATGTTTGTTGCCAATAATTTATGTTCCAAAAGGAGAGTTAGTCCCGTGTATTATTTACTTCGCGCACAACTAGTTGATGGTCTGATAGGCTCCAAGAATAATTTAATTTCAAGTCATCCTGCAGAGACGTCAATACTTTTAAGTCTGCTCAATACAATCTATGCATATTAGCTAAAACATTAAACCTCATACTAGGTCCATTAATGCATTTGCGACCATTGACAGTAAGCAATCAAATCCTTGGCATGAATCAGGTCTTTGTACATTACACTCGAATCATGAACCGGATTATGTGGTCTTTGTGTCAAGCTCCGCAAAACGAACAAGTGTTGCATCCAGGAGTTGCACTCTCTACCTTTGACCCTACCAGTATATCTTCAAGTTGCAATTGCATCCACAAGACTATAAGAAGAGAAAGATGAAATGGAGTTAATTGAACGAGTAAAGAAGTTGCCTATTGAAGCTACATGCTTGAGAAGCCATGAAGACCAACTGTAAAGCATGTAAATAAATTTTAAAGGACAATAGGGTAGTCGCTAAGGTAATTACAAAGGTAACTATTAAAGGAATAACCAAGGAGGTAAATACCAAGGCAATGCTTGAGTAAGTAATCAAGGATTCAACAACAATAATTAAGGATAATAGAAGAAAGTGTGGAGCACAAATCCAAACAATGGGAATGTGGTGTGGCCACTAGATAACCCACCAACCCATCGACCTTTGATAAGTGAATTGTTGACACAGGATACAACCTTTTTAGGATGACACAGGATACACAAAATGAATCAACATTCAAATTTACAATGCCATGAGTTTTGAAGGGCGGTAAACATTTTCCTAAAGGAGATAGAGAACACAAGTAATCAAGAAAATTCTCATGTGTTCGGATATAAAATTGTTCCCACTACAATATATGGTCAAGTTTTAAATTATGAGGACTTTTTATTCCTACTTGAGTTTGAGGCACACAATCAATACAGTGAGAGATTCCCACTAGCTTTAGCTAATGATCCAATGGAGACACCATGCTTTGAGTTCTTGCTTGGACAAACAAGTGAGCTTCTACAAGGACAAAACTGTACATTCCCTACTTTGGACAACAATGTGTTGGTACAAGGCACAAGGGAGGTACAAGGTTTTCAACAATTACAAGGATATTTAAGACCTATAGTCTATCAGAGGAACCATAAATTTATTGAGCCACTAACTTCATCAATTCCTCCAAACAATTTCCACGCATTGTGACATCCTAATGCAAGCAATGTGTGTAGTTATCCAAAGGACTTTCCAAAGTGTATGTAAGGTACAAATAGTGCTCAAAATGTCAATAATGCTCAAAGCACTAACAATGCTTCACATGATGATGGATTGAAGAAATGCATGGCATATGAGTTAAAGCAGAAGAGAAGTTTCCCATTGTTTGAATTGATGAAGGTAACTAAGATAAGGGAGGTCTTCCTCAATAGCTTGAAGAATGACACAACACAAGGAAGCAATACTCAAGCTAGGTCAAACACCACTCAAGGTACAACCAAAGTGTCCCCAAATAAATCAAATGCGGCTCAAAGTACAAATGCCATTCAAAATGTACTTTATAATGATCAAAGTGCATACAACAATCATAATTCATCGTACCCGTCTATGTTGCTCGTAGCTTAGAAATTACAACCCAAGATGCAACTGTTAAATCCTTATAACTCGATAATAGCAATCTTTTGATATTCTTGATCAGTTTGATCCGATATGCATAAATGGTTCTTGGTATTTGCCTTATGATTAATGCTTCTCCAAGCATCATGATCGGCGACTTATGAGGTATACTTGTTTGCCTCTTAACAAACTATTGTAGTTGATTTTTGTTAACTATTAGTCAACTGTTTAAAGCCGCCAATTTGTTATGAGGAAGAGATTAATTCATGGAGGGTCGACCTAAAAGGGATATGTCTTTTGGAAAGACAAGACCCTTGGGTTATATATAAATAGGAACATGTTTGTGGATAGAAGACACAATAATTACCAAAGTTTTTTCTTCTAACAATCTACTCTAAAGGATTTATATTAGAGATAAAATTATAATTTCCAAAATTCATTTCAGATTTCCTAAACAATAACATTTAGACAAGACTTGCAGGAGATCGATTTTTAGCAAGACCTAAATCATTATTTCAGTATTCGTTATCAAAATTTGTAGAAACTTTACATGGTACCAAACCTTTGGTAGTCAAACCTAGGCTCTACAAATTGACAATCAGACTTTGAATATCTAGCAACATCCTTCTATCTTCAATGACAAGCACAATCAGACCCGAGGACAGATTTGATGGGAAAGAACACTTCGTTGCTTGGAAATTGAGAATCATGATGATTCTTGAAGACAATGATGTGAAACAGTTCATTGACTCGGCATCCAAGCATCTTGCTGTTGAACCTAATAGAACTATTTAGAGTAAAGGAAATAGGAAAGCCATGCAGATCATATTAGATGGAGTGAAAAATGAAATAGTACCTATGCTAATAAAACATCAAACATCATTTAATATGATGAATGCATTAATAAATGCATATGAGGTTAACAATGCAACTAGAACCCTTGCACTAAAAAGGCAACTAAATCATATACAGATAAAGAAGGGAGAATCTATGAATTCGTACTTCTCAAAGATTGCTAGTCTAAGAGATGATTTTCCAAGTATAGGTACCATAATTGAAGACAAGGAACTAACACTTATGGCTATAGATGAGTTACCAGATTCATGGGAAACATTCACACAAGGAGTAAGTGCTAGAGACAATCTTCTTGACTTCAATAGACTAAAGGGAGATTTCCTTCAAGAAGAATCTAGAAAACTTAAGAAACGGGGAAAGTTGAAAACTGAAGATGAAGAACTTCATGTTCTCAATACAAATTCCTATAAAGGTAGGAAGAAGCGCTTCGAAAAGAAGAAGGGTAATCAAAAGAATGACAAACCTAAGAAAGATCTATCCAAAATAAAATACTTCAAATGTGAAAAATTTGGACACTACAAATCTAATTGCCCTGAGAATACAAAGCAATAAGTAAACTATACAAACATTTCTAGGAAAGAAGATAACTATGATCCTGAGAATCATGTATTGTATTCTGCACTATCAAATGAAGTATCTAACAAAGCATGGGTGATTGATAGTGGATCATCTTGACACATTATAGGATACAAAGAAGCACTAGACTCTATATCAGAAGAAGTTGATGATGAAGTTACCATCGGTGATAATTCGGCTCATTCTGTCAAAGGAATTGAGAATTGCACCCTGAAACTGAAGTCGGGCAGTGCTCTACAGCTCAAAGGAGTACTCTATGTACCAGGAATAAAAAAGAATCCAATCTCTGTTACAGCACTTGAAGATGATGGACATAATGTTGCATTCATGGACGGTAAAGTAATGACCTAGTCCAAGAACTCCTCATTTAAGAAATCAAAATTGATTGGTCAAAGAAAGGGATACTTGTATGAATTAAATACAAAACCTCGTCAACCTATTCAAGCCTTAATTCATGAAGTTGCTGATATAAACGAGATATGGCACAGAAGGTTAGGACATCTAAATTTCAAAACCTTATTGACTATGGAGAAGATGGTTGCTGGTTTACCTAAGTTGAATAAAGATCATTCAAGTATATGTAGAGGATGCACTTTGGGTAAGAACACCAAAAGTCCATTTCATAATAGCACTAGAAAAACTAACAATGTTTTGGAATTAGTCCACTCAGATTTATGTGGACCTATGTCTGTTTCTTCTCTTGGAGGATTTTGGTACTATATACTTTTTATAGAGGACTTCTCTAGGATAACTTGGATTTAATTCTTAAAAGGTAAAGAATTAGAAGAAATCCTTAAAAGATTTAAAGAATTCAAAACCTTAACTAAAAACCTATTAGGACACAAAATTAAAACTCTTTAGGATTGATAATGGAGGGGAATATACTTCAGATTTGTTTAAAGAGTTTTGTAAAAAGGCAGGAATTAAGAGGGAGTATATTGTTCCTTATAATCCACAACAAAACAGGGTAGCAGAATGGAAAAATAGAACAATTATAGAAGCAGCAAGAGCTATGATATTCTATGCTCCACAAAGTTTTCAGGACGGGGACGTTTTAGGGGACGGGGACGTGTTTCCGATATAGGTGCGGGTTGAAGCCAAAATTTAGGGGATGAGACCTCAGGGGACGGTGATTAAAAACATAGGGGATTTTTTTTTTATATAGAGAGAATTTGAATATGTGTATCATAACATTGACAAACCATTCACCATATACATTTTAGAAGATCAATACATGGAATTTAATCAAATGGCAAATACTGAATACTTCCATTATAACAATATGTCAATATCACATACATATATAGCAAAAATCAAAATGCCTAAAGGCTCCAAGTACCGTGCTGAAATCAGAATGAAATAAAGAGAAGTCCAACTAAAATAGTTAGTGAATACTAAACGCAATCTTTCCTCACTAAAAACAATCTTTCTTAGTAAATACTAAATGCAATCTTTCCTCACTAAAAACAATCTTTCCTTACTGCTACTTTTGCTCTTATGTTTTTTTTCTTCCAACTAGCAAGTATGTCAAATCTAAAAATGATTAGAAGAGTTAGTGTTTTAATAGACCATATATGGGTTGCATATTTTTGTTATGTCTTTAAGAAGACTAGGGGCCGCACAGACAACAAAAATTAGAAAGAAATATTTTTTTGGTGGCGTTTTGCCTTTACCAGATTGGCTGGAAAAAAGGGACGGCCTGTAGTTTCGAGGACGGCAAAACTGTGCTCGGTACTGCTGGCCTTCCCCAAGTTTTCTGTCAAAAAAATGGTCGTTTTGGGGATGTTTTCGAGTTTGCCAAAAAGGGGACGGACAAAATCCGTCCCCATTTCGTCCTCAGTATGGGTATGACCCCAAAAGCATAGGGGACGCATCCCCATGGAACACAGATGATATTTGATCAAAATTTAGAATATTATCTTGGGCAGAAGCCTCTTGTACTGTTGTCTATATTCAAAATAGGAGTCCTCATTCCTACCTTAAAGATAAAGCTCCTGAAGAAGTCTTTACTAAGGTTAAACCTGATATAAGCCATCTTAGGATATTTGAATGCCCAGTATATATACATGTTCCAAAGGAAAAGAGAACTAAGTTAGAACCCTCCGAGAAGAAAGGTATTTTTGTTGGATATAGTGAAACATCTACAGCATATAGGATTTTCATACCTGTTCAGAAAAATATTGAACTTAGTAGGGATGTAATATTTGAAGAAGATTTAGCATTCAAAAGAGCCCTAAGTTCTGAATATCCCTCTCCCTCACCTAGTTTTGAAGAAAATACTGAATCCGACTTTCAGAGGGAGAACATTGAAGAAATTGAAGATGAAATTCAAAATCTCAATCTTGAGGAAACTCAAAATCCAAAGAAAAGGCCACTTTGGACCATTAAGACAGTAGGGAAAGCACAAGACTTCGCTACACCATCTAGAACCTTCAGAGAAAGCAAAAGACCCAAAAGATTTTCTAGTTATGCAGCAAACATGAGTGATTTATCTAAATCAGAACTAACCAATGTTTTAGATGCTATTAAACATACAGCTTGGAAGGATCCCATGGTGGAAACATACAGCTAGATTTGTAGCCAGGGGATTCTCTCAAAAAGAGGGAATTGATTATGAAGAAACCTTTTCTCCTATTGCCAGATACACCTCTGTAAGAGCAGTCCTAGCTATTGTAGCATCAAAGGGATGGAAAGTACATCAGATGGATGTAAAAACAACGTTTCTGAATGGAAAGATTACAAAAGAGGTATATTTGGAGCAACTTGAGGGATTTGAAACTCATAACTAAAGTTTTTGTTTGCAGACTCAAGAAAGCTCTCTATGGGCTTAAACAGGCTCCAAGGGCTTAGTATGAAAGAATTGATAAGTATTTCACTAGCTTAGGATTCTCCAAGAATGAAGCTGATTCTAATCTATATTATAAAAGGGATAAAGATGATATGGTAATTTTGATACTGTATGTTGATGATTTACTAATAATAGGTGATGACCATCTTATAGATCAATGCAAGAAAGATCTAATCAGAGAATTTGAGATGAAAGATTTAGAACTACTCCTTTACTTTCTAGGACTGGAAGTATGGCAGAATTCTAACAGCATCATACTTAATTAAGGAAAGTATACATTAGACATCTTGAAGAGATTTGGAATGTGGAATTGCAGGCCTATGTCTTCTCCAATATCTATATAAACTTAGGGAAGCAGCAACAGAATCACCTTCCATAGATTCTACTCTTTACTGATAGATGATTGGGTCTCTTATGTACTTGGAAAATACAATACTTGATATTTGTTATGTTGTTAATGCCTTAAGTCAGTTTATGTGTGAGCCAAAGGAGATTCACCTAGTTGCAGTTTAACACATTATGAGATACTTACAAGGCATTCCTACCCTTAGGCTCAAATATGAGAAAGTAGACGTAGACTTTCGTGGATTCACAAACTCAGATTGGGGTGGAAGTGTTAATGATAGAAAAAACACTTCAAAATGTTGTTTCAGTTTAGGATCAGCAATGATATCATGGATATGCAAAAAGTAGTCATCAGTAGCACAGAGTTCCATAGACGCTAAATACATTGCAACAACAATGGCTTCTCAGAAGTAGTTTGGCTTAGAAAGTTACTTGTGGGATTATTTGGTCAACCCATTAATCCTACTATTATTTATTGTGATAATCCGAGTTCCTTTAAGCTTTCTATGAATCCAGTTTTCCATGACAGGTCCAAGCATATTGAAATTCCTTACCATCATGTAAGAGATATGGTAGACAGGAATACTGTAAAATTAGAGTACATTTGCATCGCAGATTAGACAACAAATATTCTTACCAAACCTCTCTCTCGAGTGAAGATAGATCACTTCAAGAAAAGACTTAGTATGGTTGAATAAAACATTTGTATTCTTTAAATTATCAATAAAATAATTTTTGTCAGGCTATTGACTGTTATGGGCTTCACCATTTGTATTCATTATCTAAGAGGTGACGATCTCTGAGATAATGAACACTTGTATAAAAGACATTATGAGAGATGACGATCTCTTAGATAATGTGCTGAACAATAGAGAACTACTGTTAGATCTAGATGAGTTTAAGATCATATTGTGATGTAGACATTTCTATGTCTATGAGTCACAATTTGGATAAATGAAGAATTTAATTATTCTCGAGAGTTTATCTTGTGTTCTGGTAGATCTTAACTCATGATCATGTTGTGATATAGGAATGCCAGTACCTATGAGTCACAACTTGGATAAATGAAGAATTTAATTATTCTTCGGATTTTATCCTGTATATTGTATGCTTTGCAATACTATTATCACTAGTGTTAGTGATAATCCATATTACAAGTTTGGTAATATAATTATCATGTGTATCATGATACTACATGCATGCAAGAATCAGATAGATATAGAGTACAATTTTATGCTTAATTTATGTTGCTAGATATGTTTCTCTCATTTATATTATCAAGTTAAGAGGGAGTGTTAAATCCTTATAACTCGATAATAGCAATGTTCTGATATTCTTGATCAGTTTGATCCGATATGCATAAATGATTCTTTGTATTTACCTTATGATTAATACTTCTCCAAGCATCATGATCGGCGACTTATGAGATATACTTGTTTGCCTCTTAACAAACTATTGTAGTTGATTTTTGTTAACTAGTAGTCAACTGTTTAAAGCTGCCGATTTGTTATGAGGAAGAGATTAATTCATGGAGGGCTGACCTAAAAGGGATATGTCTTTTGGAAAGACAAGACCCTTGGGTTATATATAGATAGGAACATGTTTGTGGATAGAAGACACACAATAATTACCAAAGTTTGTTCTTACAACAATCTGCTCTAAAGGATTTATATCAGAGATAAAATTATAATTTCCAGAATTCATTTCAGATTTCCTGAACAATAACATTTAGACAAGACTTGTAGGAGATTGATTTTTAGCAAGACCTAAATCATTATTTCAGTATTGGTTATCAGAATTTGTAGAAACTTTACATGGTATCAGACCTTTGGTAGTCGAACCTAGGCTCTACAAATTGACAATTAGACTTTGAATATCTAGCAACATCCTTCTATCTTCAATGACAAGCACAATCAGACCCGAGGATAGGTTTGATGGGAAAGAACACTTCGTTGCTCGGAAATGAGAGAATGTAAGAATGTGATCCGAAACGTTGATGCTAAAAAACACACACACAATCAAAACCAGAAGCAAAATTACATACATCAAATCCTTGTTGAGGTTTGTGCCCCAACACTTCAGACTTAGGGTTTTCGTTCCAAGCCTTTGAATCGCTCCACTAGAGCAATTTCCAATCTCACAAGTTTCAAATGTAAAAAAAAAATCAACAATTAGGTCTTCATCTCCTTATAACTCCTCCCAAGTGCAACTTGAACCCTAAATGAGAATTACGCTTTGCACTTTATAATAAAATAGCATTTTCCCAAATAAAGGCGTCCAAGCTATAGGAAAACATTACTTTATTAAAATGTCATAACTCAAAGTGCCAAAAAGTCTACGGATAGTGAAAATAGCTTTATTATAAATAGCCTTATTACTCTGAAATGGCTATATAAATAGCCTTATTATAAATTATTTAAATGCTAACATAGGAAATATTTAAATATACTAAAGTATTCCCCATTTTCCTTTGAAAGCCCAAACCAACCAAATAAACGTGAAACTGACCATGTCGTCTGTTTGTGATTGATAACGGACAAGACAGGTCAATTGGCAGTCCCTTCCCTATAATCTAGTGATGCTCCTAAAAACTAGGGAACACACCGTGTCATCTTGAAATTGAAACCTAGGGATGGTCCCATGGAACCTCGCATCTTGAAACTGCCACATCCTCCTAAAATGTAGGGATACCCCCTAAAATCAAGGAACTGCACCCAACTAGCTCCCAACTGGCTGTAAAGTCAAGCTCGGTCACTGAATATCCTATATGAGTCTCTATCCACAATTCTTAGCCTACGAAACGCCCATCATAGGCTAACTCACATAACTCTACTATGCAGACGAAAGAGGGGACATGACAGAAACAAATCCAATTGTTTAAAAGAATTGTCTAGTTGTTTTCTATCAGGGTAAATATGAGCCCACTCCACCTTGACAATTCTCACTAGTTCGAATGGGGAAAGATTCATCTTAGCCCCAGAAGAAAATAATATTCATTTCAACATCTCAGTATTTGCTCATCTCCAAATAGTGAGAATGAGTGTCAAAATTCCTTTACATAGACTTGAAGGCGAAAAAGGGAACTTCAAATTTAAAAAAAAATCTTTTCCCTTGAGAAGACCCTATTAAGAATTTAAAACCAAGAAAATTCCAAGCTCCTTTTTCCCTAGGTGTCTAATTTGGGAAACATAGCACTGTTTTATAATTAGTAAAAAACAAAAGTGAATATTATAATTGGTAAAAAACAAAAGTGAATATGAAAATATAACTTTATAACTTTTACGCAATTATTTTAATAATTTCAACCATTTTGTGGAGCCTTGCTAGGGTATTGATAACTGAAAACAATAGTGCTTAGACATAATTGATATTGAAGAATGCCAAGTGCTAAAATGAGAACCTACCACAGATAATAGTGATCTCCAAGAAATGTGGAGAAATTGAGAAGGGAAAAAATGGCCTAAAAAGCGCAACGACCAACTAAACCCCCACAAAATTGTCAAAAGCCGATAAATTGAAACCAAGCTTTCCAAAAAAAAGGTTCCCTAGCCACTACTAGTTAGCCTATAGGAACCAAGAATAGGCAAATGAAAAGGCTCAACCGACTAGGTTTGAGAAGAGGACATTTGTAATGCTCCAATTCTCGTAATTAAAGGTGTTGCTCCTCTGTATTCCAATTCCTTTAGGGCCCGTTTGGTGAGCGGAATAGGAATAGGTATTCTGGAATACGTATTCTGGAATAGAACGTATTCCTGTTCTCCGTTTGGTTCAGCGAATATTTGATGGGAATTCGCGGACCCGAAAATTTATGTTTTCTAAAATAAAAAAAAATGGAATAGGAATACGTATTCCAATACCACCTATTTTGGTGGAATTGCAAAACTCCATTTTTGGTCCAAAAATGGAATACATATTCCATTTTTGCTTCGTATTCCAATCCCGTTTTGGTGCATCCAAACAAGGAATTCACAATTTTTGGAATACGTATTCCAGAATACGTATTCCTATTCCGCTCACCAAACGGGCCCTTAGTGTCAAGTGGTTGGCAAGTGTGTACGGACGAGAGGGATCAAATTGGAGGCCTAGAGGGGACCGTACAATGGTAAACGAGGTTGTCATACGATGGGTAGTGAGGATGGGCCGCATGGTGAATTAAGAAGATGGCTGTATGGAGTAGTGGAGATGGCCATACGAGGGAGTGAAGATGACCGTACAGACGAGGGAAACCAAGGGAGATGGTGCCGTAAAGTGGCCACAAGGTAGGAGTTCGTACAATAGGAAAAGCAAGCCGTACGGATGGTGGATGGCAGATATGGGTGTACGGTTGATGGTGTCATATGGTATGATGGAGCACAAAGCTATACGGTGTGATTGATCATAGGGCCGTATGGTATGCTAGAGCATAGGACCCGTTCAGAATGGTAGGGATGCAATATGGAATAGGCACTTCATAATGTCGAAGGTGGATGGTGTACGGACGAAGGAAGAATGTTTAATCATGAAATCATAAACTTAGAGATAAAATTCATCAGATAAAGCTACACAAGAATAGAGATTGAGTATGCATAAACTTTGATTAATATTTGCTAAAGATGGTGCTCCGATTTGCTAGATTCAAGTGAAGTATTACATGCAACAACGGAATAGGGTGAGGGTTGAATCCCACCAAAACCGCACGAGCCAAATAGGGAAGATTTTTCACTTCCAAAATGGCGAATAATCCAAAATTCCAACAGGAATTCGCAGTACATAGAAAATAATCCAAAAAGCATGCCTAAAGACTACCTACAAGCCATGCTTAAATACCTGTCGGGAAAACTTTTCGAGTGTACCATGATAGCCGATGGCGACACAAACTACGGAAACAAAACAAAAAATGGGTCCGAGATATATTAAATCAATTGGCCCATTAACAACATTATAGTCCTCCCGTCCCAAATTTTGCTTGTCCTTGAGCAAACGCAATGTCGGGTGCTAGATAATGTGCTCGCCATCCCACGTCGCGTCGTCCAAAGGCAAGTGTTTCAAACGCACCAAATATTCCTTCACCGTGCAGTTCCACAGGGTCTTCTCACATACTTCGATGATCTCGATTGGTTCCAATATGAGTTTCCCTTCTTCATTGAGTGGTGGAAGGTCTGTGGCTACCATGATGTTCTGCCTCACGGCCTTCTTCAGGCATGAAACATGAAAGATGTTATGAATACAACTTCCCTCCAGAAGTTCTAGCTCGTAAGCGACTTTACCAATGCGATGAACTACGCGATAGTGGCCATAAAATCGTGTCTTCAATTTTTCTTTTCCCTTTTCCTTCAATGAGGATTGTCAATATGGCTGGAGCCTAAGATAAACCAAGTCCCCTACTTCGAAACTCCTTTCCATTTGGTGTCTGTCGAAGTACATCTTTTGTTGATTATGTGCCCGTTGTAAGTTTTCCTTCAGGTATCGTAGGATGTCTTGTCCCTCCTGAAGCCAATACCTCGCCCTTGGTGCGCGACTGTCTCCCAACACTGTGTCGATGAAGGAGAAGAGTTCGTACCCATATAGAGCTTTGAATGGTGCCATCTCGATGGACATGTGATACGTGATGTTGTAACAATATTATCCTAGGTGTATCCACTTGACTCACACCCGTTGTTGTGCCAAAACATAGTTTTGAAGGAAACCTTTGAGCCACTTGTTCACAATCTCCGTTTGTCCATCTGTCTGAGGATGAAAACTAGTACTTGGCGACAATTATGTCTTTGCCAATCCAAATAGTTTTGTCTAGAAGATATTGATGAATCGCCAATCCCGATCATTGACGATGTTTCGGAGTAACCCGTGCAGACGAAAGACTTCTCTAAAAAACAGATCGACAACTTGTCTGGCCTAAAAATCTGAGGGGATGGTGAAGAAATGTGCGTACTTTGTCAATCTATCAACCACCACGAAAAAAAAATCCTTTCCGTTCACCTTGGGAAGCCCCGTTATGAAATCGATCAAGATACTTTCCCACTTATGTTCTGGAATTGACAAAGGTTGCAGTAACCCGACAGGTAGAGTATACTCGGCTTTGTTCTGTTGGCAGATCGCACACTCTCTTACATACTGCAATAGGTCTCCTTTAAGTCCTTTCGATGAAAACCTCCCCCAGAGACTTCTGTAAGTTTTGAGGAAGCCCGTGTATCCTACCAAGGGTGAGTCGTGTACTTCTTTCAAGATTTTTTGTTTCAATTTGGATTCCGGCACTAAAAATATCCGATTCTTATAGTAGATGATGTCATCCACCACTTTGTACTGATCATCCTGGGTGTTGCCATCCATTAGCTCACAGGCAAATGTGTTTTTGAAATATTCTACCAACAAATGTGCCTTCCAATAAGCTGAAATCTGGTTTAGTGAGCAAATGGCAGGTGTCCTGGACAAGGCATCTGTAACCATGTTGTTCTTTCATTTCACATATTCAATGTCAAAATCAAAAGCCTAAACCTTGCTTACCCATTTTTGTTGCCTTTGGTTCAAATCCCATTGCTCCAGAAAATATCTCAAACTATTGTGATCCGTACGGACGACAAACTTGGCATCCACCAGGTACTATCGAAACTTGGTTAGTGCATGTACAATGGCCAACATTTCTTTGTCATAGATGGGATATAAGCATTCCGTTTGTGTAAGCTTCTTGCTCTCATAAGCTATGGGGTGTTTATCTTGCATCAATACTGCACCAATGCCTTCTCCAAATGCATCGCATTCCAGAATGAATGGTAAAGTGAAATCAGGTAATGTAAGTACGGGACAAGTGCTCATTGCCTCTTTCAGCTTATCAAAAGTGAGTTGTGCCTTTTCATTCCACCGGAAAGACCCCTTCCTTGTCAGATCTGTTAAAGGTGTGTTGAGCTAAGAGAATCCTTTAACAAACCTCTGGTAATAACTGCATAGTCTGAAAAACCCTCACAGATCCGTGAGTGATTTTGGGGGAGGCCAATCAAGAATAGCCTGAATCTTCTCCTGATGAACTTGAACTCCATATTTACTAACAACATGCCCCAGGTACAGTATTTCTGTCATACCGAATTCACACTTGGATTGCTTGGCGAACAAAGACTGTTTCTCCATGATCCTTAGGACTTCATCCAAATGCTTCAAGTGCTCCTCCCATGTCCTACTATAAATAAGAAGATCGTCAAAAAATACCAATAAGTACTTACGCAATTGTTTGTTGAAGATGTGATTCATGCATGATTGGAATGTAGTAGGTACATTTGTCAATCTGAATGGTATGACCAAAAACTCATAATGCCCATAGTGACAATGAAAGGCCGTTTTTGACACATCTTCCTCCCTCATGGGGATCTGATGGTATCCGGAACCGAGATCTATTTTCGAAAAATAGACTGTGCCATGTAATTTATCCAACAACTCATCTATCCTTGAAATGGGGCATCTATTTTTTTATATTTTTTTGTTCAATGCACGGTAGTCCACACACATGCACATCGTCCCATCCTTTTTGACCAAAACCACTGATGACGCGAAGGGGCTGGAATTGGGACTGATCCATCCTTTCTCTAGCAGTTCTTGAATCGTCTTTTCGATCTCATCATTGAATTTCTTAAGATGGCGGTAAGGTGTGGTGATGATTGGCTTGGCTTTTGCTTCCAACTCAATAGTGTGTTCAAATCCTCAATGAGGCGGTATGCCAGGAGGAATGTCTATAAAAACTTTATCATGTTTACTTAAAATATTCTGGAGATCATCATCTTGGGGAGGTGTCTGTTGCCTTTTTATAGGTTTTGCTGAAACAAAACAATGTGCAACCCAAGCAATGTTATCACGCTGAAAAATTGCCTCCATTCGATGCGTAGAAACTTCCTTCGGACCCTCATTTGCCATTTCACAGAGAACAACCTTCTTTCCATCAACAACAAAAGTGAAATCCATCCGTTTGAAGCTCTGAGTGTATTCATCAAGTATCTCCATCCACTGTATGCCCAAAATAACCTCCATGTCATCAAGGTCCACTATGAAGAAATCCTTGGTCACCGTGTGATTCGCCATTGTGATACTTAGCTGAGGAACGACGTGTGTGCAAGGCAGAAGAGCCCCTCCGGCAACCTTGACCTGAAATTCTGCATGCGTCTCCATAAGTAGACCCCTCTTCGCTTCACCAAAGATGAGTTTATAAAGTTTAGAGTGGCTCTGCTATCGAGCATCACCATAATCCTTTGTCCTTGAAGGGTTCCCCGTACACGAAAAATTGTGCACCTCGGGCTATTGGCTAGAGTGATAGTTCCTCCGCGCCGTACCAATGCTGCAATTCTTTTCGTGCGGTTCAAACTAACCATGTTGGTGTCATCGTGATGTTGGTTGTCTTTGGTGGGTATTTCTTCCTGTTCATCCTCATCATCGAACACGACCTCAATGTAATGGGTCTTCTCTTTTCCAAGGCATTTGTGGCCAGGTTCCCAAGGTCGCTTGCAATTGAAACATAGTTTCTTCCTTTAGAACTCCTGTCTGGTGGCTTCGTCCAATGATGGCATCTTGGGCAGAGGTTTATTATCTTTGTCCATCGAAAACACCAATGGTTTTAAATGTGAGTAACTTCACAAGGATGATGCTTGTTGTACTGCATTTTGTCACCACAAAATGCAGATAACAGCACGAAACTTTTCCAAGCTAGTTTCGCGTTTCTCTAAGCTTGAATTTGATATTCAATTGCTTAATGTTAATCGATTCAATCCATTTCAATTTGAATATCAAATTGTTTTACTGAAGGCCTTCGTCAAGCCATTTTTGTTTTGCTTTCTGTCGAGCCTTTGCTTGATTTTTGAAGCCTTCACAGTCCGTTCTTTGATTTTGAGTTTTTGTTTGCTTGTTTTTGGTGCTTTGGATTTGTTCATGTCATGCCCTTCGATTTCCTTTTTGATTCGGTCTAACCTAGGGGTCAATCGGAGTTGTCAGTCAAGAGATATGGTCATTTTAGTGCCTCAAAAGTGGACATTTTAGGTGCAACAGCACAAATTTAAAAAAAATGATGTTATATTTTCATTTTGACATTCTCTTTTTCAAAAAATAACATTTCTTCACTTTTTGTTATGTTTTGAAGTTACTTTTCATTTAAATTTATAACTTAAAGTGACTATAGTGCACTTTATGTTATAATTTTAAGTGACTATAGAACTATATAGTTACTTTTAAATTTTTTTATTTTTAAATCAAATACTTATATAAATGTCACTTTAATTTAATGTTTATGAATTATATTAATTAATATCATGCATAAATGTAATTTTTGACCCAAATTGTTGACATTTTTATTAAAATAAGTGAAATACATAACAAAATAGCCTTAAAGTGGACTTTTTATGTGCATATTCATGTAAAAAACTATGAAAAGTGAAAACTTTTCATGATATTGCATATAAAAACTCACTTTGAGGACATTTTTCATGCCATTACATCAAAAGCTTGTAAAAGTGGACCTTTTTGATGCAATGACATGAAAAGTTGAGTTTTTATGCTTGCATCAAAAAGGGGAGACATTTTAAAATATGTAAGTGACTTCAAAAAGTGAGATTTTAGAGTCTTATACATTTTAAAATATACAATGAGTCTCAAAAAGTGAGATTATGTCTCAAGACATTTTAAAACATGCAATGGACTCTAAAAGGTCCTATTTTACCTTCCAACATGTTTTAAAATATGTAATGAACATAAAAATGTCCTATTGTGTGAAGAAAACATGTTCTTGCTCCAAAAACCTCCGATTTGGATCATAACTCTTGATTTTCTCCATGGATCTGGATGAAATCACTTGCATTCAAAATGTTTTGGAGTGGTGATCATTTTGCCCTCATCAAAAATCAGTTTATTGCACCCAAAAGCGTGTTTAAAACTCCCAATCTAGGGCACGAGTTTGCATAAAACTCCATAAATCTGCAAAGTTTGATCACGTTTTTGTATGAAATCAAGTCGTTTTTACCTCATTAGTTGATTACATTGCTTGAAGATCATTATTTTGGTGTTAAAACTTCAAATCGACTTGCTTGGAAGATCACATTTTTTGCTTGTTTTGGCAAAAACATCTCAATAACATGCAATCTTCAAAACGTTGGAAGTTGGAGCCAATCTAGGGCACGTTTTGGCATCTTGCTAACTAATCTCCTTGTTTACTGCCCTTCATAATTCAAATTTTGAAGATTTGAAAAATTCTCACCATTTTAGAAGAAGATTTCAAACAAAGAGCATCTTTTCTTTCATTTTTGGCACATATTTTTCATGTAAGTGGACCTCTTCTTTCTTGCATTTTAATTCATGCTTATCCTTGCTAATTTTATGTATGGAATCGTTGAATGTATGCCATTTTAAAAAATCTTTGCCTTAGAATGTGCATTTTTCCTTTAAATATGAACTTCTTCATTTTGATGTCTTTGGTTCTTCCCCAAGTTTCAAATTCAAATTTCATCTTTGGAATGCATTGCATCTTGGCATTTTTTGAGTTTTTTTCAAAGGTATGTTTTTTCTTTTGTTTTGGTTTTGTGTGCTTGTTTTTCGGTTTTTCTCCTTTTGGAGAAGTTGCAAGTTTTTTCCCAAAAACTTACTTCTCCTTCATTACATGCGAAAGCATTATCATTTTTCACATTCCGTTTCCATGTCATTACATCTCACATTCCATCCGGCAAATGCGATTACATGTTTTTCACTTCATTCGCCATCCGCACATGCATGTAATCCCGTTTTCCATTTCCATTTTCATCCATCTCATTTTTCACTTCCATTCGCACAACACAATTACCCGAAATGCTTTACGTGTAATTGCATCCAAAAAGTCTGATTTTGATTAAAAGTCATATTTTGAAAAGACAAAAAGATGTCATTTTCGCTTTCCATGTACTTTGACTTATTCCTTCCTCCAAAAGTGACTATATAATTCATTATCTCACCTTCATTGTTTCATTTCCATCTTCATATACGCATTCGCATTTACATGAATAAGTACATGTTTTCACCTCGTATTTTACATGTTACCCTTCATTCACATCTGCATATACACGTAAAGTGTACCTTTCATTCGCACTTACATCTCATTTCACTTTCCACTTTCCGTTACTTATTGCATTTACATATACGCATGTTTCATTCAATAAAGCCTTGAAAACTTTAAGTCACTTTTGAAATCAGCAACTTTCACTTTGCACACATTCCTATGTGTTTCACCTTCGCACATTTTTATTCCATTCCATTTCATTTCATTTTCCATATCCACACTTTCATTTCATTTCATTCCTCATTCCATTCATTCCATTGCATATGCATATGCTTTCTCTTCAAAAGTCACTCCTTTTTGAATCTTCACTGCTGCTTCGGTATTCACTTGCATGAAGATTCCTTCTGATGATGTATTTGTGTTTTGGGATTTTTGTGTTCCAGTACAAGCACAAGAAATGTCCTCGCCGTCCAAATTCAAGGGCAAGATGAAATACCAATATGACAAAGAATTGGCACATGCAGTTACGTTTCTTCTTGATAACGTGCTAGACACCAAGATTGGTCACGTAGATGTAGCTGATTTTCTACAAAGAATTGAAGCTCCGGCTACACATGAGATGAAACATATTAAAAGAAGCAACATCCATTTGTTTTCTACATTTCCCATGGCGGCCATAGAACTTGATTTTGTCTACGGATGTGCTCGGCGCTTCACTCCAAACACAAGGAATATTAAAGACATTGACGGCAAGGTTATCATTAGCCTTGATCCTGAAGTGATTGAACAAATCTTCAAAGTTCCTCAAAAATCAGAATGTGTTGATTTGACCGAAGAATCGTCATTAGCTTGCTGGAATGAACAAAAAAGCGACTATCAGAAGTATGTCAACCTTTACTGGTTAGACAACAAAAGAAGCAATTTTTCCAGATGGCCAAAGACTCTTCATTGGTCAAATTTTAAACAAGAATACAAGGATCTCATCATCCTTCTCAGCAGAATCTGTGGTCTTAAAGATTCTTCCGATTTTGAGCCATGGATGTACAAATTTATGTTTCAAATTATAGAGAACAAAGAACACATCTTTTGGGGAGAGCTTATTAGTACTGCGATCTATCAACAAATATGCAATGTAGGAACATCAGTACCTTTTTACATGAATTCATATCTAGTTTACATTGCTGCTGCCATGGGGTCTTTTTTAGGTCTTTCCACCAAAGGTGATCGTCTTCAAGTACTTGTTTAGGAATACTATGACCAAATCACTTTGACTAACAGTAAATACCATTATAGAAGAGTCCAAGATGCCTTCTTTGGACATTACAGGTGTCTGTTTGACAAACAGTTGTGTATCAAAAGAGTATCTGATGCAGCATGGGAAAAGGTAAACCAGTACGACTGCATTTTTCTTCAATTTCTCACTTTCACATACTTGAGAGTTGGATATTTCAAAGGAGAGCCGTATACCTTACCTAAGTATGCTACAGATCGAATCATTCTAATGGAGTTAGCCAGACAACTCATGGACGTGCAAAATGATCAGCATGCGTCACATAGGCCCGGATTTGGCATCATCTTAGCTAGGCCTTTATCTATTGGCAATTATTCAATTGTTTCTGTGCCTAAAGCGAAGAATATGGAAGCAGAGTTGCAATTGATTACATTGAATAAATTCAAAGCTAGATTTGATTTTGATTATCGAGAGATGAAGTCTCAGATAAAGAGGCCCTATACTCATGTTCATTGCATTGAAGATATTTGGATTAACATGAGAACAAAGCTTGATATTATAAAGATGGATTATTGCAGGTTAACCTTGCAACAAATAATCAATCTTAATATGTTGGAAATTCCTCCAGATTTCCAAGTTGAAGATGATGGCGACATCCTTGATCTAGAATTCCATCAAGCCGATTTTGATGAAATGTGCCCTTTTCCTATTCAATGGCAACAAAAAGAAGGTACATCTATTATGGACAGGTTTCAATCCATCTTAGCAAACACTAACAAGTGGTTGAAAAGTAAAGGCCTAAAAAGAGTAAATCATAAAATGGGTCTGGATTGTGGAAGCTTTGGTCCTCCTGGCAGGAAGTCACAACGGGAAATTACAGGAAAAGATGGTGCTTCATCTTCAAATGTCAAGAATACTCTCAAATTCAAATTAAAGGGCAGAAAAGGAACTAAATCATCTCAAGTTCCTAAACCAATTCAAGAATCAGTGACAGAATTAGAAGAAGAATTGGAAACAGAATCCAAGAAAGAAAATTTAGATGAAGAAGGAGAAATTAGAATCACATCTCCTCCCAAGCCTGCACAAGCTTCCACGTCTTCTCCACATGAAGAGCCTTTTTTGCATGAGGTTGATGATAATGTAGATTCATTCTGTACTGTTTTCATTCACTCCATTTCAGTCTCGGAAGTTAACACCATGGCTCTTCTGATTTCATCTGCTGCTCCTCGTGTTCCTGCACATGATCAATTTGAACACTTAGCAAATGTGTTTGAAGATTTTCTGACTCTTACTAGTGGTCAAGTTTCCCAACGTGATACATCTTTGACAGGATTTGAACTTTTCATGACAAAATCTTTACGACATGTTCCTATGCCTACAGCAGTGCAAACTGAATCCTGTTCAGTCACTACAGATATACAATTTGGATCAATGCCAATGGTCTCCACTGTGCCTGCTTCTATAGATGAAAGTTTCAACCTACCTGCATGGTTGAGTAGAATAACAACAGAGAGAAGGAAGGTGGTTGTTCCTCCTGACAATCGTTTTGTAAAGAAGACTAAATCCAAATCTCTAAAAGACAAGATTGTTTCTAGAATTTTGGTTGATTCTAACAAATCCAAGTATGTTGAGGTTGCTGACCCTTTAGTAGATAAACCTGTTGAAGAACTTACTAGCTTTGATTATAAATTTACTAAGATTGAAGTTGGAAAGCAATCTCCTTTGAGTTCTTTACAAGATGCTCATGATGCATTGGCAAATGTATCAAAAAGCAGTCATGAGCTTTGGGAAAAGAAGAATCAGTTGAAACGGGAAATAGCTCGTTTGAATGAAGTCATCCAGAAGCAATCTTCTCAAAATGTTTTTGTTACATCACAAACATCTAAAGAGAGAAGGTTGATTGAAGCTGCTAAGTCTTGGATACAGGAAATCATTGTTGGAGGAGTTCAAGCTATCACAGAAACACTTGCAATTCTAAGGCATGTTAAAGAAATGAACAGAGTGGAACTAAGCTTAATTTCTTTTCTGACTCAAGAGGCAGATAACCTGAAGGAAATCCTTGAGGATTGGGATGAAATGATTAAGTTTGATCTGAATGCTATGGTCTCATGTGACGTTATTCCGTCATGTGAAATGTTTTTCAGATTTCAAAGACTCATTGGTTACAAGGAAGAGACCTTAAGAAAGTTGATCACAAAATTGCAAGTGGCTCTTGAAGATTGTCAAGCAATTGAAACAAGCCTTCTTGTGATTTGGGGCAATTGGGATGCCGTGTTACTAATAATCTTGGTAATCTTTTGGCAACAGAGAGAGTGAATTCAAAATATACAATCAGGATCAATGCTGATGTAGATTTTGAAGATTTTGGTTCGCACACAATGAACAGGTTCGTTTTGTACAAATCCTTGACAAAACACTTGTTAGATAATACAATAGAAAATTCCAAAGTTGTGCAATCAGCATATGAAAATGTAGTGAGAATCGAAGCCATATCAAAGACTATGGAGATTGCTGATCTTCCCACAGTGCGTGACGTCATTATGAAATTCAAGGCATTAAGAAGCAATCTTTAAGATTATTGTGTAATTTCTATTTCATAGTTGTTTAGAGTGCATTACATGAAAAAGTGTAATAGCATGTAATGCGAATTGCGTGTATACAAAAGATGTAATGCGAGTTGCATGTAACCCTTTAGTTTCTGTAGTTAGACTTGGTCAAAGTTGGTTGAGTTGCTCCCACTTTTTCCTCCATCTTTTTCTCAACTCCTATGCCTATATAAAGGAGTGCCCCCTCATTGTAAATTTATCATTATCTTTATGCAAGAGAGCTCTAGAGAAATTGTGTCAGCAAAACTTTGTTTGTGTGAGCATTATTTTGAGAGAAAGTGAATACAAAGGAGCATTTGAGACTTAACTTTGATTAAGTGAAATTGTCACTTGTATGAATTGTAAGCTTTATCTATAATTCATTCAAGTTATCTTTGATTCATACTATCTTTTGTTATTGATATTGTATCTTGTGAATTGATAGAAAAGAGTTAAGAAACAATTGAAACCCGAGCTTTGACTAGGAACAATTGTGAAAATCCATAGCTGGAAGCTTTGTCTTTAGCTTGTATGTTCGTCTTAATTCGCAAAATAGTTAATTATTTTTACTTTTAGGAGTCTTTGTGCCCTAATTGTAAAGATTTTACCATATAGAAGTACAACAGGACTTAGAGCCAAACTAGTACGTTTTGGCTAGCCTTGGAGTTAGTTAAAATTTATCGGTATCACTGTTTCTAGCTCGTGATAGAAGTTAGAGATTCACCTTGCCCATTATTCGCCTCTCGAATAAGTGGATCCTTTCTTGAAAGTTAAAAAGAAAGGATAATAGTAACACTCTGTTATAAATCTCTCAATTTCTTGCTTACTTTGAGTTGATCCAAGGAACGGTGAGAAGGGGGAGCCTTCCCTTTAAGGTAGGAGAGACTCTGTTTCACACGCTGTGGCTGGTCATCTTATTTTGCGACTGAATTTTTAGCCAAAACTGTCGGTTGCAAAATATCCACCTAACAATGCCGATGATGATGCCATACTCCATGCCCTCTTAATGGCCTCTAACAGGGTGGTAGGATTGAACCCCTTTACCCAACCTTTCAGTGGTTCTGTCAGTCCGTCCATGAAGAGCACTGCCCGTCTTCTTTCAGAAATGTCTATGACCAAAATAGAGAGTTTCTGAAATTTCGCAATGTACTAGTCGACCGATCTATTTTGTCTCAGTTGTGCCAAATCTTTGAAATTGAGTTTCGGATCTTTACCATCAAATCAATCTATCAATCTCTCACTGAATTCCACATAATTATTTATTTGATCATGCCCTAGTGTGATGGTGTCATGATGCCACCATTCATGCACAACTCCCTCTAAGTGCAATGGCGCAAATTTAATTGCTTCTTCTTTTGGCATCGGATTAAGTTGGAAGTAAGTATCGGCCTTCATTGTCCACGCTTGTGCAGATATGAATCCAGATCCGTCAAATGGAGACAAATTTGCTTTACTCAACTTCCTTCTAAGATCATCATTTAAATATCCTTTGTTTCCGCCCCCTGAATATCTCATTCTCAGATCTGCATAATCTTTGTAGGATATATCTTCCTCAAACTTCGCATTCTTCCAATCTTCCCTCAGTTGTTCTTGCGTTTCTTCAAAGGTTGGTTGTTTCCCTCCATGTGGTGGAAAAGATGGCATGGAAGGTCGAGAGCATGCTGGAAGGGGGTTTTCTTTACCTGATACCGAGTCCACGCGGTGTTCATTTTGTTCACCAGATATTTTATTGTCTGTCAACTTCTTAAGAGTTTCTTCCATGAGTCGTTGAGTATCATTGATCTGTGTCTGATTCTTTGCAAGCTCCCTCAGTAGTGCCACGAGTTCGGTGGCTATGGTTCTATCAATGGAATGGGTTCTTCTTCTCTTCTGGCTATAAACTCTCATCCACTGTCCACAAGCTGGCAAGATCGAAGCTCTGATACCACTGTAATGCTCCAATTCCAGTAATTAAAGGTGTTGCTCTGTATTCCAATTCCTTTAGTGTCAGGTGGTCAGTAGGTGTGTACGGACGAGAGGGATCAAACTGGAGGCTTAGAGAGGACCATACGATGGTAAAACAGGAGGTTGTACGATGGGTAGTGAGGACGGGCTATACGGTGAATTAAGAAGATGATCATATGGAGTAGTGGAGATGGTTGTACAAGGGAGTGAAGATGATCATACGGACGAGTGAAATCAAGGGAGGTGGTGTTGTACAGTGGCCACAAGGTAGGAGTCTGTGTAATAGGAAAGGCAAGTCGTGCAGATGGTGGATGACAGATATGGCCATACAGTTGATGGTACCGTATGTATGATGGAGCACAAGGTCGTACGGTGTGATTGATCACAGGGCCGTACGGTATGCTAGAGCATAGGGCCGTTCGAAATGGTAGGGATGCAGTATGGAATAGGCACTTTGTAATGTGGAAGGTGGATGGTGTACGGATGGAGGAAGAATGTTTAACCATGCAATCATAAACTTAGAGATCAAATTCATTAGATAAAGCTACACAAGAATGGAGATTGAATATGCATAACCTTCGATTAATATTTGCCAAAGATGGTGCTCCGATTGCCAAATCCAAGCGAAGTATTACATGAGAGACTGGATTGTAAAAGTGATAGTCAAATAAAGAATACCGATTAAGGCATTTACCGTGGAAGGAACATCCATTAAACATTGATTAATGGGAGATGTTGACTTGTATATTGCTAGATGTATTGAAGTCAAAGAACGGTGATTATATCCACAATGACATCTTTTAATCAAATTGAATATTTGGAAGGAAGTAAACTACTATTATTATTTAGCTAATGATAATTTCAATTAACATAAGGTTAAGACAAGCATCATGCGACACGTGTAAGAATGTGAGTCCTTGCAAACATTGACTTCAGTAACAATTGAAGAACAACAATTATGTTGACTCCTTAATAACAAAGGGGATTGGCTATGAGATAACAAACATTAAGAAATTATAATGAATGGTTAGTATTATTATTACAAATCAAGGTTAGTGATATATCAATTGTGTTCAAGCCGTTGATGACAATTGTCCCTATTCCTCATTGGGGGAGTATGTAGAGGCAGTGAATAGTCCAATGTCAAATACTGATTAATATTATCAATTATACTCTGTCAAGGACAAGTCACCAAGTCTAATTAGGTGGCAACAATTTATTGTAGCTAATAGGCCAACCTCACTGAGTTCAGTAGTTAATAGCATTCATCATGATTGACAAATGGATTTAAGACTGGGCAGTGATAACACACAAAGTCTAATAATAATAGTGACATATAAACATTGCTAGGAATAGTCAAAGACATATTCATGTCATCTTAAGTAGAGACAAATCCTATAACAAGTGAATTAATTATGAAATGGTACAATACCCATTGAAGGGATCTAGAGACATAAAGATGCCTTTATATTACAACCATTCCCATGTACAAGGTATAAGATGAAGTTAAAACACATCTTAACAATCATCAAGGGATTAGAGATTATAAAGTATATTTGTTACTCATTGTCAAGAAGGATCGCAAAAGGAATACATATCATCAGTGCTCAGAAAAGGAATTGAATCATATTTAATTGCTTGCAAGTATTGTGTAACAATAAGTGGTATGCTGTGACTTATCTATGCACCAATACTAATTACAAAAGATTATATCAGAATGCAATAAGAGACCATTATATGGTCTAATACATAAACTATAACATTAATATCAGTTATAATAGTTGTTGCCTAAGTTTCTAAGTCTTTTAAGTCCTTGGTTAAGTTGCCAGAATTTGAGAGAAATTCCATAACAATCATTGGGATCCAATAACTTGTTTGCAACAAGTGTGAGTTTTTCACTCTTACCCATCTCTTTGTTTCTTTGAGTGTCATCTATGTTCCATTTCCTTCGTTGGAGCTTGATGTCCCATTTAGTACTTAGATTAGTTGAGTCTTTCTCCAAGTGCCCAAGTCTTAGTTCAAAAACATCCATTTGAGTCCGACATCGTTTCTTGAACAATTTAAGTCTTTGATGCAGGAGCATGCATGTTTGGAGGGATTTTGGTTAAGTATTGAGGAGCATCGAGCTTGGATTTTGGTGGAGTTATGCTTTCATGGTTAGGGATGTGTTGGAGACACATTGGGGAACCTTTCCTCATGATTGCATAGAGATTGGATGGATTGAGTTGAAGTTTGAAACGTTTTTACCTTGCTGCTGGAGCTGTGTTTTCTGCTTTCTGGGTGCCTGTTGCAGGCCATGTAACTAATTTTGTGCAATGAATGAGAGGATGTGCATTTCAAGGATTGAAGACGGCCTAGAGTACTTCCTTTTTTTAAAGGCGCAAGTCCTAATTCCTCATAAGTTGGGAGATATGGCAATTCTCTTGGAGTATTGATTTATGACAGTTTACACGACAGGTTCTATGCATGACTTTCGGGATGGATGTGTAGAGATCCTTGATGAATCAGCCTTTGCGCATTTTAGGGGTTGTAGAGGACCTAAAGTGCTACCTTTAGTTCGAAGCACGAGTTCTAATTCAATCGGAGCTAGGAGATATCGTGATTTTACTCAAGTATTGATTTTTGGACATTTAATTGTTGTTGGAGGCCGACTTGTGGCTTTTCAAGAATTTAATGTTAGTTTTATTTAATTTGTAATTGCTAGGCCGACTTGTGGCTTAGTTGTTATAAGTAGGGGGTCTAGTGGAGTATTTTATTCATTGAGTTGGGATGGATGGAAGGATAGATACAAATTTGAAGAGTTAGAGCTGCAGCTTAGGAACTAGATAGAGGATCTCTTGGTGGACCTGAAAGTACTAGTGTGGATTCTTCTTGATATTCTTATCTAGTTGTGTATCTGGACTAGCTGAGTTTGGTTTTGTAAGTTGGATCTTGTAGAATTGATTTTGAAATTGTTTTTTGTATTTGGCTTTGACTCGAAAGGCCTTATAGCCGGGCATATTGCATGTTCCGTTGTGTGGTTATATTGCTAGGGGCTAGGACATCTCCTTTGGGGATACTCCTATCTTGCACTGCTTTAGATGGTATCAGAGCCGAGGTTGTTCTTGAGTGTGTTGACAGATCGCCGAAGCTGAGGCAGTTAACACTAGGATTTGCAAAGAAGGTTGATCTTGTGGCTGATTGATCATCTAGATTGGTGGATTTGTTGCATAGGGTTTGTTAAAATTTTGGAAGATGCCTCCAAGAAAATTGGATCTATGGCAATTGATCTTAGTGATGTTGTAGAAGAACAGATCTCAGAGAAGGTTAAAGTAGATTTCAGATATGAGATGGAGGAGGTTAAAGCCAGTTTCAGATCTCAAATGGCATTGATGAAGAGTGACATGATTGCTGAAATTGTAAGTGCTTTAGGTGTTGGCACAAACTAAGCTGAAGGGACATGCTACTCTTTG
This sequence comes from Cupressus sempervirens, assembly GCA_028749045.1. Taxonomy (NCBI): domain Eukaryota; kingdom Viridiplantae; phylum Streptophyta; class Pinopsida; order Cupressales; family Cupressaceae; genus Cupressus; species Cupressus sempervirens. The sequence goes on along the minus strand of CM053788.1, from coordinate 156,002,335 downwards.
GTGGAAAGAACTACAAAGAGCTAGAGAAGAGGAAGGTGAAATGAAGATCACTAGATGGAGGTTAATGGTGACTAAGTTGAAAGCTAAGTTCATTCTTGTTGATTATGAACTTGAGTTGTTTGAAGTTGCAGAATCTAAAATAGAAAGATATGACTGTGAAGGATTATATCGAGGAGTTCTACAAGTTGACTATTTGGTTTGGACATAGAGAATTGTCAAAAGAGAAGGTAGCTTGATATATTAATGATTTGAGATTCAATATTTAGGATGAGGTTGGTATGCTGAATATTTCTTCAGTTGAGGATGCTTATCAGTATGCTTTGAGAGTAGAGGAGAAGCTAAAGAGGAAGAATCAAGGTAGTTCTCGAGGGAAGGAGAAGTAGGATAGTTCGGCACAAGCTAAACCAAAAGCAGAAGCTTAACCAGAATCTGTTGAACAGAAAAAGACAGGTGGAGGTGGGTTCAAAGGTAATTGTTTCAAGTGTGGTCAAGAAGGGCATAGATCTTTTGAATGTCTGATTGGGAGGACAACTATTGTTGTGAATGAGGTTGTAGTCCAGGACAGTCAGTCTAAGGAAGGAGAGAGTTTGCTGGCTCCGCGAACACTGATTGGTGAGAGGACGCTGGATTCCTATCAGAGAACTAGTTTGTTCAGGACTTGTTGTAAGTCTGGTGGTAAAGTCTACAAGGTGATTGTAGATGGTGGTAGTACGGATAACCTTGTTGCTGAGGAGATGGTTTAGAAATTTGGTTTGAAGAGAATGAGACATCCTTATCCTTATAGGATTGGCTGGTTGCAAGGTGAGCATGCTTTGGAAGTGAGGGAGCAATGTCTTGTTGATTTCTAGATTGGGCAGTATAAGGATCAAGTGTTGTGTGATATTGTGGATATGAACAGTTGTCATGTGTTACTTGGCAGACCTTGGCAGTATGATTGCAGGGTTGTGCATGATTGTGTTAGGAATGTGTTTACTATTGAGAAAGGTGGTAGGAAGTTTTCCTTGATTCCTTTGCAGAATGGAGAGCTCGGTAGGAGGAACCTGAGTACTAGCAGTCGAGTTGAGTTGACAAATTCTGAGAAGGTTGGAGATCAGCATGGAAAGTAGATCTTTGGAATACCTGTGGTGGATGTGAAGAAGAAGAAGAAAAACAAGGGAAAGAGTGTGCAAGTTGAAGACTTAGAGGACATGTATGTGAAGAACCAGTTTGGGATTTATATGCTGAATCCTAGAAGATGTTCTTCTAGTTACTAGAACATCTTTTCGAACTTGGGGTATCTGATGCAGGAGCATCCTAGGCTTGCCTACAATCCTACATATTTGGAGGGATTTTGGTTAAGTATTGAGGAGCATCAAGCTTGGATTTTGGTGGAGTTATGCTTTCATGGTTAGGGATGTGTTGGAGACACATTGGGGAACCTTTTCTCATTATTGCATAGAGATTGGATGGATTGAGTTGAAGTTTGAACTGTTTTTACCTTGCTGCTGGAGCTGCATTTTCTGGTTTCTAGGTGCCCGTTGCAGGCTGTGTAACTAATTTTGCGCAATGAATGAGAGGATGCACATTTTAGGGATTGAAGAGGGCCTAGAGTACTTCCTTTTGTTAAAGGCGCAAGTCGTAATTCCTCATGAGTTGGGAGGTATGGCAATTCTCCTGGAGTATCGATTTTGGGCAGTTTATGTGACAGGTTTCTATGCATGATTTTTAGGATGGATGCGCAGATATCCTTGATGAATCAGTCTTTGTGCATTTCAAGGGTCGTAGAGGACCTAAAGGGCTACCTTCAGTTCGAAGCACGAGTTCTAATTCAATCGGAGCTAGGAGATATCGCGATTTTGCTCGAGTATTGATTTTTGGACATTTAATTGCTGTTGGAGGCCGACTTGTGGCTTAGTTAGTATAAGTAGGGGTTCTTGTGGAGTCTTTTATTCATTGAGTTGGGATGGATGGAAGGATAGATACGAATTTGAAGAGCTAGAGCTGGGGCTTAGGAACTAGAGGATTTCTTGGTGGACCTAAGGGTACAAGTGTGGATTCTTCTTAATGTTCTTATCCAATTGTGTATTTGGACTAGCTGAGATTGGTTTTGTAAGTTGAATCTTGTTGGATCTTGCAGAACTGATTTTGTAATTGCTGTTTGTATTTGACCCTAACCAAGAAGACCTTATAGCCAGGCATATTGCATGTAATCAGTTATATTTTATGAACAAATTATTGTAATTTGGTATCAGATCTTGCATTGTTGCTTCTTGTTATTGTGTTTCCGTTGTGTGGTTATATTGTTGGGGGCTAGGACATCTCCTTTGGGGATACTCCTGCCTTGCACTGCGTTAGTCTTGGCCCTACGAATATGTTGTAGGTGTATTTGAAGGTCCAAGTCATGTACTCTGCCCTTTGTCAATTTTCAAAAGTGTTTTAAGTCCAAGTTCCTAACATTGGTTCTCGAACTCAAATCAGAACTTTACATTAAAAGTGGAACTTTGATATAAGTGAAGGAAAAGAAAAGTGGAAGAAAGATAGATTCAATGTACGTGGTCAAAGCCCGAAAAAGCTTTTTTGAATGTTTCTTTTGAGTGTTTTGGGCCCGACAATCAGTTCTAAAACCCTTGTCAGAACTCGATCCTTGGAATGAAACCACATTAAAATTGAAGATACAAGACAAAGAAGGGGCTGGTATTCCAAAAATGTCAGCAGAACTTGATGAGAGTTGGAACTTTCTAAAAAGTATTTCGGGTCTGCCGAGTTATTCCAAAACTAATTGTACTCTTCAACATGTTTTGAAGGAAAAGTTTTGCATAGTCATGAATGAAAGAATAAAGGCATCATCTTAAGAGGCAGTTCTAATTCAAGAGGTGGAATCTGACAAGTCAAAAGGAAGTTGACTATTTTGAAAAAGATGGGCAGATGTCATCAAGTGAAGTGCCAGTAATGGAAAACCTTTAATAACTTGAATTTATCATTTATACAATTCATTGAGATAGTCGACAAAAGAGAAGAAGTTAGGGCATCAAAATTCTTTGTGCATGCAACGTTAGCAAACTAGTAAGTTCTCTAATTATTCTAAGCTAACTTCAAGCTTAGTTAAAGTCTGCACTTAATTGAACTTGAATATATAGACCAAAGCCATGAAGTTCAAGAATCTAGGGTATGATCACCTAAATGCTCTAGAATGCTCAGTTTCAGAGATAGGGGATACAGAGCTTGGATATGTTGATTTAAATGATTCCTGGAGAGAATAGTGAACCCCAATATGCATCCCATCACTCAAAGATTAGTTGAAGGGGGGCTTATTCAAGCCACAAGATTTCTAGTGGTCATACATTGTGTCAATTTGATGCTTGAATCTATATAGATATGATCGTAGCTCTAGAGCCATTAAGACACGCAATGGTCAAATTTTGGTAATTCTTGATAGGGCAACACTCCAGAATTTCTTCCGCTTGCCAAATACAGATGCATATGCTCACTGGGATTTTACTTCATCACAATGTGAGTTTAATCTTAGAAAGGGATTTTATCAGAATAAAATTGCCAAAAATGGTTCTCACCCCCGAAGAAGGAACAATTCAAGTTGTCTAGTATGATTTATATCACCTTTATTAAAGGGAGATCATAGACATGGTTGTTTTGTTGCAAAGGTTTAGAGGTGATAAGGGTGCCCTCAACTTAGATGAATGGATGTTTTTCTTTATCCGTGTCATCTGCTCAGGATCAGGATACATAGATTGGACCGGAATGATTAGTGATAGACTACATTTGTTAATCACTATGTTTCCATTGGAGAAATTCTTCTTTATGTCTTCTTATTCACTATATGCCTTGGCCTGCACTCAACACTGGCCCGGACTGGATCATTTCAAGGATTTTTATTATGACATCTAGATATATGATTTTTACCCCAGATCGCAACCATAGAACAATTATGCAGATTTCAGGAGAGTCAATAATGTATTTACCATGAAGTTGGTGATAGAATTGCATGGGCACCTTGAACAAAACATCTCCTTTGAAGATGCAGCCTTAATACAGACGTAAGATAGCTATTTCTTGCAATTTCCTATTTTCACTTACATCAGAATTGGTGGCTTTCATGGTTTTCCCTAAAAACTGCCCAGGTATGCACATGACAAGATTATCATAATTGACCTTTGTAGGCAGGTTTTTAAGGTAAACAAAAGATGTAGTGAAAGGCACAAAGCAAGCATCCCCTTTCCTATTAGTTTAGGAGTATACAGCTGTCAATCATTGTCTAATGCCCTTAATATTGTGAAGGCAGCAACAAAGTGTGCAATGGACACGTGATGTTCTGAGAGGGCAATTTGATTCTAAAGACCTTATTAAGAAAAATTTGTTTCTCGGGTCCACATATCATCATATTTCACATGTGGAAGATTTTTGGATAGATTGCATTGATGAATTTGAAGTAAGGAAGAGGGATTGGTTGAGGCTAACATCAAATCAAATAAAAGATTATCACCTCCCAATGGATGTCATTGGTATCATGGATGATGAGTCTAATGTAGTGGATACCTTATATATTTCATAGGTGCAGGCTCATCCCTGGGACTGTTGATTGGAGTCTTCCTGAGTAAGATAATTTGGACAGAAGGATGCTTGCAGTGATCAAGAGGACCCAAATGTGGGTTGATAAGAAGAAAAGTCACAAGAAATATTCATCTGCAGGGGATAAACAATTCTCGAAATAGGATAGTTCAACTATTTCGAGCTAGTCTCCCACTGTCACTGTTACACAGGCCTCCTCAAACAATCTTGGTGGGGATAGGGATGAGCAACCTCCCGAGAAGAACACAAACCTCAAACCTACCTATGGGGGTAGATAGCAGCCTGATTCTCGGGCATTAACTTTTAATGGAGACCAAGAAGAGAGACGTCAAGAAGGAGATCTGGAAGCACCAAAATCAAAGGATTATGACAAAGGAAAAAGAATCGCTCAAGACAGAGAGTGGTAGGACACAAGGGGTGAGACTGTCTTCATTTTCCTCTTCTGTGCAAATATTAGTAAAACACCCCTAGTTAGAAGAACTTTGTTTCTTTCCCCTGATGCAATGCAAAGTGCATCTCAAGTGTCATCATCTACTTCATGGCTCCAATCAACCCTGTCAGCAGAAGACAAAGGGAAACTTATAAATAGTCACCTAAAGATGCCATTACTCAGATTTTGCAATCTCCACCTCATCCCAAGAGAAAGAGGCTTAAGATTACTTCTGGCTTGGTTGAGAGTCAAGAGTCAGATTGTTTTTTCGTAGAAATTGGTCACTCAAACACACAACAAAAAAATTGAAGCCAAACCACCCCTGCTAACTTCAACATCACTCGGATTGACTTACGCCCCCCAGCATAGATGCAGATTTGCATTATTGGCAGGTTTGAACTAATAGATTAGTGGAAAGGGTTGAAAAAGACCAAGCTTGACAATGATAGTCTAAAAGCTATGGTGGAACTAGAAACATTATACAAATGCCTCAGGTCTTTGCTAGGCCCAATGTGAATATCATCCACCGTTGCCCCTCCCACTATTATAGACCCAAAATCTGATCGACACAAAGAATTGATTGCACAGTTGCAGATAGACAGTCAATTTGGCAAAATTACTCGGGAGTGGATTGCAGATTAGATACTCAAGGGTTTTCCATTCATTGACAACTTGAGCAAGTCTTACAATGAGTTGGTAATAGCTAGAAATGTTGTGTATCCAAAATCAGAGTTGTAAAGATGGAGGGTGTAGTGCGTAAAGTCAGCACAAGGCTACTACAAGAAGTCATTGAGATGAGGATCAGTGTCATAGTAATAGTCACTAAAGGTATATTACTATCAAAAGACATTCCTTGTGATACAAGGATCTATAGCCTTGGATTTAAATGTGATTGTATATAAAAGAGTAGTTAATTTAAACAAGCTAATTGAGGAGGCCAAAGATATGATCACTGTGAGATGGTCCAGGTTTTCAAAGATATAAATTGTGAATTGAAAAGAAAGGATAACTGAGGGATAGTCTCTGCTAATATGCTTAAAACAAAATATCAGAATAAAGCTCATCCCTTAGTATTCTGTAAAGAGAAGCACACAGAACTGGCCCACATAGATGCCATCCTGTTGTGGTGTGTCAATCATCACAGTAATTTCATTGCCAAGGTTGAGGAAATCAAGAGACAGAAAATTATCTTGGCCCATTTGAAACAGCAATGTGGGTGTCCCTGATCATGACAAGATGTTGGCCGTTATAGAGGCTTTATAGGTCTACAAGCACCATTAGGCTACTTGGCAACCACCAGGAGAAGCTGAAAAGACTTCATGAAATTGTCTTTTCTACTTTTGTCATTATTCATTGGAGACTTGTTATTTAAGTTGGCTAAAAAAACTTATTTATTCTTTATATTGATTCTTTAAAAACAATTAGGTTTTATGTAATTGATTGGACAGTTGTTTCAAGGGCTTTAAATAGGGGAACGTAAACTGAACAAGGGATCAATAATTTTAGAATCCCCCTTATGCTTTGACATATTAGTGAGACTTTTTTTTGATATTGCTGGTCTTTTTTTGAATTGAATGAAAGATACGAATTGAAGGTTTATGAAGATATCTTTGTGTATCTAGTTTATTCTTGTGTTTGTGTTCGAACTTTGTTTTCAGGCATTGGACTAGCATTCTTTGTGGTGCCAGTGTTTATATGGGTATTTACTGTTCTTTGTGATTGGAATCCTTCAGTTTTGTTTAAGCCTGAATTTATCTCTGAATTAAAGGCTATTGTCCAGTGGTGTTTAGTTATTGTCTGAAGCCGATAATTGGTGTATGAATCAGAAAGATTTTTTTTTCCTATAATTTTATGATGGTGAATAATTGTTAGTTCCTTTACTGGTTTCTGGTCAAAAGCATGCCCCCTTATATTGACATAATCTGAAAATCCAAAAAGATATCTAACAGAGGTTGTTGTACTGTAATAAAAAAATCAAAGAGGAGTTGTTTTTCAGTTCTCTCAACTGTTGACTAATAGTATTGGTCTCATTTAAAATCTATGAAAGGGCCAATTGTTAGCCAAAATAGCGAATCACAAATATACATGCATACATTCATGTATGCGCAGAGGGAGGGAGAGAGAGAGAGAGAGAGAGAGAGAGAGAGAGAGAGAGAGAAGTTGTGTTGTATTATATTTATAATTATTCGTAATCCATTTGTAGTCATTCCAGTCCTAGCCTATTCCTTTATCGCTTGCTATTGCCCCTTAAGAGGATAGGTTGGTTTTGTTTGGGAGAGCGGAGTAATTTTTCACAAGGTAGGTGAATCCCAAGGCAGGTAAGGACATGTACTTCTAAAGCCTTCAGGGAGAAGTCCTAACATGGGTAACGAATATGTGTTCTGGAAACCTTGAGGGAGCCTACTTGCAGATTGGTTTCCTAGCACCCATTACAAGCAATTCCCCATCCTCCTTAGGGTTGATGATTAAGAGATAAGTAAGGACTTTGGGCTTATGTATATGTTAACTATAAAATGTATTAGAAATCATTAGTTGTTTCTTAATTTAATCTAATTTAAATGTGTGTTAATCACTGGGAATTGGCAAACTCCTAGTAGGGAACATTGTAGAGACTTAGTAAATTGCCATTTCCAAGTGCATTTCAAACCCTAGTTAGGAATTTGAAGGTAAATCAAGTAAAGTCCCAATAGGTGACATTACATAATGAATTACATTGCAGATGATAACCTCTATTATTTTACTTCTTCAGTCTTTATTTAGGATTTGCCTAAGGATCAGTTTCCAAGTTAGAGCACTTTTAACTTTTGAGAAATGTTCTGGTTGGAATGGCATGCTTAAATATTGTTATAGGATACTTCGTGAAAGGTTTAGCTTTCTGTAAGATTGGAATATAATTTAGCTATCTTGTAATAGTTTTCAAATTTTCTATCTATTTTATGCAAATGTAATTTCATATGCTATAATATTACAAGGTAGGTATTTAGCTAAAGTGTTTGATCTAATGACCTATCAATCTTCTAGATAACACAGTCTATTGGTCAGGGGAAATGCAGCTACATGAAAATTTAAAAAGGTCATTGGAAATGTGCTTATCTTTTATTTTGAGTGAAATGCACTACGGGTAAAAATGAAATCATTCCGCAGACCCAAGCTTGGTTGTGTGGTTGAGAAGAAAGATTGAATAAACGAGTAGATTTTCTTTAGGCAAGATGTAGAGGGACCATGTACAAAAGCAAGATCTAGTTTTAGCATCAAGAACCAAATGCAAACTATATGGATTTCTATGATTATGCGCCGTATAGGGACATGCCATGCGATGACATGTTTCAAGCCCTCATAAACATAATGTAGGATTATGCCTGCATCAGTACATAGTACATACTATATATATTTTGTTACATTTATTACAAAGTTAAGGCATTAATGACTGCCTTAAATAAAGGTGCCTTCAGTGTAATCTTTGATGAAATGGAATATATGGCATTATATCTGTTTAACTAAACTGGAGATAGCATGAAATAGATTACAAGAAAAACAAAGACAGGAATCCACTTGATTTAGTGTATCATAAGGAGACTTTTTAATCGGGAAGAGTAGCGATGAGAATGAAAACAAGCTGAATTGGAGACCTGCACCCTAGTGTCTATTACCAGATCTAGGATCTGGCCTTGTTTGCTATGGCATCAGAACATAATATTTCCTTGGTTGATGCTACAGTTGTGTGAAAAGTAGATTGTCTTCACTAAACGGATAAACAGATCAGTGCATGTTCATCTTTTGAATCTCATTGTGTCAGAATTATTTCTATCGTCTAGAAAAGGACATGCATGTTTTCTTTGTAAGCTATACCGAAACTGTGAATTATAACATTGGCATTTTACTTTTCTGGTTCATTTCACATGGTTATCAATGCTGCAGAATTCTACCATGCTGCCATCAAGTCAGGCTTTCCAGTGATATGAATAAAAGAAAAATTATTATCTTGATTATCGACAAATTTAACATGCACAAGCTCCAATTGTATTGGAAAAATCCATTAATTCCATATTTGTTTTTTTTAAGTAGCAATAGTACTTCGATCTTATTTTTGCACAACTATCACACTTGCTTGGAGTGTTTTTAGATTTAAAAAATTATATGCTGATTTGTTTTGCAATTACTATGAGACATCAGGTAATGGAAGCAGCCCAAGCTTCAGTACAATTAAGTAGCGGCAATGGTCGTTTATTGCTGGGTGGGAGTATCAATCATATTGCACACTTTTCTGGTGCTTTGGTTGGAGTTGCTTTAATATGGTTGCTGAGTCGAATTCCCTCTGGAGACTCGACTGACAAAGATCAAAGAAAGTCCTTGAAAAAATAGGCACAAAGGTATTGAAGGGTTGTATCGAGAATGGTAAACTGTACTATTGGAAAGAAGCTCCTTGGCAAATGTGCCCGTAGGAGTTTACACAATCAAGGGGAGAGTTATTAAAACATTGAGTTGATCTAGTTTGAGTCAATCATATCCTGTAACATTTTTTTGTGGTTATTTACTTTGAGAAATCTATTCCTCTCGATCTTTATAAAACAGTTTGAAGTGAAATTCTAAATCTTATCTGCAATATAATCTGTGTCAACTGAAATTTAGTGTATGTTATGGGCGAACTACTCAACTTGGGTACCTTTTATCTATCTAGTATAATAGTTTATGATAGACTGATCGTTAATCTGGTTATATTTACCATTTAATTCTTTGCAATATGTAGCATGGAGAGAAAAAAACTGCCTACTTAGATCTAGCATTGCTATTAGGATTTTCAGGGTTTTCCGACTTGCTCAATATTGCAATTATATTTAAATTTAAGAAATAGGATTATGAATATATGAGGATGTGTGTTTGTAAATGTTTGGTTCTCCGAATATTCTTGAATTTTGGTTCCAGCTGCGTATCTTACGTAAATATTTCCCATGAAATATTGCTTCTTCTTGTCATTTCATTATACGATTTTGGGGTTTGTGTAGGGTTATCTTGTGAGGGAACATAAACATGATTGATGGAGGAGATTTTGATGTTTTCTGACGTATCTTATACTATTCAATACGTTGATATTTATTGTTTGTGTGGATAATTCTAAGTTTACTAATGGAGTTTATTGGGGCCCTTACTTTGCACAAAATATTCAAACCTATATGAACATATCTAAAAGGGAGCTTAGCCCAACACCCAAAAACAGTAGTAGGGGCTGAAGCAAAAACAACTGTGCCTGAAGACTAGATCATACAAAACCGACTTAACAACCAAAAAATGATACAACGGTATGACACGCCCTCTCCATTCCTACCGGCACAACACTTAGAGAAGAATCCGCTTGAAGAATTGAGGCCATCCACATATTTGTTTACCTTAGCCACCATAAACCGAAATCAGCTAGTTGAGGATAGTTAAATGCTTGGGTCACCACCGTTTGTTCAACATATAAAAGAACACCATGAACTATCTGTTGAAGAGAAAAATGTTTATATGCTTCAATGCCGTACATCACGACTCTAAGAAGAATCCAGATCTAACATTAGAGTTGCTACCTTTTTCCTTATTAAAACAAGCAGAGAACGTTTCCTTGAAATCATCATGATCAACAAGAACACACATCAACAATTTTCACTTTTCTAACCGGGAATTAATGAATGGTTGATTTTAATGTTCATGATAGTCTATGAGACAGAGAAAACACCCTTAATTTGCCTTCAACCTCTTTTCTATATTGATCTCCTATTAATAATTCTGACTAGGAAGCTAGCTATGTAGTAAATTCTATCTTCCTCAAATAACCGGTGCATGTTTTCAAGCTTCAAGCTGTTCTTGTATTGAATGCAGATATCATCGTAAGTTGTGAATAACATCACGAAGTACCATTTCGTTTTCACCACCAATTTATGAGCAATCTCTTCTTCATCAAACCTTTAATAACTATATAGGAGTCTCCTAATTCTACAATCAATTTTGTATACTGAATTTCACATTTAAGGTTTGAGACTTTCTATAATCGTAGACCTCTACTTCTCGTTGGAGTGAACACCCAAATAGAACATGACCCTCCTTTTAACAAAACCACCTTGGATAACCCTTAGAAATTTTATCAAAGCATAGAGCTTTATGAACCTTTTAGGTTCTTAGGTGTTTTTGTCCATTACATTTTGTCTCAATCAACTTCTTCTGCTTTGAGCTCATTAATAAGGGTATCTTACTAGCTATTTTAACATGGATTATGTTATATCATGTATAAAATTGTTAAATTTATGCAATAATGCAATGTTCTGAATATTATATTATATATAATATCAAATATTTAAATTTCCTTTTGATATTGTGATATAATGCTCACTAAATCCATTTATTTGATCTAAGATTAATATGATTTTCCCAAAAGTCATATTTATGGCCTCTCACTAACATAGTATTTAATATGAATATTGTTTGTACTTGACAATGCATTGTTCATTATATCAACAAGGTGCAATGCAAGGTTCAATATTATAAACTAATTGTATTTACACATATCAATGTTTTTTATGAACAATAATTGTCATATATCTTCTAATTGGTTTGATGTACATAGGAGTGACAAATTAATTAATTGCATATAAATTTTTTGGGATAAAAGATTTGCAAATGTACAATAATTGTGAGTTTTCATAAGTAATATTTGTCTAAATGCACCTTTGAATGCAATCCTCCTCAAAGTAGAATATATGAGGGAAAAAAGGCAAGTTTTATATGTTGGATACAAAGGGCATGCATAGATGAATATATAAATGGGAAGTATTGATTCAGTTTAATTCACACCAACCTATGTAGTTTGAAACTCTAATTTGAAAGGGATTTAATTAGGCAATCTAGTTTCACTTAGAGGGATGTGTGTGTGTTCGACACTCATTTTCATGCATGCTCCATAAGATTCCACGAGAGTTTAATAATTCTGCGTAGGCTTTATTGGATATAAAAAGTATACAAAATGACAATTATTCCAATAAGCTTAAAGTTTGTTAACTAAAGAAACTAAAATCTATTAAATAAAGTTAAATGTTGTTGAAAGGAAAACCTACTCCAAAATGAATCTAATCTTAAACAATCAATGTTTTAAAAGAATAAAATATATTAATAGTAGGGAGAAAGAAATAGGGACTCTTTTTTTATCATTGGCTTCCAAGAAACTCTATAAATGCATCATAAAACTATGTAGATGATAGTAGATTGCACAACTTAAATACTAGGATGCCTCCAAAGGGAACACAAACAAGCACCATAACAATGTGTAAATCACAATTCAAACATGTTACTAAATATATTAATGATGTCATAACTTTGAAGCTCAAATCCTATTGCCAAGAAGAGAAAACTCAAACTACAATTATCAACATTAGAAAATGAATTATATAGATTAAACTCAAAGAGATAGAAAAAGTCTCATATACATAATTACAATAATTAAATATTGAAGTTTTCCTAGAGAATAGTATAGCTTTTGTTGACTTAATGATTATGAAATCCTTATTCCAAGATAATCTTCATTTCAATTAGGATCAATTCATTTCATCACAAGTTGTGTTACATTTGACACCTCTTATGTCAACACTTATTCCCATGATATAGTCTCCTACTTAATCTATTGGCATAATCATTTTTCTCATCAATTATTTTTGTTCTAGGGATGGTTTGGATTAATGAATTTGAAATAAACAACCAACACTAGGAAAATAATTTAACTCTAGATAGCAACCATAAAGAAAGTATTTGATTGTAAGTGATTAGGTAAAAGTTATACATTTAACACCAAGTCTTAAGGGTTTACACTCCATTTCCACAATGATTAAACCATTAATCTTTATATAGTTGTACTTTCACATTAATTTAATTTTTGGCTAATATTCTTTTGCTCCAAGAAATCATATGTGCATCAATGAGTTGATATGCTTCATACAACCATAAATGCATGTTGTAAAGTTTGGTCATGTGGCTAAGTCTTTATGGGTCAAATGGTGTCATCACATGATTTCTAGTTTACTTAGAAACTTCACTATCATTTTGGGGGTGAAATGTTAAATCTAGTTCTATTAACGTTTGGAATGAGGGGGAGCTTCCCAAGTGAATTCTAAGGTGTTTTGATAACAATTTAAAAGCCAACTCGTAGTCAATTTTTGCTCAATTTTACTTAAGGTTCACAAAAGTTAATCTAAGTATAATCATATTTCAATGTGTTACACATACTTAGATTACATTTTTGGATTGAATGTTAGGTTGTATAAAGTTTAAATAAGCTTTGGGTTTGTGTTTCCTAGAGGATCTAAAATTCTCGTCAAGCACTTTCTTTCTTACGAGGAGATGTTAGACATAAAGTCTTAATCAAGTTTATGTATGTCAAAGTCCATAGAATCCAAGTTAAACTACTTTCAAAGTTTATGATCAAGAATGCTTCATATTGAGGTTTCACACCATCAAGGTTATTAAATATAAAAAATTCTTATCAAGATATTTTTCTTTTGCAAATAATTCAAATGTGAAAATAAGCTAAATTTGAGTGTAAAATATTTTTCTATATGTGTATTCTTTATTAAATCTTAGCTTAGAAACATGAACTTGTGTTAGACATGTTACGATCTCATAGTGTGTTGACTTATTCGATATAAGAATTTTGCGATGACTAGGTTCCTATCAATGTAGCCATGTGTTCATATCTTATAGTTGCTCTAGGCTTAATGGGTAACATCCAAAGGCTTAGCTATTTGATTAATTTAAGAAATTTGAGGGTATGAAATATATTATCATGTGATTGAATCTTCATAGTTGAGAACATAAAAATAACCAACTATAAGAAAAGTAGGGTATAACATTGAATGTTGTTCAATGACTATGGAGCACCAACTACACGTTGTGGACATATATTATAGAACGATATTCTTCTTATCTAACTTTTTTTTTTGGCCCAGGGAGGGTGGAGTAGTTCTATCTATTTAGTTACACTTGAAGGGGGTGTTCGCGATATTTCTCGTTCTCTCCTCTTGCATATTATAACTTAATGTTTTTTGTTGAACTTGATGCCTAAATTATAGATGGTTTTATATTATGCATTGTAATCCTTCAATTACTTTGCCTATGAAAGATGATCATCACTCATGCATAAGTCTATTTAATGTAGAACATCAATTTTAATTTGCATGTTCACCTTAACTTCCTTTTAAACTAAATAGGAGATTTTATTATTCAATTGCTCTCTTTTTTTCTCGCATTCGCTACAAATTATTATTTTTTCCTTACAACCAGATATTATGTAAATTTAGACTACATTTCTTTAATAATGTTAGCTCCCAAGCATTTTGAATGGATTTGTACAAGAGTTTTGTTGGCACATTGAGCTATTAAAAAAAACACCACATTAAGGAATTTAACATTGTACATGTATTTTATTTAAATAATAAATATATTTCTAGTGTTCCTGGTTTCAATTGTGTCAAGTTTTTAAATCAATATTTCAGTTTAGAGTCTCTGATCCATCATCACCACAAAGAAGCACAATTAGAAATATATTTTTATCAAATCAAATAATTTATCAATCAAGACAATATCAACACTTGTTCAAATAAAAATGATAAAAACAACTAATACTCAAATTTCAAATTTAAAAACAATGTGTTGTTATTGGAATAAATATTTAACTAAGTTCTACCTACCCAAAAAAAATATTTAACAAATTTCTAGAGAAATTCTCCACTACTCTTAAACATCACATTCTAAGACTTAACTAGGCTAAATGTACTAAATATTCATAATTGACTTACCTTTTCCAACTTAACTTAAATGACACACCATGACAATGCAGTAATTTGTTTTCATTTTTTTATAGAATATGTAGAACAAGAAGAACAAATGTTGAAAATTTCAATTTTTAAAATTTGAGTCAACAATACATTTTGTCTAGAACTTAGCCGCATTATCCTCACAAACCTAATAAACAAAAAGAACATGTCCATTCATTCATTCCAACCCCTCCATTTTCAAAGGAAAATAGCATGTCTATTCATTCCCACACCTCCATTTTTTACTGTTACTTCCCTCCAATATACCGCCCGTCAGCACATGGGACATTGATTTTTCTTCATCAGCCACCTCACAATACACTCCTTGTGAAACATGTGCTCTTTGTGGCAACGCAACTGGCTCACCTCTTCTCCCTCTTCAAACTCACACAAACAGATGGAACACACAACATTTTCATTCACTTGATTCTCTGATACTTTTACCCGAGGCAAAGTTTCTCTTAACTCTCTTTCCCTGTGCCCCTCCACTCTTTCTTTCAAATCACTGGACCCATGTTCCGAAATCAAATCAATCACTTCCTCCAAGATTAGATTGGTCTCATTCATTCCCTCATCATCCATTCCTCTGCCAATTCCTCAAACTCCACCAACAACGAACAAAGAACACTCTCAAACAAGTTCACATGAAATGCAAACTTATCGATTCCATTTTGTGGGTCTGCTTCATATGCTCTTTTCACTTTAATCAATTCACTTTTCAATGCATGTGACACTTTATTTAAACCGGCTATTGTTTGATTTCCTGCTCCTTCCTCTCCCATTGTCTTTTAACAAGTAACTTCATCCATTTGAGTAGTAATGGATCAAGTCCATCTCATTCTCACCTTCCATTATATGTGGTTCAACCAAATAGGAGATTTGATAATTAGGTTTTGGAAAAGCAATCAACATCAATAATAAAATCTTAGAATAGATTGAAGTTATAGCATGCTTGAAAGTTGATATCATGCAACTGTAGTTTCTACAAGTAGACTTCGCTTAGTTTTTATTTGTATTTGTAGACTTCACTTCCACCACAATACAAAGTCGGAGATAATCATGGGATTCAATTGGCTTTTATAAGAAGAAAATCGAGCAAATTATATTTGAGTTTCTATGAGTTTAATTAAACAATGCATGTTCATGCAAATTCACTAGAACTGTCACACAAGTAAATTTATTACTAAATCATTATTATTTGTTATAGGCAATTTAGTATTTTATTTAATATACATAAATGTGATCTTATAATATGTGCTACATATATATTATTTTATATTTATAAGTTTCTGTTTTTCATGTTTCTATTTTGTATTTTGATGATTTCATATTCATATTAATTTAGAAACTTATTAAAATAGAATATAATGAATTTTAAAAACTTGCTTTTGTATAATTATATTAATTAAAAATTGTTAAAGTATATAGTGAATTTAGAAACTTGCTTCTTTTATTTTAAACTTTTGTATAGATTACTAATTTATAATTATAAAATATTCACAATAGAAAATTTTTTATATATTACTAATTAATATTTATTATTTTCTAAAATATAAACTTAAAATATTCTATTAAATTATTTTAAAACAAAAAAATAGACAATCAACTTTTTGCTTAAAACGTAAAATGAAGGGTACAAGAGAAAAAATTAGCTGTCATTAAAAAAATCATATGATAGGCAAGGGCGGCCGTCAAATTCCAAGTTTGCATGCGAGGTTTGGATAAGTTCTTTAGTTTCACTTTCAATACAACCACTTTAACTCAAGTTTTATTTGGAGAAATAATGCATGCTGGGTTTTAGTTTGTTTTGGCCACTCGTTGTAAGAGAGAACAGCTCATATTTAGAGGCTTTTAAAAAGACATGCATTTGTAACTCTTCTATTTTGAACGCTGCAATAAAGTCTTTTTCCTGCTAAAATAACAAAGTATTCTGATCCGGTCTGAAATGGAGTTTTCATATCCGATTTTTCTAAATTGTTTATATTTGATTGCTTGATCGCAATAAATCTGTGTTTCTAATTTTTTAAATCTTCTTGCTGCTGCTATAAGGTTTCCACATGTCAAAATTAAGATATATTGAAAAAAAAGGGTTGGTTGAATATTAAGTTGGAAGTTAGGAAAAATAAATTAGAGTTATCATATAATACTAAAACAAGCAAATTGAATTAAAGAAACTTATTATGTTAAATTTTTAATAATAGTAATTTTTTTGCTAATTTCTATATTTTCCATTGATCTATTCTACAAATTTATCTTTTTTTTCTTTACAAACTTATCAGACTATTTTATCTATATAATTCAAGCAAATACAATGTATTGCTTTTTTTAACATATTAGTCTTTTATGCCAATATTACATCCTATTAGAGTACCTTTTAACTATATTCAAGCATTGATATATTATAAACATAACAACATCATAGTTTCTTTGTATTTTTATACCAACCTTCAAGTGGTTGAGTTGAGTGCACCTTATTGCATTAATAGATTATTATTCCAAAAATAGGTAATTTATTAGCTTTTTCCTTGGTTTGGTTTTGTAGTTTTCATATGAATATTTTGTAGAATGGTTATCCAAGTCATTGGAATTATTTTGGAGAGGAAAAGGTACAGGTATTTCAAAAAAGGAAAGATAGAAGTATTCAGATCCCTAAATGAGAAGCTAACCACTACATCACTTAAATAGTACAAAGAGATCCCATGCATTCTACATTTTTATTTATAATTTTATTTAAAAACATTATAGATCAATTTTGACACAAATTTACCATAATTGCACAACTACAATCCATTCATTTCAACCTCTAGATGAACAAAACTAATAGATCTCAACATGTTTGTGAACTCTAAAGGATCTTAACATGGTTCCTAGGAAAAAAAGACTAAGTTCTCTACAAATGGAGTTTGTGTTCAATAAACAAGTATCTATTAGGAGCAACCTTTGATCGTAAGAAATGGTTTTATTTATAAATCTTGTTTCATTGTCCTTACCAAGTGCACCTGTAGAAAATAGAAAAGTAGGGATATTTTCACGTCATTAGACATGAGGTTCTTGACTTGTGAAATTTATCCATGTGTTTTGGTGCATTAGCCATTGCTTGTCTTCTTCATGAACTAAATAAACATTCCAAACTTTCAAAACTAAAGCAAGCAATACACATTTTAGAATAAACATAAGAACCATTGTTTTTCGAAAAGGTATAGAAAATAAAAAACCACCCACCAAGAAGTAAACATTTGAGAACAAACATGTAAAAAATCCAAAACAAAAGTTATAGAAAAATATATACCGTAAACTAAAAAAAAATTGGGGCCTTCAAATTTAAAGTAAATAAAATAGGTCATGCAGATTTTAAAACACACATAGAAATCACTATTCTTCAAAAAGATATAAAAATTAAAAGGCCCATTTAGGAGGCAACACACACACACACACACACACACACACACACACACACACAGGTAAATGCACTAAGATGGTGAACAAAAATGGGGTATAAGTGGACACTTTTTTTTGAAATTAGGTAAACCTAAACTTGGAGGAGACATTTGAGGGTCATCCACTCAAAATGGCAAAGTGTGTTAAAAGAAAATCATACTATTAATGTAGTTTCCAAAGTACTAAAGTTTTTTTTTTAAACTGATAAAATTAAGTGGGTCAAACTTCGTACACATGAAAATAGTATAGTATTTTGCAAAGGGAAGATAGCTAAGAGAGATATCTAGAAGTTGTGTAGTTTTTTGTAAATTTTTAATGAATATTTTATTTTTAATGAGTATTTTAAAGTGTCCGCATCCTTAAATTGTGGTACCTATTTGTGTGTTGGATATAACTTGAATATAAATAATTGCTAATGATTTTTTTTAAAAGTGTATAAAATCAAATTTAAAACAATACTATGTAATTTTAAAAAAAAATTGGCTAAGTATATCAAAAGTTATTTAAAAAAGCTAGACATATGTGTGTGAGAATGTTTAAAACAATGGTAAAAATAATTAAAGTTTACTATGCTAATGTTGTCCAAAAATAGAAAAAATTATATGGTTAGAAATGTAAGGAACTTGCAACCAAGAAGTTACCATTTCCACATAACCCATAATAGATTTAAAATAAGAACTTAAAATCCACATGCAAGAGAATAGTCAACATACCCACACCAATGTTACACAATATATACCGTGGGAGATCTCATTGAGGGAAAAAAACCAACCCCTCCAAAAGCAATCACCACAATATTATGCAATGTGTGCAAAACACATAAGAAGATGTGTGAGATTACAATGCTGATTTTAGAGATACCCACTTCACTATTTGCAAACCTGATGAAGGCAAAGATGAGAATTCATTTTATAAGATGAAGAAACATCCAAATGAATGAAAATGGAGAGAAAATGAGCTCCCGAGCCTTTGGCTCATTTCCCTAGACTCTTACCAAGCCATAACCTGATTAGATTTAAATTTTCAAATACTGTGATTGGGTTTTAACTTTATGCATGTTGTGTTTTAGTTTTTTTTACCACTCATTATGGCAGAGAATAGTTTTACATAAGTTAACTTGTATATAATTTTTAAAAAAAGACATGCATGTATAAGTCATCTATTTTGAACATTGTGATAAAATCTTTTTTTTTTTTAAAATAAATAAATGAAAGAAAACAAAAACCCTTTAAAAATCAAAATATTTTCAATGAAGCCCGAACAAAAGATACAATAGACCAAAGGTGAAATAGATCACCAACCAAAATAAGGTGACAAGGGTGGCCTCACAGAAAACACAGTACACTTCTGCCACCAAAACAAGTTTTGAAACAGGTGCCTGAAACCCCATGGTTACAAAAGAAATAGACATTAAGTCCTAAACCATGACAAACTGCAAAGAAACAATGGGCCAAAAAGGCCAAGAGAGCCAAACAAAAAGGGACAACCTCAAAAGAATAGGCGAGCAACAGGTTTTGAAAGGACCCAAAACCTAATACAAAATCAAGCCTCAAGATTTACATTTCGATCTTGTCTTTTGAGAATGTAAAGACATATCAAATGAAGGATTGGAGGGCTTGACTTTTTTTCCTTTTATTGTTGTCCATCCATCCTCCACCTTCCTAGTAGCCTTCTACCACTCAAGGTCATCAACACCACAAAGAACCCCCAACACCCTCGTGACAGGAGAAGAAACAACAACGTCACATGATTTCTAGACCACAAAAAAAGAAGGGACATCAACACCATCCTAAGACAGAGCCGCAAGAGGGGCAACAAATCAATCAATAGTTACAGCAGCTGAAGAAGGGACTATTGCAACATTCTTGGTCACCATCATAGGGACGTCATTTGAAACATCAAAGATAGCAACAAAATCCTTCACCAAAGAAATATCTTCCTGAGAAGAGCCTTCCAAACCATCCTCAATAGTGGAAACTTTCTGAACCATGTAGTGATCATTCAAAACCCCCAACCACTAAGAAGGCAATTTCCTTGATCTAAGCTTTTCAGAGGAACATCACACAATGAGATGGCTAGTCTTATGGAATTTTTTGCATCTGAAGGGAATACCCTCATAATCAAGAAGTTGAATCCAAGAGCCTTTTGGAGAGGCTAACTTAATCATTTCAGGGAGCCCCTTGGAGACGTTAATTTTCACAAGAATGTGAGTATACATCATCCAATACACATTGGAAGACATGGAATCAACTAGCAAGAAGTCCTCAAGGGCCTCCCCCATAGCCTCCAAGACTGAATCTAGCCATAAGTGAAGGGAAATATTCAACAACCTTACCCAAAGAGGAATCTTATTAAATGATTCAATTGACGGGTCAAAATCCTTATACCAAGATTTAGCCATCAAGGGGAACCTCTCCTCCTAGGAGAAACCATGACATAGGATGGCATTTCTATCTTCAGTAATAAAAAATTTCACAATAAACAAACCCCTTGCCACAGGGTAAATCTGAAGTAAATGTGAAATGATAGGAAAAAAGAAAACAAAGTTTTCATAGCTGATTTTTTGAAATGTTTGTGCTTGATTGAAGTACTCTTTTCTTTTCTAACTTAAAAAATAAATCTTTTTGTTGTTGTTACTTTTAAGTTTCTAGAGCTCAATTCATTGAATTAGGAAATATAAAAATAATTTGAATAATCAAAGATTAGGGTGTTTGTTGAATATTAAATTGTTAGTAGGGAAAGGAATTAGATTTATCATAGAATAGTAAAATAAAAAAATTATGTTAAGTCAACTTATCATGTTGAGTAAGGCTTGTCCCTTTGGTGAAATGGTGGGGCTTTTTGCCTGTAGGGCCTACAACCAAGGTTCAAGTCCCCACAGGGCCATTCTCTACTGTGGATCTTAATTGAGAATGTTTTTCCATTGACCCTTGGTGAAATAGTGGAGCTTCTTGCCTGTAGTGCTTACAACCAAGGGTTAATAATTTTTTAAAGCGGTCAGGGAAGGTGAACTGGGCATCTGAAAAATCATAATCATGAATAAAGCTCTTCTAGCTAAACAAGGATGGCGTGTTTTTCATGAAAACAAAGAGTGGAGTACCATATGGAAACACAAGTACCTTCTTAATTCTGTTTATCTTCCTGATTTCTTCTCTTCTTCTGATGTTTCTCATCCTTCCTCCATTTGGGGAGTTGTGTAGGGAACAAAGAAAATTCTTGGAGAAGGGTGCTCTTGGAAAATTGGTAATGGGATTAGGGTGAGATTTTGGGAAGATGTATGGCTTAAGGATCACCCCCTGATTGAAGATGTTCAAGATATGACACAAGTTGACTTATGCAAGTAGAGATATGGCACTCTTGTTAGTCATTACTGGTAGAACGACTCTTGTGTGAACTTGAAGGACATTGATCAATGCTTCAATCACATCTAATTATCTCTCAATGTTGTTTCTCTCCATCCTTCTTTTGAGGATGAGATTATTTGGTATGCTGATCCTAGTGGGAAATTCAAAGTTTCTTCATTCTTTGTTTCTAAGGAGAAGGCAAATCTTCCCTTTTGGTCTCAGGCTTGGACTAAGGGTCTCATTCCTAAAATTAACATCTTCTTTTGGGTCCTGCTTCAAAATAAAATTTTGAGCCTTGATAACTTTCAAAAAAGAGGTATAAATTTGGTGAATAGGTGTATTTTATGCAAGAATGGATTTGAAGATAGAGACCACCTATTTCTGAACTGCTCTTATACCCAGCAAGTCTGGACTGAAATCCTTATGTATTGGAATTTGACTTGGGTTCATCAAAACAATGTGGAATCTTCTTTTAAAAGCTGGCAATGCCCTTCTAAGAATTTTGATGTTCAATTCCTATGGAAAATTACTCTTCCTCATCTCTGGTCGGGTATTTGGAAAGAAAGAAATAGTAGAATTTTTAGAAACAGAGAGGTTCCTGGATGGGTGCTTGGTCAGAATATTATTAGAGCTTTTAAGGAGAATTTCAAATCTCTGAAGAACCCTGATAAAACCTTTCCTGTTGATAATCCAATGCATTCCAAAAATCCTAAACTTCAAACTGATAACCCAAGATCGACCATCACTTGGAGTTCCCCCCCTTATGGTTGGATTAAAGGAAACTTTGATGGTGCTGCTAAGGGAAACCCAAGAAGTGCGGGTTGTGGAGGTGTGTTGGGAGATCATAGGGGAAATGTTAAAGATGTTATAGCAATACCCATAGGCAGGACTAATAGTCACATTGTTGAAGCAACGACTGCCCTTTATACTATGAAAATTGTCGTGGATTTGGGATGTCCGAATTTATGGTTGGAAAGTGACTCTCTAAATATTGTGAATATCCTAAATAATAAAAGTTCTATCTCATGGTCGATAGAGGCCACAATCAAGGAGATCAAATACCTTATTCAAAAATTTGAAAAAGTTGTCATATCCCATACCTTTCGGGAGGCCAACAATGTTGCTGATTGGATTGCCAACTATGCTGTCCTAACGGGGCAAAAGGTGAGGTGGATCGATGAATTAACTAACCAAGTTGATCTCAAAGCAATTATTAATTATGAAGCCATCCATGCGCAAGTGGGAAAGATTTGTAAAGATTAGAAAGTTAATGATTTCGTGGAGTGAGCATATTATTGCCAAATTTTCTTCCCCAAGGAAGTACACTCAAATGAATGCGATTTGGTTTTTGCACGTATCTTCGAAAAAGGGAGTCTCTTTTGATGGGACGAAAAATAGTTTTCATTTTAACCCTTTCACTCTCTACGTCTGGTTACTCTAGTTTGAGTGCGTTCTCAATTCTCTGCAGATGGGAGGCGAACCATGCAAGCAGGAACCAAAAAATTATGATGCTTGGAAGGCTCGTGAGGATGTATGGAAAATTTTGCAGAAAGGAAATGTGACTTCTTATCTGGAGTGAATCAATGGTTTTAAGCCACACATCACTACGGCTTTCTTTAAGAACTGGTCCAATGACAAAGTCACTCTCCATGGTGTTACTGTGAAACTTATGGAGGATTTTATTGCAGAGATCACAGGGCTCTCCACGATGGGCATAAAATTCACCAAGCAAACTAGTATTTCAAATGCAACTTACAAAAAGTTTTTGAAAATGAAAGACGAGGAGAAGCAACTGGAAAAGAGTGGTGATTTCTTCGATGTGCATCAGATAAAGGAGATTTGGAGGGATGTTCTTTGCTGTATCCATGAGTATTTCATACTTGATGGAAGAGGTAAAAGGGTTCATAAATGCCACTTTGTTTTTTTAAATCACTTTAGACACAAAGATAGAATATCTTTCCCCTTCTTTTTGCGGTTTTCTTTACTTCATAGTTTTGAAGCTTATAAGAAGAAGGAGTCCAAACCCATTTTACATGAAAGGCTGATTCTTCTTATTGAGAGGTATTGTAAAAATAAACACATTGCCTCTACTCCCTCTAAGGACAAGAAGAAGGACTCCATTAAGAGTAAGAAGGGTGACTCTGTTAAAGGTAAAGATAAAGCCCTAAATTTGAAACCCTCAGCTTCTCAAAAACATAAGGATGATGAGTCTGAGACCGAGAAATTGGAAAGCCATGAGAATATTAACCCTAAGGTTGAGGAAGATACAGACGTCGGGGATTTAAGCTCTAATTTGGACAGGTACCCGGAGACTAAAGGTAATAATGAAAAAGGGAAAGAGGAAGCCAATAGTGAAGGTAATTTTGAACAGAGTAAATCTGTTAATGAGGGTAACCATGCTATATCTAGTGGGGGTGATAAAGAGGAAGACAACACTGTTGGGAATCCTGTTGAAAAGAGTAAGGAGGACCATACGACTAAGACTGCTTCTCCTATAAAGGGGATAGAGGAAGAAAAAAGAAAGGACTCTACTCACATAGAGGACTCTGTTGGGGTTCGAAAGGAGGATCAAATGGAAATGGAGGAAAATAATGACAATGTTCGTTCCCCCCCACACAGGACTGTTGAAGATGATAGGGGCTCAATGCAGAGGGATACCATGCTCACCTTCTTGCATTCTGCAAAGGATAAATCTGACACCATGCTCAAAGTAGATTCTTGGATCTACAATGAAATGATGGGTTTGAAGAAAAAGATGGAAATTCTTGAACATAACCTGAATACTATCAATGTCAAACTTAGCCAATTGGAAGGGCAGATGGGAGACATCCCTAATAAACTTAACAACTATGAGCAGAACCTTAGAATGCTAATCAAGGAGAGTGGCACTAAGATGGAACAGGTCACCTCGAGTATATGTGCGGCCGTTGCAAGCTTGGGCAAAAGGGCTAATGAAGATATCACTTCGGCTGAGGCTCCAAGCAAAAGAACAAGGCAGAGCTCGAGGAAGAGTGCAATGAAAGTTGCTACTGCTTTGGCTGCTGACACCATTCAAGAGACTGTAGAAATTGGTAAGGAAGTTGCTAAAATGATCTTGGAGCTGCAATAGTGGCTCTGGGTCGGGTTCCCTGGTTTAGTTTCTGTCTGGTCTGGTTGCTGGTTGGGGTCTCTGGTCTTGGTTTTTGGTTTTCTTCATTTTGACTGTATGTGGTTCCAGGTCCCTATAAAACCTGGGTTAGTTTGTTCTTGGACTTTTCTAGTGGTTTCAGGTCCCTGTAAAACTTGATTTTGATACTGTTCTACAGTTTGTTGCAGGTTTTACCTGGTTGGGCTATAATGCTTTATCTTTCTGCTTTTTGTTAAAGGGTTTCGGGGTCCCTTCAAAACCTGCTTTTACCATAATCTAAAACTTATAATGTTGAGTTCTTAATAAAAGTAAGAAAACATTACTTTTTCTTTTAAATCTTTTGTTAGTCTATTGTACTTGAATTTATCTTCTTTCCTCTACAATTCAAACAAGCACAAAGTAAAAATAATAATATTCATCACAGTTTCTCCATATATTATGAGCCTAACAATTAGTAATTTATTAACTTTTTCCTTAGTTTGATTTTATAGCTTTGTTATGACAAGTTTTCTAGAATGGGTATTTATCCTTGTCAATGAAGTAAGCAATTTTTATTTAGTTGGGAAAAGGTACAAGTATTTCAAAAAATGAACCTCACAAGAAGTTACTTCTATAAATGAGAAGCTAACTATTACAAAGAGGCCTAATGCATTCTAATTTTTTATCTCTAATTAAAAAATAATATAAATCAATTTTGAGTCAAATTTACCATACACAACTTCTATCCATTCCTTTCAATCTCTAGATGAAAAAAAACTAATGGATCTCAACATCTAATCATAAACAAGGCTATATTAGAGTTCATCTTCAATCATCAAGGCTATATTAGGAGCAACCTCTAATTATAAGAAATTGTTTATTTTATAAATCTTGTTTCATTGTCCTTGCCAATTTATCGAGAGGAAATAGAAAAGTAGGAACATTTTTCATGCCATTGGATGAGATTCTTAAGTTGTGGAATGTATCTACTTGTTTTGGAGTAGTAGCCATTGCATGTTTTGCTCATGAGCTAAATAAATATTTTGAAGCAATGCACATTTTACAATAGACATAAAAAAAACCATTGATCTTTGAAAAGGTACATAGAAAACCAAAAGCCCACCTAGCAGATAATAAACATTTGAGAATAAACAAAAAAAAACATTCTTTTAAAAGTTATAGAACAATAAAAATTGAAAACTAAAAAAATATTCGAAACCTTCAAATCCATAGTAACTAAAATATGCAATACACATTTTAAAAAAAAATTAGTTCAGTTATTTTTCAGAGTTTCCTTGGTCTTGGTTTTTGTATTTATTTGGAACCATTGGCTTTGATTCCCCTTTAGTCTGAATTGGCCTAAGTACATACCCTATAAAGTTGTCCTAAGGCCAGCTCGTTCCTTACCTTTTGGTTGATCAAAGCCTTCTCGTTTGTTTAGCTCTAAACCCTTGAACCTTTTGAACCTTCCAAACCACTTTGAACCTAGTTCAAATCCATTTGGAACAGTCTGACACTAAAATAGTATTCCTTCCAAAGAAAGAGGTGGGACCTGGTACAAGCATGAAGCATTGGTAAATGAAGTTCGGCATCATGAACATCAAGGTGGTCCCTAACATGTCACTTGATCACACAAAGTGGGAATAAGGTAAAATAGTGATGAATAAGGGAATTGTGATGGAGTGCAACTTGTGTAAAATCTTTAAATGATAAGTGCCCAAAAATAAGTACGCATTATCATGCTCAGAAACTCAAGGAGGGTAAGCATGTGTGAAAGTAATGATGATGAGGTAAGGGCCAAGAAGTGAAAATATCTCTATTTATGACAATTACTTCAAGTGGTCTTGTCATATAGGATTTCTAGGCAAACAAATCTTTTTGAAATCTAACCCTTGGTATTAACTCGTGAGTTTTGGCATTTTTATAAGATATTTTCTTTCAAAATAGTACGTTCATTCTAATTTTAAGTATTAATTATAGAGAGCATAGGATAGAGGGTTTAAGAGGTTCAGAAAAGCTTCTTGCTACGGGTTCAAGGTAATTCTCTAATAATTCCCCTATTCCATTTTTTAGTTCTCAGCAATTTCTCTTTGGGTTTAGTCTGGAGTTGTGATTTTTCTTTGAGAATTAGAGAACATGAAGTCATCCCTACATTTTTTTGGGAATGGTGTTAGTATGGATTGCAAAGGTCCCTTGTTGACTGATACACATTTGAAGGAGGGTTATGGTAGATGCTATTTGTGATAAAGTACAATTAAATAATAAGTGTGAATTAATGGGTGAGATTATGGATAGTTATTTATTACAAGATGCAATATTTCCTCAAGCCGATGTAAGCCCTAAGCTAGTTCAAGAGTGTGTCAACCATTATGACATAAGGTCTCATTGCATAAGAAAAAACTGTTAGAATCTGAAAAGATTAATAACCCAGAAAACTAGTGCAAAGAGTAAATATCTAAACTATGAATGCAAATGATACAAAATCAAAATAGCATCATAGAGTTAGTCTCCAAGAGAGTAATGCAAATGCTGGAAGCAAAATAGCATTAAGAGGATGCAAAAACAAGAGATATACAAATACAAACCAGGTAGCATGCTTATATAGGCTAGGAAGAGGGAGGAGGTGGCAACACCAACCAATGAGGAGCAACCATCTATCGGACTAAAGATAGCAAAGTATCTTCCCAAGATAGCTAATGGATGCTCACATATAGGAAGGTGACACCTCACAACCATTCACCTAATAAGACATGCTTTATTAACCTAAGCGAGATTATTAAAAGTGTAGGAAAAACCTAGCAAAATAGAAAAAATAAAAAACTACACTAACACCCCCCCATAAGCGAAGCTTAGGTGGATGTAGAAATGGGTCCCGGCAACGAGGCCATGTTAGGTACCCAAGTACAATGCAAGAAGATGCAACCTCTGAAAGTGGTAAAAGAGAGAAAACCACAAGGGAAAAACCCTCCCCCAAAAAGAGGTAAGAACCTAGTGAAGAACTGAAGAAGTCTCCCGCTAGGGAAATTGTCCCCTAAAACAAGAACAAAAAAGAGCATGAAGCATCTCTGAAGCATGGAGCTGCAGACTCTGTCAAAATGCTGATTTGTAGAACCTCCATGGAAATAGAAGGCACGAACCATCAACCAAAGAAGCATAGAACAACAAGTGAACCCCCCCATAATGTTGAACAGGGAGAGGGGTGACAGGAACACTGAAATGCAATGCCAAAAACATCTGCAAGAAGAAGAATCATGAACACCAATAGTGCAATAGAAGTACAAGCACAGGATAAAGGGCGATGTCACCGACACACTGCATGGGCTAATGTCGTGGAAGAAAAATTCACTTGACAAAGGTCGATGAGCACAAAATGGCAAAACATCATGACCCCCCATGGCACTTTATAACTGAGTGGGAGTACAGACAAACACAAGGTGTACAAGATCCCAGATATGCAAAAGTAGGCACTTTATCTCAGTGCGTTTACAGAAAAAGGAATGCAACAGAATGGAAGCATACAATGCTCAGAAGTCAGAAAGAAGAGTGAGCCAAAAGAACAGAAGAAGAGATTCCAGGACCTATAGAATCCAAGTAATCCGCCAGAGTGCGAAAGTGCAAAACTCGGAGGAGAAAGAACCTGGAGTAGAATCTGGATAAAAGATCTTTGTAACTGAATAACTCATAGAACCAACTTTCCAATGATATCTGACGAGCCCAGAAAAGAGTCCGAATGAGCGAGATATGGCTCCCGGAAGGCAAAATAGAACATCTAGCTTTGACTGCCAAAATAGGAAACCAGACTGTAGCAAAAATAAAAAACACCTATACCATTATCTCTATCTCAGAACTAGCTTTTTGATGCATTTTTCGAATCGAAAAAATACGTCTGTATGCTCAAGTTACGGAAGAAAAATTGAGAGGGCCTCCTCATGAAGAGCATATGCTAAAAGTGAAACTTGGGCACAATAATCAAAGAAACATATAGTACCATTGCGATCTACTCAAAAAATCATGCACTTTCAAAAAAAGAATCACCTCGATACGAGGTCGTATGAGAAAGTTATGATCCTCCGAAGTTTCGAAAACGAGAACTATGCACAGTCACGGTTGAGAATCTGCAATTTTTGAAGAATTCATGCATGAAAATCAAAAAATAACTCCACTAGTGGATAGAGAACAAAAAAATAGCCAAGTTCATAACAAGAATCATCAAAATCGGAGTCCGTATGAGCAAGAACGAGACATTGGAAAACTGCATTCAAATCTGTGGCTGCCAACGGAGAGGGGTATGGCTGTAGCTTTGCATGCTCAATTCTAAAAAATATACAGCTTGCATGCAAAATCTAAAAGATACCCAGATGGTTTTTTAGGGCTACGAACAAAACCCAGAAAGCATTTTTCTTTCTGATGAACAGAAAATGTTACTGTAGTGTAAATCAGAAACATTTAACAGTAAAAAACGGCTCCAAAAATCAAAAAACGGCCCCAGCAACCAAAATATGACATGCAAATGTTGGATCAGCTTCTTAAGTCCATCAATGGCATGTTGGAACCTGCAAAACTGATTGAAAACTCCAAATATGCAAATTGGTTGTCAGATTTGAGATTGAAACCCCAGAGAAAAACTATTTTTGTCAAAACTTTTCTGATTCTCGGGATCATCCAAAGATGCAAGAGAAGAGCATACTTCATTTTTCAAAAAATTACAATAAAGTTTATTTGCCCCCCCCGAATCTCTCAAATAAGGAAACTAAAATCTACTCTTGCACATAGAAAAACTCTGATACCATGTTAGAATCTGAAAAGATTAATAACCCAGAAAACTAGTGCAAAGAGTAAATATCTAAACTATGAATGAAAATGATACAAAATCAAAATAGCATCATAGAGTTAGTCTCCAAGAGAGTAATGCAAATGCTGGAAGCAAAATAGCATTAAGAGGATGCAAAAACAAGAGATATACAAATACAAACCAGGTAGCATGCTTATATAGGCTAGGAAGAGGGAGGAGGTGGCAACACCAACCAATGAGGAGCAACCATCTATCAGACTAAAGATAGCAAAGTATCTTCCCAAGATAGCTAATGGATGCTCACACGTAGGAAGGTGACACCTCACAACCATTCACCTAATAAGACATGCTTTATTAACCTAAGCGAGATTATTAAAAGTGTAGGAAAAACCTAGCAAAATAGGAAAAATAAAAAACTACACTAACAAAAACATATGGAAGCATTTTTCTCTCAATAAACTTAGATACAATTACATTTGTGTTCAAAATACCAAATGAAATTTTAATAGACTTCACCCCTATCCAATCCAAAGCTAAGTTTAGTGAAAAACTTGACAAGAACCTCTTTGTTATAGGTTGCCATTGGACCAAAAAAATCTATAAAGGTGGTTCATGACTCCCAAAAGGTCCAAATAAAGATCACATAGATTCGCAGGTTCATGATTTGGTGGTTTTGTTACATAGATTCAAGGGTTTACTAGAGGCATTTATGTTTGAGGATTGGATGTATCATTTCATTGACATCATACTAGATGGAAAACAATATCTAAAATGGGTTGAAATATAGTAGGTTCAATGATAGAGAAATTGAAATTAACTCAAATTATTAAAAATATTTTCTTTATATCTTCCTATCTCATGTATTGTTTATCATGTACCCAAGATCTCACTCCTCTACCTCATGAACCCTAGGATAATGATATCTTATGGTGTTATTTAACATACTAAAGTATGGCTTCAACATAAGAGGAAAGGTGGGCACATCTTAAACTCCAATGCTAGCACTATCTTTTCCACCCATCCTATAGGTGATAAAAAAGAGTTTGACAACATTCATCATTGAACTAGTCTAAAATCAACCTATTGTACAAAGGCCAAGGTAAAAAACCAAGTTCAAGAAACATGACAACATGGCATCTCAATAAGCCTTGATGTTGAGAAAGAACAAGATGAAGGTTCAACAAACAATGAGTAGCAAGTTTAGGCAATCTTGGATAGTGTTTCACAGGTTTTGGAATTGTTGAACATGCCTATGAAAGATCTAATAGGAACCAAGCCTTCCTCATCGGTACCAAATTGTCTTATGAACTTAGTGAGCAAGAAGAGAGTCTTCGTACCAGTCTTTGTAGTTGTAAGACATATGGAAAGAAAATATATGGCTAAAGCCCTAAAGCCTAAAATAATGAATAATTCTTCTCACCTAGCTACATATGCTAAAATAGGGGAAGTTATGGTAGAGATTTCTTTGTATAAACCAAAATATACTTGTTTAGGTTTGAGCATCGAGGACTTTGAAATTACAAAATTGGGTCTATGTATATTGAGCATAGATACTAAGGAGCATTATTTAAGCAAGTCCACTCAGCATATGCTAGTTCAATCTCAAAAGGACGCAAAGGAGAAAAAGGAGTTGAAGAAGGTGATTAGTGTGATGGGAAAATATATTGACTCATTAGATGTCATGGGTGTTTTACATCTAGTTCAAGCATCTCAGAGTTTTGATCTTACATCACCTCATAGAAAAGGCTATTGAACTAGAGTCAATGTGATAAAGTCATAGTGGTAGCCATGGATGAATGGGTAGACAATGTAATCAAGAAAGGAAAAGAGTCCCTTCAACAATGTGCTACATTTTTTAATGATGTTGATGCTTTGGAAGGAAAGTTCAAACACTAAAGCTCACCTGGGAAACATAGGAAGGTACTTCGGTGGCCGCAGTCATGCAAATCTCAGATGTGGAATACTATGATGCAATGAAGTTATTGACTAAGAATGATCTCAAAGTATTGGACCCTAGAATGCTATATGTAATCTAAAGGAACATGAGTTAGAGATTCAATATACACGTACACCATTACTAATATACAAAGCATTGAAATAGAGATTAAGAGCATGTACATTGGTTTTGCCAAAGACATGGAGATCATAACTCCCAATAGTGTGGCACAGTTTGATGAGAGGAACTTCAACATCGAACCTTTGGTGAAGTCTTTTGAAGGGTTATTTGAAGGCAATTAAAGAATTAAATAATCAAATAGCCACAAGATTCATGAAGGTAGCATAGATTGAATCTGTGCCAATCCTTTGCATGGAACACCTACCAAAATACATGGGGCAACTCAACATAATAAAGTGGGATAAGGACATGTGGAAAATGTGACTCTTGAGTTTAAGGAATACAAGTTCCAATGCACTTGAAGAATTTATAGGTGCATATTACAGATGGAAACTAACATCTGATACAACAATGGTGAGGAGAAAACTAGAAATGAAGGCCACAATTCACTCATATAAGAGGTTTCTCTATGTTTATGTTTTATTGTTTTGAACTTAGAGGACATGTGTCATGTTTAGATTTTTATGTTATTATAACTAATTTTGTTAATTGTTGAGGGGGTTGAGTGGAGATCCCCTCTAATAGGGAAAACTATTTAAGGTATATTGATAATAAAAAAATTAGGGATTAGAAGATAGAAGAAGAAAAAATATGATGGTTTTTACTCTTTGTTAGTGTATGTCAAATGTTATCTTTTTTTTTAGTAGTACCATAACTGAATTAAAATAAGATATATGAAAGATCATTTTGTTATTGAACTTGAAATTAATGCAATATGAATGGGTTTGTGGGATCAATCTGGATCTATGTTATTTAAGATTGAATTGAAGAATGTTTCTTTGTGAATGTTTTCTTTGAAATTCCTAATCCATTTAGATCTTTGTTGGTTAATAGATTAGTTGATTTTGATATTGCTATTATCTTCTAATGAAATTCTAAATTTATAAGAACTTGAAGGACTTGGTATCTTCTTGCTTGTTTTTTTCCACAATCATTTATCATTGGCCTCTCATCCAAGAATGAGTTATGTTGCCTTTTGCATTTTCTAGTTAAAAAAAGCATGTGTTTTTTAGTTTAGGGATTCATTGAACATCCAATTAGGGAATTGTACCTCATACAATTTTTTGAGATTATGTGTGTTGTACACATTTCATAGTATTGTTATATAGTATTATTTTATTATACTATGTAATGTTGTACCCAGGACTAACACCTAGATGGAGGTGCAACATAGATAGATTCCCATGGAATATTCTTGATAAGGTATGATGTAACATTGTGATAATATTAGATGTAGTTATTTAATATTGAGGAAAATATTAAATGTGGGTCAATGGGGGTTAGGTAGCACATGGTCAATGCAATACCACTTGGTGGTTTTGTGCAAGCTTTCTACCATATAAGCAAGCACAAGGGTAGTTTTTGTATGCGAAGGGAAAAAAGGAAAAATGGTAGTTGAGGAAGACAAGGCTTGACAAGTGGTGGAAGTCAAATCGGAAACCTTTTTGGCATAGCCATCAACTTCTTCTCATAGCAATGTGATTCATCATGATTAGGCTTATTACAATAAGCATACTTCGGTCTTTCTAGCTTTGGTTTATCCCCTTTAGGAGGAGGTGGCCTTGATGAACTGTGAGGGCTAGAAACAATCTAAGACTCTATAGAATGTGATTTCTATGTCTTCTCCTTCATTCCAGAAGATGGATGAGATACCAGTGCATAAGTTTGTGAGCCTATGAGAGAATCCAACTAAGAGAGCTTAGCTTTCTCTTGATTCAAACAATCACAAAATTTCTCAAATGATGGAATGGTAAATCTATTACCCAAAGCATCTTTTGTGGAATAGAAGGTAGAAGCAAAAATCTGAAAGTTTCCATGAAGCTTAGAAAGAATTAGGTAAATCTACTTAGTTCTAGTCTTGGTTTTCCCACAACCCTTCAATAAAGTTCTATGTTGTTTTAACTTCATAAAGAAGTCTTCAATGGAAGGAAAAGAATCTAGTACACGAGAGGTAAGCTCTACCTCAATCTAAAGTGCCCTGAACTCATTCACTGTACCAAACAAGCCATCAAGCTTGGTCCACATATCTGGAGGGGTATTGCACCCATCAAGATGAAACTGTAGATTGTTAGATACATGTAAAGCAATCAACCCCATTTCTTCATCCATCTTTTTCCTATAATGCATGACCTCAAAAGGCCTTTATAAAACTGGTTGAACTGCATCTAAACAAGACCACAACAATTTTGACTGGAGAAGCCCTGTAAGTCTTCCATGTGTGATAGTTATAAGGGATCAAAAGTTCTAGACATGAAGAGGTCTCGATCATTGTTTTAGAAGGTGTTGTTTTTTTTTTTGAGAAATTTTTGATTTACTGATGTAATTAACATAAACAATAATACAGAACACCCCCCACAATGCAAAAAATTAAACTCCCAGTGTTAGTAGCAATGTGTAAACAAGAAGAGAGAAAAAGGATTTAGTTTGAGAAACACATGTACCTTTGAGAAATACTGATGAAAATAATAGAGAATTTGGATAAGACTTGAGAAGAGCTTTCTAGAGCTTCTTTCAGATTGAAAAATAAAGCTAAAACAAGCAAGTTATGCCCCTCAAAAGATAAAAAGGATCATTTGACTTCGAGCAAAAAACATGTACCAAATGCCTTAGAATTTGTGTCAAAATGGATAGATTTTCATGCAAAAGCTACTCAATTTGTATGTCAAAATCTTGATGTTCATGCCAAAGAGCTCGATTTGTATGCCAAAAATATAGATTTAAACACCAAAAATCTCAATTTGTGTGCCAAAAAATCTTGATATGCATGCCAAAATATCAATCCGCATACCAAAAATCTTGATTTTTGTACCAATAATATTTATTTGCATGCCAAAAAATCTTTATTTTTGAGCTAATATTTAGAAAATTGTTGGCTCAAGAAACGTGCCCAATCTGGAAGCAATATTATTTTGCCTTAGATTCCAACTGTATCCAAATTTGCCAAATTTTATATGAAAATGGGGGTTTTGATGCCTTATGAATCCAACTGTGAGGTCTATTTTGCCTCAAAGTGATCCAAAAATTAGAAACCCCCTATTTTCATAGAAAATACTTGTAAATTTCTAGAAATGTTAGGTCAAACCCTTGTTCTTTTGTTTTCTCCAAATACTAAACAAGCTACAGCAGACCAAGCTTTGATATCATGAAGAATTTGAGTAATACAAATCCACAAAACCTAAAGAACACCTAAATGCAAGAACTTGTCATGGAGAAGAAAAATCAAAGAAGAGGCAAGGTTTTTTTTTCTAAAAATATGAGAACTATATTATCAGACTGAAATGATGAGAGATAATTACAAAAGATCAACCTTATAGAAGGAGATTGAAAACCTAAAAGGGAAATCCTAAGAGGTAAATGACATTTAATAATTACCAATTAATTATTAAATGAAAATGCAAAGTGCATAAAGTGAAATATTAGGAAGGGAGTAAAGGTAATTTAATAAATTAAATTAAATTAACGCTTTACACTAACAATTATTACCATGTACAATTATGGTTGAGGAATGTGGTCGACTATTTTATGCTAACAGGTTGGACACTTTGAGAGTTAGTTTCTTGATTTGGATGTGATCATGATGCCATTTATTTTGGCAAGATATGATAAACCTATTAATAACTTGTATTTATCCTTGTAAGCTATGAAGTTGCAAGATATTGCAAGGAGGAGGCATATTGACAATAGCATCAATTTTCTCTCTATCTACCTCAATACCTTTGTCAGATATGATAAACCTTAGGAGTTTTCCACTATCAACCCTAAAGGCACATAAATGATTTTGCTAAATGCCATCCACATAGTCTTCAAGAATCTTATGCATGTAGTCATGAAAAAAAAAAGTCATGGCTCGTTGATAAGTAGCATCCACATTCATTAATCCAAAATGCATCATTACCCAACATAATGTTCCCCAAGGGGTAATAAAAGTGGTCTTATATTGATCATAAGGAGGAATAATTTAAATTTGATCATATACAATGAATGCATCCATAAAAGATAGTAACTCATGTCTAGTAGTTGACTGCACCATCATATTAACGTTAGGTAAAGGAAAGTCATCTTTCAAATAAACCTTGTTTAAATCACAAAAAATAGTAAACATCCTTATCTTATTTTTTCCCTTAAAGATAGCCACAATGTTAGAAATCCAAGGGGAATGATCTATATGGCGTATAAAACTAGCATCCAAGAGTTTTTTTATCTTAGCCTAAACATGAAGAGTGATACTAGGATTCATTTTATGAATCTTTCACTTAACAAGTTTAGCATTAGGTGTCAAAACTATGTTATGAGTAACAATTTTAGGATTAATGTCCGGCATATCAAAATATTTCCAAGAAAAGATATCGAAAAATTCCAAAAGATTCTCAATAAGTTATTTTTGTTTCATTTCATCCAAACATTTTGTAATATTAATAAGCTTTTTAGAATCATCCTAATCAACATGCACATCTGTTGTCTTAGTGACTAAAAGATTGTTTTTTTGTGCTTCCTCCATAGAAGGAAGAGGATAAACATGTTGTTCTGATTCAATTTCTTCTCTAAAATAACCATTAATATCCAAACAATAAGGTTTTCTCTTGTTATGATGAAGCAAAGGAAAGTCCTCATATGTGCCTAGAAAGTCCAACAAAGCATCATCAAAGGATAAAAAATCTAAAGAATGTGATTGATCAAATATCATAAGATATAGGTTTGATAACTTTAGTGGATCACTACAAATATGATTCATATTCAAAAAGAAGGAATCTTTCTTATAAGGATTAAATCCCTAGCCATAAGTATGTTCATAATCATCATTACATAAAGGAACCTTTATTCCTTGTTTAAATTTTCCACATCCTTGACCATAAAACTCATGATAAGCAAAAAAATGGTATATAGGATCATAACAATCAGCCATGTCAAATATAGTCAAGGGAGCTTCGTAAGAAACTACTTCTTGGCCATCAGGTTTAATAGTTTCTTTAGATGAAGCAATGATGAAGTTATGACTCAACTCCCTAGAAAGAGGAGTCAAAATAATTTTTTCATCCTTAGGTTATTCAGGTGCTTTTATGAAAGAGAGATCAGAGACCTTATATTCTCCAATAATTGTCGAACTAAAGTCTAAAGTGAACTAATCATCTTCAAATAAAGAAGAAGAAGGTTCTTCACTTGATTGATTGTTAGTTTCAACTTTATCTTTTGGTTTCTCTTCCCTAGGTCCTAACACCTTAGAAGATTCAACATTATAGAAACTATTAGGTTTATTATCCTAATGAATAGTATACATCACATTTTCACAGACAAACTTAATCTTGCGATGAAGAGTAGAGAGAATAACTTGCATATTATGTAATCATGATCTTCCCAAAAGAAGGTTATGGTTGAGAGGTCTAGGTATCACATGAATTAGAGTATCCAA
This sequence comes from Cupressus sempervirens, assembly GCA_028749045.1. Lineage (NCBI taxonomy): Eukaryota > Viridiplantae > Streptophyta > Pinopsida > Cupressales > Cupressaceae > Cupressus > Cupressus sempervirens. The sequence goes on along the minus strand of CM053788.1, from coordinate 155,965,306 downwards.
TACAACAACTTTTACTTTAAAAGGAAGAGTTATAACGCCCATAGTTTTCTTAGAAATGTTATCAAAGCCACAGATAGGAAGATCATCCAACTTCATAGTAGACATATCAACATTGATAGCTTTGAACATATCCAAACTACAAATATTCAATCCAGACCCATTATCAATTAAATTTCTTCAAATAAAACTTCCATTGATAAGGACCACAATGATAAGAGAATTATACTGATCTTGAACTTCCTTAGGTGGAAAATCATCCTAAATATACATAATCTAAAGAGGAGAAGGTGCAGCTTGCATACACTCTAAGAAATAATTAATGTTATCTTTATTAGGTAGACGTTTAGAAAGAGTAGATAAAGAAATCCAAAAAGCTTCATGATAAGTATGGGGTGTTTGAAGAAGTTCCCATAAAGAGATCTTAGCGGGAGTAGCATGTAACTACTCAAATAAATCATACTTGTTTCCCAAAGAACAAGATTAACATGGTGCTCGAGAAAGAACTAGTTGAGAAGGTGGTAAAGGTGTAGGAGCCACATAAATATTTGGTTGAAGATTACTCTGTGTCCAACAAGTGTGAGAAACTGAAGTATAATCATGTTTTCCTTTGAGTATTATAAGATACTTATCATCATGAGGAATTCCCTTAAGAGTGATAATTAATAGGTTGTTGAGGTGGACATCCTTAAGGGGTTGAGAGAATTACATAAGTCCAGCACTACACACTGTACCACATATTGGAAGCCATGACATAACCTTATTGCAAAGGTTAGTTGTGAAAGATGTAGAGGAAAGCATAGGAGGAATCTATTTAATCAATATCTCATTATTTTCATCAAACTCTTTTATGCTAGACACCTTTAAAGGTTTACTACTAGACACATCATTGATATACTCATGAAAGAAATCATACATCTTGAAACAAAACAATAACACTGAAAAACATGTACAATGCAAAGTAATCCTCATAATGTGATATTTTATTTATTTTTGAGTTTATTAATGCAATGCATAAAAGAGAGATCTAACTACCAAGATCAAACAAAAAGAGTGTTCAAGTTGGATTCACCAAAATGTTCATGGGGGAAATGACACCAATGAACAATGCAAACAAGACTAAGCAAGTTGAACACTTTCTCCCTAAGCCATTTAATACAAGAGAAAGAGGGGCTTCCAAGCATAACTCTCGATAAGCCCTCAATTTGATAAGAAAAACCCCAAAGAGGATAAAGGGATGCCAATAAAAAATCTAGAAACTTGTCAAAGAAGTATGCTAGAAAAAAAAATTCATGCAATGTAAACAAGAGATATGACAAATATAGATATGAAATACACACAAATAGCCTAATTGATATCTGAAAGTGGGTGTATGCTAAGAGGAAAAATATAGGACAAGGTGCTCAGCTCAAAACACGAAGAGGAAGATGTAATTTTTCTTTAAAACTCATAGATCTAAACTGCTTTTGAACTTCCAATCGCAAATCTCAAAATAAAATAATGACAAGAAAAAAACCTAGAAATCTCCCCAGAAATGGAGACGGAAGGACTAAGTTGACTTGGGAAGATATCTTATGACTAGGTTGACATAGTCTGGCAATCTGAAATTGACAACTCCAAAGAGCGTACAAATAGTAGGTTCTAGATTTGTAATCCTTTTCACTCCCACTTGCAAATCTGTAACAAGTTTTGTGTGTATGGGTGGCTATAAAGGCATTTTTGTTAGTCAACCTCCCATCTTATGATTCCCACCTCCACTAATAATTGTAAGGAAATTTTTTTTGTGTATGTGTATATGTCCATATCCTAGATTTGTAGATCTAGAATGTAAATATGCTAAAATGCTAAGAATCTACTCTGTGAGTGAAACCCTAGCATGTAAGTGTACATGTATGTAAAATGTATGTAAATGTATGAAGGTTCAAAGAATCAAATTTGAAGCATGATGTAGAAATCATACAAATTTCCCAAGGCTAAAATAATCTAACCATCTTCGAGATCCCTTCACAAAACCATGTTTGATGTATTTTCCTTTGAATGCTTGATTAAGAATAATAGCCTCACTTGCAATGAAGAATAAGAAACCAACCATTATTTTTACCTTGCAATTGCTCTAAGTCAAATTAGGGTGTCCACACATGCTTGCTCCTTCCTCCTCTCATGTCACGTCATGTACAAATGAGGGATTGAATGCCATTTTATAGAATATTTCATAAAATTGCACTCCAAGGTTTGATTGCACATTTTAATGGAAGAGTTAAATATTTCCAAATCCTTATTCAATGGAAACCCCAAGACTAGGTTGACCTAGGTTGATGTAGTTTGGACTAGGTCAACCTAGTCTAGAAGGTTGACCTTCAAGTTCTTCCTGTTTAGGTTCCAAACTAGTAAGGATCATACATGGAATTGGTTTGTCAAACTATCATCTAGAGATCCAATCTAGGATTTTGAGATCCAAGAAAGAGAGGATACTCATAGATTAGGCCCTAGTGTAGTGAATATGTGAAGAAAGAGGAAAAACAAGGAGGATTTATTAGGTCCTACCTCAGTTTCACCTAGAAGATAGAGGAGAAAAGAAGTGAAGTGTGTTCTTAAGGTGTGAATATGAAATACAAACACATCAAAGAGGAGCTAAAAGGTCTTAAATCAAAGTGCATCCAATTTAAGATGATACACCTTGTATGACCATATATAATGGTTGGTTGGAAGAGATAGCTAGTGAATAGTGCATACTTTTGTTCTAAAGAAAAAGTGTTATTTTGAATGTGCACATCTATGGTTGGTTGTGTATGTTGTTCATAGGTCTTGTTTGTGCTATAAAATTGGGTGTAGTTTCATGCAAAGGTAGTGGAATATTATGGTTTTCCCAATTGCTGTTGTCATCAAAATCATGTCGACCTAGCATTGGAAGATTATTTAAGTCACTAGTATTGTAAAGTCTTGTTTGAGATAGTAATTCTCATTTATTCAATTGTATGGTACATCATCTTGATTGTTCATTTATTCATGAGTTGAGCTATTATCATCTATATCAACTTTAATTTCATCAGTTCTATGAACATGTCATTCAATTTATTTTTGCACTTTTGTTTGCTTCTAATTGTTGATGATTTCTTCTTTTGTTTTCCCATTTTGTTCATCAATTTTCATAAATGTGTATACAATAGTAACTCACTCCAACAAAATGTTCAAAGTCTTCGTTTGGGGTGGTATAAAATTGCATAAAAACTTGTACTAATAGATTCTCTTTTCTTTTCTCCCATTTTCATTTTTTGCAAGAAGGAAAATATGTGTAAGATCTTATTGATTCAATTAGTGTTACCCTATCTAGTTCATCAGGTCATTACGTGTAGGATTGGATATAGTTTGATTGTATCTCACTTCAATCATTTTCTTTCTTTAGGCACTAGAAAACCTTTTAGCTACATTTAGTGATTTAAATTGTTGATTATATATCACAAGAAATATTTTTTGAAGCATATGTCATGTTTCTTGTGCTCCTATATCTCTCTCTACAATAATCTTTGACGTGAAATTTTGGAATACTTTAAGGAATGGGTGTTGTAATATTTCATGTGAGAGAATCCTTGCCAACATATTAACATAAGTCTCTAATTTTCTTTCTACATTTAATGTGTATTTTTCAATTTATTTTAGAATACTATGGCATGAGATTACTAGTTTACAATCTGGTTAGCTCTCCATATTAAGAGCATGTCATGATTATGGGGGTTGAGCCTATCACCATTTATTGATGGTTTTGTATGATTTTTGGACTAATTTGTCACATGTTAGGGTGGATTCCATGCATTATTTTCATGGAGCTTTACGTCTACATACTAATTAATTCCCTTTTTTTACAAGGGCAAGTTCATTCTATACATTTTGTGTGTCTTTGGACATGATTTACTAACTCCTTATTATTATCATTAGGAGTTATTGCAAAGATTTCAAATGTGTTCAACATGCATGGGTCATCTATAGGAGATTTGTGCATCATGTTTTCTCTTAAGAAAATTTAACAAGGGTTCTAGGACGTAACATACTTGTCAAAAAAATCCTTTGCTTTGATAACTTCAACTATATTTCCCCAATCAAGTGCATCTATTTCAAGTGCATTAGGTAGCCAAATAAATCTTAGTATATATGCAGATTCTCAATGTTTCCATTCATAGTGGTACCAATAATTTGTTACATGCAATTGTTTCTCAATTACCACTTCATGGACTATTGTAAAATATTGATGTAGGTAGATAGTTGTTGTGTGTAGGTTTTTAATTATATTATCAATGCATTATTTTTTTATTAAACATTTTTGGTATATTATTTGTTTAAAAAATCATGTGCAATAAGCAATAAATTCAAACCCATACTATAGAACAACAAAGAAAGACAATAGTTAGTATATTAAATGTACAATTAACATTTAACACTATACAAAATAGACAACTACCAGAATATTGACAATTGAAAATCCAATTTTAACCTCATTCATATGAATATGTCAAATACCTTTCAGTGTGTGTCTTCTCAAATTTGCGGCTCTTTGAAATACTCTAACACTATATTTATAGGTAGAAGTTCAACACATGAGAAGATTTATACATAGGTTTTTAAACAAATTTAAAATGCTCAAAAAATAAACTATTTATTTATTTATTATTTTAGAGATTTAGGAAACTTATTATTTATTCTAATTTTGGTATTTTTATTTAATAAAATAGGCAATTTATATGTATTATTTGAACTATTAAAAGATAGATAAAAATAATTATTGCAAAAATTAAAACTAAAAAAAAGAAATTCAATTAATACAAATCTATTTTACTTAATACAAATTTATTTTATTTATTATTCTAGAGATTTAGCTATCTTATTATTATTTATTTTAGTTTTAGTTTTTTTATTTAATTAAAAGAATAATTTATATTGATTATTTTAATTATAAACAAATAGATACAAATATATCTATTTTACTATCAATTTTTTTAAAAATAAAAATGGGGTAAAAATTTATTCAAATAAATTCAAATTACAAAGCAAGGGTTAGGGGCGCACAACAACACTACATATGCCTATCTTTCAATAATAGCTAATCAATAATCCCACAATATTCAGAAGGTAATTCATCCCTTTCACTAATATCCCAACTATCCACATTCTCTGAAGCCCACTTTGCCAAACAATCTGCCACTTTGTTCCATTCGTGAGGGATATGATGAAAGGAGATAGAATCCAAGGAGCTACATAGACTTAAAAATTTTCTTTCCAAAGAGGCTAATTTCCAATTAACATTCTCCAAACTCTGGTTATTCAACATATTAACAACAATCTGAGAGTCAGACTCACATATGATCTTTTTCCAGCCTAAAGAGCATCCTCTCTCAACAAAAATCTTAATAGCAAGGACCTCCATCACATTATTAGAGTGTTGACCCTTATAGATAGAGAAAAGAAAAATCACCCCACCATCATTACTTCTACCTATAGCACCAATACTAGCATGACCAGAATTCCCTCGAGAAGAGCCATCTGTATTGATCTTCAATATTCTAGCTAGGGGAGGAGTCCACCTCCCAACCCTACAAACTCGTTGCTTACCATAACAATGCCTTTTCCAAGAGTGTGTCCCTGGTTATTACCATCCAGGTTCAAATTTCTCACAATAGCTTGATCACTAGGATCTATACTTTTAGACATATCACATTTTGCAAAAATAGTCTCTTGAAGCCTACTAAGAATCTTCCTCCATAACTGAAGGCTATCTAACTTGAAGTCACAAAAGATTCTGTGATTCCTTTCCAACCAAAGGTTCCAGAGAATAAAGACCAACCCAACCATCTAGGCAACTTGCAAGAAAGAAGTCTTCACTAGAGGTCTTCCCAAACTTTCCCAAAAGTCAATGAGAGAAGTGGCATGGATACAACCATGGCACCAAGCCTCCCACCATCTATGCCATATTTCCGTCGAAAAAGGGCAGAAGAAAAACAAGTGAGAGATACATTCTTCATTGTGCACACATAAGAAGCAAATAGAAGGTCCTTGGAAGCCTCTTTTGCGAAGATTCTCCCAAGTGAGACATTTCTTCTAAGCTAGCAACCATAAGAAAAAGTTACATTTGGGCCAAGAAAAATTATTCCAAACCTTCTTCCACTAGTGTACTTCAGCTGGACGATGTAGGTTCCTGTCAAGTACAACATAGCCCTGAGCCACAGAGAATATGCCCTTTGGACTAGGACTCCAAGCCAAAACATCCCTCCCATTCAGGGAGCTACAAAACCTATCCTCCAACACATGAGAAAGAAGAGCACGATCCTCTTTAGAACCCCTAATAGGGCACTCTTCAGAGTCCTTCTAGCAAGTCACCTCCACCTGGCTCAAATGCTTGATAGTTTTAAAGTGCTCCACCTTAAACCAACCAGCATTAGTAAAAGCATGAAAAAGAGGCTAAAGCTAAGGAAATCTAGAGATCATGGGCGGGTGGCCATCCCAAGAGTCATGCCAAAATAGAGCATTTGATACACTATTACAAATCCAAAACAGACCCTCCTTAATCTGCTCCCTTCTTAAGGGTATTCCAAACACAAGAACCTTTCCCCACCAATGCGAGGCACGATATATCTGAGCTATCAACACTAGGAAAATACTTGTGAGTAAGAATCCTGGCCCAATCCAAATGTTGATTTTTGCACCATCTCCAATACAACTTAGCAACTAGGGTCATGACAACAAGTGCCATAGACCTAAGACCAAGGCCCCTAGCATGTTTTGGCCTGCATACATACTCCCACTTAACTAAGCTCCACTTTGATGAGAGAAGGGTACCCGACCAAAGAAACTGTCGAGAAAGGGCATCAAAATCCTTCACAAAGGTGGAAAGGGGAACTTGCACACAACATCTGTAAATAGGGAGAGACTGCACCACAATCTTTAAAAGAACCACTCTCCCAGCAGAAGAAAGCCACCTATAAGCCCAATGGTTGACTTTACTTCGAAACTTATCCAAAATCCCCTGCCAATACAACCTATACTGAGATCCCAAAGCCAAAGGGGCCCCAAGGTATATTAGGGGAAGAGAACCAATCTAAAATCTAAGGATCCTAGCAATCCTATTTTGAATAGGCTAAGGGGTATTGAAGAAGTAAATGGAAGATTTGTCATCATTGATAAATTGACCTAAAGCCTTCAAATAGATGTCTAGGGCCCACCTAAAATTCATATCTTTACTAACTCTGGCAATACCCATCAATGCAGTATCATCCACAAATTGAAGGTGAGAATAGGAAGGGATAGAGTTGTCCCAACTCCAACCTTGAATAAGACTCCGCTCCACTTGAGACTTAATAAATCTTCCAAGACCCTCTACCATGATAATGAATAAATAAGGAGATAAAGGGTCCCCTTGCCGAAGTCCTTGAGAGGCACTAAACAAATTAGATGGCTCTCCATTTACAAGAACTGAATAGGAAGAAGAGGTCACACAACTAAGAATCCAATTCACCCACTCCTCAGCAAAACCAAACACTAAGAGAATGTTCTGTAAGAATTCCCAGCTCACTCGATCATAAGCTTTAGCCATATCAAGCTTCATTAACATATCCCTCTCCTTCGAATTAGCCATAGAATGAATAGCTTCCATTGCAATCACAACACCATCCACAATTTGTCTTCCTTCAAAAAAACCCCCTGCTTCAGAGAGATCAGAGAATCGAGAAGAGGCTGAAGTCTCTCAGCAATCAGCTTAGTGATGATCTTATAAACAACATTACATAGTGCAATAGGTCTAAATTGAGTTAGTTGATTATCCCCTTCCTATTTAGGTATGAGAGCAAAAAAAGTAGAATTCATGGACCTGAGCATCTGTTTGTTCCTATGTGATTCTTGAACCACCTCAAGGAGGTCAAACTTTATTATTTCTCAGAACTCCTAAAAGAACTCAATCAAAAACCCATTAGGGCTAGGAGCCTTACCTTTCTTCATGTTATACACCACTTTATCCAATTCAGATAGTAAAATAGGATGTAAGAGAGCCTCATTCATCTTCACAAAAACTAGGTGAGGAATGAAATCCAAGATTACCCTCTCCTCCTCCCTAGCATCAAGATCCTCCTTAGAAAAGAGATCTGAAAAATAGTTGACCACAACCCTAGAAATATCCATATTGGAAGAAAGGTGAGCCCCTTCAGGCAAGGTAAAAGAGGAGAAAGAATTCCCCTGCCTCCAAGCCTTGACCAAATTGTGAAAGAATGTAGTGTTCCTATCCCCTTCTTGAAGCCAGTCAACATGAGATTTTCACTTCCAAAAGATCTCCTCCTGAAGCTCCCCCTCTTCTAATCCTTTAAGGGCCAAGGACTCAGCTTCACTAAGATCAAGGGTCCTCCCTTGATCCCAAATCACCCGAGTAATGTTATCTAACTTAGACTAAGCAACAATCATCTGAGCTTGTAGGTTACCAAAACATTGTTTATTCCACTTCTTAAGCCTATACTTAACATGTTGGAGCCTCTTACAAAAAGTATACATTGCCATCCCATGGGTAGACATCCTCTCATACCACCAATCCACCATAAGGTCCTGCAAAGACCTAATCTCTTAACCACATTAATTAAAACTTAAAAGAAGGGTTTTTGGTGATCCCATTAGTAACCAAGAGCTTGATGGGCCAATGATCAAAGCCTCTCTAATCAAGAATTTTTGTACTGGTGACCAACCTATTGTTCATCCAATAACAAGAAACCAAAAATCTATCAAGTCTTTCTAAGATAGCCTCAACACCACATCTCATGTTATTCCATGTAAAGACACCATTATTTGGCTTCACATCAATGAGCTTCAAGGAATCTATCATATCTCTAAAAATATTTGCAGAAGGGTCTAGCCTGGCAACCCCACCACATTTTTCATCTAAGCTAGTAATAGAGTTAAAATCACCAACCAAAATCCATGGGAGAAATGGGTCTAAGGCTTGGATGCAACTAATATGAGCCCAAAGATTTGATTTGCCTAAAATATTAGTTGGAGCATAAATATTGGATAGAAGGCACCTTTCTCCAGTATCAAACAAGATGCAACCAAAGAGATAGAGGATTGACTAGAAATCCACCATAAGGGTAGGACTTTTCTCAGGTCCTAGAAGCAAGAAACCCTCCCTGAATTATTCTGAGCTCCTACCCCTTGCCAATTGCTCTGAAGCCAAATGTGCAAAGCACAATTAGCTAAGCCATCAACTATAAGCTTAGTTTCCTGGATAAAAACCACATCAGGTAACTGAGTTTCAATTAATCTATGAACAACCTTCTGTCTAGGGATGTTGTTCAACCCCTTGACATTCCATGATAGAAAAATCATTTATGGGGGTGAGAGAAATGAGAACCAATGGGTTTCACAAACCTAGACTCCACCAAAGTATATCCCATAATCTTAACCTTCTCTTGATCTATCTTCCTTCCACTCCTTGACGTTTTATCAAGAGATTCCTTTTTAAAGTATTTTTGCTATAAGCCTAGTGTAGGATGGGCTTTACTGCCTTTAGCCAAATCTGAGGCCCCCTTTGGAGTAGGGGGATCTAGAACCACCACAGTCAAAATCATTAAAGCCTATAACCCCCAAGGGTCCTTGGTATCCTAAATCTGAGGCTATGAATCCATATCAATTTATACATTCTGAAGGTCCTCTAAAGATAGCAACTGATCCTCTTTATTTTCCTCTTCTTCTAGAACTTCATGTAGACCCTTATCACCAGAAGAAAGCTCCATTGGAATACCTTCCTCCTAAACCAGGTCTTCAAGAACATCAAATCTATTAAAAATACCATCATTGTGTCTCTCCAGCTAGGTTCTCTTCTTACCCTTGCCTTTGTTATGAGATTTAACCTGAGTAAAGCCCTCATTATCCATAGGTTCAGTAGATGTAGGAGCCTTCCCGTTGTCACCCTTAAGAGGTCCAGAAACATCTGAAGGAGTAGGCTTAAATCTAGGGCATTTGCAAAGTAAATGGCCATATTCATGGAAATTTTGACATCTAAAAGGGAGGGTCTCTTAATCTAGTTGTTGAATCCAAGAAGAGGATCCCATGCGTATTTCTATAGAATCTAGTAGTGGATTAGTTAAATCAACTTCTACACAAATTCAAGCATAAGAGATTACCTTACGATCTTGAGTTTGTGTAGCTACTCCCACAGGCTTTCCAAGAAATAATGAGATTGAGTGAAGGATATCTTCCCTCCAAAACTCTAGCAGAAGTCTTGATAAATGAACCCACATAGGTACGTGCGAGGGGATCTCCTCAGCTGAATTGAAGCCCATGTGCCAAGGCTTGATGAAAAGCCCCACTTGGTTAAAGAAATAAGGGCCTCCTTCAAAAGCCCTATTCCTATCCAACATGCATGAGAAGATAACTAGAAAATAATTATTTGTAACCAGAATAATTTCCATATCACCTTTGGGATTCCAAACCCGATGAGCCCAGGAATCCAACATAGGTAAGGAAAGACGAAGGCCCAAAAATTTGCAGATAAGGGCATGATTCTACCAATATTCAACATCCTCTAAAATTTGCTCAGGTTGGATGACTAAAACAAGTTGATCTTCGGATCTTTCCAAATATCCATTAACTTTTTTAATATGAGATACTCCTTTTGAGGATGAGAGCCCATCTCCCAATGTAGATTTACTCATTTGATCTTCACTATTGGCCTGCACTGAAGAAGATGGAACAACCATCTCCATATCCTCAAAAGCAATTTGAGATAATACTAAACCCTGATTCACCATAGTGCAAGCCCAACAACCCACTAGTAAAGGAAGATGGGATAGGAAACCCCCAATCTCCAATCCTACCAAAACCCCCCAACCAAAAACTAGCCGCTACACCAAAATGCAAAAGTTTTCAAACCCCCGTAGCCAAAAATTGACCCCACAATCCATCTACACCTCGTGAATCAGCAAGAACAAACCCCCCACATGCATAGAAGACCCCATCTGCCATCGGGCGCAGATGCTGGACCAAAAGCTAAGGCGCACAGGCCCTAGCACTCAACAAACCTACATAACACCATCGCCATTCCTCCCGTCTGCCATTTTTGCTCCCCCATCCATCGTTTCTTTTACTGTCAAAATTAAAATACAATATATATTTTTCAATTAATACAAATTTATTCTAATTAATATAAATGTATATTATTTAATGTAAATTTATTTTATTTATCATTGTATGGAATTAGTAATCTTATTATTATTTATTTCAAATTTGGTATTTTTAATTAATTAAAAATAAATTTAATAGATTATTTTAATTAATAAAATATATAAAAAGATATTTTGGATTTTATTGTCAAGAAAAATTTTAATTACATATTTTTTAATTAATACAAATCATTTTATTTATTTATTATAAATACTTATGAATATTGTTTTTGTTAATTTTATGCAATTTTTTTAGTTAATTAAATACATAATTTTTTTTTTTGAAAATAAAAATATTGAGAAAATATTTATTTAATCTTTAATTAAAATAATAATCTTTTTATTTTATAAACAATATGTCAAGAGGGCCCAATAAAGTAAGCATATGACTTTCACAAACAAACTCCAAATATTCAACTTGAATTTATCCTTGATTATCCTTTACTTGGATTACTTTATTCATTTCATCTTTTAGCTCCATCTTTAACTTTCGTACTAATGATATGTTTGAAAATATCCTTTGTTAAAGTACCTCTCAATTAAACTAAACTAAGGTCAAGTTGTTAGAGGCTGGAGAATTATATTTAAAAAGCAAAGAAATTACTTTTTGATTTTTAAAATCCAAAAGTATTAGGAAATACAAAAAAGATTAATTTCAGTTAAACAGCTTAAAAATTAAAAAAAACTAGAAAATATTCCATTCACTAATTTGAGATAAAAAAAGAAAAGTGATTTTTAGTCTTCTTTTCTTTACATGTGACAAAGTTGTATGCCAACTTACTTAGAAAGAGTATCAAAATCAAAAAAATTATCATAAGGGTTGTTTGGATAAATGTACTCTAGAAATTAATATTATAAATATTTTTCCATAAACCAACCTGATCCTCTTTCATGAACTTATCAATCCAATCCAATCGTACCCAGGAGGATATCTAACATGAAGAAAACATTAAAAAGTTTGCATTTCTTCTAACGAAAAAGTTCCATTTCTTGAATCTCCTTCAATCTTTAGTGAATACAATGGGAAATGTAAGAACATTATTTCCTCCCATCATATTGATGTTGTAGTTGCATGGCCTAGGAATCATATAGTTTACATTTATATTTACCAACAATTTTTTGAGATCACCTAAAAATATATTTTTGGAGAGTCTCCTACACAGAAGTTCAATGCCATATTTTTATGCTTCTACCATGTGAACCATCACTAAAAATATTGAGAAAATATTAGTAAGCACTCTCTATCTATCTAAGTTAAAGATGAATTATTTACCCAATATATGATAGACTACTCTTATTACTAAAAAGCGTGTTGATAACAACATATCTTCAATGATGATTCATGTTATTGGCCTGTCAAAGGTTGTTTATGTTGCAGGCCCTTGTAGTTTCATAATAGTTTCAATAATTACTTATTAACAAGATCGAGCATGTAATAAAATGAAGTCTAAGGGGCATCTATTTATATATATTTATTCCTAAACATTTGGAATATAAAGAGTCAAGAAAATGAAAAAACTAGAACATTTGAATTAATACAAATGGAATAATCTGAATATCAGAGAATCAAATTTACAAAACAATAGGAAATAGCAAGACCTTGAAACATAAGCTATTTTTTATTGAATTCTTTGTATTAATATTCATTGAAAAATCAAGAGAATTGGACAAACATCTCACCTTTACTTATTAATTGTAATAAAATAATTTTTAAACTAGAAAACACTCTAAAGATATTGACCGTTTATATTTTGAAGATGTCAAAGTGTTAGCTTCTAAAATTAACTATGAATGGGATTTAATGAGTAAGAGAACTCACTTGATCCAATCTAAACATTTTCTACAAAACTAGAAACTAATCTAGATTAAGAGACTCACCTATAAAATCTAGATACTAGTATTTCAAACTACCAGCGCTGAATCTAAAGCCATAAAAAAACTTTTAAAAATAATACAAACCTTAGATTAAAGCCTATAGAGAATAAACCCCAAGAAGAGAAATTAAGAAATAATGCATTTTTGGAGACATTGTTATGTCTGAAAGATTATTTTCAAATATATAGTGTCGCTAGTAATAAATACACCTAAACTACTAATAGAAATAACACAAAAAATAGTGGGAGGCACAACCTACAACTATGAAATTTAAATTGTTTACTCATAATCAATTGCAAGGAATCAAACTAAAATTAGAAGGAAATCATTATCTAATTGATGTACTATTCTAAGGTAATAAACTAAAAAGATTTAGAAAGAGAATTGTAATCTAAAAATATTGATTGATGATTCCCTAACAAAATACCTACCTCTTCCATAAAAGTAATAAATCTTACATATCCAAATTGGAAACCTTTGAGCACCCTTAATGCTAAAGCTAAAGAATCCTAAGATTTAGGCAAAACTTTATGAACTCCTCCAGATTTAAAATAGACAAGGTAAGAGTTTGATGATCATTGATCCTATTTAATACTGATATATCCATATTGTACTTAAGCTTTAGACATTAATTTTTTAACTTAACATTTAATTTTAAAAATATACAAACAAATGGAATAGGATTTTTCACAAATGAATTAGAGATCAATCATTTAACCCTTCTTAAATATTGAAAGTTCTAATTTCTTTTGAACATATAATTATTAATAATATAAGGGGATTGAATTATCAAATAGTATAAGCAAGTTAATACAGACTAAATCTAAATCATTTTCCAGGCCCATAAAATCAGTACAAATTTAAGACTTAATCTACCTTCTATCTCTATTATACATGTTTCCTTCCTTTATCTAGTTAAAGAATAATGGGGGGGGGCTGTGGGTGAATTGGTAATCCTCAGGTCCAGATGTACCAATTGAACTTTTGCTAACTTCAAACAACTTGATCAATCTTAGAAACCCACTTAGTCTATGTAGCATATCATCAGAAATTTAACTTTTCACACAATTTTGTAACTCGTTGTCTTTATATGTGTCGATTGCCAGTTAAATAAAATATTGTAAAATAAAGCATGTATAGCACTAACATCCACACATAAAAACAACACTTTGACATGAGGATTTAATGTGGAAACCCAGTTTGGAAAAACCACCAAGTAACATGCTACAGATTTTTCACTATTCTGAAGTGATCTCGGTTAAGGGCCAAGCCTATTAAAGGTTATACAACACATTGTTCAATGCTAAAGGTTATTCCACTAGAATATCTCCTTGATTAAGGGATTTTGGATTGATACAATGGTTAGAATGTAACAATATGTTTGATATGTAAAGTACAACTCACTTTGCAAATTCAAATCTCCATTCACCCATCTATTGGTTCACTGACTAGCCTTCATTATTAACTCCATCATTGATCTACTTTGCATCCCTCAAACAATCACTCTCAACCAAACTCTTCACACTTTGCCTTTGTTATTTTCCTCTTCATGCAAATTCTCCTTAAGATTTCCAATCATCAAAAAACCAACCTTAGAAATTAGTCCTTATGCCTCCTTAAATAGGTAATTTCAATCTTTTTCCACTTAAACATCACCGTTGATCTTGGGGTTAGGTCAAATTCATCGAATCCTTCCACTTTTTGTTCTCCTTCTTCTTCTAGAAACTTTTAATCAAATAATTGTCTTTTATCATGTAACAAAATCTCCTTGCATATTAAATACACTAGGTCATCAATCCTTATCTTCCATGTGCTTTTACTAATTCAAAATTCCAACCGTGTTGGCCTCAAAATTTAATCTTTCATAAAATTTAACTTTTTTTGTCACTCAACAATCACTGTGTTCTTCAGCTCGGTCATCACTATGTAACTTGACACATACTATTCTATCTCACTCAATATCAACATGTTCACTTGGTCATTACTATACTCGGTCACTACTACACTTCTCATACATCTTCTTAGAAATAACTAAACTTGTCTTGAACTATTTTATTTGACTTCTACTTAAGTTCCTTAATCTTCTTCTTCAACTCCTTCATTGACCATGCAACACTGATACTCGGTCAAGCTTATAATTATAACTTTTCTTAGTTCTAAGCTTCATCCAATTATCTTCTTCACTTCATGTATTGATTTAACAACACATTATCTTGTCAAGGACTAACTTATCAAGTGCCCATTGTAGTTCTATGATACTTAACACATCTCAACTCAACCTTTCACTAGGCTATCTCATGATCTCTTCTTTTCAAATCCTCTTCATCAATCAAATGATATGGCACTCTACACTATTAGTAAATACCTCTCCAGTAGGTTTGACACTTGGTCTTTCCAATCAGTTTGACATCATTGACAACATATCAATTTTTCTAATTGTAGTTTCCAACATCAATAAGCCTTAACAAAAACAAGATTTACTCACATGAAATCCTTGAGAAAAATGACTTAAATAATAATCTTTTTCTAAAATTACTAATTTTTTCTTTATTGGAATCTAAAGATAATTTCAATATTTGAAGAGAGCATAACAAATACTGAAATTTTAGAAAATTATTTTATATTAAACCAAATCTATTTTACTAAAGAAACTATATCAACATATTGGGAGTCATCCAATAGTAACAACTACTATTTATAAGAGACCAAACAATATTAACAAAATTTATATAATACAAGTTTGCATAATCAAGCTTAAAATACATACCAGAATCTAGCATAAAACAAAAATTCTAAAAAAGGACCCTAACACTACTAGAGGAAATAAAAATCAAACCCTAAGAACCTATTAAAAAAAGTATTTACATATCTAAATGATGACAAACAACTAGTTCTTCATCTGTGTCTTCCCCATCCAACATGGAACCAAGTTCATACACTGTGGCATCTTTGGCTTTCTTAGGATTACTTGATCTCTTTAGTCTTAGTAGAATGAACTTAAAGTTGTTATGATCTTCATTATTGGTAATAGGTAAGGGAGTAATCATTAATTTTTATTATAGAGGAAGCAACCAATTGTTGTTTCTCTCTTTGATAATATTGCACCAATGCATAAGAAAGTAAACATTTTCTTCCATTTCATGCTATGCCTTGTCAAAACCAACCTAATGCCTAGTTGTTAGAATTAGACTTTTTGGGACTTTTTCCCATTTTAGGCTGCCTGTAGGCCAATCCATACAATAAATAGTATAAGGGATTTCCATCTAGTGATTGATAATGAAGATTACCTAATGGAGACCTTTCATCCAGGTAGGATCAAAAATATATTTGTAGAGTTTTACCGTATCCCAATGTGTTACTCCTACCCTTAGATTAAAAAATATAAAGCAACCCATGATTTCACTATTCATCCTCTATGTATTATTGTAATTGAAATGTATTTCTACTAATAATCTACCTACAAGAAACCATACCATATCCTTAGATACTTAAAGAATGCATCCCTATCTTTTTGGTTTCACCAAACCCAAAAATACCATTGTTCGATTCTAATGTTGGTGAAACAAAATTATAGTCATATCAATAATAAATTTGCAAATAATAGACTTAGAAATGAACCTCCTAGTAGCAAAACTTACTAAAATTAGGAAAGGCACAAGGGAAAGGGAAGGAGACCAGGAAGAAAGTAAAATCATCAAAATGCCATAAGAGAATATAATATTGGGATACCAAAAAGGACTAATAAATGTCATTAATAAAGCTTACCTTGGGAAACTAGTAGATGAATAGAAATTGCAGGTAGAGAATTCATGAAGAGAAAAGTACTTTAAAAAATGGATGAATCCATATAAAGGATCTAGTTTGGTGAGCATGGAAAGATCTAGGATGCTACCATCATAAATATAACCACTCACTCTTAATTATGATAGTGTCAGAACTTGATCTATATATTGTTAATATAATTTTTGATCTTTGTATTTAATTTGAACTTTTCATTTCGTTATTTAGATGTATTTAGTCCTATATTACTTGTCTATTCATTAAAATCTAGTTAGCCTGATCTATTGAAGTGTTATTTAAATAATAGAATTAATTATATTACTATAGTATTTTATACCATATGCTTAAAGAGAAAATAAATTGTTAGAAATTTAATTCAATTTAAATAAAAGAGAATTTTAAGGGGAAAGGAGTCTACCTATGGACTAGAAATTGTAGGTTTGTACTAGCCTATATAATATACTTTAAGATTACTATCATGTTAAATATATTACTTGATTAGATTATTTAAGATAATAAAATAACCTAATGGTGTAGCCAAAATGTAATCTAATAATCTAAAAAAGGTAAATTTTAATTAGAAGAATAAAATATTTATTTTATATCATTTTCTATAAGTATACATCTTAACATTAAAATGACTAAGAATATGATATTGCTAACTTTTATAGTATTTTTACATCACTAAAATACTATATAACTCGAGTCATTCTTCTATTATTGTTTAAAAGACCGTAAATAACCTATCCTTTGTATTCCTCAAATACCATATCAATCAATTATATCGTATAAATTTGAAATATATAATATGGCAAGAAACTATTTTATGCTTATTAATTTGCTTGAACTTATTAGAAAATCTTCCCCATCTGCACCTTTATTAGCAAGATCATTTGCTTCTTTATTTCCTTCTTTATAGATGTACGTAATGATAATATCATCAAATTTATTAACTATAGCTAGAGCCTATTCAAGTTTAGAGTTAATGATCCAA
The DNA here is from genome assembly GCA_028749045.1 of Cupressus sempervirens. Classification (NCBI taxonomy): domain Eukaryota; kingdom Viridiplantae; phylum Streptophyta; class Pinopsida; order Cupressales; family Cupressaceae; genus Cupressus; species Cupressus sempervirens. The sequence goes on along the minus strand of CM053788.1, from coordinate 155,947,477 downwards.
TTAGGGTTTACTCTTTTTCTTAGTGCATTTAGGAGAATTTATGATTCTCCTTCTATAACTAACTTTAAAATTCCTAACACTTGACTTAGAATTAAACCCTCTCTCAAGGCTTCCAATTCAACTATATTATTAGACATTATTGCTAAAGGTTTGGCTCATTTAGTTAGGCATGTCCCATTATCTGAGTGAATTATATAGCCTAATTGCTAGCTACCCCATCAAAATTTAATTTTGACCAACCTTTAGAAGGTAGTTCCCATAAACATTATTTCCTAGTGATCTTCATAGATTTAGTATATATCAATGGTGGGTTGATTAGGTTAAACCAATTTTTGTGCATTTCTACATCCAACCTGAAAGGGATCCTTCCTCATAAATATTTCTGAGATTATTATTAGTTACTTCAATGATACTTGTCTCCAGTTTGTTAAGGAAGGATGTTAGATGAATATTTTTATTACAAGAAAATTCTTCTATTTCTTTCTTTCCATATTTCCCAAAAGAAAATAGACCTAGAAATTTTCCACAGATTATTGTAAACATTAGAAGAATTGTATCTCGACCAACATGAAATAAAATTTGATAAATTGATAGGGGGTATCGTGTTCCAATTTAATTTCTTACATAACCAATACCATCTATTCTTAGAAAATAAATAATTATAAAGAAAATGATCAGGTGTTTTAGAATCTTTGTCTTTGAGTGAGCACCTTGATGGTCCTTCAAAACCCTTTTTGGTAAATCTATTTGTTTTTACAATTCTCTTTTGGAAAATTGCCTAAAGGAAGATGCTAGGTTTTGGAAGACATGTCTTAAGATATCCCAATATTTTTGAAAGATAAAATCCTAAAAATGATCAGGACCCAAAGATTTATCAGGGTTAAGTTAAAATAGGACTTCTTTGATATCTTCTTTAGTGAATTTCTTATTTAAGATGTTATTATCTTCTGCAATTATTATTTTACGTATAGATCTTAATATCTTATTTTGTGCTAATAGGTTTGATATTTCCAAATTATTCAGAATATAATTGTACTATTCAAGAAAAGTATCTTCTATCTCATTTGTAATTTTAGTTTCCCTACCTTTATTATCCTTGATTTTTTCTATTCTATTAATATTTCTTTTATTGATAGTACTATTATGATTTTTTTCATATTCCTATCTCCTTCTAACAACCAAGTTTCCATTGATATTTGTTTCCAAAATATTTCTTTTTTAGCTATGACATTTTCTTGCTTAGCCAAATGTTCTTTTGTTTAAAATATTTATCATTATCCATTCCTACCTTGATGACTTCTTTGTTTAGCTTCTTTAATTATTCTTTGTTGTCTAAATTTTCTTTATATATATCATTAAAATATTCTTTATTTTTTCCTTTTAATGCTTTCAACTTTGATACAACAAAAAAAACATCTTTGATCCTTCAAATTTCTCTTCATACCACCAGATATTTATATTATGGAGAAAATCATTATCTAGGAACCACATTTTTTCACACTTAAAAGAGTTTCTAGGAGGTTTAATTGGTTCAACAATTTCTAGCCTAATCAGGAAATGAT